>CM067565.1:87555523-89054690 GCA_034336665.1 Luscinia megarhynchos | reverse complement strand
ACGGGAAAATAAAACAACATATGACATGCAAAAAAGTAGTTCAGATCTGAGGAAAAAAGCAATGTCAACAGAGCAAAGAGATAAAAGAGAAATCAGTGATGTCTGATGGGTGGGAATATCCATATCTGTTGGTGAAAATCTGCACAACCCAGAGTACACAGCTAGTTACATTCCAGGAGGGGCAAGACACTTCCCATAATAAGCATTTATTTTTGCATTTGTAATTTAGATTTATTGTTATTTTTCCTTTGGGTGGGAAGACAGTGGTAATTTTTATTCAGATCCTACAGTTCCAAAGGACCTTGATTTCTCCAATCTATTCAGGCACTTTCTCTCCTTCTCTCCTTGACACACTGGCTCAGTGGCTTGCTCTAGTAAAATGGACTGCCTATCCTGCAATATATTGAAGTTTTTCTGGGAAAAGCATTCTAGAAAAATCAGGGGGTTTTTACTTTGTTTTGAAACAGGTCTCATTACTTTACCAAATAAAAAGCAGCTAGAAACCAGAAAAAAAATCTACTAGAATCTCAGTCCGCAGGAGCACCTAGGAGGTCAACAATAGAAGAAAACTGTCTATGAGTGGTCAAGAATTGCTCTAAAACCTTTTAGATACTGCTGTCTATAGAAAGTATGCTTAGGAATGGTTCTGGTATCATTTACAGAGCCAACTCTCCAGGAAAAGAAAGGCAAATTAGACACTGTGAAATCACAGGAAATGGATATGCTTCAAAACCAAGGTATCTTTCCTTCACACACCCAGTAAGAGGGTGAGGAATTCACAGAAAAGGCACAGATTAAGCAGCAGGGAGCATGTCAGTCTGTTCTGCTCACTCCAGCAAGGCCTCATACCAGTTTCTCCAGGCATAAAGAAACACAATTATTCAAAACTAAATTTCCTGCACTTCTTCACAGCGCTTCTGAGACCTCCCACTGTCACAGATGAGCTGCTTTACTAGGCTTACATATAATGTATGATGTAGGTGTTGCTATGTTTCCATAGTTGTCATACAACTCACAAAATAGGTAATTTTCTGCATTTTGACATGACTAAATGAATATGAGTCTGGCTGGTAAAGATATTTTCAATCTGCCACAGCACCATCCATAAGAGCTAAGCAAGAGCTTAAGAGGATAAGAAAACAGTGGCCAAGTTGCATAAGGGCTCCTAAGTCCTAGAGCATGATGTTTCAGCTCACAGCAAACAGGAGAGGAACTGCTCTTCTATGTCATCCACCCAAACAAACAATAGCACTGAACAATTGAGGAACAGTCATTTTTCAACACACTGAACTTCCCAAAACACTATCTGGAAAATTATGTTGTCCTGGTCTTATACTAACAATAATAAATCTATTAGCCATTGGCACAGAGTGAAAATATGCCTATCCATCAAACTTTTTTCTCATAGACCTTTCTTATATTAGAAAAAATTTATATATCTAATTTGAAATTACTGTTTGATGCTTGCCAAATAAGAGACTTAAAGGTGGTGCACAGCAGTTAATTAGTAATCAAAGTCTGACAGCTACAGCTGCAAAATGTTTGTATGATAATTTCAAAATTGAAAATTATTTATTTCAGTCTACATGAAATTAGTGTACACTCATTAGAAAGTCAGTGATTATCCTGAAAAGTACTACGGGAACATCTCGGTAGCTGTGCTGCAGCAGCAGAAAGTACAGAACACGTCTCCAGGCCAATTACCATCACACCCTTCCTCGTAATTTGGTGTCAGAGAAGTTTTTAAGATCTTAGCCTTACAGCTGAAAACATAACCAGCAATGATGTTTAACATGGGTCACAATTAGAACACTGCTGCATCCTGCATTAAATACATATGACCTATCAGCGTTTCTATTGTTAGAAACAAGTAGACAAACAAAACCACCAACTAGTCCATAAAAACCCACAAAAAACCCCAAAACCCACCACTACCAACACTAAAAAAACAACCCCAAACCCAATCCCAGGGAAACAAATAATACAAGGAGCAAAAGAGATTCAAAATACTTTGCTAACTGGTGCCATTGTACTATAGCATCGTTGAAAATTTTATTTCAACAAATGAAACTGTCAAGACATATACTTCTAGGTTCAAAGCATCCTAAAAATAGTTTACACACACACATATATGTAAACACATATATATACATACACACACATGCCCCCATGACCACATACCAGTAACAGGAACCATTTAAGGGTTATTAAATATTAAATGTAATTTAGACTACAGTGGGAAGTAATGTGCATTACAAAATGCTGATTTAGACAGCAAATATTGACCTTTAAAATTTAACAAGTGAAAAGAGCCTTAATTTGCTTGTTATTCAAACTTTAACAATAAGTATGAGAGCTTAGATAGCAAAAAGAAAAAAAAACCCCAAACCACAACCCCACAGCATTTGCCATCACTTTGCATTAACATTTTGACCAGTCAACGATTCAGCAGTGATGAAATGTGCAGTTTGATTCAAAGTAAGACAAGGCTATTTAAATAACTCAAAATAAGAAATGGTTATTGAATCATTAGAATTTTGATAAGCGATCACAGCTGCACTAGAATTAGTTTCTATAGCAACAGAGGAAATAATGTGGAGAATTGCACTGCAATACAAGATGGATTCCTTACAAACACTGATGTTTAAATAGAAAACTTCAAAATTATTCACCATATTAAAATATTTTTATTAAAATGGTTATTAAAATATCCTATATCTTGTACTTCATATATTGCACTATTTTTGTTCTCTGGTATTCAATTCTAGTCCATCCATTCAAGTTTTCACACTTTTCCCCATTGCTCACCTTCCTATTTTAAAATTAATGAAAATTACTTATTCTGAAAAATATGGCATCTTTAACCTCAAATTAATCTTCATTTTCAATGACTTGTTTGTTATCCCTACACAGAAGAACACATTACATTTACTTTTCCAGCAGTGCCCTTGTGAGACAGCAGAGAATGCTTTGCACATACTATTCATAAGATGCATCACAGCCACGAGAATTACCATCACTGTGGAACTTCAGAAACTTACAGTCATGTGAGACTTGCAGGAGCTTTTATCAGTGTGCAGTCTCATGTCCTAAGCATGATTAAGAAAGCATTGCAAACCTATTAGTATTCATGGACTGAATACCCATAAGATGGTAAGATAAAGCCTTTCATCTGAGCACATCTTTTAGATTTCAAGTGTTGCCCATTTCTAACACCAAGAATTATTGTTTCATTGCATCATCCCTGATTCCAGCTATTTTTGGCAACTAATTAAAAGCATATGCCTGAACCTTTTATGTATTTTGCCCTTATAATGAGACCTATTACTCTGGCTTATTCCATCCTTTTGAGTTCCAAAGTATCTTTCGAGTTACCATGGATACAAGTGATATGCTTTCTCCCACAACTGCTTTGTGTGCCTTATCAAACACCAGAAAACTGGCACAGTAGGAATCTAAACCATCTATACAGGATGAATATCTAACCCCTTCAAGTGTCTGTCTTCCTCTCTCCCCCCACTCCACCCCAAAAAGAAAAAAAATTCAAGGATGCCATATACTACCATTTGTAATGAAATAAACAAGCAGGTTCTTTTCTGTCTGAAATCCAGGAATCTTGCTCAAGGAAAACAAAAGGAAAAAAAAGGTACAGACATAAATTAATTTAATCTGACCAACACTGAAACAGTGTTGAAATGAAAATGGGAGTACACAGTCATTCTGAGTTTGCTGCTTATTTTGAGTTGGCAGAGTTTGTTTCTATATCAATATATCCACATAACATGTAAAACACTGAAAATCTCGATGAGCATTTCTGAAAGGAGTCGCAGAAATATTGCATGCAACGCTGAGATTATGCATAAACTAGAGTAAATAGAACTCTCCTAAACTCCCTCTTTATACCAATTTCTTATGGACATTTTCAAGTGCAGATTGCTTTCCAACAAGCTGGGAATAATTTGTATTTATTCAGTGTAGAAGAGGGCAGTTAAACAGATTTTTCCCATTATGCTTTTTGTATTCTGACCTCTTCTTAAAAACAAAAGACTCTCACTGAGACAGCAAAATTTACACAGTATTCAAAAACCAAGTGCTGATAGCATAATCTGAATTTATGTGTGAAAAGGGGAATAACCAGAAGGAAAAACAAATTATTGTAACATGAACTTGATAGAGACTCAGAACTGTCTCCCAACTTTCAATGCATTAAATCATTGGAAAGACATAAACTGCATAAATGAGTGTCATGATGGCAACTAAGAGCAATAAAGACAGTGAAGATTGAGTAGACAAATGCCACTCTTGCCTCTTTTCCTCATTTATCTGAACTTCTCTAAGCATTACAAGAAAACACTCAATGGAAAAAAAAATACTTGGCTTCTTCTCATCCATAGGCTCAACCCTGCTTTAAAGTACAGAGAATGTGAAGTATAATATCTGAGCCAGAGATGCATAAAGCCCAGACTCTTACCCTTGCTTGTATTACTGAATAACTGCATCATTCTTCAAGTTTTCTGCAAGTTTTCCATAAAGTTCTTTACTTTATGAAGTAAAGAAATATTAAATATTTTCATTTTTGTTACAGTGTCAATGTAGGCTAGACTTACATTTCCCTGGTTTTCTTTTAACCTTTAAATTTAACTTCTAACTGTCTCAACCTTCTTTTTGGGGGACAAAAAAAGCCACATAATGTATTTACTGTGAACTTTCAACCAGAATTAAATCTCACTTCTTTTTTTATCTCCTGAAAATTTCTTTTAAAAGTACCTGAAAGCTAGAGAACAAGGAAAAGGAACTCAAAATTAAGTGCTACATTGCGGCATTTATGCTACCTTGTCTGTGGTACCAAAATATTACAGTTCTGTAGTTTTATGTCAGAACCACTTACAAAAAAAAGAGCATCTGGAACAATGGAGATATTTACAGAATGGCTCAGTATTAAGGCCATTACATTCACTGTTACACATGCTATTGTTTCTCCTCTGTATAATATTCTCCTGGATTATCTTCACTGGGCACAAAAACACATAAGAGATTCCCCCAGTCCTCTGTGAGAAGAGTTAAAGTGCAAAGTAATCTTCTTTTAAGAAATCACTACCATTGTTACCATCCCTCTAAAGTTCTTTCTTCTTAAAATATTGAAGTTCTCTGGAAATTGCCACTGTAGTTCTCTAGACTTTTGTGGCCAACAGATTGCCTTTAACACTTATGACAACTACTGTTGCTATTTCAAAAGATTTTCTTCTTCTAAAGTGCCTTCTCTTAACAGGAAAGAAATGGCACCAGGACAAGCAGCTGATTGAGAGCAGTGCTTCTTATTGCAAGTGAAAGGAATCTCACTCTGAAAACAGCCAAATAGCAGGATGAATTTCTCTGAAGGACAGCATTAGATGCCCATCTCTTAACAGATTAACTATTCCTCAGTAAAGTGACCATCAACACAGAGCACCCTTTCAAATATTACCAGTACTACACAGGTATTATCCCCTGGCCAAAGTTTTGTGTGGATATACAATTCACGACCCAAGACTTTAGAGGAAAAGGAAAAAAAATATCAGAGCAGTATAATCAACTTCATCATCAAGAGCAGCTTTTAAGTCATACGTATACTTGCAAATTTTTGTGGGATTATTGCTATATTAAGATGTAAGTAAATGAAAATTGTAAAGTCCAAAGAAAAGACATGATTATTATCTCTCATTCTTATAATCTAAAAATAGTTTCATCCTGGCATTATGCATAATATTTTACAAAGCCAAATATAAAGGATTCCAAGCAAAACAGTTTTGAAAAGGTGGGTAAAAATTAATGCAAAATTAGACTAGTTTTCTGGTTTGTATCCATCAGATGTTGAAAATAAGTGCAATAGCATTTTTTTGGTTTTCATTTAACACATCAAATTGCCACAAATGCTACAGATGCAACAGAAACACTTGGAAATATAATAAATCTTTATAAAACATAACATAGATGACATTATAATTTTCACTCCAGAGTAGTGGATCTTTTTCTATTAAAATTCACAGGAACTTGGGCAAAACTCTAAAAAGATAATGTTTTTAAATCCTACTAGTGCAGTGCTAAGGATTTAAAAACCAAGTTTCAGAAGTCATTATTTCTACTACCAAACTCCTGACTGAGCAAAACACAGGGATAACCAAACAACTGACCAGATCTAACCATGAACAGAAAGACACAGAAAGTTTGAGCAAAATCAAATAGCATTACAAATCATATCTTCCTTGAAGACATGAAGAAATTAGCCTGACCCCCGGAGTAAATCTTGACCAATTTAACCCAGAACAGATACAACCCCTCTTTTTTTGCCAACAGTTGCAGAGTTGGTCCTGGCCTTTTGTGGCAAGTGTTTTCTGGTACAGATGTCAGCGCTTTGCAGCAGCCAACAGCAATCGTGTCACCTGTTCAAATCACACACATCAGCTGTACTTGTTCGGGCTGAGCAGTTTCAAAGGAAAGAAATTCACACCTGAAGTCAGCCTCTTGAAGACATGAACCTTTTGTAGTTTTCATTCTCCAAGATTTGGATTTTTCAGATACACATGCTCTTATCAGCTCTATTTTTAACCTGCCGCTCATATAGGATACTTAAAATTCTGAACATGTTTACATTATCCATCCAGCAGGCTAATGGAACTGCATACCAGACAGTCATGCATAATTCAAATCAATATCCTCAGGCTTGCAACTCTAAGTCAAAGCTGCCTTTAAATAAGCTGGGTGTGACTTTAACATGAATAAAATGTATCTAATTTTTAACCTCTATTTGACAAATTGATATATTTGTAAAGGAATGCAATAAAACTTCTTTAAAATTAAAACAATTAGAAAATCATGATAATTGAAAATCTTTTACAGTATACTTTTAAGGACAAAATTTAGAATGGTTCAACAAGACTGAAACCAAAGGTCAAAATAGAGAGCTGGGTCATTAGTATATTTTTTTTCAAGCAAACTGTACAGATATATACACAAAACCACGTGCTGCTGCACTACTAAGTGGTGAGAAGGTGAATGCAGCAAGATTTCCTACTTACAAATTTAAAGATCAAGCTTTAATTGAATTGGGCATAGGTGACCATGCAGAAAATCTTATACCCTGTTAAGCATGTCTAACTTCTCTCAAAGGATCAGAATCAGAATTTCCATAATAAAATAATTTTTCCTTTAAGTTTTCCTATGTGCTTTCATGAGATCATGATTCCTTCATAGCAGATAAGCTTCAGTTGCACTGAAATGACCAGAAGCATGGCAATGACATTAGTTAAGGATCTACTTCCAGCTTGTAAATACAGTGGAGGAAAAGTAATTGAAAAGAAACAACCTTACTCCCAAAAAAACCAAAATCAAAAGCTCGCCCCAAACAAAAAGGACACAAACAAAACAAAAAAAATTACTTCAAGTTGGATGGCATATCATGTTTACCCCTTTCCTCAAGGAAAATATTCCAATAATTCATAAAATTTAGGATAACTTTATAAGAAAAAAGTGTTTCAAATACCAAAGAAAAACTCATTTTGCAAGAAAACAAATTACAGATCTTTGCCTTCACAGAAGCTACAGACACAATTTTATATTGTTTATTCAGATACAATATAGTCTCCAATAATATACGCAAAGTAGCTATAAAAATAGTTCTCCTAACAATAAAATACCTGTCATCAGATTAAAATGGTAACATTGTTCAACTTGTGTAAGGACAAAATAGTCATTAAACCATTCCAAGAGAATACTTACAAGATAGTTATAGCATGTCGATGGAACTGATACATATGCATAAGGAAAATAATCTACATTAGGTAACAAAACAGACAAAGAGTTCAGTTACAAAACAACCCTAATGTTCTTCTTTTACCAAAGAGAAGGTTAAAATGTAATGTGCTCAGAATATAAACAAACAGTCCAAATGGCAACCTATCCTTTACCTACAGGGAAAAGGAACAACTGGGAGGCAAACTTTAGTTTCAGACTAGAGTTAAAAATCCTTTGGTTTTAATCTTTAAAGGTAAGAAAAATGCTCCATTTATCTACATCTGCTATGGAGGAAGAATTGGTAAGCCATTCTTTTGTACTATTCTTATATAAAGTTCAAGATCAGGTTGGATGGGGCCTTGGGAAAGCTGATCTACTGGGTGGAATCCCTGCCCATGGCAGGGGTTTGGAACTAAATGATCTTTATGGTCCCTTCCAACCCAAAATATTCTATTATTCCATTCTACGAAGCTGTTCTAGTTTTCAGTTCTCATATTTACCTAAACTACTCCATTGTGCTAATCAAGCAGCATGACTATAATCAGGAGGTAAGTACAGCACTGGGTAAAATTCCTTTTTCCAATGTACCTCATAAGGTCAACACAGAGATTTCCAGTCTACTGTTCAATCTTTTTTCTTAGTCACTCCTTCCATGATAGAGCCATGAACCCTCAGAATCAGCAAAAGCACTTGGTTCATCAAGCAAATTATATTTGCTGCTGATCCAGTACTATCTCTTCTGTTTATACCACAAAGCAGTTCTACATTTTATGAATGTAGAGCATCTATTTTTAAATAGGAACTATTTCAGTCACCATTTCAGCCTGTGAACTTTTCCAAGTTAAAGATCTTCTCACAAATTCCAGATCCAAATTGATAAGACAGCTATTAAAAGAGTAGGTTTACAATAAAATGGAAACTTTCCTGTTATCATTAATGTATGACTTACATCACTTCAGAGATATCACATTGCTAAGGGTGACTTTCTTCAAAGCCTTCACACCAATGCAAAGGGTATTTCTTCAAAGACTTCAAGATGCTGGCAGGAGGAACTTAATTTGAGAGATTGCTTTGCTCACTACTGCACATCATGAAAAAAAGCCCTTTCCCATTGGAAGACAGCTTTTCCTCCTCTTTGGAGTTGATCTAGCTGGAAAAGGAATGTTTCTGAGGAAAATCTTGTCATCATCCCTAATTGTGAGTTTTGTTACTAGGTTTCTTCTCTCAGCAGTAGGTGATACACATACTTTAATGGCATCTTTTTTTCTCAGCATCTCTGCTGCTCATCACAGGGTTTCAGAATTACCCAAATTCATTCTATCAAGCACTTTCATATGCTTCCTTTGGTTGAAAAGACTGTGCACAACTTTGATACCATCTATCTGGCTTTTAAACTCACAAGTCCTCAATGTAAATCCATTCTCTCCCAAACTGTGTTTCAACTCAGACACGGATCTCCTTTGCATTTAAATCCCCTGTTTATGTCTTGCCTCCTCCATAATATTCCTCAAGAAAATTACACGAGTAATACTGAATTCACATGCACTTCTACCCCCATCTGTGAATTCAGCCTATTCGAGGACTCAAGAATTTGTAAACATTATGCATGTCTGGTATTCATACATATAAAGAAGCTAACCTAACATGATCACAGCCCAATTACTTACAAGTAAAGTTCCTTTCTATCAGGAATTTCTCACAAGACAAAGGGTTACACTTCCTTGAGAAGGAAGAAAAGACACGAATTCTGCAAAACTGAATAAAAGACAGAGCAAGAGTTAATCTTTAAATCATCTTAGTAGCTGCAATGCTCAGCTGAGTATATTTTGTGGAAACACGCATCATAATTTCAAGCACTTAAGATAACTGTCTTCCACTATTACAGAAGAACAATAGAGGTCTGTCATAATGCACTAGGAAGCAACTTTGGAACCCTAAAAAAATCCCACTGAGCTCCAAGTAAAAATTTGACTAAAGAAAAACCACAAGAAAACCCAAACCCACAGTATCACAGACACTAAGTAGAAAGTATTGCAAATCAGGACTATTCTGCAGGTCCTTGAATTACAAAAGTACCTTTTTTTACAAAACTGTCCTTAAATATTCCCTTGATATAGCAATGGATTCAACAGACACACTCCCCAGAAGCTTCAAAATCACAAGATACTGTCATTCTTCAATTTTTAAGGACTTGGAGCCAATGAAGGCTCATTTCAATTAACCAGAGGAAGCAGACACACATGATCAGGAATCAGAACTTTGTATCATTAGTATTGCATCACTGCACTCTCCTGTACTAGAGAAAGATTTTTAATTACTCCTAGAATAAAAAAAATGTCAGGGGTAGATGCTCACACAATAGAAAAACAAGAATAGAGAAACTGGACCAATTAAAGAAATACTGTAACTAGAAAAGCCCTCAAAGTCTCCAAAAAGCACACCAATAACATCAATTGATGGTACACAAGTACTATCAGATAAGATACAGGAGTATGAATATCTGGAGTATTCACAGCTGCAATACTCAGCCTTCAAAATACTCTCTGAAGCATTTAGAAATACTGCTCTGAAGGTGTCTTAAGACTTGTCTTAAATCTCTTCACTAAAGACCCTTTCAAAGTACTTTGAATGTACTATTTGAAGCTCTAAGCCTATTCAAAGTTACAGGACAAAAACAGTATTTACTTCCAATAGGTGTTACACCAGAGAAATCTCACAGGTAATCTGATAAAGACACATCAGAAAAAAATGGGTGGCCACCTTCTTTCTAAATACTCCTTTCATTGAATTTATTTATTTCTTTAAGGCCCATTAGAGGAAAAAGAAGAGCAATAACTATGATTGAGTATTCAACCAAGCTTTCAGTCCTCTCAGTGTATGAAATTTACAGAGACCAATTCTGAGAGAACTTTGTGGCCTTATTTTGCTGAACACAATACAACCATACAGTGGCCCTCACTCTATAACTTCAAAACAGTAAGTTTTCACTCACACTTGGCTTGAAAATAGATCTACTTACATGCAATGAATAGTGATAGAAACTAAGCTGCAAAAAATATGGTTATCATGGAATTCACTAAGTGATCCATTTTTCCTCTCTTAGCCTGTCCAAAGGCTTTCACTTCA
The DNA here is from genome assembly GCA_034336665.1 of Luscinia megarhynchos. Lineage (NCBI taxonomy): Eukaryota > Metazoa > Chordata > Aves > Passeriformes > Muscicapidae > Luscinia > Luscinia megarhynchos. The sequence continues at coordinate 89,043,794 of CM067565.1, read as the reverse complement.
TGCTGGTAAGTCTGAATTAGCAGGATTCTGCTTCACAGAATTATTTACTAATGAAAACTCACCAGGTTGCTTAAACAGACAGGGGAGATTCACCTCTATACCACTTTCGAGATGCTTGTGGAAGAGCTATCAGTGTTTACATTGGAAAGATACAGAGAGGAAATCTCTGCATATACTTGAAGTAATTCAATGAGGAGACTTTTCCTGAGACATGAAAACTAACAAGAGAGAAAGAAAAGGCAGAAAGCCGCATAAAGAATTAGTTCCAAGAGATTCCAGAAGAACAGTCGCCTTCACGTGCAAAGATTGACACTGAGGAACAAGGCAAACATATGTCCACAGACACATCAACATGAAGTGCCGAAAGCCCAGAGAAGAATAGAAGGGGAGAAGCTAAACTTCAAAAATAACCATATTCTACCTTCACAATATGGAAAGATGGATAAAATCCAGTAGCATATGCCTGCTAGAGCAGCAGATTCTCATTTAAGAGAACTTATGTTTTCTCGCTGCAGTCTTTTAGTGCTTCCATATGTTTCAAAAAAACCTTGTGAAATGTAAGGCACTTGGGCCAATCTCAGAAATAACATGTCTTCAGCCAGGGGGCTTTACAGCTGAGAAGTTAGAAAAAGATTTTAAAACAGGCTGGAGATGGAACCTGTGGTTGTACCGAACTAGTGAACTATAGCTAAATAAAGTACATCTATGTATGCTAAATAAGCAAGTGAGCTTACTCCTGTTCCCTTCATGATGTGACTTATTTTGCTTCAAAATGGGATCAATTCTCCTTGCTTGCTCCTAATCAGGAATTTTGCACAGCTACTAAAGAGGTAATGCTTTAAGCATATAACAAATCTCAACTATGAAAAAACCCAAACTGTTTTCTTCTCCTTTTCTATCTATCCCATCTCAAGGGATTCAGAGAATGTTGATTTCAGAAGCAAAGAACCATCTATAGTTTTTGGCATATGCCAGCAAAACTGTAATTTCAATATATTTATCCTAACATTTCTAAGTTTAAAAACTTTAGTTTTTAGGAATATAGACGACTGTTTCCTTAGAGAAAATACATTGCTTATGAAGCTTATGAAGATACTAAAAACACAACAAAAATGCTTGACTTTTCGAAGTTAAGGAAGCAGCCACTGCTGGAGAAAAAGAGGTCAATTCAATATAATATCTTATGCTTTTTTTAAAATTCAAGTTATTTAGAAGGCATGGACCATTTAAAACCCCAATATAGATATTAAAAACTATTTCTATTATGAAAATAAAGATTTATTATTTTAATTTTAATGTCAATTCTAAATATAAAATTTTTACACTTGCTTATTTAGATGCCTATTTCAATCCATAAATTCTTTGTTAGCAGAAATATCTTATGGCACTGCTTCTACTTGCTTTCTCCCTCTCCTAGAGGGGGAGAAAACTCCTACCAAAAGAATTTATTCTTTATTTTCTGAAATAATTGTGTAATATTACAATCTATATTAATTCCCTCTTCCAAAATATTACAAATAGTTGGACCATATAAGGATAATACTACATATTCAACACTGAAATGTTAGGAAATAATATAAGAAGTAGGATACACGTTATAAAAATCTAAAAGGAAGTTCTGTATGGAAAACAGGAAAGAGGCCACTTTTGTAAGTATCCATACTTTACTGGATAATGTTACAAAATACAAAAGATAATTTTATTGGCAAAATTAAGACTTTCAAATTTCCAACTGACCCAGAACTCTGGACCCGAGCACAGAGATTGAGCCACACATCCCATAGTTACACATGTTTCTATTTTCTTAGATTAAAAACCTTTGGTCTTTTGAGAGTTGAAAATTTCAGGTGTAAACCTCTGTACTATTTTACTTTTAATGTTGACATTTGTCATCAATTTGATTTTCTATTGAATTGGATTTTTCTTTAGTGATACTCTGGAATTAAGCCTGTCCATAAGGAGTTCAATGCAAAAGTTTTATATTTACAATGGCTTCCAGTCTACAGAAGTGCTTGCATCCACACACAGTAATAGTTTATCTTTCATTTTGTGTATCTATATGTAAAACATGCAAAAATCTAAATGCATCAAATGTGCCATACAAATGTGTAAAAGCACATCAGACCCTGGCCATAAACAGGTATTTGTGAATGAAAATTTAAATCCCTGAATTGCACAGAATTACCAAAAGTGCTACTAGAACATTCCATGATCACCAACAAAACCTGCAGAGCATATAGCTTTCTTCATTTCAGTATTTAAAAATGTTATACAAAATGCCATGTGAGCTCTATACAAATATGCTGAAAAGAAAGATTAATATGGCCATCTAGAGGAGAAAAGAATGCTATGAAAACATACAACACAATTTTTCAGGCTTCAGAATATGATGCTTTTAGAGGCATGCAGCCAGAAAATGGATGCAATAAACTAAGTACAGAATTGATAACAAGCACATCTTAAAATAATATGTTCAGACATTTTGGTGGTCTGAATGATGCAAACATATTAATATTATACACATTTTTAGCAAGACAAGCAAAACATACAGGGTGTATTAATAAAGACAAGATGATATTTTTGTCTCTGTTAAATTTTGTGTATGCAGTTAAGTACACACACGTCAAAACAAATGAATTTAAAAAGAGAAGTTCAGAGTAAACAATTATCAGTAAAACTGTTTCTTGACTCCTTTGAAAACACACAGCTCACTATTGCAAAATAGAGCATGTGAGAGAGATTAGCTGCTGAAGAGAAAATTCAGCAGAGAAATCCAAAACTTTTCTGAAAACTTAAATACCATATTCATTACTCATACTACTCTATCTTTGATGGAATGCATAGAGTCATGGAATCATGGAATGGTTTGTGTTGGAAGGGGCCTTACAGACTACCTTATTCCAACCTCTCTGCCGGGAACAGAGGCGCCTTCCACCAGACCAGGTTGCTCAGAAATCCATCCAGCCTGGCCTGGAACACTGCTAGAGATGTGGCATTCACAGCTTCTCTTGCCAACTTGTTCCAGTGCCTTGCTACCCTCACAGAGAATATTTTTTTTTCCTTATACCTAACCTAAACCTACTCTCTTTTAGTAGATCTTCCAGATCTCCTTAAAACCACTCCCCCTTGTCCTCATCCTTAATGATCCTCAGCATTAACGGGCTGCTTTACTGGCAACGAGCAGGAGAAAATCAGTGGTGAGACAAAAATTAATTCTGTCCCCCATCACTTCACTTTAACACTATCAAGTGTTATATGCTCAACATATGGACTGATCAGTGCCTTATAACAGAAGCACAGCCAAAATGCTAAAGACTTAGAAGTAGAAATGATAAACCAACCACACATGAGAAAACAGAGGCACACATAGTCAAATGCACTGACAATTTTTTCCTCATATTAAACAAAGCACATAGGAACACACTGCTTGTTCCACAAAAGAGTCAAGAAATGGTTCTATCATCTTCTTTATAATTTTTATAAAAAATAATTCAATGTCCATAAAAGCCAAGTATTAAACAAAAAAATTCAGCATTCCTATGACATCAAGATTTTTTTCCAAGTTTAAGGAACAGTAAAGCTTTGCATTAAAAAAATCACACTGAAACATCTGGAATGCTGATGCTTCTCCCTTAGAATCAGAGATTTTTAATGTCACTTGTTAAGTGTACTGCTTCTCTGAACACATATGAACAGCTTGGTAGTAATAATCTCTCCTGTATTTCTGATTGCAGGTCTTCTTCATGGGGTTTTCACCTCTTTTCATCAAAATTCTGTGTCGGGCAGCTTTCCCTCTGTAATGATCATCACATAAGGCATACACTGTCTCTTCCTCTATTCTAAAACATTTTTATCATTGTGCAAAGATTCCTAGAAGGAATTTAGGAAGAACATAAAAAGTACTAACACTAATTATTCCAGTATGCCACCTTCAGGTCACTGAGAAGTGAAAAATGTTAGGTTGTTAATCTGCTGCCATGTCCAAAACTTTTTTTTAATAGTATTGAACATAATTTTGTTGAGAATTATGGATTAATAAAATGAGACGAACTCCTCACTCTAATTTGCAAGCATTTTGTTGAACATATAGTGTAGAATGCTTGCAGGCTCTCAAAAAAATAAGTTGTAAAATGTGGGAAGAGAACACTCTTATAAGTAGCAGCAAAAGTAAAAGACTGACATTAATACAGTTTTTGTGCAAGCAGAATTATGTGGTTAAAAAATTAAGTTTTTAAGTTAGAATATTTTGATAGCTTTTAAGAAGTTGTTTTGCTTCCAAACCCTGAATGTTTACAATAAACTTAAAAATGGCATTTATATTCAGCCTGCTTCAGAATGGAGAGAGCATTGAAAAGGAATAGCACCTGGTGAAAGATATATTTAGCAATAGAAGAACAACAAAAAATTAGGAGAGGGTAACCACTGTAACTTTCCAGATGCAATATCTGGACTTGCCAAAAAGGTTCTTTTGTCATAGACTGTAATCCTGATACAGATTTCCAGACTGGAAACTATCACTCCCTGGATAAAAACTAGTAACTACAAATTCTGCTGAATTAAAAGGATGATAAGGAACACAATCATTAAAAAAAAAAATAAAAAATTGGATACACAATGCCTTTGAAGCTTAAATCCTATAGGGCCAAAGTAAAAAGCTCAGATGAATTCAGGACATTTCACTGAGAACATGAACTAGATTGGATAAAAACAATCTGAGCAATTACAACATAAAAAGAGGAATATCACATAACTATGGCCATGTCAACAACTAGCCTCAGTAGTCTGCAGAGAGAGAAATATCTTATTCTAGATATCTGAAAGGAGTCTTCCTGTGTAATTCTTGTATAATTCATATCTGGTATTATTTGCTAATAATTTTTCCATCTCCTGTTAATATGCATCATTATTCTTTCCCAACAGTGAAAAAGCCATAAAAAACCCTGAGTACCTGATCTTTCATATCCCCCCACCAACACTGTTAGAGATCTCAGTAGATATCAAAACCAAACATGCTTTTACTACCCCTAGATTCCTCTTCATCACAGTGTTCAAGGATCAGTTTTTACCACCTGACCTCACTTCTGCATCTCCTTCACTATTTGCTGGAACTCAGACTACCTGCCTTCCTACAATTTAACAGCAAAGGAAAGAAACTAATTTTCTGATGATCAAAAGAGAATGCTTTCACTCTGCAACTTACTTGAAATATGGCTTTCATGTCCTTCAAGTCTTAGCTTGGAATCATGAATGACCATGTACTAATTTCAAATTTCAACAGCAAGCAGACTTTTATATAATTTAATTATATCAAATTGTAGAAATCCTGAATTTTTTCAAGCCCTTCTGGACTGTATACAACATTTAATGTGAAATATCTTTTAATTACATGTATCCACTTTTTATTAGAAAACATCGAACACTAAAGAACTTTTGCATTTTAGCATACTAAAGGAAAATACCTTACTATAATCCAGCACCTGTACCAGAATCTGACTTTTACCTAACTCCCAGAAAAGTTCACTTTCCATGCTTGAAACTGGCTACAGACACAGTTCTCACACAACTATTTTCAAATACAAACAGCATATCGACAAAATATTGACAGCAGAATTCTCAGCCTCTACATCAAGCTGTCACCCCAACTCAAAATCAAGAAATATACAGCATGTAAGAAAACATCCACTGTTTAAATCCAACTTTTAGCACCACGGAAAATCACATTAATCTAATCTTTGTAGTAATTTTTTTCTGTCATTTCAAGAGAAGATACAGAACATTCCAGAAATGCACACTGCAATGACCATATGTACTGTAGCCAACAACCAATTCCATTTACTTTGCTGTTAAAACAGCTTATCAATTCAGGAAAAACATGTATTTTTTCTATTTATAATACCACAAATTCAACAAGAGTTGCCATGTTTCCTTTCTAAATCAAAACAGCTTAAATTGCCCCAAAAATGAAATGAATAATGATAAAATTAAATGAAACTTAATATAACAAGATACTGTATCATTTGTAGTTTTTCTGGAAAAATGTATACAAATGTGTGCTTTCCTTTTTTTTTTTTTTTGAGCATGCACTAATATATGAAGTGTCTGGATATTTCTTGCAGACATTGACTATTTGCTAGCCAAGCTGCTCTCATCTTGGATTTACTTATCCAGAACACAATTCTGAAATTTGGAATAAAAGGAAGGCTTTTAAATCACTCTTACCTTCATCTATTGAGGCTTCACTACTGTATCCATCATATTCTGCAGACAGGGGACTATATTTTTGTCTGGTTTCCCATATATAGTTTTTTTGCTGTCTGCCATCCACCACTGGCAGCCTGGAACTCTGGGTTCTAGACAAGGCCTCATGATATTTACCCAGTGCTTCATCTTCACTCTCAGATGATGAACCATGCTGGTCTTTACTCATATAAGAATTGTCTGTTTGAATAAAATAAAGCAAATCGACTACAGCTCAAAATAGAATACAAGAAAATAACCATAAGAGGTTATCATTGAAGATATTTAAGCCATTTCAATTAAAATTTCTGTAAAATTTTAAAAATATCTTGTTGTAATTACAAGCATTGTGACTTTGTAATTGCTGAGAGCTTTTCTCATTTTCTGGAGGACCTGAAAGATCATTAAGCCCCAAAAAACCATGCTAACACTTATTCAACAGAAAATCAATTCACTGAAGGCGGCACATAGACATTCTTGAAACCCTTCATTAAGTAGGAAAATGCTTAAAATAATTTATGTGAAGTAAATCCAACACTGCTGCAATATTACATTTGGATACCTAACATACCAAGCAAGCAGCTCCTGATCCTACATTCCCAGCTGATTTTTCTGTGAGCATGTAGAATAGCATAGAAATGAAACTGATTTACAAAAAGAAGCCTACAACAAAATCATTTTTAGGAAGGTTATGCCAGTAGTGATTAAACTCACAATAACAAATGGAAAAATGCTAGTGAAAGATGTTTGCATGCACGATTTTATTTAACTTACAATAAACAGCTCCTTGTTCAATAACTGAAATTAATGCAGATTTTTACTGCAAACATCTGGCAACAGCAAAAATTACATGGGAAAGAAATTTATCTAGTTAATTCTTTTATAGCAGTTCTGTAGTGCCCACTCCTGTGGCCAAGGTTTTCTGACTACATCTCAAGCGTGACTTCCTCCCACAAATCAAAGATTAGCTGTATTTTTATTTCTGTATAGGGAAAATTTCCTCCTTCCTTTTTTCCAAAGTCCAAACGGATTCTGTCCAAATTTAACATGCCTTGCAGAGGTTCTGTAGATCTCAGACTCTAATAGGAGTTAAGAGTTCATGTAAACTCAGAAGTCAGCACTACCTGTATTCTGAGAGCAAATCTATGGTATATGACTTGTCAGTGCATTTCCATTACCAGCAGAGCTTTGAGCCTGTAATGCTCTTTCTCAGCTCCTGAATCTGAGGGAATACTGTCTAACATGCTATCCAGCCACATATCACTGCTTCTCCCCTCCCTGCTTTTAGGCCCTCAGCTCCAGATCTGCATTTCCACTCCCATGAGTGCCTGTCTTCATGCCCAGTCAGTCTCACTCCTCTGGCTGGGTATTCCTACTAAAAGAGAGATTCAGCTTATTCAAAACTAAGCCAGTTAAAATTAAATTAACTCAATGTATGCCAGCCATCTAGGTCTCTTACAGCCAAGTGTTTTTCTGTTAGTACTACAGAGGTTCATCATTCCTACTTTTAGGAACAGCTTCCCATAGAGGTCTTTTTCTCCCTGGTACTCATACAGAAAAACTTCTGCTGCAAGTTTAAATAAGAAATCTTTTGAAAAGTTACATTTATCCAAGTAGAATCCTCTGCCAAGTTCCTGCCTCCCAGCCCCATACTCCAGGTTCTTGCTCCAAGCACCCACTTTTGGTTTCTTATTGTGATTTTCTCTATTCTCTTTGGCTATTCAATCCCAAATTCACCTTACTTGCACCTGACCAACTACTCATGCAACCTTGGTCTTCCCACCTTCATATGAAGTTATCATTTCTCTCCACAGCTGTCACCCTTCCTAGTCCAAATCCCAAGCTACCATGTGCATCAGGTCCTATTTGTTCAAAAAGTGTCTTTCCTCACCTAGAATATGTTTATTCTCAATTCTTCTGTTCAAACTTCCAGTGTCCCTCAGTAATCATAAGCATCAAAGGGAGGGTAAAACCTGCTCCATTCTTCAATCCCCACAATGAAGCATATGAGTGCAAATGGGATGGTCAGTGAATTTAACAAGCAAAGTATAAGAAGTGTTTACCATGTCTTTTCAAAAAGCAAACTTTCCAGAAATTTACAACTTTGTCAAACTTTGTCAAAGAAGAACATGAGCATCTCTGACATGGGAGAGGTGCTTCCCACATTTTAAGCACATATTCCAATATACAGAAGTGCCATAGCATCTTTCTTAAGCTGAGTTGAAATCTACCTTTTTTTTTTTTTTGCACAAATACCCAGCATGTTTTTCCCATAACCTATTTTTGGAAACAGTTAAAGATTTTAAACTACAACTTAGGGAAAAAACAAACAATATGATCTCAGAGAGAAAGAATGCCTAATTTCTTCACAATTCTTTCAAATTTGGCACACAATTTAGGAAACTCATAATAAGGTCTTGAAAGGGAAATTGTCAGAAAACCTTAACTGGATGTGGGGCTACCAGCTCTACACACAAGGTGTACATCAACTTAATTTACTATTTATAGGAAAAGTGAAGCCCTAAAAGATTTCTAAGGAGCAACTACATCTTTCAACTCTAGACTATTAATTAAAGTCTAGCAGATATGGGCCTTCCCATTTATGGATGGCTATAAAGCAAGTCCAATTTCAGTGATCATTTACTGAAAATATCACACCAAGTAGGATATATTCTGGCTAACACCTTCGCTGCAAGAGGCTGCACAGAAAGAGGAATCTCCTTTGCTGTAACACAGAGTAAAATTTTATATCTCATACAGTCCTCCAGGAGTTGAAACCTGCCACGTTTAAACTTCTACAGATTTCCACAACTATAATAAAAGCAGAGCATACCAGGCCTAAAATATAATGCTAGACGTCAGTATTAGATGCAACCCTTAACATTACAAGAAATATATTCACAAATATGAAATCAGGTTCATTAATCAGCCTGCATAAAGAATGGAATAGTATAAAATATGGCAGCAACATGTTTGAAAGAAGAGTTGAAAGTTACGTCTCTAATAATGCATTGACTTTTGTAAGCAACCAGAAGTTCTCAGTGACAGCATTTTTTTTTCTCCAGTTAATACCATAAAAATGAGAATGTATGCATTATTATAAGTCATGAAGCAAGACCTCTTCAGAGGACTAAAAAACCTCCTCAAAGTTTAAACATAAGCTATCCATGCAAATTTATTTTTTAATTAAAAAGCAGATCAGTTTCAGATTCTTGGGAAAAAATAGCTTCCTGTACATTAAAAAAAAAATAAAATCTCAGAGTTGTATGCCTTTGCTTGCCACTTCTTATTTGATTTTTATACCTTATTTGGAAACTTGCCTAAGAGAATTTCTCTTTATGTTTATATATGTTTATTTATTTAGCAAAACCTTTCCTTTTTTCACAGGTAATGATAAATTATTAACCCACTGAAAGCTATTAATTTGCTTATTATGGGACCTAAATGCCATTTTTGAGAGAATACGCCTTACAAATATATTATTATGTAAAGAAATAGATAAGATCATAGTTAATCATACAAACATGGAAAACACTCCTAATTCAAACAAAAAAAAACCAACCAAACAAAACCAAACCAAAACTCAACAAAGTAGATAACTGAAATTTTCAGATAAGGAAAACACACACAACTGAAGGAAAAGAAATGGGTTTCTATTAGGAAAGCATTCATTTCTTTATGGAATCAGCACCTCTGGAAAAGCATGTGTTGTTTTCTAAACACTTACTATGCAGCCTGCAAAAGTAGGTAAAATGGCAAGGTTTTACCTCTTACTCACAAACTATAATTGCAATTCCCTTATCACACTACGATTGGATGTTGAAGACAGCACATAAAGTATCCATAACAACAACACAGGTTTTCTTTTAAGACTTCAACTTTAAGACAAGCCTCATTCACTTCTTTCTATACTTAAAATAATTGCCACTTCTTATTGAGTTTTTCATTTCTCATTCTGTCTTGAAATCACTATCTTAAGTATCCCAGAAATATTCTGAAGATCTACTGTAATGTAAATGCAAAAGAAGTTATTCCTTTTATCCTCATAGCACATCTTATGCAATGCTTTTAAATGAAACAAAATAAAAATTACTTTCACAGAACAAGTATTAATTTTCAGCATTAATTAATTCACAGTTTTCAGCAGAAACCACACAAGGCTTAGAAGGCAAGAAAAACTGTATAGAGAAAGAATAAAGTTAGAACATAGAAAAGGAATTTATTAATCAGTTCCTCTAAGTAATACTTTGGAAAGTAATTAACTTCCAAGAAATATCAACATAATTAGAAAATGAAGCACTGAAACAAACCTACTTTCACTCACAGGAAACCCTATTACTAAATGTGTAAATTAGGTGAAAAAAGTAGGAAATATCCTAAGTTTCAGGAAAGGCTGAAGAATGCAGTTTGCTGACAGACTCCTCACCTTTTCCTGCTGTCTTCTTATTACATAGCTCTCTTTCTAAATTCTTTGCGCTTTTCCTTTTACCCTCATTTGCAACTGCAGTTGACACACTGTCTTCATCCTTTGAGGCAGGTTTTCTTTTTCTCTCTAAGAGGGCTTCAGATTTCTTTTCTTTGATTTCATTAAGGCAATTGGGACGGTCATTGTGCGTCTTCTTCAAGCTGGAGTCTGATAATTTCTCCTTCTGTTTTGTTTCTAAATCTTGGGGAACATTCTTACTGTGCACTTTATCAGAATCTTTAAAATCAGCACCAGGTGATTGTGGTTTGACTTTTTTATGCTCACGATTCTTCGAATTATCTGATACTGCATATAGACAATTATCTTGCTCCTCAATAGATTGCTCCACTGTAAGGTTTTTATTTTTCAGGTTACTATCCCTCAAGAACTTATCATTTACAAAACACTCACTACTTCCCCTTGCTACTTCCCTTTTATAAGGTCCTCCTACAGTCTTCAAATCCTGAGGTACTTCTGTATCACTGAGAGGATTATTATCTGTGCCTCTTAACTGGTTTTTGTTCAAGACACGGTCAGATACTCCAACTTGACTTGCACTTTTTTTCACAAAATCTAATGAATTAGAATTATGAGTCTCTTCATGTTCTGCAGCACCTCTCTTTGTTTTCGTATTAATTTCCTGAGAATGAGTTAATGATGGTGTGTGTTCCTCTCTGCCTTCCACAGGTTTATCACCCTGCGTTCTGGAGCTCTCATCTTCTGTCCGCAGGCCATTGATCATGCTCGTTACTTGCTCTGTCACTGAGTCAGCTACAGAGTAGCCAACCTCACCAACAACACTGGCCAGGTCATCCACAGCACTGCTGAGAGTGTCCACCAGGGAAGACACAGAGGGAAGGCTCAGATTTTGCTGAAGGTTTCTAAAAAATGCCATTTGTCCAGCCTATGCAGCAACAGCTCAGTGAGGTCCTCTGTTTCACAAACTGATCATCTCTGCTTCTCCAGCTTCAATTTCAGAGCCTTTGCTATCTCAAAAATCAATATATTTACCAGGGGAAGTAGCAGCTCTTCGCTTTTAACTCAATAATCATTGAAAATAATAAGAAAACAGCTAAATAAATATCTTGAAATGAAGCCACAATCAGCCAGCAAAACCATAGTCTTTCATCAACTAACCATAATAAAATTCATTATTTTCAAAAACAAGACAATTGTGTGAGATGGAATTTTTTTTTATTCTAACCTGTGAAGAAGAAGTTATGAGACATTTAAATTTTCATCAATGTCACACTAAAACAAGCTTTTAACACAACACAACACACATTGTGGAGACTTCTTCACCCCAAAATATTTGTTGTTTTCGACAAAAAGTATTTTGAAATATCAAGATTTGTTTTGTAGCAAAAAAGAAAGTTAGGATGACAGACAATTTCTGGGGAGAAATTTTTTTTTTGCTTCCTGGAAAATTGGTAATAAAAATTTAGCTCCATCTTTTAGAGAGGTAGAGGGGAAGAAGGCCTCTTCAATTTCACATTCTGTTCTCTGGTGCCTGTCTTCTTCTCTTAAGTCAGCTAACAAAGCCTGCTCAATTTTCACAAAACTGTTTTACCAACCCTCAATATCTTTTTCAAACTTTAATTTCTTTCATTACACACGATCCTTAAAAACCTAGCTGTATTGAAAGATATTTAATAATGTGTTAGTCAGATATAAGATACTACTAAAATTATTCTTTAAAATTATTTTCCAGGTAAATAAAAGCAAGACCTTGTCCAAAAGTATGGCAAAGGGTTTTAACAGGCTGAGTGAAAATCCAATAATCCCATTCACAAATTTACCTGAAAAGATTTAATTATAGAAAATCATGGAATGTTTAAAGTAAGTTCAAGGGTATTCTCAAAGTGCAAGAGAAGTATCTCTCCATAAGTAAACCCATCTCTTTGGTTATACAGCTGTTAAATTTCTCTGGCTTGTGTATACAAAGGTTTGCTCCTTTCAAGTACTGCGGTCACAGGAAAAGCCATTCTTGTGCTGCTACATCCTTGTAAAAATGTTCATTCTTATAATTAAATGTAGTACACTGTATGTTGGATACTTACAAAGTTTATCTTGTGAATTCTTTCTTGTAGTGTATCCTGAATCGAGATCTGGGAAACCACTAACATTTTCAATGCACATCTTCTTATTAATATATAGGAAAAGTAGCAACATGAGAATAATGAACACCCCAGACTGCAGACAGGAATCCAATTGCTTCCGGAGATACTAAAAGAAACAGAAAGAAACACATTTTTAAAAACCTTGTAAAGTTTGCAAAGTTGTAATATTATCAGAAATTATCACTATAAATATCTTGAAAGATGCAAACATATATGCAACATGTAATTAAGCCCCCACCATTCAAATAACTAAAACCCCACCATTTAAATCTGAGTTAATATTCAACCATCTTTTCAAATAATAGAAAAGCATCTGGTCCTAATCTGAGAGGGACTGGCACTGAGAGCAAGAGGTTCTGATGGAGGACTGGACAACCCCTGCAGAAGAATGAGGAGATCATCAGAAGTTGCCAAAACCAATGATTTCTGATGGAATACCTGAGAGACAGCACTGGAAAGGAGTTAAGAGCACACCACCTTCTTGAAGTTTGGCTACTCTGCTCAGGGCTATCTCTGAGACAGTGCTGCTGAGGAGGGACTGAGCCTAGCCCTGTCCACTCTGCTATGTTCAGCACCTGGCTCCTCTTCCCTCAGGGATCAGCTGGCCCACCCTGCTCCCTGGTAAGCAGGATACTTAATGAGCAAAAAACAGAGTGAGAAAAACCATGTATGTCCACTTGAATATGAGCCAGGAAAGAGCTAATAGAAACTGGAATAGAGATATAGCACACTTAAAACCAGGTAGAGGAGAAAAAAAGGCAAAGTGGACTGACATGTCTTAGAGACTATGTAAAATAAAGAATATGTAATTGCTATTAAGCAGGCAACTGCAAGGCAGTATTGGGGATGTTTGAAAGGTGTAGCATATTTGACATACACGAGCATCTAACAACATCAATTACATCATTTAAGACCAAGATTATCAAGGAGGAAGTTTTAGAAATATGAAACCTGCAAATGGATGTGGCAAATTGAAGCAATGGGGAAATAGTGTCTAAAGGACAGCTTGTTTATTTGAAAGGAGAGTGGGCAGAGTAAGGGATATAGAAGAGCAGCAAAAACTAAATTCTAGAAATGTGAGAAATAACTTTATAACAACTTATAAAGGCAGTTCAAGACCAAGAGTGGGAACATCTTTTGAAAGGAGTACAGATGCCCAAAGACTATAATGAAGCTGAATTGCTTCATTAATAAAGGCTACCAGAATGTCAGAGGGAAGGATTCCTAAGGTTCCCTTAGGAAACCCAGTGGACTTTCCACAAGGTCTAAATCTAAAAAACTTGAAGCAAGAAGTTAAAATGGTGACAAGATTGCAAATTTATTATGAAGTGGAGAAGGAGGTTAAAGTGAAGGGTTATAAAAGTGCAATTCAATAATATTTGGGTGCAATTTATAGGCAAAAATGTGATAGAACTCAATAACTGCATTCAATTAACAACCGTGTAAAGCATTACAGAACTGCGATTCCTAGTGATATGTAACAGATTCATTAATCTGTTAACTGGTTTATCAGTTATGTACTGATAGTTAAGAAACATTATAGGTTCAGTTATGTCTCAAACCTGCATTCTAAACAGGAAGAGTAACACCTAGGAGTGGATTTTGTGGCCATTACACACAGACAAGACATCTTTCAGAACTGAACACAACTGCATTAATCTGGATGAAAGCTGGGATGTCACATATCCCTTTTCTTCCTGCTGACTTCGCAAGACTCTACACTCAACTCCATAAATTCTGTTCTTGGAGGTTGATTTTTTTTTATTATATTTAATAAAGATTTATGAAGCTTTATCATATTTACAAATCCTGTTTGCCAAGATCCTGGCACTTTACTTTAGGACTATAATGCTGCATCTTTCACTATTTAAAAAGGAGTGGGATTAAAGAAAAATTGGCAACACACTCAGCATTCTCAGAGATGTAATACAAAAGGACAAGACACAAGAGTCCAAAATAACTACAAGAAAAGTTCCCATTGGAGATGAGGCGGGAAAAATCCAGAATGAGAGGAGTTTATCACTGGAACAGATTGCCTAGATCAGTTATAGAATCCAACTTCAGTGTTATCCCTGCTTTGAGCAGGGGACTGAACTGCAAATTACTTTCCCAGGAGCCTTCCAAATGAAATCATTCTCTGATTCGACATATGCCCTTTGTAAATCTGGGCTCCTACATCTATGTAAAAGTACTGACTGAGAAACACATGCAGTTCCACAAACTCCTCAGTTCATTTTGCAGGATGACAGGGAACATTTGTGTCTGTGGTGCTGTTCCTAAATTATTATACAGGTGTCTTTTAAATCTGACAAAGAAAGAAAGATCCAAAGAAATGTGCCTTCCGCCATGAAAAACAAATTGGACAGATTTGCATTTCTGTTTTGAGCTGGACATCCAGACCTATCTAAAACTGACAATTATTTTTTTTGCTTTACTTCTTACCTCTGACCAGAAGAGATCATGTAATATTTTGCCTAAACCATCCCCTGAAAATTTTCACATGAAAAGGAACTTGCCAACAACTTGAAATGAGACATCCTGCTGCATCAAGAAGGGCAACAAGGTGAGAAAAGTGGACTACTATTCTGGAACAGAGAAAAAAAGGCAGATTTTGCTTTTTTTCTGATTATCATGAAATTGGGCGTGTTTTATTGTTTGTCAGCTGTCTATTTACCATTTTCAAGGAATTTTCCCACACAGGGTAATACTCAGAGATTTGACAAAATCCTCAGTTCATATATATTAATTTTTGACCTCAAAGCTTAACAGATGAAACCTCTCAAAGTTCTGCTGGCAGTAGGCATGCTTCCACCCCTTCAAAAGCTGCATATGGATAACTGAGAATACCTGAGGCTATTGGAACAACCCTCAGTTTTCTCTGAATTATTGATCCTGACCAAATGAGACTAGAGACTGGGCCCAGAACAAAAAAATCTTCATTTTCAATAACTTCCAGCCATAACACCTATCAAACACAGAGACAGTGGCAGAAAAGGCAGCAGGAGGGAACTGTGATTCACCAGAACACAGGGACCAGCAGAAGTGAAAGAGCAGCAGAAGGTGGCACAGGTTAATGATGCTCAGGAAGGAAGTCAGTGTGAGATATGAAGAAAGTGTGTCACCAATTTGAGGTACACAGAACAAGCCAGAAAGTGATGAGAAGGCAAAAAAAAGAAGACAGATCAGAAGGCAGATAAAGATCATGGGTCCTTTGAATGAACTGTGAGAAGGACTGCTTTCTTATTGGAGCAGGCTGTCCCAAGCAACTTTGCCTAAACTCAGGGTCCACACTGCTTTGAGGAGATTTAACAGAATTCCAGTCATGGAATGATTCTCAACAAAGGGCACTGACAGTTTCCTTTTAATAGGATACATTAACTGTACAACATCTTCAGGGAAAAACACTCTCACATGCCATTTGATCTTTTAAAACTGTAGGTTTAAATTGCAATTTTTAAATTTTCACTTGTGCTTACATTGTTCAGCAATCAAACTGCTTTGATCCATCAAAATATGTGCTTAAGGAAGTTAACCATAACCTAAAAGGAACTGAAAGGTGAATACTTTGGGGTGTTTTTCTCCAGTACTTCCTGGATACTAAGTAGTTAAAAACTGTCTGAAAGCCTTATAGTTCTCTATGGAAACACAGTATCTGATGACATTTTTCTGGAGTGAAAAAAGAAACATTGGCTGATACCTTACAAAAAGAACGAAACTTTAGCTGCAGCAAAACTAATTAATTATTTATGTCATTCAGTGTGAACATAGGACTTGAAAATTATATTTCTGTATCAATTTGCACTCATGTAAAGAGTCTTAGAATACTTGTTCACAGATTAGGTAAATTATCAAACTGAAATCCTGTAAAGTATTACCATTATAAAGCCAGGGGGGAAAATGCACTTCAATTTTTCAGATGCAATGTGTACAGATTGCCATCTATGAATACAGATTTTATACATGACATTAATCCTTCAGTTAGTTTCTCAGCTTAAGTGTCAAGCAGGTACACTTCATAGACAGAAAAAAAATTAAAGTTTTTTTTTGCATTAAAATTACATCTATGCCACATTCACCAGAAGCATTACTTTGATTCAAAACTATATTGTAACAAATTCTGAGTTGTCTGGGAATTAATTGTACCATGAAAAGCATTCTAAAAACTCTCAGAGGTTCCCAGTGCTTTCTTCTACTATCAGAAATCAGCAGAAAGGCAGTGTTTTCTCAAAGTCATACTTTAAATTCAAAGGTCTTACTTGAATACAGTTCATAATTATTTTCTGTTCTTAAGAAAAACAACAATTAAATTCTGAATTTATGTTTGGAATTCATTATAATATAAGGCAGTCTTAGAAACACCAAAAGAACAAACGTCTTTCTACAAAGTTACCAAGATCAATTAAACTGCTGGCTATGGAAGCGGCATAGAAAGTCGCAGTCATTACAGAAATATTACCTTAACAACACTTCAATTCCATTTTGTTGCTATCACCACTAGAATCAGAAGTATTAGAACACAGAAACTTACCATCTCTTCATCTTAAGTATCCAATTAGCACTTATTTCTCAAATAATAACTTGCTTGTTATGACATAATTTTTCATTAACAAAAGACGTTTCAAACTCTTCAGAAAACAGTGACATCTTCAAATATATATGACCAAAATAACAAAAATCCTCAGATGTTAATATCTAGTTAATTATTTTTGGAGCTTTCACATCATACCACTCCACATCACACCACTATTTAGCTAGCAATGTACAAAGCCACACAGTTATCTTAGTGATGTTTCAATTATTCATTCACAAATGCAATATTATCTCTTTTGTACACAAAGCAAGTAACTAGGGGGTATGATCTGAAAAATCACAAAAAAAAATTAAATTTAATATGTAAGCTTGTTTTTAATTATAACTTGGGTTTGGGGTTTTTTTTCACAATTTGATTTAAGACACTTTAGCCCTTTAAATTCTTTTAAATGTACAGGTCTGTTGTTTTGCATTTAGTCCTGAAGAAGAATGACTTACTGTTATTCATTTTTTACACCATTACATCTTCATTCCATGAAAATAATCTGTGCAGTCCAGCTCAAAACATTTTCATCCAAATGTCATTCACTGCTGCTTGTCACTTCTTTCCAGCTTTGTCACTTGCACAAGAAATTATGTATTTTTAAAAAGCTGAGCAGGTTACTGAACAAAACAACAAGATTTGTGCCTTGATTGCCTTTTCTCTATGCTTGAATTATTTATCTTCAAAAAGGATATATTTATTTCTCACACAACACTCATATTATAACAGAAAAAAACCAAACAAATCCCTCTATACCTGAGTCTGCTCACAAGTGAAATACTTTGATCTGATTACTCAACAGGAGTAGGGACTGTACCTTCATATGTGTCCATTTACATGTAATTTTTTTTACTAATTACGTTAGATTGTCTCTTCCTTAAAAGTAAGTAACTGAACTTGAAGGCTACCTAAGATTTCATGCTCTTTCTAAACAGCTTTCCTTTGACAATGGAAACTCAATACACAGTTTCACAGCAATTTGTGAATTAGTACATAATTAGTATCTTACTGTTTGCTAGAGTAGCTGAAGATGCAACAAGGGAATAGAACCCTTTTTACCTAAACAAAATGCTACACCAACAGGGGGTAATAGCTTATCCACTGTTGCCTTAGAATTCTGACTCAAAACATTAAATTCTTGACTACCTGCACTGTTTCACAAATACTAACTATATATGGCAGCATCACTACTGGAATGCTTTCCCATATTAAACAAAAAACCACAAAGCAAGCATACGACAAAAATTGACTAGCTGAAAATTGCTGCTAAAAATCAGTGATAGACAATAAATTCTAAACATTTTATTGAACACATCAAAAGACAAAATTACAAATATATCCTATGATTCCTGTTTTATTCTTTCTTCTATTTCTCATACAAAACACAGGAATATGTAATTCCCTTCTAAAAATTTTCTTCTATATTTTGCCAAAACAAACATCAAGAAGTATTTTAACTCAAAACACACAAAATCACATCTCACGTATCAATGCTTTTAATTTTTTAGTTACATTTAGGTAACGTTAAAACTGAAGCTTTTCTGTATAAAGATGCTGCCCCCTCCAATTCAAACTCACATTTTGCTTTTCCTTATGCAGCATAGACTTCTTACTTTGGTCCACTACTGATGGCTATATCTCTCAGCATATTATGCTAAATATATTTTATTCTGCCATTCTTATGATGTTCCTTTCTTCGGGTTTGTTGCTCCTGCATCTTGCACTTGGCTGTACAGGAAGTTTACACACTCTCCAGTATAATTACAAGCCCCTGCACCAAGAGCAACCTGTACTTCAACACTAAGTATCAACATCCAGGATACAATCCTAAATTATAGAAATTTCAAATGAGCATGAACTCGAAATGACAATTCAATTTCAACACAAAACTGAAAAGAGTGCCACATTTCATAAATAAGAAAACTATAAACAATTTTAGCAACAGAAACCTCTCAGAAGTTTTTTAAGTCTGGCAAGAATGAAACGAAGATGAAAGTGGTTCTATTTGGAATAACAATGCCCTTTAAACAGACTTTTCAAAGAAATACTGAGGAACACACAAAAACATTATCTGAAATGATACACGCGGCCACTTTTCAGTTAATTTCTAAAAAAGGTCATATTAAGCAAAAAACAAATGTGTTTGTTCATCATGAAAGCCACGCTGGTTTAACTCCAGTCACTCCTATTCCAGTGGAAATTTACCAGAAATAATAACAATTTTTTTATCATTCAGTTTAGGTCACTTGACCATGGCTGAGGGATATTATGCACTGCTACCAAGACAAAGTAGGTCTTCAATTGTTCCTTTTGTTTCTTTAATATCTAATTGCAAGGACTAATAAGAAAAGTACATTTTAACATCAAGATTCCAGGAATTCTTACGCACAGGAAGAAATTCTAGAATATATTTTAATTACCAAACTCAGTATATTTGATTTTATTAGGATCCACTAAGTCACTTGACTAAATAATTGCATCAAATAGAGTTCAATTACTCCATAAAACACAATTCTAGAGCCATAGAATATCCTGAGTTGGAAGGGACCCACAAGGATCCAAGTCTAATTCTCAGCCCCGCACAGCACCATCCCAAAGAAGTCCATTGTCCAAATGGTCCGATGTTGGAAGCCAGAAGCCTGGGAGTTTTGAACTTTCTGTGCTTTCTGACACTGACCCCCAGGAGAACACTGCTTTTGACTTGAGGCCTTGGAGAAGGCTTCCAAATCTGAGTGATGGAGTTAGAATCACTGGTGTGTAGTTAGAATAGAAGTGTGTCATTTCCATGGTGAAGGGTTTTGAATTTGGGGTTTTTAGAATATGGTAATAGGTATGGGACAAGATGCAGGGTTTTGGGCATTGTATCTTTCTCCTTTCTGCTCCTTCTTCCTTTTTCCTTCATGATTTCGCAGGTAGTAGTTTTCGGTTGGATAGTTAGTGCTACACTGCAGGTCACAGGGTTATTAGGACAAAAGTATAAATCATATAGGTGTTCGCTTTTAATTGAACTGTTTAGCTTTAAAAGACTTTGTAACCAGCTAGATTCACCTCCATTTTGCTTGCTTCTTTTTCAGTTGGTAGCTAGAAGTGTTGCAGAACTCTCTGTACTTTAGAAAAGATTTCATAAAAAACTAAGTCCAAACAAGAAATCTGCCTCCTTCTTGTTTTAATCCTGACTCTGAGTGAAAGCAGAAGAAAATGAAGACAAGCCACTAATTGAGTGGTGCCAACCCATTACACTCCTTGAGCTCTGCCAGGGTGCTGCTGTGACCACTGCTCTGGGGAGCCTGCTCCACCACCCAACCATCCCCTGGGTGAAGAGCCTTTTCCTGATATCCACCCTAAACCTTCCTGACAGAGCTTCAGGCCATTCCCTCAGGTCCTGTCACTGCACACCACAGAGAAGAGATCAGTGCCTGCTCCTCCTCCTGCCCTCACAAAGTTGTAACTGCAATGAGATCTCCCCTCAGTCTCCTCCAGGCTGAATAGACCAAATGACCTCAGCCACTTCCGACTTATAGGTTGTGATAAAATCAGCTTGGTTCATTACATTAACTACATCCATAACTGCACAATACTGCTTGTGGCAGCTCTAGTACTGCCTCTACAGATTGTCTTTTCCATGATTTCTTTCACTTTCTTTTAAAATACCATGCTGAAAGTGTCATTTGCTGATTAATTACAGGAAAAAGAGGAGCCTTGGCTCCAAAACACCACTGATCTAAGAAAGAATTTAGGAATAACTGAAGCTATACTCTTAGACAAAGATTTAAACTTTTGACATAAATCTTTCTAATTCCTAAATCCTCATGTGCTGAAAATGTTGTCAGCCTGCCATCCCTGCTGATTTATCAGTCCCTCAATACCTTTTTCTCTCTTACATGGAATTCATCTCTGATTAAGTAGTATCTCACAACAGAAATCTCTGAAAAGAACCAGTGAAGGAAGCATCACATTTGCCACTTGAAATAGACACTGATCATGGAATCATCTTGATTACCGCCAAATCCCAATAATCTGTTGCAATTACATAGCATATTACATGACTATTATCCATGCATTGGGTAAGAGAACAGCAGTAATTATAATTTTTTTAATGGTATTCTCAAATAATCCTCCCAAAGCAAAAGTATTAAAGACCCACAGGGGTCTAGAGACTTGTGGTTTAAAAGTTTATACCCATCACAAAGTAGCTCTCCGCGACAGGGAAAGAAAAATAATCTGTGTAATAAAAATATTTTAAGACCTCAATTTTCCCTATCAGACACTACAATTAACAACAAAGCATGAGACAATCCATGTAATCCAACAGTAATTAACCAGGATATACAACAAAGTACTGCATAGTGAAAGTGATTATATGAACATGAGAACTTCAGTGAAGAAATGCCAGGGCTTGGATATAGCAAATTTCTTACACACAAAACTTGCCACAGAAGGAAAAGACACTGCCATAGCTGGAATTAAGTGACACCAGTAGTTGCTGCTTTCCAGAAGACTCCAAATACAGGAGAACACATAGAAATAATATTCTGCTTCCTGTATGGGCATCAGTAAGCTCAAAGTATTTACTTTGTATTGAATTTTCTCTAACTCAACACGTATACATACAGATTACTTTTCCAATAGAGTGCAAATTCAGAATATATATTCTGGTAGTGCTAATTTTAACCTTTTTTTTTTTTAAGCATGTAGCAATATGTCTAAATATCTCCCAAGTATTTGAAGTTTAGTATCCATGGGATAAATTTTTTTTTTCAAGCCTTGAAAGAAAGCATTAATTAATATTTTTCTTCATATATTATAAAAGTAGCTTAATTGTTTACACTTTCTAAATGAAGAGGTTTTTATTCCTCTTTGTAAAAAGAGAAAGTGCACTTTGTACTGTGCAAATATGAACCTCTAAATTAGTATAGAAACAACATATGTTTACATTTTACACTAATGTGAGGTTATCTAATTTATAGAAATTTTCTATCATCTGTGGCATCACCCTTGTCTTGATGAAGAACAAGTAGTTCTAGCTGGATGACATCAGGAAGAAAGGGGAAAATTATTTTATTTCTTTTTCAGAGGCACTTTAGTGTAGACTATCACGAATAGGGTAAAAGATAACTTGAGTATCAAATACAGCTGACTTTCAACATAATAATGTTTCTACTGTAAAATGAAACTAATGAATAAATGTTACTTTATTCCATTTGGACTAAATGGAGTTGGCAGGCTTAACATTCAGACATATGCAAATGGGTAAGGATAGTTGACCAGAACATTAAAGAGGAATAGTTCTACTTAAAACATACTTCTGACAAAGCAAAAATTCACACCTTCTTATCTTTTCAAAATTATTATTACAAGTGACATTTTTCATTGTCAGACAAAGACATTGTCTTTTTGCAACTTCTCTTTTGCATATTAAAGAGAGCACTTCTGTTCCATTCTTAGTCACAAAGTCAGTTTGCTGAATAATTTCCTTTGTTTGCAAGACTTCCACAACAATAGAAGGAAAGAACATCCTGCAAAAGGAAAAAAGGGCTTAAAAATAATTTTTAAACCTCTGTGCAACTCAGCCCTTACTTGGATACTCCATCTACATTTTAATGAATTAAGTACAAAACACACTGCTGAGTTTAAAGTATCACTTTGCACTACTTCAAAAATAAACAAGTGAAAAATGTTGGGTGAAAGAAACCTAAAAATAATATGGCAATATATTTTCTCCTTTTCAGTCACTTCTGTGTCACACAGTGAATACATAGCAGAATACATTAAAGAGGAGTTTCCTCAGTTATAGCTCAATATAGTAAACACTCATCACAAACCCGTATTGTTTATACAAACAGAACCTAAAACAGCCTTAATTAAAATATTACTAAATCTAACAACAGCTAATTCCAAGTTAGACTTGCAGCCACACTATATAGCTAAAAAAGAGATATTTTTTCTCAAGTATAAATCTCAGGTTCCCTGAATTCTTTTATGTCCATAGCAAATAACCAAAGGAACAACACAAATATCCTGACTGTCTCAAAACCAGCTGGATACTAGGAATATCCAGTAAAAAGACAAACTGTAACTGAGTAGTTTCAGAGAAACTCTGTCACCTTCTGCTGTCAAAAACTAAGTAGCCAAGTCTTCAATTTGAATTGTCAGACACTGAATAAATGTGCAAACACAAACTTGCATTAAATAATTGAAGTAAACAAGAAGTTAATTTATAATAAAAGCAAGAATCTATTTTCATTTTTTCCAATGTCCAAATTTCAACAATGTGTAAATATAAAATCGCACAAACCCTTCAACTACTTAACTGTGTTAAACATAGGAGACACATATTTCAGTAATTCCCAAGTAGCTGATCCTACATCTTTCAAGTTCTTTTTGCAAGCTGGGAAGTGACTTGTTCAGTATTTTGTAGTTATTAGATGTTATATAACAGTCACAAAATACTCCCATTTTCAGGACACACACTGTATTCAGGCATTTAGAAGAAGCCTCTTTAAAAATACATAAGAATTCGTTTTTAAGGCCTTCCAGAAAAGCCTATTAGTAACCTTACTCCTGATCAGCTCTTTGTAGATTCTTCTCAAAAATGTATGAATCTGCTAAAAGGAAACCATGTAAAAAACCTTATAAAAGTACTGCAATCCTTTTTGTTCAGCCTAGAGGGGGACTTAGCACAGTCTCTTGGGCAACTACAAAACTATAACAACATTAATGTGAGACAAGAGGAGGCCTGTGCCAGAAAATTGCTACATCTTTGGGTAGCAAATTTGAGTCCTGTATCAATACCATATTGGGATCATATTTATACTAGAACTGACAATCTCAGATATTCAATGAACAACTGGTACTCGCAAACCTTTGCATCTATTATTTTAACTAGTCTGAGAAATACAAAATCTAAAAAATAGGAAAAGTGAGGTTTCAAGTTATTTTCATTTTTACAGCTGAATAATCTTAGAGCAGACTTTTCCTTTTTAAGGCTTAGGTTTTGCTATAACAGCTATGCCTTCAACTACAGCTAAGAAGTTTTCATTATGTTATTTGAGCTAAATGGTGTAGTCACATATAGTTTGAAGAGCTTTCTGGTCCCTTTCCACATTTCATCATCTGATACTCCAAGGTTCCTATTTTCCTAGCAAAAAATGAAAAGGACAGGCAAGAAAAATGCAATTTAGGAATGTGTTACTTTGCTGACTATAAAGAAAAATTAACCACCAGCAATAGGTGTTCTTCAAGTCATATAATCCCCATATAAATTGTAATTACATTCCATCACTTGAGACCGGAAAGTTTTTGCCATGCATTATTCATAGAAGACACATGCTTGCATGCTTACTTTTCCCTTTTCCCTATTCAGTGCAGGAAAAATAAGATGGAACATTACTGTTTATCCTATTAGTTGCTTCTCAAAAACCACGTACTTGGAAGGACTGTAAGAAAGATGGACAGACAAGCAGAGCACAAGTGTGCACTGGAAGAACTCCAGTCATTTAATGCAGGCTATTTACTACTAATGTTTCCTTCAGAGGTTCCACATGGGCATTCACAGTTACTCACCATCCCCTGGCAAAAAGCACAAGAGGCTTTCAGGCAAACAGCAAAAGGAGAACCATTCTGTCAAACACTACCAGCTCTCAAAGCCTCACAGACAGTATTCAATGAAAATAAGGGAGTGGATGAATGCCAGGAGTGCTGGAATGGGAATGTACCCTCCTGGTGCCACAGTCACAGAGACACACCAGAGAAAAAGGAGAAGGGCACACTGCAACCTTAGCCAGCAAGACTGCAGGAATTACCCATGTGCCAACGTGAACACTTAATCTGTCCATTCAACTTCTACTGTGAGCTCACAAATAAAAAAATGGCTTGGCTTTCAGGGCACAGCCAAGAGATGGGAAACTCCATCCTGTATAAGCCTGACATGAACACTCAGCAACATTAAGGACAAAGCTGATTTGACCAGCTTGAGACTGCTGGCTGCCAGGAATTCTCAGCTTGGAAATGCCTTCCTATTCTGAGGATGGCAGTAGAGATCTTGAGTCTGCACTCTTATCCTGGCAAGCAAGAGCTGGACAACTGGCAAATAAAGTAATCCTTAGGAGCCTGGCCTTGGTCAGACAATAAAAGCATCTTGAATGTGCATGAGAAGATGTAAAGTCTTAGATAAAGTAAACAAAACTCTACATGACTGGAAGATTTGCAGTACAATGGCAAGCACCTTCTACTTTAAAGGTACACATTGAGTAGAGAGTGAAGACAGAAAAGAATGCACCAAATCCATGCACCACAAGGAGAAATTTGTCAGTAACATAGGGACACACAAGGTTAAAATATACATGGAAACTCATATGAGCTAAAAAGGAACCCAACATAATGCAAGCATAAATGGCACTAAGAAGATATTTCTCTTTTAATCACACTTACTCCTGGGCTAATTTATAACCACCAATGCTAAAACAAAGTCCCATGCTATTGTAATTTAATTTATTGTATCAACGGCTAACAGAGCTTAGAATTCAATGCTCATATATAACACAGAATCCTAAAAAAAAAACCCAAAAACCCACATATTTTCAATTTAACTTCCCAGCACTTAACATTAAAACCATACAGCACTGTCTCCAGAAAATTTGTTTTTTCTTAAAATCCGTACAGCATCCTAAAATAAATAAGGATTAGCAAGATTAACAGATCTTGGAAGTTTATCAGAGAGCTTCCTGAAATTCCAATGAGTTTCATAATTCAGAAAGATAAACAGGACCTATTACAGAGAGAATACAGAGCACTGTGTGTACCAACTTATCCATCAATGGAAAAACAGAGACAGCAATAAAAAGAGAAAATTCATCTTCCCTTTCAAAATGTGAAAAATTTTTAAAAGGCAAGATATAAATGATTCACAGTTTAGAAAAGCAGAGGAATGTTCTTAATTACAGTACTGTAACACATACACACTCAAAAATTCTTCCAACAGATATTTGGAAAAGATGACTTGTGACCATGAAGCAGTTTTGACCTTAACTAATCCAACTAATTCTGAGATTAAGCATTGTTAAACAAACGTTTCAATAAACCCAAACAATTTTACCAAAATGTCTTAGTGAACGCAATGGAAACTAAGAGGACAAACAAAATTCCCTCCCACAAAGTATGATGTGGTTTGAGAATACTATTGAGCCACTAAGTTGCTGTGCAAAGAGTCTTGCAGCTTTACTCCTTTCCCACCACACTTTCTTACTCCTTCCTTTTGAAAGCACTGAGGAGTCTCTCTCTTCTGACCTAACTGAGACTTAATTCAAGGACCTAATCCTTGAAGAAACTTCTTTTTTTCTTTTGGATCAGCTTTTGAATGAGAAGATAGAAATTCACCAGCAATGCTGCAGGAAGGAGCATAGGGTTGCCAAAAGGGACAGAAAACAGAACAGTATCTAGCCTTTACACCAGCTGGGCTGTTCTGCCGAGCTCCAACTTCAGTCACTGTAGCTCAGCTTTAAGCTGCAACAGCCCTCCCTGGAGCACAGCTCTGCTCTGTGCTCTGTCTTACTATTGTTGCAGCTGTTTCAAAGAAGCATGAGTCATTAGGATCTCACCTGAAATCAGAGGCAGAGATTGCCAGTTCATTACATCAGTTTTTTAAAAACCTACTCACAACTTTCTATTAGTACTAAAAATTACATCATCCTACAAACAACTGGATAAAACAAAGATCAAAGTTTTCACGGTTACCCATCACAGCTAAACACTAACAAATTCCATGTAACTCTGCATTTTTTTCCTCTTGTGAAAACTCAAATTTCATTTTATAATTTCACTATTTTTTCCTATTGATATTATCAACATCAAAAGGTTCTGCAACACAAATATGCAACACTAAGATCCACAAAAAGTCAGACCATAACACTGGGTCATTTCACAATATTCACAAGCTAAGGAGCTCACTTTCACAAATCGTAGCTTACCTTTTCTAATGCAGATCAGTTCATGTACACCACAAGTTCGTTCTCCACCTGTGTGGAAAGACACCATTAGAAAACAGTAACAAATAAAATGCATTTAATTTCTTAATAATGCTTATAAACAGTGAAAAAGAAAGTTCACTATTCCGTCAATTAATAAAAATGCAGAAAATTGACTTAACAAATTTTCCAATTTTATATTAAATGCTTTGGAGAAAACAACAAATGTACCTTTGGCTTAATGGTGGTATGGTTTGAAGAGCTTTACACTGAACTTATACAGATAAAATTACAAAAGCAAGCACCTTAATTGAAGCCACACTAATGTTTCCCAAATAATAATTTCCTGTTTGGAGAGAACTACCCTATAGAATGGCATTTACAGAAGAATTTTGAAAACATTAAAAAAAATCCAATATAATAAATATAATAGAATGCCAAAATAACATTATTATTACCTTCCATGGTAAAAAAAAAAAAGTCAAATAAATCTGTCCTATTAACAAAAACTTGGTTTGTCTAGAATTTCTCCTTTAGATATTTTTTAAATTTAAAAAAAGCCAGCTGCACAGAAGTTGAGATATTTGAGAATAATAAAATTGTTGCTAGAAATACTATGCTTTTTTTTAACATTTAAATAAAAACCATTTTGATTGGAATTACAGCTCATAAATAAAACAACAACACATAATATCTAAACTAAAAATATTTTGGAATGTTATGCCCCATAATCAAGCCTTAAAATTCCAAACTACATCAAGTTTTGGCTTCTCTTAAGCACACCCTAACCCACTCAGACTTTTTCCACTGATAACAAAAGAGTGCATGGATATGAATACAGAACTGAGGGGGACTGCCTGGGTTTTCATACTCAGTTCTCTGCAATCTCATGAAAATACAAAACAGAGTTCCAAAACATCTATTTCATATGCATAAATCACTCCTTGGCTCCAGACACTTCAAAATGCACTAAAACAAGCTTCAGGTAACAAAATTCTCCCCATCACAAAAATATGGAAATGCATTATATACCACTTACTAGTCTCCCCCATTCCATAATAAATTAATCACAACATACAATACAGCATGTAATGATATCAACCAATACTTCAAACTCTTAATTGGTAACACTAGCAGATGGTATTGTAAAGATTTAAGTAAATACCTGCACTTCTATTTAAATTTACACTTTAAAGAAATAACTGTAGGAAATTCATGTATTGGAGTGAGAAAGGATAAAAGGGATCAAATAAATGGAATAAAACATAACTCTTCTAGAATGAAATTAAATGTCTATGAAAGTAAAAAGAATCCTCATTTTGTGTCAGCATACTCAGAAATATGAAATACAAACTTCAAGCATACTCTTGAATGGGAAATCAAGGATCAGTGAGTCTGAGGATCCCAGGAGTTTTTAAGAGTCATCACCCTTACAAAAGCCAGTTGTGATAGCAATATAATTCCCTCTTTTCAGTGCATTCTAGAAGCTGGGCAACATCATTTTCATTCAGAAAGGATTTTGGAGAGAAAACGTAAGGAAAGCAAAATTAAAAATATAATCTGCTTTTATAATAACAAAGCATTAAAGAACAAACAAACAAAACCCAAAACCAGACAGAGGAAGATTACAATCTTCTTTAAAGTCATTCCAATAATCTTCAGGCTACAAAAGATAAACCAGAAAAGTGACTGAAAGTCTTCTCGCTAGAATTTTCCCCCTGCTAGCTGTAAATTCAGCAGCGAAGAAAAAATAAAAATTATGGCAAAAAATAAAAGGACTTGTCATTACACAGATGCTAGACAGTTAAAAATAAAGATTCACCTAGAACTGACTGAGGGAAGAGAGCTGCAATAGATATTAATTATATTCACTGCTCTCAGTGAAATTAACCAGTTTGAAATCATATCACAAAATACTAATTCTAGATTTGGATTCTGCATTGTTACCTATTGTTTCATAAAGCAAGAGATCTTTACTCAAACATTAACTTCTAATATAAGATAGTGTCAGTGTTCCACCTAATAAAGCCTTTATATTAATCAACATGTTACTTTTTATTGACCACAAGGCTACAAAATGAATTTATATCATTTAACAGGCATACAGTCAGGATTTTATTCCTTTTCATTTTCCTAGAAAATTCTAGAATATTATTTCTTTTTTTAATAGGTGATTCATTTATTACTTTTTTCTTCAAACTGCTTTTGGATGGAAATCAACTATTAAATAAAAATACATCAAGTGATATAAAAGTTTAAGAAAATATTTTTTATATTTTAAATTAACAATGTATTAAAGATGTGAAATTTTATCCTCAATTGACCTGGACAAATTCTTGCTTTTCCTTGTGGCACTCAAAACTGTGGAACTAATACATTATTCACACCTTGCTTTTATTCATGGATTAACAAATAAACCCAAGCTTTTCCATCTTTACAGCTCCCCAAGAATTCTCTCATCTTCTATAAACTAGTCACTGAGAGAAATCAAACTGAAAATATGGAAACATTTTGCATGGCAGAACATGCCAACCATTAATTTAGCATTTCAGTCTGAAAATAGTGGCTTTGTGTTGGTTAGCCCACAAATCCCAAAGGTTCAGTGGCATGACACACTTAAATTTTATCCTTTAAATATTATTTTTAGGTAATTTATCATAGTATAGTGCTAATTCACCATAATGTTATGGTTAATTAAAATTTAAGCTTGATTTAGACACAAATTATTATTAGTTCTGTTCCATCTTGACTATGAACATGATTCCCTATTTAAGATTTTAAGGTTTTAAGTGAGTTTGCATATAAAACATAATACACTGTCCAAAATGTAATCTGAGAACAAAAACAATCCCACTTGGGTATACTGAGCTTTTCATGATGCCAGACAATGGAAGTAAAATGAAAAATAATGAAAGATCAAATAATTTTAGAACTGCACATTCAAGAAAACATTTTCATTTCATGAGCAAGAAGAACCACCTAGTGGTCCTAAAAATCTAAATAATTCAAACATTCAACACAAAAAGAATGGCCAGATGTTTTCCAGAGGCAGCTGGAACACATGGTGAAGTTTAATTTTCTCAATTTTAGACAAAGGTTTTGTATACCAAGTTTCTATCTGACAAGATGACTATGGCTGCAACAAGATGAAAAGATTCATCAAAGAAGATAAATACTGAATTTTGTATTAATTGAAAATTTTATGTCTTTCTAAACTAGTACAATTCAAAATTCAAAGTTCTACTATGTTCAGAGTTTAGCAGGAACTTCACCACTAGATGCTGATAATAATTGTCAAGGAAATTTAGCACAGACATTACCACAGAGTGATTTAGGCTGGGAATGAATGACATCTGGTGTTCTCAAAGACTTCAGGACCAGGACCTGCATTACAGAAAGTTCCTCTGAGCCTCTGCAATGACCACAATTCCAAGACCTCTCCAGGCAGCAGTGGTTCTCAGGGGGAAGGTGTCACCTCTGTCACTGAGAGCACTTCCCCTCAGAGCCAGCCAGGACTCCCCTTGACACAGCTCACACCCACTGCCCCACATGCTTTCACTGGGCAGCTTGAGAACCCATCTCCATCCCTTGCACAACGAAAGGCTGTAAGAGTGCCTGCCAGATTTCCCCAGGCTACACAAATGTATTTCCTAAGCCTCTCCTCACGTGCCAGGTACTCTAAGTTCCCTCCCAGCTTAGTGGCCTTCTGCCTATGCCTCTCCAGTTAGTCAGCCTCCCATGCTGGATTAACACGGCTGGATACAGGCCACAGACACGTGGCTGGTCCGTGTTCAGCTTGCTGCTCACCAGCATCCTCAGGGTTTTTTGTCAGAGATGCTTCTGGCCAGCCTCCCTCAGCTGGTAGTGCAGGGCTTGGACTTCACCAGTCCTTGTGGAAGTTTCTGAGGATCCTTCAGGCCCACTCTGAGCTTGCTGAGCATTTGCCAGGTAGCAGCCTTGCCCTCCAGCTTAACTACTCCTTCCCTGGCATCATCCATAAACTCAGCCAGGGTACATTCCAACCCACCAACAAACAGTGCACAGTCCCAATTCCAGCACCAAAACTATGATGCAACTTAGGCTGCTGCATACAAAATTCTTCAGTTCAGCAAAAAACCCCATGTTTGTAGCTGCAGCAGAACATTAAACTGTATCACAAAAGCCTTTTGTCAGCAGGTGTAATTTTTCAGATGCACTTTTTACATGATAAATTACTTTCCTGCTGAGAATTGTTTTTTAATTAGCATTTTCATAAGTTTGGATCACATTCAACAAACGTTTACTTAACATTTTATTCAACAATAGACAACTATTTTTTCCCTTGGCAAACCCACGACATTCCAGCGCAGAACGACTACATTGAGCAGGTGGAGTAGCAGGAACAGGGTGCTACAGTGTAGAAACACAAAACAGGATACAAGAGATAAAGCCTAACACAATGTTAATGTTACCATGTCTAAGCATGTGGAAACGCTAATGCTTTGCTAGGATAGCAAGGGACCCAGGAAAACCAGTCTTATGTAAAGAGTCTCATACATCATGCTACAAATTTATTTAAAAAGACAACTGTAATGGAAGACTTCTGGGTTCCATTACCAACAAATCTACTTGAGAAACTGCCTCATGCCATGAACTGAATTTATGGAAGAATCTGGGCTTGGATGAATGGACAGCTAACAGTAAAGGAAAATAAACAAAGCTGAAGACTTTTGCACATCAGCAACCCTACAGCTGCTATCAGTGCTTTTTTCCTGAAAAGGTTACATACAACCACTAGCCTATCCTCACTCATGGTGCAAAATCACCTCTGCATTCCTTTAGCATCCTTTTCCACAAGTTTAGTCTACAAATAATACTGCATACATAAAAATTGAAATGTTTAAAGTTGAATGCTGAGAACCAGTCAAAAAGCAAACTAAAAAGCAAACAACATCTGAATTTATAAGGAGAGAGACAGCAAGGCGAAAAAAATTGCTATTTTATATACTTATTTATACATTTACATCTTTCACATTTTGTGCTGTTTTGGTCTCTTCTTGGTCTCACAGCCTCAAAGAATAAAATAGAACCACAGAAAACACAGAGAAAGACCAAAGAAAAAGTCAATAAAAATAGTTAAAACACAAATGGTTTCCATATGAGGAGTGACTCAACAGGCTAAGACTCTTGGACCTGAAAAAAACCCCACAACAGATGGTGGACATAAACAGGTGAATATAGAACAATTATTCTCTGTCTAACCCACTAATAAGAGAAATAACTATCAGACTAAATTTGCAGCAGACATGCTCAAGACCAGAAGAATAAAAGTCACAAATCTATGATTTTATGATACAAACTCCTCCTGTAAAGACTCTCTCCTTTGCTTGCACCATTTAAAAAGATCCTTCTCTAGCAATTTCTTAGCCTAAGGATAGGTTATCTAAGAATATTTTGGGTTTTATTATCCAACTATAAAAAAAATGACAAACATTTACTTTTTCACGACAAATACTTTCTTTTTAATTATACACTGGTCAATGAATTAGCAATCAGTGACAATTGATTCAGAACAGCATAGCCATTTTTGTTTCTGAAACACTGAAATAAATGGAAGCATCTATATGGACTGAAAGCAGCTAAAAAGAGATGGATTTGCTAAGCTAAGTCATAAAGTAGAGAGTTTATTTGGGACCTTCTCCTCTCACCATGAAAATAATATTATCTCTGCTTCCTTTCTATCCAGAGTAACCACAAACTTCTCTTTCCCTACTCTTCTGGCAATTGAAATATAATCAGCACTAAAAAAATATGAGTAAGTTCTTTATTTCACCTTGTTCTCAGTCAAGTACTTCTTCAGATAAGTCTTACTGGTGGAAAATGAAGAAATACAGTAAATATAACTAGCAATGGAAACATCTAGTATAAATGGTTCAAATCTGACCTAAAACCTATAATTTTTTTGTACTAAAAATAGAAAGAAAACGAGAAAACAATTTCACTGAAAATGACAAAAAAATTAAACATACATTGCCAAGCAATGGACAATGCTATCAAATGTTCAGAAAATAAAAAAGATGTCAAAAACAAAAGCCAATATAAATAAAAGGATGGAAAATTAGTATGACTTTTAGCAAATTCCTACAGTTTTTAATCAACAACACTAATCACTACTCTAGGAGTAAGCTTTTACAAGAATAAGTAAACTGAGAAACATTTCTTCTTTTAAAATGACTCTATGATCTATGGCGAAAAACATACTCATAGAAATAGTTTCAAATATTTCAGATAATGCAGTACATTTGTGATACAAAGGGAAATTACTATGAATAATTTGTAGTGCAAAAGATTCTACTTGGTAGGAAAACTGCTTATTTTAGCCTACAGAACAAAAGTACCTGTAAGATGTGTCAGTCATACTGAATTTACCCCTTTGCACATCCAAGATTATTCTCCTCTGCAGAATGGGTCCTATTAGTTCACAAACTCAACACTCATTTGCTGTCTTAGAACTAACTTTCAGAGTGCTCCCAAAACTTCACCTTCTTATTCTACAAACAGATTGACGTAGAAATTAGGAAACATCTCCCATTTCCAAGAGTGAAATGCACAAAGATTAGGAGGTCCAGTGATTAATTGCTGACTTGAAATCCACTTCAACTTGGACCCTTGGCCTTATGCAGTTCAGAACCCAACAATACTCAGGAAGAGGTTTGAGAGTGTCAGCTGTGAATCCATTGCATCATTCACTACAAAAGCTGGAAGAGGTATAACTGAACTAGGCTGAAGAAAAAATAAGACCTAATGGTTAAAAGAGTTGAATGTTCTCTGGAAGACAGCAAAACTCTTTCCTTTCTAAGAGGTTCCCCAATTTGGATGGCAACATAGGCAAACATTTTTAATCAGGTAACGACCACGTGTTTACTTTCCTGCATGTCCATCTTGAAAGCCAAGAATTTCAATTTGCAGACATGCTAGGCATTAAAAATTAAGAGAATTCAAGAAAAAATTTCACTCTGAACACATCAACTGTTCTTATATTAAGCATGATAGCTTCATCTCAGCCCACGGGGAACTTGTCAAAAAGAAGTCTGTAAAATATTAGAGATTAGGTGGGGTTTTTTAAAAAATGGTTCCCCCTTTGTTATCTAAAAGATAAGAGATCTACCAGTTTTCTTTATTTCAATAGATTCAATACTACAGCGATGATGGAAACTGGTGATTTTGCCTATGGCACAAGGTTTCACTGTCATAAGCAAATAATGCTGGAAATCATCCTTACAATGACAATTTTACCAGGCAACACTCACTGAATAGTTTCCACCACAGTCAATGAATAGGCATAAGGCAGCATTAAACCAATTCTGTGTGGCTGATCCAATATGATACCTTGACATGTGATCCACCATAGTTAATAAATGTGTTTCAAAGTGGGCCTAGGCATAAAATATGTCTTTGTATATTTAGGCTTCATTAAATACTGATGTTGCTGCTCAACCCTTGTCCCGGCCACACAAACTCTGTCATTTTAGGTCAGCACTAACTTGAAGATCCCCATGTCACCTTACACCCTTCCAGTGAACCTGCAGTGACACCTGCATAGCCCAGGTAACCAAAAAGTCAAGATAAAACTGTTCCCCAGGCCAGATTCAACCCACAAGCTACACATGATACTCCTAATTAAGCTCTGTGAGCAGCTCATTGCTCTGTTGTTTCCTTTTCCAGATTCTGGAAATTTGCAACTAGGCATAGTTTTCATGTGACCTATATGAAGCAATGTTCCAAATACTCTCCCTTTTTGTATCCATAAACAAAAAGTAGGTTCATTCCATACTTTTTGTCTTTGTTTCCCAAGGAAATGAGGGTTATATAATTAAACAGTTCGCTTCCTGCCTCATCCTTGTATTGTTTACAAATTCTCTGGCTAATTTAAAGACAAAATTGTCAGAAGGTTTTAAGAACCTAATTTAATGTTTCATAAAAATCAGCAGTTAAATACAACACAAACACAAGCCCCACCGAACACAAGGAAAGCCCATCAGCTAATAAATCCCTGCACAGCACACACAGGTGCAGCCTGCTCCAAACCAAGCAGCTGGAAGATGGGGAAAAAGAAGGAGACAATCTTCACAGAAATCTCAGACAGATCAGGACACTTCACAGACATTCAGGAACAAAATGATCAAAAAGGTATGTACTTGGTAAAGACCTTGACCTCTATATCAGGAAGGAGAAGTGTTAAACTGATAGGAGCACAGGGGGGAAAATCAGGGAAGCCATGTTCATTAACCTCATTACTCTATCAATAACTTATTAGAAGACAACACCAACACCACACTGTAATTCTTTCTCCTCTACTAGATTCCTTTTATCTGTACAGCTCATTATTCTATTTAATACTACTTCTCACTTCTTAGCACTTAACTCCTTACAATGGAAACCATATGAAAGAATTTAAAACCAAAAAGGTTTAGCTGAATCTGAGAAGGCTCATCTCCAGATGTATTCCTCTCCTTGAGATATATAAACTTATATGGCATGCAGTAGATTACAGTATGTTCAAGTGTCCCAAAAAATCTGGTAAAAGTAAACTCATGGGGATATATAAAATACACAATCCTGCCTTAGGTTATAAAACATTCCACCTGTGACCTCTAACAATTCTTTGCCTCCCCCTCTCCTCCATGCAATGCAATGTGATTTCCATTGCTGGCTCTTCACCCAGACCTCAATTCAACAGATTTCTCTTAAGGCAGGCACCAAAGCTTTGCCATTGCTCAAAAGAGGAGAAGCAGCACAGAGCAACCACGTTAATGCTGCCGTGAGGATCATTACCACAGTGGTGCTGAAGGATTCTTAGAAGTCACTCCTCAGCTTTCTTCCCCACTCCCAGCAAACTGCCACAAGACCCCAGGCTTGGGCAGCAGTAGATGGGAGGATTTTAATCTCAGACTGCCCACTAGTCTGTTTTTACTGCTGCTTTCAGTTTGGCCTTACTCTCTACCATATTTAACATCTCCCCGTTCTGATACTCTCCATATTAATCCTGTGCTACGAAAAAGTGGAAATATTAAGCAATAAAAAATCCTGCATCATAAAACAGAGCTCCTAGTAAATACTAATTGTGTTTTGGAAGATAACTATACAGAAAATAAGAACTGCAAATACAATTCTTTAAACTCATTTGAGCCAGGATTTTTCCAACAGAGTTGCTCTATGTTGTTTCCTCACGAATATGAGATCGCCTGACCTATGCAAACTAACTGGATGTCTTTATAAAGATATACAAATGGAATATGTTTTAACACGACTTGAACTTTCTAAAGAAAAAGAGGTAACAGTTCCTGCAATCACTAGATTAAGGCTTTGAACTCAGTCACATGAAGAATACTCATGTTTTAAGTGTCTGTCAGTGAGCGTAACAAAGCACTGACATTGACCAAAAGGGTCACTGACTATGGCCAATGGCACCTTGGTTCTCTGTAACACTGCACATATAATGCCTCATTTTCACAAAAACTTTGGGGTTTAGTGTTAGAACCACTAGAAGCTGTACTGCTGAAGAAGCTACACTGGAAATAGTATATTAAAAAATTTTTAAAAAGAGCAAAAGTAGCTAACAAATTCTATATTAAATTGAGCTCCTTCAATTTTGTGCACTCTTCACATCTATGTCCTTCTTTGAAGGAGTTTTGAACTATTTTATATTTATTCTTCAAAGAGAAGTTTTCAATTATGCTTATTTTTTCTGCCTCTACCAAAAAATAAAAAAAGAAAAAAAAATTAAAAATCTGGGTAAATGCAGTGCCCTTAGAACTGAGCAAAGTATTTTTTCTGTATACTTAAATACATTTACAAATTTACTTTGACATGATACAAATTCTGTATTTTGACAGTTCAACTAGAAACCCCATGGTTTGATGCTGCCTTCAAGAGCTAATATTCAACCTAAACAAATTAATATTTTTAAATACTGCTGGACAGAACACCAGTACTGCTAAAAAGTACAGTCAAGGTAAGGTACTGTTGCACAAACAGGAGGGAGAGATCATCAAGATACAGAATAAAAATCTTAACACCTACCAACAACTCTACAGCAATCAGCCAGTCAGTTGAAAACAAAAGAGGAGGAGGCATGCCTGCTACAGGCTACAGCAGAAAAATATATTGAATTTGCTGCCTTCAGGAAGAGTCTTGAATCAAAATCTAGCAGACCACTTTCATGACTGGAATGTTTTTAATCCCACCTCACATTTAAATGTAAACTATGCACCCAATCTTCTCAAGAGCAGTTTGGATATTTCAAATAAGCATCTACAAGACAGTTGAGCTATTTCTGAAGTCTGGCCATAATAAGAAGTGTTGCATTCTTTTCAAAGGCTAGATTGCTTTATTCATCCATGACTATTTGCTTTAACTTTAAAGAAATAATACCCTAAATCCTCTGAAAATATTACACACGAATTTCACATATTGTGAATATTTTCAGATCTAACAGACCCTCACAGATTTCTGGGATAATGCTGCCTAAAATGAAAACAGAGACAGATTTTGAAGGATTTTTTTTTCTGAGCTCAAGTTATATAAAATGTCCAGACCCAGCAGAATTTTTTTGCTATCTTCTTGATAATATTAAGAGGACTTTTCAGCAGGAAAGAACCCAGCCAACACAAAGCTGGCCAGCTCAGACTCCTGGTGTGCGCAGCTTCCAAGACAGGGTGAACACGCAGCTTTGCTTGATCAGTGCAACTTCTCCTTACAGAGGCCTGAATTACTAATCCGGGGAAACTGACAGCAGAGAAGCATCCCACATGCGAAAAAAACCAGAACAGTTTGTTTCCCCCACAGACACACTGTTTTCTAAATGCTTTCAGTTATAACAACAGATGCTTTCAGAAAGAAACATCTCGGCCGACGAAGCTGTATACCTTAGGTCCTTGTCTGGCTAGAAATAAAGTTCTGGGGTTTTGGGGTTTTTTAAAGGATTTTTAACGAGATGTAAAATTACTCTCAGAGTCGAAAGGAGAGGTTTCAAAGCAAAGCCCAGAAGCCCTGCCTTTGAAGATGAGCATCTCCAAACAAACCCAACAAGTGTCTAGTACATCTCGCTCCTTTGTTGTTGTTGTCGTTTCTAAGTGATGACTAGAAAGATCTGCGGACAGCAGCTCCAGGGCAGCCTGTTAGCGCCCAGCAACCGGCGGCGAGCAGGGAGCATCCCTCGCCTGGGGACGCAGTTTTCAGAGACTCCGGGGCCAGCAGAGTGACAACGAGTTTTAGAGCAGTTGGCAAAGTCCCTGCGGGGAGGGTGGCCAGGGCTGCGCGCCGCCGGCAGCGACCTTCGCGGCCCGGGTGAGGGGCCCGGCGGTCCGGACCCGGCGGCGGGCAGGGGCGGCACAGCCCGGCCCGGGGGAAGCAGAGCCCGGCCCGGGGGGCGGCAGAACCCGGCCCGGGGGGGAAATACAGCCCGGCCCGGGGGGCGGCAGAACCCGGCCAGGGGGGGAAATACAGCCCGGCCCGGGGGGCGGCAGAACCCGGCCAGGGGGGGAAATACAGCCCGGCCCGGGGGGCAGGCACAGCCCGCCCCCGCCTCAGCCAGGGCGGCTCACGGCACCGGGGGATGGATGGCTCCGTCCTCCCCGGGTCCCCTCCGCGACGCCCACGGGCATCCCCGGGGCAGGCGGCGGAGGAGGAGAAGGAAGGATGCCGGCCACCGTGCCACGGATTTATTTACCCCGCCCGGCTGCTGGGCACGGAGACGGGAGGAGGGAGCACCACACTCGCCTCTCCCCCGTCACCGAAGAGCCCTTGACCCGTAGCCCCCGCGGCCGGGCCGAGCGGGACGGGGAGCAGAGGAGGCGCTCCCCCGCCGCCCCGCTCGGCTGGGGTCCCGCTCGGCTTCGGTGCGCCCCCACCGCCCGCCGCGGTGGGAGCCCTCCCTCCCCCCGGAGCCGCCCCTCTCCCCGTGCCCGGGGGAGGAGAGGGAGAGGAGGGGGCTGGGGGAGGGGAGCGGTTCGGGGCGAGAGAGAGGAGCCCGTTATTGGCCTACTTACCATCAATCGCCATGATCCCCGGCGGGGTGGGCCGTACCAAGCGGAGGGAGCGCACGCAGCACAGGCGCTGCCGGGCGCCGCGGCTGCCAGGCGGGAGCGGCGGGAGCGGCGGGGCGGGGCGCGAGGTGAGGGGGCGGGGCCGGGCGGCGCCCCTCCCCCGCCCGGCCCCGCCCGCCCCGCCCTCAGCCCCTCACGGCCCCGGGGGCGCCGGCCGCCCGCCCGCGGAGCTCCGCCGCTTCCCTGGGCTTGCTTCCCGAAGCGGGTGGCCGAAATAAAACCCAAGGCTCTGAGAGCACAAAGTGTCAGCAAAGCCTGATTCACAGAATCACAGAATGCCCTGAGTTGGAAGCGGCCCAAAAGGATGATCGAGTCCAAGTCGTGGCTCTGCACAGGACACACCAAGAGTCGCACGATGCGCCTGAGAGCATTGTCCAAAAGCTTTCTGAGCTCTGCCAGGCTGGTGCTGTGACCGCTTTCTTGGCGAAGCTGTTCCAGTGCCCGATTGGAAACCTCTGTGTTTCCAACCTAATTCCAAGCTAAGCCTGCCCTGCCACAGCTTCAGGCCATTCCCTCGGTGCTGTCACTGTCACCACAGAGCAGAGATCAGCGCCTGCCCCTCCTCTTCCCCTCACAAGGAAGCTGAAAACTGCAATGAGATCTCCCCTCAGTCTCTTCCAGGGCCGAGCAGACCGAGTGACCTCAAACATGCACAGGTTGTGATAAAACCAGCTTGGTTCATTGAATTAATCACATCCATTACTGCACAAAACTGCTTGTGGCAGCTCTAGTACTGACTCTACAGATTGTCTTTTCCAGCATTCTTCCCCCTTTCTTTTAAAACACCATGCTGAAACTGTCTTTTGGAGGTAAGTTTAAAGGGAGTGGATTCTCCCCCCCATTCCACTCTCACAAGAACACAACAAAAAAACCACATAAGAATACCAACATAAGTAGGCTATGGAGCTTTTGGAGCAGGCTAAGAGGTGTTGCAGCCTCTGTTGCTCCTTCCTCTGTCCCACCCACCGCAGCTTCTTCCTCTCCCTTCCACACCTTTTCCTCAGCTCTCCCACACTTGTACCAGCCTCTCTTTCCCTGGAGTTCTGCAGTTGTTGTCCCAGCCAGGACATCCTTTTTCTACACTCTCTTCCTCACCTCCCAGAAGTGGCAAAAGGATCATCATAGTGAGCACAGAGGTCAGAGTTTTGCAAGGCCCTGCAGCATTTACCACAAGGATCCAGAAGGACATCTGGGGCAAACCATGCATGGCTCCTGCAACTAAGAGAAACACAACCAAGCAGAGAGTCTGTATTATGGATTTTATATTGTAATCTTTTACAGGATGTAGGATGTACATAAAATTCTGTTACTGTGACAGAGAGTCCTGGTAGATTTGGAGCTATAAAGAAACACGTTACTACATGCAAACAAGTTTTTCATACCTGGGTAGACTGGCCAAACATAGGAAAACTTTTACAAGATGGTAAGAAGGAATACCTTTTGTACCAATATCATCTTTCTGCCAAATGTTTAGTCACCGTTCAAATCCTGGAAGCATTAATCCCCTTCAGCCTCACAGCCTTCAGAAATCTTTTGTCATATAGAAAAATCAATGTGTTTTCTCAAATTTGTTCTCCACCTCAGGAAAAAGAAAACTTAAAAGTGAGGCATTTAAAAGCACAGTCAGCCTGAGCAAAATGGCTGTCTTGAAAAACACAAGTCCCAAATGACAGACATATGTCCAGACCAGAGCCAACTGTAAAAAAGATCTTCAAAGAGAAAATGTCAGCAGAGCTTAATGGCAAATATATTTCTCTGTACCAGCACTGACATTTACCTCAAATACTCTGATGGTTTGCTGTTCTTCCTCTTCCTTCCATGTGTTTTCCTCAGCTCTCCTGCTCCTAGAAAGTGTTCCAGCCCCGAAGCTTTCCGTACAATTTGTGTTGATGGCCATCTTTCTGATGATATTACTGTATTGAGTACAGGGATGAAGATTCCTGTGGAATCAAGTACACGGAGTTGTTATTCTTCTCTGCTCTGTTTTTTATTTCTCCCCTTGCTTTTGGCAGCGTTCCCCAGTATGAAGGAACTACCAGTCAAATGTCATCAAATTTTTCAAGGGCACAGACATCCACCCATACAGAATCCAGCATATAGTTTTTGAGATGTTTAAAAAGTATCCAAAATTTTTGGAGAGCCTCACGTCATCACGATTCCATGATTCATGTATGCAATTTCCATAATAGGATGCAGAAGTTCATGTAATTGGACAAACTCTTTTTGAGGGCGAGAAATGAACCTCTGCTTGTGAATTAGTGAACTAATGATTGTAACTCTTGGTTCAGGGTTTTGGTTTTCAAAACACAAAAGAAACACATAATTTCCACAAAAGCAATGAAAGCTGAGTTTGGAAAAACAGTTTCAGGACAAACATGATTCCATATCAACAAAGAGATGGTGTGAAATGTATGTGTAAGGAACCAAAACACGACTTTTTGGAGCTATGCTGAATCAGAACAGTTCTATTTGTGCTTAAGTTTCACAAGTACATGTTTAAAATTTCTAAGCTTTATTCAAACAGCAGATACTCCTGCCCACCACCATAACAGTCCCTTTTTTTTTTTCAGTGTTACCAGGAGGCAAAAATCTTGAACAAACTTCCAAAATTCAACTATTTTAATTTTTTTCCTATGCTGTAATTGAGACTCTGTAAGCCATAGCTTCATCTGTTCCCTGCACAAAAGGAGCACAGCTGGTCAGTTTGGATGTGTCAGAAGTTTTCTACTGAGTCCAGTGGGCAACTCATTCTGCTGGAAGCATTTACATGTGATCCCACG
Organism: Luscinia megarhynchos; assembly: GCA_034336665.1. NCBI lineage: Eukaryota > Metazoa > Chordata > Aves > Passeriformes > Muscicapidae > Luscinia > Luscinia megarhynchos. Next base: position 89,001,571 of record CM067565.1, on the reverse strand, counting down.
AGTATGCCCTTTGCAGAATAGCACAGCTGCACACAAACTACAGCTCAACTTCAGACTTTAAGTAAAGGTGATAAATCCTTAATCTACAAGCAACTTACAGGTTATCAGGAGTTCCCTGTCAAAGGGAGGAACCTATGGTGACAGCAGATTTGCTGACAGCAATGCAACTATCTTACAGATACAGGATAAATTTAATCCCATAAACCCTAAACTTTTCAACAAACTACCTACATAGGAGAAGCTTTCTCTCACTGAACTAATGTGAAGCCACTTTGGCAATTAAAGCCAAAAGCTGCTGGAAACTTTGGCATGAATGCCCTAGGAGGAGAAATACATTAAAGATCCATTTAAGGCCTGATCCTTGCCTTTTTGGATTTTCTCTTCTATCTTAACCATAATCATAGTATTCAAATCAGATATCATTTAAGAGTCTGTGCTCTGTGACAACTTAGAATATATGTAAACCATGGCATGTGTGAATGAAAAGACTAACTGAAATGTTAGAAAACACAGACTATCAGTAACCAGAAAGGCTGAAGCCCTAGATTAGTAATCTGTTAATTAGGATGCCAGACAGGTAAGGTATCTATAATTGTCATGATGCAAACAAAGTGAGTTCACCATTGAACAAACAGTGGAAGAAAATTTCCAAGAGCTGGATGTAAATTTTCCAGTGGAATGTTACCATTTCATTCAGCTGTAGGTACTCTGCAGAAACACAGTGATTTTACTGAAATGCCGTTGAGAAAGGGGTGAAATATCCAAAGTCTTGCATTTCAGACAAAAACTTCTAATTTCAAAACTTACAATAACTTTATATTATATTTTAACATAATAATGACATTAAAATAAAGCATCTTGATCTTATTTATATAAAACCTTTCAGTTAGAAAACTCAGTCTTTTATTGAAATTTCCCTTAATAGAGCATTCCAAAACCATGTGTATGCAGTCACATCTCCCTGTGTATTTCTCTCTAGTTGTATTTCAATCTGGAAAGAAAATAGGTTTTAAAGAAGGGATCAAAACTCCCACAAGACTGAAATTCTGGTTTTTTGACCAGGATCCTTAAAAAAGTCCCAGCAAGAAGCACAATGATAGGCAGCTCCAGGGTGTTTTCTCCTTGCAGATTATTTATAGGAATGCAAAAACCCCTCGTGCAGCAATGTTGAAGTGTAGAGACAAATAGACAAAATCTCTAACCCATAATGTTGAAGTTAAAACATGACCTCTGAAACATCTTCAAGGAAGATCTCCAAAGAAATTATTACTCCAGCAGATTAAAAGATGGCTAAGAATTATAATTTTGTGCTATGTCCTAATTGATTTGGAATATAAGTTTACAACTTCCCGTAAGGATTTTTGGCAGCAATTTTGTGAGCACTGCCAATCAGATTTGCAATCAGATTAGTTTTGCATGCACAATGTTCTTTATTAGGACATTAAACACCCGACCTTTCAATATTAAGGTTTGCATTATCAAGTTTTTTGGCACTAAGTAAATAACCTGTGACTCCTATTCAGCTTCTCATAGTTTTTGAAAGATAGGAAAGACAACTTTAGCCCTCTGGAACTGCAGAGCTACATGTGGTAAAATGTAAGATACACTCAAGTCTCCACTTCTTGGAAAAGAAACGTAAACCTGACTCTTGGAGCAAATGATTTGGCCAAATAATACTCAATGCGTAACTTCATATTCAAGAATAAATGAGAAACTGGAAAATAGTGTTTCCAGCAGCCCTTTCCTTCTGCCAAATTTGGAACTCCACAAGGTCAGATTTCCAGCTGGGATACAGTTGGAAAAGGTCCTATTAGCTAAATCAAGATGGAAGGATTTTTGTTCAGATCCACATTGTTAATCCATGGGTAATGTGTCTGCTACAGAAATAAGAATTGAAAGCATAAACAAAAATGTTATTTTTGATGCCTATTCATTCTAGTGGATGTTCAGTTTGCCATAAGTCACGTGCAAACTTCAGAGCTGGATGAGTAACGTAATGACTCTTACTGGTGTACTTGTAAAAATCTTAACTGGCTCAAGCAACCAAAATTAATATTATTCTGCTGTGTTGCCTTGCACTGCTCCAAAACAAAAATTCTCATGAAGATGCAGTTAGACTATTAAATGCAGTTCCAAAGAAATATGCTGATCGTTGAGCACATGTGCTCACACAAACTACAGAAGTGTTAAACCAAAAGTGTGCAAAATAAAGTCATATGCCAAATTAATGCACAATCCATTCAGACATGCCAGCTTTTCCTTGAGAAGTGGGTGTCCTGCAGTTGTAGCTCTGTACCATTTATCTCCATCCCTCCCCAGTGGACATCTCTAGGTTATCCCCATGTTATCCTCTGCTACATTTCCAGTGTTAACAGGATATTATTGCAATTATTCCAGAGCTTTGCACAAGCTGTTTGAATGTCTGAGAAGCTGTCAAATAAAAGGTGTGAATGATGAATTGTCATAACTGCACAATTGTCCTGACCTTTTCTGCAATGAGAATACTAGTTTCATTCTCTTCCCTCTACACAGAAGTTAGTTTCCCTGAAACTGGAAGGAACCTAAATACTTCTGGGGTCTTGATGAACTTGACCATCTGTTCCTAAGCTGAGGCTTCCCTCAGCTTTCCCAGGTAGAAGCATTTGACAAAAAGAAAATGTTCACATAAGCCTAATCTTCTTGGGAAATAACACTAGAAATCTGATTGGCCCAGCAAATGGCCTTCACAATTCCAGCAAAGTATGAAAAATGAACCATTCAGCTACACTTAGAAAACAAAGCATACATTTTAATGCAAATTTCCAACAAAAAACCCTGCGTTCTTGCAAAGACAGGCATTGAATAGAATATCCTAACACACAAATGGATGAGGGTTACTGTGCTTTCCTACAGAAGAGCCATGTGAATATCTAATTAGAGAAGCCATAGTATAAAATGGTCATATGAAAACAGGCACATATATCATATGAACAGCCAGCCATTTAGAAAGCGACACCTAAGTTTTTGATGGAAAAAGTCTTCTTCATCAAAAACCCATCAAAGGTAATACCATGGAACAAAACCAAATTCAATCTCCGATATTCATACTTAAAATATTAAAAGGGGATTGAAAGATATGATCTAGTTCTCCTGAAGGGCTATTTTTAGAAAGAACAAGGTCCTGGATGCTAACAGCCTATTGGCCTGGTTCATGCCAGCATAAAATGAATGACCTTGCTGTCACAACCTCATCTGATAGAGAGGAGAGGCTGCAAATGGTGTGAACAGAGACTGAGCTGCGACAAGCTGTAAAATCACAGCAGACATAGAGGCAGAGTTAAAGCTGTCACAGTGTTGGTTATTAAAACATTTAAATCTCAGATTGCCTGAACAGCACAGAAGTTTTCCTGTCAGGGTGTTCTTGAAGCTGGGTGCTCACCAACTGGCACTGCAAATCCAAGAGTGGGAGAGATTCTCTTCCCCGTGGCCCAGACAGCTCGGAAAAGTGGTGCATGCATAGGTGGTGGTGTCAGCACAGGGATTTTATCACGCTCCCAAGGAAGGGGAAGTGATAGGAGATTCACAAGGTGGTTCACAGTGTTAGTTACCCACAGCATGTATGCCAGTCCTGGTTTATTGACTAGCCCTGGCCAAACCTACCCACAGTCACTGTTCTGGGCTAACCTTGACAAAGTCACTCCTGTTGCCATGAAACAGCTTCCTTCACTCTCACTCTTCATCTCCCTCTAATTGCCTTTAGTGCACTCTCTGCTTCCCTGCTTTGCTTCTCTGCCCTCCCACCTGTAACCTGGTTCGCTCAAGCCGCCGCTCCTGGATTCCGCTGAGTACTTTTGTGTAGCTGCTCTGCATGTAAAGGAGGCGAAGCTGATCTCTGTAGAGGAGGGCGACAGTGTCTAGCAACAAAAGAAAGTGCTTGACAAACACTGTCCCCTTAGCAACGATAAGGCTGTAGCTGCAGCCAGACCTCTCAGGGTCTCTCTGGAACGAAATTATATCCTTAACCATTCCTGCTGAGAGGCTTCTGCTAAGTATATAATCTGCATTTCATTTCTCTCTAATTGCAGAAACTTGTTTTCTGTATGTTCCTGCACAGCTGAGAGCTCAAGCCTGTGGAGTACTTGTTACTTCCTTTCCCACCGAACTTAGTCCCCAGGAGCAGTATTGTAAAAATATTTTTAAAAGAAATAAGGGTTCAAAAGGCTGCATCCATCTAATTTGTTTCTTTTTCCTGATAAAAGCTCTAGTCTGCCTTTTAATTATTTAAAATATTTCAAAGTCATACAGCAACATATGATCATCTCTGATTTTTGGATTTAGCAGAGCTGTTCTTAATGCTGTTTCTGAACATACGTTCTGTTCTTACGTTTAAAATAACTACCAGAATATGTCATCCATTCTGATGGCACCACAAATATTCTATTGATGCATTAATGACATTTCTGAATCTCAAGAAAAATTTTTACTAAAAATGTATGAGACCTGCAGAATTGTTAAAGTCACTGTTTAATGCAGGAACCTATTTAAATGCAATTTTTTGATTTACAATTTCTATTGCCTTATTAAAAGGCTGCCTTCCATGAAAAAAAATCAAATTATACACAAACTGGAAGTATAGTGCTGATTTTTTTAAAGGTTGCTCTTCTATACAACTACATCAAGATTAAGAATTCTGCAGAAGAGGTGTTAAATCACAAAGTTAAACTATTATGTATATGAAGTACTTAGACTTAATCATTTTTAAGGTAATTAATTAAAAGCTACTGAATTAGTTCATTAAAACCATTTTATATTTGCTAGCTTAAGCATGTGCTTTCAAAAACTACCCAACTTCCAGTCTGGAATTTAGCTGTAATTTAGCAGAAACTTTCACAAAGATTCCTGAAATAGAAATACTTATTAATGGGGAACTTCACAGAGGCAGAAATTATTTTTAAAAAGAAAACAACTTTGTAACAAACTAGTTTGTCACTCAAGTATGTAAAACAAACTGTTTTAAAGCTGATCAACCTGCTTTCTCCTTCTCTAAGACCAAGCTTCTTCCATCAGAAAAAATAAAGTGATGTATATTCCAGTCCGACCTCCTTAATTCTCTTAATAATCCTACTGATACCCCATGGTAATAGAGGATTTGAATACTGAAAACTTACATTTAGATGAGGAGGTTGTCCATGGAGAAATATCTCATATCCTAGAAGAGTAGATAAGTAAACATGATTCCTCCAGGGAAAAAATGGCACTAGAGCAGGATTGGTATGGTAGGGGAAGGATGAGTTGTGTTTGTAGAGCAGGCAACCATATGAAGGGGCAGTAAGGTATTAGTCATGTGGCTTTAAAACCTCTATTTCTGTTTGGTGTGAGTTCGACTTAGTCATAAACTTACTTCAGATATCCAAATGTTTCTCCCAAAAAGATCTGTCTTAACTTCTCTGCTTTTCAAAAAGCTCGATGAAGACATTTTAATATAAAACTGTTTCATTTCAGATGTGTTAAATGACTGTCTTGAGTTGCAATGACCTAGTATTCACAGCTTTTCTAAGAGAGGTAGATACACAAGTACCTTTGGGGAAAAAATGTAATGGAAAATGCGAAGGATATGTGAAAAATATTCACAAACCCACCATGAAACTTCAAAAATACTTATCCTAAATCCCAAATTACTGAGCTGGATTTATCACTATAATATTTTTTAAACTGTGAGGCAACAGCTGTCTAGAATGGCACTTTCTAACTTTCTGCCTTCTTTGTCCCTTTCCAATATTAAACTTATTTTTCATTCTTTCCAGCTATGTTACCCGCATCTGGAGCCCCTCCATTGCTGATCCCAATCTGCACAATTACTTTGCCTTGGCAGTTCTTGTTGGCTCCCAGAAATGTTTTCAGTCCAAGGGAAAGCAGTATTCTCTGCCACCATTTTCTTTGCCAATTCTCTCAAAGTCATTGGTTCTTTGTTGCTGGTTATCACCTGTGTGCTCCTTCCCCTCTCCTCTACACACATTTTTGCCCTTGGTAGGTCATTCTTTGGCTCTGTGTTTCACTTGAACCTGCTCCCAATATTCTTTCAACTGCAACCTATGTGACTCTCCAAAAGAGAAAAGTACTGCCCTGGAATTATACCTCTATAGTTTAGCACAGGATCTGGCCCTCCTTTAAGTTATTTAATGAGATTAATCACTTGTTGAATAATAGAACATTTTAGTCAAAGAGAAGTCAAGTTCCTTGGTCACATCTTCATTGTATCAGTCCACACAATACTATTGCAAGGTAACAAAATGAAGTTTCCCTTATTTTAAAGACAAATTACAGTGATATAGAAGCTGTAACCACATTGGTTAGTAAAACAGGACCAGAGACTATCTCGTGTCTCTGGGGTCAGTTGGCACAGCCTGGGTGTCTCCACACTGTGCATGGTCCTGGGTTCTTTTTTTGTCTCATGAACTGCTCCTGTGGTCCTATGACATCATCACTGTATCCATGCTTTTCTTTTTCCTACTCAGATGTCTCAAATAATGTAAGAGGTACATACAGTCCACCAGAGTGTGTATTCATGGCATTTATTGGATATATGGGTAGTTGTTGCATGCCATTGGGCAGGTTGTGATGGTACAAAAGGTAGTCAAGGGTGACAAGTCTGCTGGGAATGTGTTGGAGAACCAGACAGGTTATAGGGACACGGTATGGGTTTTTTCCTGTACCACCTGGTGGTAATTTGGATGTGACAAATGTCTTACAAGCATTTTATGAGGCTAAGGATCAGCATTCCCTGAAGCAGGGCCCTGTGCTTATTGGGTGGGCTAGGTGTTTGTCCAGCCATGAATATCCAATGGAGCAGATTTTTCTTCTACTAACTAAATGGTGGAGAGTTACACATTACAAGTTGTATTTCAGGGTATAGATAACACAACAGTACTGATACCAGGCAATTTAGAACATGGAAGTTGACACCAGTGTAAAACAATTTGCCTTTGTTCATTCTCTCTGTGGAAAAGTTGCTTCCATAAGCCATTAGGGAATATATTTTCAAACAGATGTCATATTCAGCAATGTTTTTCTGGTGGCTGAGTTCCCTTGGGTTAGTATTTTCTTACGAAAATTGTGCTGGTATTTCTGTTACCTGTCTCTAGCCTGAAGTATGGTTTGAAGCAAGTACTTACTCATTTAGCTGGTAATGTTGGTAAGACTCACAATTCATGAGCTGTCAATTAATAGACAAACTGAATTAATGAATTCACACAAATTCACAGTCTTACATTAAATGAACTGCTATGCAGACTGAAAGAGGTGATGGCACACGAGGCCTGAGGTTGCATGGAAACTCCCAGCCACTAAACTCTAACTGAACGTTGCTATCAGGCACTGACAAACAGAAATCCAGCATATTCCATCTAGCAGACCAGTGCCATCATTTAATCCATCCAAAAGGCTGCTCCTGCTGGACCTTTTCCTTGGCACAGAGCACAGTTCTCTTAGGTGAGGCAAACCTGCCCAAGGCTAGACAGCCAGCATTTATATGGAAGTGTCTTTGCTGCCATGACAGTGCAGCCAACAGAGTTTGGAGCTTACATTCTGACAAGGTGATGAGCTACAAACCACAAAATATTCTTGGTTGATGAAAAGAATAGTATGTAGCTAGGGTACCTGATGATTTTTTAACCATAAAAGCAGTGGATTTTTGTCTTCTAATCCTCCCTCAATTATAAAGCATGCCCATTAGGATTATTTCCTCCCATTGTCACCAGCTTCATAAAATTAACCTGCTTCAGCATACTAAAACTTCAGCTCACTGGAAGCAATGCTGTTGCATCAAGTGAGAATTAGGAAACTAATTGTCTTTTGCAATAGTGACACAATAGAGGACAAATGGCCACAACAAAATCACGACATGGCCTCCTGCGACTCATAATTAACTTTTCCTTGGAATGAGAGGAACATGCTGTCCTGTTTCAAAAATAACAGTGTGCTTGGTTGTGAGCCAGTGATAAATACATTTCTGATTACAGTCAGCAACTTAATTTACAAGCATCTGATTAGGAGAAAAAAAAACCCCACCAAAAAACAACCTTTCAGAAATATGTTGATATAAACAAGTCATCTGTGATCTAGTGCACTGAGCACAAGGTTGGAGTCATAAGACTTGGTGTTCCCACTGCTGCCACTAATCTGCTGCCTGACCATGAGCAAGATATTGGATGTCTCTATCTCAGTTTCTCTGACCTGGTAAGTAGCTGTCTGTGGGCACACCTTGGAGATCAAGGCTTCAACTACGATCTGCAAATAAAACATCCTGTTTATACAGAAAAGGGTTCCAGAATTATGAGGACAGGTTTCCACTTTCAACAGTTGAAAGCCCTTAACTGCATTATACCTTGTCTGCAGGTATTTATACTGGGGAATTTTTGCAGAAATATATGCCCACATTATATGATTAAGGTCACAGGGATATGCCCACATGATATGATTAAGGTCACAGGAGTAGAGATAAACCAGCTTTATGCAGAATGCATACACATGCTGTACACATCCCACACACAGGCTTTGCCACAAACTGTACTGGTCTTCTAAAAGTCTGCATTTGTTCCAAGCCAGCATATTACAGCTGTATCAGACGAGCCAGATCAGAAAAATGGATATAATTTATCTTCCAAGTTAATGATCAGACATCTATATTTAAAGATAATATACTGCTCTGTGTCCCAAATGAGCAGCAATATGTGATTGAATAGAGAGTATGCAATTACATGCTGATGTTCAGTAGGCAGAGAATAGTCCTGAGTGACTCCAGTGATAAATGCCTCATTGTATTAAAAAATACACCGAGCTGTAACTCAGTGCTAACTGCTAACCCTCTAAAACTTGCTGCTTCTGGAAAGGAAATAAACATTTGCCATCGCTGCCTGTGAATGACCACAAAGACTTTTTACTAATAACTCTAATGAGGTGAGCCTTTCAGCATGGCATTATTTCAGTTGTCAAATTTTATCTTCTAGTTTTCAATTGACTAGACAGTCGTTAAATTTAAAACATTTGCCCAACCTTTTCATTTTTAGCTTTGTCTTTGAAAGCTTAGTCAAAACTTTTGTTGTTTGTGAAACCACATCTAGGGTAAAAGATAATTTCAATTAAGTTTACTTATTAATGCTTGCTTTTCTGATGTCTTCTGGCTGTATTACTTCCTTGAGTCAGTACTGGGATTTGTAACAAGTCAAAGTATAAATCCAACCCGCTTTTGTGGTCCCCTGGAAGTCACAGCAAAACACTTTTTTAGGTGTTCCTTATGCAGCTGATAAAGGAAAATTAAAAATAAAGCTCATGGCTTGTTTTACAATTGTTTGCTGGAACAGTTTTTCATGAGCTATCTTTCAAAATTGTCTCAATTCTAAAAGCAATTTTTTTCATGTTATTGGAAAAGATTTTTTTTTTTTTTTAATATTTTGGGTACTAAAGAGACATGGAGAGAGAGAAAAAAGAAGCCATGCTTCACTTTCATATGTGCATAAATTAAGATCACAAAGCAGAAAAATTCAAAGCATCTGACTTTCAAGCTTTCAGATGCATTATCCCATCTGGCTTACATTTTGCCCAGAGAAAGAGACTGTGCTGTCTGGGGACAGGGAGAGAACAGGGCTCAGGAAGCACGTTCAGCAGAGTCTAACCAGGCTCTGACCTGTGAGGCTGTGCTTCCACACTGATCCGTGCTGCCAGTACAAAAGAGTGCGTGGGAAGCAAGAGGAGGCGTGTGGTTTATGGATCCATGCCAGTGCCATTCCGCTGGCAAAACCCCCTCCTGGGGAAGGGAGCTGCTGCAGGAGCTCCTGCATGCTGGAGGCTGCAGCTGTGCGCACGGAGTGCTTATGCTAATTTTGCCCAACCTGGGAAAAGATCGGGGGTGGCTCCATCACCGGCACGGAATAACTCTGCTGAGCACTCTCATTTGTGCTCGGGGCAGTGATCAGAATTAAGCTCTGAGAGCTGAATCTATTAATACGAGCTGAGAAATAATCAGTTTCTTTTCTACCACACGATTTGGAGATATCTGAGTTTTTCCACTGTGTTTTAAGGTCCTGTTGCCATAGTAAGCACAGAAGTTCTGAACAATGAGCTGCTGCTCAAGGAGGGGACTGAGGAGTTGCAGAACAGCGGTTCAAAAAGGGACACAAAGGCAATTACAGAAGCTGCAGGGAAATGGAATAATTTTTCTTTTATCACAATGTTTGCCATTTCTGTTTTGACATTGGTGGCACAAGAATAAATGCCAAGAAAAGAAATTTAATCTATGTTCAAATAAATAATTTTTAAAAAGACAGATCAAACCATATTCTTAATACATGGTGACAGTGTTCTCAAAAACAAGGACTGCTTCATGCAAAAATAGTCATGGATAAGACCTACCTACCTCCTGAATTTTATCTTAAGATCAATATTCTTTAGAACTACTACAACTTACATTATTTTCATCTAAAAAAGGAAAAATATTCTGGTTTTTATTTACCTGATACTCAGTTGTTTTGGAAGTAAATAACACATGTAACAGGATAATGCATCTTTAGATACTGCTTTCTTTTTAATCTTCTGTTACATAGTTTTCTAGAGTTAATTTCTGTGCCTGGCAAGATGAGAGAAATTGCTATTATGGGACTCTTTTACAGCTTGGGAAGGCAAAGTTAACAAACTTATAACTTCCAAGTACTTACACAGGGAGCCCATTTGCCAAGGAATTACATAATGCTCAGTTTGACTGCAGTGGCTCTTAACAACATATTTTATAGACAGTAGTGCACTTCTAGGGCCTAGGCCAAAAGATCTTGTTCATCCATTGCTCATTAAAATGTTGAATCTTTAATAGAAACAGGATGGGATCATTGCTATAAAAATATGTAAAACTGTACAGAGGTTAGATTCTGGATGTATTCCATTTTGCACCCCTGAAGGTAAATCTTTTTTGCAAATGCAGGAGGATGAAAGTGCCTTTATATTTCTTCTTACACCCACCTTAGCTTAGTAGTGCTGATAGAGAGGCTATTGCAAATGCAGAGGTTTGACATAAAATAACAAAAACCTCCTGGATCTCTGGGGTGGGAATTATAGTAACAATTATCAGCTCCTAATCTGTGTTCTCCTGAATTGATGCGGTGACACATATTTGCATTTCTCTGATAGCAAATGATAGGGCATGTTAATAACTATTTTAATAGCTTAACAATTATTTAAATTAAGGTTAACCCTAATTACATTTCCTATTAAATCGAGGCAGTGATTTCCCCACCTCCAGTGGAAAGAACTACATGGTGAGTCTTACATGCAAAGAAGGGTCTCTCAAGTTTTCTCATTCCAGTTCCTGGTGGGGAAGACCTGGGGAAGGAAGCTCTGGCTCTTGAGCTCTTGCCTATTTCCCTTGAGAGAAAAAAAAAACTGAAGAATCGGAAACATCAGGATAGGAACTGTCCTGAAGCAATAATATTTAGCTTTGCTGAGAATAAAAACAGCCCAGAATCCCAAATTCTGCTGTAGAAACTGGATGCAGGCAATCAGCAAGGCTGCAGGGGAGGGCACACCACTATCTCTTTCTCTGGAAAAAAGCAGAGGGCAACACCACATCCAGATGTGCAGAAGACACCTCAAGGAACATTATCTCCTAAATGATGTGAGGAAGCCAACAAACCCAGATAATCTCCCTTGCTGAGTGCAGGTCAGGGGATTTACTCTTCAGATTCCCTTACTTATTTTTGTTCAGCAAAGAAGAAACAAAAACATCTAAGTACCTCAAATTCTCCCCTCATCTCCCCAAAAGATTAAGTGATTCCCTCACATTTTCTGGAATGTCAGCTCTTGTTCTTCTTTACCCTCTAATTAGTTTACTGCTATTGGATGGCTATGGAAACACACATAGTCTATTTCTATTATGTAAGCAAAGGTTTTATTTCAGAAACCTTGAGACAGTGAAATCAGAAGCACAGCCATTGTTCATTCTCACTGTTGACTGATTCAATTTAGCTTTAAATGTGTAATTAATTTTACTACTATGGGAAATTAATTATGTTTTTGTTATAATGATCAGTATTAACCTAATTAGTGACATGAAAATTCCCAAGCAAAACACTTAATTATATTAGAATTAGGAGGGTAAATATTTTCCTAATGGAAAACTTCCAGTAAAACACTAATGTGCTCAAAGGCTACAAGGCCAAGAAACATGAAGCATTTGTAGAATGCCATCCATAATGAGATTCTGATTGCTAACTCTGCTACACAAGGTAATAGTGTTTGTAATACGATGTTAGAAATATACCCATACATCACGAGTAAGCCATGCAACACTTAAATTGAAGCTTTTATGATTCACTTCACCAGATATAGCAGAAATCATTTTCAATAATCTCTTTCTCTAGTTCCCTGACAGAAGTGGTGCCCTGTTCCTATCCCTATTGCCACTGAAAACTGTTTTGGGGACAAGAAAAAAAATCCTTCCCTCAACTTCTTGTCCTTCATGTGCAATCTTTTTTCTGCTTGTAACCCCTGGGCATCCACTTTCAGCTCTGCTCCTGCTCATTTCTCTGTTTTCCACTCTTCACATTTCTGTAACGTTTTTATCCACAGCATTTTCATAACTCAGAAAGGGGCTCCTGCACCCTGGAAAACACAGGCAGGAGATGCAGCTTAGCTGGGAAAAATGCCACCACCAAACCACGAGGCAACTGTTCTAGCAATTAAAGGACAATCTCTGGAAAACAGCATTATCTTCTGTCTTCCAGGAGACACATGGCCCTCCTAGCTTAAGTCTCTTGTAAAGGATTTGCTTTATAGCACCCACAGAAAACATCTGAACTCCATCTTTTTATATTCAAACAAAAGTTATGCCTGGCTATGCTACCCCTCACAGTCCTTCTTGTAGTTTAAGGGACACCAAGTAACCAAAAGAATCATTTCGGTTCTCCTGGTATCATACAGTCATTCATAGCTCAATCTGAGCCTGCTTTCATTTACTTTGTTACAAAAAGCTTTCTTTTACATATCTAACTTGTTGCAAGCACTGCGCCACATTTAAGCCACTTTGTAACACAGGGAACAAATTTGTCAACCTGATCCACTGGCCGCCTAACATTGCAATAAAGTATTTATTTAAGATAAAAGCTTTGTATTGAATTAGAAATCGACCCTCCACTTGACCTGACAGTATTGTTTTGTGCATCCATGTACAGGTCTCTTTAGAAACCTCTTCCATTAGTGTGCTGGCCAGAGTGAGCGACTGAATCATTCCTATACATGCAGAAATAATACTTGGAAATATAATTCCCAGCTTTTGTGGGACTCAGGGTGACTGGGGCAGGCACCAATTCTCTTGTCACCTCCCAGCTCTTGCTTAAACAATTTATCTCACTCACCAACTGTATACAAACACTGCCAGGAATTTATCAGGTCGGTATTATACTCCCATCAATTATGCATTGCTTACAAGCAAAATACAGTTCATGAAGTCTGAAACACAAACCAGAAAAATAGAGACTGTGTTCCTCCAGAGCTGCATCACACCATTTATACACAAGATAAAAGATTTTCAGGTGAATTCCTCTCTTTCCTTGCATCTTATCCTATATTTTCTAATCTGAATTATGTGCTAAAAACACAGGAAAACAACAAATCCACTAAAGAATCAGGGGAGGTAAGATCCTGCAGAGATGCTGGCTCCAATAAACTGATGGATTACCCTATAAAAGAATTTCTGAGAGAGATTTTTAATTTCCTATTTCTTTACATCTACATTATCTGTGTTACATATGCATTTGTGCCTGAGCTCCCATTGCCTGGGTAGCCAACAGAGCTGCTTCTCCCAGTGTTATTGAAGGTATGTACACATATATACACATATATATGTGTGTGTGTGCATTCATTTTTTCATTCATTCTTTCATTAATGGATGGCTGCTTTTCCAGCATAGGCTCTCTGCTGTTTTGTCTGTTCTCTGCTGGCATCAGGACATTGTGACAGCATATCATGGGTGGTAATATTAATGACAGAACTGTCCCAGGCTTACCAGATCTCTAGTAAATGCTTTACAGAGAGAAGGAAATAAACAAGTCTTAAAATAATATTCCAGTATTGATTTTGGGGATTTCTTTAAAAATTTGCATTAGTTTCCAACATCCCAATTTACCCTGCAAAAGATACCTTTTTCTAGAGACTTGTATTGCACTAATCTCTAGATTTCAGCCATCTTTAGGTACTAATGGCTGAAATACATGCTCTGGAAATCAATTTACCCTGACACAGAAGGTCTGCCTTGATTTGTTTCAAACATGCAGAACACAAAAAGCTGCAGGCAATTTATTCATGCAATAAATATGTTTGCTATCCTGGTGGCTTTTTAAAAATCAGCAGGTTAGGTCTTTAATCATTTTTAAAACTGATTATGGTGATGAGAAATACAGCAAAACCAACCTTTTTGATTGATGGAGTTTTATTAATGGAAAGCTTTTATTGTTACATGTTTAATTTTGAAGCTACTGACACAAAATGTTATAAGTACTATGTATGACTGAATTAAAATTTCATTTCAGATAGTGCCAATCCCCCAAACCTCAGCCTGTCTCCTTCAATCACACTCTACACGTTCAGCCATCCATTTGGCACCAGCACAGCATTTATATCCAGTCTCATACACAGATCTAAAAAACTCCTTTTAACTCACATAAGAAAATGGTTTTATGTTTGTGGCACAACTTACACTATTGATTGAGACTGCACTGAAGGTATTTGCAATAAACTCATAATAACACCTTGAAAAAGTAACTACATAATATCAATTTTGGTATTACTTATCATTATGAAACACTTCTCACTTCATTTTCCACAGCCACAAAAAACCTTAACATCTAGTCTTTAATTATCTTAATTCAAATTTTATGTCCAAAAAGGGATGAACACTACAGGGATAATTAAAGAACAAGAGAAATTGGGAGGGCTGAAGGCAGTACTGAGCAGAACAAACACAAAACACCATGATGTGGGACCCGAGCTGCCACTTTTCATCAAACAAATTCTCCAGAAGGAAACAGAGTCACTACAATGAATGTGGGGTGGCCTCAGAAGAGTCTATCCTTCTTTGGGCATCAGTGTGTCTACTCTGATGTATAAAACAGACCTCTGCTTGCTGCTGAGCACAAGTTGAGCATGAATATGCAAAGGGAGCGTGGAGACATGTAAAGGACACGGGCAGGATATTTTTGGACCCCACCAGATCACTACTTGTTTTCCTTTTCAAGGCCATTTGTAATGGGAGTAACTTAAAACATCTCTAAATTATTCAGAGAGACTTCATGCAGCTGACAAACAACCAGGGAGCATTAAGTTTACCTTTGGAGGCTTTCCATAGCCTTCCAGCAGGCTGTCTGGCAGGGCTGGATCACCAGGACCTGCTTCTCTTCTGTGCAGTCCATGGGCCAATCCAGAGAGGAAGCTGGATACTTCTTTCTTGCATAGAAATAGTTTCAAAATTAGTTTTGTGCAGCACAAACTAAAATACAATGAAGTTTCATATTTCTAACTGTAAAAAAAGTAGTATTTGCCAATGCTAAAGAAAGGCAACAAGTTGAAGGTGGTTTTGAATATTTTTGTTCTTTCCTCCAGATAGAAAGAGCAGCTTTTAAAATCCATTCCAATGGTATTTGGAACAAAGCCAAAGAAATATAATGGTTTATATAAATTCACCTTTGAGTCAGCATCTCGTGTTTCAGCACTTCTAGTCACAGCATCTTTCAGAACAGTACATCATCCATATGCTTCATGGACATCATTTACCTTCTCAATAAATCAGGAGATGGATGCTAAAATCCACAAAGCAACCTTTAAAATTCCCCTGGTTTTCTTAGCAGGTTTTATTGATACTAATGGCTGAGCATATTTTGTAATGGCAGATGGCAACTTCCCCCTTATAATTCAGACAAACAAGCAACTGGAAATAAGAAAGAGGTACTACAAGGAACTCTTGCAGCAGTTAACAGTAATATTCCAAACTAATGTGGAAAAAATATATGAAGATACAATAAAGGAGAAAAAACTCCTTTTCACTATAATTTGCATGAAATATGGGAGAGGTATAAAAGCACCACATGGGTCCCAGTCCCACTGGAACCCCAAAATGATGCCTTTGTTTTCAGGAAAGTGGGTGAAGTTGGGTAGATTTTTTGTTTGGATGGGGATTTTTGCCACTGAGAAATAATCTCAGTATCAAGCTTCAATAAAACAGATTTACTTAGCTAAAGGAAAGCAGCCAGGAATCATTATGAATGTACACAGTAACTGGTGCCTTTGTGAGCTTTTTCATCGACCTCCTCCTTTGAACTTTTCTTTAGATAAATTCTTCAGATTAAAGCAACATAACTGACACAGTTTGCTAAATGTCATACGGTGCATGATCAGGCTTCTTTACTTCTGTACACTCAAATAGAAAATTTTTATGGTTTTTAGGCCTCCAGCTGCCATTTTACCTGTGTGGACTATGATCCATATCAATAATGCTTAATAACATTTATTGCTTGTCTTTGGGACCCTCCAAACCAAGTGATGACATTCAGCCCTGAACCCTCACATCTCACTAGTATGATGATCCCTCTCTTATTATAAGAGCATGGTTAATAGATAGAGGAAAATTAAGAGAGCACAGAGATATTTACATCTAGAGCTTGGTAAGAATGTTTTGCTATGTGTTTCTGTATGGTTGGGGTTTTGTTATGAAATTGTGGTAAGCATCACCAGCCAACTTTGAGTTTGTTAATCTGCCACCACTCCCTCTGACTTTCAACTAGATTTGCATATCCACTGCCCTCCCAGACCTTCAAAATCACAGCTTTAATGCCATAAACATATTTTTCCAAAAGTATTCTTATTCAAAAATCATCTGCTTCATACTCACAGCCTGTCCTTCTCACTATCTGCATCTCAGCACCCTGGTATGAAACTGACCATTTCTGTTCATATTTTATGGACAGCAAATTTTCAAACCTTCCAGAGGTCAAGAAGGAAAGAGAATTTGCTGTGTTCCTAAACAATCCCTCTGAAGACAGCTGTATGTATTAATAATAAGGTGAAAAACTATACCTGTTCTTGTTGAGGGTTCTGAATATAATTGGATTTCTTCCTTCCATTAGGCTAGGGAGAAAATTAACCCCATAATTCATCTGGGCAATAAGAACTTCAGGAACACAGTGAGTTTGCAGCTTGTGACCAAAGTAAAGGGATGCCAGCTTTGAAATGTTTGTTCTTATCCAGTCCTACTTTATTTGACTTTGAGCTTCTACATTAAGCAAATATGTTTGTCAAGGTGCATTTTATAAATTAAAAAAGTAAATGAATGTGAGGTGTGTGATCTAAATCAATTTATCTTGCATACTGTAATATAGCTGTGGGTCTCAAAACTTGAGTAAGGCAGTGTCTTCATCATGTCATTCCTTCAAGTTCAAGCACAAGGAGGGCATAAATTATCAATGACTCCAACCTCCTGGCCTGGTTGTGTTAAAAAGCTACTAAAAAAATAATAATAGCAGTAATTACTCAAAGACCCTAAAATTATGCATTTGTTAAGCTATGTAGTATTTTGTAGGATAAACAGGAGTATACTGGGATAATTTCTCACAGCAGTGGAATTTATTCATTTAGGACAGGAATTAACCAACATAATTTCCAACTAAACATTCACCCAGAAATCTTGGAGGCAGAAGGTGCCTTCAGGAATAGCACCCAGTCTTTACTCCTCAGTCCTGAGCAGCAAATGGCTTTGCAGACTTTAGGAGGAGGCAAATGAGCCTCAAGCTGAGTTGCAGAGTGGAAGGTGCCATCAACCCCTTTCCATTAAAGGCAGCAGTTTCCTCCTTCCCAATACATATTTGTAAGCAAGTGGTTTCTCTCTCTCTTTTTTTTTTTTTTTTTTTTTACTTTTGGTTGACATTCTACTTGCACACTATACAAATATTTTGTGTTTGGTCATAGAAATAACAGTGCTTAACTGTATTGTTTGTATTAAAACATCTTCCAGAGAAATTGATATAAATAGACTGGACTGCTTTACTATCACTTTTGAACATTTGTTCTCTAAAGAAGCAAAAGAACATCAAGAAATTTGATTTCCAAGTGTAATCTCTGAGGGGACCTATTCACATTAGCATTTCTTGTATAGTTTGGGTTTGCAGCACTTTGACACAGACATATTCAGCTCTTTCCTTCAGATGGAGTGAGAGTGTGCATCCTCTCCAGCTGCTCCCAGAGCACTGCTGCTCTTCCTTCAGCAGTCAGCCCACCCCAGCAGAGGCTATGAACTGGTCAGTTTTATCATGATGGTCCTCAAACACGAAATTTTAATCCTTACCTTAAAACTCATTTCATGGCAAAACAAGAAAAGGAGATTTACCCAATTTGTGGGATTCTTCCTGGGTGTTTTAAGACACTAGAGGCTGGAGCACTAGGGACATCCAGAAGACTACTCTAGAGCCAGCAGTAACACCTGGAAGGTAGCAGATAACTTCTTTCACTTCTTGTCTTGTTATTCCTAGTGGAGGTACCCCACCATCCAAAGCCTCAGCTGCCCAAACCTGTGAGGTGCTACAGCAACTCCTCCCCTGCCCCCTGGCTAGTGGTCACACAGCAGCCAAAGACACTGCCCTCTTTTTAGTCAGCACTTACATTTTAGAGGACAGTGATTTCTTAGCTGGGCCACTTTGGCATTTTTATTCACAGAAAGTCTCCAAAAACCCAGAATAGATAGCAGGACTTAGAGAGGAGGATGAGTAATTCAGTGGGTTGTGTTTAGTGAGTGAATAATGATATCCTTGCTTAGAGAAGCATGTTTCCTATGTTTGTTCCTCATCTGATGGCAAACTGCCTGTAATTATTGTTATTGTACCATTGGAGAGCAGGGGGACAGGAAGCAGCTGAGTTGACAAGATTAACTAATTAGACTTCTGGTGGCCATGCAAACAAACTCTGAAGGCAAAGAGCTGTCCAGGCAGACTTGGTGACTGAAAACCAGGCTTCAGCCCTCCCACTAGTCCTGGCTTCCCAGACCACAGGTATTGGCCTGAACACTGATCTGTGCCACAATTAAGCCACAATGATGCTTGACTGGATCCCACACTGGGTATGATACGTTGCTGGGCAACTGAAATTCATTTAGCAACATTTAATTTCCTATATATTACTTTTACTCTGTAACATACAGGGCTGAGTAACAAATTCAAACACTGTGAGACCAGGAAATGATTTGATTTCTGCTAAACTTTGCTTTGGAGTAAGCATAAAAACAACCAGAAGAAAGAAAGGAGGGAGGAAGGTGCAATATAGACCAACATTTTGACCTAGCTTTAAGTTACAGTGAAGCAATAGAATGTCACAGTATGCTAATTATTTAATCAACCCACATCTTCTCTGCTGTTCATGTATTATTCTGACTACCAATCGAACACCATCTGCCCTCACAGAAAAATGTTCCTGCAACATAAAGAATATTTAGCTGGCAAGAAACTATCACCATGTTCACACTAGAATGTCTTGAACCTGAGAAAGCTTGAGGAACTTTGGGTATTCAAAAAATCTCCTCCTCTCTCTTAGCCTTCTTCTGGAGAAATGGATGAATTCCATTTGAATTTCAAATAATGAAATGGCTTCATTAATGGATGGGAAACGGTGGAATCCAGCATTCCTGTTAATGAAAATTTTCTGACACTTGGAGAAGCGTGGGAAGCAGCAGCAAGGAGAGGGAGAGGAAAAGAGGAGGGGAGGAGGCTCCAGCTCCTCTCATCCTCTCTGCCCCAGCAGCATTTCCCTCTGGGGTCTCCTGCCTGGACACAGGATGGACTCAGGCTGGAACCCAGTGTTCCCCCCCAGACCCCATCAGGAACCCTTTGGGGACCTGCTTCTTAACTCTGGGGAAAGAATCCTCTCACTTTATTAATTCTCATCCTTTACCTGGACAGCCAATCCTACCAGGGTATGCATTTTACAGGGGGAAGAGATAATTCCTGTCTCAACCACGGAAACAACAGGCTTTGTCCATGAGAACCTGGTAAAATACTATAGGGAAAGGATTTTGGAAAAGGTTGTTTAGTAAGTGTGGATTCTAAGGGAATGTTTACCTTGAGCAGATAAAATGAAGCATGAAACATTGCAAAGTGAATTGAATAACATAAAATCTATTCCAAAGGAGGACAGCATTACTTACATTTTAATTTTTAACTACTAAAATAGATACACAGTCATGACATTTCATCCTAAATTTTTCCAGCTGGAAGTGCAGCACAGTTGGCCTCTTCATTCTTTTCCAGTCAAGCACTGCCTCTTAAGGAATCCCAAACAAACAGGTACAAGGATTTCGTGTGCTATGACAAATGCCAAGCACACAGGCAGCCAGAATGTCTCTGGGTGCTGTTTAGATGCAGGTTTTGGAATCAGCCCCACCATCTTTAGTAAATGGCTGACTTAGCAGGCTGATGCTGAGTCACTCCTCACCCCTTCAGTCTCTCAGTGTGGCTTGGAGCACCCAAGTCCACACCCCACCTGCCAGGGCTGCAACAGCTTTAGAGCAAAATTCCCTACACAGTGAAGAGCCATTGATGCAGCATGCATGGATCCACCTGCCAGAATTTTAAAAATGGGCCCAGACATCTCTGTTGTCCTTCCCCTGAATTCCTTGGAGCAGGCCCAAGGATTTCCAGTGGGACTGGAATTTGGCCCAGTGTGCCACACTCCCATAAAACACAACTGTCTATTGGTTAAACAATGCCAAGCATGTCTCAGCCAGATGCCTGTTTACTGACTACTGAGAGAGAAAAGAAGCTCTCAGATGCTACTGCTTGGCTTTGCAGGATGTAGGGCATTAATTATGAACAAATGAAATGATCACAAAACAGAGATGAGCCACATAACTTGGTTTGGCTGCAATTCCTGCTGTATGAAAAAAAAAAAATGACTGCATAGGGCTTGGTGAATATTCAGTCTGGATTTAAAAATAAATTATTTTGTTATCTCTTTGCTTAAGATATTTCTTTGCTTTTTTCTGCTATAAGGGATAATGGACCATAAAATTGGCAAAATTATTGTCCATTTAGCACAAATGCTTTCTGCAGTAAAGGAAGAATCCTGGTTCATTTTCCCAAGAAAACACTTGTGCTAAAAATGTCTTTTTCTTCCTAGAAACAGAGAAGTCCAGCAACATGAGATGGCATCCACTGGGAGAGCACAGCTGAGGGAATTGTGGCAGGGTTTCCTCAAAGCATGGCCTTCCCTGGGACTGCCTCAATCCAGAGCTCAAGCCTTGCTTGCTCCATTTCTGACACAAACACCCCCCTGTGCTCTTTGTCCCACTCCCTGGCACTGATGTGCAGTTTTTCTTCCTGCAGCAATGGCAGCAGCACTTTTGCTTCTGTTCATGCCAAGAAGGCAGCAAAGTTCACACAAAACCCTTCCTGAGCAATGACTTCCTATGCCTTGATACCATCTCCACTAAAATGTTTCTCCTAATTCTGAACCTTGATTTTCTCTGGTTTTTACCCAATTCACCATAAAAAGAAGATGCTCCTGCTCTCTGAACAAGCTTTTGGGCATTTGAGGACCAAAGCATTTCACTTCTCAGCCTCCTCTTTTGTTTTTCAGTCTTCCCTGGACTAACTGGGATGGATACTCCAGTGGTTTTGAATAGATGTTTTTGAATACACTCCTATAAAGGTAAAGAATGCTAAAATATTTTTTATTGCTATCCTTGTAGTGCAGACTGCTGTTTAGCATGTGACAACACCACTTTGTGTTTTTTGCAGATCTTTTTGTTAAGCATCATATTTTATTACATTTTGTTGTGCATTTGTTTATTCCAGCCCAGGACCACGATCTTGATCTTGCCCTAGCTGAATTTCTTTTCTTTTTGCTTTTCTTTCCCAGGCCATTTTTCCTATTTGTTGATAACATCTGGCATTCAAACCCTGCCCTTTACAGATCTGAAGCTTCTTATTTGCAGATGCAATAAGCACAGGCCCTTGCCCAGCAGTGGCTATTAACAAACCCATTAAAAGACAAGCTCCAGAGCAGACAGTGATGGAAAGCTGGTGATGTAATGTCTGCTGCCACTGCTGCCTTCCAGATGCTTCTCATCCAGCTGGGCATCAGCTCAGGCCCATCCCCAGGCCTTTCAGTGTTTTCCTAGCTTTCTTAACCAGAAGGTACCACACTGCCAGAGCCTTGAAAATCAAGATAAAGCACATCTGTGGCTTTTTCTCTGGCCACTCTTTTCTAGAAAAAAAAATTAGCTTGGTGTGATGTAGTTTCTTTTTCTTTTTTTTTTCTTTGTAGTCATTTTTAGATCAGTCAGTTCTCTGATAAATGCTTTCAGGCTGTTTTGGGAATTCATCCTAAAAGTTTTGAGCTGATGCAAAGACTTCAAAATTCCCTAATTTTGCTCTGCTTCCCACAGATGCTCTTCTTAAAGACATGCACTGTCCTGCTTTTCCCCAGCCTGCTGGTATCTTGCCTCTCCACAACTGTTAAGAGAAATGCTGCATCACATCTCTGTGTGTTATTCAGACATGCACTCCACCAGGCCTACTTAATCTTAAAATATTCTGCTTAAGTCTCTGCTTACACTTTCCCTGCCCTAAGCTCATCTTATCCCTTTGCCACCAGCATTAACTCCATGAGCATCTGTTGCCTGTAGCTCTCTTTCAGTGGGCATGAACACAGAATCAGCATCAAACACCCAATTCCTGAGGGTCATCTGTACATAGCACTTCTTTTCCACGAGGTCACATTTTTCCTGGTCTTCCTACAACTAAGAGGATAATGATTTTTTTTTTTATTTTTTTTTTAACCAGGCAGCCGTTAATAATTTCAGGGGATGAAATATGACCTCCAGAAGACCTTTAGAAAACCTTAATGAGAGCTGGTTTCTAGGGATGCTGTTTCTACAACACCTCAGCTCAAGAAAACAGCACATGGAGATGGACAGAACAAGGGAAGAGCAAAACAATTCTGTAACACTCAGATGCTGCTGAGCACCTCCCTCTCATCAAATGCATGCCAAAAGTCAGAAAATAAGGTGCTGCCAAGACACTGACCAGAGGCCAGAAAAGCCTCTGGGGTACACAGCCTGAGCCACCAGAAAATATGAAAGGAAGAGTTTGTTTTAAAGATAGTAGAAGGGGAAGAAAAAAGCAAAACCCACGCCCCCCTTTCTTGAACTTTCCTTAATGGCAGCGAGATGTTTCTTCCCCAGCAAAAGCTGACTGCTACTCCTGCCACGCCTGATGTCAGCTGCAGGAACAGATGGCTCAATGGTTCATTTCAAACTGTTCATTCAGCCAAACAGCACAAATTGCATTAATTGCCTCACAGTACGAGCAGGGAATGGAGCTGTGAATGGCTGGGACTCCTCATCACCATTCCCAAGTGCCAGGTCAGTCAGGAGCTCATCTGCGTGCTGGGAAAGGTGGGAATAGAGGGAGCACAGCACGAGAAAATGCCCGAGCTACTTCTGTTACTGACACAGCCTTTGGCCTGGCTTTGGAATGGGTTCCTCAGCACAGTGCCACTTAATGAAGTGTCATTTCCTAACATGAGAATGGCCCCTGCATCCATGAACTGAAAAAACACATGTAGCCAGAGAGTTTGAAAGAAGTTATTCCGAATACATCTTTTGTTTGTTTCTATCAGCTGGGAGCCTTGTATCTGTTTAATTTACTAATACACAT
The DNA here is from genome assembly GCA_034336665.1 of Luscinia megarhynchos. Classification (NCBI taxonomy): domain Eukaryota; kingdom Metazoa; phylum Chordata; class Aves; order Passeriformes; family Muscicapidae; genus Luscinia; species Luscinia megarhynchos. The sequence continues at coordinate 88,977,857 of CM067565.1, read as the reverse complement.
GTGCACAAGCACCTGAAAAAATTCATACAGGAGATGGGTCCGGGCAAAAAGCTCTCCTTTAGGTTCAATTGCTCTAAACCTTGCCAATAAATGATTAATCAGATGCTCTATAAGCTGCTGAAAAGTCCTGGCCCCTTCCTCACCACTTGCAAGCAGAAATGTGTTAACATTTTGCCTTCTGAAAACTTTTTTTTTTTTTTGACCAAGGGAAAAATTGAAAAATTGCTACATGAGACCATAAGTTTAAGGATACAGGTTCCCAGACTATGATCACTGATGCTTCTCTGTTACCCACTGAATATATTTTCTCTATTTCCACAACTTCAGTAAAATACAATACCAGGAAAAGACTAACCTTACTCTCCCAAGAGTCTGTTGAGATTCCTGCTACAAAACATCCAGGCAAATCCTGCTCTTTCTTTTTCTCTGCTTTAGAAGGTCAAAACCACTGTTGTTTCTCCGTCACAAACAAAGCATCATACCTGTGTGCATTGCTAAACTCTGCTTGAGCCCCTCCTCCAAGGGAAAAACAAACACATGAAAAGACTAGGGGGAAATTAAAAATAAAAAGCAGCACATGTGCAAACCAGCACATGTGGTGTAACCCTCCCTAAATTGGCAGCAGATCTGTTTACTGTAAATGGGTGACACCTGAAGGGTGACTCTTGCTCTACCTCTCCTGCTTGGTGGAGACTCTGCCCCTTCCTTCACTGCTTGTTCTGGGCTGGCCTCAGACCTCAGAGGTTTCTAGAGGAGATAGGCTCTTCACTGTTTGCTTCCCTTAAGCAGAAGTCAGCACTAGGGAAAGGATACCTAATTGCATCTGACTGATGGGGAAAAAAAAATATTTTAGTGCATTAATTTCCTTCCCATTTGCACAGCTTTGTGGGAAAACCCCCTGGATCTGTGTCTTTCACATTCTGTCTGTTCTGTACCTCTAAAAGAAGTGCAGCAAAATTCCCAGTGCAGTCTTCTCCCAGGAGGAAGCTTGGAAGCACTTGGTGCTGTGTACCTTTTGCTGCTTCAGTCACTCCTGGTGGTGCTGCCAGCTCCTTGTGCACTGCCAGAAACAGCCTGACCCTTGTGCTTGCCTCCCCACACTGAGATTGCTCCCAGCAGCAGAGACTTGCCCTGCTGTTTTACCTCCCAAAAGCACCTCATGAGGTGTATTTAGTGCTAAAAGTTGGAGCACTATCATTTGGTCTTCCTTCCTTGGAAACAGGACCGTACTGGGGTTCTGACTCCTGCTTCAGTTCCCATCCCTCTGGACAAGGTGGTTTTCTTTGTGCCCACAGGCTAATTCCACCAAACATTCCCATGCCTGCAGTTTGGGTGAGCAGTTTCACAAAGCACTTCAAGAGCTTCTGCACCTCCATCTCTGGATGTTCTCTCCTTCCTTTGGACTCGAGCAAGCAGCTTCTGAAGTTACTGGAGAACTTCCAGCATGTAGCAGGAATTAATTCAGACACTAATTTATTCCTTTGGGGCTCTTTTCCTGGGTTAGCTGCATTTTACCAGCATTTAACTCCATTCCACCCAACTCTGCTGACAATACCCATGTGGGAGAAGGGGAGGGAAGAATTAAGCACAAAGCAGCCTGAAGGATCTGGAATGGCAGAAGAGGTGATGCAAATTACCACTGGCTCTTCCCTCTGCTCTGGGAGAGGGCAACAGAGCAGAAGTAAGCCAAGCTGCAGACCTGCAACCTCAAATGTCATTTTTATAGTTAATTTAAACATGTCCTTTAATTTAACAGGAAAGGGTGAGACCATCCTTAGGGCAGGCAATTATAATATTTAAGTCATAGTGCTGGGCTCAGTGATGTCTAAGAAACATGAGCTGTCAGAAAATCTGGCTTATTCTCCAGTTACTCAGCACTGGCTGCACCAGAGGAACCCACAAAGCTTTTTTTCACAAAGACACCTCCTGACTGATCATCCATTTCCTGATGCTCCAAAGGGCTTTTCCTGGACAGTTCTTACCTGTTAAGCCCAGCTCCAAACAGCTGTAAGGCCAAATATGCTCCCCTCCTTTCAAATTCTTCCCCAGGCTAAAGGAGTATTAACTCTGTGATTAGCTAATGAGTGGGGCCTGACCAACACACAATAATGCTGGAGAGGGAAATGTGATAGTTCATGCTACAGAGATAGTCAGCAGAGAACATAGCACAGGGTAACTTAGAGTTTTTTGTTGCAATGAGCTGCTATGAGCCTTCCAGCCTCACCAAATAATTTAGAAGCCCCCCTTGTCAAGGAACTTCTCAAAAACCTTGTAAAAGTACAAATACATTACATTAACTGGTTCCCATTTATCCATGTCAGGTCTAGGTTCATAACTTTATACAAAACTGATTCTGCTTTTCCTACTTTTAAAAATCACATTTTTAAAACTAAATTTTGTTTACTGACATATTAATTAAATGTCAGTGAGGGCTTTTGACACCTGACACCCAGGGCAAGTAAATAAAATGGAAATTTCTGCTTCTTTATAAGTAATAACAAGGTGCTGGTAATGGTTTTTCAGTTATGGTCCCAGCTAGCAAGACCCCATTTTGTAAGAGCATAAAGGAGGGGCTCATAAGAGACCTTATAGCATCCTGATAAACCTCTGTTTTAGGAATTCTGGCAACATCTCTTTAGATTTATGCCAGTGTCAGTGGTAAGGGTTTGACCCTGGAAATGTAATGTCATGCACAGCATGAAGGACCTCAGTGTCATTTTCCTGTTTTGTCTGAAAGAACAAGGCCAAATTCCTATTTTTAGTTGTGGCTACATAATTATATCGTCAAGTGCTCCATGTTTACAATCCTGGTTTTGTCCTATGTGCTGTTTTTCTGTACCTTACCTTCACCTCTCTCATACTGGAATTCCTGCACTTCTCTAATAATCAAATATTTATTCCTTAAGTACCACTCAATGTTATGGCCATTCCCTCACCTCCATTTCAGGTAACCAGTTCCCACTACCAGCTCATTCCTGTTTATCCATCCCAGAGCTGGTGGTCTCAACTCCTGATCCACCTGATAAAACAAGCAACCCTCAAGCACATTGAAGATAATGGTTGATTAAGATACAGCCTGCCCTGGGCTATTTAATTACCCTTTACTGTCGAGCTCCGAAGATGAGATTTAAAGCCACAGGGTTTTAAGTGTTGGATCTAGTGTGGGCAAAAGCCCCGTTGGCCAGGAGGAGCTCTGGCTCCAGTAAGACACGTGTATCTTAAATCCTGCGTGGTGTTTTCCAGCCAGGCTTCTGGCTGTGTGCCTCCCCCCCGGGCTGCAGCCTGGCCCAGCCCAGCCAGCACCCCTGCACCTTTCACCTTTTCTATGGGATTAAGGGTCATCTGGCTTCTGCAGAGGGGAAGATGAGGCTCACTGACCCCAGGGACCTCCCCAGGGCAGAACTCTGACCAGATCCCTGTGCTGGAGGGAGGAGCCCTCCCTGCTCTCTCCAGGGGACAGCACTGGGGCAGCCCAGCCAGCCGGGGGAGAGCAGGGACTGCATCCTGTCCCTGCTCACACCCCTCTCCCTCTCTGCACAGGCTGCTCCTACATCCCTCCATGATGGTTTCCCAACTGCCCCCTCCACAAACTGTTTCATCAGACACGCTTGGTTGCCAAGCCCCAAAAAACCCCAAACCCTGGAGAGTAACTGCAGGGGCTGAGGCCATGGAGTGTGACTAATGCAGAGCTGAGAAACCCTGGCAGGCTGTGACAGCACAGCTGTAAAGTAATTGTTAATTCTGCTGTTGTTAACAGGAATGCTCCAATTTCTCTCTCATGTGATTCGTCCCGTGTTTCCCAATAACTGCTGCAAAACCAACAACCTGCCTCTTCCCAGGAGGCAGCTCTCCAGCGTGGAGACAGACTGTCCCCAAGTCACCTTTCCCTCCCTCTTCCACATTAATACAGGCAGCAGCAGAAGGCTGGCTCCTATCCTGCGAACACATTTTCATAGGAAAAATAATGCCTCTTTGTCATCTTTGAAAGGAGCAACAAAATGTAATAGACCTCTTATCCTGATTAGGTTTTGCTAGTGAAAAAATGATATCCATTAGAACACGGACTCATTAGCTGCAAGAACAATTTTCCTACAGAGACAGGTATGTCTTTTCTCTTGGCCATCCATTAGTAGGATTTCCTTAGAAATTTCCTGAGGCAGGAGACACTAAGGAGAAATTCTTGTTTAACATCTTAACACTAGTTATTTTTACCCTTGGGTTTGAATTTCCCGAAGCAAGGTGTTAATGCTTTGGTACCACTGTGTGTTAGCAGCCAGGGCCTGGAACAGGCAGTCAGCTCTCACTATGGTACAGCAAATTTCCCAGAGAATACAGGATTAGCTGTCACTATTCGAGATCCTTCTAAAACACACTATTCGAGATCCTTCTAAAACAATGACCAAAAAATGGATTCTTAAGAATACATCACCCTCACAAAGGTATGGTACCAAGGTCAAAATGAACAGGAAATTGTTTTACGTTTGTTTTGCTGAGATGAATAATTACTCATCATTGGTGCATTCTTGTGAAAAAATGGCAAAATATTCACCTGCATGCTGTCAAGTAAAAATGGGTATAAAATGGGTATAAAATTTGCTAATACCTTTCTTATTCCATTTGTGTCAGAATTTGAACAAGGGCTGAACAGTTTAAAAAACCCCAACCCTTTGAATTCCATAAAAACTTAGTGTCCCCACACAAATGCACTAGGTTCAGCCACCTCTCTGAAAGCCACATTATCACCAGCAGGATGGGCTCTAAAGTAACTCATTTGGAGCCAGCAGTTGTCCCAGTAAATGAAGCATTTGTGTCCATGAGCACACAGCCAGGATGTGCCAAAACCTGACCTTGCTGCTCACCATCCCCCAGTAACTGTCTCTGGAACCAGTCTTGGACAAACCCCTGCACCAGGGAATTATTTAAGATCATAGAGACCTTCACACCAATATAGAGAAGAGCTCCCTGTATCTGCAAACCTGTTTGACCCACTACCACAGGCTGCTATGCAGAATTCCTGCCTAGGATCAGTGCTGGCTGACAAGGCTCCCTACTAATGCAAGTAAGAACTGGTGAGGGCACAAAACCCTCATGCACGAGCTCTCCAAGGCTCTGTGCTGGCAGCTCCCAGCACCTACTGAAGGCACTGAAGAGGCATTTGCACACTGCTTTGGCAATCAGTGAGTTATGAGTAATCAACATCAGAAATGTGACACTGGGATTTCAAATTTCCAAGTATGCTTGGTCTTAGGAACAAACCCAGGTAGCTGATAAAAGAATCATGAGGGCCTCAGTCTACAGTCTGGCCTTACTCCCATCAAGGCACTTTGCTTTTAGCTTCAGTGTGGGCAGAAGAATCCTTGCAGAGTTAAGGTTCTGGCACAAAACTCTTGCTGCTTCTTTAAACAGGAGCTGCACCACATCATGTTATCTCCCTAAGCAGCTATCCCACTTTAGCTTCCTCAGAGGTCAGCTATTATCTCTGCTAAGTACATCCGGTGCAGAAAGGAAATTCCTTAATCCTATTTTGTGCTCTTGTTTTCATATGCATAGCCATAATTCTCCCACATCCAGCCTGGGCCATACGATGAAAATCCTTGATTGCCCCTCCTGCTCTGTGCTGTACAGGAGACAGATGTCCACCAGGAAAAGTTTGCTGAGGCTGGCTCTTAATTCTTGTGTGCTACAGCAGAGGTATGTAAAATTAACACAATACTCAAAATGCAAAGCAAGAAACTGCATGGATTTTCATGCCCACTCAGTGGTACCTACTCGAGTTCACAGCCTTTGAGGAACACAGGAATCAGGAATATGACAACAATTGGCAGGAAGTATGTGCCTCATTCACTCAAGGAGTATATTTCACTTTAGTGTATTTACTTAAGCCTCCCAGACAAGAACTCCCTCAAAGCTTATTACAGGATGTTTCCTTCTTGCTTCTGGGCTGACACAGGGTTCACCTGCCCCTCTGGTTACAAAAACTAATCCTTCTACTTTTAGCTCCTTTTAAATGAGACTTAGCTTCCTGGAAGAAGAAAAGGAAAAAGGCAGCACCATGATGCTTCCATGTTGTCCATATGTGACCATGAGGAGAAAAATCAGACAAACCAACCACCACACCTCCACCTGTGGTGCCAAATACCATTCCATGGGCATCTGCAACTGCATCCCATAGTTTTGCACTTATCCCTAGTAAAACTGACCAGACAGAGGGTCTGTTGGAAATAGGAGGCAGAGATATTTAGATAATTCCAGGAAAAACACAAACCCATAGCTCCTACCCAAGCATATTTAATGATTCTCACAAGTGTCAACTTGAAGCAAGTCCAACTCTCATTCACCACCACACTTGTGCTACAGAGGCCTTGCCTGCACCTCCCTTGTGTAGGCTTACACAACAGTGACTCATTAAATACTTGGGCATTTTTCTTATCCTAGACAAGAAGAAAAACTTCCCTTTGAGAAAAGGTGAGTTTGCTACACCTGAAAATGAAATTAAACAGTCCAATCAAAAGCTATTTATCACTGCATGAATCTTTACTGACCCATGAGTTTTTTAATATACAAGAAAAATAGTTCTGGATTGATTTTGTTCCACAGAAGACACCTCCTAAGCCCAGCTTTTTTGAATGACATCTTCTGTTTCTTGTTGGGCAGAGTACTGAAATACAAAATTTAGTACTATACAAACAATTTCAACAGAATATTTAATAAAAGGGAGTAAAAAGTTTAACACTTTTTTAAAAAGCAATATAAAAATCTGCATTAGGAGTAAAATGCAGGCCCATCCAACCGCCCAGTCTGTAGAATCACTTAATCATTTTCTCCTGTAACAAAGAGGTGCACGTTCTTCTTGGACTGTAGCATTTGAGCTGTGCGGTCTATGCCAACCACTGCAGCCAATTTCTGAGCATCATACTTGGAGTAGAGCACAGTACAAGTCCAAGTGGCATCCACCCCATTGTCTGTGGCCTTCAGCATGTTACAAATCTCACTGTAGAAGTGGGAGTATGTTGGTAACTCATAGAAAATGAGGTTCCTAATGCCTTTTATTGTATACCTGTAGCAGAAAAAAACAAAAATAAAAATTTGAGGCAAATTTTACAAAATATGCATGTTAAAACATCAATCCTCTACCAAGTCTTCCAATTTCCATCAACTTCAATGCACATCAGCTGTAGCTCAACTTTACAAACCCTGTGTCACAGACTGAAGAGTAAACAGAGAAGTGGAATTTAGGGGGAAAATCTCACACTGCCAGTCACAATGACTTCCTTAAAAGCAACAACCACCACCAATTAACGAAGTAATCAGCCTCTTCAGCTTGGATTTTAATACAGTGAAGCCTGATCAGACCAAACCTCATGGAACTTTACATATTAGCCAAAACATCTGCTAATAGAAAAAAATCCTTTTCCATTAGGAACTTGTAAACAGCTCTGGTCAGGATGTAGCAAATTTTCCAAGTAGCCTTAGCTTGCTGTATTTCATTACTGAGCCAATTACATACTCCTTCAAAAATTTTGTAAAATTACTGTCGCACAGATGAACACAAATAAAAGGCCAAATGAATCCCATTTGCAGGCTGTATCATCCTGCCCTGACATCACTGGAACTTTGTAGCACTTACCTTCCTGAATAAAGCTTTGCTCATAACAAAATACTAAAATTGAAAATACTAAAGTTTGAGAAGAGACTCTTGAAAACTGGGAAAAATTTGGAAGTAAACTCAACAACTCTTACTTCAGTCAAAGAAGTCCTCAGAGGGATCCAAGAGATTCAAAAAGCAGCACAGGCCATCTATGATTAAGGTAACTCTACCTTCGGAACAGCGCACACACACTCACAATTCACCTTTTGTAGAAGTGGAAGCGCTCAGTGAACAATAAAAACTGCTTCTCTCCCTTGAGGAAGAAGCGCCTCGCCCTGCAGACAGCAGCCTTTTTCGAGTATTCACAGATGTGGGTGAAATTCAGGTCCTCCTTCTTGAAGTAGTTTCGGAGGCGCACGTAGTCGAAGTAGGACGGGACGTAAATGAGCGTGTGGGACATGATGGCATCGCGGTACTCGGGCAGAACTTTGTCGATGAAAAACTGAAACCTCAATTAAAAAAACAAATACCTTTTAACCAGAGTTAAGCTTCACCTTTCTAATACTAATACGAGCTCAGACAGGAATATCATCAAACAGACTGATAAAGATTTTCACTGCATTTTTCCTTCTTTTAACTTCATGGGAGTTCTATATGTGTAGAAGATAAAAGGCTTTACCAGCACTACACAACTGTGGTAGAGATTGGTATTCCTTCCCCAGAGTGTGTTCTGCTGTGCCTTTGGCAAGGAGAAGGTCAGTATTCCCCTCCACCTGTGCAGAGACCAGCCTACACCTGAGCACTAATGAAGATGTACTTGTGTGGTGAACCCAGTGCGCCCTGCAGTACGCTCCACTAAATCTGAAATTGCAGTCATTAGGGCACAGCAAAACAGTCTGAGACACACAGTACCTGGCATCTATCACAGAAGTTACACTGTCAGCTTCCAATCTCCGAAAAACATGAGGAAGCTGGACCACAACGTGGCTGATGGAGCCGGTGAGCGGCACGTTGCGGACGGCCACCTGTGAGAAGGAAGCAGGGTGGTCAGGGAAGCAGCATTCCAAAGGCAGCACACTGCAGCCAGTATCTGACAGCACAAGGCTGTTTTTAAGAAAACTCCAATACAAAACTACAGCCACGATAGACAAACCAGGCCTGTTAAACACACAACTACTTATATGCCCTGAATCCTGGATATTTGAGATGGTCTCCTGACATTTTCACTTTTCCGCTTTCTTTCAAAATACTAACAGTTCATGCATCTTACACAGGAGGAGATAAAAAAAAAAAGGAAGCAGATGAGCTCTCTATTTAACAACAAAAAAGTAAAACAAAATAACTTGAGTCTGTCAAATTAAAAAAACCTAAATCTGATTTCTGACATGAAACAGCAGCTACTAGGAAAGAAAAGTATCAAATAAGCATCACTGCATGAGGAGCTGTTCCTCATGCCTCTGGCACAGTATGTAATGTCATGGAGATTCTGCCTGAAACATTTGGGTGAGGGAAATTACAGGCACACACATTCTTTCAACAACTGAGTTACAGAATTTTCCCGCATGCTGGGTTTTCCCTTCCTCTCCCCCTCCCTTCCACACCAGCATTCCAGCTCCTCTGTGAACTCACCTGCCCAGTGTAGTTGAAGCAGTGCTTGTTGAAGACAGAGTTAATCTGGGGGTCCTGCAGGGCGCTGAACAGCAGTGTCTGCCGGTAGTACTTGGACCAGTTGTTGAGATTCAGCATCCGCACCCGGGAAAAGTCCACCCCGTGGGAATCCAGAGGCAGCAGGTTAATGTGCTTCATCAGGTGCTGCTCAGACACATGGAAACACATCACTGCTGACATCCCTGACTGCCTGCAAAAGCCTTGACTGCAGTGGGAAAGAGGGCAGGGACCAGCAAGGCAGCACAGAATATAAACAAGCAGCATCTCCCACGGCACCACAGTTTGGAATTTATTGACCACAGCAGGAGCAATTTACTTGATTTCCTGCCACAGAACTGAAAGCTACCATCTCTTTAGTCACCAGGAACAGTAACCTTCTAATCTTCTCCTGGGGCAAGTCTAATGGATTTGTTTGTATTAAAGTCAATGGGCCCAAGGTTTCTGAGCTAAAAGAAGCCCAAGCACAGCTCAGCTCTCATCACATTTGGAGAGTTTGAAGAAATTCATCGCATTTTGCCCTCAGGGAACAATGCCTAGGACTGGCATCCCTGCCACCACTTGGCAGGCAGTTGTACCTGAAGGGAAAAACAGAAAGCAGGCTCCAAGACTCATTCCTTGGATATTGTGTAGGCTCACGTGTCCTTTCTGAGACTCCTGAGGAAAGAAAACCTTCTGGACTCATCCAAAACGCATAGGGACATCATGTAGTCAAAATTTCCAGTCCAAGTACCTCAGAGGTGTTTTACATGGAAAAGAAAACCCTACCATTTCAATCCCTGAAAACTTCTACTAACCTAAAGCAAAAAAGCAGGGGTACTGCTGCAGACCAGCCACAATCCACGAGATCTATTTGCATTAAATGTACAGGAAACTCTTCTGATTGTTCCAAACAATCATGGACATGACTAATGCCCAGTATCTCTGCAGTCAGTGGAGACATGCACCAGTTCCTCTTGCTTTCTGGGGAAACCTGAATTAGGCTGCACAGATTCCTCACATGGCTGCAATCTGACTGAGACACTGGGCAGTCAGACAGCTGGCATAATTTCTCCCAGATGTGATTAAAGGAATCATCATTCTCATGCTGCAAGATAATTACAACTGTGCAAAGAATACCTTTGATGAAATACACTACTGAAGCACCAAACTAAGTTTTAGAGAGAACATGTCCTGAATACTACCCAAAATCTGTAGTAAAGAATATTCTTAGTATAAGGAAAATATCAGGGTGGAGGGATGAAAAGAAATGAACATCCATGTCTAGGATCAAGTCAGTAAAAAACAGCAATACTGCTCACTGCCAAAACTTAGTAACAGCAGACCAGCAAGACACAGCAGAGCACAAAAATGAACATATATATGGAAAACTCACCAGAACATGTTCCCAGTTCTGCATCAGGTAAATGTCCGCTTGATCAATTATGAGGATTTCTATTGATGACAGAAAATCAAAGTCTCTCTTCTTCTCCCCCTCTGCACCAATGACAGTCCTGATGCCCAGGGGAGAGGCAATGATGATGTCTGAGGAGTAGAAGGGTGCATAGAGTCTCATGCTCTTCTGCAGGATAGCAACTCCTGTCCAACAACACCAACAGCAACTTTTCAGTTAACATCAATTATCAACCACATTCTTCCAGGAGGCTCTGGAACAGTAATTTCCCCCATTTCTTCTCCCCATGCTGATTAATACAGCTGGACACAACTAATTTGTCTGAAACTCTCCCTAAAAAGTGCTTACCCACCCTACCCCCATTTGATAAACATTTGAAAAAGTTCATATAGTTTGGCAAAGCATTTCTGTATTTTTTAAAGATTTTTCATAATCTGAATGAAAAATTTTAACTGAAACATATTGTTTCAAATTTTCTGCTGAACAGTGGAATGAGGAAACTGAACAACTTAATAATTTCTGCTTTTTTTTTCCTTAACTGCTTTCTCCCTGAATCCTGAACTTTGGTCTCCTGCCTTTGGGTATTACAGTAACTGTTACTTTAATCTGCCATGAAAGATTTGGGGTGGATCTCTAGACTATCAACTGCCTTTATTCACAGGGCTGAAAGATTTGCCAAAAAAAACCACAAAGGACAAGGTTTTTCATGTTACAGTGACTAAAGTCTTGCACCTACACTGTCTCTCACACATGTTGCAGGGTACATTCTGAACCAGCTTATGCATCACCTCTCATGTTATAAACACAGAAGGGAAGGAATCAAAGGAGTTTGTGTCATAGCTACATGGCAGTATTTCTAGAACCCACACTTTTCTGGTCTTCAAAATGCAGCTAGTCCAGACCACATTCAAACCACCCCCTTCAGTCTCCCTAACAAAGTCTCTCCAACTTCTCTCCCTGTCCATGTGAAGGCAGACAGCATGGGTACAGCTGAAGGCCCTTCCAAAAATTTAAGAGACAGCAGTAGGGACCCCTTCTGCTGTCTATTTCAACCCAAGGATAAAAATGGAAAAAGAAAGAAAAAAAGAAAGGTTCAATTGGTTGAATTTCCAGGAAGAAGATATCACTTGTCACAGCATATATACAGTTCAGAAACATCAAGTCTTTTTTCTGTTTAAAAATGTGAAAGAGTGGTGGTTTCAGCAAGGCATAACAAATGTGCTTTAAATTAGATCTTTGTGCAGAAGTAACAGGGTGTGCAGCACATGTAAGAAAGAGAAATTATTCTGCTTCTATAATTTGCTTCTGCAAGTTAACAGTACTGAAAGTTTCTTCAATCATTTCTTAACACTTAGTAAGTGGAACAAGCAGAGTGTGGTATGGAAGAGGACTAAAAGGAAAATTATTATGCTACTGGAAGTAAGATGTTTTCAGCCTGAGAGATATTCACCGGGGAAGGAAGAAAGACTGAGTGTGACCTGCTCACATCTTCCACTGTATCATTACATTTCTTGGGGTGCCAATTTATCTTGCAAGGTGCAGTATTTCAAAAGCCTCTGATCTGTCAAGTTAAGTTAGAAAAACTGCCTTCTCATCTTATCAGCTCCAGGAACCAAGCCACTAGCTAGTTCTCTGTTTAAGGAGTTACTAATCAGCATAAGTTTACAATATTATATGAAACAGTCTCACATTTTCTGCTTGCCCAACACTCCTACTTGCTGGCTACCCATTTGCTTCCATGAAAACCATGGGAAGCACAGCAGAAAACTCTTCAGCTGCTCAGTATTGAGCTTTAATTTTGTTCCAACCATTACATGAGACACAGTGAACAGGCTAATTAAACCCAAAAGATTTTTTTTTTATAACATGAAAAGATTTTGCTGCATAATCAAAGCTATCTTCAAAATGAGGTGTGGGCAGTCCTGCTAGAATAAAGCTGTCATTGCATTTTAAATGATTCTGAACTTGATGTGAAAATAATTACTTCTCTGTTTTCTCTTCCTTTTTAAGTTCTGACAAGGCAAGAAAGATTTTAAGAACATTCAGGCTGCCAGGGCAAAAACAGCAGAAATACCACACAGCCTAGAGTATCACCAGAACTTCAAGCCCTGATAGCTCTTAGACACCTAGAAAAATTTGTTACTTAGCAGTTCTGTACAAGCTAAAAATCATCTGTTCAGTAGGTTATTACCAATTCTGAAGTGGTCATCAATGTTGCCAGCAAAGACAGCTTCATAATCTTCAGGTCTTTTCAGGTTGGGGGGCTTCTCTTCTGGGTCAGAGCCAAACTCTCCTTTGAAGCGCTTTTTATTACTCACATCTATTTTTTTCTTGTCATTCACTTCGAGGAGACTGATGAGAATATGCACAATCCGCAGAGCACATTCCCTGAAGGGCACTATCATCAGTACCTGTGCAGATCAACAGTTGCAAGAGAATAACCCATAAAATACCAACACCTGCCATTAAGGGTATGTTAATTAAACTTTTGGCTTGGATCTGCCCCTGTGGAGCATCCCAACAATCAAAACAAAACCGTTCTGAGAAGCAGCAGGGATGGAAGATGCACTGGGATGCAGTGCTCTTGAACTGGTTGTGGCCAGCAGCTCAGCCTGGTTCTCCAGCTCATTCAGGGTACCAGCACAGGGGAACTGAAAACTAAGCACATTCTCCTGTCCTCCCTAACCCCCAGGCAAGCAAGAGCTCCTGTGACACAGAGACAGTCAAGGGCTGGCACTTGGACAGGTGGCAACAGTCTCTACACAGAGCTCCAAAATATAAATGGTTAATGGGGGAGTCAACACAGAAACCAAAGATTTGCCAGGCATGCAGCAAACACTGAAAGCCAACTCTGGAACTGTTTAACAGGCAGCTGGCACACTGGTGACAGGCTGCCATACCTGAATCCACCTGGTTATCAGATACAGGATGCTGTGAATCCAGGGAGAACTGGTTTGGGGCTCACTCCCCCAATTAGATAGGTGGCCTTGATAGGGGGCCTGGGACTCCCTGAGGAACTCCCAGGTACAGAAAGATCCTTCCATGCAGCAAGTCCTTACAAGTGCCTAAGGACAAAAGAATTTCTGGCACATCCCACATTGAGTGGCATTGAGTGAGCCTACACTACCTGCACTGATACTGAAGATTGATGTGGAGGCACCTGTCTGCCTGGCAGATTTAAATATGGAAGCAGGAAAACTTGTCAGTCTGGGGTGACAAAAAAAGAGATAAATCAAACCCATGGCTTGGCATAGAAGCAGCCTGGCTAACAACCCTGAGCTCACTGCTTCTCACACAGCATTTTCCCTGGCTGTGGAGGACAACTTCCAGGCATGATAAAGGGATGTAGAAAAGATTATGCCCAGGAGCACATCACGTGGGAGAGCAGCAACAGCAATACTTGTGGATAAACTACCAGGATGTTTGCACAGCCTGAGCAGGCAGCCGGGGGGATCAGGGCATCAGAGCTCTCTCACCTTAGGCCTGGTGAGCCCCTGATCCCTGTGCTCATCGCTGTCGGTCCCTGGCTTCCGATCCCTCCGTCTGGCATTGTTGCTGAGCACCTGGGCATTGGCCTTGAGCACATGGTTCAGGGCATGCAGGCAGTACGCGTGCCGCACCTCCTCCCCGTTGGTCAGGGCATTTCTCTCTGGATAGAACAGGTCCCGGTACGAATTCATGACACTGAAGAGCTCTCTTTGTAGCGGGGTAAAAAAGGAATCAGTCGCTTTGTCCACTGCACACAGAAATTGTTTATTCACTTTTGGCCAAGTGGATTCCAAAGGCTTGTGGAGATGAAGCTGTTTCACATCAACCTCTTTGTCTGCTTTCAAAGATTTTTGTTTCTCCAAAGTGGAAGAAAAAATTACTTGACCCAGCCTTGGCCACTGAAAAAAAAAAAGAAAAATAAGCCAACAACACTGAGGAGTCACATGTACCACACCTTGCACACTTGAAAGCATATCACCACAGCTGGTGACATTAACTTTAATCAAGTTCACAAAATTAAGGAAATCATTATTTTCAGAATACAAGTGGAAACCTCTTTTTTCAATATACAATCCTGTTTAGAGTCTGCCAATAAACAATAAATTTCAGCCTGGTAGATTTGGAAGGATTTTGCAATGATGTGTCTGTAACTGTTTCCCATGCCAGAGGAAATTGAGGAATTCTCTGCCTAACCCACCCAGCAAATCAGTGGGTCAAACCAGGGAAAAGGTGAGAACCCTGGAGTCCAACTGTGTTTACCAACTGGCCCCACTGGACTTTGATCAAAGAAGAAAAAAACCCATCAGGGGCCAATCCCAGAAGCTGTGATTCAGTTGTTAAATGCAGTCTTGTTGGGTGTGTGTCTGACTTTGAACAGCCATCAGTATACTAGGGAAAAACTCTAAACTTTAAGCCTTCTGCCATGCAAGTTGTCCCCAGCTGTCTCCATAAAGCAGCTAAACCAAATTTAAGCAAAGATATATCATGCATTGCTTCAGGTGGCACTGGTAATTTTGGTCACCATGTGCCAAAAAATTAAATTAAATTTAAATTTTTTTTAAATCACAGCTTTCCCTCTGACTAACTAACCATTGGATATCTTCCAATGAATGTCACCCAGCATATGGCTGACCAGAATGAGAGGCAACTCTCCAAAACAAAATCAGATGTGGAAAAGTTACAAAGCAAAGGTTTGTCTAAAAATGAGTTTTTTGAAAACCAATATTCTCTGTCAAGCAATGGGGTATTTTTCTGGTACTGTAATTCACATATTACTGCCAGAATTAAATAATATAAGTAATAAATTCTCCTTCACTGGCTTGTAAATGTGTACAGGAACAGAGCCATCCTGTAGCAAGAATGTGAAAGTGCATCACAAATTTTAAAATGGTCACACGGTCACCTCAGAAGCTCAGCAGCACAGCACATCCCTGGCATTGTGCTGTCACCACTCAGAACCAAGCCCTGCTTCCACCCCTTGTCAAGGTTTTGGGACTACAGCTCAGACTCTAAAGCTATGTGTTTCAGATGTGTCACCTATACCTCCAGAGCAGCAGACTTCACATTTCAACCCTTGCCTAGCTATAAGTGAAAAAAACAGTTCAACAACAACACAGTGTCAAAACCTCGATAATTCTAGTGCCAGTAGCTAATAATAATAGTGATCTACTTCACCTGTATAAAAAAAAGGATTACTTTAATCCAGGCATCTTTAGGAATGCTAGATGGCTACAGAACATTATTACCTGGTTTTGACTTGAAGTTTTAGGAAGCGTCGACATTTTCTCTATTTCCTTTTCTTCAAGTTCTTTGTCCATGTGTTGTTTAAATGGATCTATTTACAGTAACAACAAAAAAATAGCCTGAGAACTACTGAAGCTAATAGTAGAATCAAGTTGCAGAATGGATTTGCAAATGAGATGAATAGTTTCTATGCTGGCCAACACCACAATTAAAACTAGTTATTTCAAAGCACTTGGAGATGAGAGAACGGATGTCAAATTCTCTCTGCAAAGAACAGAGAGAACAGATTTGACAGATTGCTTTTGAAAAAGAAAAAGAAGCACTTATGGAAGTACTAGAATTTTCAAGCACT
This sequence comes from Luscinia megarhynchos, assembly GCA_034336665.1. Taxonomy (NCBI): domain Eukaryota; kingdom Metazoa; phylum Chordata; class Aves; order Passeriformes; family Muscicapidae; genus Luscinia; species Luscinia megarhynchos. The sequence continues at coordinate 88,961,627 of CM067565.1, read as the reverse complement.
TATCAAATGTTAGACAGGAAAACAATATGTAGTGGAAAACAGTGGCAAGTTTTTGCCTTAAGCTCTGACATGTCCATTACTTGCATGTAGGCTGTCAATAGTAAAGTCCCAAGTGAACTTGCTAACCTTCCAAATTTATAAACAGTTCTGCCCAGGGCTTTGGCCAGTGATATGAACACAGTTTGGTAATAAAGCAGAAAAACATTAGGCCAGTTTTGGAGAAGGGGGGTGAAAATTGCCTGGAGTGAGAAAAAGTCTAATTTATCTGATCAGCATTTCTTTTTGGAAAGGAAAGAAGAGACAAAAAACTGTTAAATCATACTATACTCAAAGACACTGGCACGCACAAAGTCACATGCAAAGTTAATTTTGAAAGCCAAGCCCTGCATCCTGCTTGTAGCACAGCAGCATTCACTGCATAAAGAAAACTAATTAGGGAACACTGGTGCTTGCCAACAAATATCCAGCCCACACACAAGTTACCCAGGCAAAAGTCAAAGCATTTACTGATCATGACACTGAAAAAAACCTGAGAAAATCTTTCCAGAAATGCAAATTAACTAGATATCATTTAATTGTGCTGCAGGGTCCCTCTTCAGTTGAGTTTTACTGATTCCAGCATTTGCCCAATAAAGTAGAGGGAGTAATGGGATGCATTTTCAGGAATTTTAGTGACCCCAGGACCAGAGTAGAAATTTATTCCCTTTCTGCTATTTTAGGTGATTAATTTTCTGCAATAGATTATAAAGACACTTCCAAGCTACAAGAACCCACTGAGAAGTAGTGCATCATTTATAGGTGGAACAAAGCTGTTAGGATACTTAGCATGCAGTTGGAGAGCTACTGTTCTCATTAAAATGCAATGCCAGCAGCCTAAGTCATATTCTCATGGTAACAAGAACGAGCTGTTTTTTCTATCACATGGCCCTTTGATGCTTCCACACATTTCATGTATCACCCAGGCTGCCTCGCAGATCTAATGTCAGCTGCTGCTCCAAGATGACAAGCCAGCATCACTAGGGATGCTACAAACATATTTCTCTCTCTCAAACTATGCCATCTGATATTAAAGGCACAGAGCATTAAATATGAGCAGAAGCTGTGCAAGTGCCAGTGCGTGCCATGGTCGCTGAAGGATCGCACCAGTGCACCACAGTTATTTTGTTACATATGGTGGGACAACTCCAACACCGGAGCCTCAGATGCACCCATCAGTGCACTGAGATTCTGGGATACACCCTTAAAAGACACTACATGTGCTCTGCTAATGCTTCCATTCTCTCCTGATCCTGGTGCAGTCAGACTCCTCTGTATAACCTCCAAAATTCTGAGAGTGCTGAGCATTTGTCTAAATTACTGTGGCCGCTCCAAGCTTCTCAGAATCTGACCTCTAACTCCACTGAGATGTGAAGGATGCCCTCACAGGTCAGCTTTGTGATTATCTCCTGTGCTGTTTGTGCCAAGAATATTTTCCATAGTCAAGGCTTGCAGAATTCTCTGTATTACAGTGGCTTTTAAAACTACTATTAAAGCAGCAGAACAAGCTAACACACTCCACACACTTTTCTCTAGCTATTGATACTTCAAGCTTTACAAGTCACAGCAGAAACCCCACATGAATCCCAGTCCCCAGGTGCTACAGAGAACAAATGGCTCAACTACACATCTGGAGTAGTGTTAAGGGTCCATTATGCAACCAGACCTGTGGGCAGCATGAATAATGCAGTGGAAGAACTTAGAACTTTACAGCCCATTGCTAGGGTGTTGGACAATTGAAACAATTTTACAGATACTCCTCTAAAGGCAGATCCCTAATCACACACACAGTCTTTTACCTTCTGGAAAAGCTTGTGAAGAACTGCTATCTTTCCTATCTGCATTGCAATCTCCACTCTCCTCTTCCATGAAATTGGTTTCCAGGCTAAATTCAGATTCGTGTTTCACATCAGTAAACTCTTCAATTACTCCATGACGTGGGTCACAAGAGGTCTCTGTGCCATCAGCCTGCTCCTGGCTGAGCATCTGCTCTGCTGTGTCTGTGGCTGTCAATTGTCAGAAAGAAACAGGTTATTTTCTCCTGGAAAAGTTACTGTCCGTAGATGTTGTTCCCTTTGAGAAACTGACTTTTTTTCTCCCAAAACTCTATCAAAAAAGATAAAAGCAGGCTTTGTATTCTGCCATAAAGATGACTTTTGGCTAGCATGCTAAATGTTACATAACACAAAATGTGGTCCCCCACACAGAACTAAAGCAGCAAGCTGCTTGGGGAATTTAACTTTTAGTTTCCAGAGACCTCAAAAAAATTGGAAATGATTAAAGGCTGACTCCTCTCTCCCATCATTTCTTTGTAGATTTCATGAATGAGGATACCTCACCATAAAGGCAGAGGTTTCCTTCCAATTTCCATATTCTTTCCTGTGCTGTGAGGCAAACCTTTCCCTCCTCTCTGGCGTGGCACAGGCAAGCCAGATGCTGCTCAGAGAACAGCTTGCATCTCCCATGAGCGGGTGAGAACCCCTGGTCTGCTGCTCCATGTGGATTTCCTCTGTGCTGCAGCACAAACAACATCTGAGGAAGCAGCAGCAGCCTGTCTGGCGGAAAATGAGCACAGCTACCCTTTCCCCTGCTAAATCCTTCAGCAGCTGCTGCTCCCACCCACACAGAGCCATTGGAACAACAGAGTCTCCAAGGCAGAAGAGCACCCAGCCAACAAGCCAGGCTACACCAGGATCCTGGCTAAAAACATGTTAGTCAAACAACAATCCCCAAAGAAGCATGGGAAAAGACAAACTACCTTCTTCCTCCTCTGCAACATCCTTCTTATCTTCTTCACCTCCCTCTGCTTCTCCAGTCTCCTGGGACCCTTCACTGTCCATTTCTGCCTCACTTTCCTCAGCTTCTTCTGATTCGCTTTCATCTTCCTCTTCCTCACTCTCAGACTCAGGCGAGGTCTTCAGGGTAGCCAGGAGTTTATGATACCCAGAGACCTGCTCCACTTCAGTCTCTGAATCACTTTCTGCACTCGATTTATCAGAATCCTCAGACTGCAAAGTGTAAACAAAGTGTTTGTAAGTGTAAACAGCAACAATAGTAACAGCCTATAAAGCAGCAGGCAAATATCCTTACCTCTACTTGCACTATTATGTTTCCCCTCTCATAGATGCAATGGAATTTTTCAAATCCCACCATTTTATGCTGATAATTATGCTAGGCATCTCCATTCAGATTTTGAAAACATCTTGGGAGACAGACTGAAGTGCCTCTTTCTGCACCAATTTGACTTGGAGCATCACAAAAGCCAGTGCTTTCAGTCTCAGCTGAGTGAGGAATTTGATCTCCACAAACACGGCATTTACTGAACAAGCACCAGATTCTTTTAAGAAAACCACACATAGATTGCAAACTTTGGAAAGGCACCCATAAAAGGAACAGAGTGTGCTGGAAATGTTTCTGGCTTTCAAGAAGGTAAGTGAAATAGCTGTTAGTGGCCAATGGCTCCCCAGGGAGTTGGTCAAGCTTGGTTCAGCTGTACAGCTCTAAACTTCCAGCAAGCCAGACTTGAGCCATTCTGTCCTGGGCTTGCACAAACTAATGTCCAGATTATAGCCAAAACTAGAGTGAAATCATGACTATCAACACAACACTATTTATTCCTTTCTTAGCTTCTTTTAGCCCAAAAAGAAAAAAAAAATCAGTAAATACTATATTAATGCACAAAATTGCTAAAGGAAACAAATGAAACGGAGTAGTTATTTTCTCCAAGTTAAAACTTTGAAGTCTTTTATTAATCTGATGACAAAGGAGGTTACCAAATCCTGACTGAAAGAAAAGTAAAGCACTTGTAATCTGAAGAAGGAATATTAACCCATTTCTTTGTTCAACAGAGAACAAAGTCTCCTCACTCATGCAACACTGTTTAGCAACATTACTAAACAACTTAAAGCATGATCTAATTTTCACTGTGACTAAGTAATGCACAACAAAGTTGAGAACTCCTGTTATTTCCTGCTGCTTCTGCCCTCTCATGGTATTACAGTTTTGAGTTAGACATTAGAGAGAACAATTCAGAGTAACACAAAAATCACATTCATTTTTTTCTCTTAAATACTGGTTTTCTAAGTGAAACAACTTAATCAGTCTGAATAAGCTGGAAACATTAAATGCTAAGTTTTTCGCTTCACTGAGCTACACAAAGACAAAAGTAAGGAAGGACTAAAAATACATTACCAGTTCACATATTTGAGTTGCTTCTGGTTTTCCAGAAACCCTGAAAAGAAAGCATTAAAATACCTTACTCTGCCAATGATGTTACACACAGGATGAAAGAAATGAGGGAAAGAGTGAATTGATCAGTTATGCAAATTTAAAGAAGTTAAAAGAAAGCTTAAAATCAAACCAATACACGTGTCCCAAAGAAGACAGATTGGGCATTTACCCTTAAGGGCCACCCTCTCAACTGATGTGACCCTCTGTACATGAAGCCTAGGTCCTCAGGCATTACAACAAAAATTTGGTAGTAAAATCCAGTGTTAATCAGAAGACGAGGTCCCAAAAGGAATTTAGAGAATCTAGCTACAAGGGTAGTTTGTACAAAAGTTAACCAGACAGAGACTACATCCAGCACCACATATTCGTCTGTGGGAAGTGGGAAAAAGATACAGACTAAAGGAAAACCAGCATTAATTAAATAGTCTCGGGATTGCAATTCTTCAAAGAAACCACTGTGCAAGCTAGGCTTAAACTAACCTCAATTCTTTGAATAAGATGCAGTCTTGTGTGGGACTGAGCATCACTGCACAGGGTGACACACAGGACACTCCCTCCAGCAGGCATCCCAATCCACACAGCCAGGAGGGGACACATGGCCAGATCTTAACGCTGTGTGCCTGCTCCTAAGGGCTCTACAGCAGCACCACGGATCACACAGCATCTGGACTAAGCAGCTCTTGCCTCTGAAGCTTACACGTGGGGACAAAAGGAGGGTGCTCACTTTGACAGACGGGCGGGCATCCCGCCCAGGAGGGCATGGCTCCCGACACACAAATCTTCGCTGCTCTGTTTTCATACCCTTTCCAAGATCAGAAAAGAGCACTGAGTAAACAGTGGGAAAGCTGGAACCCTGGCAAGCCAAGAGACCGGCCTGGTACCGCAACGGGAGCCCCCCTCCGCCTCCCCACTGCTCGCGGCAGCCTCCGGGCTGCACCACAAGTTTACACTTGTTCTAAGAAAACCCGAGCCGACATTTCCCGCTTCCCGCTCAGCTTCCGAGATGCCCGGCTCACGGGCAGCGCAGCTGCAGCTCCCCTCGTTCCCTCGGGGGCACCGTGGGAGGGGCTGAGCGCGGCTCCTCGGCCCGCGGCCCGCTCCGAACCGCGGCCACGGGCGGCCCCGCGCGGGCCGGCCCAGCCCGGCACTCACTTGTCATAGAACGGGTGCTCCTCGCCGAACTCCCGCAGGTGCTTCTTCTGCTTCTTGCTCAGGCTGCGCAGCAGCTCCCGCCCGCCTCGCCGCTTGCCCATGCCGGCCCGCTCCGCTCCACGTGTCGCACGGCGGGGCGGGCCCGCAGCCGGCGCCGCACCCGGGGAAGGCGGGGCCGCGGGAGGGAGCGGCGGAGCGGGCTGAGCTCAGGGGCTCACGGGCAGCGTGCCGTGCCGGGAGCGAGGGCGTGCGAACCGCGCCGGGGAACACGAAGTGCCGGCAGGGAACTCCCGTCCCGGACCGTGTGAATCCAGCCCCGTCCCGGAGCTGCTTGGGGCGGGCCGTGACGTGTTTCCGCTGCCGGAGCCGCGCTGAGGCCGGAGCGGGGCGCTCCTCTCCGGACACTCTACAAACCTGCTGGAGCTACAGAGCCTTCTCCACCTGACCCGTGACCTGCAGTGCTTTGCTAATTGCTACGCATTTTCTGGGAAAGCCTCTACAGTCAGGCTAGAGGAAGAGACCCAACACCAGTCCTTAATGTTCGGACTGCCTTATTCTAAAAGGTGCCATCAAAGCTCCAAATTAAACCCCACTGAATTCTGGCTCTCCTAACATGCCACTGCTCAATTTTATTGAGCGCTGCTTAAGCCTGCCTTACTCGAATGGAGACAAACCGTTTTTTAGAAACAACTATAAACTGTATCCATGAAAATTTCTATATTCTTTATATCCCCGTGTTTCTGTACTGACCTAGGTGAAACTCCTCTAATCTTTAGTAATGAGGGGCTATAAAAGATGTTGAAATGTGCGCACACAATAGGTTTGTCTCTGGGAGTACAAGAACTAAGCAAGAGCAACGTAATTCCAAACAGGACAGAGGCATGGAATATTTTAAGGGAAAAGGCATTTGTAGCTTCTTGACTATCTTGACCTGTGGCACCCATGGATTAACTGCACTTACACAGAAGCCTCCAGGAGTTACTCCTGCATGCTGTTAATCCCACAGTCTGTCCCTTCAATAAACCCCTCGGTCTTGGGGGAAATTGTCTTAATCCAAACCATCCTACTGACCTGCTTAACCCAGTATCCCACAGCACAGACAGCAGCAGCAACAGAAATTTCCTTGCCAGGTTGTGTCAAAACTAACATGTTATACAACAACACTAAAATAAATTATTTCCATCTACCAGGGTTTTTTGGTGAAGTTGGCAGTCACACTCTGCAAGACGAAAAATATTGCAAATCAATCCCACTTCTGTAAGGAATGTGAAAAAGGCAAAATTGTTTCTTGTTGACTTACAATTTGGCATTGGGAGACAGCAGGAAGAGCAGGAGTCTTGTTCAGAGCTGAATCAGGAGAGGTCAGGAACTCTCTGGGGATTGCATTCTTGGGTGTTAAAAAGGGAAAATTAGAGGACCTTGGTGACAGTAAGCCTGTAGCTCGGACTCCAGTGTTGTTTACACTCTTTCCAAAATTCTGGCTATGATGACATTCCACACTACTTTGTGGAGTTTCAGTCTGCTTTTTAATACTGCCTTATGAATTAAAAATGCATTGATTTCATTATTTTGCAACGTTCGGAATGCCAGCACTTGCTTCTGTGGCCACTTATTCACACATCTTTTCACCAGGATGCGAAAGCTTTTCTAGCAGCCTAGAAGATTTAGTCCTGTAGCTTGAAGTCTACTCTCACTCCCTTTTCCTCTCTCCATCCTGACTTCAACCATTGAAACCAATGATATTCCTGGGATTGTTTCCCTCTTTCTGCTCAACTCCTTCCTCCCTCCTCCCCATTCCTCGTGTGAGAAGGATCCTATTTGGTCAGTATTTGGTGTTTAGGATTAAACTACCTAAAACGTTGTGGTGCCACTGATGTGTGTCTTAGAAGATGTGTTACCCAGCAAATGAACACCTCAGCTTCTCTGTGATGAGGCATGGGCAGTAAAGCAGCACTGATGCTGATATCCCATAGACCAGTGAACATGCAACCACTGTTACATGATAATCTCTTCCTTAAATTAGATTTCTCGACTTGAAGATGTTAAATCAAATTTTTTTAATGAACTTGTAAAATCACCTGGAGCTCCTAATTGCTAACATATCACCAGCTATGCTAGCATATCACCAGCAATGTTCTTTTTACAGATTACTTATGCACCAGCATCTCTGATTCCAGCAATAATATTGGGAAGAAAAGGAAGGAGAAAAGCTTGCATTATTTGAAATCTGTTCTGCTGACCCCATTCTGTCAGCAACCGCAACTAAACCCTGTCAGCAGAAGTCTGCTGCTGCTACCTGTGTTTCTCCAGCACTTTTATCTGCATGGCATTCCAGAGACAGATGGTTTATAAAAGTCTCTTCCTTTAATTTATAGAACTCTGCTAATCTGAACAGAACAGATTCCTCCTTGCTGGCTTATTGCCTTCACTCTTTGTCTTGCAGCAACTCCCTTTCATGCCTTTCTTCATACCTGCTTTTCCATCTCTGCTTTTGCCCTTTCCCTTGCAAGATTTTTTAATTTCAGTGTATATTTCTAATTGGAACAAATGTGTTGATCACACACTTTCTATCCAAATTTACAAATGGCAGAGCTAAAATTTCAAATAATTTTGCCCTAAGTTACCTAGGCAGTGTAAATTACACAATGGACTGCTGTACATAGCTTATGAAGTTGAATGCTTATTTATTTATATTGTATGCACTACCGTGGATTTAATGAAAAGGAAGATGTGTAACCTACAACACTGGCTTGTAGCAAAGAGAAGGGTAAAAAGGAGTTCATGTCTTCTCTTTCTGCACATCAGTCCTTTCATACTCAAACTGGAATTCTAGCAAGGTAGGGATGTGATGCACATTCTTGTGAAGCACACAGCTCTGCTGTGATGCACGAAACATCCCATGTGGCATACACTGCCTTTATTTAAGGGAATGAAATTGCTGATCCTGATAATTTTCCTAAATGGATGCAAAAGTGGGCACTTCAGAAAGGGATCATTTAAACTTTGGACATCTGATTCCTAATAACACAACAGAGCATGCTCAAACTCTGATGTCAATAAATGGTATGAAGCATGGGGTTTTTATTGCAACTACAAATTTTCTGATTGAAAATCAGAGGAGCTGGTCAGTAGAAGGAAGGTTACTTTAGACAAAAGCTGAAGCAATGGTTGGAGTCTTGCTGTTGGCATTCACTAAGAAACGTGGCAGGAAGCAAAACTGGAGAAATGTGATACAAGTAGGAGAAAAGAAGATGGGAAATAGCTTATCCAAAATTGATAACAATCTGGCATCCATAATATTAAGCATTACACAAACACAAAGTGGATTTGCAAGTATTTTAGCATTCAGAAGCCATCTAGTATCAAAAGGAGATAGTCTATTTATATTTATGTATATATGTACGTACCTTTACATATGTAAGTACAAATAAACTTTACCTTTCTACAAACATATTATAAATTACCATAGTCACTGATCACAGAATGCAGTCAAATTTCTTCACTTTACAGCAGTTCACTCTACATGTACTGAAGTTATGAACAAGAATAACTTGATGAAACAAGAGTTTGTATAATTTCTTTATACAAAGAACCTTTATTTAACAATGGACTGTCTCAGTAAATGAGGTTGATAGGAGCAATGAGTTTCAGTACTAATGGAGCCCAGTACCTGGTGTGTTCACGACTTGACTTCAGTTTCTTCTACTTGAGGTAGTGTATCCCAAACAGGTTTCTGAATGTGTTCTGGTATTTTCTCTATCTTAGTCTAAAAGGAAAGAAAAACAACCATTTACTGTACCAGCTAGCTAACATCTAACTACTTTATTTATTCTGGTTTGAGACATGACCCAGATTTAAAATGCCATCTAGTGGCACTTCCAAGCAATACAGCCTCTTTACCATGTCATACCTCGGAAAATTTTGCTATGAAACTGTACCTATTTTCTCGGTTGACTTTCTAAAGACTTCAGCAGTTACTGGTATTTGCTTAACAGTTAATAATGTGGGGTGGAAACTGACCTTTTTCACTTCCATGGCAACCCCTTCAGGTAAGTTTCGTTGCACATACTCCAAGTAAACTGCAGCAGTACTGCTTGTTAGGTATTTTAACTAAAACAGAAAGAATTTTTTAAAAATTAACTACTATTAATAATACTTCAAACAGAATAAAACAAAAAATTGCCCTAGCTTCTTTAGTCCTTGCTATGGGATCAAACATCTTACAGAAAGCCAGCTTCCACAATATTCTGAACAGAAGCAGTTCATCTGTGCTCAACCCTCATGCAAGTATAAAGTAGTTACTTCACTCTGCAGAACTACACCTGCTGCCTGGGAGCACATGCATTGATTATGATGGAAGTGGTGGATCTTAAAACTGCAGTTAATCAGACAAAATGAATTACAGATTATGCAAGAATCACCAGCTTTTCTATACTCCCAAAGTTCAAACCTATTCTAAAACCTGCAACTCCAGAGTTCCACTGAAATACCGATTTTTTAGTTTCTCCTGGTTCCACTGAATTACTGATCTTTTAGTTTTTCCTGGAAGGCAAAAATAGTGCTTTATGGTCTGTGGCCAGCCAACTCAAGTCAGGGGACTTAAAGTCCCATTTTGCTAAGCACTGTGCAAATATACAGTAAGACACCCAGGAGCCACAAAATGCTGGCAGTAAACCTTTCTTCTAAGAAAGTCAACCACAGCTGCATTCTAAACCATACAGATGTCTGTGTCATCAGCCACAGAGCTGGTGGTTTGTCTATGCTTTCTTTCTTCTGTTTCCTACATGCAGTTTTAGTTTGCCACATGATGCTGCGTAGGAGAAAAGTATGTCTGCTCAAAAACATCAAACCAATTCACAGAGAACAGAACTTTAGTGACTGGCAATGCCAATAATTTAGCTGCATCTTCTTCCCTTCCTGAGAAAACTCATCCCAATGATTTTTGGAGACCAAGAGCATAACACACATAAAGGTAACCCTCAATTCTACGTTACTTTCTTTAGTAATTCTTTCAGCTCTTAAGATGATGGTCAAAATAAACTCTTTGATCCAAAAATGATGTGGGCTGTGCATTCCGAATAAAACTCGTGCTGCATTTTAAGTAACTAGGTCAGCTGTTTTCCAATATTCTCCTGCATTCTCCTCCCCAAAACATTTTCATTTGTGTATTAGCATGTAGTAATATCTTTGAATTGTGCACCTAGAACAATTTTGCTTCCTTCTTTCTTACCTCTAAACACATGTAATGTGTTCTCATTTCGTACTGAACTCTGTGCTTCTTGTAAATGTGTACAGACTTGAGAAGTGTAAGTCGTTCTATTGTCTTTGGGGGTTTATCTCTGAGCAAAGAAGAAAAAGAAATTTGCATGTTATATACAGGATGATAATACAAGTTTATCTGAAAGGTTATGCTGAAATCTCAGGTATTAACCAGCACTGGGTCAGGGAAGCTACAGCACTGACAGCTGTACTGAAAGTACTGTCAGTATCCTTCATGTAGATAAAAAGCACTTCCACTATGGCAGTGCTGAGTGCAGAACTGCTGCTGCTTTCTCATCACTGTCCTGCCATCAAAGAAGTGTTAGGTCTATAATCTGAGAAAAATATGTCAGATTACAGCCATTTCTTAAAAATAACAAAAATACTTCTAAGCAGAGGACCTAAATTACAACAGATGACAGAAGAAGCATCTCACTCCATATCACTCTACAGATCAGTTACTTACACTTTTTCAACAGAGATGCCGAGTTCTTTAGCTGCAAGCACTGCGAAATATTCATAGCTGTCCAACACAGCTTTATCATGGCCCTTAACCAAAATGGACAACCTCTTGTACAGTGTTTCTGGCTCATCTGAAATAGATACCTGCATTTTGGAAGAAAGGACAGGAGTTACCACACCATGTTCTTCTTAATTAATGAATGCACTGCATATTTCCTTAGCCTGCATGCCCCATTTGTAAAAGAGCAAAAACACCCCATGACCTGTTGAGCTGCTTATTTTAGTCTCTCTAACAGAGTCTGACTGTATTACCTTGACTGACAGGTCTCACTCTACCAGGGAAGGCAAAGTGTGAAGAGATAGCTAACTTGTGAACATTTAGGTAAAATTTCTTCATCCAAAAAACGAATCCCAGATAGATATAAGGAGGACAACACTAACAACTGCATGAACAAATTCATTGTTGAAGCAAGTCTGGAGCAATATTTGTATTTTATATAGCAGTGTGCAAATACTCAAGAGTTTGCTTGGGTATGGAAATTAAACAGAACATTATGGACAGTGGACAGCAACCAGAATTCTCACTTTACTAAGCTCCAAGACTACTTTAAACACACTAATCTTCCCCAGGTGTATTATCCTTCATGTTTGTACAAGCGCAAGTTTATGACTTTCAGTAAGAGCTTGAAATTTCTGATGGCCTGCGCTCGCTGATCAACTGGAAGAGCCTTAATGAGTGCAGAAGTGCTGACTTTCCCAGAGGTTCACTCCTAGGCAGTTTAGCACACTAAATCCAGCATGTACCAGCCACAGCAGGAAGGCTGGATCAGCACTGCAGATCTAATACTGCCTGTCAGATGTTTCTGAAGCCCTTGTTAAAGGCTGCTAGGCTGCCGCAGGCATGGAACTGAGTATGGCCAAAAAGTTGATACTTCATAGAGTTACAACTTTATAGAAAAGGGAGAAAGTTGCTGAAGGGCAACTGTGAGCTACAGAAATCTTATTGGGAAAAAAACCGCAAAAACCCAGAAGATCTCAAATACCAATAATCTAAATGATTTCTTTCTCTATGACAAATTTGACATCACTAAGACAGACCTTCAAAAAGCTGCAAGAAAAGACCTCAAGTTTTCTGGATGTCCTCTTCATTACTAAGAGAATATACAAAATTCTGTGTTACAGAATACTCACCAAAGGATTAGTCTTAGGCTCCTGTGTTTCACTACGGGACCCAGCCAGTCGTGCTCCCATCAAGTTGCAGCTCCTAGAAGTACAGTCATGGGGAAAGCATAAAATAAGTTGTTAAAGTCAGATTTTATTTTTTCAGGGACTGTGAAGGAGCAGTGAAGAAGGAGGGGCTGTTACACTTACGGAAGAAAATGCTGCTTTTGCATAATTCTGCTTGCATAGCTCACAGGAAAAGCTGATCCCTGTGTAAAACAGATAGGTTATGTTGTGGGGTTTTTCCCCAAACCAGAAAGCAGCCACTTAATAAGGTTTATTACAGATTACTTTTTTGCACAACAAAGCACAGCACATTCCTAGGCACTAATTTGACACACTAGGAAGTTTGCTCCATTGGAAAACACAGGAAAAGGGGAGCATGGGAATATATTTCAGTATACAACAGCACCTAAAAAGAGAAGCACATTAAGGGCACAGTAATAGTATGCAATATGAGGCACCTGAGTAGCAATCACAAAGCATATTTTTAACAGAAAAATGTATTTTTGTGGCATCAGATGCTACTTCTGTATACGATGATATTTTCTCTTTAGTTTTACTTTAATGGTACAATATGTATAAGTTCTGTCAAAGTAGGGCTTTAAAAAGCAATTGAAAACAGTATCCTATAAAATGCAAAAATTCAGCCTGTGAATTTAACTGGAAATTTACTGGTTTTCAGAAAAAAAAAGGTCCTTGTTCTTTTGAAGAGAACATTTAAGTAGAAATACTTCTTACAAGTAAATAAACCAAGTTTAGAAGATAACATGATTTTCTGTGTTAGAAAAGGAATACAGTTGTTAATCATGTAAAATTACTATCTTTCATACTAGAATAATTGCTCCCTTCAGAACATTATGTGGCTTCTGGCTTCCTTCCACTAATTCTTAATTTGGCAAAGTTATAGACTACTTGAGGAGGGGGAAAAAAGGAACTTTCACTTAGCAGAACCTCAGGGTTGCAGCAGAACGCTGAAGCCAAGTAAGTTACTTATCTTGCCCCTTGATGCTCTTTTTTAACATGTGCTGGAGTCATAGATTCAAAAGAGACAACAAATACCCCACCCAAGAGTTATACAGGTGACTGTCTAATCCATTCATCAGAAAACAGCCAGACTTTACACTTTTGCAGGTAATCTTAATGTAGCTGATCATGGATGTGCTTAACTGACTATGATGCTACTAGGTCCCTAACCTTTTCCAGTATGCATCATTATACATCAGCAGTGAGCAAAGCTGTTTTCTCAAGTAATTCTGCCTCAGCTGAAGTTTCTCCTCCAAATGCTGCTTCCAGTAAATAAGATGACTGCAGGAAGAGGCAGAGGAGATTTCTGTTTACAAAGCTGACTATGGTACAAATGCGTCCCCTTAAGCAATCTTTTCAAATCCAGATCTTCAGAGGCACTACTGTTATGTTTTTTAAGTGCACAACAAAACAGGCAATTTTTGGAGCACTGAGTATTTGTCACTGTAGTTGATAGTCATTCGGAAAGTTTCAAAGTTTATGTTGGGAACTACCTGAGCCTTAATACCTAAAAGTAGTGAAATACAGCTAGTAATTGTCTAACAACATATAATAAAATAGAGGGACAAGAGCACATAATTCAGTCTGTGCTATGTATTCTTTTACTTATAACTGCTTGACCTGGTAATAAGGATTTATTTGAATGCACAGATATATGCACACACAGTGTATTGAGCCATGTGGTTTTAGATACAAAAATTTCAGTCTTCAAGCAATAAAAATGAGTAAAACAAAACCTGATGAAGCAGTAGAGTCCTGTACCACACACTAAGGTCTGCAGCCTTTCCAATATTCTATGACTACGTATTATTCCTACCACGTGCCACCTTCCTTTGTTACTAATTAAGCAAATATGCATCAAGTGGAAAGTTTTAGTAACATGAAATTAAAGGTGACAAAATGAAACACTGAATACCTCAGGGCAGATATGGCATTCAGTGGGCAGGAATTCATAAACAGCTTCGCTGTCTGATTAATGATGTGCTCTTGCTAATTGCCATCATAGAAGATGGAAATGACACTCAAACACTCTGCAACATAACAGAACCAAGACTTTGCACAAAACATAATTATCTGTCTCTTAGTGCAAAATAGCCTTAACACACTGCATACACAAAAGAGTTCAGGGCGTCAGAAAATCCAATTTTCTCAATTTGAGAGAAAGCAATCACTGCTTTTAAGTCCAAACTAGTAAAAACCGTCAGTGCAAAATGCTTCCCTATCATTCTACGTTGCAACTTCCAAGCTTTAAAACTTTTAAGACTAGAAACCCCCGCTAGCCTCAAAATCCAGGTCACCTATTTTTCACTCTCCCTTCCAACCCGGACTACATGCGGGAAAACCACAGAAGTGCACGGGAAGAGTTCTGAGGGACCCGCCGGGCGATGACGGCGTGCACACACAGTCCCACGCTGCACAGCCCCAACCCTCCCGGAGCCCGAAGGATAGCATTTGGCACGTCCCCTTTTCCCATTCCCCTCAGGAATGAAGAGGAAAAAGAACGAGGAGGAGGAAGGGGCTGCGGCGTCCCCTGTCCCGCCGCAAAGCGCACCTGCCAGAGCCGCCGCCACAGCCACAGCGCGCCCGCCGCCATCTTGGCTCCGCCCCACCCGCCCTGCCTTGCCCGGAAGGAGAAGAGCGGCGCCGCCCGCTCCTCCTGCCCCGCGGGGCGGCTCCGGCCGCGGGCTGGGAGCCCCGAGGAGCCGTACGAGCCGAGCGCCCAGCTCCGCTCCCGGCGCACGCCGAGCGCCGCCTCACGTCCCCTCACAGCTCCGCTCCCGCCTCCGCCGAGCGCCGCCTCACGTCCCCTCACGGAGCAGCGGCTCCCCCTCAGCCGGGCCGCCGCTCCCCTCACAGCGCTCCCCGTCCTGTTCTTTGGGAATCCTTGGAAAAAAACAAACCAATTACACGAGCCCTAGTTTTCAATCTTCTCCCCGCTCTTAAAAATACTTTTAAAAGGGATACAAGCCCGCTAGAGCAAAACCCATCCGATGTGTTTTACCAAAATACAAAAAATCACTGGAAATGGCAAATAACCCCCTTTCTTTTCACGCATACAAATAATACAACCAAGCTGCTGATCGGCACCAAAGCTTTAAAGGGGGTGGGGAAATAAACAAGTACTAATTTATGCCACTAAACCATCCTTAAATACACACAGCCAGGTAGGCACTGTAGAGTGAGACTAACCCGAACTTAAGCTGTGTGCAAATCAAATGCTAACAACGGGAACCTGAAACCAGCATAGATCACAAGCTCTATCAAATGTATATATTTTTTTATTATGTTACTTCCTCTGCCACCTAAAATTACAATCTGCTTTTTACACTAAAACGCCTAAAATATTTACACAACCATCTTTCTAATAAAATAACAGTTAAATATTGAAAATAAGATTTTTCTCATAAAATATGTCTTCTGTATATACACGTTTTATCAAAGAGGACTAGATCCAATATTGAATAGTTTTCCATCACCAACCATCATGAAGAAAAAAGTTTCCTGAAACAAAACTATGTTCAACTCACGTACAAATAGGCAGAACAGCACATTTAACATCAGCCAATGCAACACTTAATGATGAAGTCAATGTTTGAGGCCTAAATCATGTACTGCTTAGGAAATGTGCATTTCTTTTTTTTTCCTTTATGAATAACTTCTTTGGTAGTCGTTGTTCTATTATATTCTTGGCTGCACAATAAAACAGCACCCAATTAATGTTACTTAACCAGGCATATGTATGTGTGTATATATATATTTATAGATACTAAGTTCAGCACAGGTCCTGTCCAATTGTTACTAAAAAAGTGCCACTGTAGGATTCTTTAATACAGAGCTGCTCTTCAGAATCAAGCCCAAAGTTTCTACTGTATTTCAATTAGAACTCTGATTTCAATCATCATTTTGCTTAAACAGTTTTTAACCACCAAGAACCTGAAAATCTGTCCATTTTCCAGGGTAGAGCATTTCTCACAAAGATCCTTAAAGCTTGGGAGAGGAAGAGTAGACTCTGCTGGGCTGTTTTTAACAGAGGCTCCTGAAAGCAAATACGTTTTAATGCTCATAAAAGTCTCCACTTTGCAAACCACGAAGAGTTGCACTATCCATGAGATTTTTTTGTCAGTGGGGCTTACTGGTGGGACACAGCTGAGCACCCACTCTGCTGAACCTGGGTTGCATACGGCCCCTGTAGAAGTAAAATGTCACAGAACGGACAGGAACTGCTGGGGAATGTGCTGAGTGGCAGATTGGGAAAGAAAAGGCTGCTGCTGCCTGATCTCCCTGAAGCTCAAGGGTACAAGGACTAAGAACATCACCTCTTATGTGGCAGGAGTGAAATTCCACCTGCTGGTGAAACCTCTGGAAAACCCCCCAACACAACCACGTACACAGCAACTTCACTAACCGCAAACTGAGAAGTTATTTCCATTCTCCTGAAGGTTGTTCTTTAGTATCAGAACATTTGACCTTAAGTAGAAACTTGAGGTCATTTGGCATCACATATTTGGCTTTGACAGAGAAGGCACCTCTCTCTGTCGGTGGGTCCCACTGGTTCTGAACTTGTGTGGTCCGGTAACTCCTATAAAAGTGCCGTGATTTACCCTCATTTTGCATAGTTAAACAAGGATAACAAGTAGAAAATAAGACCCACCATCCCTCAGGTTCTGGTGAAGGTATTAGGAATATGGCAAAAAGAACCCAATAAAATATAACCCAACCCATTAAAAAAAAAACCAAACAAACCTAAAGCCTGGAAGATCATAAATAAGTCTTATAAAATATTTCATAAAGTTAACAATACTCCTCTACTGTGCAAAATTCACAATAAAATTAGTGCTGCTGCCTGTGAGAACTCTGCAATCAGCATTCTGTAAAGGTCCGCTCAACCTAACTCCATTTCTTCCTTAATTGTTTTATTTTGCAACATATAATTCTTTCAGTAATCTGTTTAATCAGAGAATCGAATCTAAATTTATATAAACTGTGTCAGGTGTCCAGCATGTAGATCTGAACCTAAGGGAGGGGAAATGGTCATTAAACAGCAACATCAACTCACCTTTGCAGCATGTTTATAATAAATAAACAACAGCTGAATTTGATGTAATGAGGAGGACCCAAAATGGCACAAGAAGAGCACACTATACCTAGGTGCTGAAAGTGTATCAGTCTCTTTTCCAATGGCAAGAATGCTTCCCTGTGTTTTCCTGGTGAGAGAGTAAGCACAGCTTAAGCACACACTCCCCTAAAACCACTGAAATGGCTATTCCACAGTGCGATTTATTGTCACGGGACAATATTTCCAGTGCAATCTGATTGCCAAGGCAGTGTTCCTGATTCAGTGTTCCCATCAGAGGACGGGAATCACAGAACAATCATTTTCCTTTTTCAATCCTTGAAATTAGGTCATTTTAAAATCAACCTTGCTAAAATGGAAGGTCTAAAATGTCCTGTGTAACCAAGACAGAACTGATAATGAACTGTGATATTACTAACTCTTTCACAGTTAAACCAGATTTTTCCCCCCTCATCTCGCTTAAAATGGCAGCACAAAGACAAATCCTGTAATCATATCTTTAAGAGAGATGACATTTACTCTCTAGAAGATGCTGGAAATGATCCAATATAGGCAAAAAAAAAAAAAGTTTCATCAGAACTGTGTGAAATTTATTCTTGTAATTGGGGTAAAATGAAACTTGGAAGAGTTAAAGACTAAAGATTCTACCAGGACCATCTGGTAGGAACTGATAGCAGAACCATGAACTTCTGTAATTAGTGGCCTTGGAAATTATCAGCAAAAAGAGCTCAGATAAAAACACCTTATAAGAATATTTGTACCAATTATTTATTTCTTCCCCCAAGACACAAATTAATAATAAAAAAAAAAGGAAAAAAAGCAGATTTTTTTTTCTAGACCTGGATAAAAGAATTATAATTTTCAACAGGTAGTTTACAATCAGTGGGAATAAACAAGCAGTCCAGGTTTCCTGATTGATCCATTCAGGGTGTGCTCAGTAGCTGTCTATCAAACAACTTTATTTACAACTCAGCATCATCCTGCAGTAGATCTGGATCTTCATCATCCAGTAAGAGGTCAGCATCCATGACTTCATTCTCTTCCATGACATCACCCAGATCCGGAACAACATCATCATCAATGTCACCAACATTTTCAACGTGTTTAACCAAACTCATGTGATCCAGGGGGATCAAACTATGCCCAGCTGGCCCAGTAGTTCTTGCAATAGTGGCTGCCATTTCTGCTGCCACAGCAGCTTTCTGAGCCTTCTGCCTTTGCTGTTCTTCTTGTTGTCTGTGAGTCTTCATATGGGCATTGCGGCTTTTGATTTTGAAAAAGACCCTAAATTTTAAAGGAAAAAAAAATCAGATGAAAATGCACTGCTTTTGATGAAATGAGCCAAAAAAGACTCAACAGCTTATCAGTACATTTGCTTCCTTGTTCTGAAATAGAAGTCAGTGAAGCCTGCAATGCCATGGTGCGAATTTCAGGGACATATTACCAGATTTATACATCCTGATGGTATCAAAAATGGCCTAGTCTGATTTTGCCAGAGGTAGTTTGTAGCTCCCACACCTGCTCAGTATCTATGCACATCCTATTTTTCCCTCTATCAGTTTCGCAACCATCTTGCACAACAGGTAAAAAGTGAAGGATTACCACGTTAGGATGGACAAACTCAAGCACAGAAACACAGAAAAAGTCGCATCCAAGTCTGTGATGAAGCAGGAAGCTGGAATGTCAGATGTAGAAATTCTAGCAGGTAAGTGGAAAATAGGAGTAAATACTGCAGGGGGCATCCAAAATGTCATGCATGATTTGCAGATGCATGGTTTTGGTAAGAGAACATATCATCTAGGGGGAAAACTTCTTCCAAGGCAATCAGAGCAAAATACTGAGTTTGTTCACAGCACTGCTATCTGGAATCTAAACAGGCAAAGGCAAGGCTGTACTGCAGTCAGTCACACTTACTTGCCACACTCCTTGCAAGGGAAGATGGTGGTTGGGTCGGTCTCGCCGCTGGTTGTGCTGTGGGCAGGCGAGCTCTTGATGGAGCAGTAGCCGCTCTGCGTACCGGATTTCTGCTTGGTGCCGGGAACGGCGCAGCGGGGCTTCGGCACCTGGGTCGTACCTCCGTGAATGCGGGCGTGCCCGTTCAGCGCCTGGCGGGAACTGAACACCTGGCAGGGACGGGGGTGCAGGGGAGGGGGGAAACAACACACACACAAAAATAAACCCCAAGCAATCACAAGGAAACGCTGGAACTGCAGAAAGTGGATGCTGAATGCATGTGACAACAGAACAAGTGTACACGTCTAATATGCACCATCTACTTGCTCAAATGGTGCTTGCTTTCAGCAATGAACAACTATAGATAGTCACAATAAAACAAAGCACTGAGCTATCCTGTTATTAAAGTTGTGTAACCTAAATTGGAGCTGCTGCCATGTAGTATATCTAACTGGTACATTATCTCAGAATTCAGTTTTTGGTATAGATCAAACTGCTTATGATTTTTGTGGGGTGGGAATTAAAAGCAGTCAAAATCACAATTCGCTAGTTTACACATATGACCACGACCACCACCCTCTTCCCTTTAAAGATACCAAACACGTACAGCGCCACAGTTTGGCATTTCACAGATGAAGGAGGATGAGGACAGTGAAAGACCCTGAACGGCAGGTAGATCTATAGGTCCAACAAGAGAGATTGCTGGTGGGTCAGGTGACTTCTGCATTTCCCTTTCTTCCTTTCTGTCTTCTTCAATCTCCTCATCTTCCTCTAACACTTCCTCTTCTCCACTTGTCTAAAATAGACAGCGCATTTAAGGAATGCTAGAAATGTGGTCAATAGAAACACTAGAAATATGGACAGCACTGGATAGTAGGGCATACACAGTTCTGGAACAGCATGTTGTTTAGTCAAGTGTGCTTCCCAGTATTTCTTCCCATCCTGAATGAACTTCTGGTCTCACTGGAGCTAGCAGCCTTTAATGGATAAGCTACAGCACATAAAGCTTCTCTGCAGTGCTCAAGACAGCCTCCATGTGTATTACGGAGCTGTGGCTCTAAAGATCTGCAGATGCCAGGCACAGTGCTGTCCTCCTGTCATCAGAAAACCTATGTATGCTGTACTTGTAGCCAAGTTACTTTAACAAAACCCCAAAAGAAACAACTAAAAAAACCCCAACCCACAAACCAACACATCCCAAGTGGTATCTTTCTGGAATGTTAGAGCAGCCTTAGAAGCACACATGGGCAACAAGCATAATTTACAGGTTTCCCTGCACTACAGTTAGATAATGTACTTTTATCTGGTTGCAGTCCAGCCACACAAATCTTGGCATAGCTGAAGTCACAAAATGTTCATACAGGACATAATTTAGAGTTATGGAGTAATTCCACTGGAAGATACCTATGTCACCTAATTCAACCTCCTCCTCAAAACAGGACAAACAAAAATTATCAAGTGTTAAACTTTCTCATCTTCTTTTAGACTTACCAAGCACTCATCTCTTTTCTTCTCTAAACGCGTTCTGTGTTTCCGTCCCAAACGCAAGATTTTCTTCCAGGTATAGTAGTATTCCACACATTGTGCAACTGTCTTGGACTTAACCTGTAGTTAAGGAATTGCAAAAATAGTCCAGGCCTAATTTGTTGCTTTCATTCAACACAATTTTAATATCTTTAAAGAGGTAGGCTTTATTCCTCAAACATTCAAATGAAGAAAAAAACACAAACCAAACAAGGCATTTTGAGTACAACAGGAATACTCTTGTAGAGTAATTATTTTTAAAAAAAATCTTCAGGCAAATTTGTGTTGACTTTTTCAACTTCAGTAGATTTTTCTGGGATTCTCTAAACTCCAGACAGAAAATTACTCAGAATGTACTGTTGTAGCTCAATTGTACAGTACCACTGAGAAATCTAGGAATCAAGAATTGATTCACATAAACCCAAGTATTTTTCAACATTTGAGCTAACAAGCAGGGTATTGTGCCCTGAGATTTTAGAACCTTGTCTTTTCTGCTTTGTGGCAGAACATGAAATGTAAGCCCAAACATGGTTCCTCTTAATTAACAGGTTTCAACCCTTTCTGGCACCAGGCTCAGTGCCAGTGACTCTGGTACCTTGTAACAAACTGCCAGAGAACACCAAGACAATAATGGAAAACCATACTTGTCCCACACATAAAATACCATGATTTGGATTCCAGGTGTGAAAACTCTCACATGTACAACAAGAGGAACAACTTTTATTTATTTGTAACTGTTTTTTACTGGTATCTAATGCACCTTATGAAGATACCACTCCTATCTGTGTTCTTGTACCCACTGCTGCCTCTATGCCTGCAATCAGCTGGTCTGGCATTGGAGGCAAAATGAAGAGGACCAGAATAGAGCAAAAGGAAGAAAATCCCAGCAATTGACGGAATAGAAACAACCTTACCATTTTCTGTACAAAAATGAAATCTTTGCTGTAGGTGGATAGTGCCTCTTTGAACAGTCTCCTTTCTTGATGTGTCCATTTGTCAGAGCCTTAAAAAGAAAGTGAAATCATTATGAATGGCAGAAACTCACCACCTTTATGTTGATGCCGTATCGGAAAGGAGAACCAGCAAGTCTCAAGCACATGTGAGTGTTTGCTGCTACCCAAATACAAGACTCAGACCTGAAGTCCATCTAACAGCATTTGGTCTCCAGCAGTGGTGACAGGCAGTTCCCTAGGAAACAGTAAGACCAGGGCAAGCTAATACAATGCCTCTCTCTGATTTTTCCCAGCCTCTGACCATGTTTGGCACAGGGGATTTCCTGAGTCTGTTGCAATTTGCTTATTTAGTAACTACCCTTGTAAGTGCTGAGCCACTCTTCCTTTTAATCAATTAAAATTCTGGTACCCAAAACATACTTTGCCAAGGAGTTTCACAGATCAGTGGGCCCTCTGCATGAAGAGCCACCTCCCTTTGTTTGTTTCCCAGCCCCAGTAGCTTCACTGGATGACCCTTCATTCTTCAAGTGGAAGAGAAAGTGAACCCAACCTTGACCATCATCTCCATGCTATTCACAATTGTGTGCCCTTTCTACCACTCCCAAACCTTTGATCATTACTGCTCTGTCTCACTCTGAACCTTTACCAGTACTAAAACATTCTGATAAAGAGGACCAGAAAGGCACACAGTATTCCACATAAAATCCAGACTTTCACAGTGGCAACACCATGTTTTCTATCCTCTTAACACCTGACTATTTTTTTCAGCTGCTGTAAAATAGAGCTGATACTTTCTTAGAACTAGCATTACAATCCCAAACTTTGATTCTAATTGAGCAGTACCACCACAGAACTCATAATTTCCTATGTAAGGCTTGAATTGTTTACTCCCATGTATTCCACTTTACATTTGATGACACAGAAATTTGTATATCCTTTTGTTCTCCTTTTGTAAGATCCTTTTGCAGCTCTTGGGATAAGAATGGTTTGGGATAAGACATTTAAATCCTCTGTGGCAGAGGTTACAAGCAGGTAGAGACTGTAGCAATATGCATTAAGTGTTTTTATCATTTAATGGAAGCTGTATATAAAACCTCTGAATATTTTTATTCTGTGTTTGGTCCCCTAGCCTAACTGCCCATGAAAATGTGAAATCAACATTTAAATTGAACTGAATTTATGCTTTCTCAGTATTAGGCCAACAGAAGGAACACAGGATTGCTCTGCTGCATCAAAGCAGTGTTCTGTTTGTTAGGAGTGGGCAGGATTACATACATTAAAGGAAGGATATGCAAAAAGCAATGCCTTTGAAATGACTTACACTATGAGAAGATTCTACTTCAGTCTTAGAATTTCTGAAACATCTAAAACTTTTATGAAAAGAGATCCCTAATATTCCTGTCAATGTTGCTGCCCTGCATAGAAATCCTTTCCTCTGCACTGATTTCAGTTAACTTGGATCTTGGCACCACACATGTCATTGAACTCTGAAAGTTACTTTTGTCTAAAAAAATTAGCAATGTTATTAACTGCAAATGTTTTGGTATTGAGCATCAGCTCCCAGGCTTACAAGCTCAGAACAGCTATCTCATCACTCCTTTATATGCTGAAAGCTACAAAACTTTTCTGCAACCTGTTTTCTGTAGGCTCTTCCAGTACTGGATAGAAGCATATATTAGTTATTCCACAGAGATTCACACTTAAAGCTCTCTTAAGCATCAGAGAAAAGCACTGGCTTCAAGCCACAAGTTTTACTTATTCTGTTATCACCCAGAGATCTTTATGCTGACACACTGCCTTTCCATCTTTTCCCACCCTGAACCAGCATCATTTCCTTCTTACACAAGCTGTCAGTCATTTGCATTTACCCTCCCTTTGTGCAGGGGTAAATGCACTCATTCAGTTCAGGAGGCCACTCTATTATGCTAAAACATAAATTAAAAAAGCATGACAACACCGTAAGAGATTTTCTTTTTTTCTAGTCATTCTGATCTCCTGCCCCTACCCCACCCTCCAAAAAAGACAACACAATAAAAATAATAACATAGAATCACCTCCATGAACTAATTTTGTTGTACACTTATGGAATATTTGGGCCTTGCATACTTTCCCCAGTAGCTGTGGTATTAGCAGAGACCCTTATAAGATTATGCGGGTTAATTGGAAGTAACCTAATTAATAGAATAAATCCTGTGTAGGAAAAGAAACAGAAGAAAAGCTGTTTTTAACTCTGGTTGCTGGGAAACCACTTTTGCTCTTGTTAGCTTGAGGGAGATATAGAGAACGTGCATAGAGAGAGAGATCTGCAATGCAGCAAAAAGAATTTGGGGCTTTAGAATACAGATCAAATTTTAAAGCTGATCTTTACATTTAGATATTTAGTCTACATTTTATTTTACCTGTCATACAGTCTGTGCACTGATGAACTGACATGAAGTATCTTCTACTCATTTGTGTACTTTGGGCCCAATTTGTGGGTTTCAAGGAGGGCTACATGTACACCCAGGGAGCCCCATGGAGAGGTGGCTGAAATCCACTACGTACAACATGTGCTGGGTCTGACCCACAACCCTGTCACAGCACATACAAGAAGCTTCCAGACTGCCTGAAGTGCCCCATGTCAGAGACTATCTCTCCTGCAGTTCTCACTGCAGAACTTCAGACCTGAAAAACTCCACAGTTCAAAGGAGAACAATTCAAGTGTTTGCAACAGTGCCCTTCTTGTATTAGGCATGTGCTCCCTCTCTCTTCCTGAAACACCATCCTGACAGATGGCAAAGTCTTAGGACACAGATTAGGGTGTTCTTCCAAGGAGCCCTGGGTCAGCATGTCCAGCTGTCCGGGCACACAACAGAAAATCCTCAAGTTTTACAAGTGGCTTCCTTCAGAAGCAAACAAGTTTCAAAGGTGAGCTATTTGACTGTACCCTCATTCAAAGGCAATGCTAAGAAAGAGTTTGGGTTGTTTGTGGTACTGTAACGAGTTAATTTTTATGAGTAAGTTGCATGCTCTGTTTCAATGTATTCCACCTTTAAATGTGGCAAGCCTGAGAGCCATGATATTTGAGGATGGAGCAGAAAACATGAAGTTATCCCAACCTGATGCCACGTGAAGTTATATTAAAGCCATTCATGCACTAGATTGTGAAAATTCTCATATGCCTTGAGTGGCTCATTATCAATCAGAAATAAACTGTTATTCAAGAGCTGCTGCACAGTGCTGGAGCAATGCTGTCAAGCTGCAATCACATGTTGCGTGCAAGAGCATTAGGAAGTAGTGCTTTGTCTTGTTACTTTATGGCACTTAAATCCAGACTGGTGAGATTTTATTTCATGCTGTGATAAGCACAATCAAACTTCCTGTTCTGCCTAAGAAATTGGGATTGAAAGGTGTCCACAGGTCTCAGTGCTAGTTACCAAAAATTAGCATCATCTCATGCAAAAGATTAAACAAAACAGTCTCTTGGCTCCTCCCTGAATCCAAATGAATTCTTTGTGAAACTACTGTGAAGTTGCTTTAGTAAAGACTGTTCTTCGTCTGCCACAGGCAGAAATTTCTTATCTGCTCTGCTAATTTGATTGTTTACTGATGAAGAGGCTGTGGGGTATCTCCTCATCTTCCTGCTCTCATGCCCTTGAACTGTCTCACGCATATGATTTGGTGTCGTCTCTTCAGGCAAGAGACCCTGATCAAAGCTCCTGGCTGATGTCCTCCTTCTCCTCCCATTCCCATGTCCACCCTTTGACTGCAACAGAGCTGCTATCTAAGGCACCAAGCACCTCCCTCAGACAAAACCGAAAACCTGATGTTCATATTTATTCACTGTCATTATCAGCTACCATCAAACACGTTTCTGTGCTTGTTCTCAGGCCAAGGGGTTAAGGAGTTGCTTCACAAAGACTTCTTGTTACTTGGAAGCCAGGGAGTACACTGCTTCTGCACTCACTTTGCACAGTGACTGTTAACTGAAATGAGTACATGACCTTGGACACTGTGATTGACTGACCACCAGAAGATTCTTGGCTTGCTTTCCTATTGAACCTGAACTGCAGATGAAGTTCTAAATGTCTTCTGTTAAAACCCTATTCTGTGTCTCAGCAGTTGTTAGCCACTACAAAGCATTAAGCAATAGCATGGGGAGCTGCAGAGCAGAGACATTTGCCATCTCTGCTCAGGTGACACAACTGAAGTCCAATGGCTTAACACCACACTTGTATTTCACCTCTGTTTCATACCACAATGCAGTTCTTGCTGTGTTTTAGGAAACAAGTCACCAACCCAGACTTTTCTGGCTAGATCCCCACACAGAGGCTCTGTAAGCAGCACTAAGATCCTAGTGAGAGTCACAGCCCTGCCTCTTTGGAAGGATGCTCATGATTACCATATTCATTTATTGTGCATCATCACCTCGGAAAGAAGCAGGCAGGATGGCAGATTGTTTATGTACCAGAAAATTAAGACATTAGTGATAGTAAATTATAAATTACAAATAGCAGCAGTTTTAGAAGGAGATGAAATTGTTAAATTTCAGTTTAAAAGAGAAAAGAAATCACCCGAGGCAGTTTTAAATCCGTAGAATCCTACACAGCAACATGGATGCAAAGCTTCTGTACACTGTCAGTCATGTATAAAACTGCTAAACTTGCAACAAACAGCTCTGGGTACCCTTGGCACTGTCCACATCACCTCTATTAAATGCTGCCATCCCTGCAGCAGACACAGTGCAACATGCTCCAGCCTGGGATGCCAGGCTTGGACTGTGTAACTGATACAAAGATCACGAGGAAACCTACCGGCATAGTGGTAATTTGACAAAGGATGACACTTCAATCTCACTGGCTTTCTCAACAGCAGCTTTTCAAGAGCAAGCTAAATGAAAAAGCAGGGGAAAACAGAATTAGAAAAAGCAATCAGCTGTGGCATAAAACTGCATTTAGAAGCCTATTCGGTATGAAGATATGAGTTAATTTTCTCTCTTTTCTCTTTTCTGTCATATAAAATCACATCAAATTACTCTGAGGCCCATTAACACTGCACCTCACAGAAGAGGACCTAATGTGCACCTGTCCTGCCTTAATGAGCACAAATGTGACTCTTACTTAGCAACTTCCAGCTCTTTCCCTCCTTTCTACTTGCCACAAACAAATACATATATAGTGTTTGACTTGATAATGTTAATTAATACTAATATTTAATGGTTGGTTTGATGGCATTAATATTTATAGCATAAAATATTTTAGAACATCACTGTAGGTCAACATCTGTCAAGAATGACAGCAAGTATAGCTAATCGTCCTTCAGATTAGGAAAACAGAAGATTTATGGATCCCTAAAATTTTTCCCCTGAAAATGCAGACTCTCTGTAAAGCAAATTCCACATCCTGACATTCTCAAACCCCTTAGATACAGCTAACAGAGCCTAAGGAAACTGGGACACAAGCTAAAACTCACTGTATTAGCCAATCCAGTGAGACTCATTCCAGCCCCGTGTTTTGTTGCATTTGGTTTTATATTGACTTTCCAGGAACTGGTGCAAGGGGCCTTGCCTTTCTCTAACACTGGGCAAAATGGATGTTTTGCCTTAGTTAATAACATTCCCATCACTAAACTAATGCAAATATTTGAAATGCATTATTTATATAAGAACTGTGTGCAATTACCTCACAGTTCTGAACAAATAAGTAGATGTGATTGCTGCTCCAAAAAAGGTTTTTTTATAAGGGCTAGAGGAGGACTAAGCTCTCTGTGACCAAATATAAAGCCTGTGAAATATCAGGGCTGGAGCAAGCACCGGGAGACATTCAAAGCCCCAAGGCTATAAACTAAGTAATCTTATCTATATGAAATATACAGTAAGCCTTCAGAGAGGCACTGCTTTGAAATTTAAATTTATTAGAGAATAAAGGGAAAAGTCATTCCCCAAAAATGTTACAGGATGTTTAAAGCATCATTTCAAATCAATCAGAAATCTTTTTTATATAACCATATCTAAATCCATTTAATAAAGCATGCTAATTTATCTGCAGAAGAGGATCATATCTCCCCTTTCAGCTTTTTTATCTTACCATAATATCTCCTTTTGCTTCAAAGAGAGAGTGCAAAGCGTATTCTGAGTTAGTTCCTCCACCAGGTAACACACTGGAACAGCTCATATTTAAAAGGTCTTCCACTGTCAGAAACAAGTCAACATTTTACTGCTAATACAATAGCCTGTCAGTCAAACATCTGCAGCCCAGGATTCTATAATGCCCCTCAAAGACTACATAGTTCAGGCCAGCAGATTCTTTCACACTTTTTCTCCTCAGCATCTCATCTCCTTGTTTTAGGATCACTGAGGAGAGGATGTAAGGGAGCACATCCTTGGGATGGGACAGGCTACTCCAGAGCCAGAGATCTGCCTGTGAGGCAATGACTTGCACACACCAGTGATGTTGCTGTGCCAAGAAAGCTCCAGCCAGAGTGGAGAAACAGAAACCATGTTAGAAGCAAGAAAAATTTTGCTCAGGATGGGTAGAACCCCACCAAATTTCCTCTCAACTATGGTCACAGGACAGGCCCAGGATCCATCAGCTGCCTCTGAGCTGTGACCTCTGCATTTACCAGGCAGTTCAGTACCCAACTTCCCAGCGATGACCTTTCCCTCTTGGCTGCCAGGAAACAGTTCAAACAGACTTCCCTCTAAATGCCACTACATAATGCTGTTGCTCTGAATCCATACCATGTAGTTCTAGTCTCTTGCTCTGCACTCTCAGCAATTAATATTCTCTTGAACGTTTTGTTCAGTACAGACACAAGAAATCAATGTGTGTTTCTTCAACAGGCACAGGCTGATGTAGGAAATTCTAAAATGGCAAGTCATTGTACCTCTTTGTTGGAAGACTTTGTTCTCCAGTTCTGGCCATGGTTTCCAAACCAAAGTAGCCTTGTGCACATCTTTCTCCATTAGCAATCTGTCCTGCAGCTCAGGAATGTCAGCCTGGAACCTGGACCCAATATTGATTCGCCTATAAAGAAGAATAAATAAATAAGTATTCAACTACATAATGTATAGAAAAAACAAAAGTCAGATTAGTGTTCACTTTATTTCCAACAAAAATTTTATTGCACTGAAGTGGCAGGAAATTGTGTCAGATTGCTTTATGCAATGCTTTACTCCCAGTGGGATAAGTATTTTGAATACTAGAGAGAACTGATCTCCTGGGGAAAAACAAAAATTTCAATATGCAGTTTAAGCCATACTGAGACATCATACCTTAGGGACAACCCAAGCTAGTTAATATGCATCACTAGCAAAGAGGCTAGACATCAGAAACAGCAAATTTCTGTTCCACAGAGAATGGTACTCTTCAGCAGAGTGCAAAAAGAGCCATTACTGCTGAGGGACAACCCTGTTTGCACTTTGCCCTGGGGAACCTGCCAGGTAACACCACCACTCCAAAGTTCCACTCATACACATATATACATATATATATATATATATATGTACACAAAAGCAAGAATACTGGATTGGCAAGTTTTCCTCATAGCACTTTTCCCAGCCATCACTAATTTGATCCATAACACCTTAATCTTCCACAGCCACTTTGCTCCAAATGTCCTTAGCCACCATCCACAGAAACATTAAATGCATCCAGCCCAACATGATTTCAGGCAGTTGAATACTTCCTGAAGTATTTCAAAACACTTCAGGCCATGGGCTCGAGGTTGGAGATAATCTATAAAAGTGGTGACAAAAAATATTGTTTTTCTTACGGTTCAACAGTCTGTTCTCCAGGCCCAGGCGTCACTGGAATGACACTTCCATCAATACTATCTGAAACAGAAATTGGAATTTGAATATTGCTGTTTTGCTGCTGGTGACCCTCCCAGGCTGCACTACCACCTCTCTACTAACACCAACATTACTCCAGCCTATGAGGCAAAAACGACCCTAAATCGATATTTAGAAACAATCTAAATTTTTATAGGTAATAGAAATGTGTGAACTAGCAGAACTTTCTACTGCAGTGATTCTGAGTGATCACACACCTTTTCTTGTGAAGTACTGAACAACATATATTTAACAGGAACCCCGTGTCTCAAACTGGGTCTTTTTCTTCCACTTCAGAAGGCCCAGATGTAATGAGAGGCAAGGTGGTCCTTTCTCGAGGCAGACGCCACGGAATGATCACAGCCTTACGGCAGATTAGCTCCTCTATTCCCTTTATGCCTTAACTTCGCAAAATCCCAGGCAAAATGGCCTTTCCCCAGAACCGGCCACGCATGTGAGCCCGCACAAAACCCAGCAGCGCGGTGACACGGGGACAGGACTGCTGCCCTGCCAGCGCCACACTTACTCGAGCGGCACAGGAGCACCCGCGGAGTGGGCGTGAGCGGCGTGAGCGGCAGCTGGGCGTGCGCGGCGCCGTGCGAGGAGGACAGGACGCTGCTGAAGAGCCCCGAGCCCTGCCGCACGGGGCTCAGCATGGGGGGCGGAGTGTAGGGCGGCAGCTCGTGGGGCCGCTCCAGCAGGTGATCGCCCAGCACGCGGGGAGAGCGCAGCTGGCTCTGGTACAGCGTGGCGCCCGAGTGCGGCAGGCTGAGGTTGAAGGAAGGAGGAGGGATGAAGAGAGGTTCGGGTCTGTGCCGGTACTTCTTCTTGTCCTGCAACGGCTTGAAGTTTTCTTCCAATTTTACAGCACTTGGATGAGTTTTTTTGCAAGTTTCCTAAATGAAAGCACAGAGAATGTCATCATTCAGGCATGCTTAAATGTGGTTTGCACACAATCCTCTACAGCTTTGGGCAGTGGCCACAGAAAAGCTGTTGTCACCAGGCAGTTATTCAGGTACCACTATAATAACCCTGGCCACTGCAGTATCCTCAGGGGAGTGAGAAAAACCAGGACAAATTACCCTTCACCTCCAGCAACAAGCCCTCTGGGTGAAGGTAGGGCTGAGCCAGAGAGACAGACATGGAGAGGCTGCTGTCAGCTTCTGGAAGTGCAGGGAACTGCTCCCCCAGACCATGAGTCTCCCACACCCTTCTTCATCGTTACCCAGAGACTCTAGGCATTTCTATTTTCACTGAAAAATAGGCACTTCATTACCCAGTCACAGTTTATTAGAAACTTTATATGAGAGGTTCTCTAATGCATTTATTTCGTGAGACCAGGAAGGACACATGAGCTCAGTGAAATTACTGCAGTACTCAGCAGCAGGAAAAGAAGAAAAATGTAATAAATTCAAATTCTTTGCCTCTTATCACTGCATTCCCATCAGCTTGATTACAGTCCAGCTGCTACAAATCTTGAACTTAACTCTCTCCTCTTTCCTTGGAGAAAAAAGGGTAGTAGATGACCACTTGGAAAATTCATACACTGTTAACATGCCCAGACTTCTAGAAATTTGAATGTTAAAAATAATTCAATAACAAATCCCTAGAGTATACAGAAGCAGAAGGCACAGAATTTATGCAAACCTGGAATCTGGATTTCTTGGGGGAGTGGGGATAAAGTAGGAAGAAATAAGTCCCCAGGTTGTGCTTCAAGAACACACAGAAGCTGGTAGATGGACACACTATTATTAAATGTACTGATTTTAGGTACTTAGGCTGTAGGCCATCTTTAGAATAAATCAGGGAAGCAGAAGAAAATTTTGACAGTGTCTGCATCATCTGGTAAATTTTACTACTACATAAAGCAAATTACTACAATGTATGTTTAGACAACATACATCTTTCCACCATGGGTGGTTCTTGAGAATCACATTCACCCAATAAAAATCATGTTAAACAAGAATTACCACTGTCACCCTTTATCCCTTATGTTAATAAGTTCCAGCTTGAGGAAATGTTTTTGATTACAGAGGTCCTGTCCTCTTTGTTAGATCATGGCTGCATCCTCTCCAACAGCTGTTGACATTTTTTCTCAGTAAAAAAATTTAGTTTTGGAAGAGGTTTGCTTCTGCAGGGAAAAAAAATGCAGCTTTGCAGAGGATTTTTTTGATAATGGACATTCGGAACGGTCAAAGTTACCTGTAATGACAGATAAAGTCCATCAAGATGGTGAACATTTACTGTTCAAGAAGGAGAAAGGGGAAAAACCCCTAAATTCAAGGAAAAAAAATCCAAACAACCCAAAACCTAAAAAAGAGGCCCAGAAGGCCAGATCCAAGTCTTTGACTAAGGGCTCATTTTGTTCTGCTCTCCAGGTGTGAAAAAGCTGGAATTCCTTTCACACAAGTGTAAAGCAAACCAGTGCAACATCTTAGAAATCCCAAACACCTCCAAATCCTACACTGCTTCACCTACAGAGCATACCTATGCCAACACTGCTTTCAAAAGAGGTCACCTTGAGCAGTCAAGGAGATAGTGGTGTCCATAGGCTCTCAGTGCAGAACCACCCCTGAAGAATCACCCTACTCTTCTGAAGTTCTAGTAACTGATTGCTATTATCCAAGACAGAATGCATATTTCTGGGCCCTGCTGCTGCCCCTTAATAGATCCCCTCTAGACAGATCCTGATGGACCTCACTTGACTGCTAGCCTCAGCTCACCATCCTGTGGCCTCACTGAATGTTTAGTTCCTTTTCATTGTTTCATTTTACTGATTCCATGAGTTTTGTGGGAGCTTTTCTGGACAGCTCAAAGCCCAGTATAAATAAATGCAACATAGCTTCAGTTCTTTGGTATTAAAAAAACAAATCCCTCTTCAATGCCACATTCTCTTTACAGAAGAGGAGGAAACTGTGGATCTTTTGATCTTTTAAT
Organism: Luscinia megarhynchos; assembly: GCA_034336665.1. NCBI lineage: Eukaryota > Metazoa > Chordata > Aves > Passeriformes > Muscicapidae > Luscinia > Luscinia megarhynchos. The sequence goes on along the minus strand of CM067565.1, from coordinate 88,928,989 downwards.
GTTTCCAACGCCACTGCTTATATAAAAGGTAGGGTCCAGAGAGGGAACTGCATGAGTTTGGTTTGCTTGGGCAGTAACAAAGACCACAAGCATAATTTTGAGGGAATGAATGTACATTTCTCCAAACACTGGCAGATTTAATCACAGTCACTTTATATACGTTGCAGAAATACACAAGCCCAAGCCACCTACTCTGGTGTCTCTAGAGAAGATCTCCCACTCAGAGCTTGAGGATTCAGAAAAGACTGTCCCTATTCTTTAGAGGAACTAGAAATAGAAATGAAAAATTCTATTGCTGAGTTACTAAGTATTGTGAAGTGATGACTTTCACAGTAAAGTGGAAGTTTATATATAAAACTTCTGTCTTAAAGGAAGAGAGGAAAGATTTTATATATACAAGTATAAATGATATATATTTAAAAAAGAAGTCACCCATGCTGGTATAATGCTGACTCCTCATTTGTCCATCAGCCTCACGTGAAGAAGGAAAATCAAAAATATCACAAGGATATTTCCCTGCATTGTACAGATAATACCATACAGTACTTATACTCCCCAGTAATCCCTTATCGTGGCGTAGTCTGCCAAAATGGATTTGAAGGAATGAGCAGAATCCATTTCTACACCGGAACACGAAATAAATATTGCTTGCTCCAGGACTCCTTCAGGAAAATAATAATGAGCATTCTCACATCTCATTCAGGCACTCATCAATTCCTCGTGCTGCCTGACCATTTCAGTTTTATAAGCAAAATGAAAGCACTAAGCAGAGCTGTTTTTCCTGTATCAGAAATCCCAGTGATTAACCCTTAGAGATGATGCATAGAGGAAGAAAGGGAAAAATTTACTTCACTGCAAAACTCTGAGCTTCATATTGCTTAGAGCAGACAGCCTAAGCACTGCAGTCTCTTTGGCTGAAATGAGAAGCACATATATCTGACTTCAGAAAACAGGAAGAAATAAAACTGCCGATTTTAAGCAATAACGTAACAATGAAGCAGCCTGAAAAGGAAAAAAACAAAACCAGTAAAAAGATAGTAAATCCCTTTGTTCTAGTGGGATGAAAGAATACCATATTTCAATTTCAAATTATTTGTTTTCAACTGAGATCTTGATTCCTCAGCAAAGGAAAATTAGTATTTTCAAATGACTGAGGAAGATATGCTCTGATGCTACAGGGCTTTTTTTTATTTATTAGGAATCATACATATTCCAGAAGATATTCTAAAATACAGATGTTTTAGAAAGTAGCAGCACTACAAGCAAAGGGATTTAACAAGCACAGGACAGTTAGTGGCAAGAAACACAGCACTCACAGAGGATGAGCAGGGGTTGGCCACTTTTGGACTGCACGGTGGAGAGTAAGTCATCTTCACGAGAACGGGCATCTCGTCATCTGACACAGAGCTGGCAGGCTTGTCTGTGACTGTGGCAGTGCTGGCAGAGGGCTGCGTGCTGGGCTCAGGTGACAGAAGCTTTACAGGGACAGACACGGGCATGACGATGGGCGCGAGGCCATCCACCTCTTTAGACAGCGGCTGCTGGGGTGGTTTCTCTCCTTCATCCTGCACAGACAATTAAAGGCTTTCAGCCCCAGGGAGGGAGGGAGCGCTGCTTCTGGACCGGTGCACCACGCAACGTGGGCACCGTGGCTGAAAAGAAGTGGCCAGGGTTACAAAACACACGACAGTGTTCCTTCTGGGGACTCTCTCTGCCTCACATGAAGCTGGCTACTTGGCACTCCTACATAGGATTCAGTCTTGGTGACAAATCATCACCTGAAGCATCTTTATTTGCAGGAGGGGAGACAAACATGTCTCTTTTTATCACTACTAACACAGAATTCTCCATCACCCAACTAAAAACAAAAACACAATCTGTAAAACTCTGGTAGCTCTTTGCCTTCCTATGGTATTCCCCGTTAGGGCAGAATTTCTAAAATACCAGGATAAAGACTGACTGACAGGGCAAGTTATTTTTATGCAGAACAACTCAAACACATTTTTGGTTTGGTATTTGTTGATACCTATACAACTAAAACACTTTGGAAGAAAGCTGTCAAAGATTCAACAATTCTGCTCCTCCAGTTAAAGCCTGGGAAGGCTTCCAATAAATATTCCTTAGTCATCCAAGTAGTTCAAATGAAAATAAGGAAGACTTGATGTTCCTGGTATTTCCAATATAATAAACAAACACGAGGAGGAAAAAAATTAGACATGACTTGGTAGGGTGTTCTGTAACGTGCAGAGAAACAGAGAAGGACAAACACTGATCTGTCCTCCACCACTGCCTCTGTCTTCAAATCAGGACTTCTGGCCTGCAAACTAACACAATTATGTGCATTTCTACTTCCATGGGGAACGACATAACAAAACAGTGCTGAGAAGAACAAGTTTTGACAGCAAAGCAAAGCATGGCAAAGCAAGCAAACATCAACACAAAAGGACTGTGCCAAATAATGAAGTCATATGGAGTGCTACCTGTTTGAAGTTAGGAGATGCTCTTACTCCTCCATGGGACCTCATGTGACCATTTAGAGCAGGCAAACTCTTAAATTCCTTCAAGCATATTGAACACATTAGCTTGTTCTTCGCATCAGCTCTCTCAGGAAGTGTTTCTCGGTTCTGGCCACTATTTTTATTTTCATTTTTTTAAAGCATGAAACAGAAGAAAAAGCATTAGTTTAGCATGTTCCCTTTGTTGCAGAGGGAGCTTTTTTAATCAAGGAAGTTAATAAAATTTTACAGCTAGATGGTAATGAAGTCACAAGTAAGCACATAGTGACTGCAGTGGAATACGTGGCCAATAACCGAGATCAGCTGCTCCCAAGATGGGGAAAAGGGAAGTTTTGAGCAGGACATGCTCATCAATACAGCAAATCTGAGACCCATGACATCTACCATGACAGACCTGCATTTCCCCACGGGTGACAGAAATTAACAAGTACTTGGACACAATGCCTCTAATTTATGGTAGGCAACCACTCTGATGGACACCTTGGCCCTTCAGAGGTGAGACCTTAAGAAACAAACAGAAGATCTCTGCTGCCAAAGATAGCAATTCAGACCACACAGCATCCCTTTTCTTATAAATGCAACACTGGAGCTCCCCTGCTTTTGTTTTTTTTTCTTTGGTTCCCTTCCCCTTTTTAATATACATATATATATGTATATATAATTTTTTTAATTTTAAAAAAGCATTTATTTGGGTCTATTGCTATGGAGAGGATACCAGAACTCATACAAACTTAAAATCACAAAGCACAAAACTAAAGGTGTTTCTAGAAGAGCAACAATTATTACACACCCAGACTGTGTGCTTTTCCCCCTAAATGCAGATCCCCTTTGCATTTCTCATATTTAATTAAAAAGACAAAAAGAATATTCTAAAAATACCTTTGTTCTGGGGACAGTGGCTGCAGTCTGCCATCTGACAGTTGCACCTGCAACCAAAACAGGAGAATGGACAAGAGGGGGAAAAAGTTGAGAAAATAAATTTTCAGGAAATACTGTGTAAATGAAGGTGCTCACAGCATTAAGTCTGCATTTTGCATACAATTTTACTAGTATTAAAAGCCTCTAAGTTGAGAGCCAGACATCAAATCTGCCTCTGTGAGCACTACTGGTTCAAGTTTTCTTCACTCACCTGCTGTTTGAAGCCTCTGCTTTGACCAGAAGCACTACTTTTGGAAACAGAGTTGACTGAACAAGTGAGCTGCAGTGTTGAAAATTTAGCAGGAAGGCTTTGCTGTAACTGGGTTCCTCCTGCCCAGAAACTGAGGCAGAACTTCCCAAAGCCTCTCACAAGGGAAGCAACAATTCTGTGCTGCTGCCAGCCTGGCCCAAAGCCAACCCAGAGCTGCAGGCAGAAGTCTGGTAATGAAGTTTCCCAACAGTTCCCCATCGCAGGGATGCCCACAGCTCACATCCTGACCTTCCGCCGAAACCGCTTCGTTTCCACACTCTGCTCCTCCTCTGCAAACAGATTTGGCTGGGCAAGATCTACAGTACCACCTACCTGAGGCCACGTGGCGCTGGGGGAGTCTTGCTGAGAGCTTTTGTTGTTCAGGTGGAGTCCCGAGGGTGGCAGAAGAGTTCGATGAGGGACAGCGCTACCCGCGGAGTTGATCTCCTGCCGCGCGGCATCCTCGGCGCTCTCCGGTGGAGTGAGGCCAAGGTGGGAGTTCAGCGATGGCACTCTGCTCTCGCTCAGGTATTGCTTCTGCTGATCTTGCTGCTGCAGTAAGCTCTGGGGGTACAAGTGCCTGTACTGTTCGTGGGGATCCTGGAAGCAATACTGAGGCACTGCTCCCAGCTGGATAAGCTGCACAGGATGACCGGGATCCTGAGAGTACTGGTGTGGTTCATGCATAGTCTTTGGATCGGGTTCCCTGTGATACGGAGGAAGCGGCAACTGCATCTGCTGCTGCTGCTGCTGCAACTGCTGCATGACAGGCTGTGTTTGGTAATACTGAGCGAGCTGCACGGGACACTGCCGCTGCTGCCGAGCCGGCTGCTGCTGCTGCATCTCCTGCACCGAGAGGCGCTGGTGTCCCTGCTGGGGCTGGGCGTAGTACTGGGGCTGCTGCAAGTGCTGCATCTGCTGCGGCAGCAGCTGCTGGGACTGCATCTGCGGAACGTGCGCCTGTCCCTGCTGGAACGCAGAGTGCATCTGCATCTGCGATAAGTGCTGCTGGTAGTCATAGTACAACTGTTGGTGCTGCATGACTTGCATTTGCTGCTTTTGCTGTGTGCTTGCAAAACTGTGGTGCGTTTGCTGTGGCAGTGGTTGGTATCTCTGCACGGTGGAAGTTACAGGCTGTTGCTCAACCGGCGGCTTCTGGGACAGCAGCTGCCTGAGCGCACTGTCACCTGAATTATCCACCATCGAAGACTCGGTGTGCAGAACCTGAGCCATGTTGCTGACTTGAATTCTCAGATTTTGGTTAGCAAATACTTGTGTAAAGGAGTCCAATTTGTGCAGGGCCCCACTGGTGATTTTTTGCGATCGGTTTTCGCTGGGTTGAGGGTAAGAATATTGGTATCCGTCATGGGACTCCCCCTGCCCGAGGGGGCTCCACATTGAACTTTGATTATTCAAACTGTTCCTCGCTGGGACGTGGTTTCCTGAGCCAGAATGTGTCCAACTGGTTTGTCTAGATGTATCCATCGACCCAAGACTTTTTGAACCTACAGGCAAAGCTATACTGTCCCTTGAATCTTGGGGAAATGGAGGGGAGAGGGGAGACGCCTGGGGAGCATCCAGAACAGATGTCCCATAGCTGTGGTTTAGAGATGGAAGGGAGTTCATTTGGTGTTGTTCGTAGTACAAGTTCTCATTGTTGTTGGCAGTATGATTAGTTTTATACAATTGCTGGTCCCCCATTTTTGGTCACTTCTGTTCCAAACTTACAGGCACACAAACCATTGAAATCTCTATGAACCCTGAGATAGCTGAGTGAGGGGAAGGGAGGGGAGGGGAGAAGAAGCTAGAGTTACTTAAAATTCAGCATGTCCATGTGCATCACAAGGACTAAAATTTCCTCCAGTCTGTCAGTAATTCCAATCTCAGACTTGATGTTGTTTCACATCTTCAATAAATGGACCACAGCACAAATCCTACACAGATCAGTAAGTTCAGTGTGCCAAGCACCTGCAGAGTAAGAGAAAGACAAGGTAAGTGCTGGCTCTTTCCATAAACTGTTATTGTTATTGCCTCAAAGGAAACTATAAAATCTTCTAGTTTGAAATACATAATCAGATGCAAAATTGTAGCAGCTGGGATATTTCAGAGCAGTTAGATTACTTCATCTCATCCTATTATTCTGCCTCTCCTCTGGTGCTCCGATAAAATCATTCTGCCAAACCATAAAAGCTTATTCTTCAAAACTGTCTTTTCCTCTGAAGTATATAAACATTCAAGCAGTTTTAGTTGGCCATATACTGTGCCCTCATGGCTAGTTTTAGTCAGACAGTTGACTATCAAGGCAAGTCATAGATTCACAAAATCACAGAATGGTTGAGGTTGGAAGGGACCTCTGCAGATCATCTCTTCAATCCCCTTCTAAAGCAGGTTCACCTGTGCATATCCCCAGAGAAGGAGACTCCACAGCCTCTCTCTGCAGCCTGTTCCAGTGCTCTGACACCCTCAAAGTAAGGATGGATGGATCATATTTAGATGGAATTTCCTGTGTTTTAGCTTGTACCCGTTGTCCCTTGTTCTGTTGCTGGGCACCACTGAAAAGAACGTGGTACCATCCTCTTGACATCTGCCCTTAAGATATTTCTATGCATTGATAAAACTCATTTTCTGTTCTCCAGGCTAAACAGCCTCTCCTCATAAGAGATGCTTCAGTCCCCTTATCACCTCCACAACCCTCCACTGCACTCCTTCCCGTGTTTTCTTGCCTTTATTGAACTAGAGAGCCCAGAACTGGATACAGCACTTCAGATGAGGCCCCACTAGGGCAAAATAGAGCAGGATCACCTCTCTTGACCTGCTGGCAATGCTCTCCCTCATGCTGTCCTGGACACCATTGGCTTCCTTGGCCATAAGGGCACTGCTGGCCCATGGACAGCTTTTTGTACACCACAACTCCCAGCACTGAGCCTCCCAGCAGCTGAGCCCCCTGTGTTGGTTTAGGGGGTTATTCTTCCACAGGTGCAGGACCCTGCACCTGCCTTCATGCAACTTCATTAAGATCCTCTTCAGCCAGCTCTCCAGCCTGTCCAGCTCTTGCTGAATAGCTACAGAGGCTTCTGGCAAAGCAGACACTTCTCCTAGTCCTGTATCAGCAACAAACTTGCTGAGAGTACATGCTGTCCCTTCATCCAGATCACTGAGAAATAGGCTGAACAAGGCTGGACCCAGTATTGGCCCCTAGGGAACACCACTAGCAATGGGCCTGCAGTCAGACTCTGCACCATGGGAGACCATCCCTCCAGCCAGTTCTCAATCCACCCCACACCTCCTGAGTTTACCTATGAGGATGTTATGGGAGACAGTGTCAAAAGCCTCCCTGAAGTCAAGGTAGGCACTGCCCTCCCCTCATCTACCCACACAGCCAGACATTCCATCACAGAAGCCTATCAGACAGGTCAAGCTATTATTTCTCCTTGGTGAATCCCTGTTGACTACTCCTGATAACCTTCCTTTCCTCCACACCCTTGGAGCTGACATCCAGGATGGGTTGTTTCATCACCTTTCCAAGGATGCAGGTGAGGCTGGCTGGCCTGGGATATGTCTGCTAGAACCAAACCAGTCAATTGGTATCTTTTCTGACCAGTCAGTTTGCATCAGGAATGCTGAACTGCAACTTCTGTTCTACCTTCTCACCCTTCCTTCTTTGTGTTGCATAATTTTAACAGCCAAATTTATACTGAGTCCAACCTTTTATTTTTACTGTATAAACTGTAATTCAAATAACATTCTACAGATGTCTGTACTGTTTTCAAAGAATAAAAATACATAAGCACATGATAAGATTGTTTTACTACTCCACAATATGAAGCAATCAGTGTCTACAGTCACACATATGCATCAAGGTACAATATGCTTATGCACTCATAAATACATTTTAAAATACAAGCAGATCCTGAACTTGCACACAGAAATATTAAACCAAAACCTTAACTCTGCCTCCTTCACATCTGATTTTCTGCAGTGCTCTCCACCAAGGACTCCTACACACTGATGTCCTTACCTTTTTAACCTTGGAAGAATCCTCCATCTACGTGGATAAATGTGAAGTCACCGACAGAGAAAATTTTAACCATTCCTGGATGCATATTAAGGAGAGTTTGTGCTAGCAACAGCAAATAAGGGTAATACATAGCTGCAGGCACAAAAAAACCTTTTCCACTCTAGCATAATGTATAACAGAAAACCATAGCTCCCAATGAAGAGGGCTTGCAGTGTGTATAGTTTTTGTGTAAACCATCTGCAGCCATTAGTATGTAACATCTTCACGTGACAAATAATAGCTGAGAATAATTGCAAGTTTATTTCCCCTTTCCAGAAATATACATTGCTTCACAGCTTCTCTGAACACACTCCCTTCCAGATTTTTATAGATGAACAATTAAAGAAGATAGGAGTCAACAATGAATAGTCAGGCTGCCAACAGGATTTTTCATCCACGACCCAACTTCAAAGATTTCCTATTAAAAATTATGAAGGGAAACTAAACAAACCCTCCACAAAACATTAAAAGGGCATAAAAATAAACACTGTGTGGTGTTTCACACTGAAAGGCCATCAACGTTTAGAGGAAGAGAGGGAACGTGCATCTCCTTTTATGTCTGCCAAGTTAAGGAAGCTCAGTCAAGATGCTCAGAACACGTCTTCCCATAAAAACAGTACTACTGGATCTATAGGTACACCTTTAGCACAGGAGCTATGTCCCATTTCACCTACTAACAGAGCTGTAATTTACACCAAGTTCCTTGAGTTTGGTCCTTCTTTTTAAGGCCTGAAGTGACAAGTATTAGTCAAAGGACAAGAAACAATACAAACCAGTGAGGGAGAAGAAATGTCTCCAGGAAACAATTAAAAGACCACAAGAATTCAAGGAGTAAGGACACTAAGAGTCTTAAGGCAGCAAACAAACTGATTTCATCCCAAAACTGTGTCAAGGGGCCAGCCAGGCCCCTGACCCCTTCTCTCTCCCAAAGGAGGAGCACCATGGTGGCAGATGCTGTGAACTGCACCAGCAGCCACAGCCAGTGCTGCAGTCACCACAGAAAGTGCTGTCCCTTGGGCATGCACCAAATTCCACTTACTGCACCCTTTAACCTGGGAGTCACCTGTCACAGGTCTCAGGACACTGGAAAGCAGTCAAGAGGTTTTTATATCTGTGGCATTAGCACAGACACCTTTCTCTCTCTCAAAATGAAAAAAAAAAATTAAAAATGGGTCACTATCATTTCCTCTCCAGCAGCTCTAGCATCCTCAACTCAGCTCTGGTTTGAGACATGGGACATGCTGCTGTCAGGTAGATTACTAAGTTTTCACCACAGTCATACAGAAACATTTGTAAAAAGCTGAAAAAAATTATAAAGGGATATTACATTAAAATATCAATCAAGTCACAAAAGGACTGGAATGTTTAGTCACTATGAGAATCACATTTGAAAAAAAAATTGCGTTGTTTTCAAACACCCATCTCCCCTCCCCCCAAAATAAAAATAAAAGAAAGATAAAAACATTCCTTTCAAAGGCATCACTGATCTAGAGGGAAAAAATGCAAATGTTTAAAAAGCATTGTTATTCTACCTTCAGGTAATAGAAAAAGAACCCAGATATGCACATTGATAAAAGTATAATCAGTAATCAACCAGTCCCTTAGATACCAAATGTTTTTTTAGTACTTGAACTAAAGCCTTAAATTCAAGGGCTTGATGCTGTATACATAGCACTTGCTATCAGCTTTAACAAAATGCTAACAGTATACATTTCTTGTCAGATTAAAACCAGAGTCTATCACAACATCATTAAGGCTCAGGGGCACCAAACCTAGTCTCTGGCTAACTGAGAAGCCATTAGCAGCATACTGAATGATTTCCATTTAAGAGAAAAGAAAAAAAGGGTGGTTTTTCTCCTCTGGGTTTAGCACTGGTGCCTAAACACCCATCACTGCCATTTATCACAACAGCTCTGACTACTAAATGGTAAAACTGAACAACTAAACTGGTAGGAGTTTAAAGCAAACACAGTTCTGGAGTTCTGTTTCTTCTTTTCCTAACAGTTATTTATGCTGCTTAACCTATTACATTTCTGACATTACAGACACATCCCAATTACACAATCATTACAAAGAAACATGAAAATAAATGCCAACAGACAGAAACATTTCTGTAGGCTGCCTAGAAATACCCTACTTAAGTTTATGGATGAAACCTGGACTCCTGCTAATGGTAGTTCAATTGATTTCAACAGAGACAAGGGTTTGCTCCAACTCTTTTCTCATCATTTGGACAAGGTCCCCTGCAACGTGCACAGCTCCACCCTCCAGACTGACAGCCAGGGGCACACTGAAATGCCCTTACACACTCCAGCTGTCTCCCTCTTCAAACACAACTAACTGAAAGGCAATACAAATAGTCTCTCCTGGAAGCATGCCATAACTTAGTTCTGGTAAGCTTGAAGTGGAAGAAAATATCAGTCTTCAATAAAGGTGATCCAGTTTTTCTCCTTTGTAAACTGTATCACCATAGAGCCAGAAGCAGCTGTGGGGGTCTCAGCACAGGAGGGACATGGACCTGTTGGAGTGAATCCAGAGGAGGCAACCAAGATGCTTAGAGGGATGGAGCACCTGTCCTATGAGAAAATGCTGAGAGAATTTGGAATTGTTCACCCTGGAGGAGAGAAGGCTTTGCAGTGATCTAACTGTGGCCTTCCAGCACCTGAAAGGATCCTACAAGAACGATGGAGAGGGACTTTTGACAAGAGCATGTACTGACAAATTGGGGGAATGACTTCAAACTAAAAGAGTAGGTTTAGATTAGATACTAGGAAGAAATTTTTTACTGTGAGAGTGATGAGGCACAGATTGGACCAGATTGTCCAGAGAAGCTGTGGATGTCGCATCTCTGAAAGTGTAAGGCCAGGCTGGAGGGCATTCTGAGCAGCCTGGTCTAGTGGAAGCTGTCCCTGCTGACAGCAGGGGAGGTGAAACTAGATGGCCTTTAAGATCCCTTCCAACCCAGGCTATTCTATAAACTTAGAGAAGACAACAGGCAATGAAATACTAAGAAGATGATAGTTTTAGAAAATAAACACTTCTGGCTCCATCACACACCACAGAAGCCAAAACCCGCAGAATTTTTCAACTCAAGTAAAATTACAGATCAAATGAGAGTCACACAATTGAACTGCCTGAATTCACATGAATTTCAGAAGATATCCACTACAAAAAAGTCAATGCATGAAAGTTGGGCTGGGTGTGTGCTATAAAACCAGAGCTGAATGTCAGCCAGAGCCAGTTTCAGAACTGAGTTAATGGAGAGGGATGACAAAAGACTCTATGAGAGCAAATGCTGAAGGAAGCAGACTCACTAAAAGGCTGTAAAAGTTATTACAGCACTAATCTAACCCATCTCAGTAGGCTGCATGGCTGTGTATCAAAAGGGAATTAGATCCTACAGTTTGTCCAACTTACTTCGTTTTTCAGCTGTCCCTTTAAGCTAAAAATCTACATGCTTTTATAGATTCATTACTAGCTAGCCTGAAAAAAAGAATACTGGGTAAGATGGCAAAAAAGCCCACACCCTTCCATATTCAAACAGCTTTTGCAGGACAGAGTATCTGCAGCTACTCACAAGTGACAGCATCAGTAGATACTCATTTGCTGGGCACCAGCCCTCCTCGTGTCCCTCCCTCCTTCTGGGATGGTAAAACAAAGTTAAAGCAAAAGTCTGTTAAAGCAAAGTTAAGCACCACCCTTAGCAGCCTCAACGTGTTTTATAACACGTAAGGACTGCTTGGAAATGTGTCGTTGCTGTGTGCTCTCATGTTTTAAACCCCTCAGTCACACAGGCTGACAGGGCTCTCTGGAGTGACTGTCTTTCTGCCACTGGAATATAAGCTTCATTCTTAACTTCAGGTAATATGAAAGCCCAAATCAAGTTCTCCCTTCCTTCCTTTCATTTAAATTTTTTCCACTACTTAGCTTCCATAGAAACAAACCAGTGTTTCTCTTATTCATTTTTTAGCTTTTTTTATGAGAATGTTTTTATTGACCTGTTTTGTTATTCAGAAATGTCAGATCTCCTGCCAAGCTATTCCTAAACCAAGACAGCCATCATTCTCATCATCTGGCTCTCTGATTTTCTTTAGGATAGACACAGGAATAAACAGCAGTTCCTTCCCTGACAGCCTGCATTCTGCTAACACCAGGGCTACCAGCAGCCCAGCCATGGGCTGACCATAACCCACCCTTTAAGCTGGGCACAGGCACAGTTTACACCACTGTGACCCCACCCAGAGCAGCAGCTTTGAAAAGTGAGGGAGTGCTCCCAAGAGCAGACCCACTGCACTGCAGACACACAGCTCTCAGGTGCCCAGCTGGCACTGTCCCTGCATCTCCAGAGCAGAGTAATGCTGGAAGGCTGAGAAGCACGGAGTCAGGAGAGTCAGAGTGGCATATTCCAGATACCCTGTGCTCCTGTGTGCTGTTTAGATACCAGCTTTGCCCTCAGAACCTTTCATGCAGCCAGAGTTCAAGCCCCAGCTCCTGTTTTTGTTAGTTTGTTGGGTTTTTTTTATATTCTCGACAAAGAATATAAGCCTGTGAAAAAAATCAGCATAGTAGTCAAAGAGAATGAATAATTTCCTATTCCAGGCAAGGTGGTTGGGTGAGCCAGCAGAGAGGAAAAGGGACAGAGAGATAACTCAAAGACCTACTTTTTTTTAAAAATATCTATAGAAATCCTGACGACATCTGATATAGCAATAAAGAGAGGCAGAGACTGAAAATAAGGGTCAGAAGGTATCAGGCTCATGGCTGTTTTAGTTAGAATAAACACTGAAGTAGCAATATGGGTTTCAAGGACCAAAAACTTTCTACAGCTACCTCAAGGACAAATGTATTTAGGGATGAAAACCTTTTCATCCCAATCCTGGATACAATTGCTCCTATGGTTTCTGCTGCACTTCAGTTTTGGCTGGTTTTGAATGGCAGAGATTTCAAACCCACACCCATATCTGCATTCAAACCCAGAGGTTGACGTTTGTAGGCAAAAACCAACAACAAAAAACCCACTTCAGTACATGAGAAAGTATGCAAATAGAGGAATTACAAAAGGGAAGAGGATTGAAAGGCAGCAAAATATTTAGTAGACTGATTTTTATAGCAAGCATAGTAAGAAAGCTATACACTCTTAAAATGGAAAAGGAAAAACAGATTAGCTACTTTTTAATATTAATGCTGGTAGTTCTTCAACACTTGCACAAATCCTTCAAAAATTATCATTCCCTTTGCAGCTAAGCTTCTGCAGTGCAGTTGGAAAGGCTGCTGAGTCTCATGTGGCTGCTCATTTAAGCTGTTCCCATTTCCACTCTTAAGAGAGACTAGAATGTCCTAATTCAGTTTAATAAAAAACACATTGGACTTGGGGGAGGGGAGAACAACGATGGCACTGGAAGAGGAACCGAGCAATTTCTCTACTTCAATGAAGTTTAAAAAAAGGCAGCAAAAAAAAAAAAATCCCAAAACCCAAACACCTAACGCAATAAACCCAACAGGAAAAACAACAGTTGATCATCTCAGGAAAGTCTCTAGAAAATGGGGAGAAGAAAGGAGGAAGACAAACAATCAGAAACCTCTTCCTCTTGCTTTGATCTATGTAAAAAATGCATTCTGAGGCACTGGTAATTTATTGAAAATGTTTTTTCCCCCAAACTAGAGAATTCTGGTTATTCACGAAGAAGAGGATGATTTATAAATAAAGCCATTAACTGAATTTAGTTTAAGGAAGATATAATTTCATGAGTCCCAAAGAAAACAAAGGTTGCTTCAACAAATCTGATTATCTCTGCTGTTGGTGAATTCGTGTTACAGTTTCAAGGTACTCTGAAGGGTTTATAGAACTGCAGCAGAAACAGGTATCACATTACTTCATAAAAATGGCAAACATAAAATGATGTGATCTCCTCACAATACTGATTAGAAATAAAAATAAAATAGAAGCCTTGACTTAAGGCCAGAAGGGCACTTGAATTGCATACTCCATGACTAAGTGACTAAAAAGCATACCAAAGACAGCACTAACTAAAGGGGCTGATCACCTGTGATAAACACAGTAGTTTTATTTTTTTTAATATATGCTGATGCTTTACTGCATATTAGATCAAGTGAAACTTGATCTGAAATCTCTTCAGCCAACCTGGGTTTACTGACTGCTTAGTTGAGACAAACTGTTGTCCCTTCTGCTGTGTCCTACATCAAGGGCAATACTCTCAAATGCTGCCTGGAAAATAAACATGTCCTATCATCAAAATTGCCTTCAGCTTCATATTTTAGTTTACTTCTATTACTGAACTGAGCCACTTGTTATTCCCCAGCAAGATCCTGGTGGTGCAAACATGAAAAGGTCTTAGGACAGAGAGGTCAGACCTCATTCAGTCACTGTAGGTTGCTACATTACAACCTCTGGTCATTGCTGTTGATCTGGGGGAGAGGGGGAAATTTTCAAACATTAATCCATCAGCTATTGCTGTGACCACAGCCATGATAAGCCTCCAAGTTTAGTTTGAGGTGAGCACCCTTGTAATGCACTTAAGCAGTTTCTTCCTGACCTCTGCAGTGTTTATGCTCTGCAGAGTGCAATGCGATTGCCTTTTTATGAAACTGGAAATGCTATGAAACAGTCAAAGAACATATGCTAGGATTTGCAAAAACAGGCAAGGAGGAAACATCCTGAGACAGATAAACAATCAGAAAAACTAAGCACAAGTGGTAGTATGTGGAGATAGCATATGGCTAGGCTATCAGTGGGGAGGGAACAGCTATTTTGAGCTTAGTATCTCCCCCAAAGGAGAGAGTTTTGAGAAATGCAGCTGCAGGACCCTCTGAAAAGTCCTAGCAGTGGAGCCAAGTGAAATCCAATGGCTAAAAAAACCTGACCACCATAGTTGCTGCTTCTTTTTTTCTTAAGTTAATGTCCTTGTATGAGACAATATAGTCAAAGTAGTCCTTTAAGATATAAATGGGTGTATATCTCATGTATATATCATACATATTGTGGAAAACAAAATAATATTTTAGATACACAGCCAACAACTAATCAGACTTGAGAAGTCCATCAGTAAACTCACAAGGACTCAGAAGCCCAAATTTTGAAAAACAGGCAAAAAGAACTGAACCTTATTAAACAAGACAGCCTTTGAAAAACTGGACATATGATGCTGTTATTACCTGATTTTTGAGGATTTGTGAGATTCTTGTATCTTCTTGCGCTGTCTTCGCCATAACACTTCATGCTGCTTTCATTCTGTGATCTCAAAGTGACGTATCTAAACAAAGCAAAAGAATGGAAATTAGATTTTCCCCACATGTGACTATCTCCCAGCACCAGCTTGCCCCAAAGCAGGAGCAGATTTGTGACAATGAGCTTCCTATTGCAATACAACAAAAAACTAACTTCTATTCAACATAGTATCTCCTGGTTACTCTATCTTTTAAGTCACTGTGGCAGAGGGCAACTATCAGCACTCCAACTCCTTTAAAGAACAACCAAGAACCCCTTTCTCTTATTGATTATGAGAGACTGCTTCGTTGTCAAATCTCCAGGATTGATACACCCACAGACCTTCAAATTACAGACTGAAATACAAGTAAGTGAATCTCTTCTTCTTACTCAGCTTGGCGCCTACTGCAAAATGAGGAATGGGTTATGTTGATGCAATAAATAAAACACTTGCCTCCATTGCAGAGACTATAAAGATTTCACAGCACCTCATGCTGCTGTGACAGAGCCCAGAGGCAGGGTGAATGCTCTCCCTGAGAGGAGATTTGCTGGCCCAGAGCTTGCAACCAACATGAAAAGTATCAGACAAACAAGTGCAGGTACAGCAACCAGGAAGGGAGGGATTAATGAAAGTCGAAGATGTGGGAGATACAATCAGGCTGTCACCCAGTGCAGAAGAGGTATCTAGACAAGGCATCTTAAATTACCTAAATGAAAACAACACATTTCTTTTTGTCAATGCTGCTGCCTGGATGGCTTTGAGGGAAGGGCCTCAGCACCTGTTGAGAAGGTTGGCTGAAATCACTGTGAGGTCATTCTATGTGATCTTTGAGAAGCCAAAGGGATTGGGGGACATCCCAAAAGACTGGAAGATGGCCAATGCCACCCCATCCACAAGAAGAGCTTAAAGAGGGATCTGAGAAACTGTAGGTCCATCAGCCATACTTCAGTCCCTGGGGAAAGTTAGAGAACAAATCCTGCAGGGGGTTATCACAAATCAGATGAAGCATGTGATGGGGAAAAGCCAGCATGGACTTACTAAGGGCAAAGGGACACAAGTGCTGAGTCCACTGCTGTTTAATAAATGGTCTGGAGGACAGAATCAAATGTACCCTGATGAAGTTAGCCAATGATACCAAACTAAACAGAGCAGCAGACACTTCAGGAGGAAGAGCCACCCTGCAGCAAGACCTGAACTGGCTGCAGGAGTGGGCTGACAAGAACCTTGTGGAGTAAAACAAAAACATGCAAGGTCTTCCTGACTGGACCAGATGGTCCTTGAGGTGCCTTCCAACCTGGCACTCTATGATTCTGTGAAACAGGCCTGGAAACTTGGGGTGCACTTCACAGCTCACTGGTATCAGTGCAAAATGCTTCATCTGCATAGAGCCCTGCTGGGTTTTGGAAAGTCATTCCAGGCTTGAGAAGAAAACGCAGCAATGATCAGAGATAACCTCAGTGACAGCAACCAACGCTTACTTCCTCTCACTGTCACGCTACATTCACTAGTAAAATTATTCTTTTAAAATCTCTGGTAAGGGGTCCCAAGCACTGTGATGCTGCCACATACAGCAAGAAGCCACCCCCAAGTCCAGGAGATCCTTGAATAGAGCAAGTGCCATCCCTTAGTTATCCAGCAGGATGGGGGAAAAGAATCCAAGCAACTCCCCTGTGAATCCAAGCAACTCCCTTGTCCTGCCCAGCACCAGTCTCTGCTTCCCCCTTCATCCTCCCCCAAGCCCACAGAAAAGAGCACAGCACAATGCAGACATCAACCTATCAAAGCCTGCACTATGAAAGACAGCAGAGCCCCTTACAAAGCCTGACCTGCCTAAAACATCTCTCTTTAACAGAACTCCTCAGTTGATGGTAAATGCTGGTAGCATCACATGGATTTTCTTGGATCTAAGTGAGCTTTTGATTATAACATTATCATGTTGAGCCCCAATAACTAAAACCTGTGTACACCCATGTCTTTAAACAAACGTGAGCCTAATGCTACACGTCCTCAAACACAAACCATTCATCACCCCTTGCATCCTGCTCACAACTTTTCTAGGCAAATCCATGAATCTTTGTTGAAATAAGGTTTTAATAAACTCACATCTACTTAATGCTTTATCTGACTTGGTTTTCACTCTGCTATTTAAACACCTCTAGGTTCATATTGAATCTTATAGTTGACTAAAAAATTGAGTACCATTTGTTTGTAAGAAAAATTATTCAGACACACAGAGAAAACCTGAGATTAATATCAGTGGAACCAAGAGGGAAAATGTTGGGGATTTTTGCCTCAGTTTAACACAGCTATTTAGAACCTGCCAATACGTTTAACTTAAAAAAATAACTGCTATATGATGAGCCATGACCGAAGTCACAATATATAATTTTGCTTTCTTTGTCATTTATCCATCTGCTCTGAACAAATGATGTTACTATTAAGCCTAAAAATGCCAAAATACTGTGCAGACAAACCATTCCTGGTAGTTTCCTACAGAGGCCAGGCTGATGGACACTAGGAAAAACAACAACTGAAATACCCAGGAAAGCCCTTTCCTGTTTTTCATATTTGTTCTGGCTGCTTTTCCCACTGTATCATTTTCATCATTAGAGCTACAATACCACCCCTACGCAGGATTACAGAAATTATCAGACACTGCAAAGGTCTCATACATAATAACTCAGTTAAAAAGTAAAACTCTGGACATTTTAGAGCCAGAGGTAGAGAACTGATGGCTGATAAATACTGAGAACAGTCCCAACATAATTAATGCAGGAACAAACACTGCAGATGTACATCAAATTTACAAGTGAGATTTTAATTATTTCCATCAAATTTTAATCACTATCTCATTTTTTGAGGTTTAGATTAGAAAGCAATCTAACTTTATATTCCTCTGCCATATTCTTCAGTTTTGCTTCCATCTCAGCCCTTAGATTTTGCATACAAACAAAGCACAGTAAGGAGAAGCTGGAAAGTGAAGCCTACAGCAACATTTACAAATTAAGAGCTAAGTCAGAGATCAGCTATCCCATATACACAATATAAATTTTCAGTCTTCTCTCTTCATTAGGATTGATGACGCTGCTGGAAAATAAGGAGCACATAATACCTTTTATGGGAATGTAAAACACAGATGAATTAGCAGAAAGAGAATGCAGCTGAATCAATTTCTCATCTCAAGATGTAATGGAGGCAATTTCTTGAACTTTACTATGCTTGTAACATATTGATCAGCAAGGCTTCACACTGCAAGTTAAAGTGGGTATTTTCCCAGGAATAAAATGGAGGATGGCAGTAGAACTCTAGGCATCACACCAAAGACAGGGATTTTTTCCAGTCATGTTACACTAAAGAAAAATCAAAGTTTCCATGTGCTTGCATGTTATTGCAACACACGAGAGGAAGATTTATAGATGAAAGCTGAATTAATCCTGCAGGAGCCTCCACAAAGCAAATTTAGAGACAGGATGGGAGGATGGTTTCTAACTGAAAGCAAGTAGGTTTAGATTAGACATTGGGAAGAAATCCTTTTTGTGAGGGTGGTGAGGCACTGGAACAGGTTGCCCAGATAATTTGTGGTTTCCCCACCCCTGGAAGTGTTCAAGGCCAGGCTGGATGGAGCTCTGAGCAAGCTGGTTTAGTGGGAGGTGTCCTGCTAAAAAGCAAGGCTGGACTCCCTCTACCCGTGCTAGACAACACAGCACAGTGAACGTGGGTGAATCTGTGAGCACAGCACACAAACTGCATGCCAGGAATTCCCCCAGCTCCCCACCTTTGGCTCACAGGTACAGACAGGACTCATGTCTGGGCACAGGGCACACAACAGGGCTTGCAGTATCATAAAGTCACCCCAAAACACCATGGCAGGAGGGCTGGAACTGGATGATCTTCAAGGTCCCTTCCTACCCAAACCATTCTGTGATTCTGTGATTGTAAGATTTACTTAAATGGCATTAACTTCTGCATCACCAGACTTTACAAACTTAACCAGGTGGGAACTCAGACTTCCTGTGATCACCAGAGCATCCAAAACATGATTCTGAGAATATATCAAAGGGGAAAAAAAAAAATCATAGTATTGAAGAGCATCTTCTTATCTACACTGCTTGGTTATGATCAAGCAGCATTTAATTAGTATTGCAGCAGGAAAAGTTAGGCATTGTAAGATAAGAAACAGAAGAACAACAACAGAGTATGTGTATTAAACAAGCAATACCAACAAAGACTGTAATATCAACTGGCTAAATCAGCAACAAAATAGTTACCAGTACCAGAATTATCATCATCAATCATATACCATTACTTCATTTAACACAACTATATCTGAGCAGAATCTCTCCTCACATGCTGGAAGTCCTCTCTTAATCATCAGCCTCATGAATTTGCTCCCTTTCCCTGGCCCATGCTCAGCTTCTTTCTTGCACCTTCCTAGAAAAACTCTAGGAATTCAATTTCTCTTCTGAGGACACGATTCTTCATGCATGCATAATTATTTTTATGTGCTCATTTCTGCATCTTTGAAATGCTTCAGGAATATTGCATGACATTTATTTTCAGAGAAAATTGCTTAGACAAATGAACCATCTTACAGATGAGACGCTATTCCACAGACAGATCACAAATTCCAAAATTTATTAGTTTTTGATGTGTAGGGTCCAAACCTTCAGGTAACACATTCAGCACAATGTGAAATCATTTTTAAAGTGTCTTTGACTTGAGATACTGGTCAGCTTCATTCCTGCCCACAAAGCAGGTGGGTGCTCACATAAAGGAGACCCCCAGTTACAACACAAGGTGAATAACCCACCAGGTCCTGCCTTGGCAGCTGCTCCCTGCCACAGGCCAGAACACAACAGCTCCCTCCAGCAGGGCTCAGCTTGGCCCACACAGCAGAAAATTCCCCTAAACCTCATACCACATACCCACCTCTTGTCTTCTCCTAATTGAATTCAGAGAGCAACCTGTCTGGCAGCACAAGAGCCCCAGAACCCATCACCTTCCCCTTCACAGCTCTCCTGCTCACCTCCTTGAAAGGGCAGCAGATGCTCACTCTCCATCTCTTTCTCTGTGACATTCATGATTTTTGCAGGTCTCTCCTTCCAGACTAAGGACTTCTGGTGGCTTTTTGTCACCCCATACTTTGGATTTTTCTTCTTTTTTTGCAACACTTTGTGGACTGGGGGATGTGAAATGGGAGCAAGGGAGGACCAGAGCCACATATGGTATTGAAGACAAGGGAGCACCACACATTTACTCAGCAGCACTTTCATGCTTTGTGTTTTGTTTTCTGTTCCTCCACTAACAAGTACTGACACCTGTCTTGTCTATCATTTCACTGCCATTTTTACAGGACAACCACTAAGTCTCTTCCAGAGCAGTTAACACCTGGTGATGCATTCATCAGGCATGAATTGCATTGCGACTGCCCTCCTCCTCCTCCTCCATGCATTGCTTTCATTTATCTACAAGCAATTTCCCCCAGCATTTTATCATCCAATCATTCAGTACAAGGTGTTCTGCAACACATTTCAGCCAGCCCTTCCTTTCGTTATTCCTAATACCTCAAACCCACATTCTTGCAAAATTTCAGTTTCTTACTTAAAAACTATGAGGTGATTAAAACTGTTCAAACAAAATCATTGCCAAAAATGACATCAATAAACAACTCTGTTTCCTTGAAAAAACCTCAAACTGCTCTTTCCCTTTCAAAATTACTATAAACCAGCCACTCTCCTAAAGGAAATTCCCCAATCAGTTGAAAAAAAATTCTAAGTGGGCACTCCTCATAATGAGCTTTAGCCCTAATTGTTCCAATTTGGCAGAGTTAGGAACATATCACAGCAAGATCTTGTCAACAGCCTGATAACCTGATGTTTGGACCTCTCGTGCCACGCTAGCATGCCAACCCTGTCCTAAGAAGTTAGAGCAGGAGCTCCACAGCTCAGGAAACAGCACTATGAGACCCAAAAAAAAAAAAAACCAAAAAACCCTCAACCTCAAACAAACAAGCAGACAAACCTAAAAGTCTAACAGCTACTTCTTGGCTCCAGATCTTCCCTGCAGAAGGTGGGTGGGGGAAAAAAAAAACCCAACCCATCCCACCCCTCTGCAGACTGACTCCTTTGCACTGCCAAGAATATTTTGAAAGACACAAAATGCATAATAACTTTTCAACCGAATATTAATTTCTGAATTGAAGGGAAACATCTTCAGGGCGAGTGGGTGTGAGGAATGATTCCTCCTCGGCACTGCCGCGCTGTTTGTTAAAGGCTGCGAACACCCGCGAGAATCCAGCTCTGCCCTCTGCACTGTACACTAACGAGCTCAGGTTAGCCACACTCACAGAGCATATGCAGCTCTGCTTCAAGTGATCCCTCTGAAAGAGACAATCACCAGACAACTGGAGAGTGGATGACCATCAGAGCTAATTAAATTCTCAAATCCTGTTTGTATTTTTATCCGTATCTTTCTCACCATTCTTGCTGAGCAGGGGAATGGGCTGGCTTGGGAAGCCGAGGGAACAAAAATATGCCTTTCCCACACCCCCACTCCCCTCCAGTTACAGATCTGTTTGGAACAAAACTTGCGACACAAAATCAATGCAGCCAGTGCTGGAATTCATCTTATTGTGACAGAAATATTCCATTTTCCCTAGCTTATATTTTAAATTGCTTTCTGATACACCAGGTTATTATTTTTTTTAGCCTCTTTTGTTCCTTACATAATTAAATGCCACGCCATTCAGCTTTTACAATTACTTTTACCATTTTCAGAAGAACATTTCTCAACTTTCTAAGGAGAATTTATTCCCCACAAGTATTAGCTCCACTGACTATTTCCTTCTTCATTACATTAAAAGCTCTTAGCCATCCCTGTAGTAATCTTCTCCCTAACACAGACTTTCCTGTAGGGTGGGTATTATTTTTGCCAATCCTCTGTTTCCTTTCCAAGTATTCCACATAACCAGAAGTAGCACAGAAGAGGGGAAAGGGCAGTGCTGTTTAATATCTTGGAGCTTTCAGTTTGCAAGCATGGAAGAAGGGGTAAGCACAATTTATGAATACTGTTTTGCAACAAATTCAGGTTTTTCCATTTAATACTTTTAAAAATAACAACAATACTCCCAAAAAAGACTCCTTGCTAAGCTATGACCGTTTCACCCATTTACTCTCCAGGTACAGACATGCAGCCTCTGAAGCTTTGAGCATTGGTTTCTACAATTCCTCTTCAAAGACGACCTCACTTTTGGAGCAGGAGTGCTCCCAGCCCTGGAACTTCACCTTCAAAGTACACTAAATGCAGGTCCAGCTGCACAACACTCTCTCCAGTCTGCCAACTTGTAACAAAGCAGGCAGAAAACCTTAAAGAGATTTCATTCTGCAAGGAGCAAGTTCATCCTTAATGCTTGTTTAAGAGAAATATAAACAAACCCACACAGATTAGAGTAATGCCTCTCTTCCTGGGAAGACTAAAGATAATTATTTGGTGAGAGGGGGTTTATTTGTTTCGGTTGGTTTGGGGGTTTTGTTTGTCTGCTTTTATTTTGTGAACAGCTTTGGGGGGAGGATGAGAAGAAGAACACAAGAGCAAGCACGAAAAGGATCTTTTAAATAACTTAACAGCTAAAGCTTTATTTCTAACCAAACTGCCATCTTGTTTCTTAGTAGAACAGGAGGAAGGAGTTCCCAGTGAGTGCCTAACAAGCATCAGGGAAGAAACTTCTCTGTGGCAGGCACAGAACATCACTACAACATCTTCTCTGGTGAATTAGAAGTAGGAAACACTTAGAAGATGATGATAAACTTGCTTGTCATCTCTGTCTCTGTCCTACCAACTGAATCTTTCAGGATTATTAAATATTACCAAGCATCATGCCTCCAACTGAAAGCAATGTATGCCTGACCTTTCCATACGATTTTCAACTCTGTCACAGACAGAGCTTGAATTACTGTCCCAGACAATTCAAGAGCCAACAGGCTCTGCCCACATTTCCCCACGATCCCACTGGCACTCTAGCACAGTGTTTTGCATGAAGGTGAAGGAACTGGGGGCTCTACAAAAGAAGCCAGAAGATAACGTCTCATTTCACGTCCTAATTTTGTCTGAGGTCATCATGACCTGAATCTAGCATGAATTATGCATAATCACCCTCCAAGCAAGCAGATCTGTGCCAACTGAACTTCCTAAATTTTGGCTGCTAGGAGGGAGCAGTGGACATATTCTCAAGTTCTGTTCACTTGAGCCATTGGAGTTTCATTCTCTGGAATAACCTTCCACCAGTCTGCCCACTGGTTTATCCCTCCTTGAGATGTCAGACTACAGCTAAATTCTGTGATTTCCCATCTGCTGTCATTTAGAGAGGCCTCTATGAATTATCTCTTCAAACAGTCTGCAGAAGACCTCAACACCTTCAGAGCAAGCTCCTATCTTTAAACAAGCCAGGTAACACAATTAGCACAAATCCTGTTGGGAGAAGTCCTGCATTCAGACATGCTGCTCTTCAGATGGCCACGTACCAAGTTCTGCATCTCAAACCCCACAACCCAGCACAGCAGACAGAACCCCAGCACCACTTCACAGAGCTTGCCTTAACTTTTCAGTCTCTTCTCTGCCCCTAAAAGACATCTCACTGTACAATATTTGTACATCAACATTTATTACCAATTTTTTTACATGGATATTAAGTTTCAGAGTGTGCTATCTGGAAATCTTGGCTGCTCCAGATCATGCTTTTAAAGACTTACTCCATAATTCTCCTATCAGTTTGTAGGAGATGCATTTCTGTCTTCTGATTTAGGAACACATAAACAGATTTTTCATGGTTATCTTAGCTAAGATTGGACTTGGACTATTTATTTATTGCATTGTTTACATGTACTGTGAGCCACCCGATGAGGAAATGGAGAAATAAAACCAACCTCCTCCTTTAGACCACATAATTTCTGACACCATTTCTACTCAGAGATCAGCTCCAGTTTTGTTTGTTTTATGGAGAAAGAAACTAAGCAAACACAGACTTCAGTTTTTTCATCATTTACTGAACCTATGGCACACCAAACTCATTTATCATCAGGCCTTAGACTCAAGCTGAAATGCTAATTACAGACACAAAAAATGGTAATGCTTTTCCAATAATTAGTAGGCAAGCAATTCTCAGAACAGTGTTATCAGATTTATCACAGGATTCTGGAAAAAAGATTGTGATGCTGACACACTCGTGGTTTCCCTTCTGTTCACTTTTCATTTACAGCAGATTCAAACCTCTGGATTATCTACTCAAGACATCTGATTGGTAAAGTAACTTTTAACTGAGCAGAGTGGATGTTCCCCACTGAAGAATTGGGAACTGCCCACGCAACAGTGGCTACAAGCAGTACAACCAGAGGATGGAGAAGTAATGCCATGGACCTCGAAGGCATTTTTAGTTCAGATTGTGGACTTCACGACTGAAAAATACAACCAAAAATGCAATTTCTAACACCCCTCATCACAGCAAACACCAGAAAACATAAACAGGAGCTGAAGAATGGGTGTGAGGATGGATTGTGAGTTGATGTTAAAAAAGCTAAAGGAGAAGGTAAAACCAACTTCAGCAGAGATGAAAGGTGAGAGACATTGAAGCGTGCTGATCAAATCAGAAGCAAAGGAGCTCAGGCAACACCAGCCAGACCTCAGCAGACAGTGCCTCAGCTTCTCTCACCCAGAGTAAGGAGCTCTGGGGTCAGCTCTGGGATCTCCACAAAGCTTCAACACAGCCAGACACAAGGGAAGGCATAGCAGGGGCACAAGGGTCCCAGAATCCCTGCCATGGGGACACCCAAACCCACTCTGAAAGCAAGAGGTCAGAGGGAAGTGGTGCTACCAAAAAATTCTTATTACTGTTCTTCAGTCCATAAGAATGGGATAACATATAATGAAGGCACTGCACGTATGATTTAAAGTTGCCTCTGAATACCTAATGCACAAAGATTTGTTTTCCTTCAGATGCCAAGAATCAGGCTAGAACAAGAGTAATATGATTTTGGCTTGTACAAAACAATGCTTTATTTTTTTAATAGGCAATGGTCCTACATTTAAAAAAAAATTAAATCCAATTGTTCTTATAGGAGATTTGAAGACAAGCCTTCTGGAAAAGTAGTAACTGCACATGACAAAAGATAATCAAGAGTACTGTTTCTGTCATGTTCTTAGCATTTCTGGACTGCAAACTCAGGCTATGAGAAAAGTCGGTATCAGATGCTGTACCAGATAACAGCATGAATATCTAAATCTCTGAAAAGTGAAGTGTTTCAGTAAGTCTAATTTTATTATTTTTTTTTAATTTATTTTTTAAATATTGAGAACCCCTGTATATATTCTGATTTTAATTTTAGTTTTTCATAGGGCATTGCCTTGGAGGAAGACCATTTTACACAAAAATCTTAAGCCATTCTTTACTTCATCTTTCTCCTTTATTAATGTCTCTGGTAAAGCAGCACTCAGAACAGTTTATGCAGTCTCATGTTATCCCACTGGCATATTTTCTAGCAATGCCTAGCTATGTCAAATGCTGCATCTCTCTACATTTTCTACATTAGTTTTAGCCAGTGGCCTGATTTCCACTGGGATTGAGCTAATTTTCTTTCTGGTAGCTGCTACAGTGCTGTGTTTTTTGATTTAGGATGAGATGGAATATCATCCCTCATATTTTAGCTGTTGCTAAGTAGTGCTCACTCTTAGTCAAGGACTTCTCAGTTTTTACATGCATTGCCAGTGCAGAGGAGCACAAGAAGCTGGCAGGGAGCACAGCCAGAGCAGCTGACCTGGACTGGCCAAAGGGATACTCCACAGCACACAACATCATGCCCAGCACACACACTGGGGGGAGGATCACTGCTCAGGGACTGGCTGGGCACAGGGAAGTAGGTGGGGAGCAGCTGTGTTGTGCAACACTTGTCTTTCTCTCTCTTTTTGTTATCTCCCTTTTCCTTATGGCTATTATTATTTTACTTTCTTTCAATTATTAAACTGTTCTTATCTCAAGCCATGGGTTTTACTTTTTCTGATTCTCCTCCCCATCCCATGGGGTGTGGCTGTGTGGTACTCAGTTGCTGGTTGGGTTAAGCCGTGCCACCAAGTCTAGATTCTAGAGTGGACTGAAATTCCTCTGCACACTGAAAGTTTCAGTTGCAGTCTCATTAACTCCAGAGTTCTCTCTCACAGAACCCTCCCTGAGTTCTGCAAGGCTGAAATTATCTTAATAGACCAACTGCAATGCCCTGTTCCTTCGAGATCTCCCTTTTCTGGAGAGAGATGGCATAGTCATCTTCCTTCACAGAGAGACCTTGAGTTATCAAACAATTCTGACACTTTCTACAGCCCTGCAAGTGTGAGTCATCACTCCCCAGTGACCTTCTGACAAACAGATGATGTTTTCTTCTCAAAAGCTATTACAGTGTCCTTGCACTGTACAAACACCTGTTGAAAACAGAGGAGTGCTGGTCTGGTGTGCCTTAATTCCACAGCCAGCTTCAGCCTCCTCTTTTTTACTCCTGTCCCAGCAGGAGCCACAACCCAGGAGTGGTCTCCTTCCCCACAAAGATACCAAGAGCTGCTGATGAATGGAGAAAATCTTTCTGTGTTTGTGCAGGAAGAAAAACATCTCTCTGTTACTCTGTGCACAGGCATTGCTGAGGCAGCTGGTCATGCTCTCTACATTGATCAGCAAACCACACTACAAGTACACAGCATAGTCCTGGAGATCCATTTGATAAATTATTATGTCCTTATTTCCAATAGATACACCTGTCCTTGTCAGGAAAGCCTGAACATGAGATTTGGATGATTTATTCTCTAGTGTGAGCTATAAAGTCCTGAACTGAAAAATATTTCTTACAGTAAAATATACAGGACCAGTAATATTCTCTGGACAACACATGACTACTTAAGACATTAAATCCTCAGATGAATAGACTTTAGACCTCTCTAATTCAAGGTTTCTGGTGAGCCTGGTGAGCAAGATGTGATTTGGCAATTCTCATAGATACCCATCTTTTTCAAAGCACAAATATCAAGTGCAGTCTGTACAACTTCTCCAGTGGTAACAGACATGCAGTTTCACTCTTTGGTCTGTGGTTGACGACTATCTCTACATCTTTATGGGGTTGCACAGTCCATTCAACCTGAAATGGAAATGGTAGTGCAACTCTTGTGGACATGACTTTCTGGTCTGCTGTCCCAGCTAGAGACCATTCACACAAGCACAAGAAAGGTGTATTTTATATATGCCCACAATAAGAGAACACTGAGCCACCTAGAAGTTTCTGGTTCATGGTACCTGAACAATTCTGTATATTTTAAATCACCACCACCTACTTCTTCTAGATCCCACTTCTACTTCTCAGCTTCAATAGGCCCTTAACAACAAGACGATGCTCAATAAAATCTTTGGCAAGACTTTGGCAAGTAGGCTCATTTCCATTTCAGTTTTAGCCATATCCTCAAATGGATAAATTGCCTCAGTTAGTATCAGAAGGAAGTTGCCCTGGACTTGGTAATGCCTCAATTTCCAGGGAGTTCCCATCTTTTGGAAGATCTTAAATCAAAAGACTTTAGCTAAGATGGGAAATCCTAGCATAATTCAGGATTTTGATTCCATCCCAATGCATGAAGAACTACCACAGACAACCTGTTCTAGGCTCACAGGGCTGTTAGCATCTGCTTTGTTCCTTATAAACAAGGTAAGCAAAGACCCCCACAGCTCCCACTCCTGAATCTGGTGAAGCAGCAAGAAAAGAGTTCTTGCCATCCCTACCAGGTGCTTTAAAAAAAAATCATCTTCCATGTGAATCAAGCAACTTGCCGAATGATTCATGGCTGTCATATCTGAACAAAAAATTACCCCGTCAAGATGCAGAATAAAAAAATATAAAAATTACACTGCAGATGATTAGAGCAAAATGCATGAGTATTATGGATTCTGAACCTTAATGGATGACAGACTTGCTGCATCTCCTTAACATTAGGAGAAAAAAAATATCTCTTTGGTGGCATAGCACCAGCCTTTGCAAAAAGGGTAAAAATAACATGCAGCACAAGAGACAGGAATCCAACACATTAGGTAATCTGTGATGAGAACTCTACGAATAAAGCAGATAATACCAAACTAGTTAACTAAAAAATCCCCAACAAAACAGCCATTTACAGATCAAAAGAATACCTGCCTATGTGTTTCAAATTTAAAACAAACCGGAATGACAAGTATTTGCCATTTTAAAATAAGCAAAGAACCAGATACAAAAGAGGATCTGAATTTGCCCAGTCTCTTAGACACATTGGGTTCTAACATTCACAGAGTGTTGAAGCAAACACCCCACCGCTTTTATCTGGATTTGATGTTGCATTTGGCACAAAACTTTCATGTTCAGAAAGAGACTTAGCTTGACAGCAGATGGAGTATTCCATTAAAACATGGGTGGCAACATGTGCCCACCCTGCCAGTCAGAAGCAGAAAACCACTTCTCTGTAATATCTGCCCGTAGATCAGAACATGCTCACACCAAGCTTACCCACAAAATATTTTTTCTTTACTTTTGTCCAAAACTGTTCTTCCTGATAAGTAAATTCTTTAAAAATTAACAAAAAAAAATTTTTAAAACAAATCAAAATGAAAAACCCCCCAGCCTCAACAATTCATTTATCCAGAAAAGTGTATGGAAACAGTAACAGCAAGAAGTGACTGCTTCAAGTTAAGGATAACTAGGAAGAAGAGAGGCTTGGTTCACTTTATTAAAAAAAAAGTGGTAATATTTAAAAAAAAAAAAAGAACAAAAAGAAAAAACAGAGGGTACATTAATTATGACAGTTCTGTGGTTCTCCTCGATTTCAATTAGAAACCACTTTATTTACAGCTCTTGGCTCAGCAGCAGGCAACCCAAGGAGAACATTTTTTATGGTGCAGTTTCCAATGCAAATAAAAGTAAAGGCAACCCTAGATTGGTTTGCTAACTTATATAATGAGACAGGAAACAAATGGTACAAGTGAATAATGATCATGTCAAATGCATTCAGGAAGACCACAGGACTCAAATAATAAATTCTCCAACAAGTACATTTACCTCAAAGAGCTATCTAACAAAGTCCTTTTTTGCCCCATAAATATATAAACACTTTCTTCTAAGATCTCATTTTAAAAATAATTTAGATCTACATTCCACAAAAATAAAAAGTTGAACCCATTCTCGCCACTCCCAAAACAAGAAATGACCACTAGAGATAGAAATGTGTCTTTTCTGCTCAGAAATATCACATTTTTTTGACTTCAATCAGACTGAAGACCAGTTCTAAGAGGCAAAGCTGGGGTCTGCCCAGGCAGCCCCTTCTGCACTGTTTTCAGCAGCACACAGGGAGGTGAAAGGAAGTGTAGGGAAACCCCTGTGGTTTCTCCCACAAAATCCATATGTGGGAGAAACTAGTGCACACAAGCAGGCAACATGCAACTGAATTCTCCCCAAAAATGGCTGAAATGTCTCCCTGAAACCAGGGCAGGCTCACCAAGGACTGACCTCACGTGTTCAAGCCACCAGCTCAACTCTGTCATCACAATCCTTTCCGTGCCAGGGCGAGCTGCAGCCCCTCACAGATGGCACTAATCCCTCCTCAGATGCCACCAGCCCAGGCTGGAGTGGCACCACCCTCACCCTTCTGGTCCTCAGTTCACAATTTACAGCCAGAAACAACCAACTCCAGCAGTGAACAGCAGATCTGTGTGCTCAGTCCAAGGGCTCACACAGGCTCAGACCACATTTTTTCTCCCACAGTTTCCCCTTCACAGAGGACCTCATCCAGCAGCCTTGTCCAGTTTGTTATGCTTTTATTCCAAATGTAACATCAAAGGGGGAAATTCCTACAGCCAAATTTAATTTTTAAAATGGAAACAAAATAAATCTTGCCTGGTTTAACAGCACTTTTCCAAATTGTGCCAGATAAAGAATTTTCCATCTTTTCAAATTCACATGGTTGTGTCAAACACTTGCATGTTCTCTCAAATGCTTCTCCCCTCCCTGGCTTGTTGGTGCACTTAGGAAAGAACCACCTACATTTTGGGCTACCATCTGACAAGAATACTTTGAAGGAGCTTCTAATACCATAGAAAATGCCTATGAGCAGCATCTGTCAGCAGCACAGGAGGCATCTACCTGTATACAGATGCTAGTATGCTAGTAAGCACTTCACTGAAAGCAGTAGGAGTTATGTGTTACTTTCTGCAACCCATCTGACTACAGGACTACAGTTTCAATCTGCATTTTGCTCTTAACAGAAAGAAGATTCTAGAGATGATCTTGTATTGCTGTCATTTACAAAGGCCTGCATTTAGAAGAGCAAGAAATGCAGATCTTTATTTCTTTAAGATGTAGCATTCCTTCAAGTCTGTAAAAAACACTTTGCACTGGGCAAACTACTTAAACAGGTCTTCCAGTCAATGCCTTCATTGTCACCCTCCAAAGATGCCCTACCTGGTAACTGTGGGTACAATTGTGCAACTGATACCCCCAACAGCTTGGTTGCTCATGCCTCCAGGTTTCCTCTACAGCCAGTATAAAAAAGGAAGGAAAAAAAAAAAAAAAGAAATTACAAGGGAAAAAAATGTTTCTAGAATAGAACGTGACCAGAGCACTGAAATTCAGTTTCTTCTGAGCTGCTCCTAAAGAAAAAAGACCCTTTGTCTTTACTGATTGCAAGGACAAGTCAGTTGTCTGAGGAAATTAGCTGGTCCAATCAGAAGCGTAAACTTAAGACAACTTAGAACATTCCATTATTGATACTTCTGTTTTTTGAAATAAACTGCAACAGCAGTAAGTTCAGTTAAGCCTTTTTTACAGCTAGCCATTATGAGCATATTAGAGACATCACCTCGTTTGTGGAGGGGCTACAGCACGTTGCTAATGAAGACAAGGTTGCAGGGAAGCAGGCTGTGATGAGGCGATGGCACAAAACACAGAGGAGGGAAAACTCTCTGCCAAGCAAACATCAAAGAGCCAACACTCCCTGTTGTTATTACAGTGATGAACCACAAGAGAGCCACCTCTGGAATTGTATTCAACACTAAAACACACCAAGCCCACCTACCCACCCACACGGCTGAAAGCCCCCAAACACAGCGAGCTGCCCACCCACAGCACAGCACCTGGAGAAGCACCTCCATCAGAAGAGAGAAGGGAAGGGAGAAGGGAAGAAGAGAGAAGGGAAGAAGAGAGAAGGGAAGAAGAGAGAAGGCAAGAACGTACCAGGCCACCACAGCAGCGAATGCCCCCGGCGCGCCACCGACCAGCCGGCCCTTCCCACTGGACAGCACCAGGAAAACAGGAAAACAATTTTTCCAGGATCTCAGCAGCCCTTAAAGCCGCTGTCGTGTCTGGAAAAAAAAAATCCTAATGCACAGTACCACTCCCACCAAAAAGGGATTGAGCTTGTTCTTATATAAGTATGTATATTATTTAACACTCGAAAACAACCGTTCCATCACATCTATGCAGAACCAGACGCGGTGAAGAGCTGAGAGTGGAAAAAAAATAAAGTAATTTCTACTCTATTGTATCCATCCATTTTGTTTGTTTGTCTCAGGGCAAGTCAAGGGCCCTCAACACTGTGCAGAACAAGGACCACTGTCTGTTTTCCTTTTCTTCCTTTGTTGTTGCACAGGGTGACTGATGCAAGTAGGTGCAAGTATAATTCATACAGTATTTGCATCTATTAGCTGTTATCTCCTTGGACATTATCTTTTGGATCTGGGAAAAAGTGATTACAAAACACCTTAAAGGTGAGATAAACAAAAGCTCACCACGATCTTGAGGCAAACAATTGTTTCTGCTTTTGTGGTCATCTGAACAAGTTGCTCTTCCTTAGATTAAACAAACACACGCAGACAAGATGCAAGCGTTGCTTCGGAGGTAGATGTGAAAGAGAAGGCCTAGGTGACAAAAATAACTTTCAAATAGATGTTAGTGTATTCACATTGCAAAGAACATAAAAGGAGGCAGGAAGCAGGGGAGGGAAGTGTCTCTCTCATATCATATTTAAGTGACAGTACAAGTAGCAGTGACTCTTTTTCCCTGAACTGCTCACAGATATGGGACCATTGCATAATCTTCAATAATTTTACTCACATCTTTTATGAACCTTACAGGGATTCACAGAATTAAGAGCAAAAATCATGATTTTTTCCCCTGCCTTATCACTCAAAAGAAAAAGATGCAAAATAGAGCAAGTTTTCTTGTAAAAACAGCTTCGTCCTACTTTATGGACTAGTTATTCCTAACTCTAACCACCTCCCCTCACACAGAATATTATGTAGTGCTAAGAAGCTCCTCCAGTCACCAGCCATGTTTTCACGGTAGGTATAAACAAGAAATCCATACACATGCAGAAGACTGTTAGAGCTGCCTCGTGGAAACAGGTATGCCTGGGTATCCCAGGCTTAAACTCATCTGGATGAGTAGCACTAGGAAAGGACACCCAAAAGAAGGGAGAAGAGGGGCACAACTTGGTGTAGAACTGGAAGAAAGAGGTTGAAGGAAATGAATGCGTACATTTTTGAAATTTTGCCCTGGTAAAATCTTGGAGGAAGAAGAATTTCAAATGACATTTCTGCAGATACAGGGATAAAAATCTCTAGAGATGCAATGTGAAAAGTTATTTAAAACATGAACAAATTTAATTTGATAGTCAGCCTTTCAGTCAACCTATTTTCTGCACTCCAGTGAGGGCAACAGGGGAAAAATATTGAAATCTTATAAAGTAATATGGAGAAAGGCATTTTTTGTTTCAGAATGTATTATCGTTAAAACCACACAGAAAATACCCTTCAAGGTTACCAACCCTCTAGATGGCCTGCATGACAAGCATGTATCCAATAAGCAAGTAATTCAGTGTCAACAATATATAGACAAAAGCAAGTCAGATTCAATTTTACTTGAAGATGTGGCTTTCTAAAATCCCACAAAGAAAGGCATTCCCGCAGTGAAGAGACAGTTGGGGCTTTGCATGGCACACTTCACGAGCAGCAACATATCGCCTTTGTTGTATCAAAAACCTTGAACCTTTTCCAAACTGTCCTTGTCCTCTGACTTTTTTTTTCCTGTCTGATGTCTTTTCTAGTTTTTCATTACATTTCTGATGGTTCTTCAGAGTTTCACAACATCAACCTGGAGGACTTTTTAAGATAAACCCAGAATTTGAATCAACATACTCCTTAGTCCATGTCCAGGCCCCTTTGATATTTTTCATACCAGTACTGCCTTATCCCAAGCAGTCCCTGCAGCAGATGCAACCAGTGCTCTCCACCCAGCTGCACTACTCAGATTGTATTCCTGCAAACATCCAGCTCAAGAGAAATAATTATTTCCATTTGAATTTAACTTCTTCTGAAGTGTCTGATGTGTCTTTCAAAATCAGTTTTCTTTCCCTGGTCAACAGTAATCTATTATAATCTATTGTGCAAATTTCTAAACCTAACTTTTATAAACCTGAGAGGCCATTAAATGCACCAATCACATGGATGTATTTTCCTGATTCAAGTTATAGACAGGAACAAAATGCCTAAAAATGCTTTAATTCACTATTCTGCAGACTTTGGAAGAAGCTTCCTTCCAATTTTGTAGAAACGCACACTGCAACTTTTTCACACAAATAATGCGTAATTCAGAAATAACATGCACTGGAAAAATATTTTTGAACACATAAGTAAGTGCAAGGTAAAAGCATGATAGTTCCATTATTTCTGAAATGAAATTCAGTATTGGTTTTCAGTCAGATCCAGTGTCTCCTCCACAATCCTACCCCCTTACACCACAGGTTTCCAGCACAGAGCTCACGGTGCTGTGAGTGTACATGTGTGTGTGTGCATCCCTGCACATCTGTGTAGCATCATTTTCAAAGGGTCTCTGAGGAGGCATATTTACTTTTTCCTCAGGGGAAAGCCGTGGACTGGAAAGAATAAGCTCTTGCAGTATTAAGATATTTAATACTTCAATGGTGTAACAGATTAAAAAAACCAAACATAAACTGAAACTTACACAAAGACCTTTTCTTGCAGTGGTTTTAAGGCAGAACCAAAATTCATTTACGTCAATGAAGCCCTGAAAGTGAAATCTACATAACTGGGTCAGAAACTGTGTCCTGGGGAAAAGAGTTGTTATTCCTTAACTCCTGAGCTTCAGAGAAACTTTAGGAAGTTTCTCTGTAATGTTTCCTTCAACAGATGTCAAATCATGCTCAGATATTGCCATCTTACCCTAACCCAAACAGAACAGGCAAAAGGGAACCAACCCCCTACTCACAACCACAGATGCTGGGAGATCAGTGATGTGAGGTACAGAGGCTCCCTACCTTTGAAATATCAACCTGAAAAAGATAAACTGGCATTATTGGATAAACTTAGTTCTAGTCAAAAGTCTGGTAAACCCCACATGACAGGCAGGACAGAAACACATATCTGCAAGCCAGGGCAAAACAGCATCTGTGTTAAACACCACAAGGGTCAAGGTCTCCACCTTGACAGCAGAGCACCAGCACTCGGTGGGCTGGTGACAAGATGGAAGAAGTGTGACATTTCTACAGGATTCCAATATTTTTGTAAGCCATTTAAAACACAGTTAGATGTCCTGGCTTTGATGGAAAGGGCATCTCTTCAGAACAAGGCAAGGAAGGAAAAGCTGAGGGACTTGGCACAAAAACCAAACAACACTCTCCCCCATCCCAACACCCAAAAACCCCAAATCACAGTTTTCCTTCACGTAGAAAAAAATAAAGCAGGACAATTTCAAACTACTTCAAGTGACAGAAAGAGTTCTCTGCATCCAAAACAAAATGAGCCTATGCAAAGATTTAGGATATAACAAAAACCAAGGCAAACAGAGGCTGGAGCAAGAGTGTCCTGAAGGTGGAAGAGCTACAGACTTCGTGCAGACAGCTCTAATATTTCTGACAAAACACCATTTTCCAAGCCTAGTTTCTGCAACAGATAAACACTTCCATACTTTTCTCTTTGCTGTTAATGATTACTTTTGGCTTGTTAACCTACGTATGGATTCAAAGAGGCTGGGAATTGCACTTGAAACAGCATTTGAAAAAATCTTTTTATGCTGCTAAGAAAATTGAGGCTTATTAAGGAGAGCATGCATGTAGATTTGAAAGCAGCAGAGAGACACAGAAAATGCATGAGAACAAAACAAACAGCTTTCCAAAAAAAATGGTCAAAGAAGGGATGCCCTCAGCTCTAACCAGTATAGTAGTGTATCATATACTCTTGAATGAACTGAAAAACAGGAAGGCAACACCTTCTCTCCCCTCCCCACCAAAAATCCAAACAGCCAAAATCCCACAGATGACAAAATTTACAGTTGTTCAAAACCAGAGAAGACTGGAAAGAATTCCAGATGAACCATGCAAGGCAAGACCAAGGGACAAATTAAATTCACTGCAGATCAATAAAAAGCAAAGTGCATTTAAATGAAAAATGTGAAGCACTCAAAACTGATTGCTGGGTTTAACAGTTCTGGAGTAACTCAATATTTGAATCAAGTGTTCAGCAAATAAAGGAAACACACTGCTAGATACACAAGGATACAACTCAGAAATACTATTTTTTTTCCATTTTCAAAACGAAAGCATTCACATGATTATCTAAAGGATAAGACATACAAGACTTGTGCCACAGCATAAATCAGAAGCGTGTTCTCCATCAGAGTACTGTGTTCAGCTCTTATCATCTGATCTCTTCTTGAGATAGCAGATGTAGTAAAAGCCTCAGAAAATGGGGACAAGAATAATTTGGAACAAAGACAGATTTCTGTGCAGAAGGAAATGGAGAAGCTTGAAGCAACTACACTAATGGGAGATGGATAAACTACTAAGGCTGTAAAAAAAAAGGAATTGTGGTAAAGACAACAGTGCTTCTACATGCTCTTGTCATCCAGAAGAAAAGGCATTTTTTAAACAGCAATACATTTAGAACTGCTAAAAGGAAATGTGTGTTTGTTTAGTTGGTTTGGTTCTGTGGCAGCACTCTGTTGATCTAGTTTTATTTTGTTTATATTCAACATTCAATTTGCACAATATTTAGCCACAAGCATCGACAAAGATCTCCGAAAAGATTCAGAGAAAGATTAGAATTTTATGAAAACTAGCAATCTACTTTAGGTAGGGAAAAGATCAGAAATAGCAATCTGTCTTCTATATTTGTAGGAATTAAGATTTTTACAGTACAGGACCAAACTGATAGAAAAGCCACAGAATTTCCCCTTTGGGCCTTGAACATACCCACCTCCCTCAGAACAAGGGACACGTTAAGAATGTCAGATACAGCCCTGGCAAACAGCAGGCAAAGGACACGCACACAGGTTGCAGAACTGGTCTATTGAGACACCTAATCCTCTGCAGAGTGGTATGCCCACATGGTGAGGCAAGCAATCTGGGAGCAGGAGAACACGTGAAGCTTTGCCACAAGGCTCTCATCCCAGGAATGCCGCACGCAGGGTACTCACTCGTGTGCTCTGCTCAGAAGTGGCCCTTGTAAGGTTTGGAACACCAAACTGCACTGATTTCTCAGCACAGAGGAGTGACACACTGAAGAAGCTGCTGGGTTGCACTGGGACAGTGCCATCACAGGGGTCTGGCACAAACTACTTCAGCCACCATTCCCTGGCAGTGCTCACGGAAGCGCTCGTACGAGAGCTATTCACAATGGGAGCAAGGTGTGCTTGTCCTGAGTACTACAGCCCACACTCCTCACCAACTCATTCCTCAGTGTACGAGCCCTGTGTTATGCATGACAGCATGAGATTTATTTTTTTTTGTATCTAGAAACCACCCCAGAACTAGGTTAGCCTGGCAGGCTTGCAGCACTTCATTTACATATGAGTCAATCCTTCTGCAATACAAACATTAGTGATGCATTCCCCACTGTCCTTCTATTTATACTCACAATTTCACCTGCAGGCATCCCGAGTTAATTAAACAAATCAATCCCATTGAGATAATTGTGTCTCAAGCAAATTAACACAATTAGCCTTATAAAAAGAAAATCCAAGCACTACTATATTTCTCCATATAAATCATGTGCTTGTTCCTCCAACTCTAGGTTTGTGGCTATCTAGGAATCTGCATTAAAATGAAAAGTATGACACGCCAAACTGGCTGATGTGTGACTGTTACTGCCAACAGCTGCTCTGTTTGCATCATTCACATCTCTGAAATCTGAGGTGGCATCAGAAATAAATGTTCTTAAAGAAGAAATAAGCAAGGAAGGATCCCACTGCAGTGGACACTTCACAGCTTTGAGACAGCCCTCTGCTCCAAAGCAGTACATTACTTTGACATTTATAACCAGGGTGAGATATGCAGTCAGCTGGTTAACTGGATATACCAGGGAGTTTGAGGAACTCTTATTTCTTTCTTCCCTGGTCAGGTTTACAGAAACTCCTCTGGAACAAAGCTGAAGTTCTACAAATGACATCTCTGTACCTGTGCTTTTTCAGAGACCTGTGCCTCCAGCCCTAAAGGTAACAAAACTGCTGTGGCAGCTGAACAGACACCATGATTTTTGGCCACCTGCTGTGTTTTCAGTGTGTTTTTTCTCCTGAGGCGACCTCAGAGTAATCCAGCACACCTCAGCCTCCCCAGTCACAGCCCATCCTGTATCCTCGACCACCTCGCAGCAGTGTGGCCAAGGCAGGGGCTGGTGCCCTTCACTGCTGCTCCTGGTGACAGAAGAGGCACAACTTTTGGCTGGAAGCTGGAGCTTTCTCCAAGATAAGGCACTGAGCAGAACTACTCTGTCAGAGCCCACAAGGAAAAGCGATGAAGCGATGAGCAGCCTACAACTAAAAATGGAAAACTTAAAGCGGTTAGTGTGCAAAACCATGACCTTGTGAGCTGAAGCACCTAACCAAGGCCACTCTTTCAGGAGGTGGAAGAACATCCATGCAGTACATTAGGGATGCTCTGGACCAAGCCCTGGGATGGTTTTGCTGCCTCTTTCCGGGCAGGTCTGCAGGCAGTGAGGGTTCCTTGAAGCAGGAGACTCCATTTCCCAGCTGGTGAGAAGCTGCTGAGCAGAGGCAGGTGAGGGTGTGTGTGAGCATGTAGGAGAGGCAGAAAGCAAGATGCTAAGAGAGCTCCCCAGTAATAGCTGTGCTCTCCTGTCTCCCCTTAGATGATTCAGGGATGGCCCAGCCGCTCCCTCCCCGTGCCTCCCGCTCGCTGCTAAGCAACTGCAGCAGCACAGGGGCCAGGCAGGCACCCAGCACCAACTCCTCGTTTTGAGGGAATTCAGAAGGCTTGCAGCACCCCATCAGCTGCAAAACTGGTCACTGGCACTGAGCTCCTGAGAGTAACTATGGGGCAGAGAGAAGAAAGGGAAGAGAAGTGATGGGCGGATGAGGAGAGGACAGCAAAGGACCAGGCTTGCATGGAGGGAGGGTATGCAGAAGATAATTTAATGGAAGACTCCTCATCCTTTTTGGAAGTTGAAAATGCAGTATTCCTTTATTTTTGTAG
Organism: Luscinia megarhynchos; assembly: GCA_034336665.1. Classification (NCBI taxonomy): domain Eukaryota; kingdom Metazoa; phylum Chordata; class Aves; order Passeriformes; family Muscicapidae; genus Luscinia; species Luscinia megarhynchos. Next base: position 88,890,484 of record CM067565.1, on the reverse strand, counting down.
CATCCCAGAACTAAAGCATTTTTCCCTGTTGGCACATTTCTCATCCATGCAGCACTGTGACCCCCGTATCACCCCAGCTCAGCAGATGTGGTAAGATGCTAATGGAGCTGCTCCATTTGCAGTCATGGTCACACCTGCATGTTGGCCATGCCCAGCCATCCTTCCACCTGGCCCAGGGACCTGCTGACATCTGCCCTGCAGAGCCCCCAGCCTTGACCCCAGGCAGCTGCCCCCTCACTGAGATAGCCCAATCCAACTGTGCACCTCACAGAACACCAGGTTACTGAAGTGGGCTGCTGACAAACTGGCCTTTCCCTTGGAGAAAACTGTTTTTCCAACTGGGATCTTTTCACTGGCTTGGCTTACTACAGAGCTGCACAAGCCAGTTGGTGAGCACAGGCAATGCCAACACCCACTGGGTGATGAATCTCAAGTACCCCAACGTGGCAGCACAGAAAAGCAAGGGAAAACATTATCCCCAAAGTCATATACTGGGCCAAACAGGCATTCATCCCACATTTCTTGTTTCACCAATCTGAACTGTATACAGCACTTAGTATTTTCATTACCACCATAACCAGAAACTAGTTTTTTTTAAATTAAAAAAATAATTTCTTTTTTTCTTTAATGAGTCCTGTCTCACAAAATATATTCTCTTCAGGAAAATTAGAAGAAGCAAACTTAATTTACAAGGTGCATAAGTCTTTTACTAAATTCATTCTACAGAACACAAAAATCAAACTGTTTTACTTATAAAGGTACTTACTAAATATAAAGTGAACTTAACAACATATCAACTCACAAGAAACAGTACAAACTTCTACGTATCTACCTATCTATCCACCCATATATTATTTAGGAGTCAGAATAGATAACATATAGCAGGAATACAAAGATACTTTATTACAGGACAGCCTGGGAAAAGGGATAGATATCTTATTATAAAGTGCATTTAGAAAACTAGTTCCATGACACAGGATGCACAGACACAGATGTCCTGTCATAAAGAATTCATTATTTACAAATATACTACAGAACACTCCATTTGCAATGAAGTACCATAAATAATTCACATATAATACGTGTCAGAAGTGAAGGCAGTGGCATTTTCTCCACCATCCTCAGGGAGCTTCCTATATTCAGTGAAACAGAGCTCTATTGCAACATCACAAATGCAATGAGAACATTGGATTGTCATTAAAACACAAAACTTCATTCCCCACCAACACAAGATAGGATATATTAATATATCCTATATCTCCAGATAGAGACTTCTACACAAGCACTGCTACTCTGGGGACAAGAAGTGCAATTCCTTTGCTTTTAAATTGCATATATGGATTTTATTTTCATCCCTGTGAATAATATGGAATTGCCACCTTGGGTCCAGTGCCCAGGTGCTGCAGTGTTGCACAGCTCTACCTTGTGTCCCCTACTCCAAACCAAAGAGGTACATTCAGAGGCAGGCAGGCAACTCAACCATTGTTGATCTCCCTCTCCCTGCAGAACACCTGGCAACACATTTTAAAGAGTCTGCCAGAAGTTTGAGACAGAAGATGGAAACCCCTCTCTGTTTGAAATTAGATTTTATTTTATATGGATGAACAAAGAGTCACCAGGAAAAGAAAAATAATCCATATTACTGATATGGACTGAATCTGGAAAACCAACCTAATGATGGAAGCTCCCTAGTGCATTAGCTTTTCTTTTTCCATGACCTGTGCAAATTCCCCTATTTCCCATAAGATTAAACAAAAATTGAATAAAACCCTTGACTATAAGTTCATTTTCCTCTCTATTCTGCTTGTCCCATTCTTTTCTCCAGCAGGAAACCTGCACCCATGCAAAACTTGATTTAGCCGACTCCATTAATCTGCCTCAAAGAAACAAACAAAAAAACCCCCTATATCCTCAACTATTAAATAAAAAACTCCAAAGCCCCTCAGGACTCCATGTAAACTAGCTACAGAAGCCATTCTCCACATGGATGGGTGGGCAGGACTTAAATTTTGTTTTCTTCCTTCTGAATCACGAATCAAAACCCAGCAGATTTGCCAAAGAGAGAAAAGAAAGAACAAACCAAGAAAACCTTACCAGGCTCCTAGAGATGACACTCAGGAGATTGGGCTGATAGAGTATTTCACAGCATCAGGTGGTCTCTACCCACTTCCCACAGATGTGTAAAACAGAAGAGACCACTGCAGTCACCAGTCTGACCTTCCACCCAAGGTGTGCCACAGACCTACATGCAGATATATGGCTTGCTATAAACATACACAGAGCAATACTTTCCTTTGCTAAAAACATGTAGTCTGATTCCCAGGAAAGTGATTAGGAATCCATCATGTCCAAAGGGAGCTGTTTTAGAGAATAATTCATTCTGTTTAATAATTTGTGTTTTACAAGTAGCCCAGATTCATCTGGTTTCAACTTTCAGCTATTCAGTCTCATTACATCTCCTCCTACTAAACTGAAGAGTTTTGTACTTTTTTCCTCTATAGATATTTGCAAAATACAACTCATCCACTTCACTTGAAGCATGCAAAGCTTTTTATTTAGAAAAGTCTAACAGTAAAACAGGTTTTCCAACTGCAATCAATCTCTTAGCTTTCTGCAGGCATGTAATGAATTGGACTCTGTATTTCAGTAATGATCCTGTGCCATCACACACTGGTAAAACACTACATGCTCCTAGGAGACATGCTTGGCTTTTACATCCAAAAAATGTATCCAGTCCTTCAGCAGTGCTGCAAGGCCTCTGTGTTTTGTTAGCTTCCTCCCATCACCCCAGCTCCCTTCCAATGCAATGAATTTAGCCCAACCCTCTGCATAACATACAGGGCTGGACTGGCCTGTGCTAACATTCAGGCTACTCAAATAAGCCCACACCAAAAGGAAATTAACTCCTTGTGTGACAGAGAACATATGTGCCATATCCCTGATTTTTGGTGACATTTTCAAATTCAGAAAGAGAAAGCTTTGTTCAGTATAATTTCCAGCGACCTTGAAATATAACTACCTCAGTTCTACCAACTAAAGGCTGCTACTTCTCCCTTCCCTTTCCAAGAAATCACATTGCCTCATCACCCATTCATACTCATACCTTAATTCTCTATTTGCTGCATATATGTGGACATAGATAAATGTGATGGAAGTCCCAGCATAAAGTCTGTTCCTCTCTGCAGAAAAGCACTGAACAGCACTGGGTGCACATTTGATGTCCTCTCAAGCAACAGTACACAACAGTTCATCACATTGTTGTGTGCTGCTCCATTTTGAGCACTGGATACAGCATTTTTAGATGTGACCTCCACTTCCCCCTACAGAAAAACTTAACAAGTTAAAACATATCCTGGTTAAGTCAGTGCAGGATTGTAGTTTGTTGTTTTGTTGTTGTTTTGTTAGTTTTTTTTTTCTTTATGCAGTATCTAATAAAGCATCAGCAACATTAACATTAGGGTTATTGGTTTACTTAATATTATGATGTTCCATTAGACAAGGGATAATACAATTGTAGGCTGGAAATTAACTATGGAAACATGTTGATATGGTTATATGAAGTCATGAAACTTTTTCAAATGCAGAAGCACTGCTTCTACAGTACAGTTTAAACAAGTTAACTTATTTCAGCTGTATATGCATAATAAACTTTTGCTCTATGCTGTCATATCAGATACTCATTCTTCCAAAACAAAAATATTTGTTTTGGTTTTTTAAATACAATAAAGCATTTAATGACTAGGAAAAAAAAAACCCTGTGCTTGAACTTGAGTCAGAACATAGTGCTGCTTCTGCTTTCAGCCCAAAAAAGAGAATTCCTATCACCATTATTAAACAGCAGTAATATTTATAGACAAAAGTAGCACTTCAGTTGTACTATTTTCACTTTTTTAGAGTAAGAGCACTTTATCTTTTTGACAAATGGCACTGCAATGGTGTGGTGGAAAAGCACCATGAAGGGGAGCAGAGGCAGAAGAATCTGAAGCTAGTGTCACAGCAGAGTAGAGGTGGTGAGATCAGCTGATGTTACAGCTTACATGAAGGATTCCCTCTAAAACAAGGGTCTAAGATGCCAGACCCAAGTGCTCAGTGCTGTTTTTACCTTATGGATTTATTCCCAGAAGAGAAACATAATGTAGACCTAAAGGTGTTCTCCCAGGCTATGCTTTAATAAGGTTTTAACTTTTTAACAAAGGTCAAAGAAATTTCAACACAACTCCTCAAGTTAGTGTTGCCTAAGTAAAACCTGTGTAACCATTTGTTGAACCCTAGCCCAACAGCAGAATTAATTACCACAATTAATTACTAGCCACAAAGCCTTCCCCAGGATATTAGAACATATCTACCACAGCTCATTTAAAAATGAAATGTTTCATTTGCTGTACCTAACAAAGGATGGCCAACTTGTCCATCAGGAAAATACTCCCTGACCATCACGCAGCTGTTCCTAAATAATCAGGCTGAGGACTCACTTCTCTGAATAAGTGGCTTTGGGTTTTTTTTTAGTGTTTTGGCCTCCATCACAAAGTTAAAGCTATTTCCTCATTTCCGAGCACGCTGGTATCCAAGCAAAGGAGAGGCAGAACTTTCACTTCTCACCTGCTCACAGAAAGGTCACACCTCACTGTTAACAACTCAACTGAAATACAGCAAGAAAGCTCCAGCCACCTGAGACACTGGGAAATCTCTCCCATTCTCTGTGAGCTGTTTTCAAGCAAACCAAACCATTTTTGTAAGCCCACATCAAGCCTGTGGCAGAGGAGAACTGGAGCACAGGCAGGACAGAGGCACTCTGAAGCTGGGGACAGGGTTCAAGTGATCCTCTCACTATGAAGAGTCCCTTCCTCTCAGTGACACCAGGCAGCATGGATAAAGGCATCACTGTACTTCTGGAATAAATTCTTTCCTGTGAGGGTGGTGAGGCATTGGCACAGGCTGCCTAAAGAAGTTGTGGATGTCCCATCCATGTAAGTGTTCAAGGCCAGGTTGAATGGAGTCCTGAGAAACCTGGTCTAGTGGGAGGTATCCATGCCCATGGCAGGGGGTTGGAAGGAGATGATCTATAAGGTCCAACCCAAAACATCCTGTGATTTGATGAAAACACAATCATGCTGCAGACAAGCAGGTTAAAATGCTGCCAATTGTTATTCTGCACATCAGCCTCTTTCTCAGCTTCTGAAGTATTATCCAAACACCAAAGTATGCTGAAAGACTACTTCTTGCAACTTCATATTTCTATTACAGGCTCCAGCCAGTCACTTGTCTTTTGTGGCTGCATGTATTTCCTATTTAAGAAAAGGACTATAGCAGTTCCTGGTTTGCCACATCTTCAAACAGTGAGTCTGCGCAGCAGCTTCCTCTGCCCTGCATTACTCCTCACTGGTGAACACCCTCTTCCCTCCCAACCTGCTCAGAAATATGCTCAGCCACCTACAAAGCCAATTGACAGACACAAGGTAACAAAATGAAGGATTTCCAAACCACATCCATGATGACAGCCCACAGGACTTTTTGCTCTAAACCTAGGTTTCAATCCTCCCTTCTCCATCTGCACCTTCTATCTCTTTCAAAATAATGAGCAAACATTTCTCCAGCTTCACAAATCTGGCACATTTCACTTTCCTTGTCATTTAAGAGATACTATTAATACCAAATAGTTTGTGTGTAAGAACACTGTGCACTTTTGTAAAGCTTTATTCAAAGCATCCTGTGATCTTCCACTGAAAGCATTAATTTAGTGCTTTCACAGTACTTCTGAAGCTTGTATTATAAATTGTCTCACACAGGTGGAAACTCTGAGGCTAAATGACTTGCTGTTGGGCTAACCACCAGAAACCCTCATGTCCTGCCTCCCCAAAATCTGTATTTCACCATTTCTGGCCAACCCTTGCTCCAGCGCTTCCTGTCCTGCATCCAACTTCAGGTGTCATCGTGCCTTTCTCTCTCTATTGCCACACCTATGTAGGTGTCTGGCAGAGCTCCCCAGACATTCTCTTTTCCCAAAGATTTCCTGAAATTAAGTCATTAAATGATTAACAAAAAAGTTCATCACCTGCTAAGAAAACTATTTATACAAACCACATTCCCACCTACAGCAATCTGTATGGCTGTGTTTCTATGTTCCACCACACCACCTGAACATGAAAAGCTCATGTTAACCCCTTCCAAATGAAAAGAATACTCTAAGGACCTGGTCTTTTAAAAATTATTTTCCTGGATCAGCAAGAGACTGCTTGTAAATATCACGTAAGTCACAATCTGTTTTAAACTGCAGAAAAGAAACATAGAAGGCCTATCCCTCACCTTCAACTATCCTTCAGGTGCCATTCTACAATTAAGTAAAAGTGTATTTCTTTAATAAGAAGAAAACATATATATGAAAGAGGACAAACAATCAGAAAAAGACTAACACTTCACATCCAACAACTAAAAACATAAGGAAATAATTTAAAATTTAATCAGTACTGAAAACTAAAGCCACACATGAAAAAAAGACAGTCTATTCAAATGTGAACTTGTCTTGACACAGAACAGGATCTCCAAACTGTATGGGACTCACAGTGCCTAAGAGTATTGCTTGCTTTGATTCTTGCACCAGGATCCATCACCATCTGGCCATACAGTCATCTTTCTCGTTTTAATAAAAGTATTTTAAGAATGTAAGAGAATACCTTGTATTATCCACTATCACCTACGGTTTGCTGAACAGTGGCCATTTTTACTTTCACTCAAACCTCATGTAATACTAGGTCTCACCAGAAACTAATGTCAGAACTTCAGATCATCCTACAGATGACCCTTAACTACTGATCCTGCTGAAGGCTACATTAAACAAAAGTTTTCACCTCCTTTTGTGTGTTAAGTAATCAGAGCTACAAATCATTTCAAGACTCACTCTTCATTAGGGTTATTTAGAGCATGCTGTCTTATTCCTTTCATTCCCTCACACCACATCTGAAAACTGGAGAAGTAAGAACACACCCTCATCTGGCTCTGACCCTCAGCCCAGAACTGAGGAACAACAGCTGCTCCCTGACTCAGCGACACACAGAGCACACATTTAACAATTGCTAGAGAGATAATGCACACATTCCTGGAAAGTTCTCCAACAATCTCTCTTGGTAGAACTGCCAAGTTTTCTAGGCAGCATGGGCCATCCAAAAGATCATGAAAGGAAAAAGTTACACAGCAAGCTGCACAGGTACATCCCAAGCATGTTTTTTAACCAGTAAAAGCTTGTTGGATATCCTCCTGGCATGGTGTCAAAATGCCCTACTTCCACTGAGTTTTGTTAGTGGGATTGATGGTGTAACTAATTCAACTTCAGAGAACACTTCTAATGAAGTCTTCTCTACCTCATAATCTACCTCTCTTAAGGCTACTAAAGGGGATGACATTTTAAGTTGCAAGTCAGGACAAAAAAAGCAGAGAAGAAAAAGGACAGAGATAATTTGTTCTTCCAAGTAGTCTACTCAAGAAATCCAGAGGAAGTTAAGTGGGACACAGTCAGGTATACTTGTTTCCCTGTCTCTTAAGAGCATAGATTAGGGTAAGAGGCAGAGAGTGCACACTTCCCTTTTGTAAAAGAAATAGCATGCCACCATTATAATAACACCTAGCAATGCACAGGATCAAAGTGACAACACTAGTATATATTAGAGGTAAAATTCATCTCAGCCTGTAACAGACAGACCAAACAGAGCATTCCCTGAGCTGCAGAAGATGGCTTTGGTGGGAGGTACCATCACTCAAATCCCCACAGCCATCCCACACTGCCCTAAGGCAATAACTTGAGTCACTTCACAGTGAGATGCCCAAAATGAGGCTGTGTACAACGCCTCTATGGAAGCAGAAGTCTTGACCTTTTCAATCTCCACAAGGTGTGTTCAAATACTACACTCACAGGCAACTGTTGAAATAAATCATGAAAGCAGAATACTGTTAAGGTTCACCATTTGAAAGCAAAAGGCCAATAAAGTACAAAAGCAATGAGCCTCCTCTCCTCCTGATAAAATAGAGGAGGAAAAACAGACCCAACCCTGCTGGCACACTTTGCACTCAAATTCCTTTTGACAATTTATGAACTTTTTTAGTTCCTCCTGTTTAACAGAATTACTTCAGCAGTATAAAAGTTGGCAGCATAGCTATCTCAGAAAAAAAGTTGCTCCATTCTTTATTGGTAAGCAGTGCACACACACACACAAAACCCCACACCCACAGGAAATTGAGAGCTATTCATTTAGTTTTAGCCAAGTCTTTGTGAGACTGTACCTTCTGACTATTAGCTGATGGTAAACGTGCAACTGTCTGGTACTTAATCTCATATAAAAACTAGACCAAAAAACCCTATCAATATTAAATTTAACCTTCAAAAAAGAACACAAGTGGTATGAATGCAATTGTCTGGAAAAATGCTACTTAGCAAAAACAAAACAACTACTCCCCCACGTACATGCAATATTTAAAAGAAAGAATTCAAAGCTGTAATTATGTTCACACAAACCTAAACTGCAGAGTACAAGAAGTTCAGTGATACAAAATCCTGTATTATTTGTAATGACACCACGTACTTCCTCTTGTATTTTTTTCTTGGTATTTTGGGGGCTTGATGGGATGCTGTCCATTGCCATTACCAGGGATCAGAAGGAAAATAGGAAACCAATTCTTGTCATCTGTACAGAACATGAAACCTGCAGCAATGGTAAACAAAAAACTAATAAGGTTACTTTGTGGTAAAGTATACTTTTAGCTAGGTATAATTTGTCAGAGCAGCAGCTGGTTTTAATACAGCCATAACACAAAATTACAAACTTCTTGGAATTTAAAAAAAAAGAACTCCAAGAGATACCCTTGGAGAACTGCATTTGGGAAGACAGCAATCCTGTAAAAAATGACTGGGGGTTACAGCAGACACCATCTAGACACTAAATTTCCTGCACAAATCTACAGCTAAGCGAGGAAGTGTAACCCCTGGATGGATAAGAGCATTATTTTGTATATGGCAAGGAAAGGAGGGAGAATGTTATCTAAAAAACAGTAACAACAAGGGCAACATGCATTTCTGGTCCATTCACTTTGGAAAAGAAAATATCACAAGAACAGTGAAAGACTCAGAGAATACATCTCATATCAGGAGTTTAAACAGTCTGCATATTTGGCTTATCCAAGAGGATAATGGTTATCAGTGACTTACCAACAAAATGGCTAAATGTCTCTACCAAAATTTACTCAGAAGATAAGGAATACATTAGCCAAAGCTGGGCCCCCAAAAGATGCTTCTGGTCAGATGAAAAGGTTTTGAAGAATTCAGGATAAATCTTCTGTGCCTGACTGTGCATAATTACAGTTGATTGATATGATGCGTAGTATGCTCAGAAACTCATTGACAGCAAGCTTGCTAAATGCAGTTTCTCCAAGAACCACTTTCTATCTTATCCAGCTGACTAAAACCTTGTGCAATTCCTTTGGCATTTACATCCTTCCCACTGCAGCAGTGCTATCCATTCACAAATACAGACCTCTGCATTCAGTTAACTCCAACAAGTATGGCCCTTGGAGCACAACTCTTCAGAAGCACCTGCTGCTCCCTGCACACCATCAGAATATTCAAATCAAAGTTCATTTGTCTTCAAAGTGCTCCAAGGCCTCAGTTCAGGATACTCAAGGCTTTTGCCAGAGCTCCAAGACAGCAATCTACTGTTCTGCTGCTCTACCTAATGTTAATGAGATTCAAATTTTTGTGTGGATAAATGAGGCACGTGAAAGGATTTCCAGGTATGGAAATGGCAGGTTTGAGAAATGAAGATAATGATAGCCATCCATGCCTCTCTGCACTTTTTAACTGATAGCAATTTGTATTTAACAAAAGCACTGTGCATTATACTACATCCAGATACCATATTACATATTTTCATGGATGAACAGAAAGTCAGTCAGTCAGGAAAGGGCACCTCTGTAAGGTAACACCAGAAGTTATGGGCTCACTATAGAAATCACTGAGTGAGAGCTCATGATCTGCTCTAGCAGGACAGGATGAACAGACACCAGATGCTCATTTTGGGGACAAAAGCCTTTGAATGTACTTCAAAGACTATGTTTTCTATAAATAAAGCCAATTCCTTGGGGTTTATGAAGTCCACAAGTCACCAGAGCCCTGGCTAGTGTCTGAGAGCATCAGGAGGGCCACCAGAGAATAAAGAGAGTCCCACCCAGTGTGCTTGGCTGCCTGCTCCTTGCAGCCCCACCACCCCAGTGGGTGGAAGAAGGAGAGCTCTCAGCCCCTTCAACACAGCCTCTTTTCCACCTGGAGCAGGAAATTACCACCTGCAGCTGGAGGTCACTCATGAACCCAGACACCACATTTTTTGTGGGAGATTAGCAGCAAACTAGCTTTTGCTGTTTTTTGAGCTCTGTCTGGGCACCTTAACTAATACTTTAACTTAAATATCTAGGGGGAGTTTAAGTTTAAATTTAATCTCATATGTGAATTTTGCAGTTTTTCACTCAGCCACTCCCCCAAATATTATTTTTGGACTTGTTTATTTTATATATTTTTTTAAAAACAGCAAGTTACTAGCATGTCTGAAAGTTGGCAGCCAAGTCTGAACTTGGAAACTGCACAACCTTCACATGGAATGGGTTTCAGTGAAAAAAGCAGAACATTTCTGTATCTCACTACACCAGTAGCAAACCCTTAACCTCACTGCTAGGAACCTCCACTAAAATTTTCCTTTTAACTCTATCTGGCACCTAGTCTTTAATTTAGGAAAGGCTTGATAGGAAGAATGAACAGTCAAGAGGGAGATAAAGAAAGGAAAAGAGGAAGAGAGGGGCCAAGATTCAAAAGATTAGTAGTGGTGGTTGACACTTTGGTGCTGAAAGTCAATCAGATCCATTTCCTAAATTAACAGAAAAAAAAGGAAAAAAACCAAAACAATACAAAATAGTCCCTACAGTCTGTCACATTCTTGGTTGGGCTTAACAAAAGCAGAGAAGGTTCTCCACATCAAGGATAAGAATACATGGCAAGGCTTTGACATCTGAAGAGCAATAATTAATCACATCAACAGTAAGTATCATCCTCTTTCTACTGAAAGGGGAGCTGACTCAAAGACAACCAAGGGAGTTGCCCAAAACCACACCACCAGTCATTAGCAGAGCTGCAGTTGGAAGTTTCTGGCTGCCAGTGCTGTTTTCAATGCCTGAAATTGGCAGCCAGTGCACAGAGCTGGTACCCTGTGTGCTCACCAGGGCAGGGTCACCTGCTGCCCATTCCTCATCTCCCAGCTCCAGTCACACCAGCAGGAAGAAAGGATGTAAGGAGGGGCTCAGGGATCAGCACTGGTGCTCCCATCACCCCACAGCCCTGCTCCACCCTGAAGGGGGCAGCTGCAACCCCCAGGAGCTGCCCTGTGCCCATGCTCCTCCTGAAGCCCAGAGAACCTGGGTCAGAAAAATAACCCCAGGGAGAAGTCTAAGCCAGTGGTTCTGGCCAAGTTTAGTCCCCTGCCCTGGCTCACTGGGTGGGGTGAAAGGCAGGCAAGAAGCACCCCAGAGGCTGCACACCTCAACTACTCCTCATCTTTGTGCTTGACACACCCCCAGGAGAGCTTCAGATCAGTCCACTTCTCAAGCAGAAGCTGAAATGGCTCTTTCCATCTCATCCCTATAGCTTTAATGTGAACTTTACAGTACTGATTTCAGTTTCTCTTAATTGCTTAGTCAAGAGACCAATATTATTTGTACCTTACACAGCCAGACAGCTCATAGCAAGGATATTTCAAAACCAAAAGTAGTCCATTTTGTAAGAGTAGTTGGGAAAGTATTAAATAGGTGAATTTTCATTCTTAGTTTTTACAAAAGCAACACAATTCTTTTAACAAGCATTTGGGAAACCCAGTCTGACAGAGAGGTGGAGGGGGAAGTGAGTATCCTACATTTACACAAAAAGCAGAACCACAGAAATCTGCTTTTTGTAGCATAATTAGTCTTCATTCATATACAAAATTACATCTAGGTCTCTGTTATATTAGCTGGATATATTCCCTTTGTTTCTATATTCTGCCTGATACCTGCCTATACTGAGCTCTCCAGACATTCCTTCCAACTCACTTGATCCTTTGAAGCTGACAGTTATCTACAAATTCAGGCACTGAAGTAATTTATTCTTTTAGAAGTGTTAAGCATTTAAAACTTGCAACATCAGATCATGCAAGTATTCAAATTTTCTGGAAGAAAAAGAAAAGGAAAAAGCATTTACCTTGATGTCTACATTTATGTATATATTCTCCCCCTACACACTCTTATCTAGAGGCTTTTCCTCATGCATGAGATTTCCCATTTTTCTGCCTGTGCTTTCCAGGTACTTTCCACATATTGTGATATAACAGCTAAATAACACAAGAAAAGAAGCTCAAATTACCTGTTACCGTTTTATTCAAATTACCTTTCTTATTGTGAAAGCTTCCCTAAGATGGCTTCTGTAGAGACAAAAGTATTCACTGGCAATGTCAAAGGGAATTATTAAAATTCATCCAGCAGTGATGCAAGAGTTTTGTGCTGACCTGCACTAACACAAGAAACCACAATGTACCAGTTTGGACAGAAGTAATTCCTGGACTTTGCCTCTATTTGGCCTCATCAAAATCAAGCGTTACTCCCAGTAAACAAGACAAACACACCCAAAATGAAAAAAAAACAAACCAAAACCCACACAAACACTTCAACGAGTTACTGTGGTTCTGCATGCTAAAATCGGGGGTTTCACTGCCAAGGCTCGTTAGAAAAGAGCAACCAGAAAACGTTTGCAAAACAGATTACTATTATGGAGGGCATTAACAGCTATTAATAACAGAATATACATCAACCTACTGCTTTTTAGATAGTATTAACTGGCAACCTGATTTGGAACTGTTAAGACAAGAGACCTTGCAGACACCATTTGTCAGGTCTAAGCTAACAGTAGGTGAAAATAGGGCTGATAACAGTTACTTCCTTGTCATTTCCTTTCAAAAATGACACAATGCTGCTTCAGCCATCAAAGTAATTTTTATCTCATCAGCGTCCCTCCGAAAATAGATTAGGCCTTATAGAATGATTTTATATTTATGATCTGAGCTGTCGGGCAGACCTCACACAAAACTGGACTTGCAATTCACAAGGGCTCCGGGTTGCTCGGAAGGAAGCAAGATAAAGGCACAGGGAAATATGGGGGAAGGAAAAGAAAATATTGGGTGAGAGGTCTGGCACCTATCAACATTGCTGCAAGCTTGCCAAGCCTCATAATTTCATCACTAGGCTTCAGGAATATCAAAAGAGCTATTATTCATTTTTTTTCCTACCTGGTCTCGTAATCTATAAAACAGATGCCAAAAGCCAGCCATTACAAGGAAGTCACCATGGCTAGAATTAAAGCAAGATTATTTCTGCACAGGTTGGACCATCTTATTGTTGCTTTAAATGGGATCTAAACCCCTTTAACTGCAATGGCAGCAAGAAATATGGGAATGCTTCAGACTGACTCCTCCAGAAGAAGAAACAGAAGGGAACGGATCGAGAAATATCCATTAAAACTCAGCAGCCAAGGATGGGAGGCCAAGGACACTGATGGGAGGTAGAGTCAAGACCTGAGGGCATGTTTAGGGCAGAATCCAGATGACTGTCTGGAAGGATGAAAACCTAAATGTAAATGAGGAGACAGAATGCAGAAAGGGAGCAGGAGGTTAAAAAACGAAATAAATGAAGTAACACTGATGACATCTTCAGTAGTTAGGGATAGCTGAAAGAATCAGTGACAGCTGCAGCCTTGAGAAGGAACATGACCAGGACAGACACTTCTCACAACACAGGAGGATCAGGAGTGGGACAGGAGCACTTCTCCAGCTCAGGCTGCTGGGAAAAGGATAAAAAAAGCCCTTTTGGAGACCAGAGAGCAAGATACACCCATTCCTAGCTCAGAATTGAATTTTACACTGAGAAGGTATCACAAAATGAGGACTGAGTATTTCCTTTTAGAGGTGAAAGATGACAGCCAGTGGAAAGTGCTACTTCTTCATCACAGAATCTCATTTTAATGCCAGTCCAGTTGCTGGGATCTACCTTACAATTTGCACATGCCTGAGGCTGGGAATAAAGCAGGGGTGAGAGGTGTCATGGAGGTGTCATGGCCTCAAGTTTCAGAACTTGCTAGAAACAGTCTCCCCAGTGGTTGTTCTACAAGACACAGAGTGAACTTGCACTGGGAGAGACAGCACAACAGCAGTCAGCTGCTGTGCTACAAGAGCTGCCCATGCTACAGCACGCAGATCTGTCAATATTTACTCCACAGACGAGAGCAGTACATAAAATTTAAAAATGTAATATATGTACACTATTTAATACATCTATAATACAGGAGAATAATGTTTTCAGGAAATACCAGCAGATGAATGACCAAATTGCTGTCTCACCAAATTGTCCCGTCCCAATTGCTGACGCACACTGAAGTCCCCAGCAATGCTTTGACACTGGACAAACAGACTTCTCAGTGAACTGAATCTGAACAAAGCAGCCTGAACATGAGCACTTCTACCTGTCCCAAGAGCACAGGCACACTGGTGGCAGTGCCACGGAGGGCACCCTCAGCCTCCAGCCACAGCCGTGCCGCTGGCACAGGGTGCTGCAGAGGGGTGCCAGTGCACGTTGGCTGAATTCTGTAAGGTGTCCTGAAAACAATTTTAATTACCCATTCTTGGAGCACAGGAAGACTGGTTGGAACACGTGCAAGTGAAGCAGCTTGTTTACATAACAAAGGAGGTATGCTTGTGAGGTGCTTTGTGTAAAGTGCTGCACACAGTGAGCTCTCTCACCTGGAGAGCTGTGTTTTACCAACTACACACACACAAGACCACCTTCGTGTAGAGAAGGTAAAATATTCATAACATGATCCAACAGTGGCATGAGGGTGGTTTAAATGGACAGCATGTCTACCACTTGCAAAAAACCAGGCAGCCACCAAGTCCTGGACTCTTGCATACACCACACAGTGCCAAGAGTCATTCAGAGTTTTCAGTTCTTGCTTGAGGAGCCACCTTCCAAAGGCTAACTCTACTTGGAAAATAAAACTTAAATGAAAAGAACAAAAAAACCCTGACAAACCAAGAAAACTCAAGAGTGTCTGCAAGAGCTAAATATCTGAATCCAAGGAAAAAGTCATTTAGTCCTGATCCTCATACAATGGCATCATGCATTTAGCTGTTTCCATGACATTTTCCAACCAAGAGCCAAAAAGAACCATAGGGATTTCTGAGGCCTGTAAATGGTGCAGAACTCAGGAAGAAGGAGGAGACAAAAATGAAATAAGCAAGTGATAGAGCTGGACGGTTGCATGTGGATTACATTGAAAGACAGTGACAATCCCTAGGTAATACTACTTTTGTGCTTGGCTGTTTGTTGTTTGAATATGGCTCTCCCAACATCTAACAGTTTTAGAGACATCTACTCCTCTCTACCAGTGGAAACTTCTGAAGTAGAAACCAAAAGGAAAAAAGTAACCACCTAAACACTACCTTTTAAAAACACTATAAGAAGATAAATTTTAAAAGATCAGCAAACTCGCAGCTTTCTTCAGCACATTAGTGACACCAAATATTAATTTCAAACACAAATCTAGAGCATTTCTACCCATACATACTTTGTCATAATAAAGAAATAGTCCAATAGTTCTGCCACCAGAAAAACAAATTTTTAAATGTAGAAGTCAAAACAGCTCCAAGATCTTTTGAACTTCTAAATATCTGGGCTGGGAATATGGGGGAAGGCAATATATCAAAACAAAGAAAAAGCTTCTCTACATCCTCTATTACTTAAAAAAAAACAACAAAAAACTCTAAAATAATATCATTACTGTCTTGCTAACCTCTGTGCCTGCAAGGGCATCGGTTTTTGTCTTCTGGCCTTTGCACACCAGTTCACCAGGAGAAAAAGCTGGTCAGAAGCTGTATAGAACAGAGATGGTCTCTGCTCAGAGGCTTAGAGGCAGATTCAATTTAAAAATAATTATCACAATTATTTGCAGGGTTCTGCCAGGAAAAAAAAATTATCTTCGACCCGAGAAACAAACTAGTGTGACAGTTTTGTGTAGGAACATGTTTATCTTACCCTCTCTCTTACCTTATCAGACACATCTCCTCGTCCTATTCAAAACACAGCAAGTCATGAAATTCCATCTGCAACAAAAGGAAGAGCCCATTAATACCTTCTGATAACCTTACAACAGGAGTCTAATAAGCAGTTCAAGAAAAAAAACAAGTTAAGCTTCTCCTGCCATTCCAGTATAATCTACACCCCAGGCAAGTCACCCTCCTGTTTGCAGCAATCTGGGAAGCGTGGATAATAAAGATATTAAAGATGTTGTAACATGTCCTGTAAGAAATATGCTCTTCCTCCTTTGGCAGGGCTAACAGAGGTGGCCAAAGCATACAGGTTGTCCTGCAGAGTCATAAGTAAGTCTGCAGCATCCTCTCATTAAATTAAATGAGCATCAAATTACATAATGTGAACAGTTGTAAAATGAGACCAATGGTAATGGCTAGAAATAATCCCAGCGGTGTTATACATCGTGGAGACAATTTTCCATCAGACTATCAAACCTGGGTAAGCAGCACTTTTTATCTCCAGGCCAAGAAACTGTCAGCATGCAGCCTCTCTTAAAAAACAGTAAAGCATGTTAGAAATGGATGGAACAAAACTCTCATGCTCAAGTTTAAATGATGCCTGCCCTGAACAAGTACATTTAATTTCCTAACTCCTTTACAGACCAACCTTTCAAAGCAACCAAGGTGTTTTTATACTGTAGGTAAACATGACACAGTCTGGCATACTTGGGATCAGACGAAGGAATACCACACACCTAACCAACATATTTGCAACCTTAAAATTGTCAATTAAAATTTACAGTCTGGATAGACTCAGGCTTGAACAAACACTTTTCCACGGCACTATTAAGAAGAGACGACATGACCTGCAATCCAGCCAGTCCATGAGTCACTAGGGCAGAAGAGAGACCTCCCATCTGGCAACCTGAAAGCTCTAAGAGTCTGCCTAGAGTCAGAAGTGTGAATCAAGGAACCAAACCCAATCCCTTTGCACTCTTTTAGCCCTTCTAGTGTCCTGCCCACAAAGTCCAGAAGCCTGTTAGTCCAGTGCCAGAGTGGAAAAGGTCTGAAATGTGCAACAGTGAAATGGCACACAAGAGATACTACTAAAAACCCAAACAAAGCATGCTTAATTTTTCAGTCCAGTTATCTGGGGGGAGATACAATGGGAAATTAAAGGATTTGAAGCAAATAGTTTTCATGTTTGCCTACCTCTCCTGCAGTGATGCTACTAAAGGTATCCTAAAGTAAGAAAAAAAACGGTGGACCCTCACTTGGTTTTTTTTTTTTCAACACCAAGCAGCTGCAGCCAAGATGCCAACAGACCCCAGCAGCAACCCAGAGGAGCTCAGTGCCACAGAGAGGTGACATCCTTCACCACACTGCACTGACATTTCCCCACCACCAAAATGGGGATGGCAGCATGGGGGTCCCCAGCCAGGATCCAAATTGCCAGCTCTGGGGCACTTCCTTTTTCCCCTAAGTGTATACTAGTACACATGAAGTCCTAAAAAATAAACTTTTCATCCTGTAAATACCATTTTTTCAGATTCTACTGATGACCATTAATTTTATTTGCATTACCAGAATAATATGACAACACAGTTACACCACTATGGGGTTTGTTTTTCTGTTTTAAATTTGTTTGGTTAGTTTTTTGGTTTTTCCATTAGGAAGAAGAGCTCTTCTGTCCACATTACAGAAAGATTTGAACAAAAGAGAGCCACTGACCAAGAGCCCACTTCAGTATCCCTACCCTCCTATTCCCCTGCCAACCCAGTAAAATTCCTCAGAGCACAACCTCTTCCTGGCTATTTTCAGAGCAACTGTAGCAATCATACAAGAACAATGGGGAAGTTTGTTTTACTCAAAGAGTAAATGTTTTGCAGCTTCCAATGTAAATATTTTAATTAATGGAATTTTTTTAACTCTCTACTGCCTTACTTGTATTCACATTCACACAGAGCCATCAGGACAGAAGCAGCACTCAACTGCTGTAATACAGAGAAGAAAATACAACATAGAAAAATGACATGCTGACTTCAGAAAAAGCACCTTCATAATCAAATCAAAATTCAGTGGGCATTTCTTGGGGGAGATCTGTTATAAGAATTTAAAAGAAGCAAGTCTGCTCTTGCTCTGTGTCCAGCCAAGGGCCCATATTAGTTCTCACTGAGACTGTAGGCCTATTTTCATAGGCAACCTGAAGAAAACCACAACTCACTGTATTTCTGAAACAACAATATGCCCAATGACCAGGCTTTAAGGAAAAAGTGACTTATCATTTTGTGTCAGACATCAATATGGTGGCTCTTTGGCTTTAACAGTGCCTCTCCCCTTAGAAACTATCTTCTTCTCTGCCCCCAGATACCAGGATAAAGTTTGGATGCAATATCAGCAGATGGCTGGCATTCAAGATTTTTTTTAATTTTCTTTTTCAAATGAAGTAGGACACAGATGGTGACGTTCCTGCTTTCCCAAAGCCTGAAACATGAACATAGACCTGTCTGAGCTGGGAAGCTCAAACCCATAGTGCATTTCAGGGGAGCTGCACAAATTACTGCACGGACCAGTTTAGCCTGAAGCAGTCCCACACGTGGCAGTATTTCCCTTTCCCTGCTTTTATCTGAATGGGAGGTTTTGTTCTTCTTGTACTGACCTCACCATACTTGATGCCTGTTAGCAACATCGTTCCAGAAGTTCAAGCAAGCTCTGTAGAAACTCCCCACCACTGTAAGCAATACACATGCTACCCCAGGTAAAATCCTCACTGTACCTTTCAAAAAATTACCACATTTGTACTCTTCCACCACCTCATGCAAGGTGCTGGCTGCCTTATGGATTAAAGCTCCCCAGGTTCTGCAATTCTCACAACTGCTGTCCTCACTGGCAGCTCCATCACCTCCAGGCCAGTGGCACTTGGCTCATCACATCCCACCAGGCAGTGGCCAGCACTGGAAATGATGGGAAGAGGCTCCTGCCCTCTCTCCTGCAGAAACTAATAACTGAAGAAGGAGTAAGACCTCTCAACTCCATGTCATCGAGAACAAACCTCCCACAGTGCTAAATTACTACATGCTGGCTATCAACCACTCCCCATTTAGGATGGGGAGCAGCAGGAGAAAGAATACCTGGCTCTTACTGGAGTGAGACCCCTTAATTCAGCAGCAGCAGGAGATGCTGGGGACAACAGCCTGCTTGTTCCTGCAGAAGGAAGCAGGAGCAAGCAGATACAACACCCCTCATGGTGTGCATGATACATCATCCTCACCATGGTACCTGACTCTAGGTAGGGTAAATGGGTGCCAAAAGACAATGGCAGCTGAGAGCTCCCCTTGCAGCAAGGTCATTCACAAAGATGTGTTTGCAAAACCCTTCCAAGTCCCTCACAATGCCACAAAGTGAAAGCAAAACTCCTCATCTTATATTTGAGTGTTACCAACCATTGCTATGTACTGATGGACATTTACACGGTAACAACTTTAACTTCCAGATCAGAAAAAACTTTCCTTAAAAAAACCCAAAAAATAAACAAACCCCACCCATCACTTCTTTCCCCATATTATCCATCAGATTTTCTGGCTGTATGTGCAACATTAAAACAGAGAGTAAAGATCAAAGAAGTAACTATCTGTGCTAGGAACAGACTTCTCAAAGTGTGTCAGAGCAAACTTCTCATGGAAGACCCAAGTGAGGAGGCAGAGTTTCCATGAAGCCCTCAATGTGCACAGACTCTGGAAAAGGAGATCTCCGAGCAAGCAACCAACCTAAGGCTTATGTGAGTGCTTCCATCTTCCTCTCTGACCCCTTCTAGGGAGACACTGCATCTGACTTCCTCACATGCCTATTTAATCAGCAATGTGAAACTTGCACAACCTTACCGGCGTCTCTGTGGTCCTCCCATCAGGGCAATGAGCAGAAACACACCCCAAAGGAGCAGAACATTCATAAGTCTCCCAAGCCCACGGGATGGAAAAGCAAGTGGGGAGAGAACAGATGAATGTTAATCTCTCCTCCTTGCCGCCAGCAGCAGTCTGTACTCTCCCACGCAGACAAGAGGGAGGCTGTACAATTTGTTGAGGCCAAACTGTCTGGAAAAATGCAGGGAGAGAAAACTGATGGCAAATTCTCTATCTCTTCTCGTACTGGAGGGAAAGTGAAAGTCAGCCATAGAGTTGCTGATAGAACATGAGACCACAGGGTCTTTAAGGGACCACAGTGCTGGGCTATGCAGGACTCCATCAGTTCAGCAAATTCACTGCCTAAAATATTCTGCTCACACACTGCTTCTTATGGGAAATACTTCCATTGGCAGATTAAGCTTTTTGTCTGATCATAAGAACACCAAAAAGACCTGACACCACTCCATCACTGTGTTAATTCACAAGTGTAGAACTTCTCCCTAGCCTACATGACTCCAAACTCCTATTTCCTAGCCACGAGTAGGAAGCCAATGAGCACAACTTGGAGCAGTTGCCACCACAGACACTTCTTTAACTGATCTGTGCCTCAAAGGTGCCTGTCAGCACACAGTGCTGTACATGTGCCAAACGAGAGCATGGGGGAGAAGCTCCAAGCAGGAAACAGAAGCTTGTCTTAGATTAGCACAGATCACTCAAGTGTAGTGCTATGCTCAGATTTGGTTTTGATTTGCAAACCTTGCTGTCATTGGCTAAGAGGATGTCTCAAGTTTTGTTAAAATAGGCAAAAAAGAAAAGCTAGAAAGCTGAAACACACAAATGAAATTACCCTGGCAGCAGTAGGTACCTTTAAAACCTATGCAAGATGCATGTTCCTGAAACCCCATTTTTACAGCTTGCTTTTCCATCTCCCCTTCCAGCTGAAGGCAGCTTCTTGGATGGGCATCTCCTAGGTCTCCAGCAAAACATATTCAAAAAGGCAGAGACAGCAAAAGGAGAGTCTCTCTGCTGCAGCAGTTTGAGCCATCATCAGTCACCTCTGATCTTCGAGAATCCCTCCCCACCAACCCCAAATCCATATTACAAATTTGTTGCCCACTGAGATATCTTAGAAATAAGCCAAGCCCAAGACCAACTTAGTTCCAAGGAAATTTCAAATGGTACTCTGGTGAGCTGGTGGCATGTTTCCAGTTCTCACTGATAATTCCAGAATTAAGAGTCCTGGAGTCACCATATTGCCTGAAGACAGCAGATCCTACCCTCAAACACACGTGCCAGCATTGCAGACGTGGTTTTGGTTACATTAATACCTGTCCAGCAGGAACCACTCCAGAGGAACCACTTGCCTACTCTAGGTCACAATAATCACAGTAGCAGAGACATACTGCAACCAGTATCTTGTTTAAGGACAAGGGGAAAGTTCTTTGGGTAATCTAGAAAAGGAATCTGAACCTTAAAAAGAAAACTTCAGTGAAGAACGAGGGGGGCAAAACCCCACTATTTAATGTTAGCATTTATTAATGTTTAGCCTTCAACTGTGGATAAACAGAGAAGAATCTCTCTGCCTGTGCACATATTTAAGACTGTTTACACATGAAGTCCAAAAGGATGTCCTCATTTTATAAATAATTTGATCTGATGACTACAACAGAAAAAAGTGCAACTTAAGGCTACATACATAGGCAAAACACTTGGCTACTAATGTCTAAACAGGGGGGGCAAAGACTAAACATCAGAGTCACTAAAACTCAGCAAATGGTTTATAGTTGAAGCTAAGTGCTTAGCATAGTGCACATTCAACACACACCAAACTGCGACTCTCCTTAAACTTCTGAAGCTGTGCTTCCCAGTAAGTCATTTAAGTATTCAATATGAGAGTCTCCTAAATGTAAACACTTCCTCTGCTACTTATACCTGGCCACATAAGCCGTCCAGCAATGCCTTACCCCTCCCATGTGGCAGGCACAACACCCCAAAAAGCACACTTGTGGAGCCACAGGGTCAGGTAACACAGCATCAGGAGAAGCTGAGACTTCTTTCTCAAGAAATGAGGAGAAAAGGTCCTCAAAAGATTTACTGTCTGAACTCAAAGCCTGTGGTTTTGTTTTCCTTTGTCACATGCTCCTGTACGTGCACATAGATGGCTGTAGCTACACGTGTGTGCAATTTGCTTAAGATCAATCATTTTGTATGTCAGTGCAGTGGGGGAAACAATGCACACAAGAAACTCTGTATTACCCTATGAAGAAGTACTATTTCCAGGTAAAATCTCCTCTTGCACAAACTTATTTTCCAGGTTTTTTTCTCACCTGAGAACCTGTAAACAGTAGTGTAGAAATACTCTCAGCAGTCTCCAAAGAGGATTGAAGTATTTGCAATCCCAAATTTTTCATAGACTTCCTAAACTAAAAATAATGAGATTTTTTTAATGTTCTCTATTTACTGCTGCAAGCCATAAAGCCTCTTACTTTAAGTTCAAAGCATGCCCTTATGCAATCAAGAGGCCTGTATGCAGAAGAAAGGAACAGAAGATTTAAAAAAAAAAGGCAGCACATATGTAATTTTGGTGTAGCTAAATTTTCTGTAACTACTGATACTGTATCTACAGTATTTAATATTCACTATCAGTAAGGAATATCTGACAATGAAGTACAATTCTGTGCTTTTTAAGAAAAACTACAACTCTGAGACGAGCAATGAGGACTGCAAGCATTTAACTTGAAATCAGCAACCACACATGGTAAGAAAGGCCTGCCAGGATGTGATCCTTAATTATGACTTCATCCTGCACAGCTCCCCTGAAAAAGGATCAGCTGAGACATCTTGCCCAAAGCAGCTTCTACAGAGCACAGCCCAACCAAAGAGAAGACCAGGGTGCCAAAAATAACAATAAAAGAAGTTTTCCCCACAAGTAATGAGGTATCCCTTATAATTCAACCCTATAAAACCAGATTTGTCAAGTCCTAAATCAGGCTGCAGCAGTATTTCATTGCACCATAAATCTTCCTTATACCCTAGTAAAGATGCCTAATAATTTAATATGCCATAATTTTATTTTTTTTAATCTGGAACTCAACAAAAATTGCCTGAAATAGGCATCTCTTACAGTCCATTTTCCACATACGTACAGATTCCAAAATGTAACTGGTTTGCATTTTTTGCATGGAAAATGGTTTGCAAAATGCATTTACATGTAGACTACCAAAGTTTGTAATTATCTCTCTTGGGTTTCTTAGGTAGGTCAGTGAACATCTACAAAGGCTTCTGTATTATCCATGATATTCATCCAGCATCTTTTTTTTTTCCTAAAAGCAATAAAACCTCCTTAAAGAATTACACCAACAAGTAAAATTTTCAGGAGAAAGTGGGTTTCCAGAGTCAGAAACTTTCAGAACTTTTTTCTTTACTTTTTATTAAAAGTTTCATGGCCTTTATTTGCTGAAATAGATTACTTCACAAAAATGCTGAATTCCAACTGCCTCATGTACTTCTATTTCAGTGGATAAGATACACCTCACATAATGACTTCAAATAAAAAGAAAAAAAAGCAGAAGATGTTTAAAGGGGGGAGTGAGAGATACTGCCAGCACTTATTATAAAAATTTTTAATTCCCATTCCCTCCCAACTAATCAGGTCTGTTATAAAAGAAACACTATTTTAAAGCAGTTGCCATGTCTGCAAATGCCAGCACTGTAAAAAGTTAAGAGTATGATCACATCAAGCTATGAAAAATGCACATTTTTCCTCGTGAAATAGATGCGACGAAAACAGCTCTAGAACTTTAAGACTGCTCCAAGTTTGAAAAAACAGTGATGTCATTATTTTCCTGCAGCTTCTGAGAAGTTTACATCCTTGCTTCCTGCTGCCTCGTTTCACTTTTCTTAACCCAAGAAACACAGGACAAGTACCACAGCACTGCAGTGCTGGGATCACTGCAGAAGTCACACGTCCATTTGACATCTCACCAAAGCCTCCCTTAACAGCAACTCAATAAAATTTGCATTTCCAGAAGCTAAAATAAAAGGTGAACTGTCCCCTTATTTGCTATGTCTCTATGAGTACACAGCCTATCTTTTCTTTCCTTTACCCTGTTCAGTCAAGGGTCACAAGCAGTGTATGGACAAGCTAATTCCTGGTCCTGATCCTGCAAAAGCCCACGAGGAAAAGGCCCTAAAAAGCAACTAAATGGAGTATGCAGCAATTAAGACGTGTTTCACTACTCTGCTTATCGCATGATTGCACTGCCTGCCCTGGAGTCCTGATGCAGGGCTGAAGTCAAGATAGTGAGTGTCACAACCATTTCACAGCTAGCTGTCAGATCATAGAGACAATTTTAAAGACATAAGAAATCCGGAAAAAAGGAAAGTGGGTTTGGTTGGTTTTTTTGGGTTTTTTTTAACTACACTGGTGCAAGGCATTAACAAAAATCTTATTTTAGGTAACCGACTGACTCATTTTTGCTGAAATTGCAATTTATCAACCAATTCCTAAAGAGCCAGGCAATCTAGAAAGAGTTTCCCTGAAAAAAACAAAACTGAGTTCATACTATCCAAGGAACTTCCTAACCTCGATTTTTAGGCTAACATACAGATAACCATTATTTTTTCTCGATTTCCACAGTGAAACAGCGAGAACTTTACTTTCCCCTTTACTTCATTCACCAAACTGCTAAGTTTTCTGTGCTGCACATTTCCCTCAGAGGTGCTCAGAATGGGGTGGCCCCTGGAGAGCAAAGGCTTTCTGTCTGGTGGGCTTCTCAGAGGCTGGGGCAGGGGGGAGGTTGTTTTTTGCTTTTTTCCAACTCTGGGACTAAGACTTGTAATGGGAAACTGCTTAGTTAACCACTTCTCCCAGCATTCCCCGGAAACTGTCTGTCTGAAAAAGACATTTTTAATTAAAAACGAAACAGAAAAAGCCCCTAATTAACCAGTTTGTCTAAGATCAATGCCCAGCTAGTTTTGCCACAGTTTTAAAGAACTCGGGTTGGCTCTTCCAGCCAAGGAGGAAGTGAGGACAGACCCTGAGAGCTTTTGGGCTGATACTGATCTGCAAAAATGCCCAGCCAAATTATTCTACATCTACTTATAGCTCCACCAATACATGCAAAATCTGGTAAAAATGGTTTTCAGATATTGAAACTGTACAAGCCATAAAAATTTCCTTCTAGAAAATTTCTGACATTTAAATTGCTCAAATAAAGAAAGCCATCTCAATACCTGTTTTTCTAAATTTGCTTCCCCAGGCATCTCAGTTAATTCAGTGCATCTACATTTAAAGCTTACTTCTGTTATTCTACTCTGTGCTTTGCATTTTACAACATCTGTAGTTGTTTATACACATGAAATGCATATTAGAATTTGGGGTTTTTTTAAACAAGTGGCCATATAAGTAACACAAATATCTGACCCTCCACTACCAACTCACCAATATTTCAAGCAAGGATTTTTATTCACTCAGCACTCATCTTTAAAACACACACACATCCCAAAGGAAAAATACACAAGAAAATACAAAATCTTTTCCTTAGGAGTAATA
Organism: Luscinia megarhynchos; assembly: GCA_034336665.1. Taxonomy (NCBI): domain Eukaryota; kingdom Metazoa; phylum Chordata; class Aves; order Passeriformes; family Muscicapidae; genus Luscinia; species Luscinia megarhynchos. Next base: position 88,864,895 of record CM067565.1, on the reverse strand, counting down.
TTTACCTACTAAGAAAAGTTCTTTCCCTTAACTAGAATATTTTTATAGCTGGGAAAACAATGCATGAAGAATTTATTAGATTCACATGCTTGTACATCTATTAGTTAAAGTATTTCCCAAGGAAGTTTAACTAACAGTTATGTTTAACATGCATGCTCATTAAATACTGCCGTCCACAAGATACTACAAACAAAAGTATTTGTATAAACAACAGAAGAAAGATAATCTGTTTATCACACAGATTGATTAGCTCACCAATCATATTCAGCCTTTATGGCACTACAAGCGAACAGTATAAATCTTCAGCAATCATAGCTTTGATTAGCCTTTGTACCTGACAGACTTTGCATCTACTATTTCCAATGCACTTAGTCTTGGTTTTGAAATCAAGGTGCACCAATTAAATTATTCAAACCCTCAACACTCACTAGTCCTCTTTCTGTCTTCCAATGACCAATACCCAAATACCCAAAAAATCTCCAACACTTGTTCCCAGAAGTATGCTTTCTAGGTTTTCAAATACAACAAAAGCTGGAACTTGGCACAACTTTGATAACTGCATTTTCAAATTAAAAGCCAGGAAATTACTCATGGCAGGGCAGCATCTCTAGGGGACAGTTTGGGTGGCCACCAGCAAGATGCGTGAGGAAGGCTGTGTGAGAGGGCAAGATTGGTATCTACCACTTCCTCCCTGCTGCCATCAGCATCAGCAAAGCTGAGAATCCTCTCTGCTTACTGAGGGCTCAACCCCAAGCACAGGGGAGACCAGGGCAGGTATTCCCACACCTGAGAAAGGGTAAGATCAACAGAGCTGGCGAGGGAAAACTCCTTTAAGCCGTGTGGTATTGCCAGCTTGGTCAAATAGTCACTTAAGTGTCTTAAGAAAGCCACTCTTATGATAATCAGATCTCAAAGCTATAAAGGATCACACTTGCAGGACAATCCTTTGCTGTCCCCAGCAGCTACATGATAGCTGTTTGACTCAGCAAGGTCATCACAACACCCTAAAACACACCACCTCCTCACCATGGCAAACCCACAAAAATGGCTTCACACCACCACAATGGGGAAAGTAGGGCAGCACTGTGCCCCAAATTGCTCAAATAGGAAAATCTCCCTTCCAGGGGCTGCAGCTTTGGGCTGTGCTGGCTTCTCTCACCTGCCCCTTCCCACACTATCACCTCACTTACATCACTCCCCTCCTTACATCACAGTGTGTGGCACAGTCTGGCACAGCAGCACTGCCCAGCTCCAAGAGAGATGGAGCCAACATGCCTGAGCAAGCCCAGGGGGAGGAAGAGGAAGGAGAAGGAGCTCCCCAGCAGAAGAGCAGAGTTGGGATGCCAACCTTAGCTGGCAGCAAACACCATTTGGCCAAACCTAACTAACCCACCTGCAATCCCAGTTTCAGTGGGCTGCTGACTTCACTTTTCAAGGGAAACTCCATTTACCTGAACGATGCTCTTCTGCTTTATCTTCATGAACATCACTTGCTTATTTTTTGCAAAAGCAGAGATGCTAACTATCACTTCTGCTCAGGGCTGTATAACTTCACTAGAGGCTTTCCTTTTCCATACTCAGACTCACCTTACAGAAAATATTTCAACTATCTGTGCTTAGAAAAGTAAGCTTTAGTGGTTTCCCTTTAGCATTTCCACCACACAGAAACTACACAGGTTAGAGCCCTTCTTCTGAAACTTCAGATGGTAATTAACAGTGAAAGGGCAGTGTTAATAGCTTTGCTGTTTTTAAGTTTGCTGGGATCATTGCTTTACTCCACATAGCAAAGAAAGAGGAAAATGTTCACAATCGAGAGCAAGAAGTAAGCTAGAACTAGCCTGTGGGTCAGTAAGCAAAGGAAAAATTGATGAACAATGCAAGAATTATGAATTGGGTTACTGAATTGCATCTATGGACATGACTGTGTGACAGGGTGCATATTTTTACCACACACAAATGTTTGGTGAGTTGGAGTTTCTCATTTGCCTTCTGCCATGCTCCTGTAGTAGCCTCCTCCCACAGCTCCTGCCAAGAGCCATGCTCTCCAACAGCCCCCACTGCCTCCTGGAGAAGGAGAAGCCTTACTTTTGGCCCAAATAAGAGTTCACCATTTTTTTCTGGGTATTTTTGGAAGCAAATAAAGGGCATTTACACTAGAAACAATTCTATCCCAGGACAGAAGATGGTACAACACAAAACTATACAGTGCCGTTTGCATTTTAAATCCTAACAGTTTCTAGATCAATCTTCTTCAGCTATTAAAAAAAATTCAAAAGAATGTTGAGTGGAGGCAAAGCTTACACTTCAGACACACTGCTTCTGATATTTGAGAGGTTCAGCACAGATATTATTCCATAAACTTTCCAGCATCATTATTTATGAGCACATGGACACATTTATCTCTTTGGATAGAAAAAATGGAGTAGATGACCATCACATCACTGGTGAAAACTGCTATGTCACAAAATAGCCCAAAACTGCTGGAATTTATAAGTTCCTGTAAGCAAGTAGCATGTGCCAAGCCAGGCAATCCTGATGAATTAGATTAGAAGCCTATAGGCTTCTCAGAAATAATTAATTTGCTCAGAGTTGCATCTGCACAAAGACATATATACATTCACATTTCTGAGGAAAAATAAATTCTGACTTCTTACATTCGTGTATTTCCCCTTGAGGATAAACCTGCAAGATTATTAACTATAATAAAGCTCTAAAATGGATGCTAAAATGGTGTTCAAGGGCAGCATCAGACACTCCAAAAACACATATAAGCTAAATTCCAATGCACTATATAAAGGCAAGTTTCAGCTAGAAAGCTTTACTGTGATTTGTGGTACTTTAAAAGCACTCTTGTAACAATTTTAATAGTTTACAATATTGGAGTTTAGTCCCAAAGAGATGTAGCTAGTGCTAAACTGCCATTTTAATGGAATTTTTGCACCCTCTCTCTATGTTCCACTTTATAAATAAATCTCTAGACTTTTTATTGATTTCTTTTAGCATGATAGATTGAGCCTCTCTGGCAGAGAGGGCAAAGGAACAGCACACGAAAAATTACAGGTTCACAGTTTGTGAAAGGGACAACAATAACGAAACTCCCAAGCAAAAACAATTACAACACACTGCCTGTATGCCTGCGTTCACTGTCCAGATCTGCCTTGTGCAGTGTGTATGTGTGTATCTGCCAAGACTTCGTTAAATTTACTGTGAGAAACAAGTAAAACAATGTCACCTACAGCTGTATGAGGTGCTGCACGTCCTTTCAGTGACAAAGCCTAAACCTGCCTTCAGCGTGTCTGACGCGAGTCGCTCGTGCTCTGAAGTTGTGTAGGACACGCCACCAAAATTATTTCAAAGGTTTTGCAATAGTCCGAGTCAACATTCTGCAGATGCAGCAGGAAAAACATCCAAGAAAGTTTTTCATGGTATACAGAGCAAGAATTAGGGTAAATTAACATAGTTAGCTGCTCTTAGAGGGTCCTGTGCCAGACAGCTCACCAGGATACTGTCCCGCTGACCCAAATTCTGCAACCAGCTCTGCCCGTGTGAGCGCTGCCAAGTGCACTTGTGGTCAAGCTGTGAGATCACTCCTCCTCCTACAATCCAGCTCAGAAACATACTACAGAAACACACCATGGCAGAATAAAAACTTACTACCCCTGTGCATGGGTGCCCACCCACAGGAAGGAGAAACTGTTAGTTTTCTGACACAGAGACAGACCTACTTTAAGTCGTGTGATCCAATTCTCAGTTGCCAACATTACGCAAGGGATAAGCAGAACAGCTCATATCACAGGTTTCTTTCTTACATAGGAAGAACATGAAGGACAACCAAACAAAAAGGAAACAGAATACTGGCAGCAAACTAAACTAGGTAAGTACAGTTAAAAATATTTAGCAGCCTTTTGTCTTTATCCTGTTTGGTTTATCTCCTCTTACTGCAATGTATTTTTTAAAATCTCGATCTTTTTGCTATATATGTGACTAGATTAAAAAGATTCCTTGAACACATGACTATGCAATATGATTTAAATTCTTTGCAAGATCTCACAAACTCCTGTGTGCTTAATTTTAGAAACAAGGACAACAAAAAAAAATAAAAAACCCAACAACGTCTGCCATTTCCATATGTGCTCTATATTTTACTAGTTCTTTACCAGAAATGAAGAAAAAAAAAACCCAAACCAACAACCCCCCTACAAAAGAGTGTTAGGGGCATTATGTCTTTCCTGACGCTTTGAAATACAAAATACTTCTGACTTGTTGGTCACCTAGACATCTGCTACACCGAGCTCTAAGTTCCCCCCATCTGAAACACAGGAGTGGTAATTCAGACAGCTATTTGTGGAGATGTGAAGATGATGTGACAGCAATATCATGGATACATGGATATCAAAATCACTGGGGATTCTGGTCATGCAATGCCCCAAAATAATTTTCAGTGGACACAGCTGCATCATTCCAAGTCCAGAGCAACTACAAGTCTCCCCAGATCCTCCTCTTGGTGGTTGTTTCTCAAGACAGTGGAAGGAGATGCAAGATCAGCAATCACAGCAATGACCCATGGGGATCCAATGCACAAACATGCAGTGTAACAGCAACCTGAACAGCTCAGGATGCTTGACAAACGCAGGGGGAAAGGCAGGTTGGAAGGGTGGGCGTCTGCCAGACTAGAGATTTCATGTCACATCTCCAACCAGCCCCGCACTAGCCAAGTCACCAAGCAGGGATGCAACACACATCCAATTCTGTTTCTGGGGGCTGGTACACACATCAGAAGGGACTTTGTGTTTTCCCTTATTTAGCCAAACCACATACAAAGACCCAAAACTAGACCTCCCTAGACTAGACTACTTGAAGGTCACATCCCTACAAGTGGATGGTGGAGCTGAAAGACCAGCACTGCTACCAACCATGCTGCTGCTCTGTAACCTTCAGAGGCCAATGCTTTCAACCTGGCCTTTTTGCTGGTGCTTAACTCACACAATTCTTTAATCCCATTAAGCATCTGATTTTTAAATACCGCTCCGCCTTGGCTTGCAGGCACCTGCTACTGACAATTATCAGAGAACATATGTAAGAAAAAAAATAGCATATGGCTATACAAATAACTGCAGCAACGAAGTGCTCCTCATGAGTCTAAAAGAGACAAGGAACTGCATCAGCTCCATGGTGTGTGCAAGCACTGACCACTCAAACACTCAGGGTTACACCAACGTGTGCCCTCCCAGCACATCCCTCAGCCCTTCCCCCTGCATCCCCTTGCTCATGACTAGGGCAGAAGAGATGTAAAAAAATACAAAGCATGTGAATAGATATTGGGAACTTTCACATGCCATGAGCCCAGTCCAAAGCTGCTCCTGCAAGTCTTCCTGCTGGAGGTACCTGGAGGCCTCCTCGCCTTTCTCCCAGGGCAGAGGGCACTGATTGAGACACACAACAAGTATGGAAAACTCTCCACATCCACTGAAATGTCACAGGAGTTTGTTTCGCTGTGTTTTTTGGGGTTTTTTTTTAAAGTTATTGGGATGAGTCCCACCTCCACAGCCTCAGCCCTTCCAAAATAGTAAAGATAAATTAAAATGCTCTACATACAGGACATTATGGCTGGAAATTTAGCAGAGCGTTAGAACAATGGTTGTCCTTTTGCTTTGTCTCTGTACACACTGGTACTGCCATCAGCTCACTACCAAGTCTGCTGCACTCAAATGCACAAACTCGACATCACATTTCTCCCTTTTCTTAATGTAATTATTTTTCCTCGGGAAAGTGACTTACTTTAAAAATTTCCTTATGATTAAAAAACCACAGCAATCAACTTTTCAAAACCTCAAATTGAATTTAATTTCTGTTTCCTCCTCCCAGGTCCTCAGGCTCCCACAGGAAACCCCCCTGCCTCCATTTCAAACTTTGCCACAGCTGTAGCCCTACATCAACCCCAGAAGGGCAGCTCCAAATTTCTGGATTTCTGAAGGGATGAGGAGCTCTCTAATCCCTTACACAGAGCTCAGCTTTGCACATGGACATTGAGCCACAACGTAAGAGCTTTAGTTCAAAACCTACTCAGTCTCACAGGGCAGGTTTTGACCAGCAGGGCTATGGGGACATAACCTACCCAAGAATGTGCCCCAGCAAACTCCTGACCTGGTCACCAGAAGTGCCAAAAGGCACGGTGCTGTCCTTTGGTTGCTCCCACTGCAGCAGGGATCCTGGGAACAACGCAGCATTAGGGACCACCCAGCCTGGCTGCACAGCAAGGAAACGAGCTACATCCCCACCAGTTTCAAAAGGCTTACACCAGATCTTCATTTCTCCTCACTGCACAAAATTCAGAGCATTTATGATGAAGTTATCGATGCGCCACCGCCAACAAAGGAAAACTTGCAGCACAGAGCTAATGCTCAGTTAATAACCCAAGAGGGAGGAGAAAAAAACTCTGAATTTAGCATGGCTGATGTAAGCTGTGATGTCATTTCCACACATAGACCAGTGAAAAAAAAAATCTAAAAAAAAGATCTTTTTTTTTTTCCTGATCCAAGATACAGAGATACATAAATTGCTTGGCTTCCATTTCAAATAAGCAGTGTGAGATAACCCCAAAACTTAATAAAGCTTTCACTCCTGCTCTTCAGAAGACTCAAACCCTTCGACAGGATCAGCTCTCTGGGAGAGCAGTGAGCCAAACCACTTGTACAGGCACGTACCCTCAGCCCCGTCCCACCCAGCAGTGCCAGCACAGTCTGGTTCTCACTCTTCAACAAGATATTTGGTTTGGGCTCTTTTATTTTGGAGGAAGTAATTTTAAACAAAGTATCTATATATAAAAAAAATCTTGCTCTAACAACTCTAAAGGATTTTTTGGTACCATTATGGCTGAAATTAACTATTCTCTAAGGACAGATTAAACAAGCCAAGCAAAACAGGTCAGAAGATCTGAGAGAAAGGGCATCTTAGAATTATGAAAGATGCTCAGCTAAATTAACAAAAAAAAAAAGAAAACAAACAAACAAACTTCATCCAAACAGAAGAAACTGCTGAAAGAACAGTCTAGAAGTACAAAAAAAAAACTTACTAAATTTGGGTAACTCAGGAAATGCTGAAGAATAATTTTACCATTTTTTAAAAATAATAACGTTCTTTAAATTAAATCCCCCACTTTTTCCCCCAGAAAAAGTAACTTAATAGGAACTCTGCTGTAAGTGCTGCCTTACCTATTATGCCAGTAAATAATTTCAGAACTTGAGAACATTTATAAGAACATTCAACCTGGAGGGTAATTTTACTGAAATTTCTGTTTGGCAAATGAAAATAGTGTTTTTAACAGATGAATATCCTTCCCTGTAATTGTTATTCTGTTGCCATCATGCAAATTGGTGTTTTACACAAATGCAGCTTGAAACCTACCCACTGAAAGAAAAACAACCCAAGATAAAACCAACCTGCACAGAACAGGGTAGAACAGTACTAATAACATGTAAGCACAGGTTTCAAAATAGTAAAAAAAAAGGTTGTTGCATAATTTATTAATTTTCCTACTAGTTTCACAGATGAAGATAGCAGCACCATGAGATAGGCAAAAGATTTTTTTTGCCTTTAGCTCAGTAATTTACAAGCCTTTGAGTTTGAGTGCGTTTTGTTGTTGCTGCTCACTGGGAAAATACTGTGGAAATAACATTTACCTGCATTCTCAGTCTACAAAGCTCGCTAAGCACAGCTCCATAGAGACACATCCCCAGCAAGCACCACACAGATTTACCGTAAGTTGGTGACTAATCCTCACAGCCTATCACTGAGTCAGCTTGAAAGTTTGTTCATTCACTCAAACACCACTTCTTCCATTCTCCTCTCGCTCTGATCGGCAGGCAGGTCTGAAATCTGCCTTTCCTCCATTCAAGCAGAGCTTCTAACTGCCTGAATAGGCAAGAGGTGCAGGTACAAAAACTGGCTGCTCTTGGAGAGGATTGCCCTAAGAAAACGCACGCTTGCCTCCACAACAGCATAAAAACAAACAGACCCAAAAAAGAAAGCCCTACGTTTTCTTTCAGCAAGAAACTTCTGTGTATGCAAGGAAGGAGCCCTGCAGGGAAGGACTCTCCAGGGGGGCACAAGCTGACCCTGCTACTTGAAAAACTTCCCGGTTCCCACATTTGGCAATCTAACCTACAAACCCTACAAGAAATGCCCAGTTCAAGTTTTACTGGTCACAAAAGCAGTAGCAGAACAATGCAGGTACATATTCTAGATAGCTGTAATGGCCACATATGACTTTCCATTTGCTGTAGCCTAAAATAAGATGCCCCACTCTTTTGTTCTCTTTTTTCGTTTCTTGCAATTTACATAATTAGCAGTACGGATTTTCCAGAAATAACCTGAAAGTAAAAGTTCTACCTGAAAAAAAAAGAAAAAAAGACGTGTTTATGCTAAGGATAGCACAGGGATTAAATGTAAGGATTTTCCTTACATAACTGAAGCCCATCATCCACTTTGTAATTATGATAGTTCAACTAGAAGAATACAATTATAACAGAGTAAAATAATTACAAGAAGGAACTGCAGTCATACACAGACCCAACCTTGCACCTTCTCTCCATCAGTCACACAGGTAGTTCAAACAACTATAATAAGAGCAGGCACTGCTACAGATGACTAAAAATTGAAAAGTCTGGTCCAATACTGAGCACGCAAGGCGACAGAAGCCTTCCCATCAGAGAGTTTTATGTAATAATCTATGTGCCATAGAATGTCTGCACTGCAACCTTATTAGCTTTGGACCATCGTCTACTGGCTGAGAGGTGGCCTTTAAAACCAGATGAGCCCATGTTATTTTAATGAACCCCTACTTTAACTAACGATCAAGCAGTTAGCCTAGAGATCGTATGCTGACAGACTTCTAGCATCAAAGTGCAGCCCCTTTCATAAATTAGAGTAATTCTGTGGTATTAGTCTATCGTTTATGTATGTGCATGCAACGTCCAGATTAAAAGTTCTGAAAGTTGGAAATCGTTGAAATAAAAGTCTGCTAAGATTTTATTTTATTTAATCATTCCCACTCATGTTAAGCAGTACCTTACTATGCAGGCAACCACATTTGGCTTAACTTACATTCTTTTCATTAACAAAACAGTACTTAATCCAGTGTCTTTTCTCTGTGCACCTCCCTTTTCAGGTGTATTATTTCTTTAAATCTAAAGCAGTTTTCAACTTCAAAGACTAACTTTTTACTACAAGCAATATAGGAACAGTAAAATTCATCCTCTGCAATGCATCTTTGGTTTTCAAGTATTTAAACAGTGAAATCTTTTTTTCATTTTACCTGCAAGGCATATTCTCTTATTCATGCTCTTTCATTATAATAGCAGCAACTTCAGAAAAGTATTAAAGTTCATTATAAACCATCTCTTTCAAAATTTCATAGTCCTAAAAAACCTTGTTTTCCTCACTTTAGAAAAAATTTTGCCTCTCATTTTCTAATTTTATCAAACTCATACAGACAGCAGCAACACTTTTCCATTGTGATCCATATTGCTCACACACCAATTTACTGAACTCTCACAGTGTAAAACAAGCTTAACTGACAAAAAAAAATACAGAGAATCACTGCTCACCATCTCAACTAAGAAGCCTCTTCAAGTCTTGGAAACACAGCATCAGTGGAAGAGTGAGAGAGAATTTGCCTGCCCATACTTTTGCAAATATTTTGGGTTAGAGGAATTACTGCCACCTTACATGAAGCGGTGCCCCTACCATATTCAGAAATACGTGTTTAATGTAGTTATGAATATGAACCTCACTTCTCCAGACATAAATTGCCTGCTTATTCAGAAACCTCTCTGCACTCCCTCTGCTCGGTACCTGATGCTTTGCCATGCAGACTTACTGAAACACATGGCGATGGTTTGCAGGGCATCCCTGCGGATGGGGATGGAGAGGTCATCAGTCTTCACTGCCTGCGCTCAGAGACACCCTGTAACAAAGCAGATACTTGGTTCCTACAACCTGTCTTGCCTGGGTGTGATCAGGGGGGTGAAAGAGGCAAGAATGCCATTTCTGACACTCAAATGCCTCCATGAAAAGCCTGCATCTTGCCCTGTTTGGCATGCTCCTGCTCGCAGCAACTGTGTTGCCAGAGTTAGAAACTTCAAACAGCTTTACTCAGCCCTTTCAAATAAAGTATCCTGGTTCAGCACCTCACCTAAAGCACGGCAATCTCGGAGATGGTTTTCCACCCTATTTTTGCCAGGAACTCATCAGAATATCACTGCAAGTACTTGTTTATTATCATTGCTCTGATGCTGAATTCACATTTTTACAGTGATCAATAAAAACTAAATCAGCTCACTACACACTCAGCCCACACATGAAGAAAATTAATTTAACAAGATCAAAGTTGTCTACCTTCTACTGCTGTAAAATCACAACCAGCCTGATGGTTTTTGCCAGTTATCTTTGAAGAATGATTGGAAATGAATAAAAAAATTATTCTGGAAGCACATACGAAATTGCAGATACAAAACAGAGATAGGAGGACACATGCAAGCAACTGCATGGGAGACCTTTGCTTGAGTTTGAATTGTGTGGCAGGCAAAGCATCAGTGCTCTTGCAAAGCTGCACCACTCAGCGTGGCTGAACATTAACCATTTCTTCTGTTTCGTCAAGATACATAAGGGTTCCCCTGCAACACTGAATATAAGCTTTTGACAGGTAACCAAAAAAAAACCCCAAAATCATGCTAGTGAGTTAACATCCAAACTGCTTCTACACTTCCCTTCAAATATACTAGGGGCACAAGCAGCAACAAAACTGTGTATCAGCATTGAGCTATACGTGGCATGTACTTGTGGTTCAGGTCACTGTGACGGGCTCTAGCTCAGCTTTGGTAATGGCCACAGAGCTCAGGGCCATTTCAAAGGCCACTGTGGCCTTGGAGACATTGAAGATGCTTTCATCCTCTCAGAAGAGTGCAACATGCAGCCCTCTCCTTGCTGAGAGCAACAAGGGACCAACTCAAACACCACCACCTCTCCATAAGGTATGCCCAGCTTCCATACTCGAGACAAAATATAAAAGAGGCAGACCAACAAAGAAGCAACTGAGATGATGCTTAAGAAACTTTAAGTCAATATCCTAAATACTTCAGGGCTTTGGCAGCCTACATTTTAGTGAAAAGAAAGTTCAGTTTAGCTATGTAGGGTCTTCTAAGTATTCATACCCGTGAATCATGTAAAGTCTGCTCAGCATCCATTTATTTAATTCAATACACTGCTACTGTTGCTAACAATGCTAATTTTAACAACACAAAAAGAGCAAATAGATAGTAAATCTGTTTACAAAATAATGTCAGCACTATTTACTAGTCAGGGCTGTTTTTTTCTGGTACAAACAAGATATTCCACTAGGACATCTCCAGCAGAAAGAGACAGCAAAGTGGCAGCACAATGAAACACTGGCGGTACAAGTCCAGGAGGCAGCACTGCCAGCTGCACTCCTGCTCCAACACCTAGCACCTACAGACACGTCCCAAAGAAACCCCTATTCAACCTCCTCCTTCTCCATGAACTGCTGCACTGTCCAAAAGAGTAAATAACTTCTAGTATCTGATCAAAACACATATTAAAATCACCTCATCTTATGTCTCCAAACTTTCAGAGATTTGTAATGCAGTATTTCCTAGCCTGCAGTATTTTAAAATTGTATTCAGAATTAAAGTACTCTTTTGAGGAAAAAAATATTATTACATATGGATAATATACTTCATAATGTACTTCCTGCTCCTCAATAAACTGCATTTAATTCTGCCTGGAGAACAGAAGGCTATTTCAAGTTATGCAAAGCTCTAGCAGCATTCACTTCACGAGGACCCACTTATGATCATATTCTTACAAGAGTACCCATATGCATTAGAGCCACAGGACAGCAGGATTACCTTACTGACATTCCAGGATTGTAGTGGGTGTTCTGCTAACAAAATGCAAGAAATTACTATGCAGGTCAAGCGTGGAATTAAAAGGGTTTTTAAAAGCCTAATGTAGCTGTAATTGGCATAACCCTCCAAGAGTAAATAGAGATCCTTCCAGGAAAATGCACTTCTAGTTCTGATTTGGCAGGTGAAACATGACAGTACACTTTCCCGTTAGTACAACTAACAGTTTCTAAGCATTGGAAAAACATTCCTGCTAGTACAACTGAAACTCAGACAGGACCCTCACCGACACAGAAATGTTGCAAAACCCTACAATGCCCTAATAATACTCACTATTCACCAGCAGAATTTGTGGTTTACTGGGAAAAATGTATTTAAAGTAATTTCTAAACACACCAGCATTAGCTATTTTTTAGTTTTAAATATAAAAACTAGAACACAGACTTCCTTCCTATCCACCCTCATGCCCCCCCAAACACATATACTAAAAATATATAAATAAAGGAAATGAAACTTCCCCATCAATGAAAATTGGGGGGGGGGGGGGAAGGGGAGGGAGGAGAAGAGAGGAGGGAGTGAAGAACAAAGACAAAATTGCTTTTTTTTTTTTTTTTTTTAAGACAGAGAACTTCAGCCATTCTCAAATTTTAAACTTGCTTCACAGGGTTGGGGTTTTTTGCACAGTCTGATGCTGAAATTATTTAGGATTTGACATTCACTTAAAAAGAAAGTACCTGATATAAATTCTGCACCTCAAATGGCCCCTGTCCTTTAAGAGTCCTGGTAAGCCTTGTTCTAGCCAGATGGTGTGAACAAAAACTTCACCATCAGGGATCTTTTAAAAGGAGGTGCTGATAATTTAACATTTAACTTACACCTACCTGTTTTACTGGGGCAATCCTTCTCCAATCTGTATTTTTACAGTCTTTACACTCCAGGGTTAGTTGGAATAAGTTCTAGTGCCTAAGTCTGAGTTCTGCCTTTTTACTGAACATGAGATTTTTGATGGGGTGAGGGGGCTGGGGAGGGAGGGGGAGAGGGAAGGAATCAAAAAAGATTCAGCATCTACAGCAATCTTGTTTCGCTGTAGTTGCAATGAACTCTAAACACAAAGAGAAAAAATGGCAAATGAAAACAAAACCTTGCAGCTCTGAACTTCAAGGACATATCACAATGCGGGCTCTATAAAAAAATCTTACCATGAGCAGTTGATGAGGGGAGGGAGGGGAAAGACAGAAACCATTTTCTTGCTGAACTAAACAGACAGGAGAAAATTTGTGACAAGACCCAGGATGGCTGCTTTAGACATTGGTGGGGGTATGGAAACTCAGCACTTGTCACCCTGAGAAGTGACAACAGCCCACCTGAGCAGCGGATGGGAGGCTGAAGAGAAGCGATTTGTCTGAAATTCTAAGAAAATTTAAACTCTAAATTGGAGAATGAAAAACTAAAAATAAAAGAATAAAAAAAAAATCAACTACCTTTTGAATCTGCCTCATATCAGGATTTTGGGTCTTTCCAGAGCAAATCACCAGTCAATTATGAAAACTTAGGTGGGCTGTTTGTGTGCCACACATTACTCTTTGTTATAGAGTAAGCTGAAACCACAAGATTCATTTCACTCAGAACCTCAAAATATACCTAACGCTACAAGACTACTCCAAAACTCTGCAACAACCCCATTCTAATGCAGAGAGTCTTAACTAAAAAAAAAAAAAAAAGCAAAAAACGAAAAAAACCCCCACTATTACACAGTAATAGGGCATATATTTAAGAGCATGTCCCCAACCCATTATCCTCTCAAGAAGAAAGTAATAATAATATAAATGATGTCTTTTCCTTCAAGATTCTGTGGCAGCAGGCTGTAACCTGAGGACATTTTCCAGTTTTTTCCCACCCCAATCAATGGTTTGGGGTTTTCTCCTGCTGCTGTTTCGAGCAGGTCCAGGTGAGCCGACATCCCCACAACCATGGAGTGACATAGGCAAGCCAGAAAGAGAGAAAAGAAACTGCTATCAAAAACACTATTCCTTCTGCCCACAGAAACCAACATTCAACAAGAACCAGTGTCAATATGACTTGCTGGCCGACTGTGTCACCCACTTTGTCCTCCTGGCCAGCCTGGACATACAGCAAGGAGATGATGGTGCAAGAAACATTCTCAGCATTTCAGATCTAACAGGAGATAGTCCCACCAGCTCCAGCAGCTAACTTAGTGCCCAACCGCATATCGCTCAAAAGTAATTTCTGTGAATCTCTTAAATTTGTCTGGTTTCAAGCAGAGTTGTTAAAGGCAAAAAAACAACCCAATAAAACTGTTGTTGCTGTTCTTTGAACTAGGTTCAGACCTACTCTTTGGAGGAAGAGTCGCCTTTCTTAAAATATATTTGAATGTGCTATTTTTGTCTTTATCTTAGAAGGCCTGATTTCCCCTCACAGCCCTGCAACTGATTACAGTAATAGGTTTCTCAGAGATGGACAAGTTAAGAAGAGGTTTTATAAACTTCACATACAGTAGAACTGTGGGATTTGCTGCCTTCCTTTTTCTTTAGTTTTGAACTAAAAGCCCCCCACTCACACACACAGTAACTGTACCCTTGTAAGCAGTGCCATGGAAGTCAGTGTGACCACTTGTGCTCCTCACCTTTCCTAAATAACCATGGCTGTGGCTACTCCAGGGACAATTCACATGTGCACTAGAAGATGCTTTTGGCTGCTTCACTCAGATGGAGGGCAGGCACAAGGATCCGTTAATTTTAGAAACGGAAAAAAATTGTAATTCTGATGATAATTTTTCATTGGAACTATGCAGCTCTCAAAAAAATGCAAAGGGAGGAAACAAATTGTTGCCACACCAACCATTATTTTGCGTCTGTCAAATGGTGCTTGCTTTAAAAAAAAAACCAAAAAACAAACACATATTTCTAAGGAAGCTGAAATGAAACTGTCTTATCTCACAGTTATTATGACACATAGTAAGGAGGCATAATGCTGGGCCCTTCTTTTTTATACTGTCCCATTACAGTATTAGCAAAGGGAGAAAAGGACCTACTCCAACACTTGGCTGAATAAGTTTTTAGGTGGCATATCCCCCACTTGATTAGAACAAACAAAAAAAATAAAATAAGATTAAAATACTCACAGCAAAGTATTAACTTACTGCTTTAGGAAACCTACAGTACTTTAGAGAACTCCACTTCTTATACTTTTCTCACATGCCCTGCCAGATGCCAAGTTATGAGTCCAGTTTATAATAGCAAGCCTCACTGTATCACTGGAAGAATTAAAATGGCCAGAAGAAGAGAAGCAACAGAGTTTTGAGTTTAAAATCTAAAAATTCATTTTTTCTATCTAGGCTAGTTGAGCACTACCCAAAAGCAAAACAAACCTAAAACAAGGACTTGCTCTATGGTCTTAAATAAATGCTAGAGGATTCTCAGTAGGCAGGTCATCATCAGTAACATACAGGTTGAGAAAATGAAATGGCTTAGGCATGGAGACTTTTTCAGTCTATCGAAATACAACATGAGTCAATGTTAGGTAGAGAGGTTAGTCATGCTGTGGTTTATTTATGCTCATGCTGGCCCGTGATATCAAACACTGGAGGCAGGATGCCTGCCTAGCTACCTGTGGCCTCATCCCTCTTTCCCAGGGAGGGATGCCAACAGCAGGACATACGTTGATACAGCAGCGTGATTAAGCTCCACTCTTATCATATCACTGAGAGGCCAGCTCTCCAGTCCACACTCAGGCCAAGTTTCACAGTGAAGTGCATTACTTGTATTTGAGTTTTTTTGCCTTTTCAAGATACGTGGGTTTGACCACCACACCACAGCGCTGCTCAGGTCCTCATTGAGGTCTCCAACTTCAGAAATACAAGCTGCTAATCAATGGTAGAACAAACAGATTGTTCTAGAGTGTTCACTTGCACCAAAACTTTTTGAGTAGGCTATACTGAGGCCTTTAATTTTTCCAAAGCTTATCAGAGTATCCTCTACAGAAGAAAGAAAAATGCATACAACACATTTTCTTCTTATGAAAAATTGCTTATCTAAATTCCAGAAAAAGTCTTTATTTGTTTTATGCAAAGCTGCATAGCATGCACGCATAGAGCACTCATGGAGCAGCTCTTCTGTTGCTATACGTGTGCCTTGGACAACACTTAGAAAAAAGGTAAGATACCAACCAGGGCATATTAAATGCAGCCACTCCAGTGGACTACAAAGCAAAATGGGTTTTTTCTAGATAGATACACCTTATTAATGCAATGGCTCCATTCTAATCCAACTGAACATCCAAGACCACGACGCAGATAAGCAATGACAGCGAACAGCTGCACGTACCGCATGCAGGAACAACTCGAGCACACACTGACATTGTAAGGATGGGTCACTTCATCACACTATACCCCGAGAGAGGACAGCAGCCAAATCCCCCATCCCTGGGGAGCTCTGCAGGCCAGAGGCCCAAGCAGGATGGGTACAGGCAGCAGAGTGGCCCTGCTGAGCAGCCAGGCCAACCCTGCCAAGTGAACTCTCTCCTCTTGCCATACTTACAGTAAAATCGTAGCTATAAAGGCATAAAACTCCCCCCTCAGTGCTTACCTGCTTAAAACATTTATCATGCAGTTACGCACTTCACAAAATTTTCCATAAATACTTAAGCTATGGGTCATCCTATGTATTTTGCTGCCATCATGTCAGTCTGTAAAAATGTATGAACCTCACCTGTACTATCTGAATGACGACCAGCACTGATGCGCAAGGACAGCAAGTGCAGGTCAGATTTTACTGGATGAAGGCAATAACCCGGCTAGGTTTACATCTCGATCAGTCAAGCCTGGTTAGTTGACAGGCAGACGTGAAAACCACTCTGTAAAGTCAGCACAAGGATGAATAGGCATTATCCATTTATTAACTGGTTAACTGCCGATTAATTTCACTTGCAAATCGCCTCTCCGGTATTTAAACACCTGGCTATGAGTTTTTGTTCCTTACCACCCCGTAATTTTGACGGGCCAGAAAACCGGAGCGCCCCGCCAGCGCCCAGCCCGCGGCGCGCTCCTCTCCCGCGGGAATGGAGGGAGAAATTCCCATTCCTCCGAAACGAGCTCGCCCCACGCGGTGCCGCCCGGGAAGGGCTCCACAGCCGAGCCCCGGGACCGCTCCGCTCCCAGCACTGATACCGAGACGGCACGGAGCGCGGCGCGGGACGAAGGGCAGGAGGAGCGGGTCGCCCACTCGTGTCAGGGGCCGTGAGGGGCAGCGCGGCTCGGAGAACTTCCGCGGCGAGCCCCGCCGAGCCGCCCTTCCCCGCCTCTGCTCCCGGCGCGGCGCGGCGCGGCGGCGCCCGGGACTCGCAGCAGCGCCGCGCCGGGGGCGCCCCGCGCCGGCCCCGCGCCCGCCCGGCCCGCGCAGGTACCGGGCAGCGCCCCCCGCCCGCCCGCGCCGCACGGGCAGGAGGCGGCGGCGGCCGCCAGGGCCTCGGCGCTGCGGACCGAAAGTCAACTGCGAGCGGCAAACTTTTTTCTGCCTCCTCCCCCACCCCCCCTTTTTTCTTTTTTTTTTTTTTTTTCCTCCTCTCCTCCCAGCGCAGCCCCAGCTCCCTGCAAAAACGAAACTTGCGAAGCGTTGCCCCTACCTGGCGCGAAGTCTGCAACAAGTGCAGGCGGGCGAAGGGAGGAGGGGTGGGGGGGCGGGCGCGGAGCTCGTGGCGGTGTCGGCGAGGCGGGAGCAAATCGCGATATTAATTTATTACGGAGCTGCCCCGGGCTCGGTCCTACTTCACTTACAGTACGGCGCCCATCCTGTAAACAAATATCGCTCCGCCAGGAAACGCACTCCCCCGGCCCGGCGCGGCGCGGCCCCGCTGCCCGGCACCCACCCCGGCGGCGGCGGCACATGGAGCGGAGCGGGGCGGGGGCCCGCGCCGGGGGAGGCTCCGGGCACCGGCACTTACCTCCGGCACGGCCTCCCCGCCCGCCGCGCTGCCGAGTCCGTGATGCAAAAAGAAGGAAAAAAAAGAAAAAAAAAACCGGTGTCAGCAAATCGCTGTCAAATAATTTCCTTGCAGCAGGGAGCCGGGAAAAGCAGAAGCAGGAGGGGGAGGAGGCTGCGGGAGGCGGCGGGATCCCTCCGCCGCGATGGGTCTGGCCCCGGGTAGCGAAGCAGGAAGTAAGGTGTCGGTGGCGCCGCGGCCGCCCGGCCCCGCGGCGGGGCGAGGGGCGCCCGCCGCCCCCGGGGGCCCGCCCGCCGCCGGCCGCGCCGCCGCCGCCTCCCTCCCTCTCTCGCTCCCGCTCCGCCGCGCCGCGGTCTGGCCGGCAGCCCCTCCTCTCAGGGCGGTGAGCGCAGCGCAGGTGCCGGGGCCACTGGCGGCGACCTGTCAGCGGCTCCCGCCGGGTCGGCGGGGTGCGGGCGAGGGGCTGCCGCGGGATCCCGCCGCATGCCGCAGGGCGGTGGGGCCGGCACCGCTCCCGCTCCCGCTCCCGCCCGGGCGGCGGCGCCGGGGGACGGCAGCGCGCCAGCCCCGGGGCCGAGGGGTCCCGCCGCCGAGGGGCTGCGGTGCAGGGGGTGCTCCCCTGGACCCGGAGCGGGGCAGCCGTGCCGGGGCCGGGCGTGCGGGCCGGCCTCCCCCAGCCCGGGGCGCCGCGGGGAAAGTGGCCGCGGTGAAGGCGCGCTCTCTCTCTCACCCGGGAGCTCTCCTGCCCGGAGCGGGGAAGGGCTGCTGCGCCTGCCGCGGCCGCCTCCGGCTCCAGGCGGCTCCTCCGCTCCCGGTTAATTTAGAAGTGAATTTTCTAATACAGCGGGCAACTTGCTCCCGTGGTCGCTGATCTTTGCCACCGGTCGTCGTAAATGATTTCTTTTTAAGTCTACAGAAACATTTTGGTGAAATACCTCATCGGTCTTTCTTCCCTTGGGCTCAGCATTTGCATTAGATTGCACCAAAATGTTGCCTCGCAGCGAAGGGTTTTACATCTTGGGGACAGATATGTGATGCATACAGCTTATGCAGCGCTCTGTTTGAGCTCACGGACAATGACAGACTAAGAAACCATAGCTGGGAAGAGAGAAACTGAAACGGGGATGGTTATGGGCCTACTTCTGCCTTCAAAGAGGGAAAAAACCCCAACAGACAAAACTCTCAAGGGTTATAACTGGAACAGAAAAAGGTCTTTGGTGTTAGCGTTTGTGATTCAGCCTTACATTATAATGGTTACCAGCAGCCTCATTTTCTTTTTATGGTCATCCTGGTTTCCTGGTTGCATGACACTTCCATCGGGCCACTGTTCTTAATAATTTAACCTTTTATGAGATTGTTTTGATTTACCGTGTAGATTAGAGCAAGAGTGAAGAAGTATGCTGTCACCTCTTGGCTATTAGATTTCTTTGAACTATACATGAATGTGAGAAAGGCTTGTTCTTTTCCTAGCCAGCTACTAATTTTCTGATTTTATTTTTACTTAACTGAAGAATACCATTTAGATAATGTAAGTTCTCTGTGCTGAGCTGTGCAAAATCTATGCTGAGTTTTGGATTCAATCGTTGGCTTGTTTGCTTGCTAGAGTCCTAAGTCATATAAACTATGATGAAAATAGAATTAAACTATGATGAAAATAGAATTAAAACCACAACTCGACATGTGCTTTGCCTCTGTTTGTTTTTTGTGTCTAGTCTGAAACCCAGAATAGCCCATATTACTTGTGATTTCCAAAATGACCTCTGAAAATAAGCAATGGAATTTAACAGTCTTTCTAGATTTGTCTCAGCATCTCTACTTGTCCAGTTAATCAATACAAACAAATCTCTGTTGAATCAGCTAGGTGTTACTTGGTTCACCTGAAACACCTATAACTCAAGCTAGAAGTCTAATTTAAATTTGAACAAAGAATCATTAGCTCAGTTTGTTAGAGCATGGCGCTGGTAAGGCCAAGATTGCGTGTTTGCCTCCAGCATGGGCCGTTCACTTGATTTGGGCTTGATGATCCTTGTGGGTTCCTTAAAACCCAGAATATTCTGTGATTATCAAGCAGCCTTCTGACATGCTGTAAATTGGACCCATCTTACTCTGCCATAAGTTTAGCTACACAAAACTCTTAGCTCTGGACAGCATTTCCATAAAGTTGTGTGGGCTGGCTACAGCCAGACTGCATTCTTTATGTTTATCCTGCCAGTTATGAGTTGGTCTCCATCAAAAGCACAAAACCTTCATTTGTGTTCTCAGTTTTCCTGATCCTTCTTCTAATCTTTTAAGGATCTGAGTGTCAAGCTTCCCACATCTGAATAAAAAAAACCAGACTGCGCTTTACGGTATTGAACCTCAGGATAGTTCTGTGAGCCTGCAGTGCTGGATTTGGCAGGATACCTGGCGAGCTGGTGCGCTGGCAGCTGCCAGGCCGGGGTGAGGTCCCGCCGGCCCAGCCCGCTCGCTGCTGTCAGAAGAGGGAGACCTTGCCCTCTCTTCCCTGCCCGCCGAGCTGCTTCAGCCCGCCGAGCCGCAGCACTATTCCCTCTCTGGCTAAGTTCCTGCCATTTTGGTGACTCCCTGGGAGCTCAGCGCAGGGGCCGTGGGGCAGGAGGGACGGGGCAGCCCTGCAGCAAGCTGGCACAGTGGCTCAGCTGCCTCCGGAACCTCCCAGCGCTCACAAACAGCGCAAAAGTAATGTCTTACGGGAACAGCCATCGCTCTGTCAGAGCCTTGTCAGCAATTAATGCATTTCAATTCTTTTTTCGTAAGCGGGGCTGTTTCAGAAATGAAAGCATTACAGAAATTTAGAAGTGACAGAGGTCTCTGATCATCCTCCTGGTTCATTCCTTTCTGGCACAGAATTGCTGTGTCATTATTTTCCCAAACACCTTTTGTTTTGTTTTTTTTTTAGAAGGCTTTGCCTTGAATTTGTAGGATTTCCAAGAAAGACAATGCTGAAAAAGACATACTATGGCTGTGGTAGCAGGGAACATCCCTTTGTTCAACTGGAGTAATTAAAATAAAACCACTTTAGACATCTTAAAAAGAAATCACATTTCTGCAAGTATCTACTGTTCAAAGTCCCAGCAGCCAAAATACAGGATGTTCATCCAGTTTCTTGGTTTTAGATGCCTGTTTCCAGGTTGAATTATGAATTGTGGATGTTAGCCCCCCCTCCCCCCGAAAAATGATCAGACCATAGTTATCTGAGTTCATTGAACAAGACTAATGACAGGCTTAGATTTGTTTCAAGGGGGAGCTTTTGAGCTATAAAGTATAAGGATGAATTTAGGTTTAAAAGCAAGTTCAGTTTCAGAACCTGAGATTTTGCATAATGTGGCCTTTATATTTGTAATTGAGATTATGGCCTTTTTTTCTGAGAAAATAAAAGCAGTTATTGAAATTTCAAGAGATGACAGATCTGCCCTTTGGTACCTGTTGTTTTGGTGTAATTACTGATCCACCCCGTGGTTAAAAGCTTGACCTTGATTTTTCTTTTCAATTTGTGGGTTTTCCAGCATGAAGTTGCTGGTTCTTTCCCTTCTAAATCAGTTTAGTATCATGTGAATCTCTTGGATTAGGTCAGTCATTTGCCTCTTTCCTTTTAGATGTGTAAGACTTACTGGGGTCCTACAGGGGTGACACTGGTGGAATAGTTCTAAAAAGCCAAACGTGTTTTCTGTGGTCACATTCCCTGTGCATCAAAAGGGAAGTAGCCACAGATCCCCATAACCTGAACACACACAAAAAAATACATTATTATTGGCAATGGGCTTGCTCAGAAAACAAATGCGTAATTCCATGTTGTCCCTGTGTTCAAGAAACAGTATCTCTGCTCTGTTTCAAGGTAATGTTAACACCCCTCTCTTGGTGCTGTTGCCTTCATGTACCTTGGGGTTGTGCTGTTTCTCCCTCTTAGGTCCTTTTGCCTGGAAAGCTCAGGATATGGAGAGCTTCCAGGATAAAACAGCTTGCCCTCTTCACTGTCACTTCTGACTGCATCCATTGCAAGTTAGAAAAAATGGCCAAGGGGTTGAAATGGACCTGAATAATTTTTAGTAGAAGTGCATCAGGACCCCAGCTACTGCAAACTACCACGTACTTCCCTTTGTCCACTTCCACCACCTGAGTGAGGAGCAGGCCTGTGTCAGAAGAGCGGCATCCCAGCCTTGCTGGTCCAAGTTGCCTCTTGTCCAGTGAAGTGGCTGCTCTGATTCCAGATATGAGCTGAAGTCACAGATTTCACTGGCAGCCTAATATAATCTCAGATCATGCTGCTGCCATTTGAAAACTAATCCTGGAAGTAAGACTTTTTAATTTTATTTTTTTTTCTTTCAGCCAGATTGGTTTGCTGATTGCAGAGCATAAGGAATGGTGCAGGAAATGTGCCAAGGAGGGGAGAGGATGAAAGCATGCTGCTCTCATTCAGACTGCTGGTCAAAGCCCTGCTCACAGGGCCCCTCACTACAAGAAAAAAATTGAGGTGCTGGAACATATCCAGAGAAGGGAAACTGAGATGATGAAGGGTCTGGAGCACAAATCTTATGAGGAGTGACTGAGAGAACTGGGGTTATTTAGCCTGGAGAAAAGGAGTCTCAAGGGAGACCTCACTGCTGTCCACAACTACTGGGAAGGATGCTGTAGCAGGGTGGGGGTTGGTCTTCACTCAATTAACAAGCAATGGATCTAGAGGAATTGGCCTCAAGTTGCACCAAAAGAGGTTTAGAATGAGTATTAGGAAAAAATTCCTTTATGGAAAGTGTAGTCAAGCACTGGAACAGGCTGCCCAGGGAAGTGGTGAAGTTACTATCCCTGGAGGGATTTAAGAGGTACCCAAGATGTGGTGCTAAGGGAGAGTGGTGGATGTGGTAGTATTAGGTTAATGGTTGGACTCAACGGTTTTAAGAGTTTCTTACACCTGAATGATGCTATGAATCTTTCCATGAAGGCTAAAACAAAAGTGAATTGTGATGGCTAGGGTCCTGCTATCTGCTGTGCAAATTACTGCCTCCAGCTACAATGGGTTTACCTTCTGTTTGTACCCAATACTGACACTGCTTCCCTGGTGAGCCAGAGCACCTCCCAGTGCTGGCAGAAATGCCCTATCATTTTGCCCATAGATAATTTAACTGAGCCAGCCAGACAAGCAACAGAAAAGGAGGCAGGACTGTGTACTCAAAAATGGGATTTGCAGCCACACCACTTTAAATTGCCTCTAATTGTCTCAAACCACAGCTGCTATCTCATCTGACAGATAAGATGCTCTCTAAGACGGTCAGTCCAGGTAGTGCACAAAAACAAAAGGAAAACTGAACCTGCACAGCTGTTTGCACTGCAGTCAGCTCTGGAAATCCACAAGCACTAGTTTTCTCTCAACTTCAACCTCAGGAACATTTTAGCAAGCTTACAGCTGCCCATCTCTAAGTCACTGAGGTGCTCCTTCAGCACAACCTGCAGTAGCAGCTGAGCCCCTGGGGCTCTGGCCCATTGCTTGTGGAGCTGGGTGCTGCTGGATGAGGGATCCTCCTGCAGCTCTTCCTGGGACATGGCTTTGACCTTTCTGCTTCTCCCTACAGTAGGGCACATGGGAGATACAATGCCCCTTCACAGGGATGCCCTGAAGCAAATTAGACCATGTAAAGTGTTTAGAAATATTTTGGTAAAGAAATTACAGATAGGCAAGTGAGAAATAATGATGACTTAAAGACTTTTTTCTAGTAACACTATTAGTGTTTTGCAACTGTATGTGAGCCCTAGAGAGGAAAAGGTGCTAGACATTCTTGCTTCATTTGGTTTGTGGCAGTTCCTATTCCTCTTGGAAGAGTTGCATACACCATCATGCTGTCAGGAATAATCTGTGGGCATGTGCATATGCACACAAGAGGCACAGTGACATGGGCCATCTTGCAGGATCTTGTCCTAGTGAGCAATGCTCCAGTTTGTGTGGCTTTTTCACACGCCAGAAAAGGGGAAATGTTTTATTTTTATACAATACACTGACATATGTATTTGTAAATTTACAAATTTGTTTAATATATACACATTGCATAAATTATATTCCATGCATTTGTAAATTATGAATGCATAAATATATAAAACTGATGTATCTTCATAAAACTAACATGAGTGAATTTTTTAATAATTTCCAGATTTTAAGTTGATGGTGTGGTTTGAGCTATTCTGCACTTGGAAACCTTTGACTGTGGATCTGAGTTGGGAATGCAGTCATGGCCAGTAATACTGTCTCCATTTTACAGATGGTTAAAGTAGGGAACAGAGGTGGTCCAGTGTCATCCAGGAATGTAGCTGCAGAGGTAAAGTATGAAAAAAATTCTCCTGGGTCTTTGCACCTTGTTATGTCTTGAAGACTGACCAGTATTGTTCAAGTAAATCTTATGCCCAATTTGAAATGTTCAGAGCTTTGGCTGACATGCAAGAAGCCTTATCCCACTGGCTTTATACACGCTCCCAGTGGTAACACCTGAAAACTGCTCTATGAAGAAGCACACCTTACTCTAAATCTGCTGCTGTTGTACTGCTGGAAAAAAATATCCAGTCCTGTTTGCAGACAAAGATTCAATTCAATTACACTGTTTAATGAGGACTGCCTTTACAGAGGCGCCATCAACTTGAAATCCGGTGGCATCCAGTGAAATGACAGATTCAAGGTACTTTCTCCTGCTACTTTTGTTAAATGCCCCCACCAATGTTTCTGAATTGTTTTATATTGGCTTTAAAAATCTGTTATGTGGTAAAAATTATATATAAAAAAGAAGCTTTAGGGCAGCTTGCTACAGAGAGCTGTATTAACTTCTAATGTGAAATCCTACTTTTGAGTACATAAGGAAAAATTAAGCTGATTACAATCAAAAATTTTCTAAAGATAAAAGGTTATAGAAAAGATGTATGATGAGAGTAGAAGGAAGCCTGGCATGCATATTAACTTTAAGTTACAGTTAATCTAACTAACTTTCTGTAACAGAAGGATAATATCTAAATACAGATATGATTAAGTCACTGCAGTTCTCTATTGCAACATGCAATGTGTCTAAGTCCACACTGGCAACTGAGATCAAGATAAAAGTTTGTTCCTTTTTCAGAATTTTGTCTGTTGGAAGCAGATGCAATGTTGGCAATAGCACACTGCATATTGTGTGGAAAGAGCACAGACAGTAACCTCTGATCAGAACAATCTCTGTCATCCCATCACCCTACTTTCAGCCATTTCTGTTTTCTATTTTATATTCCTCAGCACAGAAGGAAATTATTTTGCTGATTAAATTCAAAATTGAAGGTACCCTGTGTAGATTTTGTTGAAGGAGTTTAAAACAGCTATCCACATCTTCTGCTCTGAACTTTCCCATTCAGAACTGTAACCTGAATTTTTATACAAGTCTTTTATAGTCACATATACCAGTTACTTCAAGGTCTCACTGTGTCTTATTTGTTTCTTTCATATGTGACAGTGGGCAGACATGCATTTAAACTATAGGGATACAGCTGTCAAGATTTAAAAATGCTATTAACTCACATGGCTAGACTCATACTGTATATCCAATATATATACAGTATTTCTGTTTATAGTGATGTAGGGCACTTTACATCATCAGATAGAAATAAGCTGTATTGTTTCACAGCTTTGCAGTGATGGGAATGCACTCACAGTAGAAGACAAGCTCCTTTACATTTCTGTTACTGTTTTTGTTTGGTGGCTCCAAAACACTTGAGGAGGTGGGAGCTGCACTGAAAAACAGAAAGCAGAAAATGCAGTGAAGTTACTGTACAGCTGCAGTGAGATGGGGATCTGCAAGGAACCCCTATAAAACAGGTTAACAAAATTAATAGTAGAGGAAAAGCAATTTGCTCTATAGCTGAGAGAGTTTTGCCTGCAGCAGCTGAAGGGCAGCAGATGACAAATCCAGGCATATGTAAACACGTGAAGTCTTTTTGATGGATCAATTTTGTTTCTAGAGAAAAGGAAATTATCTCCATCACATTCAAATGGCCTGTGGATCTCCAAATTAGTATGGAAGTTGGGAAATTAAACAGAAGATCTGCAAAACAATCTCTGTAGTGCTCCTGATGCAAGCTTAGGTCTGTGGGACTAAAGTTCTCAGACTTTTTGGGTCTGATCTGTTGAGAAAAGAGGTAATGGTGCAAATTAAGCATGAGATTTTTTTCAGAGGTGAAAAAGAAGAGACCTTCTTTTGGGTCACTACAGGGTGGAATTTTCCTACAAAAGTCTCCAAAGTTTTCTTCTAGCTGTGGGTCCTCCCACATCTGAGAGCTCCCTGGGAACCCACCAATAATGACTGGATAACCTAGGGACCAAGAGGCTCATCTTTTAGGTCTGCAGTACCTACAGCATTGCCAGCTTGTGAGAAAAGCTTGAAGAAATGGGGAAGGAAAAGAGGCTTGTCAGATTAACATTTGCTTTAGTTGATGTGTTGGTCTGCAGAATCCATTTAACTTTATTCAGAAATTCTAACAACAATTCTAACAACAATTCTAAGGCATATATTTGTGCTTCTCTGGGTATATATTTTACAGCTTATGTGTCCTCTTATCATGCCAACACATCCTCTAAACCCCCTTGGGAGGACAAGTACAGCTCCATGGATTTTTGAGTCCCATGCCAGTTGACTAATCTAGCAGCTAGCAAGAGCTGAAGATTGAGGCACTGATAATTCCTCTGCACCCCAGACAGGGGCAAAGGAGCTAATTATACTCTGGTTGTCTATCAGTTGAGGAAATCCCCAGATGAGGAGTTGTGGGTGTATTTCACTTTTCATGCACTACTTGAGTGATGCACTGGGAAGGAAGGAGGGCAAAAAATTAAATTCAGCCCTAATTACTCATACTGAACATACTTGTGGCCTTCTTAAACTAAGCTCAACTCAAGAAGGAAACCCAGGGCTGAGAGAGACTTCTTCCAGACATGTTTTAAGACTGCGACATTAGAGGCTGTTCTCGCTGAAGTGTCTGCCAAAAACCTCTTGAGTCTTTAAGGAGCAGTCCTGCGTGGAGGTCCTTCTCTGGTGGTGTGCCAGTGTTTTTCCCTTCCTATCAGAAGACTGTCTGATGATCTTGGACTTGTTCCACACTTAAACTTCAAGCATCTTTATTGTCTATCTGTGCTTACAATATGATGGGCCAGAAACTTTTATTGTCTGGCCTTTCGTAAGTCTTGTTTCACAATGTTATACAGATTCCTCAGTTTCTCATTTCCACTTCTGTAGTACTTGTTATATTCAATTGTATGTCTTGGGGTTCGTTTCTGCACCTCCTGCCTACGTTTCATGCAGCTTTTCATCTAACCTGCAATTGCTATCTAAACTCCCAATCAGCTCATCTCTCTTTATTAGTAATAGATCCAGTCAGTTCTTGTGTTTGCATACACTCTAGAATGGTAATGCTTTGTCTTGCCAGCAGACAGAGATTCTAAAGTTGTGATAACCTATATGCTTGTCTGAGGGATGTGAAAATAGTGTTATGAATGTTGTTTATGAAAACTGGAGTTTGCAACCTTCAATTGTTTTCCCATACTGTAGCTGGCTGTCCTCAGAGAAGTGACGAGCAGAAAAGACAGCATGGCAAGCCCATCATTCACATCTGATCCTAACTAACTGACCAGGAAAATCCTCAGCATTTTCCCTTGGTTACCTCTATGTAGATACCACTTTGAGGACAGTTTTATTTAAAGCATTCTACACTTTCTTTCCTCCATTTTAAACTCTGGTAATACCTTATTTCCTCTTCTTAATGTTGTCTTCTACTGACCTTGCACTATGCATAAACATTCTTCATAAGGAAATTAGTGAGCTATTTGTTGTTAATTTTTTATGTCTTAGTTTTTGTGCCCAGTACTTAATGATCCACTTACATCTCAACTTGCATGCTGTAACCTCCACTTTCGACTTCACTCTCCTGCCAACAAAGCAAGTTTATTTTCTAATAACTTAAAGTGCCTCCTTTTATCCTTAACTCTCTAAAGATGCTTTCCTCCTTCTTTGTTAATTAATTCTCTCTGTTTCCAAGGATCCTCTGCCTAAGACTGTGCCTGTCTCCTTCAGTGCCATGTTCTGCTCTGAGATGGAAAGTGACAGGTAGGTGCTTCTGTCCCTCTCCCATTCCTGAGCATCACAGTAGAAGGATGCCAGCTCCCTCAAAAGGGGCTCTTGGCCAGTTTGTGAGCAAGTGTTTTGAAAACTAGTTAGGCAGTTTTCCCACTGTAGACAGGCTCGTGGAAGGACCATTAATTACTCAGTGCAGGCTTAACCATGGGCAGAAAAAGGGGGCTTTTGTGCGATTGTCAAACCCTCACCATTATTTGTACATGTTGGTTTTGTATTTAATAGGATTACATGACTTCTTTGCTCTATATGCCAAAATGGATGGTTCTTTTCAGTAATAAAACAAAGCCAATAACCTGAAAGGAACCACAGCTCAAAAGCACAAACTTGACCTCTGAGTGACCTTGACATTTATAGACTAGAAAGAACTTTTCTTTGAACAGACAGAAGTCAGGGAGCCAGCAAGAACCAGGAGAAAATGGTTTTGTTGCTTTCTGATTACATTGTTTAAACCAACATACTACATGGTTTACAATACTTCATTACAATGTATTAGGGCTGGAGGTGATTTAATGTCTGTTTATAACTGAGACTAATCTTGAAATAAACAAATGAATGTTTGGAAAATGGATGAAGCTGTTCTGCCGGAGACAGCGTTAAATGCATCTCTGAAGAGTAAATCATGGCTGTAGAGCACTTAAATGCTTTTTATTTCTACCTTCAGTTGTATTTCAGTAGTTTTATCTAACAAAATTAATCATGGTGCAGTAAAAAATTTCTAATTGGTTAGGACTTCCTAGCAGCCATACATTCTATAACAAATTCACAATTTAAAAACTGTTTAGCCCTTTAAAATCGGGGAAGAAGATAAACTAGAATATGCTGTAGCATTATACTAGGCACCATGGTGATCTAAATTAAATCTGTTACAACCTGTTCTAATTTAAAATTGCTCCGTTGTGTGAATGAAGGGGAAAAGAAGAAGAGTTAGTTCACTTGTTCAAAGCATTTTCATATTCCCAGATAAATCTTTCATCCACCCTGCTTTTGTTTGTGAGCTGTATGTTCCCATTTCCTTTGTGCATCCCTTGCATAACTGCACATAAATGTGGCTTCAGACGGAGTCAAGAGCTCTTTCTTCAGCGGTTCAGTATCAGTTCTGGTCTCCATCAGCCAAGAACAAGCGCTGTCACCGGGTGTCACCATTGGGTGCCCAGCTGCTCCCGACACTCGGAAGCTCCACTGCAGTGCTGAGGCAGGGACCTTGCTACAGAAGGTTGCTCCAGTTTTTTCTTCTCCCAAAGGATAACTGCAGCACTCATCCTGCCATCCATCTCTGCAGGCAACTCCTTGGCCACTTCTGCTTCCTCCCTATCCTGCTTCTCCTACCACCCAAAGCCCTATCCATGGCCTCCAGCCACTGCGCAGCGCACGTCTCTCCCTCTAACATCTGACTCATTCCAAAAATGCCTTGAATTTCCCGAATTATCAGCCTGTAAGCAGTTAAAGCCCGATTTGAGGCGGTGGGGGAGGGAAGTGAACTCGCCCGGCTGCTCCAGCCCAGCAGCCACCCACACCCTTCCGGCGGGAGGCTGGAGCCGGGAGCGCGGGCTGGGAGCGGCGGGAGCGGGGCGCTCCTGCTCCTGCTCCTGCTCCTGCTCCGCCTGCCCGCGCCGCCTGCCGGCACCTGGCGGGGCGGCGGGCACGGCGGGGGAGCGGGCTCTGCCCTCCCTCTCCCGGCGGCTCTGTGGGAGCCCCCGCCGCGGCCATGCTCAACCTGCCTACCTCACCATATGCTGCAGCCGCCGGAGCAGCTTTGACGCCCCGAGCTCCGACAGTGCACTTGCTTGCGCTGTAGTGGTTGCTAAATACCGTGACTGCTCTTAGTGCAAGGGTTCTAGAGGGCTGGTCCTATCCTGATGCAACACAGCATCAACAGCTGCACTTCTTACACTTCATACGGCTGACTGCCCCTCGGTATAACCCCCTTCCTGCCACTTGGTTTGCCACGCAAAGACAAGTGCCAGCAGTCTCAAGAATGTTTAAGTTTGTTCAAACTTGAAAAATAGTGAACGGCGTGAAAGAAAGTCCTGCAGAGGGGAAGGTTGCAACATAAGCCTTTATGTTGATTGGCATCAATAAATGCAGGGGAAGGGCGTTATCTACAGAACAAATTTCAAGTGGTCCTTGCACATTCCTAGGTGTTAAAGATGACCACCCCTGCACCACAAACATAGACTTTCTTGGTACCAGCCCACAGACCACTTTGTGTCCTAAAATCATAGAACCGTTCAGTTTAGAAGTCACCTTGAAGATCATCTAGTCTGAAACCCCCTGCTGTTAGCACGGACACCTTCCACTAGAGCAGGCTATTCAGAGCTCCATCAAGACTGGCCTTAAACACTTCCAGAGATGGGGCATCCACAGCTTCTCTGGGCAACCCGTTCCAGTGCCTCACTACCCTCTCAATAAAGAATTTCTTCCCAGTATCTAATCTAAATCTACTCTCTTTAGTTTGAAGCCATTCCCCCTTGTCCTGTCATGACACGCTCTTGTGAAAAGTCCCTCTCCATTGTTCTTGTAGGATCCTTTCAGGTACTGAAAATCCAAAATTAGGGCACTCTGAAGCCTTTTCTCCAGGCTGAACAATCCCAACTCTCTCAGAATTTTCTCATAGGACAGGTGCTCCATCCCTCTACTCATCTTGGTTGCCTCCTCTGGACTGCCTCCAGCAGATCCATGTCCTTCCTGTGCTGGGGACCCCAGAGCTGGACACAGCACTGCAGGAGGGGTCTCACCAGAGGGGAGCAGAGAGGCAGAATCCCCTTCCTTTGCCTACTGCCCAGGCTCCTTTGGGTGCAGCCCAGGACACGTTTGGCTTTCTGGGCTGCCAGTGCACATGGCTGGGTCATGTCCAGCTTTTCATCCACCAGCACCCCCAAGTTCTAGGCAGGGCTGCTCTTAATCTGTTTATCCCCCAGCCTGTATTAACTGCTATGTCTAAATACACAGTAGCAGTGTTCTGAATTTACAGTGAAAACAGATGAGATCAGGCACATTTTTGCATGTGTAGTTTTTTTTTCTTTTGCTCCCTTGTTAATTTTTCCCCCTGTGCAACTCATTAGAGACTATTATCTTAGCTCCAGTTAAATCTCTTTTAGAGGCTGGTGCTCTAACTTACCAGCTTGAGCTCTAGACTGCTGGCACGTTACTCTGCAGAAAGCAGTGAAATTATCATGGACTGAGTTGGCACTGTATTTTTTCTAAGGCACTGCGTGATGAGAATAAATCATGTTGTCCCCCTGACATGATCCACTAATGAAGATGCACATCCTCTTGCCCTGCCTTCTTACTGGATGTAAGTGAGAGCCCTTCCTCCCTCTTTTTTCTTCATTTCCACTGTGGAAGAAGCTTTCTAATTCTGCACATTGGTTTGCTTAGCAATATTGCTGTTGCCTAATGCAATAAAAATCAGTTACGTAACTGCCTTTGCTAGACTTGCAGAGAGCGTTCACCAGACGGGAACATGGCCACAGTATCTTTATGCTTTCATTATGCCTCCTATGTTTGCTGTTATTATGCAATATGCTCTGCTTTCAGTGTCTTTTTAAAAATAATTTTCCTCGATATCATGTTTAGAATATTATACACCTATAATCCAAGTTCATGCAAAGACAGAGCAGGGAAAAGAAATAAGCTTATTTGGATTTATTGCTAAAAGGGCTGATATTATAGTGCTAGTGCCTCAGAGGAACAAAGAATCACCTACAGTTTGTCAGATAGTATTTTTAATACTCTAATTCAGAACCACATTCCTAAAATAACCTGTGTTTGCAGGTTACCGTGTGCTCTTTTGTTCTGAATAATGTCTTGCTTAGTGAACTATGTCTTATCAATTCACCAAGTACTGGGTGTCATTGTTCACCTCATTCACAATTCATCTTTTAATTAACATTATCACAGGAAAAATTCTATTTTGGTCAGCATAATTTGTCATTGGAATTGGCAGTACAGAAATAAAAGAATTACCATCTGAATTTATCTGAAGACTATGCAGGAGATGGTGACTACAAACCTACCTAATCTGGCACTGAAGAAGAAGGGAGGGAAACCATGTAAATGATAATGACTTTAAAAATTGTATTTGCTATGTAAAAATCACTACTTTGGTCATTCAGTATCTGCTAAGCAAACAGTTTCATCAAAATTACTGTTACTGAAAATACAAACCTGGATCCTGCATTGAGACACATGCTTTATTTGGTGGAAAGGATTGCTGACTTAGGGAAGATTTAGGAGATACAAATGTCTTTTCAAAGTGATGCTTTTAGATATAAGTATGTAATATCAACCTCATGCAGCAAAATGCTGATGATTTGCTTTAATTGTTAAATCTCAAATTAAGTTGCAAGTGCATCATTGTTTTAGTGAACAGACACGGAAATGCTTTTAAAATGTTTTTTAACTGTACCAGGAAACATTTCACCGTGAATAGAAACATTTCTGAATCCTTCTCACAAGACTCACCTTTCATAATGACTTCCAGAAAACTCTATTAAATAGCTTGTTGTTTTTCTGAGTCTTCTTTATAGACGTTTATCCCTGCAGCCTAGATATGCAGTATTTTTCTATTTACATTCAAATTAATACAGTGATGTCAAATCGACTGCATCTAAGGTACACCAGCAAACCAGCTGCTTACAAATTCCCTCCAACATCCCTTTACCTTTTGATTTTGTCCCTTTCTAGTTGCAAATGCAACAGGCCCTGAAGATGATCACGTTCACGCAGGAATCAGCCAGGATAACAGGAAATACTGTATGCTGAGTGTGCTCTACTGGAGGTCATTTCTCTTTCAAACCAGCTGGGTTTCAGCTTAACTGCCATGGGTGGGTTCTGGTGCATTGAGAAACAGTCTTCCAGTGGGTATTTCATTAACACCTTCTAAAACAGATTTTAGAAAGGAGCCATCAGTCTCCACTGTGACCATATTTCCTCAGTTATGCCTTTTGTGCTGGTTTAGGATGGGGTAGAGTTAATTTTCTTCCCAGTGGTTGGTATGGGACTATATTCTGGATTTATGTTGAACATAGGGTTGATAGTATGGTGATTTTTGTGTTATTGCAGAGGGAGACTTACACAAAGCCAAGGAGTCTTCTGCTTTTTGTGCTGTCACACTGGTGAGGAGGCATGGGATGTTGGGAAGAGACACAGCTGGGACAGGTGACCCCAACCGACCAAAGGAATATTCCAGACCATAAGACATCATGCTCAGTATATAAACCGGGGGGCAGAAGGAAGAGGGAGGAACTTCTTGAGTGATGGTGTTTTCTTTCCAAATAAATGCTACACGTGATCAAGCCCTGCTTTCCTGGAGATGGCTGAACAGCTGCCTGCCCTTGGGAAGCAGTGAATTAATTCCTTGTTTTTATTTGTTTGTGAGTGCAGCTTTTGCTTTACCCATTAAATTTTCTTTATCTCAAGCTACAGGTTTTCTACCTTTTACCCTCCCAATTCTTTCCCCAATCCTACTGGCTGGGGGGTAAGCAAGTGGCTGTGTGGCACTTGGTTGCTGTCTGGGGTTAAACCAGGGCATTTTTACATTGTGTTCTTAATGGACACCGCATTTATTAAAAATACTGGACCTCAATTAAGTTAATTAATCTCCAGTCCAACTACCATTTAGGTATTGGTTTATTTCCCACCCCCCACCCCCCCCTTTTTTTTTTTAAATGTCAGAGGCAAGCAGTGCTTGAACAGACAGGTCAGGAGGTGAAAGAGCTACAGATGACATCTGCATCTTTCATAACATCTGCATCTTTCATAACCGGGGTCTGTAGCATTCTATGGGCTATCTTGTGTGTTGAAAGCATGGTGAGGCCAGAAACATTTCAGCTAGAGCAGAGAAATGCCGTGAAGTTTGCTATTAACCCTGCTGAAACATTAAAATTGTCTAGCTTTCTCTTTTTCAGTTTCTATCTGATAATAGCCTTGGTAAGAGTTAGGCTTTTTTTGGCAGAAGGTAAAGGCAGTCTCCTCATCCTTAATTATTACTCCTGAATTTCAACAGTATTTTTGCTTATGAATTAAATGACACAGGCTAAATGTTATGGAAAATTCTTCCCAAAGTCGTAAAAAATGATACTCAGGAAGTTGTTTTGTTAATATTGAAATAATGGCTTTGCAGGCTGATTTCTGTTTGGGTTACCCACTTTGCTAGGTAAAATAAGATGCCTTTCACATTACTAAACTTCAGGATTTTTCTAACAGTTTCTTCATGTAGCCCAGAAAGAGAAACAAATCATACAGGTCTCCTTCACCCTGTGCTATTTTCCAAAGAAGATTCATGTTCTGTATTCCCTAGGTATGCACAGTGCATGAATGAGAAACAGTGTGGGCTTTACTGATCTTCTACGGAATCTATAATTATTTTCTCCATTTTAAGAACAATTACTTAAGAAGCGTCAAAGGAGATAAAAATAAATACAGTAAAATATGTACCCCTGCGTATAGGAAGGGTACATACAAAAGGAAATTATGCTTATTCTTGGGAAACTTGATATGTAAATTATTTATTGAGGGGAGAATGAGAAGGGAGAGGAGATTAAAAAAGGGAGGAAGCAACTATGCATACTCACTATGAGAATACTTACAAAGTTTTAAGGAATGTAGGATGTGAAGCAGCACTCACTCTCAACTCTGTAACTTTGCAGTAACTTTGATGCCACTGTTTGGCAAAGGCGATGTTTATAGGTGCCTTCAGCTAGTACTGTAGGCAATTATGACTTGGTCTGCCTTTCCTGCCTGTTTATTCCCCTCCCATGCATTGTCCAGACTTGGAAGAGTAAATTCTCCAGAGCAGAGATTCCCTCAGCAGGATTTGTTAGGTTAGGCTCCTGCTGGGTGGGTCATTATCTCAGCCTCTCAGGAGCTGGGAAGTAGAAGTAGTGCTCACTTTGTTCACAATGCTTAGGTCCATGCAGAAGTTGCCAGCAAGGGAAGGAAGGTGTGTTTTCAAACCTCAGCGCGCTCAGGTGCCCCGTGGCTGCATGCTTGGTCAGACACGTCTGCTTGGTTTGGGCTCAGCTGTAATTAGAGAGGTGCAAGGCAAGCCCATGGGTACAGCAGTGGTACAACAGGTTTTCAGAAAGGCCTCGTAAGATGCCGAGCTGAAAAGGAGCTATGGAGGATGGTTGTTCGCTGGGTTTAATGGTGGTGACTTGTTTTTTGAGACGCAGACCGGCGTCCCCACTGGAGTGAGCAAGCCACGCCTCAGCTTGGGTGGCCCCCTGGAAGCTGAGCAACAGAATTTATAGCTTCTGCTACTTGGTAACACTTGTTTTAAAGGCTTAGTTTCTGCATTCATATAATCACCGATTTATTTTCTTTTCACCTGCATGGAATGTCAGAGCCTTCCAGGAAGCCTTCCCTGCTCACTGGCAGTTCTGACCAGGGCATTTCAGCTGAGGGGGGCACCCAGCTCTGCCAGCCACACTGGAGATGTCCCCAGATGTCACTTTGCACTGGGGGAGACTGGTGAACAATGTGTTGCTGGTGTTCAACAAGCCGTCCGTGAGTCAGCAGTGTCCTTTTGGCCAGGGGGGCTAACAAAATCCTGGAGTGCATTAGGGAGAGCACTGCCAGCAGGTCAGGGGGCGATCGTGCCCCTGTACTCAGCTCTGGTGAGGTACATCTGGAGTGCTGTGTCCAGTTCTGGGCTCTTCGGTACACAAGAGATGTGGGGCTTCTGCAGCAGGTCCAGCGGAGGGCAATGAGGATGATTGGGGGATCTCTGCTATGAGGAAAGGCTGAGGGAGCTGGGGTCTCAAGAAGAGATGACTGAGACGGGACCTCATCAATGTCTATAAGGATGTGAAGGGAAGAGGATGGAGCTGGGCTCTTCTCAGTGGTGCTGAGCAATAAGAGGCAAGGGGTAGAAACTGAGGCACAGAGCTTCCACCTGAGCATGAAGAAGAACTTCTTTACCGTGCTGTGACCAAGCACTGGAACAGATTGCTCAGAGAGGCTGTGGAATCTCCCTCACTGGCGATACTCATGAACCGCCTGGACTAAAGCTGTGCCACGTGCTGTGGGATGACCCTGCTCGAGCAGGGAGGTTGGACCAGATGTGGTCCCTTCCAGCGTGACCCATGC
Organism: Luscinia megarhynchos; assembly: GCA_034336665.1. Taxonomy (NCBI): domain Eukaryota; kingdom Metazoa; phylum Chordata; class Aves; order Passeriformes; family Muscicapidae; genus Luscinia; species Luscinia megarhynchos. The sequence goes on along the minus strand of CM067565.1, from coordinate 88,828,783 downwards.
CGCGATCCTGGCCTTCCGAGAGGCGCGAAGGGGAGCAGGTACCGCCGGCCGGCCCGGCGGCAGCCGGAGCGCCGCGCCTCGGCGGGCGGGCCGGGACTGCAGCCCCCAGAACGCGGCGCGGCGGGCGGTGACGCGCGGGGCGGGGCGGAAGTGTGTGTGCCCCGGGGTGGGCGGCCGCCGGGCCCCGTTCCGGCTGTCCCGGCCTCGGCCTCGGCGGCGCGGGGCAGGGGCCAGGCGGAGGCAGAAGATGGCGGCGGACCTGGAGGCGGAGGTGCAGGCCATTGACAAGAGCCTGCTGGAGTGCTCCGCCGAGGAGATCGCCGTGGTGAGGCGGCGGGCCCGGCGCGGGGAGGGAGCGGGGGCTCGGAGGCCGCGGGAGGCGCCGGCCTGCGGAGCCGTTCCCGGGGCCGCGGCGAGGCCGACGGGCCCTCCGGGACGGGGTGTCCGTGCCGGGGCTGGCCCCGAGCGCACGGCAGCGCCGTCCCGCCGTGGCCTCAGCGCGCTGTTGTCGCCATGGTCGCTGTTGCAGCAGCCGAAATCCACGGCAGCGATCAGCCAGCTTTTCCTGTTGTGCCGGCTGGCGCAGGTGGCTGCCCTGAAGCCGCCTGGACGTGGCCATCCCCTGCCGGGGCCAGGGATCTCGCCCCTTCCTCAGCTGCTTCCCCAAGTTAGGTCCTCCGCCCCTGCTGGCCTTTCCCCTCTCTCTGCCCTATTAATTTAGGTGGATGTCTGACCCCAAATACGCTTTACAGTGTGGAAGTGCCATTACAGGATTCTTCCTTCCTCCACGCTGTTTAAAATGCGATTCTGGAAAAGCTTGCAGTAGTTAATCTCAGGATTATTAGAATGGGGTGTTTGTGGAGGAAGTATTAGTAAAATCAGCGTAACAGTTGAAGAAATCTACTTCTGTTTATATACTTTTCGTGCTCGTACAAAGAAGAGGAATGTAATCTCGAGGATAAAGTTTTGTTTCTGGCATAAATGTTTGTCCATTTAAACACTTGGGCGTTTGAGGAACTGGATATATATGTTAAAGTATTGAGACTGCTCGTGTGCATATCTGTAGAATAAAACCTTGAAGAGCCGTCTGTATCTCAATGGGAATTACATTGGCTGCTTTCCAAATGAAAATAAAAGACTGTTCTGATTCAGATTATCCTCAATTATGCTTGTATATCTTCAATGCCGACAAAGGTATGATTAGATAGGCAAATGTGCACAGTTAGCTATATCCTAGCTAGTTTAGCTCTAGGATTAATCTTCCTTCTTCTCTGCAGCAAACCAAATAATTCCATCAAATATTTAGAAAGTAGTCCAAATTGAGCCCAAATTACCTTGTCTGTGTGAATAGCAGATGGTTTTTTTGGGTCACACTGCAGGTAAACTCAAGGCAATCATGTTCCCAGGGGAATGCATTTAGGAATTTGCTGAAGGTAGAAGTGCCAACTTCAATTTGGTCAATTCCTTCTCATTTTTATTATGTCATCACCTGCACAAGCTCCAATTCTGAAATCTGCCACTCAAATCTAGTGTGATTTTTCTTCCTCCTTTGCTGATAGCATTACTTTGCTGATAGCCCAGTATTAACTAAACAAATACCATCCCAAAGCAATAGTTGCAGCGCTTAAGGCTTCAGTTTCTTGTGGCAACAACTTAATGATAAATTTCCAAAGAAGAAAAATAAAAAAAATAAGTTCTCTTTAACATGACGTGAGCCTACAAGTTTTTTTTTTGTGTAGCTTTTTTTATAGCTAATTATACCTTTTAGCTCTTGAAAGAGAGAAGTGAGTTGTTTTATTGTTTGTTTGTATTAAACATTTTGTTCTCTTGGTATCTCTTACTTAGATGGAAATTGAATAGAAACCATGATAAACCATTAGGTATTTACTTACGTAAGGTGTTGTTTGATCAATGCTTTGCACATTTTTTTTTCCCAGGGCAGGTAAAGTTGTTGCAGGAGAGTGTGAGGAGGGAAGAAGTGAAGAGAAATCCACTTCCCTTTTTGATAGAAACCTCTCATGGGAGAGTAGAATATTAGCTTTTCTTGTGTGTGATTTCAGGTTAGAAGATAGACAAATACTAATTGGAACCTTGCCTGAATGCAGATTGCTTTTATGAAAGAACAAAGTTTTGAGTAGTTTTTCTGGAGTTCAGTGATCCCCAGGTAGCAATATAGAAAGGCAGTGCAACATATGTATTCTTATGTATATATTTCTATACTTATGTATATATTTCTATCAAGAGTCTTACTTCCACAGCAGACCTGTGAGTTGCCTTCCTGGCAGCTCTTAGAGTCACATCTGTTTCCTTGTCCTAGTAGCCTGGATTTCCTTCTCATAATATTTCATCCAGGATCTGATTTTCAAAACTGTATGCACAGTTATGTGTGTAGAACTGGCTCCACAGACAGATGTAGATGTGATGATGTTCATCGTTGCCACTGCTAGCTATCAGACAACTATTTCCAGAATTTTTGGGATGGGAAAGCCATTTACTCAAGGAACAAGAATTTTCTCTGCCTAGTTATTTGTCTGAGCTTGTAGTGTAGCTATGCACTGTGTGTTTTCTAGATAAAAATTAGTAATGTGCTGCTGAAGTTAAATATATTTTGCTGAAAAAAATCCCTTTTAATAACAATTATATGCTATAGAAAATAATGCAAAAACAAACGTATTAAATGGAAATAATGGAAAAGATTAAGTCACTGCCACTGTGATTGGTTCAGTTCCTGCAGTAGTAGCTATTGGCAAAACTGATGAAAGAGAGGAAATGATGAATGGACTGGTGGGAAAAATAAAATTCTTGTTGATAACTTTACTTTTTAATCTTTTTTTCCTGTGGTATTCTCTGAATCCTGGTGGGAATGGTGAGATTATCTGTAAACTTCTAGTTTCTTTGCTATGGCTTTTAGGCAACCTTTTCCCATGGACTTCCTTGGGAAAAAAACAGCTTTGACCATCAAAGCTAGGTGAATATAGAAAGATTAAGCAGATCAATCATGATTCTAAGAAGTCAAACAGGACAGGAGAAGTGAAGAAAGCACCCTGACAAATTAGGTTTTTTAAAATACCAAGCTCTACTTTAGGAAAACATATCTAGTAAGTGAAAATATACTTCAGTATATTAAAAAAATGGCAAAAGTACAGCCAGTCTGCACAGATGCTCAGTTGACTCTGAATGTCTGTATCCCAAGGAACTTACTACAACTGTGTTATCTCAAGCATAAGTTCTTTCGAGTAAGTTATAAATAATTCAGAGTAAATCAAGCTCTAACATTTGATCACTCAACCCATTTATTTTGGCATAATTAATTTTGTGTTTTCATGACAGTTTTAGGTTGATTCTGAGCTCTTTTTTTGGAAGTTGCCAGGGGGTATCTGGTTGTCACATTTACAATGAGAAATGGCATGCTGAGGCTGTTTATGTAACACAGGATTTAATCAGTGGACACTTGCAGTATCTGTTTGCTCCCGTTTGTTCATTATAAAAACCTTGCAGTCTTAACTTACAGTTTAAACCTCTCTAAATTTGTTATCCACAAGGCAGAAATAAAACAAATGTTGTCCTAGAGTATTTTTTAAAATTTATTCTGTGTGTATATACCAGGGGAAAAAAATCCTAGGAGAAGCTGTGAGTTTTTAAGTAGCTTAGGGCAGTTTGGTGGTTTGATGCCCTTTAAAGACTGCTAACATTGTTTTTTACAATTGATTGACTAAGAGAATTGTAGTGAGTTGACCTTGGCTGGGTGCCAGGTACCCACCAAAGCTGCTCTCTCAGTCCCCTCCTCAGCTGGAGAGGGGAGAAAATACAACAAAAGGCTAGTGGTGGAGATAAGGAGCAGGAGAGGTCACTCAGTAATTACTGTCATGGGCAAAACAAACTCGAATAGGGGAAAAAATTGGTTTGTTTCTTACCAATCAAATCAGAGTAGGGTAATGAGAGACAGAGCCAAATCTTAAAAACACCTTCCCCCCATCTTTCTCTTCTTCCCTGGCTAAAGTTCACTCATGTTTTCCCTGCCTCCTTCCCTGAGCAGCACAGGTGGATGCAGAATGGGGGATGTGGCCAGGTCCTCACATGCCCCTCCTCTGGGGCAGGATTCCTCACATCCTTCCTCTGCTCCAGCATGGGGTCCCTCCCATAAACGCTCCAGCATGGGCTCCTCTCTCCATGAGGTCCTGCCAGGAGCCTCTTCCATGGGGTCACAGCCTCTTTGGGGCATCCAGCTGCTCTGGCATGGGATCTCCATGGGCTGCAGGTGGATCTCTGTATCCCCTTGCACCTCCCTGGGCTGCAGGGGGATCTCTCTGGTGTCTGGAGCACCTCGTGCCCCTCCTTGTGCACTGATTTTGGGGTCTGCAGAGCTGTTATTCTCTTGTATTCTTACTCACATCTCCCAGCTGCTATTGCTCTCTTTTTATCCCCTTAAATATGCTATTCCCCATTAAATCTGTTGTCCCAGAAGTGCTACTGCTGACTCCAATGGGCTCACCCTGGCCAGCTGTGGGTCCATCTTGGAGCCATCTGGTGTTGGCTCTCTTGGACATGGAGAAGTGTCTGGCAGCTTTAATAGAAGCCAGCCTGTAGCCCCCTTGCTACCAAAACCTTGCCTCACAAACCCAGTCTAAGAATTCATGGATCTAAGTTTAACTTGAAATAGTAATTCAAATGAGTTATTTTGGTTGCAGGAGAAACCAAAACTCCCTCATTTTCACAGGTGATTTGTTGAAATTAAATGAGAAAAGGACTGTTACCTAATGCTGTGTTTGCTTTTCTCCGTGTACTTTTTGTCTCTGTTCCTTGCCAACTCCAGGCTCCCGCTGATCCTCTGTGTCCCAAGCTGGCAGCATCTGTCTGCACTCCAGAGAAATGTGACCAATGTAGTCTAGGCCATGTCCTAAAAATTACTGCCAACATTTTGCTGGTCATTCATCCTGGATGAAAATTTTAGTGAATTTTTCTCTTAAATCTTCTATATGTCAAAAGCATAAAATGTGTGAGCAGGGAAACAAATGATTCCTTTCCTAACGTCTGTCTTTTTTTGTCATTTAGATTTAACACTTAGAAGGATGCATGGCTTTCTAGTTTTGCAATGGCATTTTAGATATTTCATTTAAAAATAAAATAACCTAAATGACTAGATCTATGTTTGGTGTGTTTATTAATGGAGAATTTGTGTTCTCATTTCTTCTAATATAAAAGAAATGGCTGCAAGCAAATGACCTTCAGAAAGAGGTATACCAGCATCTGGCCTATTATGTACCAAAAATTTACTGCAGGGGTCCCAACCCTGCCCCTCAAAGAGAAGACATGCTGGCACAACACGTTTTACTGGGACCAATGGAATGGTATCTCTGTGGTGAAGATCCTGCATTTGGTTTTCCAAAGCTGGAGCAAGCAAACAAACCTTCCCATCTCTGTGGCCGTGTCTTTAAAGTGGGAGAGCCTACGTATTCCTGCAGGTAGTTCAGCTTAACATTGTGAAGTATTTATTATTTGTGAAGGCATGGAATATTTTGCAATAAGAATGTACTGTCCTAATAAAAAGTTAACAGCTGAAATGTATTTTTAAACTAACCTTTCATGCCAGGTAAAAGAGATTCCTTTCAGGAATTGGGAAAATTAACACACTACAGGTGTAAAAGTGGAAAAATACTAATTACTATAATGTTGAGTGTTTTCTGTACCAAAGAAATATAAGATTAAGAAAGAATTTGTGGTGACCTTTCGGGGTGATTTAAGGACATTAATCAGAAGTAAGTGGGCAAGTGTATGTGTGTGTATTTTGGACATTTAGTACCAGCTGTTAGTGTTGATCCTGTATTTTAGACCTCTTTCTTTCCATGACCTGCTTAACCAATCTATCAGATAGTTAAAACAAGCATATCAGCTTCTAGCTCCTTCCCTACCTCTATCTCTAGATCTCTAAAAATACTTTTACTTGGAAGTTCCTAACCAATTACAAGCATTTAATAGAATCTTCAGTTTTAAGCCATTGTATTACTAGCTGTAGGTTCATTTTCATCTTCTATTTTCTGAACTGTTTGTAGTTTAAGTTTTGTTTATGTCACAAATTCCTCTTCTTTTGTGTGGTTTTTACCACTCACTAGGACACTTGAACACTTGGTAAGGTGACATGGGGACAGAATGTCTCTCTAATTTCAAGGGTTTATTTGTCTGGGTTTCCATTCCCTTCATTTACAAGGAGAGAATGATAGTGGAAGAATTTTTCTTTCTAGTGCTCTCCTCTTCTAGAAACATGATACCTTACTGGCCTTTGGGTTTGGAAATGCTTTGAGACTTTATAATAAGGGAGGGATAAGATTAAACTGGTGGGTACTTCAGATACATACTGAGTTGTTGGTCTTGAAAAAGCAGGTGTGTTTAGAAGAAAATTACAGACAACATTTTCATTGCTCCATATGAACAGTATTTGATCATTAACATACTGTTGTGTGTTAATTTTCTTTAACTTATGGATGGTAATGAAGAATAATGACAGTTTAACTAAAGCTTTTGTGGAATACAGCAAAGAATTATTTTCCAGGTCCATATTAAAAGCAGTGGATTTTCTGTGCATTTGTGCAGCTTACAGGTCTCCTTCTGCTTTAGGTATGGGCACAGTGCTTTGTCTGAGAAATTGCTTGACAAATGGTACTGAATTTTTAAGTACACTGCCACGAGTTTAGAGCTCTGAAGAATCAACATTCAATATTGTAGGATCTACCAAATCCTTCAGGCACATTGTTGCATTAGGTGGTGGTTTATTTGATTTTTTTTTTTTAATCTAAAAAAAATAATGCCATGGAACATGAGCTATTCTAAAACAGAAGAGCTCTGTATAATTTTGCTTTGAGATTTTCACCTTTAGTGGCTCCTCTGGAGAAAACGCATGTGCATAGTAAGTCATGATTGCCTGCTGATTTTTCCATTATTTATTTTGGTCAAATGAAATTAAAAGAATTTTTGATAATGAGATTTCATGTGGTCTCTAATATTTTCTTTTAAACAAAATAAGTTGTTTATCTGAATTCTGGTTTTAATAATAATCATCATAAGACAGACATTCTCTTGCTATTTATTTTTACATTTGTTTTAGCCCTTCTTACTAGAAATATTCCTTTTGTCTAATCCAGGAGTGTTTGTAGAGAAAACCTTATTATGGTCTCTGATCTCCTGGTTGAGAAAATTGTGTTCTTGCAGCTCACCAGTGAGCTTGTAGGGCTGAACTTGGAAGGAGAGGTTTGATTTGGTCTGTTACGTGCGAACTTTCTTCTCACTGTTCAGTAAAAAATGTCTTCTCTGATTGCTGGAGATCATTAATGCTGGTACTCTGTAGTTGAGAGAATTTACTTGGGTTTATTCTGGGTTATGTAATTCATCTGTTTACTTGTACTTGTCTCACCTCTTGAAGGTAATGTCTGTATTACCCAGCTAGACATACTACCCACACAATATGTTAAAGGCTTTTCTGTTGTGAGAACAGATTTTTTTTTTCTATTTCGTTTCCCCTCTTTAAAGCCATCCCTTTCCTCTTTCAGAGTAGTAAATACATTCATTAGAAGGTTTATATTGGTGATATTTGAAAATTATCTGTTGCAAAATGTGTAATTAAAGGCAAAAGCAAGTGTTTAATGCTTTTTTCTTTTTTTCTTTCTGTTGCTGTTCTCAGAGACTGCGCAGTTGACCCAACTTGTGTGTTGTGCATGGAATGCTTTCTTGGAAGCATTCACAGAGAGCACCGATACAGGGTTAGTGATCCTGCAGGATAATGACACAGTTTTTAGTGACTTTGTGTGTGTTTGAAACAGTTTCAAGTTTAAGAATGTATACAGTATTTCCAAATGCTGAATGAACACAAAGTTTGGAATGTCTCTGCAATTGAGTGTTTGATCTGAGTGTAACTTCTGGAAGTTAACACTTTAAAATATTGAGCAATTAAATTTTATGTGCAACAGTTAAGCTTACAAATGTATATTATTTTAAACACATACCCTTTAGTGAATTTTACAGGTTGAGACATAGGTTTTGAATTGTTTTGACATTTGTGTTTGACTGTTTTTAAAAGCTATTGAAAAACCTTTATTAAGAAGCCACTTCTATGTAAAGCTTAAACATAAAGTTACAATAGAAAACGAAAACTGTAAGTGCTGTTTATTTTAGTAATATACTGTTACTAGTAGTACAGATTAGTTTAAAAACCCCTGCAAACAAAGCCAAGAAGACCTTGGTGTGTTTTTAAACTAAGAAGTTAAGTGAAAACTACCAGTGCAGCCTTTCTGTAAATCAATTTTTAACAATACTGCACTGCTGCTAATATCAGTCTGTTCACTGCATGGTTACACAGAGCACTAGGATTCAGGAAAAAAACTCCAAGCACAACGACTTGGGTTTCAAGAAACCCAGCCAAATTTGCTGATAACAGCCAATTTGCTTACTTCTTGTATGTAGGTTTTAACTTTTAGAGCCTAGTGAATTTGCAAGTCTAGGTAACATCCAAAAGTGTAAGCAAATGCTCTTTCAAATGTCCATCTAGTTTTGTTGATAGTGTAAGATGTGCCTCTATGTATAGAGTATATCAAGTATGCCAAAAACAGGTGAAAGAAGAACTCTTTTATGCATGAGTTAATAGTATGTGATTCAAAAAAGAAATATTATTACACTTACTAAGTCTCTCAATTCCTTTTGTCATAAAGCACATCTTTTACTCACTGTATTATAGTGCTGTGTGAAATGATTTCTTTTTGATCAAATTAAAACTCTGAGAATGTGGCATAGTACAGATGCCATGGCAAGTAATGGATTCAGAAAATCTGAAAACTTCAGGTGGGGCACAGTGGAGGTGTTTGAAGATGTTTTGTTGTTCAGGGTTTTTTCTTTTGACCTAGGTACACTGATGAGGTAGACAAGCTTTCAGCTGTCATAAAAATAGACAAGATTCCACTGCTATTCTGTCTAAAGCTCTCAGGTGTTGTGATCATGCTTTTGTAGTACTGCTGTGACTACTCATTTCTTAATATGCATACATGATACGTATGTATATTCACATGAACTGTTCTGATTTAAATAATTTCAGATGACAACATCAGGTGGAGGAGGTTTCTGTGACTGTGGTGATACAGAAGCTTGGAAGGAAGGTCCTTACTGTCAAAAGCATGAACTTAACACTTCAGAAACTGCAGAAGAAGAGGTACAGTTGAGGCATCATGTTTCAAAACATTGTTAACTGTGTGTATATGTGTGTATATATAAATTGTTCACATGATGTTATTTTTAGTCTTGTATACTCTCCATGAGAAGCTGTAGGAACTTCAAAAGTAATATTTGAACCACAGTGTTAGGCAAAAATTATTATCTTAAGAAGTTCCTTGAAATATTTTCTACTTAAAGCTTCATTTTGTATGTTCTTGGTCACCTCTGCAGCTTTAGTTCTGTTTCTTTGTTTTTCTGTGTATTCTGAGAGATCAAAGGATTCTGTCATGTGAAAAAAAAATAAAAAAATCTTTATGTAATCATGTGCACCAAGAAGCTAAATTCAGCTGTCTGTGCAACAAATACTCTGTTTCTTACCAAAGAGAAGTGCACAGATTTTTAAAATCAAAATATCTTACTGTCACAGGAAAGTCATAATGGAGACGTAAGGCAGAGGTCTGTGAAAGAGCTTGTTTGGTATGGAGAAGATAAATCTTCACCAAAGATTCATAGCATAACAGCCTGGACAGACATGCCACATCTTACAGGAGGAACTCACACTGTTGGACTAACCATTGCAAAAACACTCTTGTTAAAAGTTTATACATGTTTGAAAGGAAATTGAACATGGCTGTAGAGGGAAAAATTACCAATGGCCATTTAAAATTTTGGGTACCATCTTTAGTGCAGGAAGTGTTAATGTCTTAAGTTACTGGAGAGTAGAGAAGCATTTTGTCCTCTGCTTATACTCTTCTTATCTGTTATTGCATCTCAGGAATGAGTGTGGCTAATTGGGCTTCTGGCCTAGCTACTCACATCTGTTCTTACATAGTATAACTTCTGTGAGATTTTTTAAAAGGGAAAATCTAAGACAGGCATTGGTAGTAATTTTGCTGATCTGATGATTTAAGTGAAGCAACTATAGTTGTATTTTTAGTGACAGTGGTCTTTCTAAAATCTGTTCTCACTCCAGCCCTAAGGCTCTAGCATGGTTACTGGACTCACCACTTGGGGTACATGCCAAGTTTACATTAGTCAGCAGCCTTAGGAAACTCCTGTTGTGAAATCTTGGGTGGACTGCTACTTCTGTGCCCGAAGATACTCACACAGTGAGGGTGCCTGACAGAAAAATCAAAGTTCTGGGCAGGCTTTCTTCCCCATGAACCATGGAGATTGAGATCTCTTATGCAGTGTTGTGTTTGAGGTAGATTGAGGATGGTTTGTTGAGCATTATTGGAGCCTGTTTTCTGCCTTGCTTAGGTATGTGCCTTTGTTGAAAGTGATGGGAATGGAGGGAGAGCTGCTGTTTACAGTTTCTTTGCTTTTTGAGGCTTGTGGCTTTTGCTTTTTATACCTTGGATAATTTTTAAATGAAGGCAAAAAAAAAAAAAAAAAAGGAGAAATGGCAGTTGTTACCACTCTTTTAAAGCTTTCAAATATTCCCAAAGAGTCTTGGGGTATGGGGGATAAACTTCATTTGTACAGGTGAATTTCTGACTGTCAAGAGCCTCCTTTAGATGATGCAGACTTGACAAAAGATTATTGTGGCCATTTTTATACAACCTAAGCTGTAGTGAAGCACAGAATTTAGTATTAGGTAATCCTAGACCAGAAATTAGGCCACTGTTAAATATTTTAATTGTCTAACAATTACACATACATCAATATATCAAATGATGAATTGAGTCAGTGACCCAGTGTATAGTGTATGTCGAGGTGACCTGCAGGCCATGCAGTGTTCCCTTTCCAGGTTTATAGAAGAGGAACTAGTTGTTCTCAAAATTTTGATGTAATAAAGACAGCTTCCTTAAGAGAAGAGGTTTTTAATGTTTTCTGTTCACCATCCTTGAAATGGACTGGAGAGAAATGTCAGTGGTACCTGCACTGTTTTATTCAGAGTAGCCAGTGGTTCTCATTTGCTGCTCCAAAACTCAGTCCCTTCTACTTGGCAGGCTGGGGCAACTCTCCTCTTCCTCCCCCTCCATGTTCCCATTCCCTGCTTGCAGCAGCCTCCATTGTGCTCTGGCACAGAGAGCAGGATAAGTTTGTAAGGGCTGCTGCAGTTGTCAAATGGAGAGCACAGAATGGGCACAAATGGGTGCACAGTCTGCAGACAAAAGGGGAGCAGCTCTCTGTGAGCAAGACTGAGACGTGGCCAGATCATTATGAAACACCTATTTACATTTCACAGTTAATTATTTATATACCACAGCATATAAGAGACGTGCATCATAAATCATGATGCCAGTGTGCTGCATGTTCTATAAGCCTGGAGAGATAAGACTTATGCCTTTTAATGCATGCTGCATATAAAACAGGACAAGAGATGCACGGTCGTTTGTATTCTGCAGTTTACTAATTTTGATAAGTGGAACAAAAGATACAGGGATTTGAAATTATGGTTTTGAAGGCATAGCAGATGAAGCAGATTTTAATACAGCTGAGGTTAAAGTTCTTCCAAAGAACTATCTTAAAAGGTGTGCAGGAGTGAAAACAAGGAGAGTGAGAATGGAAGAATGTGTGAAAATGTAAATGGATGATCAAAGGCAAGTCAAAATTCAGGTACTGAATGTTAGATTAGAGCTTTGGTGACCGTCAGTGTAGAACTGGAAGAAGAAAACAGGATGATTGTTGACTCTGTTCCTTTTAACTGAAAAATCATTTAAAGAAAGACATTGAAGATGCTTACATCATTTTTGATAAAGAGAGGTGCACAGTTGTCAGTTTGTTTTGAATGTAATTTAATTTCTCATTTACTATTTATATTTACTTTCCAGGATCCTCTTGTGCACCTACCAGAAGATATGGTAGCAAGAGCTTATAATATTTTTGCCATTGCATTTAAATATGCAGTAGATATATTAACATGGGAAAAGGAAAATGAATTGCCTGGACTAGAAATGATGTAAGTATTATATTTGTCTTCAGCCTTCTGGAAGCTTACAGATATTCACAGTTGAAAATGCAAGTTCTGATTTTAAGAATCTTTTCTGCCCTTCTTAAAATTATCAGAAATATTTTGTGTACAGTAGTTGTAGTAGATTTATATTTCTCATATTTTTTCCTCTGCTCTTGCTTTTACTTTTAACATTGCTTTAAATGACATAAATTCAATCCTTGCTTTGAATGACATAAATTCAATCCTTGCTTTGAAGTGAGAAGAGTGACACTTACTACTGCATGCTGTTTAATGATGAAGTCCATACCTATGAGCAAGTTATTTATACTCTTCAGAAGGCTGTCAACTGCACACAGAAGGAAGCCATTGGTTTTGCAACAACAGTAGATAGAGATGTAAGTGAATGAATTGTTAGAACTTTTAATTACCTTGCCCTAATGTTTGCTTTATGACTGTATTTACTTTAGTCTGTTTTCCCAAAGAGTGAGGTTAATGTGAGTCTCTGTGTCCTGTGTGTCATACCCTAAAATGCCTTAATACTAAATGTCTCAGTGCCTAAATACTATTTGGCCAGTCCGAACTAGTCCTGATACTGAATATGTTTCAATGTAAATCTATTCTAGTTAGTCTTGTAAATGTAAATACCAAGGTATTTCTCACTCCTCTGTCAAGGTCAGGTACCAGCGTTGGCCCTTCCATTACTGAACCAGGAGCTGACATTGAAGGAGCCCCTAAATATGCTCCAAACATAGGAAGTGCTTCTCAGAGTAGCACCAGTTACTCTGAGTGTGAGGGATAAAATCCAAAACTGACTGCTTTTGTTCTGGTACTTGTGGAACTATTAATGGTTTGTGGTTGCTTTTTTAAATTTAATTTCATTTTTTTTTTCATAATTGTCAGATTATAGTGGCAGGAAGAGGTAAAAGCATTTAACACAGTTTTTAGGAGGAACAGTGAGTTCAGAGTCACTGTATGCTGAATATAATTGTAACTAGTATTTCAGTTTCAGAAGCACTCTGTCAACTGTGTCTGTAGTGTGGCTCGTGCATTTTTTTAAAGAAAGTAATACTTCATTGGGTAACTGCACCCTGTTATTTTTGTAATGAACCTGTAAGCAGTTGGCATGAAAAAAAGAGTCTTTTTAACTTGGCTTATTGACTTGTGTCTTTTTTTGGGGGAGTGGTGTGGGGAGAAAATCTTTTCCAAAATGGCAGTGGGAATGTAATTTTGGGTGGTTAAAGTACTTCAAAGAGGTCAGTGGAACAGGAAATATAACCACTTCTTATTATTTAGCACTGAACTAGATTTTGGTTTTGTGCTGTCACTGCTCTATGTTTTGTTATGCAAGTAACCAAAAGATTCACACCTGATCCCTGAATATGAGCTGACCTGAGCACATGCTGTGTATTGTGGGATACACTCAGATTTTTCCCTACTACTGATCCCTTCTACTTCTAAATACATACATGAATGCATATATACATGAGCATGTATGTGAAGGAAATGAGAATGTTATGCCTGAAGCAGTGATTTGGCATCAGATCTAAAATACCAGTGAGTTTTCCTGTCTGTAATACACTAAAAATTCAATTAGCTGTCTTTTTTTATGTATGGATTGACAGTAGAGTGAAAACCTTCCTTTTGGAATAAAACAAGTGCTCTAATTGTATGTTTAAAAGACCAGTTAACTTTAATATCTGCTTTTTAAAAGGTACTGAAATATCTGAAATATCTTTAAGTTGTATCAAAACCAATGAATAATGCCTTTGTACTAATGTTTTCAGTGTTTTAATAAAAGAAGTGTAGTTCTTTTCATTGTTTATCTTAAGAACAGTGTTATACACAGAAAATTTAATGTAACAAGTAACTGAATATGTGATACAATTTTATCTTTTAAAAAGTACGAGGATGCATTTGAGAAATCCAAGTGTCTAACTATATACAGTACTTAAAAAAGTGAAAATAGCATGAAAGGCAGAGTAGTTAGCATGCACCTGAAGCTTTTACTGTGGTTTTTTTGTACTAATGTCAAACACAGAATTGAGAGTTCTTGTTTAGGAGCTGGTGGTGATGTTACATCCTTCTGAATTTGCAGGGCCGTAGGTCTGTTCGATATGGAGACTTCCAATACTGTGATCAGGCAAAATCAGTCATAGTGGTAAGTAAGGGTGGTAAGGGATCTTATCTGCTTTCTTGCCTCATCTTGAGCAAAAGGAGGCTTTGCTACCCAGTTTGTGATACTGTTATCATAATGACTCATTATATTTTAATGATACGAAATGTTGGAGATATTATTTTCAATGCAGTAGAGCTAGCAAAATATTGGTTCATGGGGTTTTTGTTGTTGTTGGTCTTTTGTTGGGTTTTTTTCCTACTATGGCCTACCCGACACACAAAATAATTTTCTAATAAAAGAAGTTTGTAGACAATTTTTTCCTTCATAAAACAGGTGTGGCCTGGAACTTTGAATTAAATCTTTTAGAATTACATACTAGTTCAGATCAGTGAAGATAAATTATTATCGTTTTTCTGATATACTGTGAAGTTGCTTATGTCTTTCACAGCAAGTTATGGAAATTATTACTGATTGAATCCAGATGTAAAACTGCAAATGCTTTCATTTTGAATCTATGCATTTATGTATGTATATATATTAATATCTAAATATTGCAAGATTCTTCCATATAAAAATGTGAGAATAATGTTTTCTTTTAATTTTTTGTTAACTGCTGCAGTGCAGTACTTAGTCATATGAAAGATATAGTTTATGTGTAATACTGCAACCATTGAAAAACAAATCCTGCAACTAGAGTTACTGTTCTTTAACTATTTAAGGTATTTTGAATGCATTAGCATTTTATTTTTAGAGATAATATTGTGCAATATTTTAAACTTGCTGCCCATGCAGGCAAAGAGCAAATGGCTTTTATGTGTAATATCTGACTACTATGCTTGCTAACACATAGATGAGGGTAAATTCTTTCTTGTTTTAACTCTGTGTATTCAATTTGTATTTTTGAAAATAGTCTGTGGACAGTCAGTTTCCATCAGCCCATGATGTGTGTGACTTTCCTGTCATGTGGAGACGGGCAAACATGCATAGCTGTCTTGGGTTGAACGTGGGATTGCTTATCAGTAAAATGCAGCAGATCAGTGTGAGCATTGATAACAGGCCAAGAGTGGAAAATGGATTGACCTAAATATGCTGATATTGCATAATAAGGTCCTTCAAATATTAATAGGATAAACAAAGTTCAGACTTTTTTGGGTTTTGCTATGTAGGTGTTAGTAATATATATTAATATTATAAATTATCAAAATCATAGGAATGCTGCATTTCTGTATAGAAGTATATGCCAGTCCTCAGTTAAATATGCATTGCCTCCTTTTTCCTTTTCTTTTTAAGAGAAATACCAGTCGTCAGACAAAGCCATTGAAGGTGCAAGTTATGCATTCATCTATTGTTGCCCATCAGAGCTTTGGTCTGAAGCTCCTAACTTGGCTTGGCAGTGTTATTGGATATTCAGGTGGGCAAAATTGTCCCTTTTGAGATAAGTTAGAGAATATTTGCAAGAGGAGCTGATTTTCTGAAGCAATTTTGTCTACTTATTGCAGATATGTAATGTATAAGGCAAAGCTATTAATAACTTGTCAGACTTCATTCTATTTTCTCTTAGTGGAGTGCTGTTCTGAATCCTAACTTCCATGTGAAAGTGCTACCAGTCTTACATAGTCTTTTCTGTTTAGCTGCTGTTGAACAGAAGCTGAGACTTGCTGTCAAATGCAGTATGCCAAAAAGCTATTTTTTCAGTCTCTACTTCTTTTTAAATGAATGCAGTAAGCTGAAAATAACCTGTCTGATTAGATAAAACAAAATTATTCAGAAGTAATTTGATGAATGATGATGAAAGTGATTGCTTCAAATTTTTTGCTAAGTAGAACAGAGAAAATGCAAGGAATTGTGGAGGGTTTTGGTAAGTATAAAAGCTGACAAAGTCTTAATCATATTTTTTGAAAGAGGTTTCTTCAAAGGAATCAAGATGTACACTATCAGATTTTACAGGAATGCTCAGCTTTTGTTTTGACTTGGTTCCCTTCTTTGTCCTGGTAAATCATAAGATTGTGAAGATGTAGGGTATGAAGGGAAATAAAAGGAAGAGTGACAAGCTGCTGATATGAAGAAATGTAGATACAGTTCCCCTTGCAATTTGTATTTTTTTTCATCTGGCAATATTAGCAAGAAGTATTAGCAAAGCATGCTCAGCTGTCATATTGCACATATGTTCTGCATAAGTGCAACATTTCTTCAGAGACTGCATGTTTTATTAGACTGATAGTTGGAAAACTAGCCAAGGTTTCCTGCACAGGGTCTTTATAACATGTTCTCATCTTTGAAACATAAGTAGTTTATGTTTAAGTTTTAAAGATAAGTAAATCAAACTTTTGAACAAAACTTAAGAGTAGCAGTTTGTTCAGCTATTTGCCAGTGTTGTTAGTAAACAGCAGGTATTAATAGAAAGGAGTTATGAAGATAGTTTCTTTCTGTGATTAAATTTCCCTTTCAGTGAAACATGTAGGCAGGCACTGGCTTTCTCATTTTAAGCCCAGTCTTGTGCCCCATCATTTGTGCTAGGTGCCATGGTCATTAATTTTCAGCACTAAATGACAGTTGCAAAAAAGTATCTGTCCATTGTGTCTCATATACCAGAAGAAAGTATTGAATTTTGAGTTGTGTGTGTAGTGTTTCTGAAGTTCTGAAGAGTTCAGCTCGTTAAATGCTGAGTGAAGGGCAAAAGGCATATTTGATTGTAAACAGCACACATAACATTTTGTCTGTGGCCACTGTGCTCATTTACTTGAACTGCCTTCCATGTCTTGGGATGCAATCCTGTACTCTGAGTCTGGTTTTGTGAAATGCACTTCTCAAAGAGCTGGTTTCCCTTAGCTTTTTAACAAACACACCCAAAACAACTAAATTCTGCTCAGTCTTATAAACAGTCTGTTACCCTTCATTTGTAACCTGGGGTGATAGAATTGCACTGCTTGGGTGATTACACTGAAATGTCCCTGAACAAAGGCTGAGTGGAGGGGTCTTCTGTGCCAGAGTTAGGTTGGATGATTGCTGTCAAAGGAATGACAAATTAAAAAAAAAGGAAAAAAACCTTGCTATGGAATTAGTCAGAAGTTTGACCATCCTTCTTAGCAAATATCCCTTCCTCCAGAATAGGTGTCTGTTTGACAATTGCTGAACAATGCAGTAGTTTCCCTTGATTTGTTGTCCTTTATAACTGTAGTTGGAACTGAGCTCTGCAAGGCAAAAGGGAATAACCCAGACTGCTGTAAGGGTTCTCACATGGTGCAGTGTACACGGCACTAAGCCACACCCCCTCTGCCTGAGGAGCTGAGATGCCAAGCAGGGTGTGGAAGTAAGGGCTCTGTAAGGCCCATGGTTCCAAGGGAATATGCATTACCTGCAGTGCAAAGCCAGGTTGAACAGTCTTAACAGGAACATGTCTGGGCTGTGCTCTGTTTCAGATGCAGGCTTGTCTGCAAGCATATAACGTGCATGTTCATACAGTTACAGTTGTTTCTTCTTTCCATTAGAAGAAAAAAATACACAGAGAAGCCTTAAAATGATACATGAATTTGTGAGTCATTTCATATATAGATTATATTTTCCTTTTCATAGGAGTCTAATCAGGAAAACCAAACCCTAGGAAATTAGTCTGCTGTATAACTGTTCCTTATTTTAGAAAGCCATTTTTAAAGAAGCACGTTTTTATTTGATAACTTTCAATCAAATCATTGCATTTGGTGATTTTCACTATGTTCCATAAGGCTAGTGTGAAACTTGCAAGGTGTGAAATATTTATGTTTGTATTTGCAGAATATGAGTGCTGTTATTCAGTTGTCATGGAAAAGGGGGCAGTGTGAGGGGTTCTGTGTTCAGGACATCAAAATAGCACATGTTTGTGTTTGAGCTGTAACTAACTTGTACCATTTCTCTTCATTAAGATGGCCTTCGCCGAATATTGTGTCAGGTTGGTTTGCAAGAAGGGCCAGATGGTGAAAATTCTTCTCTTGTAGATAAGCTGATGCTGTATGATTCTAAACTGTGGAAAGGTGAGTTTTCTCAAAGTTCTGGAAAATGCTAGAGAGTGCTATACCTAAGTTTTCCTTTTACTGCATCTGCTAGTGTTTGATCATTTTTCATGTGGTGTTATTATGGATAATTTTGCCTAATTTGTTAAAATCTCTCCCTTTGTGGTACACTCCAAAGTGTATTTAAGACAAGAACATACAGAGACCATTTAGAGATGGAGTTGGTTTTAGGTCTAATTTTTCAAAGTGGTGTCAAAACTGATTTGAATATACAAATGATAGTGATAGTTAATGGAAATTGAGTAAACTGTAGAGAAGTTGTCTGCTTTATAGGATCTCAGCATCCATTTCATATCTACTAAAATGCCTATTTTTCAGGAACAGAGTCTTTCTGCTTTGACTTGTGTTCATGAGTATTCTTAAGTGTTCTGACAACATTCAATGAAAATTATTGTTCTGTTGTTTTAGAGCTCTTGAAACTTTAAAAGACTGTTTGATATAATGGAATTAGCTGGAAAAGTTTTAATTTTGTGAAAAGGGAGGTAGATATTTTCTATTCCCTCATTGTTTCTGTGTCTAATTTCCTGAAAGGGCAGTAAGACCAGGTGTAAGAAAGAGAAGCACAAAGAACAGGTATGGAATGATAAATCTGTCTGCCTAGGGAACTTCTTGGAGTACCAATAAAATAAGTAAGATGGAAAGTGGATGTAGTATGGAGAAAATTATTATTTTAGGTTTTGTTTATCTAATACCTTTATCTTGAGAATGAAATCCTGGCACTGCAAATTTTGTAATCTGAAAGGTACTGCTTTTGAGGAGTATTACAACATCTTTAATACAGGTATTGTTAGGATAATGTCTTTCATGTAAGCAAGAAGTAACTTTTGCCTTTCTATTTTGACATCAATATTTTTCTACTTTTTCTTATATTCCATAGTTCTCTGCATTAAGGAGATAGTGTCATGGCTTTTGACTTAAAAGTGACCTACAGGAGAAATCATGCATATTTGCATTTGTTTCCAAGCTACATAGAGATGAATATCATTTGTATCAATAATACTTTCTGGGAGCCTGTCCATACAGACTAGAAACTTAGAGATAGCTTAGCTGATTATTTTATGGAGAAGTTCGCAACTAGGAAAATTTGTTGCAGTTCCCAAGACTTCTCATAATAGTGTTCTCTTCTTTTCCCATCTAAATCCCCTGCTTATACTGAGGAGGAACAGAATTCTGTTCTTGTATTGCTGACTTCCCTTACATTTGGTGATATACATTCCCATTCAACGGTGTTATCTTATGCTGGAGTAATAAATAATGCCTCTTGAAGAATTTTGACTTATTAGTCTTCTTCATCCTTTGCTACCACCTGACAGACTTCATCAAAGCAGCTTCTACTCTGAAATGCACATTTACCTCATTCTGTAGAAGTTTACTTTTCTAAATGTTTCCATAATATGTTGATAGAAAATAGTGACATGCAATATTTCATTCATTTTTCTTGACAGGAGCTAGAAGTGTGTATCACCAGTTATTTATGAGCAGTCTTCTTATGGATTTGAAATACAAGAAACTTTTTGCTATCCGCTTTGCAAGAGTAAGTATCTTTCTTACAAAGAGCCATTAAATGCTAAAACTGTCTAGTGAAGAGAGTCTAGTTAGCATACAGCGATTTAAATGAACTGTTAACCACTTTTTTCCCCTTTTTATGGAAGTGAAAACTTGAAATGAAATGCTGGAAATCTTATTTTACTCTTCAGTATATTAGTTATAATGGCATCTCATCTCCTGGGAAGGAAATGGCCTTTCAGACACCCCAGAACCAAAGCAGTTCAGATGTTTTTGTCTTCACCATCAGCTATGCAGGCTATCACTTCTTAAGAGCTAATCGTTGCTCATTGTTGAGGTGTAAGCTGTTACAGAACTGCTCAGAAATAGTGCTGAAATTCAGTTATGCTGATTAGTGTTTCTGCAGTAAGTGGTATTTGAAATGCTTTAAATCAGCACTGCAAAATTCTGCTCACTTTGCTGCAGACTCTCGAGTACAAAATAAAATACTAGCCTTTATTGTGAAAATGAGAGTGAGTAGATCTCACATGTGAGCTGATTAAGTTGTCATATTCTTTGTACAAAATACCCATAATAATAATCCCTTAGAGCTACTCTTCCCTTTTTTGTGGCATTAAAGTTTCCCAGAGCAGACATTTAAGTTAAAAAATCAGGTCAGTGTGGATTAGAGGTGAATTTCCCCTTGTTGTTTAGAATTACCGGCAGTTGCAGAGAGATTATATGGAGGATGATCACGAACGGGCAGTATCGGTGGCTGCTCTGTCTGTCCAACTCTTCACTGTACCTACTCTGGTGAGTAGTGCCTGTCTTTCTTTTAAAAACTGATAGTTGGCACTCCTTGCCTTTTTTTGCCTCCTTCTTAATAGAACTATGAGCGATTGCAGAGTGATTTTATGAAAGATGACCACGACAGAGAGTTCTCAATTGCTGACCTCTCGATACAGATTTTCACAGTGCCTTCTCTTGTAAGTACTAAAAGACCAAAAAAGGAAATCTTTATTTGTTAAAAGCCTTTCAAGGTTCATAAATCAAGGCTGCAGATTTCTTTTACATTACTGTGGAAATGCAGAACAGTCAGACTGTTTGCATACATTGCTATGGGTTTAGAAGTTAAAGCATTTAACGCTGGGAAGTTTCAGTCTGGCTTCCCAGAGTGGGCTCGGTGTTTCTGGTTTTTCTTTTTACATTTTTCTTTTAATTTTTTTTTAGAGAGTTGCTTTCATATTTATTTAGAGATACATTCACATAACATTTAAATTCCTCATCATACTGAGCCACATTTAGTGTTTGTAGAAATCTATATTACGGTTTGCATATCATGGTTTCAGAGCACCATTCTGGTGCAGTTTTATAAGTGATCCATTTTATGTTCATTTTCCAATCAACACGAGTGCAAGCAAGAATTGTCTCATGATACTCCCTACTTCCTTTGGTACTTTGAGTCTCAAGACTGCCTTCTTTTAGATTTCCAGTTAACTTTTGTTTCAGTGCTACAAGCACTGTGCCTTCTCCCAGCTCACTAAATCTCCTGGTCTTTCACCAGCTTGTTTGGGAAACTTTTTTTTTTTTTGTTTCAGTGTCCATTTAAGTCTGTCTTTGCTTGTATTATGAACGAGACAAATTAAAATTTGGAGCTAAGGATTTTATTCCCATGGTTCAGGACAAAATTGTACTGCCTCTTTTAATTTTGATGCTTTCAGTAAGAATGTTGCCAGTATTCAGACTTACAGTTAGGCTTAACCAACTAATATTACTCAATTGGTTATGGCATTTTTTCTTTTGGCAGACAGAGTGGTACAATATGTGTACCAATACATACTTCTTGAAAAAGTAATTTTAAAGATTTCCCAGGGCAGGGTAATTGCAGCGCCCTTTTTATATGTGTTCTATTTTAAAAGCATGCAGAAAAAGCAAAGCAGATTGATGACATGAAAGTCAATCACATGAAAGTAATTATGACATGAAAGCAATTATGATAAGCTTCTATCATATGAACTAGGTGTTATTTTTAATATATTTATAGCCACTCATTCTTAACTAAATGAATAAGTTAAAGAATTTAAACCACCCTGCCATCCTCCAGTAACATTTTCAAGCTGATCTTAGTAATTTAAGAGTTTGTGCTCTCGAAGAATTGTGGTTTTTTTTGAGAGTGGCCAGTCTTGTTGAGTCTACTAGCCAGATCCAAGGACGGCAAGGCTCATTCCATTTAACCTGGAGAACAAGCAGAATGGGGGAGTTGTGGAAGTGTTCATGAGTAGGAGCTGCCAGCAACTTAGTGCCCCCTCCTCTGTTGTGAAATTGGGCTATGTTAGGCTGGGTGATGAAGACAATCTTTGTCAGACTTGGCTGATTTGTTTCATACAGCACATGAATATATGCAGTAGACCTTAAGGGAAATTAGAGGTTATTTAATGAAATTTCTATGTGGAAATTGAATGTGCAGTTCCTTACTGGTTTGGAAGAGGCTCTGCTCACCACAGCTCTTGACAATTTGTAAACAGAAAACAGTAGAGCTGTCACTCCCCTAAAGGGCTCAAACTGCCTGAGAGGAGACAACACATACTTAAAGGGAGGTGCTAGTTAATTATAAGACACATAATAACATGTCTTGTGCCATAATTATATAGGTTAGCAGGAGCCTTACCACATACAGACTTCTGTACAAAAAGGATGTGAAAAAAGAAATCTGGCTTATGATAATTTTTGACTAGATTCCTTTTTTTTGTCTTCTGTGATTCTGTGAATACAGTGCTTTTCAGTGTTCTGTTCTAATTATTGACGTAATTATTTTGGATATTAAAAAATATATTTTATAAACTTAATGGTGCAGTATTAAAATCTTGTTAGCTGTGTCTGTTAATTACAAATTTCATTGTACTTTTGGCATAGGCTCGAATGCTAATAACAGAAGAGAATCTCATGACCACTATCATCAAAACTTTCATGGACCACTTAAGGCACCGTGACATCCAAGGCAGGTTTCAGTTTGAACGTTACACTGCTCTGCAGGCTTTCAAATTCAGACGTGTCCAGAGCCTTATTTTGGATCTCAAGTAAGTATACTAACTGTGTGCTGATCTGAGAAACTGAGGAGTTAAAAAAAATCAAAAATGAACACTTGCATCTGTCTAATCTCCCCAGGTATGTGTTGATAAGTAAGCCCACGGAGTGGTCGGACGACTTGCGACGCAAGTTCCTGGAGGGCTTTGATGCCTTCTTAGAATTACTCAAATGCATGCAGGTATGTAACTCTGTGAATTATAAAATTTGGCAAAATTTTAGCAGGAAGTTAGCTATTACGATGTCAAAATAGAAGAAATTGGATCTACTCTTCATTTTATAACTTCGGTGCAGTATCACTTTAGGGAGCCATTGCATTTTCTTAAAACATCACATCTTGCCTCACTTTTTAAAATCTTGTTGTAAAGGACAATGAAAAGGAAGAGCTGTTCAAAATGAGAAGTGTAATTTGGGGCATATTTTGCACTTGTAGAGGCAGACAAGACAATTAATTTTGTGAGCAAAATCTGATTAATCTAAAGTGTTAGCGGAGTTGCTCCTTGTATTGAGGAATAAATTGTTTCTGACACACAAATAGACCTCTTCACTTGTCGTTTCATTCCCTTTCATTCCCCCAAGGTTCTTTTTATCTGTTTGCAGCAACAATATGTTTATAAGGATAGCTAACCACTGTCTCACACCTCTGCTAATGCTGTCAGTGTATTTCAGTGATACATTGTTGAAATGTATAATTCTTCTTGTAGGGTATGGATCCAATAACTCGTCAAGTAGGACAACACATTGAAATGGAACCAGAGTGGGAAGCAGCATTTACGCTGCAGATGAAATTAACACTTGTTATTTCAATGATGCAGGACTGGTGTGCATTAGATGTAAGTTCCTTCTGAATTGTTTTTTCTATGTGAAGAGGGATAAAACCCAAATATTAATACCTGTAAAAGTTGACCTAAACACAGCTTCACCGTAAGTCAAGGACATCTTTGATGAGCAAATGCAAATCTTTTCTGTATTTAAACACAAGTATGGTTTGTAGTCACCAATTCATAAGAACATGGTTAAGCCTTTTACAAATACGCAGGGAGTTTTCTGACACTTTTGAAGGTTGTGATTATCACAACACTATCAGGCTACAATTTTCAGAGAGGAGAGAATGGAGGAGTAGGCCCTGGATCTACAAAATGCTGCCTGATTATTTCTGCTATGTAAGTGTTTCAAGCTTCAGGATTTCAAAACTTGAGCATGGTAAAATATGGCTATGGAATAAATGATCCTGGAATATCTGAACATTCAGGCTGGCTTTAATCTATAACTGGAAGTTAATGTGCAGGTTTTATTAGCCTAGCATGATCATTGCTCAGAAAGTTACTATAATGTCAGTTACAAAAACACCCCAAACCCAAACAATATCCTAGTGGCTGTTTTTCTAATCAGACATACCAGTGCAAATTTTGCAGTTTGTGCCCTCCTTAATTTGGCTGTTTTGTTGGATTCCTTATCTTAATTTTGCAGGACTGTTGTTAAAGGTAAAAATTACAAATCCTTCAGGGTCTTTTTTACGTTGTCTCTATTATTTTTCAGAGCTGTGGTTGTTTCATAATCTCTGTAAACTGCAATCTTTCTTTTAGGAAAAAGTACTGATTGAAGCTTACAAGAAATGCCTGACAGTGTTGATGCAGTGTCATAGTGGGTTTACTGATGGAGAACAGCCTATTGTCCTCAGTATGTGTGGACATTCAGTTGAGACCATCAGATACTGCGTTTCTCAGGAAAAAGTTAGCATTCATCTCCCAGTTTCTCGTTTACTTGCAGGTATGAACAGTTGGAAAATATTCCAGAAAATGAAAAATGGTTCTATAAATGTGATTTGTGTTTATGTGTACATGAAGGCACGCACACAAGCATTGTTTAAGGCCTGAATAAAATGGATTTTGGCCATTTTTTGCTGTTTGGTAGCTTCTAGATCAGATATTCTCAAGCACCAGAGAAGTTATCATCATTCAGGCTGGGGGAGATTATCTCATGCCTTTGGATTTGTATTATAGGCAGCTACTGCTGCTTTTGCCACTGAAGTGATGCAAAAGAACTGTGACAAAATATGGACTGTGGTTGACTGTTTTGGAATATGTTTAGCTGTCAGATTGAATAGACTAATCAACATTCTGATAGAGAACAGATTTATCAAACAGATGTGTCACTAGAAAATTGAGCTATGCCTTTCTCTTCATATTGTGCCTATCTTGTTCAGCAGTTGTGTTGAAAAAAGCTTTGTGAATTTTAGTTTACAGAATCAGAAAAAATGTGTTAAAAATAAATTCACAAATAATGAAGTGAAAAAGGTAATTCTTAGGTAAAGTGCCATGCAGCTCAGTGTCAAATAGCTTTGAATATTTGAATCTTTGAGCAAAGTCCTTGTAACTTCAAAAGAAAGCAAACCAGAAAATCTTAATGTGTATTGTAGGGGCCTTACTCTAGTTCCTGAAGTATTTTATAAACCCCCCTAAGGACTGATAAAAAGGATGAGGTATCTGCTGTGGATTGTTTTGTCCTGTCAGACCAAGGACTCTTGGCTCTCACTGTCGGGACATGACAGAGTGAAAAAAAAAGGCAAAAAATCTCACTTGTACTGCAAAGCCTTATACAGATACAGTGGGAAAACTTCAAATCTCTTACAATGTACTCTTTGTACTGTGTTTCTTCAGGAAATAGCTGTGTAGCTCCAAGATTATAAATTTGCAGACCTGTAGCTGTGTCCAGAAAATGGTCTGAGATTAAATTACATTACCTTTTTTGTCTTGTTTGAATTACATAAAATATTGTATGTAATATTCTGTATGTTTTTTTCATGTCTTTATGTAGGCTTGCATGTTTTGCTGAGTAAAACTGAAGTGGCATATAAGTTTCCAGAGCTGCTACCCCTGGTATGTAATTATATGTTGTGTATTCATTAAATATAATTAATGCTGAACAAGAAATTGATCATGTAAGTGTAGGATACTATTAAATAAAACAAAGGGCCTTTTTACTGTGAATTCTACTCAGAATATCATTAGTCTGTAAAACTACCTCTTAAAAGATTAATATCTAGATATTCACAACTGGAGCATAGGCAGTCAGTATTGCTCTGTAAAGTAACTAAGACTCTGGTTGCATAACCTCCTTTTTGTAGTAGAAGATGTTTTTAGGAGTCCCAGGCAGGATCTGATTCCTTCTCCTTGGGCTGGGTTCTAATTTTCTTCCTCAGCTGTTTATTGCTTTCTGCTTCTTCTTCTTCTTGATATGCTATTTTTTTTAAGAGGGTAGTCAAAAAAGATAAAATAAAAGAGGATAAGACCTGAGAGAAGAAGTCTCAGTGTCTTTGGAAAGAAGGGATACTTAAACTTTGAATGAAAAGAAATGAGATCACAGTGTTATTAAATTGCTGTGTTGATGCTTTTAAAATATGAAAGCTGCTGTCTTTAGGAATAAACTAAAGCCCTCATGCAGTAGATGCAGTAGCTGTGTGGAGCAAAGACAGAATGTAAAGGTGATTTCCAACAATTTGAAATATTGTGAATAGGCTCATCTAACTTTTTTGTTGGATTTGCTTGTCTTTTGTAGTGCCCAAATATTTTAATGATCACAAATATCATCCTCCTTCATTTCAGTCCCATTTTCTTTTATTATCTCTGTATACATAAAAATATTTCATTTTCTTGATGCAGAGTGAACTTAGCCCACCCATGTTAATAGAACATCCTCTACGATGCCTAGTCCTGTGTGCCCAAGTGCATGCAGGGATGTGGAGAAGGAATGGCTTCTCTCTTGTTAATCAGGTAAGTGCACTGTAGCTGTAGAATCACTCTTTCCTGAGAACTCCCTCAGGATAGTTTCACAGAATCACAGAATCAATTAGGTTGAACAAGACCTCTGAGATCATTGAGTCCAACCCTTGGCCAACCACCACCTTGTGAGCTAGACCACAGCATGAAGGGCCATGTCCAGTGACTTCTTAAACACCTCCAGGGGTGGTGACTCCACCACCTCCCTGGGCAGTCCATTTCAATTTTTAACAACCATTTCCATGAAATTCTTCCCGATGTCCAACCTGAATCTCCCCTGGCACAACCTGAAGTTGTGTTCTCTTGTCCTGTTTGCTGGTTGCCTGGAAGAACCTCAATGTATTTCTTGAAGTTAAGAGCCCCAACTGGAGGCAGCACTTGAGGTGGGACCTCACCAGTGCTGAGTATAGAGGGAGGTCTTGGTCTTTCAGACCTCAAAACCTTCTTTTCCTGTATTGATTTGAAATTTTACTTGTCAGTCTTATGGCAGGCAATGTGAGGCAGGCGTTTTTATCAGCACTGACATCATCTGAGTATTTTTGCTTTTAAACTGATATTTGATTTTTATTTTTATTTTTTTAGTCAGAAGTTCCTTTTTTATTTCAGGACTGCTACAGTAGCCACTGAACTTAGTGCTTGGTGTGTAGAGTTTTAGTTAATGCAGTTAATGACTGCTAGCTATTTTACTGTGTACTGTCCTGGAAGTGCAGAGTTAGATCTGTGCATCTGTGGTAATGCATCCATCACCTCCACATAAAAGTGTCTCAGATATAAAAATATGTAGCATTATGGTATTATGGCTGTTTAGATTTTTAAATTGAAATCTGAAGACCCCACAGAAGCATTAGAAGCAGTGTAGAACTAAATGTTTCTTGGCTTTTAACTCTAATATTTCTGGGGAGACTTTCATTTCTAAACTTCAGTTCTCAGAGTTTGTATAAATTAGGTGTTTCAAGCATAACAGCTATAAAATGCATACTGTGGTGTCAGTACCACCCACCAGGGTGAGTGTCTCAAGTGATTTTCTCAGCAAGACTTAGATGACAACAGGAATAAGGTTAAATTCTGTGAGGTGTTAACTTGATTTATTTGGAAGAAGATTCCTTCAGTGCCATCAGCCTCTCATCTCCAATAGATAATTGCAATGTATATTTACTAGGAGTCTGAATTAAACTGCTCAAATATATTATATTCTGACACTTCTTGACTCTTGAAAGATCTTCATAAGGTGATGTCTTTGTTGTTATTACAACAAAAACAGCTCTAGTTATGTACAGTTATAGCAGTGCCCATAGTGCTGTAGACACACATCAAATCTGGATTTTCAGCATAGCTTTTGGTAGTGAAATAAGTCTCTGTTAATTTCTCCTGGTTTCCCTTGGTTTCCCCAAGATCATGGTCAGGATCTTGAAGTTAAGAGTTTGGTTTAGCTGAGATAACATAACTCCCACAGTCTACAAATCCTTTCTCTTTGCTTTGGCTATGGGGAGTGCTCATGTTCAGCCAGATCCTTTTGGATATTTCCCAAGTAATAGAAGTGGGCATCTATATGTGTGGATTATTAGGATGGAGAAGAAAGGGAAGGCATGCCTAGCTGCCTCCATGTAATTCTGGTGGAAATGCTATGTGTCTAGGGGAGACTTCAGCATGCTGAAGTTGTTTCCAGGCCTAGGCAGAAGATTGTCAGCCCAATTTGTTTTTCCTCGATTGTGGTATAGAATCAAACTTTCCCACCTTTCAGTGTCATGCAGTGGCTGTGGTATTGCTGCTGCGTGGCTCAGTCCTCTTGAGTTCCTTCCCGGGATGGTTTGGGTTAAATACAGTTCTGTCACAATATTAACATTTTGCTGACACTGGCAATTCTTGAAAGATTGTATCTCAAATGATTAAAGAGCAATTCATGGAGCTGATTAAAAACACTTCTCCAACTGCAAGGGCTTTGTCTCCTGTGAATTTCAAACAGTTAATTGCTAAACAAATATATTAAAACATAAGCTAAGAGCTCAAAAAGATTTTTGCTTGTATGTTTAAGTAATTCAGACGTTGTATCACTACAACCCAGCCAGCAACTATGATTATCTTGTGCCTTATAAAAAAGCTTTTTGCATGCAGATATAATTGTATAATTTTTTTCAAATGACAGATTAATTTTTTGTTTATGAACACAGGGTAGCAAAGTTTATTTTTTACAGAAGTAAGACAATTTTAGATGAAATATTGTCTTTTTTAATGATTGTGATGTGGTATTTTGGGTATTTTTTCAGATTTATTACTATCATAATGTGAAGTGCAGGAGGGAGATGTTTGACAAGGACATAGTAATGCTTCAGGTAACTGTGTATACCAGTTTGAACTTTTTCCAAGTATTTTCAGGATGTCTTTGTGTTTATTTTTATATTTATCAGAACCTTTTTAAGGAAAAAAAGTCTATTTTTTTGTGGAAGGACTTCAGTTTTCTTATTTTATCTACATAGCTGTGGAATAATTTTAAAAGGAAATAGCTATTGATAACTATTGTTGTAATACTTGTTTTTTAACTACTATTTGAAAAGTGCAGATTTTTCTGATTACAGTATATATATACCACATCTTCAAGAATATTTTAACTAATGGGTAGTGCTGTACTGGCAGTTGCATGAATCTGCATATTGTCAGAAATGCATCCAGTTTGTGTGTTATTTTTTTGGTTTTTCCCCTTCTCAACAGATTTTGCAAATGCAGCAGTCTGTTTAGCTCTATCACAGATGCAATGCTTCTACACTGAGAGAAATATAATCTAAAATTTGCAGTTTGGGGTGCATAGTTCACCTGGACAGCAAAATATTTTCTCAAGAAGTCTCTCAAATCTTAACTAGAGTTAGCAATACCCAATAGGATAAACAGGCCCCAAGTTACTTCTGCTTCAGACATAATTCCCTGAGGCTTGATCTGCCACTGAAATTTAATGATCATTGTGAGCTGCCCATTTGGGTAGATATTCTGTAGCTTTCTTGGAAATTTATTCTGTTTTAAAGATGGTCCCATTACTTACAGTAAACTAATAACAAATATTTGTAATAGGCAAACTTAAATACTTCGTTTAATAAACAGAAAAAACTTCAGCCAATAGTTTTCAGACACAGAAATTTCTGAAAGTCAATGTTTGTTCTGTATTGAAACTTTAGTTAATTTTTCTTTCCAAAAAGGTTTTGGAAGCTTTGCTTTACAATCTTCAGCCTTTCTTTAGAGGATTGGAATTTGTTTCTAAAATCTTCAATGGTATATACTAACTAATATTATGCCTGCTAGAAGATAAGACAGCAGGAACAAAATTTTAGAGATAAAAACAACCAAACCAAAAGTCTTTTACTGAAGTTTGTTTAGACTGCTTAAGATAGAAGGAGTAACCCTGAATATTTTGCATGATGCCCTTAAAAGGGCATCAGAAATTCTTGATAAAGCATAGGATTCTGCTTGTCAAATGGGCTTACATTTCTGTTTTTGGTGTCCTAGGAGAGTAAACTTTAATATTAAGTCTTCATTCGTAGGATTGAGAGAGGAATTAATTTTATGAAGAATATACTGTGAACATCATATATAACTATACAAACATGCTATGATAACACCCAATCTATTTTCTCTCTATAATCTTTTTTTTCTTTAATAGACAGGTGTGTCTATGATGGATCCAAATCACTTCCTGATGATAATGCTGAGTCGCTTTGAACTTTATCAGATATTTAGTTCTCCAGACTATGGCAAAAGATTTAGCACAGAAAATACTAACAAGGTATTTTATGTAATACTGCAATAGAAAATCTTCAGTTTTGGTTTTCAAAGTGTATCAGATGTTGTTGTACTGAGACAGAGCTGTTTTTTGATAAAAAAGCAAAGCCTATCATTTTTTAATTTCGTTTGGCCAGTTTGAAGTATGCATAAATGTTTTTACCTGTCAAACTGGTAAATGTCAGAAAATATATTGCATAATTTTTGCAGTTATGACTGCGTTTCAGCATAGCTCAGTTTGGAGGTACTAAGGGTGAAAACATGCAATGTTTTGAATCACTGAAGAAGTATTTTCAGCATATGAAATAATTATTGAGGAATGTAACCTTTTTTTCTTGTTATACTTCAGGATGTTGTTCAACAAAATAACACTCTTATAGAAGAGATGCTGTACCTCATTATAATGATTGTTGGTAAGTTCAGAATATATTTAATTCATTTTATTAATTCAGGCTCTTTAATGGTCTGGGCAGTTTTTTATTGCTATCTCAGGTTCAGTCCTGTTGTGAACTTTGTGTAGCTCTGACTTCTTTCGTAGAAGAAAAGCCTTGAAACTAGCTTAGATCAATGCTATGAATATTGGAACACTGGTGGGTGAACACAAGATTTCAGAAGCCACCTTATTTTCCAGCCTTTATTTTAGAGAAAAAGATTTAAAAATGTTTAAAATCCAAAAAGAAAATGTGTATTTTATGTCTACAGGTGAAAGGTTCAGCCCTGGAATAGGACAGGTGAATGCAACAGATGAAATCAAGCGAGAGATCATCCATCAGCTGAGCATCAGGCCAATGGCTCACAGTGAATTGGTCAAGGCACTGCCTGAAGATGTAAGTAACTGGCTGTGGATGGGGGAACCAACTTCCACTTTATAAGGCTGATTGCTGGAAAAAATTGTCTTATGTGAGTTCATGTTGCTTAATGTGGAGTGAGAGCAGCACGATTGTGCTCAGAGCAAGGTTAGCATGAGTACAGGTTAATAGTTCTCGTGGCAATGGTAGGAAAGAGGCAAGGAAGGAACAACATATGAAAGAGGCAGGAATCTGAGAGCTTCTTCTGCTCCTTTCTCATTTTTAATACTGTTTCTAATCAGGCCATCTGGCCAGCAGTCTCTGCAGGCTGCTGATACACCCTGAATTAGATGTATGGAAGTGGGTTGTTAGAACTATCCAGAACTGTAAGCTGTTATATTTTAAACCCTGACAATAACTGAAAAGACATGTAATCAGACACTGTATTGTGACTTGTGAAACATAAATGCTTCATTTACATGAACAGAACTATTTATCTGAATTCTAAGTACTTCTGTAGGACAGCAGAGCTTGCTTTCCTTTGTCCTTTTAATATTTTTTGAAACAAGATTGAAGCAATCTTTTAAAAACTATTTCTGAAGGCAATCAAAATTCCAAAGTCAATGTTTTAGTGTATTGGTAATAATTTTAATGGTAAGTTATGAAATATTTTTCTTTTTTCTAAATATTTTCAACTGAAACCATTTGAAAAGTCAAATTTTAAAATTATTTAAGAATAATTTAGGGTTGCATGAAAAAGCAAATTCGATTTAAGCTGGAGTTCTAAATTATATTCTGAGTCCTAAATACTTTTTCCCTGGCCTGGTAACTGCTATGAATATGTATTGGAAGGAGAGAATGGAAATATTAAAAGATAATTTGTGTATAAACTATTGTTACTTATTTGAGCTGAGTCTCATGCTGCCTTTTGTAGTTGTTTCAGCATTTTTCAGTAACTGGTCTTTTTAGCTTTCCAGTATTTATTTCAATTTGAAGGCCTAGAAACCAGAAATTCTGGCTGTGTATTGTAAAAATGTGCTTAGTAAGCTAACTTAGAGTTTTCTTCTGCTACTGTTACATCTGAGTTCATTATGACAGGAAAAATCAGTACAAATGAAGCACTTAGAATGGCATGACTTTTTCAAAGAACCTTTTGCAGAGATGGTATTCCTGAATGTCATTTCATGTTATGTGGTTTAGTGTTCTCTTGAGTACAGATGACTTTGTACTACATTCATTTTGTATGCTTATTCTAGTATTGTATGATATTTGAATATGTTTATTCCAAGAGCTCCAGTAACACACTGCCTTGCTTTTTCACTCCATGTAGGAGAACAGAGAGACAGGGATGGAAAGTGTGATTGAAGAAGTGGCATGTTTCAAGTATGTTTCCCTTTATTCTAATGATTCAACTTTAGAAATGGAATGTTTAAATTAGTGAAAATGAGAGAATGAAGGAAAGAGGGCTGAGTCATGGTGATTTCCCATGGCTTTAATCATGTGCAAAATTCTTAATACTGTTACTTCATTTCTAGAATGCCTGTTAGGTGGTGTTTGTTAGTTGTTCTAGTTAACTATTTATTCTCAGATGTTAAGAGCTAGTTGACATAAAGTGTTTTGTTTGCTTCGGTTTTTTAATAGAAAACCTGGATTAACAGGCAGAGGGCTGTATGAATTAAAACCAGAATGTGCCAAGAACTTCAATCTGTATTTCTATCACTTTTCAAGGGCAGAGCAATCAAAGGTAACTGGTAGTTTAACTTCCTGGTGTTTATTTTGTGCCTTTTTTTTTTGTTTGTTTGTTTGCCCTTTTCCAAAGCTTGCTTCTGTGAAGAAGTATTACCAGTTGGATATTTGAAAATGTTTGCCCAAGTTTTTGCAGTGATTTCTGTGCCACTGGATCTTGTGCCCTATACAGAGCTGTTGAAATCAGTGGGCATTCCAGGAGCTTGTCTGTGGGTTTTACTGAAAATATTTAAAACAATCTGTATTTTCCCTTACCTTTATGGAAATTGCCATTTTAGCTCAAACTTACCTTGCAGTTTTATTCTAGGAAAAGAATCCAGGCTTGCTCAAGAGGAAAGATTAATTTTGAAGTTGCATGCCCTACTTTACAAGTAGAACATAAGACAAACTGAAAAGACATGAAAGCTTTCATGTTTATTTAAGGCTGGAAAAAACAGTAACAATGTAGTAAAGCATGAATGCTTTTTAATTAGTTTTATTATTAGTACAGATTTTGAGTAATGCTGGCATTGTTCTTCTATTTCAGGCAGAGGAAGCGCAGAGAAAGCTGAAAAGACAGAACAGAGAAGATACAGGTATTTGTTTTTGAGAGGAGATGGAAGAAGAGGGAATCACATACCAAGCTGTGTATTGCCCTGATGTTTAGACTAACAGAGCCTGTTCCAGGGCTAGAGTAGAAGTTGGTTAGAAATGAAGCAATTTCCCTTATGTCTCCCTGGCTATAGTCAGGGATATGATTTGTCATGGAACCAGCTCTCTGAAGAGCTTATTCCTTTGGCTTTTTTGTTACACACGAGCCACGTTGGATAGTGCAGCCTGTATTGGTAATGCTGTTTATTAAGCATCTGTGTTCTGCCTCAGGATCATAGAAGGGTTTGGGTTGGAAGAAAGCATAAAGGTCATCTGGTTCCAACCCCAGCCTTGGGTTGAGCAGTTAAATCAGACATTTTAAATGGGCGTTGCAAGTTTTGGAGAAACGACAAACGCACCAATTTCCCTTTCAGCACTTCCACCACCAGCTCTTCCTCCTTTCTGCCCGCTTTTTGCCAGCCTGGTGAATATCCTGCAGTCTGATGTCATGCTGTGCATTATGGGAACCATACTGCAGTGGGCAGTGGAGCACAACGGCTATGCCTGGTCAGAGTCCATGCTGCAAAGGGTATGGGCTTTTTATTTAAACTAATGCTTATGCTAATGGAGGAATGCTCATTAGAACATTTTATCATGGTTTTGTAGATTTGAGTTGTTTACTTGGTGTGTGAAATGTCCAGAATACTGTGAGTAAGAAATAGGTGGTATTTCCAGATATGCAAAACCAGGGATACCCCTCTGCCTCTCGATGCAATTTATTTTTAAAAGTGAATGGAAGACACAGGTAAATTTCTAATGGGATGCACATGAAAGGGAAGAATTCAGCTTGAATCAGTGGCAGTAATGATTATTGTGGTAGAGAACCCATTAATCTGAGTTGTTGCATATTAAGCTGATATTGATTCTTTTCTTATTTTCAGTTTAGGCTAAGTCACTTTAGAAAAAAAACATGAAAGTGCACAAAATAATTTTTTAACTTGAAAACGCATCCACTTTGGAAAACCGAGCTGTTTGTTTTTTGCAATTTATAATGATCTTTAGAAACCTGGAGGGTTATTGTAGATTTTGGTGTCACAGTAGTCATTTTCTGGAGTGTGCAGATGTGAGTGGTGAACTGCCATCCCGAATCTGTTTATATTGGCCAGGGTTGTTGGTTTAGGGTCCAACTCCAAACTTTGTAAAAATATTGATGGATTTTTAAAATAACATTTTGCAAGGAAACCCCAGTTTTGAAACTGAGGATTGGTTTTTTGACATCCAGTCTTATTGAGTATATCTTACCTTTTACAGCTAAGTTTAAATTAGCATAAGCAGTTCTGTACAACACAGAAAAAGTTGAAAATGGAATGATATATTGGTATTATAAATCACAATAATGTAGTTATATTTAGGTAATGTAAGAATGCTAGATATTGGAGTGACTTTGAATAAAATAATTTGGTTGGATTTTTGGGGTTTTTTTTTGACTGAATTAAAATGTCTTCAGCCATTCTCAAAACCGTGAAATTTATTAGAGACCTATCACTTGCTCAGAAAATTGTGGCATTTCTCTGTGATGGTGCCATGCACTTGTACTCCATCTTTCCCAAGTCAACCACTTTTGTTCTTGGAAGCACTTGCAGAGGTGGATATGAGACATTTGCAAAAAGGTGGCCTATATCTAGTGAGGTAGCTTGTTAAATAGATGTGATGCACTGCTCTGTAGAAATTAATTGTTGTTTATTAAAACAAATTTTAAAAAGTCAAGACTCTCATCAGAGTCACTTTTTCTGTAGATATTTGGTCTGTTGCATTCCAGTTCTGTTACAGATTTTCAGATGATTATCCTTTCCTTACATGGTGTCAGTGTTGATTCCAGGCATCAGTAAACCTTTGTGTCTGGAACATCCTGCCAAATTTGTATAGGGCTGCAAAATGGCTGATGCAGCATGACAGAGTTCATTACCAAGAGCGAAGTATCTCAGCTTCAAAATGCCGTTCATACTATCATAGTGCTAAATAGGGAAATTACATTTTTTTAAGTTCAAGGGGATTACAGCTCTTCACTGACCTAAAAATTGACGGTATTTTAAAATGTGGTTCTAGAGAGAATAAATCTAACTTAAAAATTTTAATTTTTTGTTGCTAAACTTTGTGTGTGAAAAGGATTTAAAGTCTGCTTCGTACTTCTTATGTCCAGAGACTGCAAAGTAACATGCAGGGGGTAGGGAGAAAGATAAGAAGTACTGACTTCTCACTCACTAGTTAGGACAGCAAACAGAAAGAGGCAAGTATTCAATGTGGATTTTATGTGGCAAAATTTCAAACCAAACACTGTTGCTCCTGTGTAATGTAGCTTTGGAGTTCTGTATATAGGAATAACTTCAAATATATTTCTTCACATATAATTGTATTATATGGCTTTCCTGTTTCTTAATGAATTGCTCAAACTATATAACAATATTATATGAATTATGTAAGAAAAGAGCTAAAATTTGTAATTTTTCCCTAGGTTTTGCATTTGATTGGAATGGCACTACAAGAAGAAAAACAACATCTGGAGAATCTCAGTGAGGAGAATGTTGTAACATTTACCTTCACTCAGAAAATATCAAGTATGCCTTTCTTTTCAAATGTATAGCAAATTTGAATTAACTGAAAATGTCAGGAGCTCATATTTTATTCTTCTGAAACTGTATTTACCAGAAAGTATATTTGCTTATCCATCAAAATGTTATCAAGTTGACTATAGATAAATACTTTCTACATGTGTAGATGCTATGATGGTACAATACTAAAGGCATTTTCTAGAGGAGAAATCCAGAAGTTGAATAATTCCCTCTAGATCTGATTTTTAATATTTTTAAGTAGCATCTCAATAAAATTGCTGCACGTGATCAGATGCGATTGCAAAAATCATAGTTGCATTCATAAATAGTCTTTAATCTTGACTCTCCTTTGTATTGTCTGACTAGTGCCTCTACTTTTGCTAACACATTGAAGTTCCTTTTAAAGTAGTGGAAAATAAAATATTGTAGGTTCCCAAGATAAAAACATCCAGGGAAGCACATACAGTGCTTTTCTTTTGCAAGAAAATACAGTTAGTGAGCAAAACTTTTCAGGATTTAAAAGTTATTCATGAAAAGGTTTGCAATGCGGGGAGAATTAACAATTGCATATTGTGCCTGTTTGTTGAAGGAATTCTTCAGTTGCTGAACAAGCATTGGGGTTTCTTGTTTTTCATGTTAGTGAGTGATTAGTTTGCCAGTAATAGTATAATCAGT
Source organism: Luscinia megarhynchos (assembly GCA_034336665.1). Classification (NCBI taxonomy): domain Eukaryota; kingdom Metazoa; phylum Chordata; class Aves; order Passeriformes; family Muscicapidae; genus Luscinia; species Luscinia megarhynchos. The sequence goes on along the minus strand of CM067565.1, from coordinate 88,792,029 downwards.
TCTCATTGTCATTTTTCTCTCAGAACCAGGAGAAGCACCCAATAACACCCCCAGCATATTAGCTATGCTAGAAACACTGCAAAATGCACCTCATCTGGAAGTGCACAAGGACATGATCAGATGGATATTGAAGGTAAATGTATTTTATATTACTAATGAAAATCGTGGAATTAAGATTTTTTAAACTTTCCTAACTACATTGGGATGATTTCCTTATTTCTCATGTGAATTTGTTGTACCTAGTTTTACTCATCTGGATTCCAATACTGTACATTTTGTAGTCGGGATTATGGTACATACAGTTATTATATTCTCATGTCCCAAAGAAATTAAAGGCTTTTTTTTTTTCTTACAGACTTTTAATGCTATTAAAAAGCTAAGAGAAAGCTCTTCTTCAAGTCCCGTGGCCGAGACAGAAGGAAATATTATGGAGGAGGTAAAAGCAATCTGTAACAGCTGATCTAGAACAGGTCTGAGTGGTGACTAGCAAGGGACTGTATTTCTAATTGTAGCTCTAAATCAAATATGAGAAACATCAGTGACTTCTGAAAATCTGTCTGACAGTTTATAGATCAAACTCATTTGTTTGAAGAACCTGTTGGTAAAGTCCCTAAGCTGTTTTTATTTGTTTCATATATTGTCATCTTCAACACTCTTGCAATTCTACTCCATAGAGTTGTGTTTAGTACAGTCACAATATTAAATGTTTCTGCTGTTCCCATAATTTCAGACTCCATGGAAAATTGTTAAGAGAAATGGTATTGATGCATTTTTACCATGTAGGTAATTCCAGATAAGCACTATTGATGTGTGTAGCTCGACATGACATTCTAGGTCCTGCACACAGACCTTGGAGCACTGTAGTGAATTTAGGAATGGAGCTGCTGGAGAGGGAGAGCAGCGCCAGAGATGAGACATGTCACTCTCTTACCCTTCTATCCTATGAATGCTTAAAGGGAAGAGAAATACAAAATGCAGTTAAAGGTTGAGGGGAAGAGCTTGCCCTTCTAGCTCTGCAGTTCTGCCTGGCATTGAGCACAAGCTAAAGAAAAGAGGGCACAAAATAACTCTTTGGTAGATTTTTCTTTTGTCTTGTATGAGATTTTCATTGTTTGGAGCTTAGTACAAGTTACACATGGCAGTAGCTAAAATGAATAATCTGTTGCAACAAGATTTGAAAAATGACTGAGTGAACAACACAATTTCAGAGCTCACGTGATAAAGACAAAGCTGAGAGGAAGCGAAAAGCTGAGATTGCCAGACTGCGCAGGGAAAAGATCATGGCCCAGATGTCTGAGATGCAACGGCACTTCATTAATGAAAACAAAGAACTCTTTCAGCAAACTCTGGAGGAGCTGGATACTTCAGCCTCTGGAGTCCATGAAAATAGGTAAAGGCATCTTGTTTAAATTTTTTCCCGTTAATGTTTACAGATTGCCCTATTGTTACAATTTCAAAAGCTCTTTTTTTTTTTTCAATCATGATGGAAAACTATTCATTAGTTTTAGAGACAAAAGACCAGCAGTAAATGTAGTGCTTCCCTCCCCCTCTCTGTCAGAATTGTGGAGTAAATATAACCATAAACAAATAATTTTTTATACAAAATCACCCAGTAAATTATTAATGATACTGAAGACACTATGCTATTAAACACAGTAAATTGGAAATGGCTGATTATATGTCTGTTGAAGATCTGGAAGAGAATCTGCTTGGTAGTTGGAAATATGAATTAGAGAATGCTAATGATATTGTGGGGAAGTTGAGAGTGTTTTCAAAATTCATATGAGACACTTAAGGGGTGGTGATGATGGAGGGCTGCAGATTCAGTTTTTGTATTAAACTGGAATGGGTTATACTATTGGGAGGGTATGAATTTTTTCTGGAAAATACATGCTACTTCTGGGCACATAGGAATTGTGATATAAATGCCAAAGTTATTTTTTGTAAGAGAGCATTTATCATAAATTTAGGAAACTCACTAAACACTCTTAAGTCATGATCTGAATTACAATGTGTTTCAAATAATTTGCTTATTAATTTTCTTTGAATATTCTAGCCCTGTAATTTCGGATGCAAAACTCACAGCCTTGGGTCCAGAGCAAACTAGAGTAGCTGAACCCAGACAGGTTGTTATGTGTATATTGTGCCAGGAGGAGCAAGAAGTTAAAGTGGACAGCAGGGCTATGGTCTTGGCAGCATTTATTCAACGATCAACTGTGTTGTCTAAAAATAGAAACAAAATTACTCCAGATCCTGGTAAGTAACTGTTCATAGTTCTCTTAAATATTAAAGAATGTTTAGGTTTCGTTGACAACAGCATTTTTTCATCTGAGACAGTGACATAGCCTTCTTATGTTAACTGTTTGTGAATGGCTTCATTGTAATCAGTGGTAAAACTCCCATATTTTTGGTGAGGTAGAAATGTGTGTGCTGAATAATGCACATCGCTGTGAGGCATGAGCTCAATGTTCTGCCAGTCATTTGTGATAAATTATTTATAACTGTTGAAAAAATCCTTAAAATCAGAAGTGTTTGTTCTTAAACCATGTCTGTAACATCAGAGAGAGGAGGAGTTTAATGCAGTGCTTTAAGAGCACAAGACGTACATTTTCTTCCTCTGTTATATCATCTGAAATGCCTCTTAGTGATAATAAAGAATCTCAGATTTAGGTACTTTGTGAAACAGATCACAGCGAGCAAAGCCATTGTTACAAAGGTTTCTCTGGATTCTGTATATATAGACACATAGAAATCTTTGCACTGAATTGTTTTGCATTCTCACTCTGAAGATGAATGTCCTTGAGCTCATGGTTTGATGGTACTGAACCACCAAAACTGCAGGTCAATCCTGGGGACTTTTACCAAGGCCCCATACCTCTGAAAGTGTGGTTTGAAGCCTTTAAGTACAGTACATACCCTCAAACCAAAGTAAGGTGATACTCGTAAATTATTTAAACAGTTTGGATTGTTAGGGATTAGTAATGTATTTGATACTTCATCAGATGAGTTACACTTCTGTGATAAAGTTAGATAATAATGTAAATGTGGTAGCATCAATCTGCAGTCAAGTATTTTGAAAAATGTATATTTTAAATTTGTTTTTTTTTAATTTTTTATTTTAAATACAGAAAAGTATGATCCCTTATTCATGCACCCAGATCTGTCATGTGGAACGCACACGGGTAGCTGTGGACATATTATGCATGCTCATTGTTGGCAAAGGTAAAAGGTTATATTTAAGTTTTTAATTCAAATAACATTTTATGTAAGCAGTTTGCCTAATGGCACTAATTTTAATGGCAAAGTTCCTACAGTGTAGTAAACATGAAAAGGAATTTCAGGAATTGATTAGAACAGTTTTTTCTGTTGGAAAAAAAAGGAATAGAAATCAAATGCTGTAAACATACTCAAAATCATTTTCATCTAATGTCATCTTGATAAAGAAGAGTCCAAAGCATACATGGCAGCTTTCATTCCCTTTCCTTGTTTATCCTGGGGGATAATTCCTGGTGGTGCACATGTATCTGGAGCTCAAGATTTTTTTTTTGTTATTTTTTTTGCAGTTCACTGCTAGACATACTTTTGCTGCTGCTTTTGCTATCTACTGAAGTTTTAAATGAGAGTGCATCCCTTGTGTTCTTAATTCCTCCAACAGGTTTAATTTGAAGTAGAAACATCTATGACCTAGTTCAAGTTCATCTTCAACATAAACTCAATTTTATCCTTTGTTTCTTAGAATTTTAAGAAAGCCTTTTGCAGTTATTTTTATTCTTTGACTTTTGGAGGCATATAAACATGCTTAGTGCTGTGTGGTGCTAATGCCACATGATAAATTCAAACCATTCGTGCCTCTGACTTCAATTAGACCCTTTCTTTGCTCCTTGGCATGGCTTCTGAAGTGCCTAATTTCAAATTCTGCCTTGTGTATGGGGAGTGTTAGGAGCTCCCAGGGACTCTGTGGCTGTTACCACACAGGTAATTGCACAGGCTTCATTTGTGGTCTTTGATGTCACTGCTCACTGAAGATAGGTTTTTAATCTTCTTGTATAGCTCGTGTACAGTCCTTTGTGGTTCCCATAATCTCCTGGAAATGCCCTTAAGTGCTTGTATTCAGATCATTTTGGGGTCATCACTGGGCATGCTTTGAACCACATCAGAGGCTTCTGGAATAGCAGTTACATTTAGCAAAGCAGTGAATTCACTTCCTTTTTCGTAGAGAGTTCAGCCAACAGCTTTTTCGACTGCTGCTGTTTTGATTGTGGCCTGTAATAGAAAAAACCCAAGGATAATGCTCATGGCATCTTCCTAAAAAATTTCTGTAAAAATGAGTTGGGTTTTTTGATTTGGGGTTTTTGTTGTTGTTTTTCTTTCTCTTTCTTTCTCTTTCTTTCTCTTTGTCTTTCTTCCTCTTCCTCTTCCTCTTCCTCTTCCTCTTCCTCTTCCTCTTCCTCTTCCTCTTCCTCTTCCTCTTCCTCTTCCTCTTCCTCTTCCTCTTCCTCTTCCTCTTCCTCTTCCTTTCTTTCTCTTTCTTTCTCTTTCTTTCTCTTTCTTTCTCTTTCTTTCTCTTTCTTTCTCTTTTTTTTAGTGGTTTTTTTTTGTTTGTTTGGAGGGCTTTGTTTGCCTGTGGTGTTTTGTTTGGGGTTTTTTGTTCGTTGGTTTTGGGTTTTTAATGCTTTGAACTTTCTCCCTAACTCTTCCCTTTTTTCCTAAATGTAATGTTCAGACTTAACTGTGATTTTAACAGCCCAGTGACCTTCAGCACTTCAGAGTATATTTTGGCAGCCAAAAGCACTAATGCTTTTTTAGTCAGAGGGTAGAGGGTTTTGATTCTGATAATACTCTTATCTATATTTGGGGAAAGACAAAGCTGTGTCTTCCTGAGAATTTTTTAATTTCTATGTTCAAGTAATAATGATTTGCTGCTAATGTCTTGCTCTTTTCTAAAGGTATTTTGATGCAGTCCAAGCAAAAGAGCAACGAAGGCAACAAAGATTACGAGTACACACAAGTTATGATGTAGAAAATGGTGAATTCCTTTGCCCACTTTGTGAATGCTTGAGCAACACTGTTATTCCTCTGCTTCCTCCACCAAGAGTTTTGTTTAACAGGTCAGTTTGGTTTATAAATGTCCTCAATAAATGTAAAAAAACCAAGATGCCGAAACCAGCTACACCCCTGAAGACCTTCCTGAATGTTTGTTGTCTTTTGTTCTGATAAACTCAAGTGGATTGCCTGTATGCTTATTTAGGTTTCTGGATTTTACTTTGTTACTGTATATTAGGAAAGCATGGGACCTGCAGAAAAATAACTGAATGTAGAAAAATGCCTGGGCAGCAGAGAAAAAGCCCAGTGAGGAACAGATAAATGATGTTGGAATGGCTATGAAATACTAATTCCGTCTATGGATTGTTTTAACAGTTTTTTGGGGGTTTTTTTGGCAGGTTAGACTTTTCAGGCCAACCAAACCTTACTCAGTGGATCAAAACAGTATCCCAGCAAGTAAAAGCCCTACAGTTACTTCGAAATGAAGATTGTGCAAGTAAGTCTGAAGAAATCTGTATATTTGTTTGTGGAAAATGTTATAGTATTCATGGAAGGGACCAAGCACTTTGGTTCTGCCACAATGGAGTTGAGAGATGATGGCAAAAGTGGCAAGAACAGTTTGGGATTTCAGTTTCTGGTGATGGAATTTCAGATTCTGCTTCTGCACCTTGCTATAATGTAGAAATTCTGTATAGGTGAATAATCTGTGATTTATTACTTTTTGTTTATACAGGCCATTCTGGTCATTCAGAAAAAATGGATCAGCTGCAATTACCTGAAGGATTTAGACCAGATTTCAAACTGAAGTATGTATTTACATATTAAAAACTAATCATTAAAAATTAATAATGAAATCATAATATGAAAATAGAACATAACTTCTGTCATAGAAGGTCTCAATTATGACAAATACATGGATTTTGCTTAAATTAGAAAAGTTAATATTATTATGATGATGACATTGAAGTCCAGCCCAAAAGTTCTAAGTAATTCAGTAGAATTTCAGAAGTGAATGTGCTAAGTCATTGTTCAGAAACATGCTTATAAATTATGGCATGAAGATTAAGTTTTGTACTACTCATGGCTGGATTAAGGATTCATCATTATAGCCAGCACAACATGTAAAACATGAAGGAAGACTATGAAATGGAGAGAATGTTAATATGTAATTTCAGCTGTAAAGGTGTACTTGTATTTGGTTCTACACTCTCTTCACTTCAGGAGAAAGTAACAAAACTTGTTATGTAGTACACGCATTGGTCTGCCAGCTGCACACAAAGTGCAAGACTCTTATCCCAGCTGATGATAGAGTTTGGCTTTCAGTCACACACATTTCTTGTAATTTAGCCTTGACTTGGTCTTTGAAGACTAGATATTCTTAACATTAAAAATGAGATTGGTTCCAAACAGATAATCAAAAAATAATTTGAGATCCATCACAAAAAAATGAGGTTACAGAATACTAGATCCAAAGAAGGATATTGGAGTTGTCACTTAAATTTTAAAACTCCAGTTGTTCATCTGGGGGGGTGAATGCTCATCATTAGAGGTACTATGCTGCCAGTGGAGGAAAGAATGAATTAGTAATATTGTTTTCTTTGTTTCAGGAATCCTTATTCTGAGAGCATAAAAGAGATGTTGACAACTTTTGGTACGGCAACATACAAAGTAGGCTTGAAGGTTCATCCAAATGAGGAAGACCCACGTGTACCTATAATGTGCTGGGGCAGCTGTGCTTACACAATACAGACTATAGGTGCTGATCTGCTCATTTGGCTTCTTTGTAGGAGATTTTCAGGATTTGGTTAAGCTCACAACAATGAATTTTGGTTTTTTTTTCCCAGAACGAATTTTAGCTGATGAAGATAAGCCATTATTTGGTCATTTACCTTGTCGACAGGTAAGGAGCAAGTAGCATTTCCTCTCTGAATTGGTGGAAAAAAGAGGGACTTGTGCTTAATTAGTGAGGAATATCTACATTTTTAAGTTGTGGTTATTGGATAGTTTTATTTGTTGGATGCTATTGTTTAGTTCATCTGTATCTGATTACTAAACTATTTAAAAATCACATCCAGAATAACTGTTACATTTTTTTCCTATAAACACATAAGTTATTAAGGCTGTAGTTTCTCATGGTAACAGTCAAAATAAGAATGCCAAGAGGAACTTGCATATTTGCATAAACATAAGTATCTGTCATATACTTGAACAGTCAAACTGCCTCCATAAACTGCAGTTGAGAGGCCTGAAAAAATGCTGTTAATTTAAAAGACCTTTTCATGTTGAGGAACTTCATTAACTGTGGCAGTGTCTCTTTTTCTTTGTTTTTACAGGATGACTGCCTTACATCACTAACGAGATTTGCAGCAGCTCACTGGACAGTTTCATCTCTTTCAGCAGTACAGGGTCACTTTTGTACTCTATTAGCATGTAAGTTTGCCACCTTATGCTGTTTTTTTTGTGAAGATAGATGAGTGCTTTTAGAATGACTATTAATATTGATTAGAAGATGATTATTTTAGGTAGTGGTTTTAAGTAATAAGCCAAGAGCTGCTATTTCCACCTATATGTGTTATTCACAAAAGAATACATTTCTTTTGGACTGCAGCTCCAAGAGAAGCATGGATGTTTTGCTGTGAATGAGTTCTGTTGATTCTTTGTTAGAGAAAGATACATAGAGCAAAGGAGAAGGAAATTGGTCCATCACAAAAATAATCCACTGAAGCTTTAAATATGAAGAAGTTAAGATTAATGTAGTGTGGAAAGGATATTTGCAGAAGTCTGTAATGCATCTGCAAACTTTTTTCTCTTTGAGAAGCAGGACCTCTGATAAGATAGGACTTACTATGTATTGTCATATGTTAATTGAGAATTTTAATGAGAACAGCCAAAATGTTCCAAGCTTGAAGCATTTGTAGATACAGATGAAAAGTCTGAAGTTCAGCCTAATGAAGTAATTGCCTATGAGAGACTGTTCTGAAAGAGTATTATAAAATGGGATAACTTTAATGTCTCCAGTCAGTTGAGCAGAGAAACTTAAAATGCATTGATATACTGAAATTACTAGCAGATGGATACCAGCTACTTCAGCAAACAGTTGGCAGTTTTATGGGGGAAAACTTAATTGGTATCAGTTTGTAGCAATAATGGTTGAGCTGTTTCCTGTTTGAAATAGAAGAGAAAATGCTGCTGGATGTTTGACTGGAACTTTGCAATATATGGTGTTCTGAGTGTTTTGAGTTTCTTAGAAAGCTTGAATCAGTATTTCTTCAAAGCTCTCCTTCCTTCCAACTGACAGAAGCAGCTGTACTGCTTTTATTTTTATGAAGGAAGTTTCTGCTATTTTAATTTTTCAGGCTAGGAATAATGAAAATTATGAGCCTTTGATCTGTCTGCATTCTGAAAACAATACATAAAGATGACTAATTGAAAATAAGTTTGATTTTGGAAGTCCCTTACTTTGGTTGTGTTTTTGATACAGACATTTTTCACACTTTTGGGTTGAGTTCTGTGGCTATATGCTGACAAAAGGAAAAGCATTCGAAATCTGAGTCGTGGTGAAATGTTTGCTAATAGAAATAGCTACCAAATATCACATGTCTTCAGCTCTCAATTGTTTTGGCCACCAAGGCAGCAGTCTTTAACTGAAGTATTTTCAAGTTGTCATGATGAGACTATTTTTTAATGTAGTGGTGTTTTTAAACTTGGCAGCTTAATACTTATAGCTACATTGTAAAATATTGTAAAATATACCCAGAGCTGCAGCTTTGTTACAATCGGATTTTACTGCTTGAAGTAATGAAGTAAGCAACTGTTTCTTGATTGTTACCTAAAATATCTTGTAACATTTTTCAAAGCACTGAATTTGTGTTTGCTTTTAGATGAATGTGCTTGCAATTCATTAAGTGTGTGAATTTCTTTGTCAGCTCCAGTGGTTTGGTTAATACTTTGTGGTTACTGTAAATACTACAGAGACAGAGAGACCAATATCTAGATCTACCTTAATCAGAGATAAAGTGGTCATTTCAAGAGACTGTAGCAATGCATTTTTGAGTCAGTAAGGCAAATGATTTATGTAAGGCACGTTCAGGCAGTCTTGTGAAGTTTAGCAAATTGCAGAAGTTTTATTTGAGCAGCTATCCAAGAGACAACAATCAGTGTTCCTGTTTAATCACTATTGTTTGAACTTATTTCTGCCAGAGCTTGAGATACTGTCTCATTTTGTCTCCCCCTGGAAACCCAGGAAATGAAAGAAAGTCACCATGGGAGTAGAAACGGCTGCCTGGGTTGTTTTGTTTTAATACAATAAAGTAGGCAAAATTATTTTCGAATAATGTTGAACAGTTCTTGAATTGACTCTGGCCAAAACAGGTACATTGGTATTTTAAATTCTTTAAGCATGTAAATGGCTCTCATTTTTTCACTGAAGTACACTAAAATCTTTTCTTGTATAAATGTTCAATTAATTTTTTTTTCCTCTCCAAAATACTTAGCACTGGTGCCTAATGAAAAAAATGGGAATCTTCCTTGCATACTTGATATTGACATGTTTCATTTATTGGTAAGTATTTCTTAATATATATTAATAATGTTTTGATCCAGTAGGCACTGAATAGGAAAAACTGTTGAAAACATTCGCTTTACTCTGGGTTAGGAGCCTTTAAAAATATTCAGGTTTTTAGTATTTTTTTCACTACTTAATAAATTTGGAAGACTTTTAAAATTAAATAAAAGTATTGAACAAAAGTGGTTTTTTCTGTAAATTAAAAAAGGGTAAGATGAGATAGAATGCGTGCTCTTTGTCTGTTAAAAAACCCCAAAATACATGAAAACAACCTCCCCAACAAAACAACAAACTCAACCAGACTCAAAACAACATTTGTGTAATTAGCTTCAAAATTAGCTTTATGTAGTATGCTGCCTTCAAGGGGTGTAGTTGCAGCATGAGCAGAGAAAAGGGGAAGATTGAAAAGGAAAAGCAATGTACCAACTTCCTTGTTTTCTTTCACAGGTAAGCTTGGTGCTCTCTTTCCCTGCCATACATTGTCAGGATTTTTCAGGGGTTAGTCTTGGCACTGGAGATCTTCACCTGTTTCATCTTGTCACTATGGCACACATAATACAAATTTTACTTACCTCATCAACAGGTAATGTCACTTTGTCTCAACTGTTACTGAAAAGATTCCTCCAGTCTTTACTTAGGAAAAAGCTATGGTGCTGCTGGTAAATGTGTGCAGCTTACAGTTACAAAATAAAATTGTTGGTGCTGTCCTTGAGGCCACAAAGAGTATTGGTAAATTGTACTCATCAAAACTCAGTCACATTGTCTTTATGGCTCTGCTCTGTGAGTTTCTTGGAGCATAGCTAGTAATGAATCCTGGCTTTCCACTGCTGTGGCAGTGCCTGGGAGTGTTTATTGCAGGCTTGGCTTAGGCATTACACGATGCGTGAGTTGCAGTTAACAAAGAAGGAATCAATGTATCTCCTGGCAAGAGGAGCTGGATAAGGCATGGTTTGCCAAAAAGCAGAGAACTGCAAGCAAGTACCTCAAGAAACCCAACTAATTGAACAGCTAAACCAGCACCTCACTGGAGCTGACAATAGCAAAAGCTTACCACATGAGATGTGCAGCAGAAAACTGCTGTCCAGTACATCATATCCTATCCCAGGGGAATATTTCTTAGTATGGGCATTTTTATCAGAACTAGACAAGATACATTCTTGTTGTGTAAACATGTATATATGAAACAATTTATTGATTATTTATTTCTTCTTCAGAAGAGAATGGCATGGACCAAGAAAACACTAACAGTGAAGAGGAAGTAGCCGTGCTTACACTGTATAAATTTCTTTGCCAGTGTACAGGAAGGTAAAACCATGATCTTTTGATAAAATTTTGTTATTTTTCTTCCTCATAAACTGAAAATTAACTACTGACTGAATTCTATATACTAGTGCTTTCAAAGATGACCCTTTTAACTTGGGAACTCTTACATCTTGCTTCTTACCCAGCACTTCTAGATTCACTTAAGTAACCATTCCTGTAAATTCATCTGTGATCAGGAAAATACCTGCTCATGAAGATTGTGCTCAGAAACAATTTTTTTAGTCAGTTTACAGTATCTGGCAGTGTTTGAGTGCAGAAAACTTGTTAGGATGGGAATGGCTTAGAATGGAAAGAAAGTTTTAGGTGAAATGAGCTGTTAGGAAGAAGTTGTTTTCTGTGAGTCTGGTGAGGCACTGGAACAGGTTGCTCAGAGAAGTTGTGGATGCCCCATCCCTGGAACTGTTCAAGGCCAGGCTGGATGGGGCTCAGAGCAACCTGGTCTAGTGGAAGGTGTCCCTGCATATGGCAGGGGGGATTGGAATGAGATGGTTTGTAAAGCCCTTTCCAACCCAAACTATTCTGTGATCTGAAATGTTAATGCAGAATTCTCCTTAAATTACTGTCCCAGTCGGTTACATTTTTATGAATCTCTGGTTTGTTGTTTTTCTTGGAGTTTGCTTTGAAATAAGCACTTTGCGTAGTGATTGTTTCAGCTGAAATCAGTCATTTAGTATGCAGTGGGACTGAAGACTTACTAAATATAGCTCTCAAACTGAAATGATTAAATCAAAGCAAACGTTTTTTTCTTTTATTCTCTTAAGTGCCTTGAAAGAAATTTCCTCAGGCTGGCACCTGTGGAGGAATCTAAAAGCTGGAATCATGCCTTTCCTGAGATGTTCTGCTTTGTTTTTTCATTACTTAAATGGAGTCCCAGCACCCTCAGAAATTCAAGGTATTGTCTGCTTTGTATTAAATCAGTTTTCAAAATATAAACATTAATGGTCAAATAAATTACATTTAAACTCTTTTGTCTGATTGAATGGATGTGGGCTTGTTACCAGTGCAGCATCATATCAGCATAGTGAAAAAGGCAAAAAAATTTGTTTGTTTTTAAAATGTATTTTTAATATAGAGGTAAATGCCATTCTAGATTACTTAAAACAGAAGTAGATTGCCTTCTGTTAATAAGGGAAACTTTTATTGTTTCAAAGCTCCTATGGATTGCTGTTTTCAAATTAGACCTGCTTTTTCTTGCATTGATTTCATTCAATAATTTATATTAAGGCCAGGTAGGATGAGGCAGCCTGGTCTAGTGGAAGGTGTCCCTGCCCATGGCAGGGGGGATGGAATGAGATTGTCTTTAAGGTACCCTCCAATCCAAACCATTCCGTGATATCTCTGTAAATTCACTATTTTATGTTACACCCCAGATAATCGATTTTGGTAACATTCTTTACTGTCCTCCACATATGGCATATGTGGGGATAGAATGCAAATCTGAAGGTGGTCATAATAAACATTTTAAATATGAAGTTATGAGAATTATACATTTTTTTGTTTTTCAGTAAATGGGGCAAACCAATTTGAACACTTATGTAGCTATCTTTCCTTGCCAAACAACCTCACTTGCCTTTTTCAAGAAAACAGTGAGATTCTGAACACATTAATAGAAAGGTAAGTTGTGTTTTTGTGCTGTTTTAATATGATAAAGAATCCTGCAAATAGTAGTGTAAGTATTCTCCCAGGAATACCTATGGAAGTGAATCGTAGATTTTGAAGAGTGTTTATGGAAGAAGTTTTTTGAAAGAAACCATTTTGGTTGTAGTGGTTTTTTAATAGTTGTACTGTGGATTTTTTACTTATTTGTTTTTCTATCATCTATTGAAGTTAAAAGCCTTTTTTTTTTTTTTCTTTTAGTTGGTGCAGTAACAATGAAGTAAAAAGATACCTGGAAGGCAAGAGACATGCTATCAGGTAAACATAAAGAGATTTTAAGCAGAGACAGGGGGAAAAGCTTTAGTGTTGCAGTTTTCTCCAGATATTTTTTCTAATGGGTGTTTATAATAACATAATATCTGTTCTGCTTTATTGAGTAATAAAGATATTAGGGAAGAAGCATTTTTTAAAAAGTTTTATAAGAAAAGGAAATATTTGTACCTTCTAGTGCAAAAAATATGTTACTAAAAGGTGTCTATAACCTTTCCTTAAAAATACCAGGCATTGAAGAGCTTTTTAAGTTGTCTTTTTAAAGAATCCAATTCCTTCAGTAAGGCCAACACCGAGTCAGTTGCTGAAAAGAAAATCAGCTTTTCATACATTTGTTCTTGCTGCACAATTACTTTGAATTCAGAATGCATTTAGTACTTAGTGGGTGTAGAAAGGCATTTAGGGTGTTGTTCTTTCTGAAGGCTGGGTAAAAACAGTGGTTAACAATTATCCTAATAATTAGAAATGAATGGGAAGTTCACAGTGCTGTCATTAAAAACGTATCCCTGCTTTTTAATCTCATGTGCTAAATACTTAAAGTCAATCTTTTAACATGGTGCATACAATAAGACTGTGATAAAAATAAAAATTAATCACTTCATCTGTGAAACATCAGACCATTAACAGAATTTCTTACATGGTAAGAATATTCTGGTTCTGCAATTGATTTCTTGCCACATGTGATTGTTGAGATCTTTTCCATGTGTTCCTTTTGCTGATTCTTATCTGCTCTTCCCAAGCTTATGTCTAACTTGACAGTGATGATTTCTTTTTCCTCTCAGTATGTTCTTGTACATTGCTTCTGTTGCAAACTTCTATTTGCATTTCAGTCTAATTTGTATTATTCCAAGAATTGAAGATTATTATAATTTTGTGTATAGTATGTGTTACTTTTAAATATATTTCAAATATATAAGTATTTGATATTAAATAGGTCCTTTTGATGGCATGCATATTTCATTCTCTTCAGAATACAAGCTCCCTAAACTTGAAAGTCAGATTATTTTCCATTCAATATTACTGAAAAAAAGAAAATACAAGCAAACTTATGCAGGAGAAAAAAAAAATTTATTTAAATCTGTAGTGACCTCATAATTAGGTTTGCTGAAAGCATGCAAATGGCATGTATTTTCCACCTCTGTGTTTTCATCAAATTCATAAAGAATAAGACTAATAAAAGAGGAGGTGGTTTATTTGAGACATGTATTTATGTGCTTCCATTTTACTCAAAAAACGGCAGAAAAGAGTGAAACTTAAGAAAATTAATTACTCACAGATGCTGTTTAGATGAGTCAGGAAAACATGAATGAGTTTGAAGTCGCTTGTGTATTATTCACTGAAATATGAGTGCTGATTTGATTGCTTTATTCCAGCTATGCAAGAGAATCCAACAAATTAATAGACCTTCCGGATGACTACAGCTGCCTCATTAACCAAGCATCCAATTTCTCGTAAGTTGTGTGCAATCACAGTGAGCACCCCAAAGTCTGCTGTTTCTTTCCATCAGCTGGGAGACCTTTAACCTGAAAGTCTCAGAAAGTTGTGTCTGGAATCATAAAGGGCACGTGGCATTTATCAGCCAAACTGCCCTGGTATTTCAGTCAAATAGTGAAGTACAAATTTCAGCTGTTAACTTATATAAATGTTCAAAAGTACTTCTGAATCTTTTTACTGTCTAGGGTTTACACATATAGTGGTTTTCTTAATCCTTTTTTTTTTTGTCCCCCTAACAAAAGGTGTCCAAAATCAGGTGGTGACAAAAGCAGAGCCCCAACATTGTGCCTTGTGTGTGGGACCATGCTGTGTTCTCAGAGTTACTGCTGTCAGACTGAGCTTGAAGGGGAAGATGTTGGAGCCTGTACTGCACATACATACACTTGTGGTTCTGGAGTGGGCATATTCCTTAGGTGAGGAGCTAAGCACCTCTCATTGCTGGGTTTGATGTGTATAGTCATTAAATTAATAGTTCTATAGATGTGATTGCAGGGGTGGTTTGTAAAGGCAGTGTTTTGTTTATGACAGGGTTGCCTAAAAACTGAAGTGTATTCATCTTCCTATGCTTTGGTGTTAGGTTCAGAGGTTGCTTCTTTGAAGATGAAATTTCAAAGAAAGTTCAAATTTCATTTTCAAGGGAATTTGTTTTGCCTGTGCATTTATTTCTACTCAAATATTACAAAATTGTGAAGGTAAATACTTTGATTTTGTTGCTGCTGTTGCTGGTGAAAACGTAAAAATTAATTTTAGTTGTCTTCCTGCATACAGGGAAGGGTTAGATAATGTCTATTTTCACTTTGGCAAAGATTAGCAAAAAGCAAAATTGTTTTATTTTCTTGTGGTTCTGTTGAGTATTTTGCACAGACTGCAAATAAGACATGAAACGACATTTTTTGTAGCTGCTACTGAGGAGGGATAACAGGAAGAGAATGAGAGATGTAGTTTTAAAAAAATGTGCCTTTAAAAATCTGTACATGCAGATTATACAAAATGAAAGTAGAAGAAGAACAGGAAAAGCAGTGTCAATGAAAGTATGAGAAACTATTCACCTGAAAATCAATACCTAAAAATCTTCTCTCTGTTTCTCTCCAGAGTACGAGAATGTCAGGTGCTATTTTTAGCTGGGAAAACAAAGGGCTGCTTTTATCCTCCTCCTTATCTTGATGACTATGGAGAGACAGACCAGGGACTCAGGTAAATATTTTTAAAACTACCTCTTTTAAAAAGACAGGAATTATAGAAGTGTCTGTAATTAGGAAAAAAACCTTTTTATGTTATCTTTTTGTTTTAATTATATAGGTAACATTGTATTTTGACATTGCTGCTGCATCTAGTATCTTCAGATGTTTTAATATTAATATGTGGGTTTAGGTCACAAATATTTCATGAAGGATCTTCCCTGGGAAAAGCAGTTGTCTTGAAAACTGCTAAAAGTTTTAAATCTTTCTAGCATCTGCAAAGTTGACTAGAAACAAAGGCTGAAAATTTCTTTTCTATCTAGCGCATTTGTTTTTATAACTTGTGTTAATTTAATACCAAGTGGAAATAATATGATATTGTTTTATTTAATGTGGCAGTTCATTGTCTTAACTCCTATCTCTGCTTCCTATGTGAGGATAATTTAGGGATTTCATATTGTTAATACTTGCTGTTTCTGAAACTGCCAAAACCAGAGAATCTGAATGGTTCAGCCCAGAAAGGTTGCTAAAAACCTGCATTTGGAGTTCTGTGGGCTGGATTTCAGATTCCCAGAGGCTGGAGGGAACTGTTGAGCTGTAAGGAAGGAGCACCAAACAAGGTAGCATGCAGGTTACCCATCCAAATACCTATTGATTTGCTCTGACAACAGAATAATGTTAAAGGGTTATCTAAATATTGTACTATTTTATGAGGTTATCTAATACTTAGTGTGTCACACCTGAGTGTTTGTGCTTAGTTGCAGTGTTTTATCATTCCTGATAAGTGTTATCTCCTTTTCAGACGTGGGAATCCCTTACATCTGTGCAAAGAGCGATTTAAAAAGATTCAAAAACTCTGGCAGCAGCACAGTATTACAGAGGAAATTGGACATGCACAAGAAGCAAATCAAACTCTAGTTGGCATTGATTGGCAGCATTTATAATGATTATCTGCTGAAGACTGGAACTTTATTAAAGATTTTTGTAATTCAGTAAGCTTTTCAAAGGAGGGATGAGGAAAAAAGTCTAAGGAAAAAAAACCCACCAAACTCAGTCCTGTTATTTAATTTTTGTTTTACAATGTATTTCATAAAGATACCAGTTAACATTAATCAAGTAAACTTCTTTCTATGTAAGCAGGTTTTATTAGTCCTTTAATTTGCACTGTGCTTCCTTCACAGAAATGTCTTGGGTTATAAACCTGGGCAAATGAACTTAAGTTTCTGATAAAAAAAAAGAATGACTCTTTTTGGAAGTCTGACTATGATTTTTCATATGAACTGAAGAGAAAAAGACTGCTGAAACAGAAACTAGATAGAGCACAATTCTGGATTGTGTTTTGCCCCTTGCTAGTAATCTGAGCCGGTTTATTTATTACTCTGCATTTTAATACTTAACGCTGTGTGTACATGCAATGGAATGAAGTAAGGAAGCAAATAATGTAGCAAATGGATGTTTCTGTCTGCATCAGTGGATAATTCACCCTTTCACTTGGTGTATCTAAAAAGGATTTTGTCATTTGTACTCTTGCAGCTTTCTTGCTTCCAGTTGTTTTTTAACTAAAAAAAACTAACAATAGCTTTACAAGTAAAATTATTTAATTTAAAGCTTTTTCCAGAGCACTGCACTCCTTAGAATTACGTAGTTTTTAATTTGAATTTAGCTGGGAAACCCTTTCACTTTCAATTACGTGATTGGTTATTGATATTCAAGGATTGACATTGTGCTTTAGAAGTTATTTTAAGATAACAATAATATGTCAAAAGTCATGAAAGCTAATTTTATGTTAATTTTCAGAAGCACAGAAGATATTTTTTTCATTTTTGTTAACAGTCAACTCTTGAGGTGCAAATCCCATCTTCTTTTTGTTGCAGATAAACTGAGTGGTTTCCTCTGGCTTTGAAGGGTCACAATAACACTGCCCATATTTTTTTTTTTTCCCCCTGTTATCCCATCAAGTATATTTACTTTTTGACTTGATTTAAAGCTCTGTAAAGATGTTTGCATATAGTATATTTTATAAATATATTCTATAACTGCGCAGATTTGCACTTGACATGAGGGTGCCTGAAGGCAGTGAGTTTTCTAGATGTATGTAATTAGACCTCCAAGGTGTCTCTAAAAATCACATTATGCTTACTGATTTAAAATAAATTCCATTACCTTTCCCTCTCCTATCTTCTGAAAAATTAGTAAAATTTTAATTTACATAGTTCTGTTTCCTTAATAGTCTATGGTTCTTTTAGTTAAGTCTTAATTTCTGACTACGTCTCAGCCCGGATAAACAATTCCCTTCACTCTCTGCCAGATCTTTCTTCAGTTACACTTGGTCTGACTGAATTGTTCCTATTTTTACAGATTTAATGCTTCAGATAAATTTTGTATATTCATGGTGTACAGGACAATTTTTCAAACATTCAGTAATAGTATTGAGTGAAGATGTGAAGTATCAAATAAAGAAACTTGGCCAATGTGGATTTCCTTTTCTTAACATCAGTACAGACTGCTTTTGTCTCTATTACCTGTTATAGATTGGATCATTTATATATTGTTGTCACTTTTTACTAAGAGACATGGAGACGTTGCAGGGGAAAATGACATTTAATGCTTTATCTTTGCCCTTCCCTACTTAAGGTGGTTGACATACCAACAATTTTCTATGCATGGTACTTAGAAATCACACTTCTTTGGTGATGTTACTATTCCTTTGCTTTTTAAGCTATGTGCCACAGTTTCAAATAGTGTGTAACTGCATTAAAAGACTCTTTTCCTGTAATCATAATATTAAAAAGGTAATTGATGGTTCTGACAGATTTCTCTGTGCAAACCAAAATGCTGACAGCAAGAAGGATTTTTTGTTTTTCCTCTGGGAACAGAGTTGGATACTGCAACCACAAATAGTTGCAAAGTACACAATTTATAATTTTTTTGCAGTTTGGTCATTCTTTACTCAAGACTTCCATTTCCTGTTTTGTTTTGCATGTGTTTATATTAATGTAGAAATATTTATATATAACAATGTTTCAGTATCAGGGAAATAATATCTGTAATAAATTGGCTATAACTTTAATATTTATGTATGATGTGTACAATCTAGAATATATTATGTGGGGGGGAGGAAAAAAAAAACCAACAAAACCCGCAAAAAGTCCCAAATACAAAACCATCATAACAAAATACAAAACAAAGCTGAAAGCATCAAATATGGGCTTTTCATGTCAACATTCAATAAGTACTTTCTAAATGTCCTTTTTAGAATTTTGCTGAGCTTGTTCCTTCAAGTGTGCCCCTTGTTAATCACAAGCTGACAGAAATACCTGGATGTGCAACATCTGCAATTCCCTTGCTATAAGTGTAAGATGATTATATTATTAGTGTCACTTGCTTCAGTCAGCTAAACCTTTCTTGACCTCTACCAAAAAGTCTAATCGTCTTTTTAAAGGATTGTAAGTTATATTTTATAAAGGGACAAGGGTTGAGGTTCACATCAGTAATGTTATTTATTCTATTCAGACTAGAAGGTAACACTTTTTACTCCCCCCAGTCTGCCACATGAGGCTCATTTTTACTCTGCTGGAAGTCTTTAACCAAGATAACAAACTCCTGATGCCTTCTGACTTGTGCCAAGAGCCACAGCTCTCTAACCACTTCATGTGTTGTTACAGGGAATTTGGCTGAGATGAAGTGCTTGTGGATTCTCAAGACTGTTTCCATTTTCAGCTCTCCTCTGGTTCCCTACAGCTGCCTCTCATGTCCCTGAAACTAGTCCTGAATGCTGATCACTAAGCAAGTAAATTGTATGCCTTCCCACTTTGTTAGCACTGGGAACCACCTGGATTTGAAGGGTTCACTGTGTTCCTGCACTATACAGTTCACTCCTTTTCCTAGGATGGTGGACATGCAGTGTGCAGCTGCACAGACCCTTTGCTGTCCTTTCTCATTCGCTGTGAGCCCCTGCCAGGTCTCGTGCTCAAGCCCTGGCATCTCATTTTAAGTGTATTCTATTTTTAATTTTATGTTAAGTGATGATGTTCTGTTTAGAAGCTCTGTTGTGAAAAGTTTCTCTGTGACCTGAATGTGTAGAGGAGAAACTGCTCAACCCACCTTCAGCATTAAATCCCAGCTGTTTTCCTTTCTGGAAGATTAAATTGTGGTAGGGAAGTTGCATCTCAAATCTCTTCACAGTAGTGTCGTGTCATGATCAACTGAGTTTTCAATCAGCCTCCTTTCTGACCTGGACTCTTCTCTGCTCCTTTCTGGAAATTGCCTGTAGCAGGAAGTGGTGAACCTCAATCTCCACTCTGCTGTTGAGATTATTGATTATAGAAGTCAAATATGACAGTATTAAACAGTCTGGGCTTGAATATCAGCCCGTGGGGAATTATGCTTATAACTGGTTTGCTTCCAACTGTTCATTGCCACCCTCTGAGCCTGAAAATCCAGCCAAGATTCTGTCCACCTTGCAGTCTCTCTAGTTTACATCTCCCCAAATTGGTTATGAGGATGTCAGAAATCATGTTGAAAGTTCTTTTAAAGTAAGATGTCTGCTGCACAGAGAAAGTATTTTACAACAGCAAAATATATAAAAACAGACACCTCTGGTAATAGCAAGAGACACTGGGCACATCTTTAAGGGGTTCTGTGGGTCTTGGGATCTGAGTATTTCTGTATTATAATCAGTTTAGCTTTTGTTGAGCCAGTCCTGCATCACAGTGGGAATGGAATGGTGCTTTTCATATCTTAACTGACATTAAAGGAACTTTTAGAGGGAGGAATCTCCTTCCATACCGTTAGCTGTTCAGTTCCTCAGCTCCATGCTGTGATTGTCCCAGAGTTCTTGATGCTGCATGGAGAAGGTTGCAGGCTTCATGGGAACAGCACTGGATGCAGTTATTATCCAGGCTTGCCTTCTGCAGGACTGCTTCCAGGTGCTGAAGGAGTGGTGCAAGCCAGGGAGCCTGCCAGCCACCCCTCTGCATGCACAGCTAACACTTTGCAGTTTGACTCTGCTTTCTCTGGGTAGCTGGTTCAAGCTGCATGTCATGGCTCCTACATCTCCTCAGGAAAGGCACACAGAAAGGTTGCTTAGCAGCAATGGAAGTCTTGCAGGCAAGTTGTCTTTAGGGAAATGTCTCTCTTACCACTAATTCTTGCTTTGGTTTTTTTTTTCCCCTCTTGGGATTTGAGTGTTGAGGAATTAGAGTCGGTGTTTCGTTTTGGGCTGCGTTCATGCAAATGCAGGAATAATCTCTCGGGAAGGACTTTGTAAATAAGTGTTGCTGAAACAAAAGCTGTCCATCTGCTAATGACTTTTGGAAACCACATGGATGCATGGGTAGCACACTTTCATCTCCAGTTGCTGGTAGCTTCAGGTTATGAGTGAGCTTTACCCCATGGGAATGTCACTTCTTGGAGAACTGGGAATGACTGATGGAAGGGCATCTCTGTAAGCCTGGGGATAACTACGTAAAGTTACCTGCTTGGCTGCTGGGACTGCAAGGAGAGCACACACCACAGGCAGCTCTGGAGCTTGGAGGCATAGCCAGGAGGAGCTGGAACCTCCCTACCTCTCCTTGCTGCCAGCCAACAGTGCCTGTGGAGTCTGGGGATTCTGCTGTTGTGGAAGTTTGAACTGTTGGGTCAGGGACAGGGGAGAACTTGGGGATCCCAGCCTTGGCTGAGGCTCTCCATCTCCCTCAGACCAGGTTCTGGAAGTTCATCCACTGGAAATCTCCAAGAGGCCTGACTAAAAGTCCCACAGAGCTGTGCTTTTCAAACAGTTATGCAGCTTTTTCCAGTAAGAGGAAGAAGGGATTTCATTATCCATTTTATTCCAAGGCTAAGGGTCAGGAGAAATAGTGATTCCTGCTTCTGTTCTGGGAGAATCAGCTCTCTCATGGCTAATTCAAAGTGACTTTTATGGAACAGCATTGAGATAGTTTTGCTGATAATACTATTTGTCCCCTTATAGTAATCAAGGTGTATTAGTTAAATGTGTGACAGGCTGATAGAGGAATAGAAGCTGCAATAAAATAGTTCAGGTTTTTAGAAAGCAGAGCCCTGTGATTGCCACACTTGGGCATGCCTTGCACCCCTCTGCTCATGTTGGCAGTGAGCAGTGAGTGCTGCTCAGTGCCCCTTATCACCAGCTGGCCCTGAGAAGTAGCTGAGTGTTTATGATGTATTTATTTATGAAAGCTCGGTATTAAAACATCCTCTCACTTCAGCCTGAGATCCTATAGAAGGGCATGGTGATTTCAGCTCATTGAAGTTCACTGTATCCACCCACACACACCCGCGCACACCAAGGCGTGTGTGTCCAAGCAGTCTGGCAGGACTGGGTGCTACAGAGGACAGGAGCAATGGCTTTTGGAAATGCCTTTTATATTCTTTATATTCAGTAGGGCTTGTGAGGGCTGTGTTTTGCCTCAGTATCTTGTTTCATCCATCCTAAATCTCAAGTAAGGCTGCCTGTTGTCTTCTCCTGTTTCGGGTGCCTTGGTTGGTACATAACACCACACACTCTCCCTCTTGTTGCCAAAGCACAGGTCTGCTGCTGAGAAGGCAACTGCACCACGGCCATTTGGAGCTCAGGCTTCCTGGGCTGGGTGGAAACAACACATTTCTCAGCATCTTCCCACTTTATTGCTGTCAGTCACATCCCTTGTTATCCATACATGCAGCTCTTTAAAGGCTTGCTCAGTTATTTCTTCTGCTGCTTCATACATGTGTGTTTCTATTCATACTTCACTCGTGGCAGTTTTAACATTTCTACAAATCTTTGTTCCACAGATAAAAACTGCTTTGCATATTTTTATCTCGAGTCTTTTGCATATTCATCTCTTTTTTTTTTCCCCTGCTCTTCTGCCACCTTTCCCCCTCTCCTGGCATGCAAACATTAGATGCCCAAATCTTACATCTTTGATGGAGAGATTTGTCAAACACTCCTCTCTTGGAGGAAAAAAGAAGAGGGAGAGTATGAGGAGTTTCGCAGTGCGCCAGGTGTAGGAGCTACGAAATGGCAAGTACTGATCTTCGTCTCCATGACAGCAATGATTAAATGTTACTTTTTCATCAGTTTGTGAATATATATTTTCACAGTCTCTTTTCAGACAGCGTGAGCTCGGAGGTGGTAAGTTTTCCAGCTTGTCCTTTGCGTGGGATCCTGGAAGAAAAGCCAGACTGGGTAGAGAGCCCCGGGCAGGGTGGGACAGCTGAGCTCAGGTTAGGGATGGTGCCTGTGCAGACCACTGCGGAATATTTTAGTGACTTATCAAACCAAAGTGTTGATTTGAAATCGACCATGTATTTGAGGAACAATGTGTGAAACGTATTTCTGTACTTGCAGTACTCTTAAGTGTGGAGGATGGTAGTGTGTTAATGAATAGGAGAGAAGATTATATAAAAATAACAAGGGCGAGGGGATCAGCAATGTGCTCACTGATGTAATTCACTGGTGTCCTCTAACTAGAGATGCCTGCTTTAGAAAGGTGCTGTTTGCTCCCTGTAAAGACAGCTCCAAGAAGCCTGTATTTTCTTGCACTGATTTTATTAGAGTCTTGCAATGAATGTGCAATTTAGCACAAAATACACTAGAAGAAGAAAAAAACATCTGCAGTAATTACTAAGCACCTCCTTAATGCTGTTGAACTAGTCAGGCGTCTCATCTGTGTATAATAACTCCTTCCAGGTCAGATTTTGGTAATTCATAAAGTGCTCTAATAGCTGAGAGCTTGGGGCATAGCATGAACTCTGAAACAAAGAACTTTGTTGTTGGGTTGTTTTTTTTTCTGTGTACTACTTTGTAATTCAGGCTCTAAGCTCCACTCTGTCAGCTTGAACAGGATGGAGCTGAAAACAAGGAATTTTGAGGTTGTTTTTTTTCTAATGGAGTGGTAAATGCTCTACACTAGCAACTTGTGTGTCACTTGGAACATGCAGAAACACAGAGTGTTCAGCTGGGAGGCTGGGGGTAACTGCTTCTAATGTCAACATGTGTGAGAGAAACATTTCTGTGTGGGCAGCACTTCAAATCATTGGGCAGATGTGGAAAAGCAGGCATTGAAAGGTGTCACATCCATTTAGGACAGCAAACCCAAGACCACGTGTGGCTGCTTCGCTGCCCTGGAGCACAGTGGGTGCTCAGGGTGGGGTGCCCTGCTCCAGGCATGGCTGGAGTTCCTGTGGTTCCCAGGGCTGCAGCAGCAGTGGATGTGGTGAGACGAGGATGGGGCTGAATCCTGCTCTCAGAGATTTGGGATCCACTTGATCCACCTTCACCAGTGACACAGACCTGGACCTGGCTGGGAAGTATTTGAGAAGGGTGTGTGGCACTGGGAATGTAAGTAGCACTCCTGCTTGAGTGCCACCTTGCAAAGAGGGAGGGGACAGAAAGTTATTTTCTCCTACTGGAGTCAGGGATATGGTGTGGTAGTAATTATTTGAAATCTAGACATAGAACTGCAAGTTTTCCCCTGAATGAAATGCTTCCTGGAATGCATTTAATCCATTTTTAATATTACCTAATCTCAAAAATAATCTAAAATACTCTAAAGAACTTTGAGAAGTAGAGAATAAATTTGAATTTTAAGTCTTAATTGCATTTAACATTCTGGGGTGAAAACAAGAAATGCTGTCAGAATTTACTTAAAATATGCCAACAGCAGCATTACAGAATCAATTTTACTTATGCTCTTGATTAATTTATGTAATTAATGAAAGATTCATTCATACAAAGTTGTGAATTTACCTTGACCTTGTTGGTATGTCCCCCATATGTTTTTGTAGTTTTTAGCCTCAGCCTGTTATTCGTGCTGGAGAAAACACGTGTGTAAATAGGAAAACTCACACCCATCTGGAAGAGTGTCTAAGGCAGAGCTGTGCCACCCTCTGGACAGGTTGCTGGGGAGGCAGGTGGTGATTTGTTAGAGGAAAGCTTTGTGTTTGGGGACTGTGTGTGCCCTGGAACCAATGAACACTGCCAGAATTTTCTTCCAAGCTTGGGTGTCCTGACATTGCAGCCTGGCTGGAGCGAGGGCTTTGTGTGTCCCAGCTGGGAAGGACAGGATTTCTTCCATGCTGCTGTTAAATTCAGTATCATCACAGACTTCAAAGTGACTTCTGTGGAGTTTTTTTCAAGAACTAAACATTTTCACCCTATTACCAAGAGAGTCAGTCTGGGGAATTGTGTGCCTGAGATTTGTTTAGTGCTTTGTTCTCTTCCTTTCATCACTCTCCAGCTGCAGTTGTGCCTTTCCAAGTTCCACATGCCCAAGTCTCCTTACTTCTGCTTTGCAATGCTTGACCCTGTGTTGCCTGGTGCAGGGGGTGTGCATCAGTCTGGTGGCAGGCTGCAGAGCTGCCCTTTGGTCCTTGTTTCACTGTTTGACTGCTTCCTGATTCCTGCAGCACCCTTTGCTCTGGGGAGCTTTGAGGACAATCCGTGGTAACGTGCTTCCTCCTGGTTTATGAACTATCCTCTTAGAAACAATCAGGCAAGAGTAGTTGTTTGCATGTGCTTTGTGGGGAACTGATGGGATGGGAGGGGTGGGAGTCCTGCTCAGCCTTCCCAAATGTTAGGGAGGAATGCAAAAAGTGATGTCCCCCAGGGCAGGGTGCTGCAGACACTGTGATGGGGAGTCTACAAAGCTGAGCTCCAGGCCAGGGTTTTTTCCATCTTTCCCACCTCCCAACTGTGCTTTGGATCCAGATTAAGAAATACCTATGAAATGACATGGGAACAGCAAATGCAAGTGCTTTGAGAGAGGCGTTTCACTACTTCAGTGTTTCATTCAGTGACTGAACACTACAGGTCTGATATAAATCAGAAAATGTTCCACGTTAGGCATGACATCAGATTTGAGATAGCTGCATTGCTGTTGCCAGAAATAAATTTGCCTAAGCCTGTGTCTTCCCCACAGGGGGCTGTTATCACATGGTTCCATTCTATTTTTCTGGCCTTATCTCTTAATTAACTAATCTCTAATAATGCTCTTTCTTTTTTTTTTTTTTTTTAATAAGCATTTGTGATCCGTCCCCGTTTTTCATTGATTATGCTAAGAACAGCATTGGCTTCTTTCATGAAACAAGCAAGTTGGGTGTAAAGCAGTAACTGCTTTGCTGGGATCCTTTTTCCTTTATATCAGCCTTGAAAATCTTCCCAGCCCATCAGCTAGGAGGTCTGTGGTGCCTGTGAGCCCAATATAGCATTCCCATGCTCTTTGCTAAGCTGCACACTTGTGTTTGTGTGGTATTACCAAATGCCCAAGCTCATGTAATGCATGGAGGCTAATCTTATCCATTGTATTAAGGCTACTTAGGAACTAATAGCTTTAAGGAAGCTGTTTATATTTCCTCCTTTAAAGCACTTTAGTTAATGTTCTGTGTCCCTTCAAATAAATGTCATCAGTAAAATAACGCACTTTTAGTCATTCTTTTAAAAGTGATATTTCTTAGGAGTTGACACTTCAAGGCCTTGGGCTGACTCTGAGGTCTGGGTACTTGGATTTAAGCTGCTAATCCATATGGAGGTACCTAAAAAGAAGTGGCCTGGTTTGCATGAATTAAGTTCACATCCTTCTGAAGTTTATTAGTTTGAAAATCAGGGCACGGCTCTGGAAGTCGTCGGATTGCTGCAGGGAGATTTGACTTTGTGAGCTTTAGACTTCAATTTAAAGTAAGAACAATGTGCTCTTTTGAATGTCCATTGCTAGTTAGATTTAAACAGGGGGAGAAAAAGAGGTTATAAGCCCAGCTGATTGTCAAAGACCCTGAGGATGCCAGTGGTTTCTCTGGCTCACCATGACCAGAACATCACGTTCATGGCTGTGAAGATGTTTTAATTCCTATGTACTACAAGAGGGTGCTATTAAAATAGCACAGAAAAATTTGTTTATAGCATGAAGAAGGTGATTTAGGGGTCTGCTTGCACATCCTGAGCTTAGCTGGGCACATGAAAAGAGGAAGGTTTGCTTTCTCTCAGAGCTTTATATACAGGTGGGGAAAACCTTCCCACATACAGGAACACATAAAACAGATCCAAAAAATGAGTTCAGAAGGAAAAAGTCAGCAGTAATGCAAATTAAAGAAATCTGTATTAAATTGTATATATTTAAACATTTTCTTTAAAGAGATCTTTACTTGCAATAACATTTTAATACCTAAATTTACATTTGCAGTCAGCAGAAATACCTTTATCTAGAACAGCATATGCAGTATCACAAGTAAGTATGTGTAAGATTGGACCAGTGATATATTACATGTAATATTGTACAAAGCAGTCGTATTACAATCTTGTAGTAATCATAAGATGTCACAAAGATCTTCATCAACCAGGAGGCTTTATTTTAGACAGCATTAGCCCATATACTCTTTGTTCCCTGGTTCCAGGACTGTTCTTCATAAACCTGTCTCAGATGCTCTCTTTACCTGCCTGATACCATTGCTCTGGGAACTGGCTTCTCCAGTGTGGCATTGAAAGAATGGTTTGAAAATTTGTTATGTTGCTTTAGCAATAATCTGATAAAAAATAGAGACCACAAATAATTGGAGACTCCTGTCTAAGTTAGTGGCCTAAGCCGGATTTCTAGGGCAGCAATAAATCTAGATCTCTTTGAAAAGTCAATCTAGTCACAAAACTGGTGTAGATCACAGCTTGCTGAAGCCTCCCAAGGAAAGACTGTAATTAATCCTTGTAACGCAGCTCCTATCCATAGGAGTGACTCCTCTGAAAAGCTCTTCTCTGATACATGTGGCCACATTGCGTGCCAGCCACAATCCTGTTCTTCTCTAGTGGGCCAGCTGAGGGGGCAGCTGTCCCCAGTGCTGTCCTGCTGAGCAGGGAGGAGCTGCCTGGCTCGTACAGTTCTGTCCCTCAGCAGAGCGAGGGACGATAGGCTGTGGTGAGTAGCAAGTTGGCCTTTTGTCAGTGCCCTTGTCCTAATCTTATGCACAGAAGGGGAGAGTGACTTTTTAATTCATTGTTGTGACTAAATTCGTGATCGTAACTGAAGCTGAAAGCTTTGACTAGCTTTGAGAAAGTGAAAGGACACCGACAGACACCTTGTGTGCAGGTGGCCTGAGACAGCCTGGGCACTGAGATGGAAACTATGGCTTGATGTACGGGCACATCCCTGCTTGTCCTGCCTTGAACTGATCTGTCCATCCTAGAAGGAATTTGGACAGAAGCTGGGGGAGCTGAGTGCTGCTGGGGCAAGTGCACAAGTGATTAGGAATGAAAACCAGTGGGCTGTGCAATGGTGATGGAGCTGCAAACACTGCTCCCTTTGAGGGCTGGCCACCAGCCAGGGAGAAGGGACGGCTGAGAAACCCCTCCCAGGTGCACTCCTGAGAAGCAGAGGGTTTGCACTGCCAGGGAGAAAAAAGAAGTGTGGTGCCTGGCTTGCAGGGAGGGACTGAGGTGTCTGCAATCATTGGTGCAGGGGCTGGGGCTTGTTCTCATGGGTTTCTTTCCCTTTAGCTGAAATTATCTGGCAGCTGAAAATAAATTCAATATGATGCTCTGTTCCCTTATTAGAGGCTGCACACCACAGAAAACTCTTTTCCATATTTTATTCCAGCTTGAGAACAGGATCCTCCAGCTATGACATGTTTGGAGAGATGCAGCATATGCAAAATGTGCCTTCCCTTTGATTTAAAAGATATAATGAGGAGTACCCCCCCACTGATAAAGTAAAATTTGCACATTGGGTGTTGATTTAAACTTAGTTTTCCCTGGCCTGAAAGGGTGAGGCTTGATGTACTTGTGGATGAATGGTATCCACTTTCTAGCCCCCTGGAAAACATTTAAAGTGTGAGTTCTAAGTGGCCTGTCTGGATTTGGGTTTTGTCTTTTTTTTGCCTTAAAAATAGTTGGGCTTGAATATTCTAGAGCAAATTATGAGCTGACATACTCTGTAAAATGTCCAGAGTAACCATAACTGGCACATGCTCATAGCCTGGATTCCACCCACTAAAAGATGAGTCTTCTAAGCTTCTGTGAGAGAATTTAAATACAAGGTGAAGCATAAGTCTACGACACATGTATCCAAGATATACAGCCTGCAAAAACCCCCTGAGAAACAAACCCCCTGAATCTTACCTGAATGTTGTTTTTATGATGCTTGGCTGCTTCATTAAGTTACAATTTTTGCTTAGTACATAAATTCTCAGCATAAGTTTGCATTTTGTTCTATGTACATCTTAAGAATACAGCAGAAAATACCATTGCTTAGCACATTAACAAAAATCACATATGAGAGGTTTGTCAAAATACCTGTATGCTAAGTTATATACAATTCTGGAAATCCTTCTTTCTTTGAATTCTGTCATGTTACTCTCCAGAAACCCAATCTGTTTGTCCTTAAAAGCTGGAGTACAGAAAGTATTCTGATGAAACAACTTGAGCAGAAAAAATTTAACTTTTCAAATTCCACTTTTAATTTCAAAATAAGATGGAATGGATCGCCATGTGATGCCAGCAATCTTTTTTTTTAATTTTTTTTTTTTTCTTAAGCTAACTGTCTCTGATAAGGGAACATATGAATATTGCAAGTTCTAGTTGGGGTCATATTCCCAAAAGGATGTGGATGTGGTGTACTCACATTGTGGATAAGTGTTTTATCCCAAGGTGCACTATGCTGTATGCTCCCGTGTACAAAAGTGAGCATGCGTAGAAATGTGTATTCTGGTGGCTGATACATAGCTTTTAAAATGTAGATATATTCACAATTCTCAGTTTGTGTTATTTTTCTCTGAGAAAAAGTCCACCTCAATGAGCAGCTCAACTGACTGTTGTGATGGCTGGCGTCTTCCCACCTTCCTCTCCTTCGGCCCCTTCGGCTCCTGCATCCACCTGGTTGAACTTACCCAGCTTTTTCAAATTCTCCAGCGCGGATTTGAAAGTGTCCTTGAGGCTGTTCTCCAGGATCCAGCCCTCGCTTTCGCACTCGGGGTCCTCGGGATTGGCAATGCTTTCCAGGGAGGTGTGCAGGAGGCGCAGGCCCACCATCACCGACATCTGTGCCAGGAGCAGAGGCAGAGCTGTCAGCCAGCCTGGGGATCCCTCCCACCCTCGCTGTCCCTGCTGTGCCGGCCTGGGCTGGCTGGAGCAGCAGCCCCAGGGGCTCTGTGCCCTCTGCGTGCCCCAGCAGTGTCAGTGCCTGCCCAGCAGGTGTTAATCCATCCCTGGCTGCTGTGCACTGCACGTCCAACAGGCAGTTTGGATGTGTGACACCGTCCTTGACCACTTAGTTTTAACTGAATATTTTGGCTTTGCATTGACCTTAATATGCTTGGTGAGTTTATTAAGCTGATTAAGGAGATATTAATGAATCAGCGTCTCTGCAGAACGGAGCAGCGTTAGGATTTGAGCCATTGGTTTGTCTGCTGCAGATTCTGATTTTGTTTAATATAGGTATGAGCAAATAAGGAAACCAAGGCAGCAGGTGATCTCTCCCTGGTTCCACCTTAAACAAATTTGTATTTCTGATTAAATATTACCTAGTCCCAGCAGCCCTGACTGAGACTTTTTCTACTGTGCTGAGTAACACTGCTGACACTGGCAACACTCTGCGCCTGCCTTCAGAGAGAAAGTGTGACTTTAACCAGTCTCCTGCCTTCTAACACCATTCAGAACAATCTGACCTCACCCTTGTTGTGGTGCTTATGAAGAAAGTGATTGATGAGTGAAATAGAGGAGGAAAGAAGAGCAGCTCCCAGAAGAGCCTGGTGATGTGGTAGGGCTGGTGGTTGGGCTGGGGCAGCAGTAAGATTGGTTTGCTCCTGCGTGTGCTGGGTAAAGCTCAGGTGCTCACCTCCTGCTCTCAGGACCTCATAGGATTTGTTCCCTAAGAGAAGTACATCACCCTATCCAATTTCCCAAGGAACTGGTTTCACCTTTGGTCCTCCTCAACCCTGATGGCTAAAGAGGCTGGCAGACTTGAGGTTGGGATTCAGCCACATGGCAAGGCCAATGGCAGAATTCACATCTGGCTTTTGGACTCGAGGGACTGCCCAAGGATGTGCTTCCATGGACCATCCTTCAGCCTGTCTACTATAGTGTCTCCAAACTCTTGGAAGATTAACTCTTGGCTACTCTTAAAATTTGCAGATGTTCATATTTCTCTGCCTTCACTCAAGATCAGAAAGGGAAAAACATTGGACAAACAAACAAGTTTCATCAAATACTTCCATATCCAAAGGAAAATGTTCATACTGCTTAACACAGGAATGTATGACTAGCCAGGCTTTGGTCACTAAGGAAGTTTCTAGTGGCTCTGAGTCTGGAAATAGTCTCATCTAGCCAATAATATGATGACTTAAATCACTTAAAGCACTATTCTATAGAAGTCACAAGTGACAAATCCCATCATGTTAGTCTTGGGATTTAAAGCCTTTGACATCTTCCTTCCACTCTGAGTCCCAGTTTTGCTGCTCTCACTCATGGGGCTGATATCCTTGAAATCAGTGGCTGTTGCAAGTGCAGATTAACAGGGCTGGGTGCAGGAAATGGCCTCCACGTTGCTCTCTACTTCTTGCTGCATGTCAGCAGGAGTTTGTTTCATGATTCTCTTGCCAAGTGCCGCTATTTGACAGCCAAAGTAGGTGGACTGGCTTCCTGAATGGCTCTAAGCCACTAAATATTATCATGCTTTTAAAAAAGAAGGTGCTTGTGCAGCTCTGAGCATCTGACCTGTCCTTGGATGAAATTTTGTGACATTTTCTCTCAGTTTAAGATGTTCTTTTCTTAATTTGAGTCCCTGAAGCTAAGATTCCTTAAAAGCAATGCAAAATGTCTGGGCTTTTGTCACCTCCACTGATCTGAGCCTGCCTTCTCTGCCAGATGAGAGCCCAGGAAGTTTGAGACAAGCATTTGGTAAATCAGTCTATCCCCTGTATGATCACAGAGAGTCTGGGACCACCAGTTTGGCTGAAGTCTTGCACCAGGGAAGGCATAGCCCCATGCACCAGTAGGTGCTGGGGGTGACTGGTGGCAGCAAAGGGCCTTGGGGCTCTGGATGACCCCAAGCTGTCCCTGAGCCAACAATGTGCCCTTGGGGCAAAGGGGGAAAATGGTATCCTTGGCTGCATTGGATGAATGATTGCCAGCAGGCTGAGGAATGTGATCCTTCTTCCCCCCTGCTCAGCCCTGGTGAGGCCACAGCCAAACCTCCAACCTTGGCCAGGTGTGAGCTGTAGGTGTGAGCTTAACCAGGTCCAGCACAGCAGGCTGGGGTGTCAGAGCCCTGGAGTGAGGCCAGTCTTGCTCAGGGATGTTTCCCTCCCATGGAAACTCTTGTCATTTTACAGCAACTTCAAAGTGCCAGGAAGAGCATGACTGCAGTGTTTCTCCAGGGCTAGGGCCGTGCAGGCTGGGCTGTGGATCCCCTGCACTCTCCAGCTGGGACAGCAGAGCAAACTGTGTCCATCTGGAGGGTCCCTGCTGCCTGTGGGCTGCTTTTGGAGACCACCAGGCGTTCACTCCTGCTGCTAATACATCAGAGAGCTGACTCTCCAACACAGGACGTGCAATGTGCCTCCTGTGAATGTCTCAGTGCTCTCCTGAGCTCAGCCTGGCCCCGTCTGTGGCTCTTGGCCATTGCAGCAGCTGTGACCTATAGAGATCCACATGTTTGCACAACTGGAGGACCTGGAGCATCTCAGGAACCAGCCTCAGCCTTCTCTTCCTCTGGAAATGCTTTATTCAGGGCACCCTGAACCCCTCTTCTCCTCTTTGCTGGCTGAGGCAGGTCAAGAAGACATCCAGGCTTGCTCTTCTTGACCTTCTGCAGCGAAGCCCATCTGTTTGCCAGGGTTTAGCCTGAGGCGGCTTAGCCAGAGCAGGGTGTGATCTTTTTTTGTCATCCTCATGACTGGTTGTCACACATGGGAAGCCTTCAGCTTTTGTTAGGAAAAGCAGCTTCTAGATACTAGCATTCTTTTCAAATAGAAGTTTTGAGGTTTCAAAATAAGTTCATTCTTTCTTGTGCCCAATATAGAAAGGTGAAACAGAAATGCCCTTCCCTGAGGTCCCTTGTGCCTGTTTGGCAGGTTTCCTTTTTCTACAGCTCAAAATAACAGCTCTGATTAGTATTTCCCTCCATGTTCTCTCCCCCTTCCCACACCTCAATTCCAGCCACCCAATTGGAAGGGTTGTCCACAGCCCCCAGAAGGGTTTTGCTGGAGAAGAACCTGGTTTGAGTCCACGGTGGCTGCAGGTGTAAAGCAACCCAGGATTTTGCTTTTGCACTTCTCTGTGACTTCCCAGGAAGTCAGTCAAAGTGGAAATGAGAAGCACAGAGCCAGCATAGCCACTGCCCCTGGGCTCACCCTGCTCAGACCCACACTTACCTTGGCCAGGAGCTGGAACCTCTGCTGCCCTCCTACTCAGCATAAAATTGTTTCCTATCCTGGCTGGAATTTAAAGGAAGTGGTTATATTTCAAGGGAGACTAAATTAATGCCTGTTTCCTGCTTTGCTTCCTCCCTTCAAAGTTTGCCTTAAAACTAAAGGGAATTTCAGACCCAAATCTGGGCCCTTTATAGTAGAATATCATAAATATTCAGGAGGGCAAGTTATTGTAACCCAGGATCATGTTGTTTCTTTCAAGTTTTGCCCTAAAAGTCCTCTGATTGCCTGAAAAAAGTATCACCTTCTATTTTGAAAAAGACAAAGAAAAGAAGAGATCTTATTTCCCATTATGCCACAGGCTGAAAAAAATACCCAGGTGTTCTTTGAAGAGTTAGACATAAAATACTGCATTTTTATCACTGCTATTAATGTTAACATATCACTGTCATTAATCTCTTGCAGTTAGCAGAGGTATGTTACAGGTTCCTAGTCATGTTTTTTGCAGCTGGCATCGGTATTTCTGTGCATTTTCCCCTGAATTTTTGAATTTCTTTGACTTTCAAATACAATTGAAATTCCCCTATCTTCAAGAGCTCTGCACTTGAATCTGGGCTAAAATAAAGACCTTCTCTTTTTTTTTTTTTTCTTCTTACCAGAAGAACAGTGCAAAGAGATACTACATTTCCCTGCAGCTTGGAGCAGTTATTTTTAAGACAACCCAATATGGAGTAACTTTATGATATTTTCTTTTTTTCCAGTTCACAGATTTAGGTAGGTGTTTATTTTCTAAAAAGCATCTTCATTCCTGGAAGGCTGTAGGCCAGTGCTGGTATCAAAATGTAACTCATCTTTTTTTAATTTGCATGTATCTAAATTTTTAAAAAGACAGCCAAATCATTTAAAATAGGCATTTTCATTTGCAGCAGCCTTTCTAAGGATAGGAAAGGATCTGCTGCACCCTGGGGAGCTGCACCCTCCCTTTACCAGCAGGTCTTGCCTGATCTCCACATCCAGCACCTCACGTTCCAGCCCCCGTGCCACGGCCAGCCCACGCTCCCCCAGCATTAGTGTTGATTAAACACCCTGGCTGGAAACTGCCCATCTCCCAGAGGAGGAGATTCATTGCACTGGATGAACAGTATTTTATCAGCCAAGCTGCACTTCGGGTTAGGGTGCCCACGGACACCTGCCCTGGGCAGTGTTGGCACCTGTTTGCATTTGTGTCGTGGTTTTAGGAAGCAGAATAAAATAAATTTAATCCACCTGCTCCACCTAAACCACTTTTTCTGATCAAAAACCTTGGTGGAGCTGATGAAGGTCCTGCCTTGAAATCGTTCCACTGTGTGCAGTTTAAAACCTTATTTTGTTCAGTGTGTAAACCCTGTAACTGCACTTTCAGTCCCACTAATTACTGTCACACCTTTCTCATGTGCTGCTTTTTTGTTTTTCTCACTTCCCACAAATGGTGACATGTGTAAAGTTAATGCATTTGGACAGCAGAGCCCTTGCACTCTCTTCCCTGCTCAGCACCTTGCCTTTGGCAGAAAATGACTCTTTTCCCCCTTTTGCTGTGGGATTCTCGAGGCTCTGCCAAGAGGGGTGTGCCATCCCACTCCTCCTCTGTTCCAGCCCTTACTCATCTCTTAGATATTTTCTCAGCCAAGCACACAATGGGGCAGTTTACTTCCAACAGGCTGGATTTCCAGCCTGAGCGGCCCAGGCTGGGAGCAGAGCAGCGTGCAGGGGCAGAGGGGTACCTCGAAGAGCCAGACGAGCAGGATGACGGCGCCCATGGAGCTCATCATGCCACTGTAGTAGCTGAGCAGCGCTTCCCGGCAGCCGCGGCGCCACAGGTTCAGCTCCTCCGTCTGGTAGTCGTAGCTGTAGTGGGCAGAGTTGTTGGTGACCTGGTACTGGATGCAGGGCCTGGGGGAGCTGGGGTTGCAGCAGCTGAAGGGGACTCCATCCACCAGGTACCTCCCGTCCACGTTGCTCTTGATGCGGCTGCGGGCGAGAAGGGAGCGTGAATGGACACACAGACACAGACAGACACACAAAGATATCCAGCAGCAAATCTGCACCAGGAAGGAGAGCAAAGGCAAGGAGGATTTTCCACCATGCCTGTTCTCCATAGCTCACATAGCAGTGAACTGTGGTTCTCCTTGTCCACAAGGTTCTCCTTGTTCACACAGCGGAGTTTGTCCAGGTGTCCTTTCTCCCCAGAATCCTTTCCTGTGTCAAGGCCACACTGAGTCTGTAA
Source organism: Luscinia megarhynchos (assembly GCA_034336665.1). Classification (NCBI taxonomy): domain Eukaryota; kingdom Metazoa; phylum Chordata; class Aves; order Passeriformes; family Muscicapidae; genus Luscinia; species Luscinia megarhynchos. The sequence goes on along the minus strand of CM067565.1, from coordinate 88,756,892 downwards.
TCAACTCCTCCTGGTGGAAATGCACGCTCTTGGGTCACTTCTTCAAATAAATTAATTTTTAACAAAATTAAATGGCAGAGATAATTCAGGAGGGCCTGTCAGAGAAGAGTGATCACAGCATGGAAAGGACGTTGACCTGAGCTTGGAAAAGAACCCAGCACAGCCTTAGGACCCACCATTGATCCAGCAAACCTAATAGCTTCTTTTTGATGATACTAGCTCCAGGCAGGGGTTGTGCATTTATTCTTGGCTTGGGAAGGCAGCCAGTATTGAAAACATGAAATACGCTTCAGCAACAGGATGTTGCAGAATTTCCAAAGTCCTTGCAGGGGCTCCCCAGCTATTGTTCATCTGACACTGTGGTTGTTCTCTGTAAATAATCATTTAGCCTGGGGTCTTAGGAGAGGTTTGCCTTCTAAGTTAACTTTCATGCAAGTTAACATAGAAGGCAAATAGTTCCACTGACACTGCAAAAAGGACTGCAGTTTTAAAATAGGCCACTTTGCTTAGAAATTCATAGAATGGAGAATCCCAGATGTGTAGAGAGACCAAAAAAAAAAAAAATCTGAGCGCCACTTGTAGCTTTCTATATGGATATTTTAAAATTGTGTCATAGAGAGGTGATTCCAGCAACCTGGTGAAGGGAAATTCCACTTTGCAGTCATGACCTAAAAATAACTAACAGCAAACACAGTTGAGGTTTTCTCTCTAAATGTAAAGTGTGCTCTGGATTTGGTCTAATTCCCATTCATGTGTAAATGCTCCACCAGTTTCTGATAGACTGGATATTGGATCAGGCCTTTGCTCTACAAATAATATAAAAATTCCATTGTGGGGGACAGACTCACACCTTCCTTGGAACTAAGGACAACTTCACTATTGGCTTCAAAGGGACCAGACTATCCCACCAGGAATGGGAGCAGAGATTGTGCACCACCAAGTCATACAACTTTGAATTCACTAAAACCCATTTGTAGATTTTTAATGCCCTATTTCCTGCCTCAGTAGTACAAAGAAATTACCTTGAGTCTCAGTCCCAAACAAGGCATCAGTTATTAAGGACAGTATAACCCTGTTTTCCCCCTGTGCATTGCCCTTCCACTGCTGCTGGATTAAGTTACAGCTCTCAAATCTCCATATAATGCTGGCAAGGTTTTTTCAAGTAGTTATTTATACCCATGGGCATACCTTCACAATGGAAACACCTCCTTATGCAATAGTGAATGTATTTGTTATAACACCCTGCAGTGCAAGGGGTTAAATCTGTAACAGTTTTCACTAAAAAAGTCCTCATTCAGAACTGCAAAAACAACCAGACCACCCAACAAGTCAAAAGAACATGCAGAGAGACACACACAAGTAGAGTACCATTTACACAGTCAGGCAGGGATCCCAAGTGATCCCAAGAGATACACAAAGCCCTTTTTCCAAAATTACTTCAGACATTTTTAATACAGGCAGTATATTTAAAAGGCAGATTGCTTCCAGTTTACAGAACCCCTTATCAACCACAGAGCATAAACATTAATGAATGATGTTCCCAAAGAACCTGAAATAACCATCTATTTCCCTGGTGCTTAATTTTTTAAAAGGTTTGTGGGTATTTATGCCTAATGCTGTTTTTTTTTTAATTTCAAAGGTTCATTTTGTTCTCATGTTTATTTTCTGCTTGAGCTTACTGCACCTAACCTGATTTTGGGATTACTGCCTCTTTGGGCACTGACATCAAAGCCATTAAGGTGTTTCTGGTCAGCAACCTGGTCTGGTTTGTATAGAAACAATAAACTAGTGCTGCTTTCATGTAAAGGTTTAAAAAATTAGTCACAGGACAGAACCTAAAATACATATGGCTACAAGGGCCACTGTGTAAAGCTAGGAACATCAATTGATGCTCACAGCTATTATCACAGCACTGAAGCGATCCATTGAGTGAATATAAAAATAAAATTCTAAATCTTAAGGATCTAAAACACATGAGTTATTGGCAAAGTGTTACTGCCTCTATTTATTTCCATGCAGCTGATTAGCTGCCAATATCTAAGTGGAGTTTTAAAAGTGGTATCAACAGTATATCTACAGGGAATTATTTTTTTAGGAAATTAATAAATAACATTGGCATCTGCTTAAGGATTAGTAAAGTTCTGATACTTTCCTATTGATTTTGGGAGTGTGGCTCAAGGTAATGGGTTTACAAAGCAGTAAAAGACAGTAAAATCTAATAAGTCTGTTTCCACCACACTGAGTAAGAGTGGGGATTGTAGTTGAGTGCTTTCTACTTTATTTTATGGATGACTTTGGAGGAATTTGTCAGGGGAGGAAGCAATCTAGCTGGTCCTTTGGGATGCTTTCTTACACAAGACCCCGTTTTACACAAACCCTCTTCCAGTCAGCATTGACCAAACCCTGATACAAGCCCCAGCAAGTCACTTACTCTTTCACTTCTTTGGAGCTGAAGTCCAGGTATCTGTTGCTGATCCACTGGATTTCGAACCAATCTTTGTAGCCGTTGTTGCCGCAGCACTTGAACTCGATCTGGAGCATGTCGATGGTTTTCTTCATGAAGCACCTCCCGGGGGTGTCGGTGTCCCGGTAGAACTTCATGCCGTTCTTGAGCCCCTGGGCCAGGGTGCTCTCCAGGGAGCCCCTCATGAGGAAGCAAATCAGGGCAACGAAGAAAATGAGCATGTTAAAGACGCAGCACAGTGCCAGGTAAGGTTTCAGCATAGGCTTCCACTTGGCAAATTTAGCGGGATCCAGAGAATCGTAACAAATTTTTCCAGCAAAACCGTTGAAGGCGCAGGATAATATACCCATCAATATCAAAGAATTGGGCACAAAGTGGCTTTCATTATTGTCCATCACTTCGCTTCGCTTCCGGAGCTCAATTTTGAGGAACAATCCCATGCTAAAAACAAGGATTCCAGCAAACACCGAAAACCAGTTCATGAGCCATAGTCCCTGCGCTAGTTTTACCCGTTTCTTCTGATTGAATTTGACTTTCAGCAGTGCCATCTTTGTAGTGGGAGATGTTGGAAGATTTCACAGCCTGGACCCCTCTTCTCAGCGTAAGCAACTCGAGGAAGAACCATTCAGGCGTCGGAAGAGACCCCGAACGGCACATCGGGAAGCGAGCCACTGCACAGTGCTTCCATCTTGAACTCCCCTGGTTAGGATTCAAGTAAGTAAAATATGCAAAGGTCCCAATTAGCAGTTTCACATTAGTGAGAATAATGGGCAATTAGCACCTACAACTATTTCTGGTGGTTTCTTCCAAGCAAAGGAGAAACACTCTCAAGGTTTCAAATGATTTGATCTGGATCTGCAAGACGTCATTCTAATACCTTTAATCATTTGATCCAATTTGGAGAAATGTCTGTCAACAGATGAGTGGAAGTAATCCCTCATTTTACTATTTAGTAGATTTGTGCTCTCCTATGATAGGCTGCTGGGTGGAATATGAAACCCCAGAGATATAAAAAGATCTTTGTTGCCAGAAGAATATGGAACCTTTGAGGAAAAAGGAAGAGAGCTCTGGACTAAAAAAGGTTGCTTCTATACAAACATACCCTTCCCCACCATGATCCTGATGGATTCATATCTACAGCCAAACCCACATTCTAGTTCTTATCCTTCTGTGTTGACTTGAGATGACATCCTGTGGCTTATGTATTCTGGAAGCAGATAAGCGTGTCATTTACGGTGACCTAAAAAAACTAAGCTTGGCATTTTCTATTTACTTCCAGGGCTTGTACCATCTCTGAGTCTTGGCAGGAGAGCAGGAGAAAGGAAAAGTGTAGAGAAATTCAATAAATAAACCCTGGGCTGAAATCTAGAGATGCTTTTATAAAAAGTGAGCTGGCATGAGCAGCTTACTGGATAATCACCAGAGAGGTGAGCAGGGCTGCCCAAGGAGACCCACCCAGGACTTTACACCAGGGAGGAATTCAACTCAGTGAGTTGCAAGGGAGGCATCCTGGGGGTCCTCACGCTCTGCTCTCATGCTGGAGTGGGCAGACAGGAGGGTACAGCCCCTCCTGTGGCAGTGACCTCCTCTGCAGCACACAGCTGTGCCAGGCAGGCAGAGGAGCCGGGCTCTCACTCGCTCCGCTGCTCGAGGAGTTCTGCTGGCTTTGGAATAGCATCTCCCACTCACCACACAGGGGTTTGGAGCTACTGGGAGATTCCTGCACTGCCTCACCCCTGCCACCACCACGCAAAATTGACCTCAGTAACCTCCAGCAGTGGAATATTATCCTGCAGGTGTGTAAGGGCATGGGTGCTAATGCTGCGGGGGAGAAAGGAGCAGCCCAGAAGAGGGACTGGGAGGATTCTCTCACCCGTGAGCCAGACCTGCTGCTGCCACCACCCAAGGCCCTGGGGGCATCCTCTAGTGGCTGCCAGCAGCATGGCCACCAGTCCCAGGGACAGAGAGGGAAAGGGATCTGCTAGGAAGAAGGCAAGCGTGAAAAATAATAACGTGAATAATTAAAAAGCCCAAGCACTGAAAAATAACGTTTGATGCAGCTCTGTGGTACCATGGATGCTTCTGAGCTACCATTTGAAATCCTGGAATGCTGAAGGTTCCTTCAGGAAGGACAAAGGCTGGCAACTCACTTCTTCTTCCTGTCCTAAGAGGTTTTTGTGGTGGGCCTTTCCCAGCCCATGCTGGTGCTATTGCAGTGAGCTGGAGAGCAGCTGGTAACTGGGAGTTTTCTAAAGCCAGTCTGGTTGTTTGCATTGCTGCTGCCCTTGCTGGTGAGGAGTGAGTGTGTAAGATGAGAGGGAGGGTGATTGTCCATCAGGGACTATTCTCTCCTCTTGCCATGAAGTGGATGAGAAGTGCTGTTTCTTGAGTGACCCTATTCGTGTTTTTGTGCAATAAGTCAGGGTGCTGAAATAGCACCTCTCCTGGCAAAATATCCCACATCCAGTGTAGCACATGTTGTGTTTCACTGACTCTTCCCAGGGCTCAGCTAAGAGACTTGAGTTTGGAAAATGTATTTATCTGACAGCCTGGAATTAATTCTAGATAAAAGGAACTTGAAACCATTTCCTTTCTTGTCAGTGATGACAGTGGAACTGTAATTGAAGTGGAAAAGAATTCTGCACCAGGGCTGCAGGTCATGAGGATATACAGTGAAATACTTCCTGCCCACAGCAGATGTAAGCCTGCTGCTGCTCTGGATATGGGTGATTTCGTATTCAGGAGCACAGATGAGTCTGAATGCTTGTCAGCTTAATAATTTAACATTTAGATACCCATGATGAATCTGATGCAGCAAAATCATGTAAGTGTATACACTACAGTGTTTCCTCTAATTCAGGAATAAAAGTAGTGAAGTAGAACATGCAGGATGTGCTTCAGGGCTCGCTGATCCCTCCAGATTTACTCTTCTGCCTACAAACAAAGGAAACGGGAGGGGTCCTCGTAAATCACTGCTAAATTGCTACTGTTAGCTGGGAGATGATCAGTACAAATCCTGAACCTGGTGTTCAGGAAGGGACACTCACTAATTAGACCTGTGAGACTTCGGGTGGTACCTTTAAATCATCACAGAGAGCAATCAGCACCACCAAAACAATCTGGATTAGTGAAAATGCTGTTTTTTAAAATAGTGCTCTATTCTAGTAGTTTTCCTTAAGTAGTTTTATATTAAGCAGTTTTAGAGCTGTTTATTTAAGTAGTTTTCAATAGCTCAGTACTGGCTGGAGCCTTAAAGTGGCAAAAACTACCCCACCCATCCAGCTGACTCGCCCTGCTCGGGAGTTTGAAAGGGGATTTTTAACACTTTTAAAAGTGGGAATGAATTCTTCCCATTATCCCAGACACAGAGCTGACAGACCCTGGGCAAGCACCAGCACAAATCCACCAGCCAAGGGCTGTCTCTGGCAGAGCACACCAAGGGAGGGGAAGGTGATGGGGAAATCAGAAGCGTTTTGGGGTGGGGGGAGTTTGAAAAAGAAAACTCTTCTTGCCTGGCATCTGCTTTTCTTAAAAAGCTTTTTCTTGGCTGCGATTTAGTTTGGCACTTACTACCGCTTTCTACTTCACAGAGAAAATGCTGAAATTGATCCATAGCAGATAAAAGCTAAATGCTGCAAAAATGTTTGAGTTAATGGTCTCCTCAGAGGTTGTCTATTAAATTCAATTGTATAATTCATATGCCGATATTGGAGAAAAAATAGAAAAGGTAGAATAAAATATTCAAATTATTATTGATCTCACCATGAATCTGTTCAAATCCAAAATCTAGTTAAAAATTATAATGTGTTTGTATAACAATACAATATTGATACCTTTCCAAAAAGCTATGCCTGCTAACCTAAATATAAGCTACAAATTTATTAATTAGAGAGGAATGTAAACAATTTAATCTGGTATTTGTTAAACAGTCTGGTGTTCAGCCCTGGACCAATCTTAATCTTTCTGTCTTCAGGAGTATAAAACACATGCATGCCTAAACTATGGAAGTGCCCTCAGATGGTAAAAAGAATAATTTCCTGGCTCAATCTTTCTTTCACACTGCTCTGTGATAGGAAATGTGTGCCTTTCTGAGCCTTTTTTTTTCCCCCCTTTCCTTAGGAGTGGTTATATTTCACTGCAAGAATAATGATGTCTGGTTTTACCTTCGATGGGAAGCTATTGTTGCTCATGTACCCTCACTTATGGTTTTGTTTCAATTGTAACTCTGTGGTGCGAACAGGGACACTCCTGAGGAGCAATGTGATAAAAATGCTGTACCTCACTGTACCATTATCAGGTGGAGAAAAGGCTGATTTATGACTCTTCTTTTTACCTCCTTACACAGGTAGCTTGGTAGGCTTCTATTTTTTTGCGTGTGAGGTGACTGCAGGTTCTGAGGCTGAAAATCGAGGCAAGTTCTAAATTCACTACTGGGATTGTTGTAAATTCAACCTGCTGGACTCTGTGGCTCCTGAACTTGGCTGGGGCACACTGTGGGGGTTTTGGTGTGGTTTTGCTCTGGGTACTTCCCAGAATTTCAGCCATCATTCATGTGGTGGTGTATAAAATGTTCAGAAAACACAGCTTATTTTTTTGACCTCCAATATGGTCATTATGAGTGTTTTTTGTATTATTGTGATGCCTGGGGTGTAGCATTCACTGCTGAAAAAATAAGAGTTAGAAATCAAAGTTTATATTTGCAGAAACAGGAAAGAAATATGTTGGGAATTAAAAGAAGCTTACAAAAAGCTCCTGCTAGTCATTACTGCTGGAAAACATCTCAGCACAACAGGTGGATCCCCCAGTCAGTCAGATAAATCAGATCATGATGTGAATGGAAATGCTGAAATTTCCCCAAGTTGCATACATTCTTTTTCTTGCTATTCCTGTCTTTCCTGGTAGGTGATGAAATTGGCTGTTTAGTAAAACCTGAAGCAATTCCAAGCAAAACCACTGAGATTTGAACCTTGTCTACATGCAGCTATTGCTTAAATAAGAAACTCTGGGAAAAAAACCCCAAGCCTTCAAAGATATAATGCATAAAATTGTGTAGGAAATTGTCTTATGCATGTATTTCTTACCTGTTTTTTTCACAAAACAATTCTACTACAGCTCACATCAGAATCTATTTAAATGAAAGAGGGCTGGATAAAGAGAGAATGCAAGTAGCTCCATTTCTGTTCCTGTTACTCAGAGGAGCAGGGGCAGACAGCCAGAGGGAAATGCCTGGATGGACTCCCAAGGGAGCCAGGGGACAGGCTGATCCCTCTCAGGACAGATCTCTGGGTGAGGGGATGGCCCCATGGGAAGCAGCAGCAAAGCTCCTGGCTGCTTCTCTGGAGGCAAGTCTTGGTCTGTGCCACCCCTCAGTGCCCCAACAAATGGCAAGGCTCAAGGCTCTGTGTGGCCTCAGTTTTCTCCCCTGGGTTCGTACCTTTGCACAGAACTGTTTTTTTTTCCTCCACAGACACACACACGGGAGCTCTAAAACACTGAGTAACAGCCCTGTGCTGGACTAAGGAAGTGTCACTGACTTTTAAAGATTTTGGTGAGGCCACTGGCTGGAGAAGGGCTGTCCAGCTAGGCTGTCTTTCAAAAATGTTTGAAGCAGGACTGCTTTCCTGACTCCCTGCAGAAAATGGTTCTGCAGCTCAACACCCCTCACTATTTTTATAAACTGTCTGCCTGTTAGCTGCTCTTCAGGGCAAATCTACACAAGGTTTGTGGTGCTGAGTTCTGTTATTCCATGCCTTTGGCAGGCACTTATTTTTCAGTCCCTTGTGATGTTTAGCATCATTAATTTCTTTAAAGTATGTGATTTTTAGAGAAGTTCCTGGTGGAACTGCTGGCACTACATGCAAACCAGAGCTAGAGCTCTTGAAGAGACTTTATTCACTTCAGTTGTACATTATGCAGGGTGATTGCTAGTTGATTAGAAACACTTAGGGAACTGGCTTATTTTCCTTAGAGACCCCAAAATGTTGCAATTTCTATACTGAGTAGCCCATGGACATGCTAGCAAACCTTTACTAGTGCTTAAGCTCTCATACAACACTAACAGACTTCTGTTTCAAAACAATATTGAATTTCTGATTCTACTTTAGGAAAGTATAATTTTAAAAAGGTGTATGGGAACATGTGCAAATCTGTGTATATATATATATATATATATATATATATGAAGTTGTATTTTTAGAACTATAGATTACATTTAGGTATTTGCCTGACCAAATTTTTCTGGACTTGCTGCTCTCAAACTGAATTTCCTTGTTTCATGCCATGCCTGAGACCAAGTGTCAGTTACATGTTCTGTATTACAAAGGTAATACTAAATCTTTAGGGCAATTGTCTGGCACCATGTTCCTGAAGGGTACTACCTGCTAACTGTGGCTCGACCAAAGTCAGTATTTGGAGGAAAGAAAACATTAGGAGCTGGGATGTCGATAACTGAAGTGTGAAACTGAAGTTTAAACTTCCATGTTTTGACTCCTGCTCTGTTTATTCAGGCAGTACTGCATGCCACGGGCCAGGAGCTGGAGCAGGACATGGCACTTCCACGAGAAGTGTGCTGGGAAAGTGTTTGGATCTGCCAGGATCCATCGCCACAGGAAGGAGGTGTAAATGTTTAGAGCTTTGGGCAACCAGAACAGAGCCATTACTGTACTTTCCTACAGGCCAAATATTTTTGCAGTCTCAAGGCTAGAGGATGCTAACAGGATTAATCTGTCACTGCTGGGATCTGTGGAGAACAATTAACTACACAATCAGGTACTGTACCACAATGGATGTGTTAAAATGAAGATACTTGAGAGCTTCAACTGATCACATCCCTCTAACAAAGGATATAAACAATATACATTAAAGTAAGACTGAGGGTGTAATCTTTAAATCATTTTATGATGCTGTCAGTGCAAAAGACTCATTAGTAAAGCAACAACTGAAATAATTCAAAACAAATATATTTGAAATGCAAAATCCAATTCAGTCAAGAAATATACAATAACAGAAGTAAACAAAAGTGAAAGTTGTCAGGAATATTAAAAAAAATCCCTTTTGCCCTCCCCCTTTAAATTAAATATGCTGAAAAGAACTTATATAAAAACATTTTCTGCTCAAAACCAGTCAAACACCTAAATGAAGTTTCAGGTACTTCTCCTGGCAGTGGTGCAGTTTTTGATGGTTCAGCTAGGATTTCAGTGTCTGTTAGAGGCACACAGATGATGGCTGCACAGCATAAACAATTTGAAGTTTTAAAATTAAATTTTATGCTAAGGCAAGATAATTATTTCATGAAAAATGTCACAAGTTAAAGAGGGATTTTAGAAACCTAAAACTGCTATGTATACTTTATATATGGACAGTGGTCACTTCAGCACTTCTAGCAAGGCACTGTAAAGACATTGCATTCCACAGTGCTGCTACTGTTCAATTATTATTTATCAGGAGTGAAGAGACTTACATTATTCTACACTTTATGCAATATAACATGCAATTCTGGAATACAGCACCTCATTTTCTGTTTTACTGACTCTCTCTGTCAACATTGCACTTAGGCAGCAGCAGAGTGCTGCAAATTAGCACACAAAGCCTGTTGTCTGGAAAACTAGTGGGACAAACCTGGGACAACCCTGATGTTTCAGCTTGCAGAGGAACTGTTAACCCAGCTTCTGTGATGTCCATCAGCACTTGCTGGATGCCTCTGAGTTGCTCACAGAAGCAGCATCCTTTCACACAGCACTCAAGATAGTGAAACTTTAGCATTTATACAGACACCATAGGTTTTTTAATTTTGAGTAGTCAATACATCAGGAGAGCATTAGATGTTTATTACAGCACCTTTTTCCTTTAGACTTATCTCTCTCAAAGCCAGCTTACAGATTTAACTCGAATCGACAGAAATTGGCTCATCATTGTATCACAGCCTAGGCTGCATCTCAGTCTGCTGCACGGTGCAGTTACAAACTCTTCCTTCAAATGAACCTTTTTGTGCCCAGTTGCCTCACAGCAGTACTGCCCTGCACTCCCCCTAAGATTGCTGCTGTCAGCAACAGGAGAACCACAAGAACATGGAAAATTTGGTAATTGATCTTTTCATTCCAGTACAGCTTGCAATACCCACAGCTAATTCAGAGCCTGCCTGGGTGAGTGAAAGCAGCACAACAGCTCTAACAGAGGCTCACTGTTCATGTAGCAGTGGCTTCTGCCCCACCTCAGTAAGTTAAAACTCATAGTGAGGTACTTCAGAAATTGGCAAATCCCACAGTGATATATACAGATTATAGCAGCAACTTGTGCAAGAAAAGTAAACAATATCTGACTGGTATTCTTCAACTAAGAAATCCAGCCATATATTATAGTTCAAAATTTGAATACAGAATGGAATTATTTAATGGCATATCGGGGGGGATTAAGTCCCACAGTGCGTGGATCAGTGCGTTCACACGAGGATCCCTCGCACAGCGGAGCTGCCCCCGCAGTCAGTCCCAGCAAGTGATTCTTTCCTGCTCGGGGATCAGGCTCCAGTTGGGTGAAGGCTTGTCAGCCGCCAGCCAGTCGAAGTCATCCACCAGGTTCCAGTTGTTACTGTTTCTGTCGAGCCCAGACGACTCGAAATCTCGCTCGATGCCCGGGTAGCTCCAGGAGTAGGGGGCGAAGGAGACCTCGGAGCAGGCCTCGATGACGGCGCGGCTGGTGACCTGCACGTAGACCCGGCAGCGGGTGGTGCGGTGCGTGCGGAGCTGCTGGCAGGCCAGCGCCAGCAGGCAGTCGCTGCAGCCGTCCACCAGCACGGAGGTGGACACGGGCCCGCAGAGCACGGTGCAGCCGCGGCAGTCGCGCACCCGCAGCGTGTTGGGGTTGCCGCGGAGCCGCACGCGGCAGCCGCGCAGCTCGGCCAGCAGCACGTCCCGCTGCAGCAGCTCCGCGGCGCCGAGCTCCAGCTCCGCGTCCTGCGCGCCGCTGAAGCCGCACAGCGGCGGCCCGCCCGATTCGCCCTCGGCGAGGCCGGGGCCGGGCGCGGCGGGGGCGGGCGGCGCGGGCTCGGCGGGCCGCGGGGCGCTGCCCGGGGCCGCTTCTTTCTTGAGGGCGCGGAAGGCGAATTTCTTCTTGGGCTGCAGCTGCTGCCGCCGCGCCGCCAGGTCCCCCTGCAGCCGCGCCACGGTCTCCTGCCCCTGCCGCACCTCGTAGGGCGCCAGGAAGCGCACGCTGCCCGTCAGCAGCTTCTGCAGCGCCTGCAGGCGGGCGGCCGCCTCCTCCTAGCGTGCCCTCCGCCAGCAGCGCCTCCACGGCCTCCCGCTCCCGGGCGAAGGCGGCCAGGAAGAACTCGCTCTGTTCCTCCTTCACTACCTGCGCCTCCTTCTTCTGCCGCTGCCGCTCCACGCCCTGCTGCCGCTCCGCTTCCCGCCGCTGCAGCCGCTCCGGCAGCACCACGGCGGAGGCGGCCGAGCCCGCCGCCACCTCGGGCTGCGAGGGAGCCGCCACGGCCGCCGCCTCGCCCGGCGCCGCCATCTTGCCGCTCGCCTCCCCTGCGGTCACCAAGCGGCGCGCGGATTGGCCGCCCGCAGCCCCGGCTGCGCCGCCGCCGCCGATTGGCGGCCCGGGAGGCGCGCGGCGGGGGAGGGCGGGAGGGCCGGAGGGAGGGGTCTCCCGCGGTCTTAAAGGGGCCGCCGCCTCTCCGCGGGATGGGGTGAGTGCTGGCGGCAGGTGCCGTGCGGGGCGGGTTAGCCCGCTTCCCAAATTAGCGCCCGGGATATAAATAAGCCCCCGCGCCGCTCCCCCGCAGTGCCCGCGGGGAGCCGCTCGCTTCTCCCCGCTGCTGTGCTTACGCCCACACCTCCCCGCCCGGGCCGCGCCCGTCGCCGCTGGCCCTGGGCGCGGGGCTCCCGCGGGGCCGGGGCGGGCGAGGCGAGGGGCGGCTCGGCTCGCTGCGGGCGGCGGCGGGGCCGCAGCCCGGAGCTCCGCTGCCCTTCCTTCCCAGCGGATCCGAGCCGCCCCCGCGCCCGCCGGCGCCGGGCGGGTCCCCGGCCTGGCAGCCCCACACGGCCGGCCCTGCGGCGGGCTCCGTACGGCTCCCGCCACCCGCCCCGCCGCCTCTGCGCGGCCGGCGGCCGCCGAAAAGGCTGCCGAGCCCCGCAGGGAACTGCAGAGCTCCTGCCTGCTCGGTCCTTTTCTCCCTCGCTGCTTATTCGGCTTCTGGAGTGTTTTGTTCCAGAAGAGAGTTCGGTTCTGGAGGGAAGAGCGGGAGCAGTGCCAGTGGGTTACTGTGCCCCAGCACCCCACAGAGGCCTGTATGGAAACATGGGAAGGATAACTAGGAGACGTGTTTTAAGTAAATTTACAGCAGGAACCAGAAATTAAGTACACTGCAGAGTAAAAAAGTGGCCATTGTTTTGCTGTATCCGTTTGACCATTGTTTTTCTTTTATTTTGGTTTTAATTTGTGCAAAGAAAGTTAACACTAAGCACTCTTTTCGAAATATGAAAACAAATTTAACTCCTGTCCATTCCTACAAATACCATCTCCTCTCCCTTACCGTTTTTAAGTTACTTGTAGCAAATTAACACAGGATCTAAGACTATCCATTGAAACAAAAAGGTGGTAGACCCAAAGCAGATAATGCTGATTTTTCTATCTTCTGTTTGGTAATAGCTTGATTTTTTTGCTTAGTGTTCCAGTTTGGAAGTATAGGTTGTTATGTCCCTTAAAGTTAGTATTTGAAAGTACCTTTGGCTTGAAAGTAGCTGTTATTTTCTAAGAAATGTGGTTTAATTTCTGTGTTAGAAATTATGTCATATTGTTAGAATGTATGGAGTACCTAAACCTTTCATGCCATAAAGTCAGTCCAGTTTGGATGACAGAGGAAAGGCAGTGAAATACCTTTAATCCTTGCAATGTATAGAGGACTCACTAAAATAGAGAATATTCTTTCCTTAACAGTGTTAACATATAAACTAGGGGGATTGCAAGGGATGGTTATGTAACAGCAGCACTTTGGAGCAGACTGGATGGGCAGTGGGATAGGGGAAGTGTTTAAGACATTACAGCTCTTAATGCAGCATTACATCTGTTGCTTTACTGCAATGTTCAGAATTTTGTTTCTGAAGAATTAGATTGAGCCTTAAAAATTAAAGCCTCTTACTCTGTACAAGGGAAATGTGCTCAGCCATGAAAAAGGAAGGGTAGTGAAATATTTTCACTTGATATTTTTTTCCTACCAATTTGTTTAAATGATGCATTTAGTAGTAAGTATTAGGTATTTTTTCCTAATAAGTAGTCAAATCCACTCCTGCAGTCATTGCAGCACTGTTCCATTAGGCAGGAATATGGTGCAATTAATTCTCTGTAAGGAAAAAAAATCCTTATTTCCATGTTGTTGAAAGATATAGAAGTTTCATTTTAGCTAGCAGGCTGTTTTTGCCTTATGCTCCCATGAGTCTAGCTAATACAAGTGGTAACAGTGATGGAAGTGCTCATCCCATACGTGAGGGATTTTGACAGAAAAAGGTTTTTCGCTGTTCTTCAATATGCACAAATATTCCTGGAGTATGGCTTTGGTATTGTTATGCAGATGTGAACCAGCAGATGAACTGCACTGGGTAAAAGAACTTCATGTATGGAAGGATTGCAAGCAAATTTTGGTGTACACAGCACAGAATAAATGTTAAGTATTTTATGCTGCAGTATAACTACTCCTTATTATATCTGGGCACTTAGAATGCTAGGTATTCTGAATTGATTTTTCTATAGGTGATTGGAGGTTTAAATTAATGAGGACGAAATGCCCTTGTGAACAGGAGCTTCAGGGATAGACTGAAATCTTTTCACCTTGCTAACATGCACAGCTGGTATTTTTTTTTTTTGTTAAAAGCAAAAATATACCCAGACGCGAGAAGGTGAAATGTATGACTGTAATGAAAAATTAAAAAGGGAGCTGTAAAATTCTTCCAACTGTTTCATCTTGATGTTCCAATACTACTTTCCACTCTTGCAATTTGAGGTTTTTGTATAATTGATATTGGCATGTCCATATGGTTTTTGTTTTTTTTTTTTGTGGTCATACAAAGACTGACAATTTTCTTCCTGACTTTGCTGGCAGCAATTTCCATGTTGTGAGGCTGCTTAGTGTGCCAAACAGTAACCACCTGAATAAAATGTAAGCCTTCTAGCTCGGGCTTGGAGTCTTCTGGGTAAGCTGTAACAAGTAGTTTGGCTGTTTTAGGGTATGAGAAAAAAGTAACATACATAATTCTCTGTGTTATATTTTTTACCCACTTGGATGTGCTTTCGTTCCTCTCAAGTTAGAAAGTAAAGAGCAGTCATTTCATTAAGACCTTCTGCCATTGTTTGGACTGTACAGTGCTGTTTGTTTTATGTGAAGTTGCAGGTTGCACTTGTTTACTTTGATCTAGTGCTGTGAAACTCTGAAACATGAGCTCCGTGCGTGCTTTCAGGTTTAAATCTGTGTCCCATGGTTATCAGTCAGGAATGCTATCTACCTGAAATATTTCATACTGATTTGCTGTAGCTCAACAGCATTACCTCACAGCCTCTTAAGGGAGATGTATTGCATAGTTCAGCTGAAGGTTCAAGATCCTGTCTCACTCCATCATTATTTTAAGAAGGTGGGGAATAAAAGGGAGATCCACAGAGGCAACTGTGTGCTCAGGTTCGTAATAGTGGATCCTTACACCTGAGGTTCTTGTGCTTGTAAAAGTCAGGAACCTCAGATGTGGTGTGATCTCAAGATGTAGATTTGCAGCCTCTCAAGCAGAGGAAGGAAGGAACTAGAGTTATTCCTTATCATCAGCATGTATTCCCAACACTGACAATTTTTATTCCAAAGGGTGTAATGCATGTGTTGCACCATCACACACACAAAATGCTGTGTTTTCAAGAAAAGCAGCAGCCTCTGTGCCTTGCATGGAGTTCTTATCTGATAGATGTGATCTCTGTCTGTTAGATTGAGTTTCTGCAGCAGAGATTAGCAGAGCAACGTAATTACTTCTGGCTACAAAGTAGGTACTTCAGTGGTTTGTGCAACCAGCATATTCTACTGATGGTTTTAGTAAGGGCTCTTTGAACTCCTCTGGCACTGTGATCAGGCATTAAAGATGTAAGCCATATTATGATTCATTTAAGATACTGTAGGCTGCACATTTTTCACAGTGCAGTGGGGCTTCATTAAAAGTGAATGTTGAGTTACTGTATCTTGGTTCATTTGGAAAGAAGAAATTCTTTGAACATTACGTTTGGCATACTGATTGTTTTTTGAAAAACTTCTGTTTGCATTAAAATGTTGTGCTTTATGTATCTGGCCATATGGAAAGCCAGCACAATGTAAAATACATGTGTTTTTAAATCACTAATTAGAGTGTTAAAGCTAAAACTATGAAACTTACTTGGTGCAACTTAATTGCTGTGAGTAATGCAAAAGCTTTGAATGTAATCCTTGGGAATGCTTAAGACACTAATTATGTTCCAACCAGTCAAGGTGCACTTGTTTTCAAACTAGTTTGAGCTGGTCCCTTCTGAGAACCTGGTATTTCCAATGCCAAAGGAGGAGAAACAGATTAATTTCTACAAAAATGAGTTATCCTTCCGAACCAGGGACAGACTTCAAAGCACAGCATTTTATGACAAGAGGTACTTCCAGATTAACAAAGCAAGGCCCAAGTATGCTAAACACAAGAGCAGCAAATCACTTAGGTTTGGTCCAGGTTTAGCTGCTGACTGCTATTTAGAATCCTGCCTTGCTAATTGACTGTAGTTAAATTCTGAAGACCTATTATGTCAGCTACAGATACTGCTTTATGGACTGTCCCTTTGAGGCAATTATTCTATTCATTATGGAGTTTGAGAGACTTTTTTCATTGCCCTGCTTTACACTTCAGATACTTTTACAATTCTTTTTTTAAGTGTATTTCAGGAAACTCTGGTTATTGGACTAGCCAGTTCAGTGAACCACCTAGGTTCAATAGCATAACAAAGTTTTCTATTTTGCAATTGTGAATCTTACTTGCAAACATATTCTAATTGTTTTTCTGAGTAATTTAAGTAGAATTACCTCCAAATCATATCCAAGTTTTCCTATTAGCTCTCCTGTAGTATATTCCCTAGTGGATAAAACTATACTTGTATTCTTTTTGCCATTTATTCATCTTATGAAAAAGTCTGTCAGCTATCATTTTGAATGAGGGCTTCCTCCTCCTATTATTAGCATTTGTTCTTTAGTCTAAATCTGAGAATAAATTCCATTCATATTGATACCCTTTCTAGTGATAAAATAAAGACTTCTTTTACAGAAATCTTCATTCATATCCAAATCTTACCCAACTGATTTCATAGCAGGGACTCAGAAATGTCCAAGTAAAGCTGTTCTGTCTCAAAAGTTTTGAATTAGGCAGTGTTTTATTCATAACGTCCCTTCTGTTCCTCCATTTTATCCTGTCCTTATACAAGTATAGCTCAGCATGCCTGTGTTTCTTTCAAGAACATGAATGCCTTTGGAATAATTTACTGTTCCACTGTGTTTCTGTATCCCTATATCACCTCATCTCATGTTTTAGGCCTCCCTTTTTTGTTTAAATTCCTCCTATTATTTGTTTGATTTCTTTTTTTTCTTAAACATCATCCACAACACCTCAGTTGTATTAGGAATGGTTCTTTTGTTAGTTTCATTGCCTGGCTGCTGTTTTAAATTACTACTACATTAAAAAAAAACCCCACAAAACAACAAAAACCAAAAACAAACAACCCCCAAACTCTTGTGTCCATCTATTCATTAATGTACTTGTCTGTATTTCTGTATCCTTCCTTACATGATTTTTTTCCCATTCATCTGTGCTAGCCAAGTTAACTCTGAATATGATAGAAGGTTGTCCTAGTCTCTGCCATCATTTTTAGTTTAAATTCTTCTGTCAATTTTGGCAGTGTTAGTTGTGCAAGATTACTTCTCCATTACTTCTGTAGTTAAGCTCTGTCTCCAGAGGTGAGTTTTTTTTTCTGATACATTTCAGTGGCTGAGTATCTTCAGATGGTTCTTACTGAGAGCTACTAATCTTTCAAACTTAATTTTTTTTAAGGTACTGTAAGCTGAAGAATGAGACTATATTTAAATAACCTAGAGAATGATATCGTAATTCTTGATCTGTTCCAGTAATAATTTTGAATTGCCATTTGTTTAAATGGGACCTCCAATCACCATGCTTTCTTTGGCTTTACTTCATTGTCTGCTAAATGTCAGATCCCCATCTCAGAGAAGCACAGTTCTCCAAAATCTGCTCTTTAGATTCATCACAGACCAGCCCTGTTGACCTTCATACAATCTCCAGTCACAGAAACCTGTCTTCTGGTATTGGTGTAGATCTCTTGTTCTGAGGTTCACTCTTCATTACCCCCTCTTGCATATGTCCTTACCAATCACCCCTTAAGATACCTTTGGTTAGGTAGTTCTGACTTTGGTATGATGATTGATACTGGAGTCATGCAGCTTTACAAATTGCATCATGCAATTATGACCCAGGTTTTGTAAGTACTGTTTTGGGTGAGGAAGGCATGGTATCAAGCTGAACATTGTAATGTTTAGGTGATTTTTGCTGGTGAGTCATCAAAATAGTGGTGGTAATTATTCAGAATTTGGTGGTTAATGTGGATATTGAACTGAATTTTTCATGTGGTATGGTACATTTGTATTCTAAGTTCAAGTCCTTGTCTGCCTTCATGCCATTGTATTTGGGTGCCCTACTTTTCAAGTGACCTCTATCTCTATTGCTTGTGCCCTTTAATGCTGACCTATTTGTTTCTGTGCCTTCAAGCTTAGTTATTTATCCTTATTTAAATAATTAATTAATTAAGCCATATGTAAATGGGTAAAGGTGTGACTGGTGATGAGCTGACATAAGAAACACGTTAATGAATGAAAAGAGCATGGGAGGAAGAAGTGCCATCAATAGAGCTGAAGGATTCTGTCTGAGGAAGCAAGGCTGCAGTGGAGCACATGGCATTCTTTTTAATGCAATTTATCTTTGAAAGGATGCAGTGAGTTGGGGTTACAAACCATCTATCCATGCAAGAATCTTGGGATGGCTGTGGAATTAATTCCTTTAATGCACTAGCTTAGTCCTTAAAATCTTCATTATTAATCTCCTGCTGCTTTACCTTCTTTTGGGGTACTAATTTATGATTGCACAAGAATTGGAATGCATGTGAAGCAGGCCTGAAAAAATGGGGTGAGTATCAACAAAGTGACTTGAGAAAGCCACAAAGTAGGAGAAACCTGGGGACAGAATGAATGAGGGTGTTTTGTAGCCCCTTATTTTCTCCTCAATATCTAAGCAGTTTTCAGTTCTTCACAGTCTGTCATTTCAGGGCAATGCATCAGATCACTCCAAATGTCACTTGGTGTCTTTGCACACCTATGAGAGTGGTATTTGTTAAACAGCATGGTCACAGTGTGACAGCTGGTGTCAAAATACAGCCAAGTAGTTTGTTGTGTGATGGGTGCACGTGACATTCCAGTAGCTGTTTTTACACCAATGTCTCTATGTCTATCTAAAGGTTTTTCTTTTTCCTTTTGACACTGGCCTTTCCTTTCTTCTCCTTTGCTCCTTACAAAGCTGCTACAGCAAAATGTATTAATGTGATTGTGAAAGCTAAAGAAAGGCAGCAACTGATTGTGCATTGTACCTAGGACTCTGATTGGAGATGACAGCTCTGAGCAGGTGACCTTGAGGTAGAAGAATGTTGACATACAAGGGTCTTTTGTATTAATGCAGTAAGGCAGTGAGAAGAGGGGCAACCTCTTGGGGCAGTGACACCCAGTTCTGAAACACCACGTGATGCTCTTAAAACAGCATGAGTACCTGCCAGGAAAAAGCAGTAGTTCTTTACAAACATGGTCTGGGAAATTCTGTACTACACCTGAAAGTGATAACATTACAGCTGATGAGTGCATTCAGACCTCTTAGTATCGCAGGTAGCATTAAGTGTGCACTTCAATATGACCTACAAAGTTACATCCAAACCTTGATTTTTTTTTTTTTATTCTACCTGTGAACAAATATAGCAAATGTGTATAGGTGTGGAGAAATCTCCACGGCAAGGTGCTTCATTGTATAGATGATGTTAGCTCTCCTTCCCTTTTTGTACTGTACCTGCTTAGCAATGCTATTGTCAATGCTGCCTTGAAACACTCTTCAGGGAAAGTAAGTTATGGTAACATCATGGAAAATTTATGTAGGATTCATTGTGTTTCTTATGATAACAGAATCCATTCAAAATCATTTGTCTTCCTTGTTCCAGTTCCTTCTTTGTATCGTATTGCCTACTTCCTATTTGTGGTTTCTTAGGACTGGGAGAGTAATAACAACACACTGATCAGATGTTTGGCCTTAACGTCTGAAGCAAAGTTCCTTCCTATTAAGCAAATCAGAATGCTGGTGGGTGTCCCTCCATACAAGTTCTGGCTTGGGCAATGTTCTCCAAAGCCAGTGAGTAGGTTTGAATTCAGGGCAGAGTTTGGCCTTGAATCATTTGCTGAAGAAGGAGCCTTTTAGTGTTGGCCTTTTGGATTTTCTAATGCTAGTGTCAGGAGTACAGGCCTATAGCTCTTGCAGAGCTCTTTGGCATGTGGTGCTTGTGTCCGTGCTGTGGCACTTGGGGTCCTTGCTGTATTCATGAGAAGTGCAGTTAATATTCTGGCTGATGGCTGAGGCACAGTCTGGCTGCACAAAGGATCTGCTGGACTCGTGCTAAGGTTTGTTTGCTTGGGCCCAGCCCTTCCACTTAGGGAGTGATTTGAAACTTCACCTCAGTTTTCTACTGTGGGTGTGCATGTAAATAAGGTTTGTAGATGAGTCTTGCTTTGGCAGAAGTTTGGATGGGTTGATTAATTAAAAAACTAATATAATCAGATTCTAATTGAAAAACAATGCTGAGGTGCTGAGATTTTTTAAGATAAGCAGTCTGGGCAACTTCTTTGAGAAGCTCCACTTAGTGCACTACCATTTTGATACAGTTGCTAAAAAAAGGGGAAAACATTTTAGGAGTTCTTTTGAGCAGTGGGAAGCTAATAAAGAAGGATGTGCTATTAAATAAAGTCTTCTAAATCCTCGTCTCTAAGGAGTTTTAACAAAGTTACTTAGGAATAAAATAGTAAAGTCCTTGGGAATTACCACTGCTAGCAGAAAAAGGGTCTTAAATAGATTTTTGTTGTTGTTTTAAAGCATTACCATACATATCTCTGCATGCTAAAAATCTATTTTCAGTCAAGTTGTCTTTTAATAAACTAGGCTTCTCTGAATTATCTGCAAAAATAGTTTTTAGAATTGTTTTCAATTAATGAATGAGTGAATGGTGTAAGTTGGATTAGTTTTCTAGAATGAAGAAACTTTGAATAAAGTTAAGGCTTTTAGTTGAAGTAAACTGTAGAATAGCATCAATGAACTCAGTGCTATAACCCTTGATTTCAAATTAACATTTTTAGTTTACCCAGTAAAGTAGTTGCAATTAATGTGATTTGTTTCCAGCAAGGCTGACAAGAACATATCTAAAAATGCTTAAAATATTGTACCTTGTCAGGGGATCAAATCTTATCTTTTTCAAGGTGACCTTGCATTTATTTTTCTGGGGAGCCCCCTGCCCTTGCATTTATTTTTCTGGGGACCCCCTCCCACCCACAAAGCTTATAGTGGTTTACAGCTTTAATATGAAGGAGATCAACGTTAATTTTAATAGGATAAAAACTTTGGGGTTACAGGGAAGTAAAATAAACCCCAACTTTTAATCTAAAGCCAGCAGCTCAGGCTAGGTCTCCAGACCTCCGGGTTTCTGAAAAACACAACCCAAAAAAAAAAAAAGAAAAAAAAAAAAAAAGAAAAAAGAAAAAACAAAAAAAAGGAGCCAAAGTTTCTGAGAAGGCCTGTCTCTAAACGCGGAGCGAGGATCGCGCTGGGCTGGGGACTCATCATGCCAGGGCGGCGGTGCGTGTGCCCGGGCGCCGGTCTGCGGCGTTGTGTCCCGGCGGGGCTGCGCGGCCGTGCCGTGCCGTGCCGAGCGGTGCCGAGCCGGGCCCGGCGGCGCGGTGCGGTGCCGGTGGCGGTGCGGGCGCCGAGCGGAGCCGAGCGGAGCCGCGCTCTCCTCCCGCTCGCTTTCTCTTTCCCCCTCTCTCGCTCGCTCCCTCTCCCGCTCGCTCTCCCCCCTCCCTCCCTCGCTCTCTCGCTCTCCCTCTCTCTCTCCTACACTGCCAGCCCCTGATGTGATGGCGAAGAAACCCCGTTGACAAGGCACTGCTTTTTCATGACGGTGAGTTTCCCTTTGAGTGTATTATAATTTTGTGATAAAAATTTCAAGGAAAAAAAAAACACACAACCTCCTTCCTCCCTTCCTTCGGGGAGGGAAAAGAGAGGGGGGAAATCTATCTCCAGACAGACAGAAAAGAAAGAGGAGCAAATTAACAACCAGGAGTTGCCAAAACCAGGATATTAGGTTTCAGCCCAGAGAGCTATTGGCTCTGGGGCTATGTATATAAATATATATCTAGAGAGAGAGCGAGCGAGAGGGGAGACGAGGAGGAAGAAGAGGGATATTTTGTGGGTGGCTGTTGTTTGGGCAGATGTGGATTCACATGGAAATGAACTATATATATTAATTTTTTTTTTCCGCGAGGCTGGTGGTGGTGGCTGCTGAGGGCACTTAAAAAAAAAGTTGTTTCTTAAAATAAAGGCGCGGGGGGGGTTGAAGGGAGAGATAAGGTTTCAGGTCCAGGCTGATAGCTGCAGAGAGGGGAGAGGTTTGGGGTGGGTTTTTTTTTTTTTTTTTTCTTGCTGATGCCATGCAAATTCAGGAGAGGAGGGAAGAAAAATCTCTTTTAATGACTCATTGATTGAGCCGGTTTAAAATTAGTTGTTGTTGTTGTCTTTTTTTTTTTTTTTTTTTTTTTTAATTTTCCGCCCCCTTGATGGCCATCAAGAGAGGGATGGAAAGAGGAGAGGAGGGAGAGAGAGTGTGTGTGTGTGTATGTGTGAGTGTGAGAGAGTGAGAGGGAGAGAGGGGGATAGAGAGAGTGTGTGAGGGAGAAAGAAAAATAATCTTTTCAAATCTCCTCCCTCTTTTTTTCCCCCCTCGTTTCTTTGCTTTTCTCTAAAGCTCTGTGGTCTGTGAAACAGTCTTTTCTTCCTCCTCGTCGGGAAAATGGAGACACTTCGTCTCTCTCCTGGCTGTGCAGCTGGGAAGGATTTTTCTCTTTTTTCCTTTTTCGCTCATGGCTTGATTTTTTCTTTTCCCCCATCAACTCGCCACCACCCTAATCTTGTCTTTTCTTTGAGCTTGTGTCTCAGATTTGTACCTTCTGGGGATTTATTTTTCACTCATTTCCTCGTTTTCGGTGTCGCTACTAGATTTTATTTTATTTGTTTGGTTTTTTATTTGCAATTTTCTCCGAATCGCTCCGTACCTCCTGCTTTTAACCGAGGAATGGAAACGGTGTCGCTTTTTGTGGGTGCGCGAAATGCTCGGGCGGTAGGTTTGGGCTAATGCGCTTTTTTTTTTTTTGCCTTTTCGGGATCAAGTTTTACAATATGCCTTTTATTTTATATGTTTATTTTTTTTTTTCTTTTCTTTTGAGAGAGAAAATATTTAATTGTAACGCCTCTTTAAAACACAATAAAGCGTCTCTTTCTGGAGTGACCCCTTTGGCTTCGCTGTAGAGTGAATGTGAATCCGATCCTTTGTGCTTCTGGCATTTTATGTAAAAGGAGCAATATTTTGTAAATAGATTTTTTTTTTTTTTTTTTTTTTACTTATGGCTTAAAACAGTAGCGGGTTGTGAAGGGGATTTTCTGAAATGGTCACTGTTCACATTTATTGAGTCATGGGCGGTATTTCTTTATGTAAATTGTATTTTGCTTTTTGGTATTAATTGCAAGATTCAGTTATAGCTGATGGCAGAAAACTGGTATAGAGATGTTAAAAGCCGGGCAAAACCGAAGGACGGTACAGACGGCAGGTTTATATTTCCTCAGAGCCGCTGCGGGTCACTGCGGGCAGGACTGAGATGTGGAGGCCTCTGCCTTTGGCCATTCCCCGCCGGCCGCTCGCCGCTCCCCGTGCCCGGGCCGGGCAGCGCGGGGTGCCCGAGGGCCGCAGGGAGAGGCACAGCGGCTCCGGCCGTGCCGGGCTCGGCGGGCAGGCAGCCCCGGCGGCGCGGGGGAGCGGGAAGATGGCGCTGCCTGGCTCCCTGCCAGCGTTTGTTGCGCAGTTTCACCCGCTCTCCTCCCCCACGGGCGCCATTTTAAGGTCCTTTCTGCTGCCGCCGCGCCGCGTGGGGCGGTGCCGTCGCTCCAGCTCGGGCCGTATTTCTGCCCCTTGTCTGGGAAGCGTTCCTGCCTTGGGCTTGGGGAGCCTCTCCCCGAACTCCTGAAAGCCCTGCTTCCCTCCGGTACCCCACAGTCCTTTCCTAGTCCTGGGTCACCGCCTTGAGGAGCGGTTAAACGGGCTCGGCGCACGCGGGCCCGTGCGCGCAGCGTCAATCCTGCCAACATCCCTTCTGAGCTTGCTTGCTTACCTCTGAAATACGTGTTCCTTGTCACTCAGCGTGCAGGAATCAAAAAGCGATTTAAAACAACAGCATCTGAACGGTGACCAAAAAGTAAAACATGATATTAAAAAAGAAATCCAAGTTTAAAAAATGATCCGATGTAGTGCGTAGGGCAAGGTATTCTTCATTGAAGAGGCTTCAGTACCTGTTCAAGTCCTTGCAAAAATAAAAGCATAGGTAATATTTTGGTGGGTAGGTTGCTAATTTTCTTGCTGTTACGTTGTAATTTTTTGGTGGGGGGAGGGACTAGCATATATTCAAATTTTTACTGCTTCTTTATGTCTTAGATGAAGCTGTCTCTTCCAAATCACTTAATTTGGCAGCTCCACCTTAATGTACTTTTTAAGTTTTGTTTTGGTGCTGTATTTAGGAAGAGCACTGCAAATGCTTTTTTTATCAAAACCACCTTGTTATTTTTTTTTTTAACATTTCTTTATGATCTGCTCTAAGCTCATGAGGCTTGAGTTTAATACCAACATCACCTGTACCTGGGAAGAGCAAAGTGTGCTGCCTGACCAACTTAATGCTAAGGAGTGTGGAATGCTTGTCTAGTTCTTGGGTTTATGCTTTTTGACACATCAGAGGAGGGCTTCCCCATTCTCATTGCTCATTCCAGATGGAACTGGGAGATTTTTTAATATTCAGGAATAATTTTAAGACTCTTTAAATTTTTTGCCTGTTGAAATTGAAGAGTTTTAAACAACATTTCTGTGAAATACACTAATTGCTTGGAAAAGCAAAAAAATTGTCTGGATATAAACTGTCTTTTAAATAGACTTTTCTGGGGACTTGTTAACATTTTAGCTTTGGAAATAACCACCAGCTATGAAACTTTAATTGCTTAGAAATATTTTAAATGTGGAGTACAGGATTTGTTCATGTATTTCAGAAATCTTACCTCATTAAAGTCACTGCTTCTTGAAGTGATTGTTTTTGTTAACAGGCATCTTGGGATCAAGGTAGTGAATTCTTTTATTAAATGGTAGCATACCTTTAAATAATAAAATTTCTCTCTTATGCCCTAATGTCTGGAAGACTATGTGTTGTTTTCTTCATTAATTTGTGAAAATAGTGAAGAAATGGCAGAAATGGGATAAAAATGACTGGTTTATATTCTCTCAGGGCCCAATACTTGCCAAATGACTGTGTATAATCTGTACACTGGCCTGCTTGCTTTAAAGCACAGTATGTTCTCATCTTGCATTGAAATCTTTGTTGGCTACTACTTAAGTATTCCAGACCTGTTAATTTTAGGTGTGTTTTTGCCTGGCTGAGGTTAATAGTTTGTCCTTGTTGTGAGTAGCACTTTGCGTTGGGTATGGCTCGTTTGCATTGCCGGAGGAATGCAGAGCTGGCCGTGTTGATACAGTAGCCTGGTTGTGCTTCCGTTCATACGCCTTGGCTTACTCACTGGTGTGGTACTCGGCTCTTTAGGTGTGTGCTTGTTTTGCTCATACTTTGAGTGCTTGCTTTGTGTGGGTACCTGTATCCTTGGGTTGAAAATACTCTGGCTAAATGTGTGGACTCAGTTCAGTGCTGCAGAGATGGATGTTCTGTGGCTAAGTATTTACATCAATTAATGGGTGTGCAGCTCCCCTGCCCCAACTCCTTCACATGCCCATTTCCAGTACAGTTTATGTATTTAGTTTAATTGAACTGAGAGGAAACCCTCAAAGCTGTGCTAGTATAAGCTGAATTTCCAATTTCCTCCAGGATCCCTTTCTGTATTTGACATTTTCCAGCAGAGGTAATTCTGTAGTCTAGAGCTGAAGAGCTTTACAGTCAGAGGTGCTTGGGTGTGTTGCCTCTGTTTTTCCAGAGTTTTGCTGGTGTACTTCCACATGAGTTCCAGAGAAGTTGCATCTGCATAACTGCAGTTGGGTTTCACAGTGAGGCTCTAATGGTCAATGATGTGCCTCTTCATGCTGCATTAGGCTTGTGGTGAATCTAATGGCTGGTGCTTTTTAGGGTAGGTGTAGCAGTGAGCGTGAAAGTGTCATTCCTGTCTAAGTAGTGGTTACAGAGCAGCCATAAGAGCCTCTTCGATAATGTAGTCACTGTTCAGAGAGCTGGCAGAATTCCTTTCAGTGGTTTTGCTGGAATAAGCTGCCTCTGTACTTGAAAGGTTTTTTTATTGTCCTATACCTGGTCCAGCATAGACGTGGGGATTGTCTACAAAAACAAGTGTGCTTCCCTTTCTTATGGTAGAGGAAAAGCAGTGACAATAATAAACTGTGGTAACATTCATTATGACCTGCCACTGTTTTAGTTTGAAAAGGGCATTTTGGGAAGGCCCTTGTTACACCACCATAAATGCATAAGCACCAACCTGAACTGAGGTTTTTTCCAGGTCATCACATAGTTAAATGAGTAGGTGTATCTTTATTTTCAAGTGTTAATTTGTTTCTGCTTTCATTGTTGGGAAAAACCCCAACTACTCAGTCAGTATTACTTGGCTTTATTTGAGACTTGTTGATGTTTTAGACAAAATAAAGATTGCCATCATTAACTAGCACAGAGAGACTATCAAGGTTTTTTTACTCCTTTGTGTTCTTTTACTAGTTTAAAGACACTCTAGAGTTAAGAGAATCTGTACCAAAATAAATAGAAAGTAGGCAAAATCACTGTAAAAACATAACACTTTCTCTCATTGAAGGTACAAAGGATGGTGAAGAGGGAGAAGGTCTGGAGGGAAGGATTTAACTTCATTACAAGAGACTGATTATTTTTGTAAGGTCTAACCTTATGCCTTGTCTCAGGTGAAACTTGCAGTAGTTTTACTGTGAACTTGATTCAAATGTGGAATTTCAAGATCTGGTGTTGGAGCTTGAGAATTTGAGAACTTCTGTAGTTGACTTATCTTGGCCCCACTGAAATAGGTGATAAAATCTCCATTGGCATTCACCAAGGCATTTGCTTCAAGAAAGAGGCATGGAGGATTTACAGCTTGAATTTGGGGTGTTGGTATGGACTGCTCTGCTGAATTAGTTACACATCTGTCAATCCATCCTATTCAGTTTTCAGTAGATTTCCCAAATATCGTAAGGAAGGAGTATAAATGGCTGTTCAGCTAGTTATTGGCTGTTGGTAGCAGATAGTAGCTCATCTGAACCATGCTTGTGGCAAAGATTGGTTTTTAACCTAGTGTGGACTAGAGTAGCAATGAAAAGGTATTAATTTGGTGTTGGTTTATAAATCAGCCGAGAAGTGATTAATTCATAAAGAAGTTATGGGACTGCAGAATATTTTTTCAAAATCTCTGAAAACTATATGCTCACAGTGAGAAGTATGAAACTTGAGTATTCTTGAGTAGAAACAAGGTAAAAACCATCTGAGGGACTGACAACATTCCTTGCACAAATAACATATGCTAAAAGTCTGTACTATATAGCATACAGTAGTTTATAGAAATGCTTAAGAACTTCTGATATCTTCTGGGCAGGTGAATGTTTCCTTCCTAGGGAACTGCTGAGAGCAGGCCTTTAGCCTGGGAAATCCCTTGGCACAAGGAAGCATCCTGACCTTCAGGCTGAGGTTACTCTGGATTTTCTGTGTGGTTTAAAAAAACCTGTTTCCTGATAAAATTCTTGTTAAGGTTTTGGTATTGCCAAGAGCAATTCTGGATGCAGTAGGAAAAAGACTGTATTGAATAAATTAGAAATTCTGTGCTGAACATGTGTGTCTGAGGGGAATCAGACTGCAGAAAGCCACACTGGGGGTTTACGTGTGCTTGACTGTAGCTGGATTAGCCTTTACTACCATGCATACTGTTAGTTGAACTGCACTTTTCCTTTTTTTTTTTCTTAACATACTAAAATATCACTAGTTTTTGGAAGCTTGATAAGTTACTGCATTTGGCAGACTCAAATCAGTAGTTTTTTGTAGTGGTGTACTTAAGGGGAATGTAGGAGTTGGATAAACAGCCTGTTGTAGGCTGTCCGTGTTTGTGTGTGGTTTTTGTTTGCTTTCCTGTGTGTGGAGCTGGTATTTCACAACTGTGTGAGGATCCTGCCTGTGCTCTTAGGTGTTCATCTGCCAGATCTTAAAAACCATGAAGAGGCATAATGTTGTGCCTGGCAGTTCCTGAGAGGAAGCACTTTTGTGTCCTTTCTTGTTGCTATTTTTCTGATTCCTGAATAGTTTCTATTTTTTAAAGTTTTTCTTAGAAAGGTTCTACATAATCCTTTTGAATATTTTAAATTACCAATTTTTTTATCATACTCTGTTACGTATACAGATGTCTTTGAAATATTGATGGTTAAATTCTACAGCTAATTTCAGGCATTGTAAATTCATCTGAGAAATACTGTTCAGATTTAGATTCTTGGAATGAAAACTTATTTTTGTATAATTAGAAAGTTAATGCTTGCATAATGCACTGTGTTAACTAGATTAGATCTCAGATTTCTTACTTTAACTCTATTTTAGAGCACAGTTCCTGGTAGATTTTGCAACAGTGTAGTAGTTACTTTTTTTGATTACTCTGGAAAAGAAAATATTCATAAGGAGTAATTTCATATCATAGAATATAAGTACAGCATCGTTAGTTTATAAGCAAGTATTAAGTCCTTGTGCTTTTACAAAGTGCGTTTTAAAATTAATTTTGTTTCCTTACTCCTGTTGTCCTGAAATGTCAATTTTTGGATAATTATGACTTTGGAGTGAGGTTTTAGTTTGCAATGAATTTTTCAATATTTACCTCTTTTCCCTTGAGTACTATGTCATTATTCTGCAGCATATAAATCTTTTACAGTAATGAGAGGGGGAAGTAGAAATACCTCTTAATATCAATTTTTGTATTCCATCCATGTAAAAATTAATTTCTTGAAAACAGAGGGCTTGACATGGAGAGCAGCTTTTAAGTTCGTTGTAAGATACAGTCTCGGTTACTTACAAGAATCTGAAATTCACTTTGCAAAATACTAGATTGCTCAAAAGAAGTATTGACTTGAAATTTAAGAATTAACTATATGGTAACAATGGTTTGAGTTGATACTCCTTTCTTACACTTCTGTGTTGCAGAGAACGCAAATGAGGTCTGGTTGTTCCTGTGTAGGAGCTTCCTTCACTGAATCCGAAGTTGCCTGTTGGATAGGAACCTGAGAGAACTGACAGGGTAAGGCAGGCAGAGGTTACAGCACCTCAGCAACCTGAAGTGCACACTAAGATGGTATGTTACCCAGTGGATGATAAAACACCTTGGGTTCTTTCTCTCTAGTTCAGAAGCACACGGAGCAAAATATAAGTACTGTGGAAATTAATGAGAATTGTGGTGGGAATTTGTGTGAGGGAGGGACTTCAGTCCTGGGTGTTCAACCTCTGCAGTCAGTGTGGAGTCACTTAATGCTGCTGCAATCCTTTTATGTAATTTAGCAAGGGGTGGGTTGGGTTAAATAGAGTTATCTTGCATCAGAAGGGTTGTGAGGGATGAAGATGCCACAAATTTGATGTAGCACACTCAGTTCACAGCAGTATTATTCTCTGCAGTGACTGTTGCAGTAACTGATTTGTTCTGGTTTTGTTGTTGTAGCTATTGTTGTTCCAGTGGCAACGCGTTTCTTTAGATATTCCATAATGAAGTTACTGTTACCGTTGGGATTGTAGATTAAAATTCTGAATGGAGAATGATAGAGCAACAGAACCATTCAGAAGATTTGCTAGGACAGGTTCATTATAAAGCATGAGAGATCTCGTCAGAATTCCTGCTGACAGGATGTGTACAAAGGCATACTGAAGTTGTGAGGGTTAGTGGGTGTAGGTCATAACTCCAGCAGTAATTCAGGTGCTGTATGTGTTACAGTGTACAAGTTTGGTTATCTTCCATTATAAAGGTTTAGCTACAGCAGTCATTACCTTGCTCTAAAGCATCGATTTCCAAAGGTCAGTGTTCACTCTCAGGAGTCATGCTGCCAGTCAGGGATTGATCCCATGTATTTGCACAAAACTTTTAAGTCCCGGATTTTTCCAACAGCTTTGCAGATACATTGATTTATGTGTGACTTACCAAGTTTTGATGTTGGTTATGACACACTTTCTGGAAATTTTTACAAATGTTGCTCTTCTAAGCTATCCATTAGCTTGTGCTTTTTACAGAAAGTGAAAATAGTGGATTATTGCTTTGTATCTGAAACGATCTATTAAGGCTGTATGAAGTTATAAGTGACTTTGAGAAATGAAAATAATTCTTTTGTGGCAAGCTTGACTATAACTTGAGTAAGTTTAAAATCCTGTGTTTACAGCTCTTCAAATATGGATAGTATACAAAGCATGTGTGAATATTTGCTTCTGGGCAAATCTGATTTTAATGGCACTGCAGATTGTAGGCCCTTCATGTGTTACATGGTACTGTGGATTGTGTAGCATGTTGGTTAAAAATTTAGGCTGGTAAAGACCACTGGGGATTACCTGGCCCTGTCTCCTGCTGTAAACAGAACAAGCTTCACAGTTAAAACAGATTGGTCAGGGCCATTTGAGTTTTGAAAATTTCAGAGAGCATGATTCCACCCTCTTGCTTGAACATTCATGTGTGTGAACATTTTCCCTTGCATCCTGTTGGGATTTTCTGTGTTACATGTTTTGGCTCTTGCTTTGTGTTGATGAGAAGAGACCTGCTTTGCTCATCTTGGTGCTCCTTTTAGCAAGCTGCAGGTAGCACCTGGGTTTGCCTTCTGCTGTCCAGGGTGAAGAAAGGCAGTTCCTTCATGTGACCACAGGATTTTCCTTCCACTCTGTTGGACTCCTTCATGTTGTTTTGTATTTCTTTTTAGAGCTGTGTCTATTTGTGAAAGCCGTGTTTCAGCTGGGAGCTCATGAGTGCTGATAGGAAGGGAATAATCACTCCACTGGACTGCTGCCTGCACTGTGCTGATGTGAGGGTGGTGGTTGTATTCACATATGTGCTACTGCCCCACTCGTGCTTTAAGCTGACTGAAGCACTGCTGCCTTCCCCTGTGTTTAACTACCCATCTACCTCATTCCCTCTCTTGTGCTGGCACTAGCACTGCTGT
This sequence comes from Luscinia megarhynchos, assembly GCA_034336665.1. Lineage (NCBI taxonomy): Eukaryota > Metazoa > Chordata > Aves > Passeriformes > Muscicapidae > Luscinia > Luscinia megarhynchos. Next base: position 88,725,829 of record CM067565.1, on the reverse strand, counting down.
AGCCCTGTGGCAAGCCAGAGCCAATCAAGAAGCTCATCCTAAATTGAAACAGATCAAATGTATTTTATCAGATCAGCTTTTTTTTCAGATGACTCTTCAAAGCCTTGAGCTGACCCAAGGAAAGTGGTGAGAGGAGGGCAGGACTGCTCTATTCATCTTCTATTGCTCTTTGCTCTGTAGTAGGTCAGTGTTGAAATGAAGGCAGAGGCCTTAAGGCCAAGTAATAAGAGCCTCCCAGAGGATTGGCTTGCATAGCTGGGATTTCCTTGTCAGTTTTATTACTTTCAACTTCTATAATATTCTGTTTGGGAGCATGTGCTAAAGGGCACTGTGGTTATTCCCAGAAGGGGTAGGCAGGGCTTTTTGCACAAGAACATGTGATCCAAGTGAAATATATGCTATATTCACCAGCGTGGTAGCAGAGATATGAAATAGAATGGTAGGGGCTTTGCTAATAAGCTACAGGGAATATCTGTGCTGGGTTGTGACTAATTGGTGAGGATTGCCCTCTGTAAATTAGTTGGATGCACCAGCAGGGCTGAATTTGGCCTACTTCTTATAAGCAGATTTTTTTGTGGCTTTTTTTTTTAAAGGCATTGTAGACCAGTATTGATAATTAGATATTTGCTAGGCTACGTTGTAACAGTGCTCCAACAGGCTGTGTGACTCTTCCCAAGGTGTATTTTCCCCAGCTCTCTCTAGTGTGGGCTCTTGGCAGGGCCCTGGATGCACTGATGGGTTCCAATGACCCAGCCAGGCCTCACCTAGAGCCTCCACTGGCTGAAGTCTCCAGAGACTGATCCAAATATAGAAGTGTCAATGTTTAAGTGTCTAGGCCAATGGTTTTCAATTTTTTTCATTGCACACCCCTTTTGGTAAGGTTTTTGAGCATGCACCCCTAGTATATGTATATTCATTTGCATGTTCAAGTATGTGTGTATATTAAAACTTTATATACTAGTGAAGTTTTAGTATTTTCTTCTTGCACACACCCCACTTTGGAGAACACTGGTCTAGGCTTCACAACTCTTTAACTCCACTCATTGTGGCAGGTTTTATTTTCAAACTTATGGCTTAATATGGTTTATACCCATTTCATACATCACTATTGCTTTGGCCCACTGTATGTTAACAAACAGTGAGGAGGACAGAAAACTAGAAAAGATAGTAGGCAAGAAAAGTGACAAATTTTCTGTCATTTGTACCATGGAAAGGGCTTTAGGAAAATTCCTCAAGACAGGCTTGCTTTTGTTAACACACTTTTAAGTGATCATCTGTGTCAAGGTCATGTGTTGCTCAAATTCCTCTTTTTAAAGTAGACTGAATGATTACTTTTGGGTGAATTTGCTTTTGGGTGTACAGTATTCTGACTGTTTGCTGCTGCCTTTGTTGCTCTCCTGAAATTATCAGGGCACTAATCATTTGGTAATCCTTGTTGAAAATAGGCATCAGTTAAAGAGATTTAAACCTGCAGTGTCCTAGTTTCAGCTGGAATAGAGTTGGTTTTCTTCCTAGTGGCTGGAACAGTTTTGGCTTTAGGATGAGAATAGCACACTGATGTTTAGTTGTTGCAAAGCAGTGCTTGCACCAAACCAAGACCTTTTCAGCTTCTCCTACTGCTGTGCCAGTATGGTGGCTGATTTGTATTTGAGAGTAGCAGTAAATAATGTGACCAGGACTAGAGGGGCCCTGCCTCCAGCTGGGTGAAGGAAAGGGACTACCAGGGTTTGACTTCCAGGTTTATTGAACTGTGGATTTGGCACGTGAAAGCCACAGGACATACCGGACTCCATTTCCACAGCAACCTCATAGACACCTAGGCCAAAAAGTTAGGTATATCATCTTCCCTATCATGCATCAGCCTCAGGGAAAATCAAACAATACAATGGACTGTTAAAGGCCACTCTGAGACCAAGGGATACTGGGACATTCAGGCATTGGGATATCCATTTAGCAAAAGCCATTTGGTTAGTTAACACTAGGGAATCTGCTAAATGGGCTGGCCCTGCCCAATCAAAACTTTCACATACTGTAGAAGGAGGTAAAGTTCCTATAGTGCACACAGAAAATTATGTTGTGGAAGGCAGTCTGGGCTGTTCTGTCTCAGGCAAAGGCAGACCCATCCATGGGATTACGTTTGCTGAAGGACCTGGGTGCACTTAGTGGGTGATGCAGAAGGATGATTAAGTTTGATATGTACTCAAGGGGATTTGGTTTTGGGTAGAACAACCAGTCATAACACTGTATATAACACTGTATTTCATCACTACTCTGGTTGCTTTATGCTATATCAATGGTATTGCTGTTAGAGTTGCTCAGATCCATGAAGAATAAGTGCTGATGAAAGGGAGCAAAGTGCAGTGATGATAGAGCCAGACAAGCACAGCAGGGATGGAACCAGAGTTCAGCATGCAATAATCCCAGCAGTTTACCTAATTTACCATCTCCTTCACTTTGAAGGACTGATAAAACAGAGCCCAAAGTCCTGACTAAGTGAACCCAATGGATGTCTTGGAGGGATGGCCCATAGATTATGAGCCTGTATGTCTGCATACATATGTCAAAAGACAGGAAAGGTGGTTGTGGTTATGTGGGATGCGCTGGAAAGTGTAGGACCTGGGCATGATGAGGTTGCTATAGAATAAGGGGTGTATATTGTCCTGGTGTTGACTGAGGTAGAGTTAATATTCTTTCTAGTAGCTGTGTTTTGGATTTAGGATGAAGATAATGTTGCTAACACACTGATGTTTTAGTTGTTGCTGAGCAATGTTTGCACTAAGTCAAAGACTTTCCAGCTTCTCACAGCACCACTGGTGAGGAGACTGGAGGTGTGAATGAAGCTGGGAGGGGAAACAGCCAGCAGATCAGATCCCAGCTGGCCAAAGGGCAGTGCCATACCAACGGCATCATGTGCAACAATAAAACTTTATTGTCGGTGGTAAACTCATAGGAGTTTGCAGTATATTGAGTAGATTTTCTTGTATCACATTTAGCTAGTAAAGCCAGGTGTATGTTCAGTAATGGATGTGATAGTGAAGATTATGTATTACCATTAGGATTTTCTCACACCAGTATTTTCATGCATTTTATTTTCCTTCTGATCATTTTATGCAAGTTTTGAAGAATTCAGTGGGTTTTTTTTCAGAATTCTTAATTTGTGTCAGTTGTTTTAATACCTCCAGGAGTATTAATTGAAGAAAGTTCTGTGGTGTTACTTCAGCTAATGCTGAGCCCTTATTGTAATAAAATCACAGAAAGTAGTTGGTTATGTAAAGCAAAGACATTTTATGGTATATAGATAATGCTGTCAGTATTACCATATACACATGGGTTGGGACATTCAAAAGTAGGTTTGCAGTGTGAAAACAAGGATAATTTTTACTTCCTATAAATTTTTGCTTTTGGTTAGCTAGGAGACTTTGGAACCTTGTCCTTGAGACATGGGTATGTTTTCAGCAGTTAGAGGAAATGACAACTTTCTGTAAGTAGTACTGTCAATTAGAGCAGAATGCTAAGTGCTTATTTGTTCTTAGTAATACACATTTATATTTAAAATTTCATGGCATCATACTATGTTAAACCATTTGCTTAGCATTAAATTGCAATATCAGTGCTCAAGCTGGTGGTTCTATGCAAGAGTAAGCAGCTGGAACACTGATTTGTGGGAGAAATTGCAGTTCTTAAGATGCATAATCAACTTGTGAATGCTGATTTTTGTCAACATTGAGGTAATTCTCTGTGGCTGTGCTTTGTTTTTCTGTATTCCCTGAGAGGTGATACTGAATGATCCTCACACTTACGTGGGTTCCATTTCTGCTTCACCCTCACTGTAAGCTAAACCACAGAGACAGAAAAAACCCAAATAAGGCTTTGCAGTATAGAGGACACGGTACCCTCTTCTAGTCTACAGTATAAGCTATTTTCAGAATCAGTGGAGTATGGAAAAATTCCAGGAAAGAGGTTACAGAATCACAGGACAGCCAAGGTGGGAATGAGTATCTGGAGATCACGTTACCTATCCCCTGTCCTGCTCAGAGCAGGCTGCTCAGGGTCAGAGCAGGCAGGTCAAGACTGTGGTCTAGCTGTGTCCTGGGTATCTCCAAGGATGGAGACTCCATAAGCTTGCTGAAAAAATTGTGCCAGTATTTGGCTACCCTCAGAGTTGTAAAAAAGGAAAGTTTTTCCTTTTGTCTGCATGGACTTTTCGGTTTATTTTGTTTTGATTTGTGCCCCTTGCCTCTTGATTCACTTTATACCACTGAGAAATGTTTGGCTCAGTATTCTTGTCACTTTTCCACCAAGTATTTACACACAAGATAAAGATTTTCCCATAGTTTTCTGTTCGTCAGGCAGAGCTGTCCTGATGCTCTAAGTCTCTTGTACAACAGACACTTCAGTCCCTTCACTGTTTTAATCATGGAGAGCAGAATGAGGATTGATTCACGTGGATCTCTGGTCAGGGAGAATAAGTTTCTAATTTGGAAGAAGTGAAAAGGAGTTAAGTGAATGTGAAAAGCCAAAGTTTTGTTAAAACCCAAAGCTGTGTTAAAACACAGTACAATTGACAGTACGATTTTTAAGGGATGTTGAGAGAAGAAAACAAGCATGGAATGCAATGATTAACTTGATGTGAGTAGAAAATATGGTGAAGATTGGAGATAAAGGAGGCCAGGGTACCAAAAGGTTTTGGAAACACTGACATCAGTTGATAATTGAGCTAGTGGATTATATGGGATGGTCCTGGAAGGTACTGACAAGGATTAGGGGAATGATATTCTGAGATGAATAGGAGAGCCCAGAATATGCAAACAGAAGCTTTGAAGGAACAGCAGTTGGAGGGGAGAGTGTGAGAGTTCTTAGTGTAGCAGTCCCTGATGGAGTATGCAGTGTGTGAGGAGTTGGTGGCTGTGACGCTGTGAGGCTTAAAATGCTCTGCAGTGGATACTTGCACTCAGGTTGGGCAGTGCACGTAAATTCCCTCCCTACCCATTGTTAAAAGGACTCTCAGAACTCTGTGCTGCTAAGCACAAGTTTAAGTACACTCCCGAGTATTGCTGAGGAGAAACTACAAGTGGCTACATTGTCACTTAGCTATTGCTAAGAAAGGTCTGTTAGAAAACAGTGTTTCTTTTAGTGCTTAGTCATGTATTGACTACAATTTTGGTTCTAGACTGTAGCAGAATCCTCATGTCGCTGACCTAAGTTTATTTACCTTTTTGGCTGCTCCATGTTTCAGCCACTAATTTGTAACAGTCTTTATAGGCTCTGTAGTGTTTGGTTATTCTCTCACTGGGATTAGTTGGGAATAAATTCCTATAGAAGCACTTCAATTGGAGTCTTAGATTGCATTAAGTATTGTTTTTTTACTCCTTTAAGTCATAACAGTTCTTTTTAATCAGTTTGGTTATTAATTTGTCTTTCTCTGATTTAAAATTCTAAAAACCCCCTGGATGGTAAAACATTGCATGGGATTTTGTAAATCTTTGCATGTGACTGAATTTGATTTTGAGATACATATCAAACATACATCCTCTCTTTCTTTATTCTAGTTGTCATGGATGATGATGATGATGAATCCTGTCTCCTTGATCTTATTGGGTAAGTTTTCCATAAGAATTATTGTAGAAAAGTTGGGAATAATTTGGCAAAGTCATCCTCTAGAAGGTGATTTTGTCTCAATATTGTCTAAAGATGAGGTCACTTGCAATGAGATGAGCAGGCATGCTTCACATCTCCCACGTGGAGATGTGTGGATTGCAAAGCCTTCAATCCCAATGGAGGTTGCTAACAGTCCACTTGCTGACATTCTCCTCAGGAGAGGCTAAGGAATGTGTGAATGGAGAATAGTTCTTTTGCCCCTCCTCCTTATTTCCATAACAGATTTATATGGAGATTTATAATTCTATATGGCAATCTCCAAAAATAATTAGGATAGCTGAAGCATGAGCAAGTTGTGTGGATTGTGTATGTGACAAGTTGCCTTCCTTTGGCTACCATTCATGTCATTATTCAAGAACAGATAATATGCTAGAAATATATATAAAACACAAGAAGAGAATTGAGCTTTTCATGCTCACTACTTTGTTCAAACTCTGCTAGAAACTAGACTGACATCAGTCTCATAGCAGTTGCTAAAAGCTCATTCCCAGTTCATACAAGAATTTTTTACTGTCTTAAATGTAGGAAGTAAATAGACTTTTGACCTTTTTCACACACCTGAAAGCTTCCAGTGAAACTAGTGAGTTCTTTAATTTCAGAAAGACCAAAATCCCCTCCCAGTGGCTGCTGTAGTTTGAGGGTTGCTCTGGATGCTGTAGCAAAAGCAGTGCCAGTAAAGGCTCAGTTCCATTCTGTGAAGTAACTGTTGTGTGAGGTTACTGATAGTGGCCATGTGAAGACACTTCCTGCCTGGAACACAAAGATGATCATGGGACAGTTAAGTGCTCTCTCATGAGCATGCATCATAAGGGTCTTGCTACAAGATCACAGGTGGTCCAGAAAATTAAGTGCTCTCTATACAGATGAGTGTTGTGAAAAATTAGTGTTCTTGCTGCTGCTGGCAGCAATTATTTTCTTAAGTATCTAGAAAAATTGAAACAATTTCTTTTCGTCTGAGCTGTGATTTGGTAAGTGCCATTTAAAATTCCTTTCTCACTAAAGACAATATTTAAGGTGATAAAGTGTTCTTAATTTTTAATTGCATTTTTTACTGTTGAAAGACAGTGATGGTAATTAGTATTAAATGCCTTGGTCATTTTACTGTTAAAATTCATGATCATAATAAATCCCTATATGAGATCATGAGTTCTGTGCTCCTCTGAATTTTGAAATTCAGTCAAATCTACTATGAAAATTGCAGTTTTATTATAAAATACATGTAACCATAATAGTAAGCATAATAGTACCATAAAGTCCAAGTATTGTCTAACATGTCTTTTGTAACCTCATGAACACAGTCTGTTTTTTAAAAGAAGAAAAGAGAAGAGGTGTGTTTGTTCTTTTAGGAGAGTAGTTGTGAACCTGCAAGGTCTTTGACTTTATGCCTCTTTATTTTCTAGGACCATCAAGCAAGGAGGAGACATTTTTAACTAATGCTTTTTTACATTATGATCTCCTGTTTCTGAAAAATGTTTTATTATTACTATTTAATCAATAAACATGTTTTAAAAATCAAAGAAATCATGTCAGTTTACTCTTTCTGCTAAGGGAAATGCTGTATAATTGTTGCATTAAAATAATCCCATGTAACACAGCCTTTTGTTCTTTTTACTTGATCTGTAGATACAACTAAATTAATGTAATTATATTTGTTTGAATTTCTGACACTCATTCTGTTAGATTACCTATTTAAATATGAGTTCTATTTAGTGCTAGTGCTAAGTTAAATACACTGAAATTCATAATATTTAGTTAATTATTTCTACGGTTGGTTTCACTTGGAAAAGGTGCCACTTTTTTCATTATGGGACTTCTACTTTGTCAATCATAAATATTTATTAACTTGTGCTAAAGGTAGTAACAGAAAACCTGTTAAAGAATCATGTTTGTAAATACCCTATTATAGCTAAAGAAGGCATTACAATTTAGATATAGAAGAGGTGGTACCTGTTTTAGTTCTCACATTATTTGGTGGTAGTATATTCCTTAGGTTTTGTACTGTATATTATGTTTTTCAAGAGAATATGAGTATCACCCTCATAAAGGGAAATACAGTACAGTCCAACTAAAATTTTGTGATTAACATAGTTTATTTGCTTGAAATGCTTTGTTATAATGGCAGCAGATATTATCAGTATCTGGAAGTCGTGCTGATAGAGAAACACAGATTCCCAGATGATATAAACTTTCAGCTTTGTGTTGGATTCAATGAAAGATGTGTTTTTACTAGAAACCTGACTTACATGAGTACAGTATGTGGCTTAGTTAAATTAGTCTCATTAGTAAAAAGGACTTCTAAAAAGTGTTAACTTCTTTATTTTTTCCCCCTTCAGGGACCCACAAGCGCTGAATTATTTTCTACATGGACCTAGTAGTAAATCTGTAAGTAGCATTGCTGTGTATTAGACATAGATAAGCTTCGTTGAATGTGTTAGTTCTAAACATGATTTTTGTCTTTTACCAGAGCAATGAAGACTTGACTAATGCAGAATATTCTGTAGCCAACTCAAATTCGATTTTTGCCAACTCCAATGTAAGTGGGCACGAGATCAATTGCATTACTATTGAGATTGCACGCTTCTGTATGGCTTTACTTGGCTTTTATAAAACTGAATGAAGTAGATGTGGGTTTCAGCTTTTTCATGTAAAGCTCTGAATACTAACACAGAACCTATCCTGTGCTGTTAGTATTTTAAGTATTTCAGTGGGGAATTAATTGAAAAATACTGCACTGTTGGGAGGTGTTTTGTAAATATGTAAAGCAGCTTGCTGAGCAGTGAAAATGCTCTCTGGTGTAATTCTCCAGTAAACTGCACTCACGACTTTAGCAATTGTAGGAGTAGTAGTGCTCAAAGATAGACCTTGAAAGTTAGTCATTTACATGCTTCCCATCTGTGTTAGGATGCCTTTTCATTTCCTGCTTATGTAGATTCTGAGCTGGCAGTTTTTTTAAATTAATGAGTGGGGTTTTTTTCTCTCTTTTTGTATTTTTTTTTCTTTAGACTCAGGAGTTAATTTGGGATGTGTCCTTTGTGTAACTTCAGTGTTAGGGAAGTCACTTTAAATTCATTAGGTGTTGCAAGAAGCCTTCAGTGCTTCTTCTTGCCAGGAGTGCATTGCAGCCCTGGACCATGTTTCACACAATGAGGTTGTAGAATCCCAATCTTTGGTGATAAATTCAAGGCCAATCTGCTTTAGTGTAGGTGGCAATCGTGCTTTGAGTAGAACGTTGGACTGCATGACTTGAGATCCCTTCAGATCTACATTTCTTTGGTTTCATTGGTGTTTTTTTAGAAACTACTGAATTGTTAATCCTTCAATTAAGTTTTTTTGAGTACATAGAACAGGATTTTCTTGGTAATTCCTCTTGCTATTGTACTGTCACCTTGACTCGACTCGTCCCATATTTGTAACAGATACATGGATACACTTCTAGGTGTGTAGGGACCTTAAATAATTGACATTAAGAAATTCTGAAAACTATTAATCTGCGTGTGGGATACCAGTGACTTTCCTGTAGGCATGGTAGTGTAATGGGAAGAGTTTGTCCTGTCCTTCCCCTTTCAGGATTGATATTAAATATTGTAGAAGAAACAGACAAGCTGGTTCGAGATAATGGTGAGGGAGTAGGATACCAAGAGTAACAGGGATGCCCAATTTTCAACTGATAGGGAATGGTGGTTTCAGCTTGATACCAGGCTGGCCATTAGCAGACAGCAGATTCCTGTACACAGCACTGGCAAACGTGGGGTTTGAGGACTTCTCCTAGGAAAAAACAGGTTTGGGGAAAAAAGGGTGACATATGACAAGCATTTGTCATAGCCTAGACTTCCTAGTTGTTCTTTGTAGATATCCTTCTGATGAGCATGACTAGGTAGGCAGGAGTCAGGTGTTTCTGGTGTATTTTTAGAAAGTGGGCTTCTTTGAGAAATTTTGAGGGGCAGTGGGAGATTCTGGACAAGGTGGGTTTATTGCCTAGGGAGTAGCAGTTTGGAAGAAATAAAAATATTTTGTGAAAGCTAAGAGTTTTCTTGTGTGTGAGATTGGAGGGTAGGTAATCTAGAAGGCAGGTGATCAGAGGAGCAGGGATTCCTAGTGTATGTTCCTAGGATGGCATACTACAGTTTAGTTCTCAGCATGCTCTGTCCTCATCCTTTATATCTTCATAAGGAACACCAATGCCATTTTCACTTCCCTCCTCCCTCCTGTGAGAGCCCTGTGCTGACATAAGTGAAGAATGACTTGATTATAAATGCAGATTCCTACAGTTTATTGGGAAGAAACAAGTGTTACCATAAACAGATGTTTTCACAGTCCCTATTTATAAAATGGGATACCTGAAAAATTGCATGCTTCTGAAGCTTTTGTCTTTAAAGTTTTTGCAGATACTGAAAGTTCTGTCTTTGTATATATTCAGAATTGCTACCCTGAAGTAGGATTGACTGTCTTGCTGCCCGTCTCATGCCTTTCAGTGGCAGAGTTTACAAATTCAGTGTCGAGGGTTCAGTGCCTCAGCTGGTAAGCATGCTTAGCCAACACCTAACACAAGCAAGATGAAGTTCCTGCTGACTGTAGGAAAAGAAAGCACTATCCACTCTTCTCACTCTCTTACACTGCCCCCATGCCCCATCCCAACCTTCCCTGAGTTGATTGAGTCTGTACCACCTCTGCTGATTCCAGGTTGGTTTCCTGTGGCAGTCATTATGAGAGGCTTCCCTAGACATTGCCCTGTTACCTGGCTTCTACTGGGTGGCTGCTTCCATTCTCCTGTTACAGTATAATAGGACAGCATAGGAGAACAGAATATTCATGAAGCCAGTGAGAATAAGATTCTTCTTCTTGGTCAGCAGATTCATGAAGCTGCAGAGGCTTTGATTTCTTCTTGAAATTAGCATGGTATTCTGCATGGCTCTTCTGAATCTGGACATTAGTGGTTCAGATGTTAACTTGGAAGGTTCCCATTTTTGCATATAAAATTGTTTTCTAATGTTAAATAGTCCCCGGAGCAGGGAATGAAGCTTGGGATTCTCTCTTCCAGTGGGAGAGTTTTAAGCTATTAATCTTGATTGCATGTAATATTATTTGTGTTATTAGTGGTAGTAGTAATAGTTGTATTGTTTGTACTAACTGAAATAGCATTAGTTATATTAGTTGTAAAAGGTTTTGGTTTGGTCATTTCCTTGGAGACAACTTGCAGATGGAATGGGGAATTCTTCTCAGAACCTGACAGTTAAGAGTCCTAATTATGGCCTAATTAGTGATGCCTTTTTACTCTGCCCAGTGGTAGCTAGGTACAGTTGAGAACCTGATTTCTAGCTTTAGGTGTTCCTGAGGTCTCCTCAGACACTGAGACATTTAAGCAGTGGTTTAATTCCTCTATTAATGTAAATGTTAAAAGCTTGCTGTAGTTTACTAGTTGTAACTTGAAAATATTTTATCTAATCTTCAGGAAAATCTTTTGATATCTTAAAACATGACTGAAATTTCAGAAAATATACAGGTTTTTCAGAAACAGATTGGGTAAAATTCTGAATAAATGTGCTTGGGGAACTGAAGTTAGGGTGGGGACATCATTGCATGTGATAATTATGGCTTGCAGCATCTTTACACTGTTTACATGAGGTGAAAACAAGCGTCTATGACCTTCAAGGAGTGAAGGCTTAGAGTAAGAATGTGACTGATAATTGCACACCCACAGTTTCCATTTATCCTGACCTAAAAAGAAACTGGTTGTTGCTTCTGAATAGCTGAGATGTGATCATGCAGTTTAGAAAGGGGTACTTTGACTTAAAACTATCGTGAGTATTATTCTGCATTTAAATTAAAAATTCTATCTACAGAAGCCTGATGCTTGTGTTGTCTAGAGTTTCTGGACACAACTTTGTTTTAGGAAGATATTGACAGTAGGCCAGAGTAAATAGGTTTTGATTTTTCTTATGATGTTAATGGATGTGGATTTGAAGGATTTTTTTCATTAAAGGTGTCACTTCATATTTGCAGTAGTTCCAATGTTTATTGCTATCAGTAATCTTTTTATGAGCATAAACCACAATCTGACACTTTTTTTTCTTACTCCCTTGTTTCTAATTTTTTTACAAGGAGTTAGCATAATGCCTTAACTTGTTGAAATGGTCACTAGTTTACACTAAGTGATTCTAGAAATGCTAGTAGGATTTTGGAGGCAAATCTCGTTTGATAGAAGTCAGTGACAGGAAAGCTTTCTTCTGCCTTTTCTCTGCTTCTACTGTTGTTACTGAAGCCTTGCCCCAAACTGAATTAGAGTGGAGGTGTTTTTCCTCCACGTTTCTTTTATCCTTTTGTCAGTAGAGTGCTCAGCTTGAGGAAGGGAAAATGGCACTTAGAGAGCATTTCATGTACTCTTCAAACAGTGCAGCTGCAGAGCTAAGAGCTGTGTGTTGAGAGATTTGAGAAGGGAAAGAAGTGTCTCCAGCAGTGTGAGGGTTGAGAAGGATATCCATGACCTGTTTGTGCTGGCTCACTGTATGGGGTCAACATCACCCTGCACATGCTATGGCAAGAGTATAATTCTGTGTAGAAAGTTTGCTTGCATGAAAAAATAACTAATGAGGAAACAAAGCAGATACTGGAATTTCTGAAAGTGATTTATTTCTTGTTTTGCATTTCAGAACACTGATCCTAAGTCGTCTGTAAAAGGTGTAAGTGGTCAGCTTGGAGAGGGGCCTAGTGATGGACTGCAGCTGTCCAGTAGCCTTCAGTTTCTTGAAGATGAACTTGTGTCTTCTCCTTTACCTGATCTTACTGAGGATCAGCCTTTTGATATTCTTCAGAAGTCCTTGCAGGAGGCCAATATTACTGAACAGACTTTGGCAGAAGAGGCATATTTGGATGCCAGTGTAGGTTCTAGCCAACAGTTTGCACAAGCTCAGCTTCATCCTTCTTCATCAGCATCCTTTACTCAGGCTTCTAATGTTTCTAATTACTCAGGTCAGACGTTGCAACCTATAGGAGTTACTCAAGTGGTACAGCAACCTGTTGGAGCATCTTTTGCAAGCAATACAGTCGGTGTGCAACATGGCTTTATGCAACACGTTGGAATTAGTGTTCCTGGCCAGCATTTGTCTAATAGCAGCCAGATTAGTGGTTCTGGGCAGATACAGCTGATTGGTTCATTTAGTAATCAACCTTCCATGATGACCATCAATAACCTCGATGGATCTCAGATCATACTGAAAGGCAATGGTCAGCAAACACCTGCAAACATGAGCAGTGGCCTCTTGGTTCACAGACAAACTCCAAATGGGAACTCGCTGTTCAGTAACTCAAGTTCAAGTCCAGTAGCACAACCCGTAACTGTTCCATTTAACAGCACAAATTTTCAGACTTCATTGCCTGTCCATAATATCATCATTCAAAGGGGTTTGGCACCAAACTCTAACAAAGTTCCTATTAATATCCAACCAAAGCCTATTCAGATGGGTCAGCAGACTGCTTACAATGTGAATAACTTGGGAATACAGCAACATCATGTACAGCAAGGGATTCCATTTGCTTCTGCAAACTCACCTCAAAGTTCAGTAGTTGGTCCTCATATGTCTGTTAATATTGTTAATCAACAACAAAATACAAGAAAATCAGTTACACCTCAGACAGTTAGCAATGCTGGAGGTAGTATTGTTATCCATTCTCCTATGGGACAGCCTCCTGCACCTCAAAACCAGTTTCTCATACCTACAAGTTTGTCTGTTAATTCTAATTCAGTTCATCATGTCCAGACCATAAATGGACAACTTCTTCAGACTCAGCCTTCCCAGCTGGTTCCTGGCCAAGTGTCTGCTGAGCATGTAATGCTCAACAGGAACTCTACAAACATGCTAAGAGCCAACCAGTCGTATTCAGGACAGATGCTGAATAATCAGAACACAGCTGTTCAGCTTGTTTCAGGCCAGACATTCACAGCTCCTGGAAACCAAGTTATAGTAAATCATGGAACTTCCCAAATTGTTGGTGGACAGGTGCCACTGCAGCAGGCGTCACCAACCGTGTTGCATTTGTCACCCAGCCAAGCTAATGTTTCTCAAGGCAGATCGAGTTTTACCACCATGTCACCTGGGCAGTCCACAGTCTCAAATATGTCAGCTTCTAACAGATTTGCTGCTGCAAGTTCTTCTGGTTCAGTGCACCCCAGCCTGGGAGCATCAGTGCAGTCTGTCGCTTCGGGAGGGAACTTTACAGGTGATCAGCTGGGCCAGAGCAGAGCTCAAGTTGCCGTCAGTGCGTCGCATCGTCTTCCAGCGTCCTCCTCCAAGTCTGTCAGCACCTTCAGTCACACCTCTGTGGGAGTAACACAGCAACAGTTTGCCTTTGGTCAGGTATGAAAGCTGCTTGAGAGTGTAGCCAAGGAAAGGCTTCTAAGCTGTGCTAAAATACTCAGAATGTTAATTTTGCTGGTTTGTATTGTTACAAGTACTGTGGAACTGCTGAAAATTACTGTAACCCAGTCATCGTTTCACTTGGTATTTTCTAAATCTGTCACTGAGTGAACAATGCTGTCACTTTGATTAATTCCAAAGATTTTGTTGGTGATTTATTGTATTGTTTTCAAAGGTGCTTAGCATTGATCTATTTCTGCTCCTGTTTAAAGGAATGGGCATTGTAAGTTTATACAATTTTGAGCTCTCCTGTAAACCTTACCATAAAGACTCAGGTTCATTTTTAGCACTTAAAAGTCTTTTGACCTCACTAAAACCTATGCATTTTGCAAGGTTTGACTTACTGAAATTAGAGATGAAAAGGTTTCTTGGGCTTCCTTTTGTTATTTATCACATTGGCGCTTTTGTTGTGTATGCCTGGAGCAGTTAGAAGCTTTCAAATTTGATGCAAAGACAATGATGCAAATGTTTCTTAGAATCCTTAAAAAGAAATCCCTTTTAAAGCAGTTAGTAAAAGCATAACATAAAAAAACATTCTAACCTCTAAGAAGTCAAGATAGTAGTTAATAATCTGAATTTGTTTTTAAGGTTTGATGTGGTTTATTTTGTCCAGTAGATACACTTGCAATATATATTCAACTCAAATTTTTCTGTTTTCATAAGTGAATTTAAAAATAATAAAAAATTTTAAAAGAAACAAAATTCATAAAATTCCAGAGTGAGCTGCCGATTTTAACTCAGTGACTCAGTGAGTTTTCACACAATTAGCAATAAGCTATTCAATTAATTTCTGTTCTTTAAATTTTTTTTTACATTTTTAAAAATCTTTTTTTTTTAAGCTTTAGCATACTGGTCACTCTCTCAGAATGCATTTGCACTAATTAGATCTTTGTCTTTTACTTCTTTTACTTAGATCTTTCTCTTTTTCCAAAGGCCTGATGGATTTTTTTTTTTTTTTTTTTAACTAAACCCCAAATCTGCAGTGAAATAATGTCTTAGAAAATAATGTGTATTTAAAAAAATTAGAATGAACATGTTGTGGAAGAACATTTGTAGTCCTTGCTGAGACTTCTGGTGCAGGTTGTAACCTTTTATTTGCAGATGAGTAATTTGAGGCTGGTCTGACTTTCTCTTTGTGTGTCTACATCTTCCTGTTTGCAGGTTATGTGCTGGGTCAGTGAGTTTCAGCAGTTATAAAAGCAGAGTATTTCTTATTGTTGTAAAAGATCATTTTGTTTTCGTGCTGAAATTTCAGTAAATGGGAATTTGCATAGACCAAATGCCACTATTTGCCAGAATCTTTTTAGTTTCTTTGTTCTTGCATTTAAAACATTGTACTTTATACTAAACCATGTATCATTTAGTTGCTAAGCAGTGGAGGGTTTGTTCTACTGTGGGTATTTTTTGTTGGGAAAGCATCATTGACATCTTGCAGTTTGGGAACTCTGAGAAGCTGAGTTTTCTGAGGGCCACTTGTAGTGGGAAATCAGGGGTCTTAGAGAATGCAGCTGGTATATATTTGTGCTGTTAGTGTAATTTCTGTTCCTTTCTGATTTACTTTATAAAATTCCTGAACTTGGAGGGATTGAGATGTGTGAAATTTCACCACTGAGTTTGAAGTTAAAAAAATATACACAGATGAATTTTAGGTGCCTTTTCCTTATTTTTCTTAAAGCTTTCAGTAAAGATTTCACTGTGATTTTTTTAAAAAATTATTTTTTATTTTATGTATGTGACACAGAAAAAAGCTGTGAACCAGACATCACCAGTTTCTGCATCGAAGACACAGGACAATTTGAGACAGCCTCAGCTAACAAGTCTTCTGAGCAACACACTATCAGGTCAACTAAGGTCTTTTTAACATAATTTTCTTAATTTTCTCCAGCAACAGAGATTCTTTCTTCTTCAGTGTGTCAGACTTGCATTGATGCTCATAGGATTCTAAAGGTTGTTGGAATCTTATTTTTAGAAGAATTCAAACTATATTTTTTCAGTATTGGATGTGTGCTTTGATTTTTCCCAACCATGGCACTTCATTTTCTAGAGTGAAAAGTTCAATCTTCAAAATTAGCAGTTAATTCTCCCCTCTACAAAATCCAAAATTGTACGTTCTTTCATTTTTTTTTTTTTTTTCAACTTAGAAAGGTAGAAACAAGTAATTTTCAAAATACGGACATCTGCTAAAATTCCATGACACTTCTAGAATGTGGTGGCTGCTTCAGTTACAGAGGGAAGAGAAATAGGTATTACAAGGTTATGTGCAGGCTGTCATCACTCACTTTGTTCTTGAATGTGTCACTTTCAGTTAGAATAGTTCATCCATTGTTCATGGCAAAATAGCAGCTTTTCAAGCAGCACTGTGCTACTGAAAGAGCAAAACCATTACATTCAAGGCAAGCAGAAAAATGCAGTAACCTTCCTGTTCTCTTTGTACATAAGTACCTTTTGAGTAAGGTCCTGTACTCTGCCTTGCTTTTATTTCCTTGTGTACTGTTATGTATAAGCTGTCCAGGCAATTCTGTTCAATCTGTGTGTCTTTGGGGGGAAAAAACCACAAATTCTTGCTTGTTTCAGTAACATAGCATGACTGATGTTTGGATTATGAAGCAAGGCAATTGGAGGAAGTCTGCCTATCTAAAAAAATCTAGGGGAAAAAATATGCTTGCTGTCTAAGTACTTCCAAGAGCTCTAGAAAAACTTGTGTAATACACTTGAGGGAGGGTTAGTACTAAAAACTTGATAAAATTTACTGTATGATTTTAGGTAAATTGTTGGGACACTAAACTTAAAATACTTGAAATTCTTCTTATGTTGCAGTACCATGTAGGATGTGTTTTATACCTGAGGATTTTTGTGGTTTTCAGGACTAAATACCAGTCGTGTTTGATTTTTATGAGCTGGTTTCTCCACAGGATAGTTGCACTAATGCTTTTCTCTTTCCTAAAAACTCAAGTAAAATTATCAGGATAGGCACACAAAATTATTCTCCTCTTTCTTAGGGTGACAAGAATCTTTTAAACTTTTTTTAATAGGACAGGACTCTGGAGGAAAAATCATACAACAATCTCTAGGAACAGCACAGCCACCAGAAAAAGTGATAGGATCATCATCAGTTCAGCAGAGTATACAGGTAGAGAATACTTCTATTTATGTTTTCCTGTCTCTCATGGTTTTGTCTGGGATAGAGTTAATTTTCTTCTTTGTAGGTGGTACAGTGCTGTGTTTTGGATTTGGGATGTGAATAACACTGATAACACACCAGTGTTTTAGTTATTGAGCCATGCTTAGTCTGCAAGTCATGGCCTTTCCAGTGCCCCAGGCTGTACCAGTGAGGTGGTGCAGAGCCAGGACAGCTGGCCCAAACTGGCCAGAGGAATATCCCATACTGTGGAACATCATGTCCTGTGTATAGATATAGAATTGCCTGTGAGCTGCTGATCACTGCTTGGGAATGGGGTGGGCATTGGTCAGAGGGTGCTGAGCAATTGTATTGTGCATCACTTGTTTCTCCTGGGTTTAATTCCCCCTTTTTCTCTTTTTCATTACAACTTTATAATAACTATCATTACTATATTATTTTATTTTGTTTTTAAACTGTTCTTTCCAACCCACAAGGTTTACTTTTTTCCCAATTCTCTTCTCCACTGGGGTGAAGGGAAGGTAGTGAGCTTACAAGTAAGAAATCATTGTAGGTTTTTTGTAGAGTATATTAACTCCCTCCATCTTAACAAATTCTATCTTGGCATAATAAATGTTGGTTGTTTTGCAAATTGATACATTGAATGCTGCTTTGAGATTCAATTCAGTAAGTGGAGTCTGGCTGTACCATTCCCTGAAGATCATTTCGTATCCCATAGCAATTGGGAGTTGGCCAAAAGTTTGGCTGTCTCTTCTCATTATTTCTTCCAAACTCTACTGTTGTCTAGCTGATTGGGAGAGAGTGGTTTGTGAGAAGTAGAAAAGTTCCACCTGGTCTTTTTCTGTTTTATTTTTTACTGCAGTCCTCTTTCTTTACCATCAGAAGTTCTCCCAGGTAGTGCAAGTATGTACGAAAACACTGTCCAGGATGGGTTTTTTTGGAGAGGATCTGACTTAGAATTTTTGTTTGTAAATGTATTTGTCAATGCAGTAGGACAGGAATATTTTTCCATGTCTTATTAATGTCCATGTAGAGCAGAAGGTACAGCAGTGCTCAGTTAGGTGGTCAGCCTAGTTGTGTAATAGTTGGTCAGATTTCATTCTGCTTGGGGGTAACTACTTTTTTTGCTCTGAAGTTGGAGGCTTTTTGAGGCAAATATTCCAGTTGCCTGCCATGAGTCTTTATCCCCTCAGAGAACCTGAGGTCTTAAGAGAGTGTTCCCAGGAAAAATTTTGATTTAATTAAATGTCTAAGTAAAGGAGAAAATGAATTTGATCTCTACCTGACAGGCATATCTGTAGCATTGACACTGAAATAGAATTCCTAGAATGACTTCTACTACCTCCCAGCTGCTGTGGCTTTTGAGAATTAAAGTGCACAATCTTAGCCTGCTTTCCTCACAGATACTCTAATCCATCAGTATCAGGCAAGATGATATCTTCTGAGAAATGCAGACAGTTTGTATGAGCAGATTTGTAAAAGTTTTCAGTTGTATCTTTCCTTCTTTGCGCCTGTTAAATTTGATCATCTCTTTCTTAGTGAAATACGTATAAGGCACAACAGTGGAATTAGTCTACAAACAGCATTTCAGACCTTTGGCTTATTTTTGTGGATACAGTGCCTTGTGAAAATCGGAGATAGTTGAAAGTGTTTATACTTATATGGTGGTTACAGTTAGTGCTGGTGATGTACCTAATTGAGAGAAACAGATCCTGAAACTTAGGCTTTGCAAATGAGGAGATATATTGTAATTTGTCTTTTATTTTGAACTTAGGTGGATGGTCATTTAGTTGGACAGAAAAGGCCTGCTACTAAACAGTTAACTAAAGGAGCTTTGTAAGTCACTGTTTCATTGTAATTTTGTTGCAGAAACCTTAATTTTTACTTTTGTCAATGTGAAAACTCTGTACAGTACATTAAGTGTCTATCATTAATTTTTTTGTAGTATTCTGCAGCAATTACAGAAGGATCAGGTACATGCTGTGACACCAGATAAAAGTCGGTTCAGATCATTAAATGATGCAGTTCAGAGACTCCTTTCATACCATGTGTGCCAGGGATCGCTGCCAACAGAAGAAGATTTAAGAAAAGGTAATTTTCTTTTTAAAATTTGGCAGTAAGTTTGTAATCAGCATATTGAGAGAATTCTCAATGTGAATTAGAGCAATAAGAAAAGGAGCATTTTAAAATTTGTGCAAGTTATTGAAGAACAGTGTTTGAAAGTGTCCTTTGTCTTTCTAGTGGACAATGAATTTGAATCTGTAGCTACACAGCTTCTGAAGAGGACGCAGGCTATGCTGAACAAATACAGATGTTTGCTTATAGAAGATGCAATGGTAAGGTGTAGAACCCAGGTACACTCTGTTTATGGGATGGGATTCAGTTTGTTAAAAAAATATCTACAGAACAGGCACATGAACTTCTGTTCTCTGCTTCTGCTTTGCTCTTGCACTGAATAGGCTGTGTGATGGTCAGGAGGGTGATTTTTGTGTATTTCTGTGGCTCATGGAACCTGAAATGATGTTGATGTTGTCCATTCAGAGGCCTCTAGCTGTATTATGATTGTAGCCAAATCATATTATGGTTTAGGAAATCATTGTCCTTAAAAGCTAGGTGCAAGTTCATCAAAAGTGCTTAAGTGCTTTCACAATCCCAGGTATGAGGTAAAATAAAGCTGACAAAGTTGCTTTAAGAATGTATTTTAATAGGATCAGGAAATGCCATTGTGACTTTAGACATGCTAGTTTTCAAGCCTGGAAAAGTTTTGAATTTGAGTATAATAGACATTTAGATAATTAGAGACAGGAATACATAATATAACTGTTAGAATTAATATGGTTGTAAAGCTAGCAGTTGTGTTGTAAAAGGTCCTAGCCATTAAATATTTGCAAGTATTTGCAGGTGCAAAGAGAGGATGGAGGTTGAGATTTGTTTCTTTAGCATCTAGTATGTTGTATGGCAAATCCCATTTAGTAATTTTGAAAGATTTATTTCACATAGCATTCAGGTTTGAAACCAGTTGCCTGTGTTATAGCCTAGTGCAGTGAATGTTTTCTGTGCTGGATGGATCCAACTGGCTTGAAGACATTGTAGCAAAATGCAGCTCTGCTCCAGCTAGTTAAAAGGATGGGAGAGAAGTGCAAGGATGATGATAGGGTGGTCCCAGTTCAAGGTTTTTGCTGGTTGATGCCCCTAAAAAAGAAGGATATTGTACGAAGTAAAAAACCATTGTGGTATACAGTAGTAAGCATACTCATTTGTGGAAAAGTACAATTGATACAACTGGAATATCAATTTCCTGTTTTAAAGTCTTTCCCAAATAAAATTTTCAATACAACGTGAATAATATTTCATGATTGAGTTTCAGTAGTGTTTGGGTCAGAGTTAACTGTTGAACTGTGAGTGTTCTTTGCAAATATGTAATAAAAGAAGTTTCTTTTTCTCTGAAAATTAACTAAGCTATCAGTGTTTTGATTTGGTACCAACATGAGTCACTACAGAGATTGCTTGTTTTTTTCCTTTCCTCCAGCGGATAAACCCCTCTGCAGAAATGGTTATGATTGATAGGATGTTTAACCAGGAGGAAAGAGCATCTCTGACCCGGGATAAGCGTCTTGCACTTGTGGATCCTGGTAAGTAATGCTTAACTTCTAAATTAAGTGTAGAGTGTTTAAAAATAGTTGTGGCCACAGAAAGACACTGATTGCTATGGATTCCAGTTGTTGAAATCCTGAATAAGCATTTGCAAGATAACTTTGCATGACTCCAGAATCCAACAATCCAGAGACACTGTAGGGTTGAAGCAGTTATTTGTGGGGAAAACATATTTTATGTGTTTGGCAGAGAAATGTTTGAGTTTCTTTTGACAGCAGTCATGACTCCTGCAGTGCCTCCATTCTAGCAGGGAAGAATCTGAGTTTGCTTGCAGCCAGAAAGAACAGCACTGTTTGAAGCATGAATACTCATGTTCATCTTAATGAAGTGTTGCTCTTGGAGTGTCATGGCTGTTTAAATGGCAGCATTTTTAACTGGGATATTGTTAAACATAGCACCTGGAAACACATTTGTGTAAGACTACAGCTACGATTTGTTTAGAGGTTCTGCATGATCTGCATATTTTTAAAGATATTCACAGGTTGTGTTGTAGAAATTATTAATCTCCAGAGACCATATTTGCATATTTAGAATGCTGGGAAGTGCCCTTAATCTGGTTTTACAGTGAACATTCGTGAGCAGTATGCTGATTAATTTAGTGCTAATCTCCTGCACTGTACACAGCAGAACACTTAAGCATATGAACATCTCTTAAAGACCCAGATCTGTAAGCTGTGGATGTTGTTTGAATTTCAGTACTCAGGAATTGTGTTGGAGTGTCAGTTATTTGGATGTGTAGGTAATTTTAGTAAAATGTTGCTACTTAATTTTCAGATGGTTATCAGGCCGATTTTTGTTGTTCTGCCAAACAATTTGAGAAAACAGCTGAAGAAGCACAGTCCAGCAAAAGTGACCATCAGTCTAGCAAAACATTACCTTCTCGAAGTCAGACTACCAAAACCCAAGCCAGAGACCGACCAAAATCCAGCTCAGCAGAGTCCACAAATCACAGTAAACTTCCTCTAGTGCCTAACAACATTCTGACACCACAAGAAGGAAAAGCTTCCTCTAAAAAATCTGAGAGCCTCACTAAAGCTTTAAAGTTTGAAAAAGCTAATTGTTCTTCTGAGAGCCAGTACGTGGCCCTTTCTGAAGAAAGGATGAGTGGGAAAGATCTTGCCAAGTCCTCTGAGAATTCTTCGAGTTCTGAAGACTTGTCAAAAATTGTGTCAAGAGGCAGTCAAGGAACACACAATAAAATATCGAGGAACACAGTTCAGCCTTTCTCAAAGGTAACGTGTAATAATTCACTTCAAGACAAAACTCTGAGGAGCTCTCCAAAGAATGAGGTTTTGCATCCTGATAACAGGAAAGGCTCTGGTGAACCCCAGCAAGACTTACTGCTCAGTAAGAGTTTAGAAACTACGTTTAAAAACATCTTGGAACTTAAAAAAGCTGGGAGGCAGCCACAAAATGAGGCGGCAAGTAGTGGCTCGGTTGATTTAGAGTTCCCTAATTTTTCACCTATCGCTTCACAAGAGAACTGCCTGGAAAAATTTATTCCAGACCACAGTGAAAGTGTTGTAGAAACTGACTCTATTTTAGAAGCAGCTGTAAATAGTATCTTAGAGTGTTAATAGTTACAGTACCATGGACAAGTTATGTTTCTCTTAGCAGAAGCAAATGTGAATGACACCACAAGTACAGCCTGACATGCATTTAAGGTTAACCTTTCTAAACTAGATTCTGTTCTGTGTTTGAGAGCAATACTCATTGTGGTTACAGTGAGATATCCAAGTAAAGTTAATCCTTGTTAGAATGCAGTCTGTTAGGGCCTTACTGTTTCAAGTATTATTATGGTAGTGCTTTTGATAATTGAGCAGTACTGCAACGTAACAGGGTTGCAGATTGTTAGGCCCTATATAATACGGTATAATATACTGACAATCACAGTCATTTGAAAGGATATATTTATTGAGGAAATGTTTTTAAAGAGTGATGGAAGCAACAATTCTCCCCTACCCTTCTCTTCCACAAATCATCAAAATTTTAGTTTTTCTGGAAAACCCACTGGTACCTCTATTCAGAAGTGATTATTTGCTTTGTTAATGAATCTGAATTCTTGGATTCTTAAGTTGGAAGGAAATCATCAGTGTGTTTACAAGGCTTCATAATTTAAACGTTTAAGTGCTTTTCTATTGCTTTCTGAGCAGAAACTAGTACTTGATATATTTGTAGTGGGTAACTTTAGTCTGTGGGATGATATTATATGATCTTAGTCACAGTGGCATGATATGGAATAATAAATGCTTGACTAAGGAAGGTAGAATGGAAGCCAGTAAATAGCAAAGTGTACAGGATGAGGCCATGATAGAGCCATGAATTTATATATATAATACATATATGTTATCTCTTGAGGAAAAGATTTTGCATTTTATAATTGGATGTAGTCAGCCTTGAGTCTTTCTGAAGTGGTATAAATGTTTTTTTTTAATTTGTTGTTTGGTTTTTTTAGACCAAGTGTCAAAAGCACTTTTATTTGAAAACTGTATTTGTAGCTTATATTTTAAGAGGATATTAGCCTTACTCTGATTAAATTTAAAGGCCAGTGTTTATTTTTGATTTCTTTTTTTGCTTTTTGCTGTCAGAGAATGTTAAATCATCCACCGTAGCAGTCATAATTATCAAGATATGTACAGACCAAAGTTGATCAGCAATCCCATTGTTTAAACATATCAAAAAATGTGTAATTATTAATTCATATTGTAAAGCCAAGTGAAACCATTGCATGGTTTGTATTTGGCTTGCTGTCATGTTGTTAAGATAGAATCTTATTATTTTATTTATTTATTTTAATCTATGACTTTTTTTTTTTGCTGCCCATGCTGCTTTGTTCTAGTTTACTTTGGTCATGAGTGCTTTTGTGCACATAAGCGCGCTGACGTTCGTCACGTGTGTGTAGTACATATGTCTGCTCAGGAGGATACAGCTTTTGTGGTTTCTAAGGTATGCTCATGTTCTCCCCCAGAACTTCTCCACCATTTCTCAGAAACGTTACCAGCCATTTCCCAGACTTGCTGAGTATGATTTTCATGATGTAAGAGGCTCATTGTGACAAGCTGTGGTTGTCAGTCAGATTGCCAGGAGAGAAACCAGAAGGTTTTGCTGGTGTGTAATTCAGTCCATCTGAATGGCACGGAAGGAAGCAGAATTAGATCCTTGGGATAGTAGAACATTACAGTGCAACTCAGTATTGAGCTACAGTCCACTGTCAGACCACTATAGGAAACCAAATCTAGAAAGCAATGAGAGAAAGATGAACTTCCTTAAAACTCATTTCCCCTTCAACGTGAATGGAAGTACTGGTTTTGTATGTTACTAATTGCCATTTAAAAAAATTGTGCCAATTTAAAAGTACATGTTTGTAAAAACCCAACATTCCCAAGTGTTCTATGAAATATTAATAAGTATTGCCAGTTTTAAATTTTTAGTTGAGTATCCACAGAATAGACTCTCAGGCAGTTAGTTGTTTTCATATTGGCAAAACTGACAAGATAGTCTTCACCTATTGCCTTTTTAGATTTAATAATATTCTCATGGCTGTGTATTCTGATGCATATTTTATTTTATCTCTTTGGAAGTTTAACCATTCTGAACTATTTAAGAAGGAGAGCAGTAAGTTACACAGCTGTATGTTAACTAGTTAAATGTTTCTTTTATTAAGGAGAAAAAAAAGTGAAGTTGCACATTCATCAGTCCCCTTGCTTATTGTACCACTTCAAATGGGTATGGGGGTTTCCAGCCTCTCTACAGCAAACATGTAACTGAAGTATCAGGGTATGTGTCTTCTATTGGGTCTCATTGGGAAGGGGGGACAATGGCATGTAAAAAATTACAAATTGCTAAAAGTAATCGTGGTTGATTTGGTCAGACCCATGTCTCTGAACTGCTGATGAGAGGAACCCCTTGAACAATCCTAGTAAGATTGATCTTAGATTGTTAATGTTCTGTCATTCACTCCTTTGAATTCAATTCCAAAGGAATTCTGGTACGTGGTGAAGCAGTAAATGAAAGAATTGTATTTTTGTGGTGCTTAAAAAAAGTTCATTAATCATATGGGCTCAAGTCCAGCAAAGTATTGTGAATGTGCATGACTTTAAACATGTTTTCATTATTTTGCTGGATCAGCATTGTGATTTCAATGTTATTTAATACTGCCTAATATTAAAACGAATTTTAAACTGGCAATTAAGAAAACTATGTTCATTTTGAAGATTTTGGTATAATTTATCTGTTAGAGTAGGGAGGCCTTACAGACTGACTTCACTTAAAGAGGATGTGTCACTTATTGTCAGCGTGGTATGGACTTTATTTGCTTAAATACCTTCATTTGTAAAGTATGTCTCACTTGAAATTGCTTTGTATACATTTTGTAAAAATATTTATAAAATGTTTTGTAAAAAAAAAAAGTATAACAAATTGCAGTTTATTTTGTTATGTTGGATAAATACTGTTAAAAGACACAAGTCAGTAAATATATTGTTAATCCATGGATAGGAAATGTTTAGTTGGAGATTACAAATTGAAACAACCATTGCAATACAGCCAAAGATTTGGGAAAAAATGTCTATCTGTGATTGTCTTGATTTAACCAAGCTGAATATTTACATTTCCAAAAGATGATTGGTCTCAGTTTTAAGTAATATGACTACAAAATATTCTTACTCTGCTTTTCATGATGCAGCTCTGTTATAATACACTTAGTAAGCCAACTTTCCATACTCCTTATGCATCTTTCTGAACATACACTATTAGGACTTGGTCCATGTGGCATTATAACTACATTCAGTAGTGTTAATCTCCAAAGAGAGCCAACGGTCCTGCCTTGTTGGTATTAGTAGTCTTGCCACAGTGAGGTTCTTGAGACATGCTCTCCTTCTCTGGTGTTTTTTCACAAGGTAGAGGAATCATCTTGCTGATGCCCCAGGGAGATGGAGAATGAGGGGGCTTTTGTCAGCCAAGTGGCTGCTGCACCCAAGCTGCAGGTTTGACTCATGTCACCTGCACTTGGTTATAGATACCTGTGTTTGGGCATTTTGTGAGAAGATGCTGCAATTGCAGGTGCTACAACAAATCTTCCTACTTTTATTAGAGGGATGATGAACCTTTTCTTACTGTGATTGAATTTTTCAGAGAGTATGCTGAGACTCTGATCTAGTAAAGCACTTAAGCCTGGAACTTCCTCACTTTATTTTTGGAGGCTGTGGAAGTGGAGCATTGGTGAAGGGCACTGCCTCTCATCTTGGAATAGGGCCTGCACTGTTGAAAGGTAGAAATCTTCATGGTTAGTATTTGTTATTTTGTCAATGAGACAAAATAAACATGCCTTTTGAATGCTTCCCACATGGATTCAGACAGCAACAAAAGGAATAAAATCAGTTATATATTATTTTAAGCTCTTTTTGGGTCAGAATGGCTAAGCATCTTGGGTTGGTTTTTTTTTTTCCTTTTTGTCATATCCCTGTAAAATCACCAGGCAAACCTTCTGCATTGCTAAACATTTTATATGAAGTCTATTGTGCAGGTATCTTCACCTAATAATATCCTTGTTATAGGAACATGGCATATCTTTTATTGCTTTTCAATAGCACTTTTATACTGGGGCTTGTTATGTTTATTCAAATTTGCAAGGCTAAATTTCTGAAGTTTTGGGTTTGTGTGTTAATGCTCAGCTAAATGAAGAAAGTCAAAACAGCATTCATTTTGAGGATCTTAATGAAGAAAAACAATCACATTGGTACAAGGAAAGGTAAGTAAACAATTTTAAAACTTAGAGGAATTTCTCAGTTTTTTTTTAAAATAAGCTTTTGAATTTTTCCTTTCAAATCATACACACGTTTCCTTGGAGTTTTCACCACAATGCATTTGTCAGCTTCAAGAAATGGGAGAAGTTGTCTTTGTGACTGGGGGGTGGACTCTCACCTTGGTTAAAGAAAGTTACTGCAGAAAAGAAGCAAGATCTGGTGAAGATCTGCTCATAGCAGCTCTGGTGCACAGGTGCAATGCATGTACAGATTTCAGATGAGTAGTGGTACTGAGTTATTTCTGATTTATGGATTGGCATTTGTGAGTGCTGCTAATCTTGCAACTGGTTATCATATTGGACATGGAAAAAGTGTACAAAATAATGAGTTACAATAGGTAAGCTCCAAATAAGCTTGAGGGAGCTTCCTCTACTAGGGAAGAAAACCCACAAAGAACACAGAGTGTCCAGCTGAACCAATATTTTTGGTAAAAGCAAAAACCTTTACAGTTGCACTGCTGTGTGCTGAAGATAAGCCCTATTTTATTTTTTTTTCTACTTACCTTGTGGGGGAAAAGTATTTTATAAATGGAGGAACTAGCTGCATCAGAATTTAAGGCTTCTTCTGTATTTTATGTGTGTATATACATATATATTAACACAGACACAGGTTGAGCATTGACCTCTTCTCCTGGGCAGCTAGTGACAGAACAAGGACAAAGATTCAAGCTGTGCCAGAGAGATTCAGGCTGGGTATAAAGGAAGTTTCTTCACTGAAGGGGTTGTTCATCACTGGAATGGGCTGCCCAGGAAGTGGAGTCACCATCACTGGAAACCTGATATAGCTCATCTCACAGCATGGCATTGCTGAATGTATCTGGGGCTGACAAATGGACAACAGCATAGAAATGCATGGAGTTAATATTATTGAGGTTGGACAATTCCACGTTGCTTTCATGGCAAAATGAATCAGGGATTTTAGAGGCCTCTGTTACCAAGGGCAAATAAAGTGTCTGCTGTGTCTGTGGAAGGTTCAATACTGAGTGCTCAGGAACAGGGACTTAGAAACATTTGTGTCCAGAGAAGGAAATTCACATGAGGCTGAATGAGAAGAGGCTTCAGGGTTTGGAAGAGATGAGCAGAAAGGTGAGTAGATTTGGTGCGTGTGTGATTTATTTATTTATTTATTTATTTATTTATTTCTGAGGTTTAAATTACTTAAACCTGATTTTAAAAACATTGGAAGTAATATAGATGGAAGTTGTACAGTGCTGTATCTCTTTATGTACTAGATAATATAATTACCATAATATTAAACACACCGCTCTTTTTTTCCTTTGCACCTGGGTGGACTATGGGTGTAGTGAATATTTTACTCAGCTGAGGATTTGTATGTCTTAACAGTTGCAAGGATGGGCTCACACACAGTTTGAAAGCTGTTTATGAAAGAACATATCTATATCTCTATATGCAAGGTTTGATGTTAATTTGAGCAAGGACATTGCTAAAAGCTGTGAGTCAGTTCCAAAGTATGGTGGGATGGGGGAGGTATTTTCATGCTACTGAGTGAGTGTCATTGACGACGTAGGTCCTTACTAAGAGGTAAGGAAGGTATGGAATCTATTTGCTACTGTATTGTATCTTTTCCTGAGGTTAAATTTTCCCCAGTGATTTGATTAATTTTGAGTTTTTAGTGAAAAGAATATAGGACGTTAAGAAGTCAGTAGTAATTGGAATTCCCTTTATGAAAACGCATTATGCTACTCTCATCTATTCAGAAGGGCAGCTTTAGTGCTGTGACAACGAGTCTGAGAGTTAAATCTCACTTCCCAGGAAGCTGAGGACTGCTTTTTTAAAAGTGAAATACTAACACATATGATTTTGTTAAAACTGAAAAGAAGGTATCACCCCACATCGATTTTGTTTTGTTTTAGCCTTTGGCAATCAAATTTTAACCTCCTAATAAGTAATAAAGCATTCTTGGATGCTTCTAGTCTTAAGTCACTTTGGCCTGTTTCTTCAGCAGTGTTCTGTCAGAGGCTGCATGGTTTGTTTTGGAACCATTTTAATGAAGCAGGATTCTACAAAAAAAATGGCATATTTTACCTGTGCTCCCGTTTTCCATAACTTTTGGAGGAATTATGTTCATGCTTTCATGTTTGTAAAATCTCTAGCTAAGAGACCCCCTCCTCTATTTGCATGCAGATGTGTTTAGCATCTACCCCACTCAGTGTAGGTATTTTCTTCCTTACCTGTCTGGTTTGGTAGAAATAAATACCAGGGCAAAATTATTGATGGCAGGGAAAGCTGGATTTATTTACTCTTTCCCCCCCCCTATCTACCATGCTCCTTCAGGCTTGGAGATGTTAGTAGTAGTTTTATGGCTCTGATACCAGGGTCCAGGCTTTGAAAGAATTTGAGACTGAAGATAGGAATAAACCATGCCACAAATGGTGTGACCAGGAGCCTTAAAACCTTATACTCAAATACAGACCTCCTTGTACTGCAATCCAAAAGCAAGATTTATGTTGAAATCCAGTTTTGTTGTGTGTATGGAGAAGAGGAGAAGGAGCAGATGTAAATTGTTACAGGTCTGCTGTTTTTTAGAACAGAAAAAAAGAGGATTTTCACTTGCTTCTTCCTTCCCTTCATTTGCTTGACAAGGTTGCAGGAGCTTTGTTGGTGAGTTGACAATGTTCTGTTAAAGGTTTAAAAATGAGAAGAAGGGTGGAAAGCAGAATATGCAGCTCTATTTGTCCATTCCCGAGGTAGCTCAGTAACATCAGGTTCTGTGCAAATAAACAGTAGGTTTCAATTATCTGCTGCTAATTATCACCCAAATTTGATTTGCACGCTCTTCAAAGGGACTCATATCTTTCCATTTAGTTATTTGTTTCAGTGAAATGAGTGAGTTTAATTCAAACCAAACGTGGGTCAATTTCCTACTGGAAAAAAAATGCAAGGAATGTGTTTATCCACCGTCATATCAGTTTAATTTTAGTTTAATGTATGTGGTGATTCATGGCCTTGGTGGGGAGGTGAATTTGTGTCAATTGGCTTTGCCTGTTTGGCAAGTTTGTGAAGGGCTTGGTCAGTTGTAGAGGGTCTTAAATAATTGTGCCAAATGGAGTGGTTCTGGTGGGCTCTGAGTAATGAGAGGAAGTTTTAACATTATACAGATGTAACCAAATTTCATTGTGAAGGCTTTTCCCCCCAGATATTGTTTCCCTTACACAACTTTGGGCCAGCTGGTCTTCACACAGGCTTTTTTGGTACTGCAGCAATTATCCTTTTAATCTTTATAGGCAGTATTTATTTATTTATAATCCTTTATAGACTGTATTTATCCCTCTGTCTGTAGTGCTACAGCCAGCAGTCTCTGAGAGCATTGAAACAGTGTCTCATGCCTTCCCTTCTACCAATAGCACCTATTAAAAACTATAGGCCTAGAGGAGAAATGAGGCAATTTAAGGTATGTCTGATGGAGTGCTTGACTAGGACATTTCCAGTGCCCTGGAAATCCTGCAGTACTCTGTCATGTGTACATTGTCCTGGGAAACATGCTCCAGGTGACCCTGCTTGAGCAGGGGCCTTAGACAAAATGACTTCCAGTCATCCCATCCATCCTTAACAACTCTGTGCTAATACTCAGTTGGCATGTAGAAAGGTTATTTAAGTGTGCAGTACTGGCTGCAGTTTTGAATTGAACTTTATGGGGCCACACAGGTAATGGTGTGTATTAAAAATACATTAATTTCCTCTTTTTCTGACCTAGAAAGAGGGCATACTGTGAGAAAGATGTTAAGACATTTTTACCAGTCAAATGGTTAGTATTTTACAGAAAATAACTGTCAGTCAAGTAGGTGTCATATTTAGCAGAGTTGTCTCGTGAATGAATATTCACCAAATGCCAGCAGCTACTGATGCTCTGCTGGGGCATCTCCTACATGCTGTAGCTCTAAACTCCAGGCAGTCATTCATAAAATGTTCACTGGGTGCAGTGAATGCTCTTCATTTTAACGTGTCTTGTCTCTTTTCACCATTAAAAATATTCTATGTTCATCCTCATCCACAATCTCTTCTACCTGGTCTGTTACCCTCTGCCAGCTCCCCCCTCCAGTCTCAATCACTTCCTTCAGCTCCTGGTGAAAGCAGTGCTGGCAGCTGCTCTCTGAGCACAGATGGCAAACTTACAGACCTTGTTCAGACACTTGAGCCTCTGCTTTTTCTGTCCCTTGAAACCAGTCTGTGTGATAAAAACATTATTCCTTATTTGTGATGTAATGGATACAGCCAGGGGGCAATCTGCCATGCAGTTGGCTGGGCAGGGTACAGCCACAGCAGGGAAAAGGGTGAATCCAACCAGGAACTGCTGCCTGTAAAGCTGGCAGTGAAAGTGTTGCTAGCCCTGGTGATTGGTAACAGGGACAGGGGGTTTGGGTACATGTTCTTGCTAAAAATTGTATCCAGGATTGTGCACTCGTGTTTCCTCTCCTGCATGCAGGGATGTATGGACCCTCCAGGGCAGTGCCCTCACAAACCAGGCACATGCAGCTCTGGCTGGGGGTGGATTTAGAGCCTGCCCTGGCTGTGGGGTGCCTGACTGCACTGAGCCTAGCACTGGGCTCTGGCCTCCTTTGCCCTCAGCCAGGTGGCTGGGTTTAGGCTGAAATAGCTGGTACCTCTGGATAAAGAACTTTCAGGAGTGTGGGGCTTGTTTTGTTGTGAATTTTTAAACCTTTTTTTTTCCACAGAAAAAGAAGGAATGGAGGGCTGGTTAACACTAGAATCTGGATAAAAGCTGAGACTTGCTCTGCAGAGCATTTTTATCTTACATTTTGACCACCTTCCAGAAAGAAGAGTATGTATAGATTCTACTAGGCAGACACAGTAGCAGTGCAAAGTGTGAATTTCTTCCAGCTATCTTAATGGAGTGTTGATTTTAAAACCTAATTTCACTGCTGCTTGCTATGCAATTAGCACACAGTGAATACATTTGGTTAGTTCAGTAGTGTGATACTATACTTTGCTTTGGGGTAGGTGTCATTAAGGACACTTCAATCAAAACATCTTTGTAAGGTAAATCATTAAGCAAAGAGCAACCAAAATTTGAGGCAATGAAAGCAAAAAAACATGCCAGAAAAACTGCTAATATTGTAATCCTATCAAAATTTATTTGAATGAAGTGTCAATTACTCTTATTAAAAATAAACAAACAAACCCCAAAAAGCCCCATCAACCCCCTCAAACCTGTCCTCTCCCCCCAAACAAGCAAACAAAAACCCAGCAAAACAGAGTTGCAACACAGGAAATTTTAAACCCACAAAGGGTTTTTTAAAGGTATCAAATAAAGTAGAACCTGACAAACGGGCTGAATCAGGAGAAGAGGAATCTGATACTGTCACATAAACTTGAAATAAAGGAGAACAAGATAGCTGATGAAACAAAGATAAACACCAATGAAGCAAAACCACTTTTATTTAGAATATAACAGTTCCAGAATAGTAGTGACAGAGTTACTATCTTGTGTAGTAACAACAATATTTACTGGTACAAATTTTTGAGCACAGTGAGATGAAGAAACCTACCCTGACTGAGGAGATTCTCCCCACTTTCTAATGATGAAGCCATTAATAAATATAACTTCCCAAGTAGCTTAAGATCTGACCATTGCTTCTCAGTAGTGATTTCTAAGTTACTTCTCTGACACTCTTGTTTATTTAATGATGTTCTTCACTAATAAGAAAAATGGGAGTTTTAAAGCAGTCACAATAAATCAGATGGAAAAGGAAATTATTTTCCAAAAATTTTGCAACACTCTGTGCCAGGGAAAGGATTTTTTTTTGTTTGTTTAAATATTGTGTATTTTATCAATTTTGGGTGTCTGTGGTTTGCAGATCATTCTCACGATTCTCCACGAGGTGGAGGAAGCAGCTTGTGCTTTGTGCTGTGATGTGGGAAGGGGCTGTGGGTGGCTGAGCAGGACTCTTGCTGCCCTCCTTTCCCTCTGGCAACCCCCACACCTTGCCACTCCATGAAGGCAGGATGCAGGGAAGGACTCTGAAGAGGTTCTTGCTGGTTTGCTCCTTTTAGGAGCAACAGTGGGGATTGTGGTATTATGGGTTCATCAGCAGGTCTTGAAGGGCTGCACAGAATCACAGAATGTGCTGGGTTGGCAGACATCCACAGGGATCTTTGAAACCCAGCTCGTGGTCCTGCAGAGTTGACATCCTTTCATGAAGGATGCTGAGTGACTATGATGGGAGGTTTGGTTCCACAGCTGTGTGCTGCCTGTCCGTGCTCATACAGCCAGGGGCTGATGGATCAACCTGGCTCTCTGAGCTTTGCTGTGCTGCACTGTACTCAGTCCTACAGGGCTGTTTCACTGTCAAACTGCTGTTCTTTATGGATAAAGTACAAGTAGGGAAAATAACAGCTGGTGCCTGTGATTTAAGATGTTCTTACTTATACTAGATTTCTGCTGAGGGCTCTGACTCATGAACAGTATTTCAGATTTTCTGTTGGCTGTAGTGGGATTTGGAAGGACTTACCTTGCACAGTTATCCCTAAACCTGGCTGTTGCAGAGTCCTGTGTTTTTAGTCTTTACATCTCCTAAAAACTCCATTTAATTTGTAATTTCCTTTCCTTATTTGAAGCCCTCACCCGACTGATTTTTATTTTTGCCTGTGAAGCATGTCAAGCCCAAAATAGAAAATACTAGTTTTAAAACTTGATTCAGTGGATTTCTATTGGGAGGGAAAAAAGTCTCTCTTAACACTCTTATGTGAAAGACACACCACTGTTTCTGCTTTACCTGTTCATCTTATGGCAGATCACTTTTCAAGGCATTAAAGTGTGTTTGCAGCCTGCTAAAGGTTGTTTGAGCACTTGAAATGCTCAAACTCAATTGTATCCCAAATAAAAAGTCACTAGAATGGGGTGTTATCAGGGTGATTTGCAGTTAGTGAACACGAGAGCAGAACTGCAGACTGAGATGGTGAATTGCTTGAAAAGAAGGCTGGAAAGAGGTGTTGAGCCATTTCATCCTCCATACCTGATCCCCTGTGCCTATCCTGTTATTGGCAGAAGCTTGTTAAAGATTGCTTTTGTGAGCTTGCACAAAAAGTAATTTTGCTTCCTTTTAGCCTGAACATTTTCTAGGAGCTGCTTGCCTCTGTGTTCCCACAAGCATTGTGTGGCCATAAATGAAGCATCTGAGAGCTGCAGTGTGAGGTCAGAAAGAACTGGGATGTGAGGAAGGTGAGGACTTCATGAATAGTGTTGTATCAGGGAAAATATCCATGAATATGTTATTAAATGTAGGAGGGAGTCTATTCTATTATGTCCCAAATCTTTTATTTTCCGGGGGGACAGGCAAATTGTTGGTTGGTTTAGTTGATGCTCTTTTTTTTTTGTTCCCCTCCCACCTTTTGGCTGTGCCACTTCCTTAAAAGAAGTAAAGATTCTTTTTTTTTTTTTCCAAAATACATGGGGGCTTCTTCCAGCATAGCCTTGCCAGTTAGAACCATAATTTCTTCTTGATTCTGACTGATGCACCTGTGATAGTAACTAATTCACCTTACAGGCAGGACTTTGAAATTTCTGAAAAATTCGGATAGAAGATCTTCAGGTGAAGTTTGGTCTCTCCTCCTTTATATATGTTACCTTGTGAAAAGCTAAATAATCTCAATGTAAACTTCTGAAGAAGGTTTACAGGATCAAGCTTTTCCAGCTTCTGTGACAGTTAAAAGAATATGTTTTTTATTGAAGACTCATTTTAGTGGGAATCTGTTAGTGTGGTAAAAGCAGTCAGATGACCAGGCCCCAATTCCTCTTCAGAGGCTTAAAGTTCAGGTGACCATACTTATGATTAATAGAATCATAGCTTTCATAGAAATAATTCTGCTTTGGTAATATGGAGATTTAATGGTAGTATGCTTTCTCTGGGTGGAGGCATAAGGGTATGGGAGCACACTTTAAATTACTTGAAGAAAAACCACATTTATTCTGAAGTATGTAAACTTGGCCAGAGATAGCTAATCTCTGGAGCTGTGCTAAATTATGTGAGTTATCTGTCCCCAAAGAGACAAAACTTATCTCCTGAGTCCTGAAAATGTGTTTGCTTTGCTATTTTATTTTTGATACAGGACTCAAATTGGGCAATACCTATTTGGGAAGCAGGGTGGGACAGCAGTCTCCTTAAAGCTTCACTCTTAAGGTGAAGAGCTTTCTCTGAGTGATGAGTAGGGAGGGACTGCCTTCAATTCTCTAGTAATGGAAGGGTGAGGCTGGAGCAAGGACCAGACCCAGGGGCTCTCTCTGGTGAGGGATGGCCCCTTGCTGATCCATGCTCAGGGCTGGGAACAATAGCAGAGCCTCTCAGCAGGTGCCCTTGGTGCTTCCTGAAATGGCCCAGTATTGCTTTTTATCTTCTTTTTTCTCTTCTGCCAGAGTTGGGATTAAAAGCAAGAGAGATGGAATTTTGTGTTTGGACTCAGGTGTTTATTAATTCTTATGTATAGTACAGTGAGTGTTACAGCACTTCTAGCTAACAAGCTAAAAATGGTGAAATGGTGATGTATCTCACTCGTTACAAGGTCTTTTAAGGGTTAATTATCCCATTAAAAACTAACACCTAAATTATTTTTACTATTGACCCAATGACCAGGCACCTGTGACCCGCAGTGCAGTATTTTCTATCCAATAAAAATTATATATGCTATATATATACACCACCTATACACAAGGAGGAGAAGGTGAAAAAGAAACCTCTGCCCTAAAAGCTCCATCTTGCTTTATAGCTATGGCTATATTCTAAAACCCCCAAATTCTCCACCATATGACATTACACACTTCTATTCAAACTACACATCAGTGATTCTAGTTCTATCACTCAATTTTGGAGCCTTCTCCAAGGCCTCAGGTCAAAAGCAGGGTTCTTTTGGGGAGGTCAGTGCCTGACAGCACAGAAAGTTCAAAACTCCCAGTTTTCCAGGGTTCCAGCAGCCTCCAGCACACACAGCCTGGGATGCTGCTCTTGCTTCCCTGCTGGACCTGCATGGGAGAGGGGTTCACAGGCATCCCTCCAGCCCTGCTGGCATGGAAAATTGCTATAAAATTGCTGTAAAATAAGGCAGTAACTATCTACAGGAATCAAATTTTACTTCACAGGTCTTAACTCCAGCAGACTGCAGCAGTGTGTGTGGAATGAATTCTGTCTCTTCCTTTTGGAATGAAGGCTTTAGTAGCTCAAACTGGGACCAGTCTCCTGATATAAGGAGATCTGTGTTTTAAGATTGCAGTTTTTTTCCCCCCTGTGGAATTCATTAATCCGATTTCTATTTCCCTTTATTGCAAAAATTCTATAATTTCTAGTATTTTAAGACTTTATCATCCTACTTCTATTTGGTGGTAGCTTAAGCTGACTGGAAAAAAAACAACCTATAAAACATGTGGTGAAGTGAAAAATACACCAAAATTTCGCTTCAATGCTCTGGCCAAATCTGTCTTATGGGAGTTGCTACTCTAGCCTCTGCTCTGTGCAGAGACATTTTTCTCATCTTCACTTGTGCTGCAAAACTGTGCTTCCTCTTATGCTGAGGCCAAGCACATCCTGAGAAAAAACTGCCTGGTTTGCCAAACATGCAGCTGATGACACGTGTATTTATGCTCCCTGGCAAACTAAGTTAAACAAACAGGGACTAAGTTGGGCAGACGTTTTAGGAGGTAATACTTCATTATAACTCCACTATGAGCTGCTTATTCTTCTTCCCAATTATGGCATCCCTATGCATCGCTTTCCCAGGAGAGGAGTATCCTGGGGAAAAACAAATTGCAGCATACAAAGCCTTGGAAGAGCAGTAACTGTACAGGAAGGGACAGTAGCTGGAGTGAGGGGTCTGAGCACATGTAAATTTGTCTCATTTTGTTCAAAGCATGGTTGTTTCTACCTCAGATATTAAACTGTTAAATTAATTCCTGAAAACTCAGTGTGCCTGAATTCAAGCAGTGTTTCAGTAACATCAGGTTCTGTGCAAATAAACAGTAGGTTTCAATTGTCTGCTGCTAATTATCACCTAAATTTGATTTGCACGCTCTTCAAAGGCACTCATATCTTTCCATTTAGTTATTTGTTTCAGTGCGATGAATCTTTAATTCAAACCAAACGTGGGTCAATTTCCAACTGGGAAAAAAAAATGCCAGGAATGTGTTTATCCGTGGTCATATCAGTGTCTCTCTTTAGTTTAATATATGTGGTGATTCATGGCCTCAGTGGGGAGGTGAATTTGTGTCAATCCGTGAATTGGCTTTGCCTGTTTGGCAAGTTTGTAAAGTCACTTGTAGAAGGTCTTAAATAATTGTTCCTAATGGGATGGTTCTGCTGGGCTTTAGAATAAGGAGTGCAAGCCCTGAAGTTACACAGGCACAGAAAAATCTCGTTAGACTTCAATTCCCATCCTACCCATAAAAAGCTGTCTGTGTGAGGATGAAATGGTGAGATGGGATAATGGGATCTAGACCCTTTTCTACTGCTTTGAATCCAAACTTTGAAAAGTGTGGGTTATATTTTACACAGGCTCCTTGGTTGTCACTGTGACCCTTTGGCTTGTGCACCACCAGAGCATTTCAGTCACAGAACTGAAGGATTTCTGGACATTTTTCTTTTTAAAATAAACAGAAAGCACCAAATGCAAGCAAGAGGGCTACAGCAACAAGAAAACTTCATTGTAATAAATACCACATGTGATCACGATTTACGAAGCAGACAAAGAGTAATTTAAAAAGAGAAATCCTTCTATTCTCTTTCATGTGGCTAAAGGCAGCATAATTTCTGGCTGTCTTTACTGGAGATTTATTCAAAGATTTAACACCCCCTTCTGTTTTTCTTCTCCTGGAAGCTCACAGGAGGACACTTTATTAACTTGCTGTTCTTAAGATTCACATCTGACCTCTGATTTCTTTTAGCATGGAGATAGTTGGTAGAAGTTCTGATTTTTTTTTATTTAAAGAATACTTTCAAGATAATTTATTAGTATGATGTTGTGTTTCCTGCAGTTTTTTATGATTTTTTTTTTCTAGGGACTGAAGTAAATACCAATTTTTTTTGATCAGTCCATGAATACTGAAAATACCTCAAATTCTATATGTTGTCTTTTAATAGTTTAAAGATAGGTTATCTAACACCTCTACAAAAGAAGAACCTGTTTTCATTTGGTACTCAAACAGTCTGAAGTGGTGACCTAATGTAAAAATGTTTGCTGTTGACAATGGAGGAACGATTTCAGCTTTATAGCAAGTATTTCTTACACATCTCTGTTCTGGGCTTCTGCCAGTCCCAGTTAAAATCAGGGTGCTTCTGAATTGGAGCTGTAATTACAAAATGGACATCCACTGCATTTTTACTGTGACTATATCTGCAAGGTATCTTGTATCTTAATAGAGTTTGATACAGGGAATTCTTCTTTGTCAAGTGGAAAGTTTTTCTGGTTGGGTCAGTGTTTCTGTATTCCAGTGCTGTGTGACTGGTTAATCTCTGTAGTATTTTTATGGTTTATTTTCAGTCCTGCCAAATCCAATCCAAATAGTTGTATGTTTTCTTCCCTATAATGAAGGTAGAGTATGTTCTGGTAGAATTGGTACAGCCTACAAGACACATTAGAAGTTGTAGGATAGAAGATTTATATTTAGGTTGCCCCAACATTTGTTGACAAAGATTGGGGGTGGGGGGTCTTACTGTTTAAAGAACCCCAAAGTAAAAGTAAACTCTGGAACAAGTTCTTTCCTGTCACAATAGAAGTGGAATAAATCTTAAAATAAGGATATTTAGATTCATAGATGTATTTAATGTAAATTCTGTGTGTGTTTTGTAAGGCTTGGTTGTGATGCTCATAGACACACACCTCTTTTTTCCTAATATGTCTCTTCTGCCTTGGTGATGGACAGCAACATGAGAAAAACTTTGCTTTTCTATATTCATAGGGTTTTCATATGATGTATTAAAATTATTTGTCTCAGAGTGAAGCCCTATATAAATGGTTACCTTTGTAATCATTCTGAGAGAGATTTTGAGAGTGGATAGTGGTGGGCTTTTTAAAATTCTTCAGTACTTTTACTGTAATTTTCATAGAGCTGGAGCTCACTTTAGTAGAATCTGAGCATTCACCTTTTTAAGGATGACCTGTCTGCAGGTTTTCTGCCTGGAATAATGCTTATACCACATGAAGCATGACACCTTTGCTAAAGTAACTTTGAGTGGTGCTATTTTGTGGCAGTTTCTCTGTTCCCATTCTCAGTCCTCCAAAGCCTCTGAACTGAGACTCTGGGAACTTGTGAATATGATTGATACCGTTTGAAAATACCAGTTCTGAATGAATATAATGGCTTTTTCTTAGCTATTGCATAGTATCTGGTATCCTTAAGGATTTGCCTTGCACACTCTTGTTTCACAGTTCTCCCTGTCTAGAATTTCTCTCTGAATCAAAAATTCAGAGAAAACAAGGGCTTGAAAGTGGGCTCCAACTCATATTGCTTTCTAGGCAAGGGAAAAATAAAGAACCCTCTAATCACATTTTTCTGACATTCAGATCATCATCTTATTGTGTATCTAGCTCTACAACCATTTCTGTGGGAACAGTTCAGAACTTTAATTAATTTTTCCTCTTTCCAAGAGGAGGAGAGTGACCTGAAGTTCTCTTCTAGCCAAGTAATGTAGAGTAAATGGCTTTTAAGAATATATTTTTGAAGACATGATTACTTTAAAATTCTTTTGCATCAGAAGCAAGTTGGTTTGTTGTGTTTTTTTAAGGCACCAAAATACTTGAATTTTCCTTAATAGTTGCTGTTCATAATATCATGGAGAAGGAATCTGTCCCACTCCTTAATCTTTCACTCACTCTTTCTGTCAGTGTGTCTCCCCAGATAGCTTCTGTGACCCCTTTCTCTTAGAAAGCTTTTTAACTGAAGTGGTCTTTTGATGTCTAGTTTTTAGTCAGCTTTGTTACTTGGCTCAGGAGCCTTGTGTTGTTGACTCATCACTTATGAGGAAGATACTTAACTACAAATACTCTGAGGCATTCTTGGTAATTCAGCACAGAGCCTGTACCTATAAGATGCTGTATCCATTCAGTCATAGAAGAAATGGTTACAGAATTACAGCCTGGGCAAGAAAGTAAAATAATTCTTTGCTTTGTGCATCTAGCAATTTTATTTCATTGACTAGTTTGCTCCAGAGTAATTAGCACCCCTACTGCATGTTACTGCTATCAAATTGGTGACAGAGAAAAATCTGTGTGTGACAGTGCTTTTATCCCCAGCCTTGTGCTGGACATTTGTAGCTGGACTGTCTGAGATTCAAATTGCCATTATGTGTGTAGGAATCTACCCAGCAGTATTTGTTTATTTCTGCTTTTGGTCCAACAAGTCTGCTGGAATCAAGGGAAATGTTTAGACTTTTCTCCAGTCCTAAAGTACTTTGAATTGTTTGTGTAATTACAGTCAGAAAGCAAGTAACAAAATAAGAAATGTGGAGAAAATCAGCTCAGTTATACATGACTTTAAATAGATTAAAAAAACCCCTCAGTCCTGACTTGAGTACAGCTCAGTCCTGAATTGAGAATGTGAAGAAATTAACTGACTAAACCTTCAGTGGGGCATGGCAGGAACAAGCTCTTGGAGAACAAAGACAGGCATTTTATCCCCTAAAATTTCCCAAGTATATCCTAGTTAATCTTCACACCTGAGGAGTTTTGGGGCTGCTGTGACCCCCCATGCTGCTTTCACACATAGGTAACTTCATTAATTTTGCCAGGGTGAGGTCAGGAAATTCTCAAAGCACACACCAGGCTGATAATCAATCTTTTATAAGGACTCCAAGCTTAGTGCTGTCCAGGGCATAAAAAACACTCTGAGAAAAGTCTTTGACAAAATATCCATGTCTTTCCCCCCCTTATGGTACTATTAAGAAAAATAGGTCTTTTATGTCCAGTGGAGAAGCCTTGTACAGCCCTGCATGCCTCTGACACCTCGACACTGGATTGTGTTATCGCCGTGCGCTCCATCTGGAGCCGAGTGCTGGGATCCCTGGAAACTGGAGCTGCTGCACAGTGTGGAGCTCCATGCCAGGAACACTTGAGATCAGCCTAGCTTGCTGTTAATAAGTTCCTGGGAAGAATTCAAGGTGTTAGTTGGAGCCTATAAAGCCCCAAATGGTTACCCAGGAGGCTGCTTCCCTTCCTGCAGCGCGGCACTCGTGTCTGGAATCAGCCAGAGACACCCGACCTTGGCTTTGGAATTTGGAATTCACTTCCCACATCCACCCTCCTGGGCTGGGATCTGTCCAAACTTAGTGTGTGCTGCAAGCTCAGCCTGTTCTGCCCAGTGGTCTGGTAGGGGATGGTGTGAGGTACTGGGAATTTGCTTTCTCCTGGGGATGGTGTGTCGTTTTACCTGCTGGTGAGTATTTTTAGTTTTTTGTTTCCTTTCTCTTTGTGCTAGAAAAAAGCACTATATTGCTTTTTGAAATGGATCCATAGCTGCATTTATACCTGCAACCATATGGCTGGAACCAAGGCACTACCAACTGCCTTTCAATTAATTAAATTTCTGGTCCCATCAAAATCTGTGGATGTATGCAGCCTGTACCTGGTGTGACAGGATTTATTCCCCTGAGCAAATCATTTGAGGTCAGATATGAATCTACAAAGAAATTCTATGTCAAGATGGATGAGATGGGGAAACCCTGATAATAGGGTGCTTATCTTTCAGACTGAGAGCAGTGATGAGCCTTATGGAGCACCAATGTCAGCTGGAGAATGCAAAGCAAAGACAAGCAAAACAGAGTAAGGAGAGGCAAAATCCATGTTGGTGTTTGTTTGTGTCATCTGCTTTACTCTCAGCTTGTTAAGCCAGGTGCAGAAGAGGGGAAGCTGCAAGGGGGTGGGATGTGCTTGACCTTGGCTTCTGATGGAGAGAGGCAGGATGTGCAGTTTCAGCTCTGCAGTACAGAGAACACTGTGCAAGCTTAGCTGACTCTTCCTCAGACTGTATGAGGTGCCATGATAGGGTCTCAGAGAGCACATTAAGGAAATTAAAATGGAAAACCAAACCTGGGATGTTTGGGTATCTGAGTAATTTTGCATGGCTGTGCTGTGCCCTTTGAGAAAGTGGTTGTAATAAAAATGTTGTGTCTGTAATAATGTAGTTCATGGACAGGAAGAAATTATGACAATTTGTTTTGTTTAGCAGTATAAATAATAATACAAATAATAACATATACTAATAATATATAACTGTTTTAAGAGGAGAATCCAATGACTTAATGAGAGAAAGATCTATTACTGCTCCATTTCACCAGGAACTGTCAGAAGAGGGAGGATAAAGTGTTAGAAAGTTGAGAGTATATATAAATCCAGAGGCTGGAGTGTTTTATTCACCAGTGGCTCATCCCTAATATTGTTTGGCTACAGACCAAAGTTCCTATCTGACAAGACAGGATGTAAAACTCTGAGTAATCAATCCACCAAACAGCACAGGCCAGATTTTTCTGGTTTTGTGTGTGTAAACAGTTTGTCCCTGGATTTATATTCCCATTTGTTTAGACAGATCCCAAATTTAGGTGTAACACTGTGGTTATCCACAGGTGAGAGGACCTGTATCCCCAGTGAACCCTGTGGGCCTCCCACCCACAGACCCCTGGAAGCACCAGGTCCCAGTGCAGCTCATTCCTTCATAGAGAAAATGTGTCAGCTGCTTGATCAGCCCAAACTTCACCTTTTTCTGCTTTCAGCCTCCCAGCTATGGGGATATAGCTCTTCCAGGCAGCCTGGAAACCTGCCTCTCCTTTTTAACCCCCTAGATATTTGCACAGTGAACAAGCCCCTCACGTCTGTCATGGCAAAAGGCTTTTCTTCAGAGGTTGAGCCATTCTGATGTAATTGTGATTTTTCTAAAGTGTTCATTCATTGCCAGTAAAGAACCATTTTTTTTTTTCCTAGGAAAATACTGTGTCCCAGCTCTAGTAAGTTTATTTGTAAGCCTGATTGACACATGATGGGATGAAGATAGACTGACAGTGAGTGTTTCATTGATGTGAAATTTTACACCATATCTGGACATAGGATATGCTTGGTTTATGATCCAGCTGGGCATGCTTGTTAGTTATTGTTGAGGTCAATCAAAGTGTAATTGTAACATAGGGAAAGACGGTCCCAGGGCTACAAAGGTTTGCTTCCAACAGCTGCTATTCATTACTCATTAAACTTTACCTTCTGTTTTTGAAATTAATAACCCTTGGCTTTCTAACAAGGTATCAGACGTGCAGAATATAGACTTAAAAATCAAAGATGCCCTGGTTTCATCCCCAAACAAGAGAGAGCACAAAGCACTTTAGCTAGCAATAGTAGTTGGCAGCAGAACATAGTGTTTCTGTTTGTGGAAAACCAGATGTGAGTTAATTAACCTGAAATTTTCGGGCACTGTACACTGCGTGTGAGAGAACTGACTGGTGTACAATAAACCCCAAACTTATGGAAGGCAGGGGGAGCACTCAAAACTTCAGTTAAATAAAATTTCATAAAAATTAGGGCAAGTATATCTCAAGTCTGCAGTGGGGGAATATCAGATGAAACAGAGTTCATTCAAATTGGCACTTGCATCTCCTTTAAGGCAGCGATTTTCCAACATCCATTCACCAGTTTGTTTGAAGTGCAGCCCAAGCTGTAGCTCAGGACCATGGCCAAAGCAGGCACATGATGTTTCTGTCCTGTGAATCCCATTCCTGTACTCCTAGGAATGCTGTCTGACTGAGATGGCACATGGAAAAGTCTCAGGAGACCTTTGGAGCATGACTGGGGACAGGGGCATTCCCAGGCAGGACCAGGCACATTTTCCACATTTTATCATTTTGTCATCACAAAGGGCTAATACACTGTGGCAAAAAAAATGTGTACAGGACACTGTTCTGAGGCTGAGTGTCTCAGCACAGGCCATCTGTGGGAAATATGGTTAACTATGGTGCATGATCACAAGACCAGTAACTATGCTGGTATATCATAAGGTTAATTAAAATTGGTCTAAGTGTGTCAACACAGCCATCTTCCTACTCTCTGAACCAGGTCTTTGATGTCCTTTCTTCTTCTTTGTAAATTCCACCACTTATTCGTGTGGGGTGCTTTAAACCATCACTAAATGTTACACTTATGACATGTTTCTAAGCAAACATTGGGATATCCATTGCACATGAGCATGTTTCTTCAGCTCTGCTGGCCTTGTTGGGCAGCTTATCTGCTGCTCTCCCTAAGTCTGACCTTTCATGTTTAGTTACTTTAAAGACACTAGAAAACCAACTATCTACTCAATTTCCTTGTAGCTTGGGGGTAAGGTTAAAATATCA
This sequence comes from Luscinia megarhynchos, assembly GCA_034336665.1. Lineage (NCBI taxonomy): Eukaryota > Metazoa > Chordata > Aves > Passeriformes > Muscicapidae > Luscinia > Luscinia megarhynchos. The sequence continues at coordinate 88,681,834 of CM067565.1, read as the reverse complement.
TGTAGCTACCCTATGTTGGACATCATACAGCAACAACTGGTAAGAAAATATTTTCTTTTTAAATACACAGTACATTTTGCAAGAGTACATAAGGAGTATTCTCATTCTTACTCTTTGTCCTGCAGAAAGCCTGATGTTGTTAAATATAAAAAGTTGCCACTGGTGTTTACCTTACTAAATCTGCTCACATCAATTGGTTCTGCCTACCCCATATTTCAAAGTGAAAAGATGGGGAAGGTCACATAGATTGCCCCTCTCTTCACTTCTCAGCTTAAGGGTGTCCTGTTTGTAATTAAGGAACAATTTCTCGTGGTGATGGTAGTCAAGAAATTTTTCTTTCACTTCCCTCTTTCTCATTTTTTCACACAATGTGTGGAAAGGTATATGAAAGCCAGAAAACAGATAATACAGTTGGAAGATTTGTCATTCCAGAGGTAATTTTTTTTTTTAATAAACTCTGAAACAGCTTCTGTATATTCATATTCAAATTCAAGTGCATAGACTATCAGCAGTGAGTTTGGAGGTGACAGGCTGAAGGCAAAGGTTTTGATTGCAAGGCCATCTGGCATTGTTATGAGAAAAGTTCTTGAGTGCTTAAAAGAAACCAAAACCACATTGCTCAGTAGGTGCTGACTCCAATGAAATTGAACCATCTCAGTGCAGGTTTGCTGTCTGACTTGTTGGAGAGACTGTGGGAAAATCAGCTATTTCTATACTGATGAAGTGGCTGTGGCTGAGAACTGTGATTTTACGGGAAAAAACGTGGAATGGAATGTTTAGCATGTTGAAGCAAAATGTTTTAAAATTGTAACTATTTCTTTTTTGAGCTTCCTGCAAGATTCATGCAAGATGTACCTTTTTAGAAGGCCAGAAATATTTTGTTATTTCAGTCTAGTCTTAGAGAGAGAGACTAAAGAAAGATAAACTCTGTTTAGTATCACTGAATGGTCTGAAAGTGAGAAATACAGAGAAATATTGTTCTGGAGAATATGGAGAGTTTTACTGAGGTTGATTTCCTGAAGTCTGGGCTTTCAGATTTCTTTGAAACTTAATTTGTTTGCCTGCTTTTCTTAGAGTTCATGTGCTGTGTTTGGTTATAGGCCCCAGTGCTTGGGTGGAACTGAAGGGATTAGGGTGGGATGTAAGGGCTTTTCAATCTAGGTCAGATTGGATTTAGCACTGACTGAAAATGACACCAGTTGTTCAGCATTCTGGATCAAATGTGCAGTGGCCAGATTCACAGCAGGCTGGGTCATCTGAGGTCATAGTGCAGCAAAAGTTGAGAAAACACAGCCCCAGCTGAAGCAGGGCACTTTCAGCTGCCAAGCAGGGACAGAACAGTGTGGCTATTCCCACACAAGGTTTCGTTATTCCTCTGTGTCTCCTTCCTTTTTGAGACCAAACACTTTATTCCTAGATGCCACATGTGATGCAATTGTGAGCTAGGAGAGCATGCATCAGGCCAGCCATAAATCTGACACTTTTATTTAGTTCTGCCCTTTCCTTTGCTCAGCAGAGAGAGGAATAGGAATGGGAAAAGGAACTGTTTTCTGCTTTGGCACACCAATCTGGTGAAAGGCAAATGCTGTTTCTTTGTGTCTCCTTTGACCCAAGCTGGGCTATTTGTGCCATGCCTGTGGAAGAAGATTCAAGCTGAAATGCACTGGGTGACAGTAAACAGCCCAAAATCAAAAGAATGGGGCTTTAAATTTTGTTACCTGCCTTCTACATACCAAGCCAGGTGTGTCTGCCATGCTTGTTGCCGTGGTATCTAAGAACTACAATTAATTTATTGTTTGCAGTACTGGAGCCCCAGTTCAAGGCCTTAGTTTTGTATGGATGAAGCAGCTCAGCCATGCAAAAATTAGACTTCTAATGTTTATAATTTTAGCAAAATGTGGGGCCCTCTCTGTAACCAAGATTTTTTTCCTACCAGTGGAAAGTGAACTCCAGTGACTTTTCACCTGCAGACATGCTGAGCTGCATTGGTAGATTATTTCATGTTTCAGGCAAAAAAGATATAAATCTTCATTCTCTCTGTGATAAATTGTGTGTTAATGAAGATAGACCTTGCTTTGATATGAAACCAGGTTAAAAGAAGCATTCTTCTGATGAGGCAAATCCAGAGATAGTGAAAACAGCAATTTAGGATACAGGAGTAATTATGGATTCCAAAGAGGAATTTTGCTGTGGACAATATCATGTTCTGTGCAGCTGGACTCAAATATTTTTTGATATTTGAGTTAAGATTTAAAGGGTGCATTCACAAGCTACTAGTACAGATAATTACTGAAAAATTTGGTGCTGAGTTTTGGGCACAAGATGGATTTCACTAAGAGCAAACCTCCTCTGTTCCCATAAAACAGCCTTTCACTGTGTGTATAAATAGTCTTGCCTTATTCCACAAAAAGGGTCTGCAAATGAGTAACTAAATGGGAGAAGGGACAGTTCACCCAAAATGCTGTCTGGAGGGATTGCTTTGAAGCTCTCCCATATCTCACATGCAGCATGTCAGGAAATGAGCCCTCAAATTGGTTGATAGGATGTCCTTGGTTTGACTCACTGCTGCATTATTCCAGCAGTTTTATATTGATGCATCACCATGGGAATGACCTCTGAGCTTTTTATCTCTGTGTCTCATCAAGGCATTTATTAAGTATCTAGCCACTTTATAAACTGAGTGCCTTTCAGCCCTGTGCACAAGACTGGCAGCACTAACAAGTTGCTACTGTATATCCACTCCATCTTCAGCACCCAGTCATTCAGAAATTGGTGGAATACAGAAAATCTCCTGATACCTGCAGATTGGTCACATATGTCCTGGCACAAAGCACCCTGAAATTACTGGGGACTTGCTAAAGGCTGAAAGGTCACCTTCAATAATGATTATTCCTTTTTTGCAGCTCACTTTCTGTCACAATCAGGCTGCACATTTTGGTGTTGCTTTCGTTTCTCCCACCAGTATTGAGTGTTTTGAGGAGGGAAACAGCTCTGGCCTCTCTGTTGTTCTGCCAGATGCTGAACTTCAGACTGGTACTTGAATTATCAGTTTCATGTGGATGATGTTACCTGTCTGTGTTGTGATCCCGGATGATACAGTTGGTGTAGGGTTTTTTATCATATAAAAGCTAAAACCTGGAAGAAACAACTTTAATTTCCTCTGGAGCCTTATGAAAAGTATCAAGGGTGTTCCTGACTTGTGGTGACAGAGCTTTTCAGCATACCCTGGGAAAGAGAGGCTTCTGGGCACACATGGCAGCCAGACACAGCTCACCCACCCCACGGCGTGCACAGAGCACCAGCTCATTGGCTTCCACCCATGGACGTGCTAACCAGATACTTTAATTGCACTTGTGATGTGCCACCACGTGTCTGGGGTCACACACTGGCTGCAGATCAGGCTGAGGTTCCAGAAGACCACAAACAGAAGTGATAAGGGCAAAGCCTAATACCTTTACTCTTATGAACCCTCTGTCTCTGATATTACATCAGACATTCATGAAAGGACAGACAGAATAAATTAGTCAATGTAAAATGTATCTGAAAGCCTGAGATAATCCTATAATTCCCAGTATTATCCCTAATAACATGACTGTAAAACCAGTGATGAAATGGAGCAGAGAGGTCATTGCATGTCAGGGTTCAGATAAGATCTTCTGTGGATTCTTTCCTGTGAGATCTAACCAAAGAAGTTGGAAGTAATTTGAAAAGAACTCTTTAAAGCAGTCTTTACTCTGAAGGGATTAGGAACCCACAGATGAATATGATGTTCCTCAGTCTCCCTGGAAAAAAAAATAAGGACAGCCTCAAATTACTGCAGAAAAATCATTAGAATTCAGAATTCAATTCCCAGGCTCAATGCAGCACATATTTGGTGTGTTTAAGGAATACTAAGAGGGGACTTTAAATGGATCCTACATGGGCAGCTGATTTAAAAAGCTTTGGGAAGGGTCTTTCATCTGGGTCAGGTTTTTGGGAGAAGGAGAGCAGCTTTTAGGAGTTACCTGTATCTTGCTCCCTATTGTTTTTATTTTTGTGTTGGGACAGTCCCACCAGTAGGATCTGATGGATGAAAGGGGGCTGAAGGAAGTGGTTGATGTGCAGGCTCAACTGATGTTCAGCTGGTCCTGTGCCCAGAGCTGTGTGTTGAGGATATGGGTGCCTGTGGCCCTCTGGCTCTTGGGATGCTGGGATGGCTGTAACAGAGGGGCCAGCAGCTGGGACAAGAGCATCAGATGAACAGGTCACCAAAAGTGTGGTGATGCATGTCCTGAGCTGAAAGCATAGTCTGAAACCAAGAAAAACTTGTGCTTTCTTTTTGCAGAGAGAAGGTAGCAGAGTGTAACCAATTCCAAGGCATCTGCTTGTAAATTAGTGGTGCTGGTGACGTCTGGATCTTAGTACCACAATGTCCTTCTTGAAACCACTCCCTCCTTGAAACCATTCCTCCCACAGGATCCCAGGAGAAAGGGTAAGCAAGACTTTCTGGTTCCCCCTGGAGAAGGCTATGAATGCAGGAGGACTTTCTATGATTTTCCCTGGAAAGGAACTGTGGTTGGGACATATGGTCTTCTAATTTGGAAAAAATCTTATATTTTCCAGGGTGCTTGCCATAAGTCAGGGAGAGTTTGGGCTCACAGGAAAGATGGGTGGGCGGAAAAGATTTTTTTTTTTTTTTTTTTGGTTAAATTTTATTTTTCCACTTTGGGCTCTGGCACACAGTGTTTCACTCTGCTGTTTGAGATTTTTACCAGTAAAACCTTGGGAAGAAAGGAACCTTCTTCCCTGTTGCAAAGCTGGTATTGTTTGGGATACCCTGCTGGGCTTCTGAAGGGAAGTGATGACAGACACCCTGTGACAGACGTAAAAACCAGCTCTGGAATCCAGCAAATCCAGCGTGTGAGCAAAGGCTGCTCTGACTTGTGTGTGTCTTCATCTTCTCCTGCCAGTTTCAAACCAGGCTGTGTCAGTGGAGGGCTGTAAATGCTTCTTGGGAGAACTGGCTGCTCTGAAGAACCGAAATGGGGAACATGACTTACAGCTCTGAAGTGTGTAGTGCATTTTCTGGAGAAGCAGTGATTGCAACACAGGGATGTGGAGATCTGAGCTGTAAAAGCCTGTAAGGCTGATAAGCCACCAGGGATTCTCTCGTGCCATACAGGGAAGATTCCTAGTCCTCAGTACAGATGTGAGGCATCCACGCTCAGTGAGAAAGAGCTGAGCCCCTCAGACAATTATAATTAGGTCATTAAAGTTAAATGCCAGACTGTATCTTTATATTGCAGTAATAAAAGGGCAGTGAGAACCTCCAGTAAAAGTGTCAGATGATGTGCTATTCCCAACCTGCGATTCCTGTGGATTATGGGTGAAGCAGCAGCCAACACACAGCATATTTCCCACGTCAACAGATCTAGTTTCACAATGACCACTGTGAAACAGACACAAGACTCTGACAGGCGAGCTCTGGTCCAGTTTGCTTTGACAGCAGGGATTGCTTCCTGCATGGAATCATTTCCAGTGCTGTGTGCTGACCATCTCCCACTGAGAGCAAAAGGATGGAGATGAATGAGAAGCTGCACTCATGGCAGCAGAAGAGGCAGAGAAACAGCATAGACCTAACATGGTTAACCAGGCTTGGCCACAGGGACAGCCTCAGGGTGCAACAACAGCTTTCACTCCCCGTAGCAAACACAACTTTGTCCACTGGATGGATCCATCCTGAAGGAAGAGGGACCCTAGGCTAGTGCTCCTCTTCATATCAAACAGCAAAATCAGCCACTTGGCACACCTGAAACTGCTTATTGAAATCTTTTCTTCTGTTTCTCTTTGTATCCTGATAACCATATATCCTTGCATATTTATAACTTTTACAGGGGTTAACTCATGGGGATTGCCTTGGGGATAGAAATACTTGGAAGCACTGGAATTCCTGTTTCCCCAAGTGTGAGTGGATGTTATCTGTTTGTGTCCAACTGAGTCTTTGATATCTTCAGATGGGAGGTGATGGTGATGCCCCATCCCCTTCATGCCAGCCATATATCTCCCTTCTGGCACCACAGCTCCTCTGACATCTGACCTGAGTACTATCAGTTGCAGCACATTTAGTTGCCTGCAAAAGCCAGGTATTTGCTGTAGGGAATACCATTTCCTGTAGCTCCTGGCAGACCTGAGGGGCTAGAAAAACATCACTGTGCAGCACTCTCCCCTTGACACTGTCCAAAATGCCTTTTTTCACTGCAGAAGAGACCCTCTGTACATACATAGCTTGCACTTTAGAGACTGCTCAGCCTTGCACGGGGGACAGGATGGACAACACTAGATGAATGAATAATTATGCAGAATCTCACTTCATTATTCTGTGTTTTTTGCCAGCTCTTTTGGGTCCTACACATTTCCAAAGCATCCTTTACTTAGAAAGCACCAGAGGTGTAAATATCTGTGAATGGTAAATAGGTAGTTGATCTCTGTGGGTTTTGTTTGCTTGTTTGTCTAAATTCCCCCCCAGCAATGTTGATGTTCAACAGAGATTCTGTTCTGCCTCACTGATGATAGTACAAGTATTTATTTCCCCCACTATCTTCAGCTGCAGCTTTATCAAACCTACTGGCCAAATCCAAATTGTTTATGTACCAAAACACTCTGAGTGCTCCAGCTGAGAGCTCTGACTTTATTTTTAACAGTTGTACTTTTTAGTGTGATTCCTGGGAAGCTTTGCACAAAGCCCTTCTCCCTTAGCATTTGAGTGTAAAACCCCTCCTGTGGTCAGTCAACAGGTAGGAGCTGCTGGGGCCAAGCACAAGCCTGACTCATGTGAGACCATGAAAAAAGGTTCTACAGTCTTTATGGAAACTTGGGGGAGGCTCCCTAGGAGCACCAAACTGGGAGAAAAGCCAGCACAGGAGATTTCATCACTAGCTGTAGCTGAAAATTTCCTTTTGCCAATGGGCTTCCCAGTTATATGGAAAGAGAGGAGGGCTTGTGACTCCTGACTGAGGGCTAGTGGCATAGGAGAGAAGGATATTTCTTTCAATATGATCCTGACAGTAAAGCCCCACTTGGAAAGGCTCACAAAATGTCCTCTGCCAGTTGATATCACCTGGACCTACATTTTAAAATTAAATATTCACTGTATTTTTTTCCTTCTGAAGATTGCAGAATTATTTTAATTTTGTTCATCCTGATGAATATAAAGACATAAGGAAAGACTTTGCCTTTTTTTCTCAACACCCATTATTTAATACAAACTATTTTGTCCATTTGAGAACAATACTTTCACCAAGGTCTAGTAACTGAGTTCTGACTTTATTTTTAAGCCATATTTCACCTGATGTTGAGAGGGGATGTACTCCTTTGCTCCTCTGTAAATTAGAGCTCATAAAGAAGAAAGACCAAGCTTTTCTTGCTGACAGAGTGCTTTGGAAATTTTGGTTTGGAGTTTTAAATTTTTAATATTTTTATAACTTGAAAGTAAATAGATTATTAGGACTTTTTTTTTTTTAATTTTTTTTGTATTGGGGAAGAAATGGCAAGGAAAGATCAGAATTTCAGATCTCAGCCTGGCAACATCAGTCTCTTGAAACCAGTACTTTGGAGGGCAGTTTCAGTCTGCTGATTTGTTTGATCTATTACAAAATCCTCTCTACCAGTGCATAGCTACCACCCACTTATATTTATTATGCAGTTTTATTTTTGCTTGGTAATATTTTTCTTGTGTTTATTTTAAAAGGTCTACATTTTGTGGTGACAGTCTCCCATTTTCCAAATTAACTGCTAGCAGATGTTGCTGCGTGGTGTGAAGCACACACAGCAGCTGAAACCGCCAAGGTCTGGATACGGGCTCAGGAAGAAAAAATCCTTGTGTTGTTCAAGCAGGTTTCAGGAGTGTCTATAAAGTGCTTGTGTAGAATCTTATTCAGAAAATAAATTACTGTTGTTTTTATAGCTTTTAGCTGGTTTTAGTGTTTGGAATTACTGCTGAAACCTCACAAGTCTGTACCACGTTTTAAGAAATGAAATATCATTCGGGCAGTGTTATTTAGGAAAGGATTAGCTGCTGATACATTATATACAGGCAAATGCAGGTGAGTCCTACTGAGAGCTACAGCAGCCTGGTTTTGTCCCTTCTAAAATCCCTGCTGTTGTTGCACTTGTGCTAAACCCTAGCTTGTGGACCTAAAATCTCCAGTGTGAGCAGAGCGCTTCGAGGAGGCTGTTTTTGAAACAATTGCTGAAAATGAGGAATGAAGGGTTGTGCTTTTCCTTTTGGAATGAAGTATTGCAATTTGATTGGGTCATTAGGTATGCCCTTGTTTGCATTTTTCTTTGTTTGTTTGTTGCATCTGTATGATTTCACCCAGTTTTGGACAAACCAGGACACATTTGTGAGAAAGTGAGGATGTGTGTATTGCAGAGTAATTAAGCTGCCTGCACCATTTATATATCCTCCTATTGCAATTGCTCATCCAGGTAAACAGGTAAGTTATAAGCACTCCCTGTTCTTTGTGACTGTCATGAATAGGGCAAGAGGGGGGAGTGTCACAGTGCAGCAAGTGATTCACTGCCCAGCTTGTTGCTGGAGTGCTCAGGAGGAAGTGTGGTCAGCGTTGCTGTGGCTACATCACAGAAAGATTTTAAGATCTGTTTGTGTGTGTTTTTGTTAAGACCAAAGCAAATATTAGAGAATCACAGAATGGCCTGGGTTGAAAGGGACCTTAAAGATCATCTAGTTCTACCCCTGTGGCATGGGCAGGGACATCTTCCACTAGACCAGGTTGCTCAAAGGCCCCTCCAACCTGGCCTTGAACGTGTCCAGGGATGGGCAACCTGCTCCAGAGTCTTGCTACTCCCCAGAATGATGAGCTTCTTTCTAATATCTAATCTAAACCTACCCTCTTTCAGTGTAAAGCTCCTTGATTTATCACTATCTCCCAGTGTAGCTGGTTCTGCATTAGAGCAGGGAAATTGAACAGGAAAACTTTAAAGTTTCCTTTAAAATCTACCATAGTCTGTCTGAGCCTTGCTCTGCAGTCTCCCTTAAAGAAATTGGAAAACTAACTGGATTTGCCCCATTAGACGTGCGACTGCAGAAGAGCTGCCCACTAGATGTCACTGGTACTTCACTGAAATAAGATTTAAAGCAGCCCTCTCTGGTAGGTAGCTAAAAAGAGATGAAGAACAAGTGGGTGCCATCCTTGTGCTTGTACCCTTCTTGGCTCCACTCCTGTGCAAGGGCTTGTGGTGCCTCTCACTCCACGGGGCATCCTGTGCTGGCCCAAGGAGCAGAGCCATCCCAGGGCTAGTGGTGTGCTGGCTAATTCCTCCCACAAGCCTAAGGCTTGGAAATTGGACTGTTTTGTATGCTGAGGTTTTGAGGAGCCTGTGGACGGTACAGGACTGTTCTTTGGGATGAGCACTGTGCATGCAGATTTAGACAAATGCCTTTCTCTTTGTGAAAGTATTTCAACACTGCTCTATTCACTAGGACTGCTAAGGATTTTATTTTCCTTATCTTTTGAAAGGCAACAGCTAATTCTGCATTTTGATTCTGAGACAAAACTCCATGCTGATATAGAATATGCAGACTTTTGTCTGTAAAGAGGATCTGAATGTCCAATTATCTTGTTGAAGAAGGGATTATCACAAAGATGGCAGGTACACAGAAGCTGGTCTTCAACAGTATTTTTAATGCAGAGGTTGGACAACTTATATCTGCTTTATTTCACTTGACCTACTAGAGGTCCCTCCAGTTAAATCACCTGCAGTTGGCCTACAGTTGACCCTTTGTTGACTTATTTAATCATCTGCCTAGTTTTCAGAACAGGGTATGAGCATTCAGACTGAAATCACTCCTTGAAAGGTTCCTGTCACTGGGCAGTGAGCCTCATACCTGATCATCTGCCAGTCACATAGTATGAGCACAGATGACAATCACTTACCTCTTTCATGTCATGATATAAGGCTAAAATTGTCTAAAATGAGGAAGAAAGCCATTATTTAATCAATGGAATTGCGTCAATTGAGTAAAATTTGTCTCTAGTGTAAACAAATGGAATGCCTCTACGCTCTGTGAAAACAAGACTAAATTACTTGCAGATCTTGCAGATAGAAAAACATAGGAAGTGGACTTGTAGGCTGACACATTAGGGGGTTTAGAGTGTGCATTTAAAATAATTATCCAGATTACACTGGATTACTTAATATAGTTTTTGCATCGTGCACATGCACATTTAATTTTAAAGCAATAAAAGCAAATTAGTATTTTTTCCAGTCATGTTTGATTATTTGAGATATTTCTCAAAACAAAGCAAGACTATTACCAGTGAAGGCCCTAGTTAAAGCAAAAATGTCCAAAACCCAATTTTAACTTTTGAAGATGAGTTGAAGAACAGTCCTCAGTGTCCTCCCAGACTAGGAAAGTTTTGGGACACATATATAAAAGGAACTTGATGTGAGAAAACTATCTTTCATTAAAAAAAACCCCAAAACCTAAGTGCCCCACTCTGTAGCCCCCTATCTATACAAACAACAGAACACAATAAAGAATTTAACAATTTTTAGATTCATGCTTTTAACCAATTACCCAGGTTTTGATAATATGAACACACAATTATTAGTGATTACAGCCTGAAGACCAATCTGAACATTGAACAATCAGGAGCTGGGTGGGCTATTTGGATATCGGCCTGTGGGTATTTTACATATCCTTAAGTTTTCCTCAGATTCTATGGAGTGAGGAACACACAATGATGGTGTTAAAGATGTGTGTTTCAAATGTGTAGAAATTCTCACTTGTTACAGTAAATTTTGTTGGTGCTTTTGTAAGTGGTCTAAAGTGACCAGCTGGGGTAAGACAAGTCATGTGCTTGAGCTGATGCCTCTGAAATGAAAGATATGCCAATGTAAGTCTTCCTTGCTGATTCAAAAGTTGGGATTGCTCTGCAGAAAACCTTGTAGGAAGAAGCTAGTCTGGGAACCAGGTATTTGATATTTTTTTTTCTTTAATCTTCTGTTGTGGTCTTTTGGAGACAATATTAGATGATTAAAAGAAACACTGTATTTCTATTTTAATTTTCCTAGTAAAGAAACTGTTATTCCTATTTCCCATATCTTTGCCTGAGAGCCCCTTAATTTCAAAATTGTAATAATTTGGAAGGAGGGGGTTTACATTCTCCATTTCAAAGAGAATCTCCTGCCTTCCTTAGCAGACACCTGTCCTTCAAACCAGGACAACCTCCCTGTCAGCACGGGCTAGCAGGCAGGACTGCTCCATGCACAGGGTGGCACTGTCTGTCTGTGCCTTCATCTTTTGTCAAGCTAGACCCCCCATGGAAGGGGTCTGAAAGATGCTCTGCTGCATCTTCTCCCCAGTGGTGGTTGGGAATAGTGATTTAAGTGGTGTTGCATTGTCAGATTGATTATCAGGAAGATAAATGTAGAAAGAAAAGACATCTTGGCAAAGCTGGAGATTTGGAGTCAGGGCTCTTGGCTCTGTCCTTGATGCTGCCGGTACAGGAGTACAAATTATGAACCAAAGTCATGAAAGAAACAGGGATTCCCTTGCTGCCCTGAAGTGCTGGGTCTGGATTTCTGACAACACTCAGGAAGGGGAGCTCAGCACCATGTGATCCTAGAGACCTCCTCTGCCCCATAGCAGCTCTCACTGTGCCACGGAAATTAACCCCCCACATCACAGAGGGATATGAAACTGGACCTCCTTTGGTCTATTTGAACATAAGATATCTACAGCTCTGTCTTCACTACCAGCCCTGAAGTTCCAATCTGGCTGAATACCAGTCAGCAAACTTGTTGTCACTGGGATTCCTGTACAGCATTCCCATGATGGCAACTTTAACTGGACAGGACCTCAGACTCTGCAGGCAGCCTCTTGCAGCGTGGGGTGCTTCCCATTTTGTGGTGCTGGTCCTTTCTGCAGGCAAATTCTGTGGGAAAAGGTGTGATTGGGAAGGCTTTGAGGTGTGGGGGTGGGTCTGTAAATCCTGTAGGTTCATATTTTGGATTTTGAGAAATTAGTAGGAAGGCAACTGCCAGCTCCAGTTTCATTAGGGTGATGCTCCCTGGAACACCCTTGGCAGTTGGCTTTGTTTACAGGTCAGTGTAATGATAAAGTTCACTTCCTTTCATTGCAGGTGTTGCTTTGGATATCTGAATGTATTTATTCAGAAATGCCTGACATAGCTGATCAATAAAACACTATGCTAAATATTAGTAAAATAAATGAATCCAATAGCCTATAAGCAGAGTGACATCTCTGTGAAAATCTGATTCCTACAACCTCTAATTTCAGGGTTTAGAGTCTTGTTTCTTTTCTTTTGTCATTTAAGGTAATATGTTACCTTTTAACTGAATTTTAAAAAGCTCTTTATTGTTATGCTCTGCATAGTAAAGCATACTTAAGCAGCAAGGTAGAGAAATCTGCACCTTGAGAGAGTATCATGTTGTGCTGAGACTTCAGAGAGATTAGCTTTTGAAGAACCCCTTTGTTTTTATTCTGAATATGATCCAGCCCTGGGAATTTAATTTGCTTCTCTAGATCATTATGTTTGCATGTTTTCTTATCAAAGGAGGCAGAAGTTTAGGGCATGAGCCTGTAAATCTGTTTTCACATAATTTATTAGAAGTCACATAGTGCCGGTGCCGTTGAAGGGAAGGATTCTGTTTATCTTTTAACTCTACAGTGACATTTAGTCCTTTCAACATAGTTTTCATTTTAGGAGGTCAGTGCATATTCTACACTATGATTTTCCAGGGATTGGTGGTTTTGTGCATAGAACTCATGTAAATTTTGTTTTCTTTCTGTTTGGTTTCTCTCTGTTCTGCCTGTCCTTACAGTGCCCATCATCCAATGTAGTCGTAATGCAAGGTTGGCTTTTTGCAGGATAGGCTTGGCTGGACAGAGGAGCAAAAGTTTAGCAGCATCTTTAAGTTGCTGGTTTTCTCCCAGGTCAGCCAACCTCCCGTGTTCAGAGGCCAGATTACTATGCTTTTGTTCAAAAAGCTGCTCTCATCCGTTTTCCACAAAGAGCTCTGAAGAGTTCCTTGTTTCTGTGTTGAGATCCCTTAACAGTTGATGAGGTTTGTGAGTGACTTTTTCTATCATTTCTGAAAATCCTGTGGAATACTTTGTGGGAGTTGCAGAAGAAAGTTTCCAATTTCCTTCTCCTTCCTTCCATCCACTCTGAATATCCCAGGGAATGAGTTCTGTGGTTCTGTGGCTCTGTTCAGAACCACAACCTGCTGGTGTGTTGTGGCAGCCAGGGGAGACAAGTAATATTTAGGGCTGAGCCTATGCTTGTGGGGATGCACAAAGTCTGATTGTCCTTGCACCAACTGAAGCCAATTTTGACTTCAAATGGGATGGAGGGAACAGGACCAGTCAGTTTTGAAAGTGGATTTGAAAGCTGTGTCTAATTAATTTGGATGCCCTTCTGTTTTATGGCTTTTAGCCTTAATAGGTAAGTAGAGTGATTCTTTTAAAGTCTTCAGCTTCCACATCCATGTCCTGTTGATGTAACTGGGGAATGAGCTCATGAGACAAAACCAATAAATGTGGCCTCTGAGGGTGAGTATAGCTGTGATTTCCTAAGCATTTTTATTTGGGAAACTTTCAGACAAAAAGACTAAAAAGATTCCTACTGCCAAAGGTTCAAATACTGTATTTAAAAGGGGCTTCCTCCAGGTTCCTAAGGGCAGCTGATCCAAGTGTGGCTTTTTGCAGAGAGCACAATGCACTTCACTTGTGCCCAAAAGCAGCTGCTCCCCTGTGGCATCAGCAGCAGCATGGTTAAGGACAGGCAGGTTCTTCCCAGGCTCACCACGTTGCTCCTCTTCCCTGAACAAGCAGCTCTCAGCTGCTCTCTGGGCAGGCTGCTTCTAGGGAAGCTTAAAATTAAGAGTGGGATTGCATTTTAGCTATGTGGGATGAAGTGCTAAGGTTTTTTTTTGAGTGTTTGTAATGCTAACTTGTAAATTAAGTTGTAGCAGGCTCCAAAGACAGAAGTTCAGGAGCTGGGACTCCTGGACATTGTCTGCTGAGCTCTGACATAACCATGCAAATATCTTGCTTGGAGCAAGAGGAGCTGTGCTCCAATGGCAGCTTTTGGCCTGGGTCTGAAACCCAAATTTTCATGGATTTGGAGCAGCCACAGTTCTTGCTAGGATTAACAGAAGATGCAGGTGCCAGTATTTTGAATAGCAAGACTTAATCCAGGTTGGATTCTCTTGGTTTCAACTTGCAGTTGAAAATGCTGCTTCTACTGTCTCTCAGTGTCTCTTGAAGGTGTGGGATGCTGTCAGGCTTGGCTGGCTGATATTTGCCAGCATTTTCAAGACCCCTCAGAAGTTTAAACAACTGTACATTACTGGTGTTATTAACCATCATAAGGTATTTATTTTATTATGACTTGGGCAGTATTTCATTCAGAGAAGCTCAACTCATCTTTTAATATTTATGAGCTATGGTTTGGTTCCTTGCCAGTCAATTTTCCAAAAACTCATTGCTCTCAATCTTTGCTCAGTGAGACAGTCTGAGCCTTTCTGGCTTTGGAAGCAGTGGGTCACAGCAGCATGTGACATTTCATCTCACAAATGGCATCATGTTTACAGTGCCAGGGTCTGGTTCATCTCTGTGTTTCAGGTTATGCTGCCATAACCCCGTTTATTTCAACACAGCTGATCTGCAGTAATGTAGCTGGAAGTCAGAAAACTTGACCAAAATGCCTGTAGGCCACTGCAAATGGTTAAAAGTAATACAGAAATCTGGCTCAGCCTGTCAGATGGCAAAAATTCCTTCTCTGCATTAAAGTTACGTGACTGGGATACTGGGATCTGTCTTCATTTCTTGCATATTTTGTTGTGTTTAAAATGATGATTAAGGGAGAGTTGGAGAATTAGGTAGAAAATACAGGATGCTTGAATCATTAAGAGACAGAAGAGATTCATCAAAATGTGCTTTGCAGCCCCAAACCCATTTCTTACCCATTCTGCAGAAACACAAGCTGCAGTTTGTTTAAAATCCACTGCCAAGAGGACAAAATGTTGCTTTCTTTCACTATTTACCCCCCCTATACTTTCACTCTCTGATTAGTGCTGTTGTTTCTTCATGAAAACAAACCTGACTACATATCCATCCTCAAAAATTTTGGGCCTCACCACCAAACAGATGTTGTTTAATTTATTTTGATTTCTATTCCTTGTGAATCTCTTTATTGTCTGTATCATTACAGACAGAATTCAGTTCAAGCTTATTTCCTGGTTTCTTTTCAGAATTGAATCAGGATGATGATTTATTACTTGTATGATTTTGGGTCTAAAAGCCCTTACCTGGGATTTTAGTTGGTTGTTCCAGGAGCTATATAAAACTGGAACAAAGGCGGTTTTATATTTCTAAAACTTATTCTTCTAAAAAGGCAGAATTTCTCCTTAACTATGAGACAAATTCTCTTCTATTCAACTCCATTAGCTGTACACCAGGATTGAAAAATCTGACTATTACCAATGGTAGATGCTCTTCATGCTCTCCTTGATAACTGCAGTGGGGAGAAGAAATTAGAGCTTGCTTATTGCAAGAGGTTGCATTTCAGAGGATAATTTCATATTTAATTTTTCATGAAAAGGACACTATGTCTTAGTCATTTCCCTTGTAGGAAATCTGGGTTCAGCAAAACCTGGTGTTCTGCTTAGATAAGTTCATGATTCACAGGAGATTGAAAGTCTGGGCATTGGGGTGTCACAAGAAGATGTTGCAGGGGCTTAAACATGAACCAATTTAGTAAATACTATTTGTATTTTTGCCACCCATCTTTCTAAGGCATAATTAAATTTTAATCTAGCCACTCCTGCTTGCGTAGAACTTCCCCGTTATTTGGAAGACTTTTCTACTGATAATCTTTTCTGCCAGTACATAAAAAACAAATCCTAGAAGACAGCAGAGCTCCTAGAGAGCCATCTTGCTTATATAGCTGCTGCTTCCCTGGGTGTCTGGCACTGCCTCCAGGGAGCAGGAGGCAGTGAAACCGTAGACGCTCCTCTGAGGGATCCTCGCTGAGCTGTTGACAAGTTCTTCATGGGCTGTGGACAATATACCACTATGCACTTGTGTCACACCACAGGGCCTCCCATTGACGCTTATCCTTTTCCTCTGGCCTCTGACCTCCACTGCTTGCCACTTAGGGAAGCAGCAGCTCAGAAAAGAAAGCAAAAGTCAGACCAAAGTAGCTTTCATCTACCTTGGATAGCCTTTCCTGTGCTTCTTGCTGTTTTTCAAATTGTAATTAATGCAGATCTTGTATCTTTTTCCCCATTTTGAAATGAAATCCATTCTTGAGTACAAATGGACAAAACAGCATTGTTTCACTGCTACCCACATGTGTGAATTTTCACCATGACATCATTATTATTTTTTAATTTTTTTTTCTTTGCATGTCAGAGGTAATCCAGAACTAACCCCAGAGAGTTAAAAAATGCACAAGTGCAAATTCACAGGTTTAGTCTCTCTGCAATATCTGATTTTCACATGTTAGTGATCTGTGCTTGGTCTTACTGAACTGAAGGCAAAATGTCATGTAAAAGTACAGCTTAGACAATCCACGCAGCTGCAGCAATTATTTTGAATATAAACTTCTCATTCTTCTGGGTAGTTAAAACACTCCCTCACAACTGGTCACTATATCAATGCCAATATTTAAGTCTGGACTGGAAGCAATTGTATCACTCTGGATCTGTGAGTAGATCTGTAGAGCTACAGCCCCACAACTCTTCACTCAGTGATGCCAAAGAATAACTTCAGTGGCCTCCAAGTCCATTAATTGAATTACAGGAGTGCTGAAAACCCTGTCATTATCCAGGGCTCTGTGGTGTCGAGGTGTTGTACAAAATCAGAATGAAAAACCATCTTTTATGATGTGTGGGATGGAAAACAACCCACAAAGCCTCTTCCATTCCTCTGCTCAACCCCCTCAGTAGCAGCTTTCCCCCTCCCACTGCTCTGGAAGTGGTCATCAAATGAAAGGGTAGAGCTAGATGGAGGGAAGAGGGTGATTTAATTAGAGATCTACGGGGTCATTTTCCCCGCCAGCATGTAGTATTGTTGTGACTCAGCACTTATTGATGTGTGATGATTACAGACAGCCAAGGAACTGACCTACAGACACTCTTCTAGAAATAGGATGGCAGACACAGGACACTTTGATTTCCAGGATGAACAGTTTACCCTCTTTTTTTATAGTCAAACTGATCTAAAGGAATAATTCAATGAAAATAAAATCAGATGACACATACAGGAAGGGTAGCCTGAAAAAGCAAAACAAATGTTAGAAACTGGCAGTGGGCATTTACAAAAAAGACAAAGCTTTGTTGAAAATATATCCAAGAGATTCAGGAGCATAGATTTTAATCAAAAGTCAGCAGGATTTAAATTCTAAGCCCCATATAGAGTTTGAAGTATTTTCTCTGGTATTTGTACTTCAGTTTAGCAAAGATAAAAATAATTTAAAGTGTTTAGTTTTGCATTTTTAGATGCAAAACTTTAGGAAATTACTGATTTTAGTTTTAAAGATGTTTACTTTTTAAATCTTTGGTTTTCATCAGAGGTTTCAGTTTTAGCTGCTACTGTGGTCCTTAGATGTTACTTGCAAAACTGTTCTTCCATTCCTTTAAGAAAGAAAATAAGTTTCTGACCCCTAATAGGCTGAAGGAGCTCATGTTTAGAAACTGTCTTGTAAATGACAGTGGAGGGATTCATCAATGATTGATGAATAATCAACAGTTGTATGAATATATATTAATACTTGCTTTTGGCAGGAGCAATACAGTAAGTGAGAATCAAGCCCAAAGTTTCTTAGTGATGATTAAGCATCGAGACACTAGTGGTGAAAGGAAGCTACTGGGTATCCTAATGATTTAAGTCACTGCTGTAATCAAGTTCCTTTCTTTTGCTGCTTTATTTCAAGAGGCTAGGAACAGTGGAGCATGGCTGAGCATTTAATCCTTTTCCCTGCCCCACAATGAATTAGGAAGGTGGTCCCTGCTTAAAATGGACAGACAATTATCAGACCACTGAGGCAGCCAGTTGTAGCTCCATTCACACTGGTTCTCTGTGGATGCCAAGAGTTTGCAGGATTGAGGCCAGTATTTATAACTCCAATCAACTGCATAGCTCTCTTTCAGTTCTTGATTCTTAACAGGTGCTCTCCTCCTGCCCAGTCTCTGCCGACTGTGAAAGCAATTGGAGGTATTATGGTTAGACACTAAATATATCACAAAGATTAACTTGATAAATGATCAATTCTGGCTTCATGCTTGAAATTTAAGTCAATTGTCTGGATGAAATGTGTAAATCCCTGTATAACAGACATTTATCTCTCTCCAGACTTTTCAGTGCTCTGCACAAGATGAAAACCAGTGAGTGGATAATTTTTTTCTGGAGGTGATGCTGTATTTTTTTCTTCCACTAGGAATAATTTCCTGGGATGTGGTGTCCAGCTGTGTGCACGTGTGATATACTGAAAATAAGGGACATGGCTACTTTGGAGTGTGTTTCCAGTGGGGAAGCTCTGAATGGCCTGAGATCTGATAGACATCCCAGGTAGAAGATGGGATCTTGCCTTCCAGGCATTGTACTCTGGTCAATTGTCAATCTGATCACACTCCTGTCCTTAGGGCTTGCCCATAATAGCCTGCAGGCACTGTGCTGCATGTGCTTTAGTGGAAATATTTTCTTTTTCTCTTTTCCTTCCTTTCTCTACTGATCCCCTTCTTTTACCTTTTCTGGATGGGCTGTTCATTTTCAAAGTTTAACACTTTATTTTTTCCCATTATTCCCTAAGTGGCACAGCTGAAGTGTTACAGGCCAGTCATCAAAATGCCTTTAAAAAGGGAATTGTCAGAGACTCACATGTGTTTGAATTATATGTCTTTGCATAGTGATTTTCAAGGGTTATCAGAGGAAAATATGAGTTGCTTTGACAGTGGTCCCATCACAAGCTCTTATCTTCAGGAATTCAACCTCCTACTTTTACAGCCTATTCATAGTCCCTTTGGAAGTTTTAAGCACAGCATGTTAGGATGTTGGTTAACAGCAAATAAACCTGTGTGCTGACCTGCCCATGTGCTAATAATAAGTCATGAGTCTGTTTCTTAAGAAACTCTGTCACAAATGGTGGTTGAAAAAATAAATGAAAGGCCAGATTGCTACAGATAAGACCATCCAGATGGAACTGCTGGGGGATAGGTTAATGAGTTGGCTCTGTAGCCTTGACAGTCTTCTTTCAAAAAAAAAGGGGCACGTGTTGTTCAGACAAGCCCGTGGCCTCTGTTTTCCAAAGGTGAAATTTACCATGGAGTGAAGGGCCAGTGAAAGGTCTCTGCCTTGAGCTCACATGGGACTGGAAGAACAGATAAGGTTTGTGCTGGAGAACCTCATTTTTAGGGAGCAAATTGGCCCTTTTGGGGAGTTCCTGAAGAGTAATTGAGCCTAGGCATGAACATTTTTGTATGGGCTTTTGATACACTTCTGGTCCTTAAGGATTTGGAAAGAGACCTGCATTTATGGGTTAGGGAGATTCATGATTATCTCACCCATACCTTTAACTGAGTTGCACAAAGGCTGCAGAATTGGGAAATATGCCATTATTTTTTGCAAGAGTTGAATGGCTTTAATTTTTAGCTTCATTTTTTTTGTTATATCACTAGAGTAATTAGTTCCACTTTTCCATAATACTAATCAGTTCAGCATTTTCTGAAAGGACTTTTTGTATTGCAGAAATTACTTCCATTTGCATGGAATGTTGGATTTGCCTAAAGTAAGAAATTATTGTTTCTGCCGGTAGACACCCCAAACATTTGGTACCTTTTTTGGGGTGTTGGGATGTGGCTAGAGAGTAACACTAATAAAAAACCTTAATTATACGCAGCTATTGTATCTTTTGCAACAACATTTTGGTTTTTGGTATGTAGTAACTCTGTTGTTTTGTTTTTGGACAAAACCAGCATGGATAGCAACAACTAAACTCCTTGGTCTTGGGAGTTGCTTCCACTTTTGGCTGATGGACAATTTGCAGAGCCAGTTCCATGATTTCTAGTGTCTCATGAGTGCATTAGAGTTTCACAGCAGGAGATTTGTAAAAGGGAAAAGGAATGGTGTACAGGGAATTAAAAGGTCTGTAAAACTAGAGGCTCACTCTCCTGCGAGGAGTGATCTTGTCTAAAGTCAATAAACGTCCATGGTCTGTGTTTTTCAGCTGTGATTGTTAGGATTGTGTGTTCAGTCAGTGCATGCTGAGCAGAGCCAACATTGACTTAATAACACAAAAAAATGTATTTACAGCTATTTGTCCAAATTCTGAATAACTATTCCTTTTGTTCTCTGTCCTTTGCTATTCCCAAACCATAATGCAAACAGATTTTGGGTCTGAGTCCAGTGAAGTATTTCTAAGCATGCTTAACTCCAGGCACATGACTACTCCAGCAAATATTTGGAAGGCTTTCTACAGGCTTAAAGGTAAGCACACACTTAAAGGGTTTGCTAACTGCAAGTTTTGTTTTTCCTGAGTATTCAGTAGAACAAGATTTTTAATAACTGTGCCACACACAATAAAAGATGCTCTTGAATAAAGATCAGTATTACCTATCATTAATTTTCCATTATTCCATATCATCATTGTCTGTGCCTCTGCTGAATTGTTTATCTGGAATCAAATATTGCAGTAAAGGGGCATCTGTGAAAAGCTGCACTTTAATACACAAGTGGTCAAAAACCATGAGCAAAAAATCTTAGTTGTCCAAGATTTCTTTTGCAGAAATGCTATGTACACACACACGGGAAAAAGAAATAAAGGAAATACTGCTAATGAATAAGAAAGGAGGGATGAAGTAGCTCTGTGTATATTTTTACTGCTAAAGGTACTTTTTTTCTGCAGCCTAAGTGGTGCCTGCTGTCCTGCCCTGCAAGGTCCTAGCTGAGCAGGATCAGCTCTCACACACAGCACTGGCTTTGCCCACTCTGATCTCTTAGAAAAACTGTAGTGCTCAGCTTTTGCTAAGGGCCACAGCTAACATTTAGTACTGTAAATTTATCATTTAATACTCTAAAATTGTGCAACTACCACAGCAATTACCAGTGAAGGCAAAGAACCTATTTGCATTTATAATGACTATGAAATTTGATCTAATTCCAGGGCAGCAGTTAGGGAAATGGAATTCAGAGGCATCAGGCAAAGATGCAGTCACAGCTGAATTTTTAATTTTTAAAAGTTAGAACATGAAACTGAAAACCAACTGTCTGGTTATGAGTAGGACATGTTCTTTATGAGCTGTTCGCTTACATTTTCTGATGATTCATCTGCCTGTGGAAATCCTTTGCCATCCCTTATAGACTAAAATATCATTCTGGAGATAGAGGCAGGATTCAAGCAGTACCATTCTCCCCAGATATCTTCTGATGAGGTGTCAGCTTCCTTTTGGCAGAGTCTGCAGGATAGATAAGAGACTGTGGCTACAGGCACAAAGGGCTTTTATGACAAGGTGAGAAAGAGAAAGTTTCAGATTAGCAGGAATTTGTATCTTTATTGTGCTTTTAACTTCAGTTTCAAATCTTAAAACAGATTTTTGCTGGTACATGAACTCAGTGAACTAATGTCCTATTGCGTTTTAATTTCATCACTCTGAGTCTCTGATTTCAAAACCTGCTCCAAGTCTAGAGAAAAGTTTGAAATCTGCTTGATTTGTCCATAGAAACGTGGATTTCTTGCATGAGGTCACAAAACAGAGGGAGCTCTTGAAATTCACCAGACATGACTGAAAAAATTCTACTATGTGTTTTGGAAGATCCATTGTATTTGCACCTGGATGAAGAATAATCTCACCCAGCTCTTTACTGCTGAAGTGGGGATTGCTAGTTTTTAAGGAAACAAATAGAAGAAGCCTCAGACTAATTGAAAATAATGTGAAGTCTAACAGTAAAACAAATATTAAAAAATATTCAGAATGTATTTCTTTATTTTCCCTGCCTTTCTCCCATAGTTGTCTTATTCTATGGTTTATTCATACAAAACCTTTTTAGATTTGCAAGTCTCTCCCAAAAATTCATGTTTTGGAGCTTTAAAATTATGACCTGTCAAAGTTCACTCTAAGCCTGAGGGATAGATCACATTCCATAAAATTGTTAAGACTGTCCATCAGATCAGATGGAAATCTAATATCTCACCACTGAGGAATCAGGCTCAGCTTTTTGTGTGGCCATCCTTTGAGATAAAAGTCAGTGCTGTGTGAATTCAATTATTTCACGCACATAAAACTTTCCAAATCTCTCCTGAGTTCACATGTTTTAGATATACCCATATCTGTTATGTTACTTCAGGTAGTGTCAACTGTACTTTGACTTTGTGGGAAATGAGATAAAAAAAAAATAATATTTGGTTGATTGGAAAAGGGCAGTTAGAGGGAGTAGCTGGTGAAAATGAAAGAGGGTAGGTTTTAAATTCTCAAGGATGTTGAAATAACCCATGTAGAACAAGAAAATGGTGTTATTTCTAGCATTGCACTGTATAGAAACTGCAGAGCAGAAATTGGCAAAGGGTATTAAGACCTCTGGTTTTGGCGTGAACATTTCTCAGAAGAGATAAGAAACTCAAGTCACCTTCATCTTCACTAGAAACTGGATGTGTCCAAATGTAGCACCTGATTCAGGTTATAAGCCAGGTGCAACTATTGTTTTTGTGGTGGCCTATCAGATCTATCAGTCCATTCTCATTCACAGTGGGGTTCTCTGTCCAGTAACCATATTTTAACCTCTGGTGCTTTAGGAGAGCTTCCACAACAAGGCAGAGAGTGGCCAATACTGAGCATCCCTGAACTCTGGTTCTGGATGTGCATTTCAGTCCACGGACCCATCTCCATCAGAATCCACAAAGGTATTTATATCAGTGATGTAGTGCTAAAAGTTGCCACTTCTCTTTGTGGTCCAGGGGAACTGCTGGGTACTCAAATGCTTTTCAAAGCATGACATTTAAAAACATAAAAATTAGATGCAGTACCTAACTTTAGGAGATTATCTTAATAGTCCTGGTGGTCCATACTTGGGAAAAGCAAACATCAAGGTCTTTGCAGTTTTGGTGATGTGAAGGCTGCTGGATAGGCATGTGGCTCTTTTTCCCTTATTCAACAGCAATTTGTTTATGTCTGCTGTATCTCACTACACTGTCATTCAATGGCAGATGAGTGTATAAACAATCCTGGGTTGGTCTAAATCAAAAGCATCTATCAAGAGTCTGGCCCTGTCTACTCACTGGCACTATATGAATTTCTCTGACTTTTTCTTTTCTGTGTACTACATGAAGTCTCTTCTCATATCTGTGGAAGCAGATTTATTCGGCAGTAAAAATGTCCACTTAAATTGAAACTTCAGTTATTTACTTTCTAGAAGTGAATAGTCTTCAATAAATCAGTCTTTCTTTCTTTTTCCTATAATTATT
Organism: Luscinia megarhynchos; assembly: GCA_034336665.1. Lineage (NCBI taxonomy): Eukaryota > Metazoa > Chordata > Aves > Passeriformes > Muscicapidae > Luscinia > Luscinia megarhynchos. Next base: position 88,658,348 of record CM067565.1, on the reverse strand, counting down.
TATTGTTTACATCCCTGTAACAGACATATTTCCTGTAAAGCCTTTCAGCTTTAATCCACCAAAGCAGGGAAAATGTGATGTCGAAGTGAAGGAACAGCCAGATCTCTGAATTTTATTCCCCACTGATGGATGAGGGGCTGCACTATATCATGTCATGTATCAGAAAAAATCATTTTTCACTAGCTTTTTGAGACAAGAATTATTGTTTCTTTCAAGGGGTTCTGAGGGCCTAGGAGAGGACAAGGGTCTCTGAGAGGGATGTGTGAATGCTGCCACTGAGGGAGTGGCACAAAGAAGGCAGTGTGCTGCAGTAAAAATGCCCTGTAAGCCTCCTAGACAGTTAGGAATATCTTGTGTAAAAACCCAAATGCCCAGCTGTAACCCAGATACCTTTGTGTTTTTAAAACATAAAGTGTTTTCTGGGAGGAAGATTTAGGTCCTTGGCCACAGCTGAACACCCTCTCCCTTGGAGTGCTCTGTCATGATGTGGGGATGATGAATCCCATGATCTCAGGGAGGATTAGTGACCCTCAGGTAGGATGTAGATTAGATTGTATGATTTCTGATTTGTACATTGTGGTAACTCGGAGCCAATATAGACATTTATGATGTGATTAAAGTGCCTTCTTATTTAACCCTGTTGATGTCTTGGGTGGCTTCATCCCTTATGTAGATGTTTCACTTCTTTGTCTACACTTATTTACTGCTTCTCCTGCTGAGAATCATTCAAGTACACCACTGTCTGAAAGTGCCTGACTAAACATTTTCTAAAGAAAAGCAGGATAAATCTAAAAAATTGGTTGTGAAATGTACTTTTCAGCCTGTGTTGTGGTATGGTAGGTACTCTGTGTCACATGTGGCAAGAATCCCTGCTCTGTCCCTGCAGCTCTTCCTTACGTTGAAATTGCTTTCAAATCCAATACTATTTCTTTTTTTACTTTTGGCAGCAGGGCTGGCAAGTTTAAACTTTGAGAGTCAGGGAATGAGAGAATGGCAGAGCTGCTTAGTGAAGGGGTCAGAAAAGATGGGCTAGCTGGAAGCAGGCAGGACTACTCGTGGGGCAGAGGAAGGTGAAAGCCTACATGGAGCCCAGATGTGCCTGCCCCACATTTTCATCTGCCCCACCCTATAAGCTTTGTGTGGAACCTGACCTCTCCCTGCTGGAGGAGGACTGAGGGCGATTTCTTTCAGGAGCTGTCAGCGCTTCTCCCGTGACTGCCCTGCCGAGATGCTGCTGAGTGACACGAAACACTTTTTCTCCTGACAGGATTAGCGAGCCATCTCTCCACACTGCCCAGCTTCCCCCTCCACCAGCTCTCTCCATGTGGCCAAAGAGGTATGCTGGTGTCTCGGATAATGAAATAGCACTGGGTCACTTTTCCCACGTTTGCTACTGACTGAGGAACTCAGAGAAAAACTTTCACTCTTCACATGGCTCCGTTTTTGGAACAAGAACAGGCACTGTCAGTCTGTGGCCATTTTCTTTTATGCCTCTCTATTTCTATCTCATGGAAGCATAGGGATTGTCCAATGTTACGCTGTAATGGTTTTGAAATCAAAACCAGTGGGAGACTCCTAGTCAGAAGTACAATTTAATAGGAAAAAGAGAAAAAATAAAATGCATGCAATAGTACAAAAGAAAAAACCACTGACAGAGTCAGAATACAACTTGACACCCTGCTAATTAACATGATGGTAGCAGTCCAGATGAAGTGGTCTTCTTGAAGAAATGATCCTGTAGAAATCCTGGCAGTGATCCTGGTGGCTCTTGTTCTCTGGAAACCAGTGGGTAAGGGCTGCCTTGGTGTTCCAAATCTCAGTTTTTATCTAGGTAAGAAATGTTTGGCTCCTCCCCCTGGGTGGAGCATCTCCCAATAGGATGATGTAATTTTATCAGTCATGCAGTGGGACTCAATGGCCCATTAACAGAAGGTATCTTCCTGGAGGAAAGGATGGGTCATGGAAAAGATAAAGATGGCTGTCCCACCTGGTTTTACAGATGGCCCATTAGCAGAGGATATCTCCCACAGGAGATAAGAATCTACTGTCCCACCTGGTTTCAGCAGAGGGTGATTGAAAATACATACTTTTGGGCATTGTAACATAGGACATACGCCCAACCTTTAAAAAAATAAAAAGGAATGCCCTTCCAGAATCAATCCTGCTCTGTCCACAGTCTTCTCATCAGGCATTCTGTAGAAGTGAAAAGATGATCATGGTGGTTAGCCCATCCCAGTGGAAATACCATGACAAATCTCTGATAATTGAAAACTTTCCTCTTTCTGGGAAGATTTATGATAAAACTTTGCCAATGGAACTTCCAGAATGAGGATTTTTATCCTGGGTGCTCATTTTGACTCGCCAGGTACAATGTAAGACAGTTTTCATGCACTCCAGTGGGTGATCAGTCTCACCATTTGCTGAGGGATGGGGGAGAATCAAGAAACCAATAGTAACTTGCCTCTCCCAAGGTGATGCTTGGTGGTTATCCTGTCCCTTTCTTCATTGTCCCCTGAGTTGTTTGTCTGTGTTGGGTGACTCAAGCAGATCTTCTCTTTGATTCACTGCTTTCCCCACATCAAAAAGCTTACTGTACCTCTTTTGGAATGACTGTGCTTTTGTTAACTCACATTAACTAAAGCATGCCAGATCTTAACAGTTAATCTTGCCCTGCATTTAAATGCATACTTCTCTTATTGCAAAAATATAGATACAAATATGTATGAAAAAATAGATTTCTACCCCCTCAATTGCCTACAATACAGAGAACAAGGGGGACCAATTTTTCTTTATTCCATAGGTAGTGCTGTTAGTATGTATTCAGCTAAGAATGTATTCAAATAATTCATTCAGATTGCAGTAAGCATTTGTATTGAAATCAGTGTTGGGTCTCCTTACGGGTTCAACCTGGTTCTGCAAATTTACTATATTATATTACTACATTACAATATGCTGTCATGTTCAAATCTTTGAATTTATTAAGGAGGATGTAATGTGCCAGATCTTTACAAATTTCTCAGTGTTTTGATACTGGTTGTTGGCAGTATTACCATTAACATAGCAAGCCAAATGACCCTTGCACTAGATTTTCCAAGCAGATGTCACTGCAAGAAGCTAATCTCAGTTTATCTCAAATTATTCTCCTTTCAGATGGTTATTCAATCCGTGAAGTATGGGATGATCCATATTCACATTATCCCAAGGGAAGCTCTTTGAAAGAACTGTGATGCCTTTGCACTTGAAGGTTAGAGGAAAGCATTTTCTTCCAACTCTTTACAACTCTGCTTCCATCTGCGTTGCAGACTCTACTAATCTTTTTGCCAAGCAAAAATAGCCCTGTTACTTTCTCTCCTATTCCACCTCTAATTTGTCTTGTTCAGGGTTTATTTCTAGGGAAGAGGACTTGTTTCTTCTCTAGAGCAATCTTTCCTTGCAACAGCCACTCAAGTATTATGGTCTTACCATGACTTGATCCTTTTAGAAACACTGAAATGTGAAAAGGGACACTTGGATCCCGTGGTGATGAGCAGCCTTAAAAACACTTAGGTTGATCAAAAAGGCTGAGTTGCTGAGTTTTGTGGCTTCTGTTTGGATTTTTTATTTCTTTTAACCTGCAGTGTCAACATAGCCAAATCTCTGAAAGGCATTCCAGACAAGAAAAGCCAGCAGGGAAATGACCTGAAACTGTTTTTGCAACATTCTTTAAAAGTGAGTCTTTTTATTGTCTGCAAGGCAGTGGCTACAGACAATTATACCTGTGTTGTTGTTAGCTGGTGCAGTGCTGAAGATTCCTACTGAATTTCATGTAAAACCAGAAAATCCCAGAAAACTCTTATTTCAGACTTGAAGTTTTGGTTTTCCTGTGGCAGGGATTTTTCTCCTTTTGATTTTGAAGCCAAAGAAAAAACTGTGTCACAGCGACTTTTCATCAGACACTTGAAATCAATTATGAGGCATGCTGAAAGGACTTTGAGCTCTTCAGAGAATTCTGATTACTTTCCTGACACAAGCTTCCTATTTTGTCTTACCAGCATCACTAAGAAAGATGGAGTGGTTGTCTGCTATGCAGCAATAATGCCATAAAAAGAAAAGGAAAAAGGAATGAGAAATGCAAAAGCATTATAAACCTACAAAGGAAACCACATATAGTATGACCTCTCTTGATCTTTTCTATCAAGGCACCAAGTATTGTGTCTTAATGTCCAAATGTAGCTAAATTTAATCTATACACTGTCTATCATATTTCCTCTAGGGAATGCAATGCCTAACGAGCGCACAGTGTTCTCACACTAAAATCTTCCATCGGCATTGCTGTGGGTTGTCAGGCAGTCTCTTTGCTGCTCTAGCCTCAAAAAGAGGCCAAAGTTCAAGAGTTTCATTAATTCTTTCAGGAAGAGAGAAAAGTAAAAACATGTAGTCTCATTGATTGTCTATCTTTCATTGCCTGTCCAGACATCCAACTCACTTGGTTGTCTCCTTCTTTTTCACCTTCCCCTTTTTTCTCCTTCTAGAAATAAAGAGGTTATGGAATTTTAATATCAGAAATGAAGATGCTTAAATCAATCCATACTCAAGTTTTTGCTTTAAACTTTTTTGCCTTTATTAGTTTGTCTGATGGTAATTTTAAAGCATAAGCCCCTTATTTGATTGTGGTTCTTTATCCACTGAAATTTTACTTATTTTCTTTTCCTAGCAGTCAGTGAACAAAGACTGTGTTTCAGGAGTGCTGGCTTCTTTGCAGGGCCCTGTCTGTACGAGATAGCTCCTTCTCTCTCAGAAAATGCAGCCTCACGTAGCATGGAGCAATTAAACTGTTGGGAAATCTGAGAAACCCTGTGGTCACAGGAGATGCAATCCTACATCGACTGCAAAACTCCCTGCCAGATGAAATAAAAGTCGCTATTAATTTCACAGTGTTATGAGCTGGGAGCGCATTCGGGAGCCAAGCTCCAAAGCCATCCCTTTGTACAGGGCTTTCCCTGAAATGTAAATGCAGTCATGCTGTCAAATAAAAACAGAGGCAACCGTATTAATGCTAGACACTGCTGTCACTCTTGTAAAATCTGGAAAAAATGCTTCGTCTGAGGCTGATGTGTACCAGTTTGAGAGCTCCACTGGAAACTCAGAGATCACATGCACTGTGCTGATTCACAGCTCACCCTTACAAATGCACACAAGTTACAGCATGGAGGCCAAAGAGATGAAAGGAGGGCTGGAAGTATGGAGGAGAGCAATAGATTACCTTGGTTAACTTGGTAGTTCAGGAGTTCATGAGAAGTTTGTGATTGCTGTTCTTTGTTTTTCTTCTGCAGAGCAATTTCCCCTGTCCTCTTCCGCCTCTTTCATGTTATTTATTTTCTAGCCACACCGACCTTCTGCACTGAAAAATAAAAAGAGAGTCCTTCTTAAAGAGGGACCCTTCTACGTGAAAGGGCTTTTCTTGAGCTCACATTTTGTAAATATATTTTCTTGCTGGTTTTTCTGGCTTGTGCATAAAACTGTATTTTACATTTTAAGTAAATTCTTTAAAAGTGCATGACTTGAAAACCTACTTTCTCTGATTTTCATTATGATCTGAATAAGTCTCTTAAGTCAGATTCAAAAACAAAGCTGAGCCTCATAAGTCACTCACTGAAGGTGCTCTTCAGATTTACTTTTGGGTAGATCCTGATAGCAATTTTTTCCCTGTGTATTGTTTACAATGATAATCTAATGTTTAGCCAGTGCTTGGCTGTGGAACAACAGAGCTGTGAGATGACCAAGCTCATTTCCTGAGCTGCATCTTTTTGTTTTCATAAGAAGTCTTTATTTAACATTTCATTTAACAAGCCTTGTGGACTATCTCTTGATTAGATTCTGTGTGTTTCCTGTCACTTGCATGAACTGAGAAATGAAACCTTAAAGCCAGAGCCAATATAAATATTTTTTCATGGAGTGATGTAACAACCAGCTTTCTGTTTCATGAAATTCAGATTTGTTTGGAACTCTGAAACTTTCCTCCATTTTTGGTCTGTCCTGAAGAATCATTTCAGTTGGTTGCTCATCTAAATGAAGAAGATGGGATTTAGCATGGTAGGAAATTACTGCAGACTCACTATCAGAAAAAAAGTGGCTGGGATATCCGTGTTTTTACCATTATGTTAAAAACTGGCCTAGGAAAACCTGTGTACATTTCACTGAGCTGTCTGTAAGGTGGGAGTCCCCCTGTATTATTTGTTCACTCTTTTGTATACTCACTGCTAGGCAGACAAGGTATAAAAGCCTTCAGCTAATTTGCCTTGCAGTCAAAATCAGCTAGAACTTTTCCCTCCTTGAACAATTTTTTATTTAACTGTTGATTTGTGGGGCTAACTCTGTAGGCTCATACTCTGCTCTTGGGCTTTGCAGTGGAAACCTGGGCTGACCTCATCTGGGTGAGGTTATTCTGCAAATGTCCTTGTGTCGAGACCTGCAGCCTGTTCCGAGGAACAGTGCCATGGTAGGAATTTCTGGAGAATATGAATAAGAAATGGTGGATCATGGTAACATCTAGACCAAGAGAAAATGGAAATTTGTGCTACAGGCACAGTTTTGGGGAAGGGGCCAGCTGAGATAGTCAAGACTAACGATTGTCACCATGGGACATGCCCCTGAGAGGTTCAGCCAAAGGACTTGAGTGTTGGAACCTTTTCAGGGCTTTTTTTTCCCCCCTAAACCAGTGTAAGATTAATTTATAGTATTTGGGCAGGGGGGAAGTTGGGAGATGGGGTCAAATTGATGGCAAGCTGCCAAAATCAGCTTAACTTCTTTATCAAAAGAAAAATAAACTTTAATCTGCTTTTCTGATGTCTTTGAGTGTGAAAATGGGTGTGTTGCAAAACGAATGGATAAGCTGCTCTGTAGCAATGAATTTGAAATTCTTAAAGTTTATGGGACATTATTAAACCTGTAGTTATGGTGGTATGTTAACAATTGCCAAGTTTTACTAGCTTTGCTTGAGTTCACTTTTAAAAAAAAGGGAAAATCTCAGAGACTTGCTGCTGCTCTTAGTTTACAATGGTCAATGTTCAAATGCTGCTTGGATTTCTCTGCTGATTGCTTTGATTTCGCTTCTCAAAGGCCAACATGTAATTCACTCAGTTTGGTGAAGTAAGATTTTCACGACTTTTATAGTGCCATCTCCCTGTCTCAGTCTTTATAGGTTTTTTTTTTTTTTGATTGGTATAGGGCCATTGCAGCTTGGTTTTCCCTTGTGAACTTCCAGTGAAATGTGGCAGGTCTGCAGGATGGTAACACCTTTTTCCCCTTCTGTCTGATCGTTGTGTAACTGCATTTATTCAAATATGTCAAAGCTCCCAAAATATCCTAATTTACTCTTTGGCATTCCAACTAATCATAGTCCTTATAAGTTCCCCAAATTAATGAATTTGCCTGTCTCTTCTCTCCATTTCATGAAACTATTTTTTATAAGATATTGTTACATAAGACCCTCTTTTTAGTCACTTTGGCTTTGCCAGACTTTAAATGATAGCTTTAAATTTTGTCAGGTGTTTGCATCAAGCAGAATATGCTTGCTTGGACAGAAAATAAAGCACCGTATTCCAGCATTTTTCAGAGTAATGAAAAGGAAAAAAAAGCATACCCTGTTTCATTTATATTTTAATTATTATGTATTAAAAAGATAGAAAAGGTATTTACAGCCACACTTTAGCTTTGAATCAGATACCTGAAAAAGCCAGGGGCTTGAGTGGTTGGGCCAGGAATATGTCATTTGACATCCCCCTTGAAGAATCCTACCTTATTTGAAGAAATTACCACCTTTATGAGGAATCTAAATGGATTTTAATAAAATCTTTTAGTTTAAAAGGTCTCGATTATATGAAGCATTGACATTTTCTAGGTGCTGAAAATGTGTTTTGCTCAGCTGTTACCAAGGTAATGTTCTCTCTGATACTACATGGTAAAATGCTTTTGTAGATCATATTTTGAAACTACCAGTACTGTTGAAAATACTAAAAAGTCAGCTCCCCATCTGATATCTGAAAGATTTTAAGTAAGGATGGTAAAGAGGAAAATAAAAAAAAAAGCCCTGTGTCACATGAAGAACTTTGTCTTCATTCATGGATGTGGCAAGGTCCAGTGGTGAAAGATGCCAGCAGCCATGCCGTTGATGGTCCTGTCATATAACAAATACACTGGAAAAGCTGCATGAAAACACTGGAAAAGGACAGATAAAGTTTTTCCTAGATGTTAAAAAAAAGCAGCATGACATGGGAATTTTGGCTATATTAATTTATTCCAAGTTAACACAAAATTTTAATTACTAGTTCAGTTACAGAGCTCTACTAGTGAGCTTCAGTCTGGAGGTGCTCAGCAGTGATGCTGGAACAAGCAGAACCTTGTGGTGACCAGCCCTGGACTCCTTCCAACAGAGTCTCTGCATTCATTCCCTGGCTACTCACACCCTGCCATTTCAGTCCAGTAGAAATTTAGGAGCATTTCCTAGCTTTCAGTGTAGGTGAGCATAGCCTGCAATCTGAGTCTTGCAGAACTCATTCAGATTTGGTCTGTTGGGTTGAGAGCTGGTTCTTGTGTTTAGCAGCTCCAGGGAATTTTGCTTTACCGAATTTTGAATGCTTTTCTGCAAAAGCTGCAATTAAAGTTTTGAGGAGAAAAAGAGACATCAGATATAGTTTCCAATATTTTCTGCTTCTGGGACCGAAAAGCTGCTGTAGCTAATTTATCCTTCTAAACATTAGGCACTGCTTTTGAAAACATGCAGAGAGAAGTAGAATGGAAGTGTCCAATAAAAACATGAGTTTAATGGAAGCTTTAAGAACACAAAACTTGTGGAAACAATGTTGAATATTACAGTGTTTTCATCCTACAACATTGTTATGTTGATTTTTAAATGCAGTTCTAATGAAAATAGTATCCCAGCTTACAGCTGAACTGCAGTCAGGTCCCTTTGTGCAAAACACCAATTGATATGGATGAGTTATGCCAGCAAGAAATAAAGATAGAATATGTTATTTGAAAGTCATGCTTGTCAGATAAAAGGGGGAATAAATTATTACGTACCTTTGAAAAAAAAACACTTTAAAGATACAAACAGTGCAGAGAAAAGCATTGGGTGAAGAAATACAGTTAAAAGAGCACATCTGTTTCAAATTCTTAATTGAGGCAAAAGATCCTCACATATGTTTTTATTTTAAATTTGCATGTGTGTTGTTATCCTTGTGTTAACTATTAGGTAAATAAACGTATTGAGAATCCATTTTTCAGTGAAGTTTGGTTAGGAGTATTTGTACACACTCTGTGAGAAATAATTTGAAAGCTAATTGAAGCTTTGTGAGGAACCAATTTCCCACATGTCCCTTAACTTTTAAGACCTGCCTTTCATGCATTAGTACTGATCAAAGGCATTTATTTATTTTGGAAATGAAATAATTTTCCCCTTTGGTTTGTGTTTTTGACATGCCTGACTAGAGAACAGCATAGCACAGAACCATGTCACAGCTACAGCTGCAGCAAGAGCTGAACTGTAGAGGAAGCTCATTTGGTTTTGGTTAATGAGAATCATGTATTCAGCTGTGACTGGCTTAGATAGTGATTTTAGATAAACTAAAAATGAAGTTAATAAATGTTCTATTGAATAGATAGGGGGATCTCAGGCTAATAAACCTAGCTATTTGGGCATAAGGAGGAGAAATTCCAGTGCCATTCAAATATTTGATTAAAAACTCTCAGTTTCCTTCAGTGGAACGAGTTTTACCCTACATCCCTTGTACAGGTCTCTCAGCCTCAGTCTGCACCTTTTATAAAGATTTGTGGTGAAACAGTGTTCACTTTATGTTACAGGTCCATGTCATTAAAAAAACTACTGTGTGAGCAGGACATCCTCTCCTGCTTTTGCCATCAGATCAAAGCACCTAACCCTTTCCAAGGCCAGTGAAAAAAGAGGGGGCACCTGGGACCCAGTTTATCCTCTGGATGTGATTCAGGAGGGAGCTACCTTGTACCTGCCCAGGTGGGAGAAGCTGGGCTGGGGAGCTGCCCATCACTGCTGTGATTCCCTGGAGAGCATGAGACCCTTGGTGGCCCAAGGAGCATTGATAGTATCTGTCACAGGCACTCTGATACCACAAAATAGAAGTGAAGGGGACTTTCTAGTTACTCCTCAAGTATCTGGGCAGCATGAATTCACTTTCTGGTGTTGACTAGGGAGAGCACACAGGTGAGAAAGAATTTTTACTGTGTTTTGCAGGAGCCAGAAATGCATTTGCTCTTTGAATGAAAATGACTTCATGGACTAATTATGCTCTCTTCTTCACTGCAGAAAAGTTAGTGATTCAATATCATTGCCTCTGCCACTTTATTGCTCCAAGAAATAGTCATAAAAAATAGGAATAGAGTCGTTACTGAACTCTATTAAAACCATCACTGTGCCTCTAACTGCTGCAAGCAAAGAAAAGGCTTCTGGGCCAAGGTTTTCTATCCAAGTCTTTTGCCCTCTGTAGAGACGAAGGAGACTAAAAAAGAAATCCCTGTCTGTAGTTCTTGCCAAATAGGCATGGCTTCAGTGTTTGGAGAGTCCCTCTAGGGAGATCAGGAATGGTTCGATGCAGAGAGATTTACAGAGACTTAAAACTTATAATGAAACTATTATCTTTGCTCTCTCTCCTCTTTCTAAATCATATAAAGTCAGGTGGTGTGTTCTCACAGTAGTATTAGCAACTGTCAAGTCAGATATATAGCAAAAAATATTCCTGACTTGGGTAAAAGTTAGAGCTGAGGACAAAACTGTCAGTGGAGAAGTGATTTTTGCGTTGTGTCCAATAGTAAGGTGTTGCTCTTGCAAATCATTCTCCATAAGATGATCTGGTGCCAAGTCTCATTAATTTCAGCAGGAGCTTCGTGAGAGCCTGGGGATTCTGCCTTTCAGAGCAATTTATGTGATGAGGCTGAGATGGAGAAAGGGCTTTGTGTGTTGGAGGACAAGGTGGGGAGGTGCTGGCAGGGGAACTAAGCAGGGAGGGAGTGAGGGGGAAGCTAGAAAAGTAGTAATGCCACGACAATCAGAAGAGTTTTCTTGAGTTAAAATCCAGCTGAAATACGTTCCCTGTTCTGCTTAAGAAAATACAGCCCTAATAATCCTGGATTGCCAGGGATCAATCCTGCCTCCACTGAGAGCACTGAAGTCTGTTGGTTGGTTTTACAAGCCTAGGGTTTCAGCCCCTGTCAGATCATTCACAGCCATTCCTTTCTGACTTGCACCAGGTTGCCAGAGCACTGCAGGGTCGGTTTATACCCTCCCTTATTTTCATGCTAAGATGGAAAAATTTTGAAACCCAACCTGGGAAAAGCGAAATTCTCAAAGAAAACACAGAAATCCCTGTTAAATACTCTGGAGCTCATCTTGGGTTACAAAATTCTCCAAAGTTGGCTTGATAAACATATGGGAGATTGAGGATGAGGACCCTATCTGTTTTAGACTTCCCTCCCCTTTAGCCATCAACAGATTGCTGCTGTGGTGACCATTCCAGCTGATGCTTTTAGGGGGAGAAACTTAGATTGTCAGACTGATGCATGCAGAGAAAGGAAGTGAGAATATACATTGAAGTACACACTTTTCATTTTCACCATGTATTTTTGTAGAGAGGAAAATTTGTTATTGAGGTTTCTTTGATTTGTTTTTTTTTTTCTTTTTTCTTGCACTGTTTAAGATTCTTAATTAAAATTTTTATTTGCTTACTGTAGGAACTGGCCTGTTAACCTCCTCCCCAGACCAATCCTACCTTTTATTTCACAGAGGTCAGCACCATCCATGCCAGAGAAGGTTTTGGGAGTCATTGAGATATGTGTTACTGAAAAACCTGTCTTTGTGGTAAGTTTCTCCTTTCCTCTCACCCTCTTTAATAAAAGTTTTTCTTTTGTGGTGCAGTCTGAGGACTTGTCATTAATAATAATTAAAAAATAGTGTCTACAAGTTTGAAAAGACTGAAAACGGGACTATGTGTGGTTTTTGTGCATTCAGAGTTAATACCTAATCTATTTGTGCTGTGTTAATATAAATTTGTTTCAAGTAACTTTGTTACTTTCAGAGACTTGCTGTTTAAACTTTTTTTCCCAAGTCTCTAAACACTTTTAACCTTACTTTTCTAAATCTTATTCTATGCTCCATAGGTATGAGATCTCGTTTTGAACACTTATTGTTAATTTTTATGATTTGTGTAAAAGAGAGGCATGGAATCCAGGTCACTTGGATTGAATCCATGGGAAAATGCCCCTAAAAATTAATTTATGATGGATGAGATTGATGCTGAAAAGGCTGACTTAATTTGTTTCATTACATTGGGAAAATGAAGCCGAAGGCTTGACAGCACCAAACCGAGGTGGGCACAGCAAAGTCCATTTCTTGGCAATCTTCACTCGAGGCTTTGTCCATGCATCTCTTTAATGATAAGTAATGTGCTGATCTTTGGCAGCTCCTGAACAAAATCCTGGATTAATTTTGAACCCTGGGGAGAGCACAAATCATCAGTGTGGTGTTGCTCATAGTGTTTATTTCTCAGAAACTTCAGTAGTGCGAAGAAATGGTTCTGAAACAGACTGCTGAAGGCAGGAGCAGGAGAAATAGGGTAGTCAGAGGAGGAAAAGAGGGTATTTCCTACCACTGTGTTCAAGAAAAAAATGGAGATGGAGGCTTGGAGACTGGGTGCTGCTTAGCCTGTGGAAAGCACAGGTCCTTACCAGGGATTTGGACTTCCATATACATCATAATTATTTAGTGCTTCGTGAGCAGTGGTCAGCTGGTGACAAAAGGACGTCACACAGGAACTTCTGCTTGGGAATGCAACCATCTTAAAGCTTCTCAGATGACAGCATCTCTCTTGTTTACCCATATTGAATCACATTATATACAGAACACATTTTTTAAACTTTAATGTCAGAATAAATCTCTGTACTGGTTTGAAAGACAGGTGTCTGCTAAGAAAGGCAGGAGTCTCTCTTTGGAATGGAGAATGTAAACCCCCTCCTTCCAAATTATTATAATTTTGAAATTAAGAGGCGCTCAGGCAAAGATACAGGGAAATAGGAATAACAGTTCTTTACTAGGAAAATTAAAATAGAAATACAGTATTACAAAGAACAAACCCAAAACACTGACAGAGTCAGAATACAACCTGACACCCTGTCAGTCAGGGTGTTCGGTAGCAGTCCCATTAAATGGTGGCTGCATCCTCCTGCAGTGACAAATGTGGTTCAGTTGAAGCAGTGCTCCTGTAGAAGGTGCAGTTTTCCTCTGAAGATCCAGGGATGATGTGGAAAGGTCTGGTGTTCCTCTGGAATGCTGTCTAAAATCTCAGTTTTTATCAAGATAGGAAAGGTTTGGCTCCTCCCCCTGGGAGCATCTCCCAATGGGATGATGTAATTTTATCAGTCACACAGTGGGACTTAATGGCCCAGCAGCAGATGATATCTTCCTGGAGGGAGGATGGAAAAGATAAAGATGATTGCCCCACCTGGTTTTAACAGATGGCCCATTAGCAGAGGATATCTCCCATAGAGATAAGGATCACTGCCCCACCCGGCTTCAACAGATGGTGATAGAATACATACTTTTGGTCACATCCTGCATTTCAACCTAGCACACTCTGAAATATGTTATTGTGATAACTCTTGTCACGAGCAGAAGCATTAACTACTGCGTTTCTCATCTGACTAATGAAGGGAATGACTAATGAAACGACAGCGCCAGAGTTCACACGCAGTTTCATTCTATTTGAATTTGAAAATGCTGGATTACAAAAGTGTTATGAATTTACATTTGTAGAAGAAAGATAACTATTAGAACAGAGCTTCTACTTGAAGCTTCCTGTGGGGATTTTCTTTAGCGTTACTTCTTTTGTTGTAGGGAAATGCAGAGATTCTGAAAATATTTTTCTGTTTTAAACAAAGGGACCTGTGTTTTTGGGTTAGCCAATGCTGGTGCTGCCTCTCAGATGTGGTCTTGACACTGTATCTATCACAAGAAAAGCTGAGGTCTGGCATCTGATTAACAGTGATGGGAATCTACCTTGTTTGCCATCAAAACTCAGTCTAGGGAAAATTAAATATTCCTTTAAAATAATATATTTAAGCCTATTTGTAGGTTAGGCCAAATTTGAGAAATTAAGGCACCTCATGGTGCATCCAGCAGTGATGCTGTAAGCTGCTGTTACCCATGAAGATGGGTTTTCCATATGCAAACATGGAGAACCTATGGACACTCGGGCGTTTACAAGCACAGAGCGTGTGCATGTTTATGGCTGTGCAATGGCACACGGACTTTGGCCACAGAAATGTTGTCCATAAAGTGCAAAACCATGGCTGTGTGCATAAGTGCATTCCCTGCTGATTAGCAACCCGCCATAAACCCCTGTTGACACAGCCATTGGTTGTGCGTAATCACGGTGCGCGTTTTTTACCCATCACGTTAGGATTCCCAGATTCTTGTAAAATCACTCACTGCAGTGTTTTCTTTCTTTTTTTTATTTTTATTAATACCTGTATGTATGAGGTGTCTGACAGAGTTATTATCCACTTTGGTGATGAAAAACTCCTGCTGAGGTCTGGGGGAACAGGATTGCAGAGACCAGCACGGTGTCTGTCTTATAAAGCGCTCATTCTTCTGACTGACCATCTGTGTGTGAAAAAGGACTGCTCTTACGCAGCAGTAGTTTTGTTGGGTTTGGCCTTGACTTCTTTTTTCCAGATTCTGCCTAGCAAAAAGGGAGGGAGAGAAGGGAAAAAGCAAATTTCATTGGGGGAATGGAGGAGGTGGGGGTGGAGGGAAGGAGAGCTGAAAGCTTAAAAAATGAGTGACTGGTGGAAGAGTACAGTAAAGTCAGTGAATAATTTTACTGTCCTGGTCTAAGCAGCTTGGGAATGTGCCATGTTAAACAATAACATCTTCCAAGTGAGAAAGGCAGAGAGGGAGGGAAAAGTTGGGGTGAAGTGAGAGGAGGGAACTGGAGGTAAGAGAGGGATTGGATCTTTGAGTATAGTCACTGCCAGTCCTTGGATCAGCTACTTTTTATTTTTCTTGGGTTTTTTCATCAAATATTTGACACTGAGTCAATGCCCAGGATATAAAAATCTGTACTACTCTGTTACTGTTGCTTGACAAATAAAATTGCAGATAGGCTGCTGGCTTCAGGTTTTACCCAAATAAATTAAATCATTATTGCTTCTTTGGGGCCTTATGGACCTCACTTCCCTAAAATCATTGTATTGCATTGAAGGTGATCCAGAGGCACAGACGTAAGGCTGCCATGCAGCTTGGCCTGGGTCTCTTAATTTCTCTTCCTTCACCTACTGAAAAAGCTATCCAGAAGCTTTTGAAGGCTTCACAGACTTATCTGTATTTTCCAAGTGCCTAGGAAGGCTATCCATTGAGACATCTGCTGCCAGTTTACTCTTAGCCAGGTGAACCTCTGAGATTTCAGCACATCACATAGGTTATCTTGGTCAGTGTGATGGTCTGCTAGAAAAATTAATGTAGCTGGGTGCTTTGGGAAGCTTTGAGTAAACCCTACAGACAATTTCCTGCTCTGCTTCAGGCTGTTTTCTACACCTGGTCAGCAACAGAGCTGTGCTGCAGGAGTGTTGGTTTCAGGTTTGCACGGAGGATAGAGGGGGCTTTCAGGGATGATGACCCAGAACAAAGGGGCTGTCAGTTCACTGCTGGAGAAAACTTCTTATCCTGACAGAGACTGTACGTGAGGCTTGGGCAGTGGCCACCCTCAGCCTGGGTTTGGGCTTGCACTGAATGCAATTTTTGTGGTGTCTTGCTGACATCTGGTTGGGAGGAAACTGATGCTGTGACTGAGTGGGGCCCTTAGTTCTTAGTTTAATTAGGAGCTGAGCTCCAGCAGGTCTGATGCACCATCTGGCGAGAAGATGTCCCGTGTGTGCCTGGCTGTTCCTGTGTGGTGTGCCCCTCCTCTTCCCCAGCATCAGCACACCGGGACAGCCACTCCCACCTGCTGCCACAGCCACGCTGGATTTCATGCTTAAACCTGCTCCTTTCATCAGGGGCTGCACAGACCCCTGAGACACATTTCTCTGGAGAGTACAGCAAACACACATTTCTCTGGAGAGTTACAGCAAACAGGAGCTTCAGCTGCCTGATTGACTGGGAGTTTTTTTAGGAGGGTTTGAAGTTATAGAAGCCTCGATGTTTGCTGTGCAGGAGGAGAGACAGGACCAAAAACCTGAGAACATTTCTGCGATGTTAAATAATTTCAGGCATTTGAGCCAATGCTGGTAGGAGGCTGGTGAGATCAATACTGAACTGAAAAAAACCCCTCCCAAACCCAAATAAACAACCAAGAAAAACAAAATATATGTATAGGAAACTGAGCTTCCTATAACAGGTCCTTCTTTTGAAGAGCTAATTTATCATAGCATTGATGGACACCCAGCAAGAGGTGAGAAGGAGAAAGATGTTAACTCATAACTCTCACATCAGTTGAGAGGTATTTCACTCTTCCATGGGGGTGGATGTGGAAAGTCTCCAAGAAATCGGTGAAAACAATGTAGAAAACACTTCCTCAATTACCTGGAATATCACAATGATGAAATAAAAGGAATGGCAACCACAGGAGTGGAAGGTTACTTACAAAAATCTGTTCCATATTATCCAAATTATTCCTGATCTAAAAATGGGGATAAGCAGTAAAATGACAAGATTTGCTAATGACAAAAATACTATTCAGGAAAACCTAAACTCAAATCAACCCTGGAGAATTGTAGATACTATTAGGATGCTGAATGACTGAATGACTCCTTTCTCAGGTTGTTTTCTAATTTTAGCAAATGGAGAGTGGTGAAACTAGCATAAACTGTATATATGCCATGACTAACAGGAATCAGCTACTCCCACCTAGGAGGCAACACCTCAGGAGTCATTATGGCTGTCTCTGAGAATGTCACCTCAAAATGATGGCAGAGTCATCTAGAATGCTAGGATTTGGTAGGAGGGGAAATCAAAGCACAGAACAAGAGTATCCTGTCACAGATCATTCACACCTGATCCTCTATGTGAAACCCTGAAAACATATTAATTTAGAAATCCTAAGGATTTTGAGAAAAAAAGAAAATATATGGATCATAAGGATGGTATGGAATGATTTCTATGTGACAAAGGGCTTGATGGATTTCCTAGGCTGGAAAAGAGTGACTGTGGGGGGAAAGATTGTTAATTTTAAAAGCCATAGGAGTGAAGGAAGGACAAAGAAAGTAAATCAGGAACTATTCTTGTTTCTCACTAAACAAGGACTATGAACAAGCTTAAGGAAATGCAATGAAGTTATGAATCTTATTGGCACACCTTGTCCTGGACAAAAGCATCAGCAGGTTCAGAAAGGGATCAGGGAAATTATGGGAGGATGGGTTTGTAAACACCTCCCAAACATGATGGTACAGGTGCCAACTCTCAGTTCAGGAAGCCCCTAAGCTGGTACCTTCCTGGGAGCTGGATGGATACAGCAGAGAAAGAATTTCTCTGTATATACCCCTTTTTCTCCTAGGTGTTTTTAGGCTGAACTCTGTAGGCTTTGATTGGCTCAGATGGAAGTGCCATATTGCATGTTTTTCCCCCTAGGTAGGATAAGATATTGCTTCTTGTTGGCCTGGTACAAGTGGTACAACACATCACTGAGTGAATGGGAGGAGGAAGGCTCTGCACAGCCTGCCAGGGGAGCCAGGCATGGGTGCCCATGTTCCTCTCTGGCTGCACAAGTGGAGAGGATGATGGAAAGTGCTACAGAGCAATGTGCTCTTTGTTTGATACAGATCATCTGTCTGAAGTGATTAAAACCACATTTTTACACCAGAGAAAATGACTGGCCACAGTTAATTTGGGAGATGGGAGTCTGCTCTGGGAAAGTGAGCAAGGGCTGATCAGAGGGTCATGTTCTTGCTGATAGTGTGGCTGCTGATGTTTTCTCCATATCAGTGTCAAAGAGGCAAACCAGCAGCTCATGTGCCAAGGGGAGGGATATCTGTTACCAATGTCAGTGCTTTGTAAACTACTTCACTATACTCCTTGTCCCTTGTCTCTTCTCTTTAACTCTTAGTCTCTGCATTAATAAATATTTTAGATGGAGAGAGATTCTCTGAAAAACCTAAATGTGCTGTGTAGATATACAGTGAATGTGTAGAAGAACAGAGCCCCCCTTTACCACTTGTTCTGGGTTCCACTCACAAAAATCTGGTGGTAAAAATGAGTAGAATAGACTGTGAGAAGTCAGGTGAAAATGTAAATATGCTCTGATTTAGCCACAAAAGCTGATAATTAAAAAAAAAAATCAAAACACTTAATAGATTTATGAGAGTAGACAATGACTTTCAGAGTGTATCTTAAATGAGTTTTGCTGAGATTCTGCAATATTTGGTTCTTGTTGTGTTTTTCTTTCTTTTTTTTTTTTTTCCTTTCTGATTTTTCTCCAAAACCGGAAGTGCAGGAAATCCCTAAAGAAAGGCAGTTCTGGAGATTTCCAGCTTATTTCATGGCTCTAGAGATTCAGATAGTTTGGGTAAACCTGTGAACTTTTGGATGTTTATCTGAACTGAACCTGAACTCTAAATCTTCTAGGGTTCACCCAGCTAAGTCAGAGGGAGGAAGGCCTATAATGATAATTTTAATGTCATTTTCTCATTCAGCCATGGATATGACCCTTCTCAGCCTCCTGGGAGTTTCTTTGTGTGCTGCATGGAACAGTGAGAAAGCTAAATAGTGTGTATCACACATGCACAATTAAACACTGTATGCACCATTACAGTTTCAGCTGCTATACATCCCAGTTTCTGATTGCTGTCTTTGGAAGATTTAGCTAGAAAACAGATGACTGTTTCCAGCCTGGCATTGTCTGTAGCAATATCTTTCATGTCACATGAAGGCAACTTAGGGAAAAAGCACTAGAAACTACTATAGGCAAAGCCATAAAGAGAAAAGAAAAACTAATTAAAAAACCACATAGGTGAATGTGTAATGTTCATTCTGTCAAGTGACTATAGTAACATTTTCCTTGTCTGACTGTATAATCACAGCATCTGAGTTCTTGATGTTTATCTATGGAGACCTCTGGGAAACAGAAGAGCACTTCATAATCTCTATTCTACAGAAAAGAATTTTCTATAATACCAAAGATAACATCATACCTTTCCTGATGTCAAAGGCAAGGCACTAGCTGATTTTTCTTGCTGCAGGATTTTGCTAGTAGGAGTTTGTGTAGGAAACACATAGCAAAGTGAGGAACGGGGTCAGGATTTCCCTCCACTTTGTCAAACTATCCACACATATCCTATCATCCTCACCAATGATCACTGGGTCAAATACAATACTCTTGTACAGGTCTAGCTCTTGTGTCTTCTGTCCTGCTGAGAATGTATCAGGAATAACTGTGCTCTTGCACTGACACCCAGGTGTGGTGAAAACAGAGTGTATATAGCATTACAGTGTCCTTCCAAATGCAAGAGGATGAATTGCTAGAAAAGTGCATAACTGAATTTCATTTGGGGGGCTGGCAGACAAGTGCTCTGGTTGGAAGTCTGGGGAGGCAGTGTGCTTGCTTCCCAAATCCCTCCCCAAGTTGTTCTTCTAATGTTTGTGAAATTGCTGTGACTTTCTTACCACATCAGCAATCATTTATGGCTCTGGAGCTGCCTGTCACTGCAGGGGAAATTCAGAAGAGCTCATTTTATTTTTCAAGGGAATTTGGAAACCAACCATGCTGTGTTTGAGCTCCTGGGTTTTCCACAGGACTTGGCATTCAGCAGGGCTGTGCTGCTCTCATCAGCTTCTCTCCAAGGAGCAGCTGCATGTTGAGACACTTTCAAAACTTCAAGGGTTGCTGTTAGGTCCTTCAGGCACAGGAAGTGTCTCTTGCTAAGTTCAGACTAGACTTGTTCACAGATTTGTGACAGGACTCTCAAACCAATTGCAGTTACTTTATACTTTTGAACAGAATCTATGTGGGATTCAGTAATTTAATGGGATTTCCAGATTTTCAAAATTTGGCTAGTGTTCTATTCTTCACTGAGTATGCAGGCATGAAGTTCATAGATATAAAGTTCTGAAAGCTGTACTGATCAGTCCTTGTGAATGGAGTCTTCCAGCCTGGCATACCTTGTTTCACATTGCACTCCACCTTTCTAAAACATTGCCTCCTGGAGAGTATGCTTGAAAAAAAACCACTAAACCTCATTCAGCTCCTATTGGAATTTTTTTTTCCCCTCCTGTTGCTGCCAATGCACTGGAACACTAAGTGAGAGAAATGTATTAATGAACAAATCCACTGCAGGGAATGGCTTAGAAATGTCCATGCCAGCAGGATGCAGGAATACCTCCTAGAAGTATTTAAACCCAAATGTGCAACTGTGTTTATACAGCAGATCAAAGAAAATGAGCCTCTGTACACAAGGTCTGAGGAGATCTGAACCAGGGGAACTATACTTGAAGGATATAGCACAGTGAATTTTTTATGATCAAAGACTGCTTTGGGGTTTTTCCCACAGATCAAACTCCTAGTCTTAGCTCGAGCTGTAGGTATAAAATTGATTCAAATGTTCACTGTCTGAAACCTTTCTGGTTTATCCAAATATGTATTGCTCCTCTGCTTCTGCCTTAATATCAATATTTTTGTTATCCAGAAAATGATCATGCCTTTCTTTTGAAACCAGAATGTTGGATGCAAGTTTACAAATTTGAATCCCTGTGAAAAATACTTAGATGTGAGTCTTGCAATGTCTTTTATTCTGAAAATGTTTTGGAGAGAAGTCCAACTGAAGGCAGGCCACCATCATCAGTAAGATTCTAGTGCTGATGCAGATTTCTCTCAGAGGGAGAGAAACGCCAGACAAGAAAATGGTATTATCAGTGGAAATGAAAACATTCAGAGGAGTAAAGCGTAAGAATAAGCAGTCTCTTTCACATGCCCTTGAAAGACATCTTTCAGCTGGGGCTTCAGATAAGGAAACATTTCCAGTAGAGGTGCAATTAGGAGAAAATCTGTGTTGGTTGAACTCTGGGTGAGTTGAGCCTGAGCCTCATTGTGACTCAGGTCTGATCCTCTCTCTGGAGCACAGATTCTTCCCTGAGTCCCAGAGCCACAGGCTGAAGCACTGACTCTTGATAATGCCAAGCAGTGGGGCAGCTAAGACCCTGATCTGTGGGGATCTGTGCAGCATGGTTTGGATCCCCTTTATCCCCAGGCACTTGATTTCTTCTGTTGCTCTTATTTATTTGTGAATTATACAATTCTGCCAGCTCACAGCCCACAGTTTCTCCTCACTTGATAAAGTCTGAGTATGGTGCTTAACGTCTTGTTTTGTTGGGCCATGAGTTGCCATGGAAATGAGCTTGAGGTTGCAAATCTAATGAAATGTCCTATATTGTGGTACACAGAAGAGAAGTAAGTGGTGACACTGTGGGCAAGAAGCCTGATGTGAAAATCTCTTGTCTGAGATCAGTATAGGTCAGCCTGGCAGTCTTGGTGCTGCCTATCTGTGTTTCAGCACATCAGGGAACCTTACTAGGACTTCCTCTGATTAGGAGTCATTCATTACATGAACATGGATTTTAGAGCCTCATCTCCTATGTGCTTTTTAAAATAATGGCTGTGAAATTCCTGTTGCTTGCCTGCTTAAAATTTTTTACTTGCTGAAAAAGGAAGAAAATATGACTAACAGCAAAAAATGTATGGGGCGAAAATTCGAGAATGGCTGAAAAAAATGCCCACACCCTCCATTCTGGTCCAGGATGCAGTGCTCCATAGTGGATGTGCTGAGAAGATGTGTAAAATCAGAGCACTGTTAGAGTAATGCTTTAATTGTTAAACTGTCAAAACAGCTGTTAATCTGCAGTGGAGGGACTTCTCGGGGCAGGGGTTGTGCCTTGACCCTTGTGTTTTATGGTCAGTGGTCCTCCCTTCCTTCACCTCTAATAGGCTTCAAAATGATGCAGAATCATGCAGACTGAAAGAAACACAAAGTTAGTAGGAGTGATGGTGCAATCTCTGAACAGCTACTATTATTGTTTCCTAGTCTGTGATACTTCCAAGTGTGCAGGAAGCTGAATTCTTCTTGTACAAGCGTTCCCCATAGTTTGTATCTTAATTTTTACTATGCTAAGTAAAATCACTTCCTTTCCTGGAGTGGGCTCTTTTCTCTTTGGGTGTGTGGAAAGGCTGGAAAACTGTATGGATAATGCAGTTCCTCAGTGCTGTCCTTTTCCAGAGCTGTGCTGTGTGCAGGATTGTGCTGGGAATTTCCCCCCTTGTGCTTGAGCCCTGACTACGATTTATAGGAGAAAGATGGAAGTCAGCATTTGGAACACAGCAATGCCTATTGCTTATTTCCCAGTAGAACTTTCAACTTAAAAGATTTAGATGCTTTTCTTTATTAAATGGAGAGAACACTCCAGTGTTTTCAGCTCAAAGCCCATCAGCATATCTCCATATTTTGTCGAGGGGCCCAGCTGCCAATTCTCAGTGGAAGTGCTGTTAGCAGTGGTGGTAATCCAGCATGGTGGTCTAAGAAGAGGAAAGGAGCCAGAAATTTGTGCTCAGGCTCCAGTTTTCTCTCTTGTTACTTGGCTACAGTCACCAAAACCAAAGCTTTGGAAAAAACTGTCTGGTTTGTGATAAACTAGATGGTCACCCAAGAGCCAGGACCTGGCCCCCTTGCTTTTGAAAATGTTATCCCATACCTTTGTACCTCTGTTTCTTGATCAATCAGCTCTCAATGATGCTATATTTCTTAAAACAGACAGGGCTGCTTGCAGTGCAGTGGTTAAATCTAAAGAAATAAATGTGCAGATGGTAAACTAGGTTGTTAATTTTGGTCTGTAATTGCAAACTGAGACTAGAGTAGGAAAAGTCATGCAAAACAGGAGTTGTTTGAGACTTTTATGTCTGCCTTTAAATTTCCATCTCTGTGTGTCTCTTTCTCTCCCTCTCTTATGTGCACATGTCCCCATGCCTCATCCTCTGGCATCCTGCTCACCCCTGCTGTCACCACAGTGGCATTTGGCAGTCCCAGAGGTGAGAGAGTGAGCTGAAAGTGTGCTGTATGGTGTCCTGCAGCTCTGCCCTGATGCAAAACACATTTCCCACCTCTAGGATGCTTTCTCATGTCTCCCCTTCCTGAGCGTTCCCTCTTCCCCTACTCCCACAGGACAGCACTCCCTATCCTTCAAGCAAAATTTTACATTCAGATTGCTAATTTTAACCTGATTATTGTTTGCTAAACCAATAATTGGAAGAAGTCAGTCATTGCTTAACAGCTTTAGTGGTAAATCAGTTCCAGCAGCTTGCTGGGCTGCTGCTAGCATGAGTCCACGTGCTTCCCAGCCAGGCGCTCTCGTCTCTCTCTCTCCCTCTCTCTGAGATCCTTTGCTGGGTCCATATGGGGCTGGGGATGTAAGCACTTCAGAGGAGTGTTTCAATATATGGTTGTGATTCTAATTTTTGGCATCAGCTTTTTATTACAAGTTGTTGACTGGCTGGAGGCGTGAGAGAGTGGGAGCAGGGAGGGTTCTCGGCCATGTGTGAG
This sequence comes from Luscinia megarhynchos, assembly GCA_034336665.1. Classification (NCBI taxonomy): domain Eukaryota; kingdom Metazoa; phylum Chordata; class Aves; order Passeriformes; family Muscicapidae; genus Luscinia; species Luscinia megarhynchos. Next base: position 88,634,768 of record CM067565.1, on the reverse strand, counting down.
AGAGGAGACAGCAGTAGCAGAAATAGTTCAATAACTCTCCTCTGGAGCATGGAAATGGGTCTGGAGCAGCCCCCTTGGCCCCTAATCTCTTGCTAGCTCTGGGGTTTGTAGCATGGACCGTGACAGTTTTGCTGCAAGGAAGGGTCGGGATTTCAACCACAATAAAAGTTGTAGCTCGAGTTAGTAGCATGTAAAGTATTTTGGTCTGGCAAAAAAAGGGGCACTTGAATTATGAAATCCAAACCTCTGTTTTAAAATAGTACCTATCTTGTGTACTGGTGTTCATTTATAGTATTGTTTTGAGTTTGATTTTCTTGTAGGCTTAAAAATGTAATAAAAATGTAAGCAGATGTTTCTGTGATAATACCCCAAAAAAAAAAAAAGCTCCTGAAATGCAGAAATTCGGTTTGTACTTTAAATTATGAAGAAATTGATACTTTATAAATAAATCAGTAGATGCAACAATATTTCCAAGCAAAACCAGTAATAATTACAAGAGATTACAATTAAATGTGCATTACATTATCATGTACAAAAATTAGTACATTAGTTAGTTTAGTATTAGTAGAGATTAGAATAATTTTTGTATATTACATTATAATGTACAAAATTATTAGTAAGCTGCAAGATGCAGACTAATCTCCTCTGATTAACAATTACAGAACCTGGAGATCAAAATCTAAAATTAAACCCAAAAAGGAATGAGAATGCTTCAGGGACAGAACGCTGACATTCAGGCTCTGTGCTGGAGTGATCTTGTGTAGCTGCCTTCCAACCCCAGACATCATTTCTGTGTGTGCAGTACCACACACAGCTCTCCCTAACAAAGCACTGATGTGCCACGGTCGATGGGAAAAGCAGAGTAACAGAGACTCCCTAGGGCACAAGGGGAAAGGAGGTATTGGACTGACTTAGCATGGAGCCAGGTCTGATAGAGCTGAAACTCAACTCTTGTCCAACAGGACCCCCTCTGAGCATAACCTGGTCACTTTGGGATTATGAGGTTCCCTGCAAGCCACGTTTCCTTGTGCTCTGTGTTATAATAATAACAACCTGAGCAGCCTTTTTGAGCACCCGAGGCTGGATTTGCTGGGCTGTTCCATGCAGAAGCAGCAGGATGAAAGCTCCAAGGGGGTAATGCTGGAGATCAGAGGATTCCAGCTAGGTGCAGGACTAGGCATTTGTGTCTTACCCCCAGGTGCTTTTACCTCCTCACAAACTACATGGGTAGCTGAGGCTCCTAAAAGAGGGTTAGAGATGCCACTTAAGATTCAGCAGTGAGGTGGACCCTGTGATCTCATGTACAATGCTTGCCTGTAAGAGAAAGTTTTGTGGTCTGTTAAGTTTTGGATGAGTTTTGGGCCTTACTGAAAGTAGTTAGGGAACAAATGAGTGTACAAAGTCCTTCTGAAGGAGAAAATCATGAGAGTATTCCATGGAGACATATTAAAGTCAATCCAAAGTGAACTGATGACTTTACAGCCCTCAAGCAAATTATCCCAGATCATTTGTTTTGTGCAAGAGGATCGTGTATGAAATATGAAAATGTGTACATGACCTTCTTTTAAACTGCTGTGATTTATTACTGCCAGAACCACGAGGGAATCAAAATGAGTTTATGAAGAAATCAATGTTATGGGGGGTTGCAAAATGATCCTGGGTCTGATGAATCCTTTCTGAAACCCTTTAACCACAAGAAATCTGCTTCTTTACTCAGAGGTTGCAGAGTGGATAAGTCATCCACTCTGATTCCAGAAAGCCTTAGGTCGCTAAATGATTTTCAGGATGGTGATGTTTGTCTTTTTTTATTATTCTGTGCAATCTTCTGCATGCACTTATATTTCATTGTCATCATGTCATTTAATTGATATGAAATCTGAATGATGGTAGTTTTTTTTTTTCACTGCATAAAACAACCTGAATTACGTTTTTCAGATTTTCCAGCAACCCTTATTTTCCTTGCTTTGCTAAACCTGCTCTAGTTTAAAAGCTACTATATTCTTTCATATTTATAATTTGATGTATGCTTTTCCCATTTTCCCATCCTTCTCAATGTCTTCATTCTGCAGCTGCTCTCCTCAGGTGACAGTTCTGAAGCACACAGAAGAATAGCAGGGAGAACAAGAAACTTTTGTTTTCTTTGAAGGAAAGAAAATTCTTTGAGCTGAAAAATGGGACAGCACATCCTTCAAGTCATAATATGCTACTTGTGTTTGGGAAGGCACCACAAACTCCTGATTTTCATTGCCTATCATTGTTTTCTCTAGCATAGGAGTAAATCTATATAGGTTTTTATTCTCCTTTTCTGATTTCTGATGCTGACTGAAAGCCTTTGCTAATGAAACCATCTTTGGTAGCAGGTTCTCCTTCCTTCCAGAAGAAGAAGAACATGACACTGCTTTCCCTGAAGCTTCTGGCCATGCAGCCTGGAATAGGCAGAATTTCCTCTGCTTCTGGTAGAAAATAGTCAAGAGTATGCATGACAGAGCTGTGTCCTATATGGACTACATTCATTCTGCATGAGTCTCTCTTGAGATAAGTCTGGTCTTACTTACCTTTACTTTGGGGATGAAAGAATGAGACTTCTTTTTCTCAAAAAAAAAAAAAACCCCAAAAAAACCCCCCAAAAAAACCCACAAAAAAACCAAAAAACCAACCAAAAAACCCAAACCAAAACCCCAACAGAAAACTTGACCAAACAAAAAAACCCCAAAAAAACCAACCAACCAAAATTAGAAAACCTCTGTGCTCAGGCAAGATTAATGTTTTAAATTGTTTCCAATATTTTGATGAAAAATCATATCCTGTAACGTTTATTATTATTGATGTGTTGTTGCTAGTGCCATTGTTTCCAGTTGAATCTGTGAGTTTGTTTAGATTTTATTTTCAGAAGCACGTTTTGCCTTGAGACCATAATTTGAAATTGATTTTTTTTGGGTTTTTTTTGTTCTGATTTGGTAATATACTGTCCTTCAATAGGGTTGATATGAGCTCAGGAGGGGCTTGGTTCATAGTCAAAGGCACAGATTTTAGGAGTGGCCTTAAATTAGAGGATTTACTTGATGGGTTACACTTTGTGTCCCCTCTCTCTGCTCCCACATTCTGCTTGTGTGAGCAGAGCAATTGGTGCTGAGGAGCTGATGTCTGCATGGAACACATTCCAGGTGTCCTGTCTTGAGCTGTTCCCAACCTGGGCTGTAGGCTCATCCTCATAACTTGTCACAGTGCAATAGATGCACTGGTTAGTTTAGTTTAGTTTCATAACCCAGATTGTGAGCCCTGAGGCTGTTTGAAGTGCAAACCAAAGGATGGTAAGTGGGGTGATGGTGGCACTTACTTCCAAAGATTGCTCCTGATTTGAAACAGAAAATTAGAGGACCAAACTCAGTTTCTTGTGCTCAGTGATATCTGACACTTTGACCTCTATATGAATATCCCTTGCATGATTAAATCTTCAGCAATGCAGCTGTGGTCTCATGCAAACTTGGGCAATTTTGACCTTTACACAGCTAAGAAAAACAAAACCCAACCTCAAAATCAAAACCTAAATACTTTAAGAATTCACGTGCAAAGTACATTAAAACTGTGTGAGTGGTTGTCCACCCCGTGCTTCAGATCACATACAGGTCACCTGGTGTTGCATTTGAGCTACAGGAGAGTGGTGAGAAGGATAATGCAACAAAGTTCTTCGTGTAATGGAGAAGAAAAGGAGAGTTTTATTTAAAGAAACACTGCACTTATATATAGGGTAGTTAGTGCAAAACAGAATAGAAAATACCCACTGGTCCAAGAAGGCAACATCTCTTTGAAAACATGCTTTTTGCAAAACATCATGTCTCCAGCAAGTGTTTAATCATTGTTATAATTTCTTGTCCTTGAACAGCCTGAGAAACCCAAGGCTCCAAGGCTGCTTTTTCCCTGGTTCCCAGCAGTATCTAATGACAACCTGGAGCAAGTATCTTGCCTTTTCATCAGTTCAAAATGTGGACTTATTTTTCCATATTCAGTAGCCTTCAGCAGTAGTTTTTCAAAGCCCCATGCTATCTACAGTGTCAGCTACTCTCTTTACCTGGCCTGGATCCTTCTCCACTTGCATTACTACAGACACTTCACTCTTTCCCTGTTTTGCCTTATCACCTGTAAAATATGCACTTAACTTCTGAGATAAAAGCACAGTTGATAACAGGGTGATGTGTCTGTCCACCCCAGCCCAACTCAGATTTGGGAGCATAATGTGTCCTATTAAATTTAGGATTATCTTCATCTATCAACCACTGGTGTAAGTAGAGCTACAAGTCCAAAGAATTTAATTCTATATTAGCCATATTTTTCTACATCTGTGTGTTTATAAGAAAACTACAGTTTAATGTGCTTGATGTCTCTAGTGTGTTAAATATATACAACAAACAACCATTAATGAGTTTTAAAACTGTAATGCTTATTCAGTCCACTCAGTCCTCTTGAATGTGAGCCAACATTAATTCAAGCTCAGTTGATCCCAATAAGTAACTAAGACCCCATTTTATAAACATGCAATTCTAGCTTGTTATTTCTGGCACTGCCATTAAGCAAAAGTCTCTACCCTCAGAATGACAGAATTAAGGGATTAGGGATAAACTGAAAATTGTGAATAATTCATAATTTCTTCCCTCCTCTCCTCCCCACCAAAGGCAGCTCTAGAGGGGCTCAATAACTGCTCTCAGTTATGAACCTTTTCTTCTGGGAGCTATGCACAGAGTGTGACCTGCCAGTGCAATGAGATTTGCTCATAGGGTGGAGTCTGTAGGACTGGATGTAAATAACATCTGATACTTTCTCTTGTCATCAAAGGTTCACTAGAGCAAAGCACCAATGCCTGTACTAAAAAGTACTACTTGCAGCTAACCATCCTGAAGGGGAGCTTTAGTGCCTCCTTAATGTGTGTTTTCCCAACAATATATATGTATTTGCAAAAGAAATCAATGACATTTTTTACTAAGATGCAATCAGGGTCACTCCTTACCCTGGCCCTTCAGGTAATGTAGAACATGTGCTATATTTGTTCCTGAAATAGGTTTTTCTCTTCAACTTTCCTGATTTTGCAGAAAGGTATTTTATAACGATCCTGCTGAATATGAGAAGCTTTGCAGCACATTAGCAGGAGGTGTATTTTGCAACATAAAATCCAGCAAAATAGAAGCTCACATTAAAGCACAACAATTGCATTTCTCAATGCAGACATTTCTTGCTCCACCTTTATCTCAGCCATGCCACTGGATTTTAAGCAGCTGTTGAAGCCCTAGAGCTGTATTTCCAGGACAAGTGGATTTAGAGCCATCCTTCCATGTGCTTGTCCAGTGCCCAGCACAGTTCAGTCACTCTGAACTTGTTGGCTCTGTGGTGATGTGGAAGAGAGCGAGAGGTAAGGAAACACTTTGCCTCTCTCCTAAGTGAGAATTACTTGCATTCATGAACTCTGTGTTGCTAACACACTCCTTTGCTCAAAGGCTGAGCTTTCTTGCTGATGCTAAAATGTTTATATAATGGTGCTGTATTGTTGCATCATTGTGCCAAAACAATAATTTAAAAACTAGTTAAATTGAAAATTGGGATATTAATGGCCTTATAGATTTTCTGTCTTTATTCAGAGCCAGTGAATGGCTATGCTGAAATGGCAGCACTCATTAATGTTTCTCAAGTGGTTGCTGATGTCGTTATTATTATGGGCTTTCTTTTTCTTCATGTGCAAACATTATTTTTAACAGAGCATGTGGGAAAATGCTGTGCACACAGCTGTATGAGGAACAAATTCAGAAAAGGCCAGATCAGTTTGTAAGAGAAATCAGGTGTGTTGCCATCAAGTTTTGGGTCAGTAGCAGGGCACCAAGTGACTTGGCTTTCTCGAAAAACAGAGTAAGGCTTTTAATTCCTGAACAGAATGGGGGAATGCATGCAACCCACAGAGGCTGGAGTCTCTCCAGGCCTATCTAACATAATGAGAGAATTCTTTGTGAAATGCATAAAATGATGACATTTTAGTGGCGAGTGAAATACTCGGTTACTTTTTCCATAACCTAAAATAATTGGAATGTTCTTATGCAATCCTGTTCCTGGTGAGGATTAGGAATGTGTAACCCCACCATACATATTCCTGAGAGACATCTCTGGGGCAGAGTGTGGTGATATGGAAAAATGGCTTGGAAAGTGTTTTTTAAGCCTCAAGGAAAAGTTACAGGCATGTTCATCGAGAAAACATCCAGAAGATGAATTCAGAGTCATGGTCAAGTCTGGGGAGACAGAATTTGGTGTGGACAAGGTTGCTGGGCTCTGTGGTGGCCACTGAGATAAAGGTGAGTGCCTGACTTAGCCTGGCTTGTCCATGTGGCTGTTTGCAGAAGAGAGAAAGAGCACAAAGCCTGCTGGCACCTGGGCACAGGGTGGCACAACCCTGGTGCAGGGGAGTGGGGTTTGGTGCCAGTCTGGATGGACTGACTGACAGAAGGACAGCTGGGCCCTGAGCTGCCTCTTTGTCCTCTTGGAGCACTCCCTGCTCCCTGCCATCATCCCCAGGGGAGCTCACATCCATGCTGAGTGCTCCTGGGGCTGCTGTAATTTCTCCTCAAGTTGGGACATGGAGGATTAAGTGAATCATTCTCAAGGGATTTTGGTATTTTGCAACACAGCAGAGATTTTTAACATTGCATAATACCTCCTGACTAGCAAGGGTTAGCACGGTTTTTCACAGAAAACTTTTTCTGAGATTGAGAGGCAGGATTTAGCATTTCAGAGGAGTAAAGAAAAATTAAAATCTATTAAAATGATCCTTGGCATTGAGGGCATGTATGCTCCTGCAGCAAAAGGAGCATTCCTGTGTTAGGACTTGCATTTGAAACCTGGACACTGAGCAGCTCTGTCAGAGTTTAGCATCACACTGGCAGAAACCAACCACAGAAGAAAAGGATAATCTCTGCCCTGTGGAAATGGCAACTGGACATTCAGGAGGAATCTCCTAGGCTGAGATTCCCAGTACAATTCCAGGGAATTGCATTGGCATATGGAGCAGGAATAGACAGGCATTGGGTGATACTGGTTTGAACACCTTGGTGCTGCTTTAAAGGTAGACCCAAACTTTCACCTCCCAGTAACATCCTACCCCTGCTAGCAGGGATTATGTGTCCTTAGTCACTGAGGAGAGACTATGCATTGCTCAGCTGTTTTATCAGACTCAGTGGATAATTCGATTTTCTGTTGCCTAAATAGAGAAAGTTTATTAAAGACTAGTTTGCAAGTGGACTATGTTGGCACAACATTTTCTGAGGACACACAGTACCCAGAATAGCTGTTTCTAAAGAAAAACATTGGAGCATTTAAAGCTGGACCAGTTTAATTGAGGAGTTAGACCATGGAGAGTGTGGTGCAAAGGAGCTGATATCTATAAGAGATTGAAAGACTGGAAAGGGCTGGTAGAAGTTATATATTGACTGAAGATGAGCCAGGCTACATCATGCCTATTCACCAAATTAATTATTTGTTTCAATATTTATAAAAGTGAATAGGAAACAGATGGCAGGACTGGAGATCCTTGTTAGGTTTCTGTAATGGAGAAAGGAGAAAGAGAGAGAGAGGAAATCAGAATCTCACCATAAGAGAGGAACAGGAAATTAAAATGTCAGACAACTAACAAAACTGCAGGACCACACACAAATATCAAGTTTCCCCATAGGATCTCCAAAATATTTTGAATTTAAGTCTCTTCTCTTTTGCCACCCAGAGATCAGAATAAAGTCTTGGGGTTTTTTTGAATTTTTTTTTTTTTTTTTTTTTTTTTAAGAGGAAGTCTAAACACACATCTCATTCCAGTTGTTAGAATACAGTATATTTAAACTTTTTTTGAAACCTCTCTGAGTAGTTTGGAAAAGTCCTGCTGAGATATCTGATGAGAACACAGAGCAGAGATGGGAGTTGCTGATTTGTGTATTGAGTATCCACATCCTTGTCCTCAGCAAGAATTCATACTCTTTATTCTGCAAAGACTGCAGGTTGGGGTTATCAGGGGACTCAGGGCTGTGTTTGTTCTCTGCAATTATTAAGGGCACCTGGGGCTTGTGGTCTGTCCTTGAATTTGGCTGCATTGAAATTCATTTCCCCTGATGTGCAAGATGTGGGCAAGACAGTCCTGCAGGCTTGAGGGAGCATCCTGAGAGTGTACACCTAAAATGTTGGAGTGGGGGAGGAAGAAAACAAGGGGGTGAAAAGACTGGGAGTTTTCATATTGAAGAGATTTGGTGGAATTGAGCTAGTTGTGTTAACTGAGGGTCAGGGATCCTGGATTCCTGTGGAATTCTGAGTCCACCTGCAACCAGCACACAGCAGTGTATTCTCCATGAATGTCAGTAGAAGAGGGATGTGGGAAAAGCCAAGTTGCACTGCAGAGAAATCTCTTTGTGCTGCATCATTACCTGAATCAGCTGCATTTGGAAAGAGGTTGAGAATCCAGAAAGACTTACTAGATAGTCTCCTCCTCTCTCAGAATTGCTTCTAGTTTTCAGTGTCCTTGGGAACACAGGGAGGTATGTGCTTTGTCCAGTGCCCTTCCCAGATGGAAGGGTTTGCTGTCACTAATAATCTGTGCTTCTTTAGCTGCTCCTCACTTATGTCTCTTTATAATCAGGAGTCATCACTGAGTAAGGGCTGTCTGCTGACCTTTCCCTCAGCACTACATTCTGAGCCGACTGTGCTGCTCTGCTCAGATAAGGATTTTGTTTCTTTCTGTCTTTTTTTTCTGTCTTGTGGTAAGGTTTTCTATGTCTCACTTTGACTTTGGCCAAGTGCCTCACAAGCCATGGACTCTGAATGCCTGCCTTATGTGGAGGAGAACATTGGCTTTTCAGCTGGCTTGCCCTCCCAGTAAGTTTCCTTCTCTCCTTTGACCTGCTTCTGCCTTGCCAGTCTTTGTATAAGTTCACTCATCCTTCTTCCTTGCCCTCAAAATAGAAGAAAAAAAATTTAGTATCTGCTGCTAACCATTGCCCAGTCCTTCTGCTGGTGTTTGATGAGCTGCTGCTGAGCACTATCCTGTAACTTGTAAAATAACTTTCTTGGACAGATCTGCCTCAGAAAACTGTTGCCCACTGCATTGTAGCATAGATTGGCATATCCAGCCCTTTGCAAGGAGGCTCTATAGTCAGTCCCTGAGAAACAGTCTGTTCTGCCTTAGCTTCCAAGGGCAGGCTGTTTGGGTTAGTATTGCTGAATAGAACTTTAATTTTAGAGGTAAATGCTGGTCCCTCAGTTGGATCAATGATATCAAGGTTAAGCCTTTTAGATCAACTGCAGACCACAATCTACCAGAAAAATGGCTTTGCAGCCAGCTCTTTCTCCACTTAGCAGTGGGTAAAGCACAAGAACAAAGTGAGGAGCAGAACCTGGCTTGGTAAAGTCCTTGGCCAATGACAATAAGATATCTGTAAAGAAGATGGGTTTTGTGTTTTTCCCTGTATTTGCTTTCAGAAGGAGAAGCATTGGAAGGAGAGGTGAAATAATGCAAATCAGTGGTGCAGCAGCTCAGGAACGAGTAGCAGATGGATTAATTCCTTATTTGTCTAGTGATCTAAAAAGAGAGTTTTCAGTAAAAACACGGCTTTTTATGGCACTTGCTGTACACAGGTACTGTGGGAGCAGCAAACAGATTTGGTTTTAGCTGGGTGCTAAAAGGAGGAGTCAGTACTTTGCCTTTTGCATTTCTGCCTTCCTCCAAACACTGGGAGTTTTACCATGAGCTTCCTTTGGCAGGTAGGTATCTCAGGAACCTGGTGCTTCCCTAAGATCTGAATGGAGCTTGTCTCAACTTGTCAGCTTGTCTGAAGTTACCATTTACTGAGCATGTGAGGAAATCAGCAATGTTTGAGAGGGGCACCAGGAACCTGTGTCTTTGCTGCTCCCTGCTCCCTGAGATGACTCACCTGTGAAGCAGGTACAAAGCAGGTTTGTGGTACAATTTTCATGTGCTCTTCTGACACTGCTGCTGGTAAAGCTAGATCTAAATTCATCCCAGGGGCTCCTCCAAAGAAGAATTCTATTTGGTCCATTGAATTTGTGACTTAAAGGCTAAAGAAGGCATACATGTTACAGAAGTGTTACCTGTGACTGACTGAAGAATAAAAAGAATTAATTCTCCCCCTGAGAATCATAGATTGGGTAAGGTTGGAGTGGGTCATCTGGTCCAACCAAAATTATTTTTTCAGGGATCTGCCTGAAGCAAATGAACAACCTGAATAAATCTTAAAGGTATTTTCTTCTTTTCCTCTGCACTTAACTGCATCCTGACGTGTGTTTCCCTGCCATTCTTCCTGCTTGTCTCCCCACCATCATGCTGGTGTTACTCAGAGAGAATTGTCACTGTCACAGGAACAGGAGTGATCTGGAGGAGAAACTGGCACACAGGGATGGAGAAGGGTCAGCATCAGCACAGGATCCAAGGAGCTGATGCCCTTTTCAGAGCTGTGCTTATTCCTGCTCTCAAAGCAAGCCTTTCACAGTGCTTCCCTCACCTGCAAGCCTTGCAGAGCCCAGCCTCTGGTGGGCTGCCTCCCTTTGCATCAGTCCCACGTTAGCACACAGCCACTGCTGCCTGTGTGGTCTCTGGAATTCACACGGCTTGGTGGCAACCAGTAGGGAGGGAAAATAACGTGTTTTATTTATTTAGAGTCAAGCACAGTTTAAAGTCCATTCTAAATAAATAAAAACTCTTAGCCAGATTTATATAAATAAAAAAAGCAGATTTCCCCCTCTCTTTTGGCTGCTGTTGAACAGCATCAGTTTCAGGACCACACAAGGAGCTGTGTTGACAGCTCAGAAATGTGCAGGAGAGGCAGAGGTAGGAGGGGTTGGAAGAACCTTGATAACTCACTTTGGGTTTCTAATGCATGGAGGTTTCTTGTGGGCATTAAGGACTAGTCCTGGCACTGGGGTGAGTTAAAATGTTAGAAGAAAACTGTGAATATCATAGGACTTTAACAGAGGAATATTTCTATAGAAGACCAGCTTTTCTTCAGATGGTTCACCCATTCTACCAAGGCATTTGTGCAAAGGGTGGGATTAGTTAGCCCAGGTGAGCACTATTTTCTCTGTCTCTTAGTATAGCTTAGAGGTGGCAGAGCACCCGAAAAAAGCAGTGATTTGAGAAAGAAACGTTCCATTCTTAGGAGGCTGATCACATTTGGCTTTGGGGCTTGGGTCTGCATTACACAGAGGCTCCCAGTTTCCATCAAATGGCTCTCCCACACAGGTGCTGACAGTGTTGTGTCTCCTGTTACAACCAAATCCTAGGGAAACTCCAAGCATGGTTGCATTTTCTTGGGAATGAAATGTATTATGTCTGCACAAGGTTTCAGATCTCTCCTCACTTGCAGACCTGCCAAGATATCAGAGAGGGTGACAAGCAGCTGCTGTGTGGAGCACCTGGGTTTTGTTACTGCAGATGAGAGATCATAACAGGCCTTAAAGAGTTATCTGCTATAAGTGGGTTCTCCTTGAGGCAGCATTTACTGAGCTGATTGTGGGTGAGGATGGGCTGGAGAACATGATTTCTGCTGGTTGCAAGATTGGGCTGAGAACAAAAAGAGCCCAATTAATGATTGTTATTTTGTGACTGGTCAGAGGCCACTACGATTCTGACAAAGAAAATCAAAGAAACACTCTTGCAAAGCAGAGCTTTTCTCACAGTTCATTACCTCTTTCATATTCTGAACTTCCTTGTGCTGGCGGACAAAATGACCAACAGATGTTACTCACATTGAGGAAAAAATTTCAAAGAATAATTTTTTAAACATGTCCTTTTATAGCTTACTTTACCCACTTTATATATTATATTTAAAGTTATGTATGGTCATATATCCCACAATACTTTGGGTTGTCTTGTTTTGTTAGTCAAACATCAGCTCACTTTTCTCTTCCCACTTAACGACACAGCTGGGTCACAGCTTGTCAAAGGCAATGGTGTCAGAGCTCCTAAACATCTTCCCTAAACCTTTATCCTGGAGGAAGTTAGTGCATCTTGAGGCTGTGCTGCTCTGTAAATGACATTTTCTTTGCACAGATGAAGTCATGATACAACTTCTACTTCTGCCATGCCAACCTGCAGATGGTTGTTTCATCTACCTGAGAGCTCTGATGCAGAAAATGTATTTACTAAATACATACCCTGCCCACTCAAAGCCAGAGCCCTTGAGAGTTTCCCTCCTGGCTCAGGGAGTCTCCCTCCTTAAGAACACTCCCAGTCTCACTGTGAAGAGCAGACATTCTGAAAATGCTGCTTAGGAGTGATTATTCTATTTAGGTCTGATTATTTATATCAGTTAAGCAGCAATTCTCTTAGTAGCTTTGAAGGTATCCAGAGTGGGCACTTGGTGGTGGACTTGGCAGTGCTGGGCTGATGTTGGACCTTGATGATCTTGCAGTTGTTCTCCAGCCTACATGATTCTGTGATTCTCTGATGCAGGAACACAGTGTGCAATAGGCTCACATTGCCTTCCTGCACGAATTTCAGGGCCCCACAAGCTGTTCCATGCATGGAGGAGTGGATTCCATTTTTATGTGAGCATATTATTATTTCAGGAAATTGTGCTTCTTTTTGAAAACCTGAATGTAGGAAAGCTAGGACAGATAGTGCAGGATACATTCAAACCTGAATTATATAGATTTTTTCCCCTTCTTTTAAAAAAAGTTATTGAATGCTTTCCACTATGAGTGTATAATGTCAGTGGCAATGGATTGTATGTACAACAAACAGTTGCAATAATAATTAAATTGAAATACCCCAGCCTTGCAATTTAACCAGCCATAAGTTCATTTATTGTGTTGCAAGCTGAGTTGCAATGCAGGATGTCACTTATCACAGTACTCTAAGTAATCACACCAGAGGTTATTAAATTTCACAACAGAGAATGAAAATTATTTATCTGATTTTTAACTTTCAATAGTAATATGAAATGTTTAAGCCTTATATATAATTTTTTGATGATTTTTAATTCTTTTCTAAAACAATAGAACTGAGCAAGAAAGCAGGTGGTTCTACACCTCTTTTACTGGTGACTATAAAATATCATAGTATCTGGCAAGGATGGGCTCCTGGAGAAATTCTGTGCAATTTTACACAGAACAACAACAAATGGGATTCTCAGAGAGATGGAGCTGCTCTTCCATTTTAAATATTTTACAGGAATTCAGTGTAAATGTTAGCTCTGAAGCATCAGAAAAATTTTAAGGAACAGAAAATCCAGTGGGAGGCTGTTTTGGGAGAATAAGCATAATTATCTGTGTGACTGTAGACAGGCTAATCTGGTACTGATTCTGAACAAAAGAATTAAAATCTTCTTAGGACATACAATTAGCTAGAGATTAGAAAGTAATTGCTGCCAATGAGAATTGTATTTAAATCTAATTTCACATATTGTGGCCAAAATTAAATGTGACAATCAGCTGCTCACTTAATAAACTAGGCTGAGATAATTAGTAGGAGATAAAAGCACTCCATATTGCAAGGATTAAAAATATTTTGTAGGCAGTATCTATAAAAAGATCATCATGACTGTAAGAGTAAAAGAAGGTTTTTTGATCAGGAAATCAGTCTGGCTGATTGCTAACCCAGTGCTATACAACTGACCTGTTTTCCAGTTATTTGTAAATAATTATAAAGTTATTGCTAAAAAAGTTATTTTGAGGTTTTGTTCTGGTAGGACCTTTTTGCAAACCAGAGGGGACTGTTTGATACAGGTGTGTTTGGAAGAACAGATATTTTATCACAGACAGAGGTGGGCACAAAGGCCTGTATTTAAGAGGAAGAGGGCCCTCCATGGAAGATTTCTGCATGCTGGAAATTGGTGATCCTGAAAGTTTTAGAGTCCCTTGTAGTCACCTAATTTAACATGGGCTTTCAGGCTGCTTTTAGGAGCATGACTTCAGTATTGTGTGGGCAGGTGGGAGAACACTGTATAGGGTTGGAGAGCTGATTATTATAGACAGGACTGATGAGCTCTTTATTAGAAAAGCAAGTTAATTTCTGGTGCCTGTTAACAAAGAGGATCATAAACCAATATGGGGAAAAAAATCCCCAGAATCCTCTAAAGTCATAATAGAGATGTTTAAGACTCTCAAATACACAGTGTATTAGTTGCATGTGTAACACATAGCATATACCAATATATATTTTATAACATATGTCAATATATATATATTACAATATTGGTGTTAGAATACATATATTATAATTGGTGTTATAATTTTATTTGTAAATTATGAACATTTGTATAAAGGAGTACATATGTATATGTGCCTGTGTGCTTGGGAGATTTGTACTAGCACACCTTCTTCTCAATTACAATAGCATCCATTTAAAAATCAGACACTTAAAAGAACAAATTAATTCTTCTATCAAGCTGTTGTAATTCAGTTTGCTCTGCCTCACATTGTATTTCTGTGCTTAAAATGCAGCAGCCCTTGGTGTGACTGGTACTGTGTGCACAGCTCGAGCTCCAGACAAGCTTCACTGATCTCAGTTGTATAGTGGACATAGGACTTGGCCCCCTAAAATTTAATATGTCAGTCCTAAAATAATTTTAAAAGGAATTTATGTGTTTTCTCCTCCTCCACACTGCTTGTAATCTGAGAGTGTCCATGTGGCTAAGAACACAGACTTGTCTTCTCTAAATTGAAGACGTTCTGCTCATACCACTGGAGAAACAAACTAAAAAATAAGGCAACCAGATGTTAAAAAATGTTGAAAGTTCTTATTTTTTGGAAAGGTAGCTACGTTAAATAAACATTGAAATGCTATTTTTTTCTGTATAACTATTAATTTTAGTGTCACCCCAAGAGTTCATCCAAGGGCCTTTGGGTCACCTGGGAGAATGCAGAGTATATTTTGGCTTCACAGCCTTCAACTTGCTACAAAGGACTAATTCTTCCAATTAATGAAATAAATGTTGCTGATGCAGATGGATTGACAAATTAGCTCGAATTCTAATTTGTGAGGCAGGTGGCAAGTCTGATGGAATGCATTAAGATGCCTCTCCTGGCAGGAGAAGGAGCCCTTGGAAGAGCAAGATACAGTGACCATTTCTCCCCACTCACCTGGTGGTGTTTTTTAGTCCAAGCAGAGCTGTGACAGAGCTAGAGAGTGTGAAGACTTTTTGTTCCATAAGGCTTTCAACAGGGCTTTTTGTTTAGGGCAAAAGAAACCCATTCAGACAAGGTACTCAGACAAGCTGAGGTGGCTGTAGGTCTGGTAATCCCTGTTGGGCATACTGCAGTTTGATGTAGAAAAGCAGGTTAATTTATGGTACCTCCTAGTAAAGGTGATCATAAACCAAGAAAATATGAGCAAATAATTCAAGGGAATGCTCTGAAGTTTATTGGTACTTGCTCTATGATCCCATGCTGAACAACTAAGCAGAGCAAGGAAGCTAAAGGGAGAATTTCAAGGTTACAACTCTGTTTATGTGTGTAAAATACTCTTGGAAAGAACATGTTTTCCTTTTGAAAATACATTCATCTCTTTGAGATAGCATTCTGAAGTAGCTGCATTTTAATTCAGTTTGCAGCAGTTTATGAGAGCAGATGCATTGCAGTGTTGATATTTCAGGGTGGATCAGCTCCGTGGATTAAGGTATTTACATGCTTCAGGAACCGATGGAGGCTGGTTATTGCACACCTGAGACCCTCTGTAGGGCACATGGATGTCTGGCTGCAGTTTCTGAGCTTTTCAGCTTTAGCTGACTGATGTGATAGGCTCTGTGTTTCCAGCCAGGAAGTAACACTTGCTGTCAGCTGTGCTGGATGTGGTGATGGAAGCGTGCTCTGCCTCCATACCTACAGACACTCACAGAGCAAGGCTCTCTGCTCTCAGCTGCTGCCCATCAGGGGAGCATCAGGGGGTGTAAGGTGATCCAGGATGTTGCAGACTGCAGTAATCTGGATCTACCAGATTTGTGCTACCTGATGTGCCACAGTCAGATTCCCACAGCCCAGGGCTCAGCCAGGTCTGCCAGAGAACAGGGGTGGATGCAGCAAGCACAGGGGTCCAGGCTGCTGCAGCTAAGCTGCTTTTCTTCCCCATGTATTCACTGCTTGAGTCTGGTCAGCTCTCTGTATTCTGTGCTGGGCCAGGTACCAAAGATAAAGGTCATGACTGGGCAGAGGGTGACCATCCCTGCGGTGGAATTAACATTCATGGCCTTCAAGTCTAGCTCAGTGAGAGAAATAACTCCAAGCAATGGAATTGAACTGCTTTGCTACTCTATGAGCTTTAATGTTGAATAGCTGTGGGAGTGGACAATTGTGCAGAATTAGCTGAACTCCCAAATCCTAACTGGACATTACTCCATGGGCAAATACTGGATTCAATCTATGTAGATAGGTGGATTTTCTTCTATTTTCCTGTTTATGCAGGGGAGTTTGTGGAGGCTGTTTTATTTTGCATCACTTGGAGCTCAAATATGAGCTGTCACCCTGCACAACAGTGTAATATTATAGACAGCCAGCTGTTCACTGAGCTCCAGAAGGCTGAATCACCTCTTTTTAAAATACCAGTTTACTGTATCCTTTTTAAAATATCAGTTTGCACTGTTAGTGAAATCTGACTTTTCTAAAGACTAATGTCAGGAATACATGTAAGAATCATGCTTATCATTTATGTTCTGCTACCAGCTTAGTCATAAAAACAGTTGTATTTGCAGTACATGTGGATAACCTCTTATAAAGTATTGTTTAGAGAGCCCAGGAGAGAAATCTATGCAACATGCCAATGCAAGAATTTTCTTATCCCTTCTCTTAGGAGAAAAGTAGTCAAAGAAAATAATTTGCTGTTTTGAGAGGAATCTATTTGCCTTCCAAGAATTACCTATCAGAGATTGATTACTATCATTAGCCTATCTGCTGCTGCAGAGTGCTTGATTTGTTTCTCAAAGAGAAAACAAAATGTGGTGGTATATATCAAACACATGGGCCATGAAGGGTATGGACTGGCATCAAAAAGACTGCTCTTCTGGGCTGAATTTATAGACAGATGTTAAAAAGCAGCCAAGAAGGCATATTCACCAGAGAAGTTTGTCTGCTTAATAGTCTGTCTTTTTTTCCCCCCCTTTTTTTTTTTTTAAATTTTTTAAAATTTTTTGGCCGAATAAAACACAATCTCATTTTTTCCAGCCATGTTCTGTCTACAGATTGCTCCAGAATTTTTGTGCCTTCAGCCTAATTTCTCTCTCTCTCTTTTTTCTTTTTCTCTATCCAAACACTTCCAACAGTAAAGAGGAGAGTTGCTGGAATGTGATGAAGGCTCTGAAAGGAAAAAAATAAATTAACATCAAATGGGCTTCTCCTCCTCCTTCTCTGCATACAGGAAGTCTTAAGGAGACCACAGGACACTGTCAGTGCTGCCTCCCAACACATTTTTGTATCCAAAGAACCCTTCCTATTCCTCTGCAACCTCCAATAACTTTACTTAAAATAAAATTTCTAGTTAGGTGTTTCTCGTGGGAAATAATTAGTGGTGTTATCTGGAAGGTGCAAATTGATGAATTCCCTCAGTTCCTCTTAAAGTCTGAAAGAACTGGGATTGTAAGATGATTTTTGGGGGCTATTTAAGGACAGCCTACTTTAATGAATATCCAATGGATTCAGCTCTTGGGATCTGCTGTTTTATACTGTTAAACAAACTGGTGTATGCTTGGTGGCACCTTTCCTGCCAAGGGGACCCTACTGATGTGGTTTCTATCTAATAAAGGAGTGTCAGTGAAATGTCAGCACTTACTGCATTGTCATATCAGTGAATATTCTTTAGGAAATTAGAGGCTTAGGGTTACCTTACATTCTCAGTTCAGGCAGCAGAGGTGAGGACTAATTTGTGGAAGAATACTCTCCTGCACAGGGCAGGCAGTTATCCCTGTCTTGTGTGTCCTTCCTCTGCACCAGAGAACTCTGAGACACCTGCCCAGCTGACAGAAAGGTGATGCAAAGTTCAGTGTGCAAAGATGGGATTCATTTCTGAACTTTGAAGGGCCAAACTCTTTTGCTGTGATTAACAAAGAAACTCCTGATGCTTGTGGCTGAGAGAGTGGAGGGATAGCACTTTAACTGCACTGTGCTAATGTTTGTAGCTTTTCCTTGTCCTGTACAAGAGAAAATATCTGTGTTTAGATCTCACTGAAAGCAGCCAGAAAACTCTTGTCACTATATCATATTAGCTTTGATCTGGTGTACTTGATTATGGTTGGTTTTTTTTTGTTTATTACAGGCCCTCAGTTTTCCTTCTTTGCTCTAAAAACTATACTCAGAATATTGAATCACTTTTCTCCATATCAGTGAATCTGCTTATTGACATCCTGTTAGAGGCCTGTGCAAATAGTCTTCAAAAAGGAATAAATGAAAGACACCGGTGGAAAGCAAAGTTTGACCAGAGGGCAAAGTTCTGTCAAAAACACTTTATCTTTCTTTGTTACTGGGACATGGCCAGATGTTTGTTTATAACAAAATGCCTGCTTTGGGATTTTTCAAAGCCCAGATGAGGAAAACTGTATCTAATTGCTTGTAGGAGTGCAGTCATGTCCTAGCTGCAACCTGGGTCAATGTGTCCTCAAATCCTCTATCTGGAGATTCTGGGAATGGAATAAAAGTGCCCATGTTTTTGCTGAAAGGAGATAGGGCTGTCAGCTCAGGCACACACTAAACATCTGCTCTGCCTGAGCCTTGTGGTTTAACTAGATTAAAATGCCACATTAAAATGATCATCAGTCAATCAGAACATTTCCTCACTCTGAGGAGCAGAACATCACGCTCAGTGCTGCACTTTCCAGGGAAGCCAATCTGCTGTGCTAGGAGTAAAAAAATCAGAGCAGTGAAATGTTTCACAATTGTGGCTTGTTTGGCCTGTGTGGCATCACAGACTAATGTTTAACCTAGGTTCGAAACAACTTTGAACTTTTTCTCCTAAATTATTTTAAATCTTGCTAATTATTTGGAGTATTAATTTTGATTATTTTAATGTTGGCTATTAACTCTAGTTAGCAAAATGAAATAGAATTCATATTCTAGTCTTGGGAGAGTTTCCATTCAATATAGCTGTATCACAGACCACAACATTATGTTGTTTCAGTAGCACAGAGATAATTTTCCTTTTTTTTTTAAACCTCTGGATAGCTATTTAAGATTACCAGACTACAGGTCTTATGAATTACAGAAGTAGGAATTGCCAGGAAAGCTCTGTTTTATTAATAAAAAGAAAGGCAATACTAAAAGAAAAAGCAACCCAGACAAATTAAGATAATCCCCTTCAGCTGGCCTTTAGCTGTGAGCTAGTTGTCTATGGCAAAGGATTATTTCTATAAACAATATACAGTTTGCTAACAGTTATGTAAATGTTGGTGTGAAATACCTTATGTGATGATTTGCAAGGCTTTTTGCTGTATAGGTTTTGAATGACTTAGAAATAAATTCCTTCTTACACTTTTTAAAGCATTTAACCCATTTGGTTTTGTTTTTTTTGGTGAAGCAGAGAAAGGTAGAAATGCATCTTTTCTTTTGCACAGTTAACGTAGCAAAATAATTTCTGAAGTCTATTTAATTAATGTAGATGATTTAATATCTATTTAATGTATTTATCATTGTTGAAGCACATTGTTAATGAAAAAAATTCTATAAATTAAGGCACAGCAAGTTGATTTCCCCTTTCAGAAACACTCACTGCACGTTGAGGAAGCATCTGGTGCAATTTGGATGTTTTTTGTCAATTAATTTAATAGCCAAGTGTGCAGAAGAGCTTACTGCAAGTGTTTCAAACTTTTTGCTGATGGAAGTTACAGATATGAATTAAGAGACTGGAATCAAGGGACAGATTATGGCTTTTTTGACCCTGAAGTTCACTAAATCCTAAGGATCCTGAGTGCTTCTCCTGCCCCCTTCTCATTCCTTCCCTCTCACACCTCTGGAACTGCAGTGGGAGGAAGGCTTCCTTCTTGGGAAGCATCTGTGATGTTTTCCTTTGCAGACAGGGAGTTTCTTGGAAGACCAGACAGCTGTGCTTCACAGGCTTGGCTTGGCCTGGCCTGCTGCACCTTTCTCTGAGCAATATTCGACCACTCCTTTATTGGGGTGATGCTGAAAGAGTCCTTGAAGTGACAGGTCTAACTGAGATGGATGAATGCTCATATTGCAGACTTTAAAAAGACAACACCACACTGGATAAATTTCATGCTACCATCTTTAAAAAAAAAATTAAAATTGCATGCTAGACACATTTGAAAAAGAAAAAAAATAAATTGATAATCCAGTATTATCAGATGATCTGTAGCTGCTCCAAAAAGTTACATTTACAGGCAACAATGTCATTCTGTGTAAAGTTCTGTTCTTTTAAACAAACAAAAAAAAAGTTCTTTTTCTTAAGGGAAGATGATGATTAATGCACTGTAAAGTTACTCCTGAGCTTGCCCTGTGATACCTTCTCTATGCTGTCACACCTTGTTCAGTGTTTTACTGACACTTGAGAATTTCAGAAAAGTCTGAAGCAATGACAGTGTATTATCATCTGCATTTCTGATACATAGGCTCTCATGAAAAGCCTCCTAAACAATTTCTTGGGTTGTTTCCTTTAAGTGTTACTGCAAATAACATCATTTGTATGTGAACTTCAGTTGGATATGGTAACACCTTGTAAAGTATTTTAACACGGCAGAAATACCTAAATAAAATTTGGGGTTGGTTTCAGAGATCTTCTCTTTAGGAGACTGCAGTAAATTCAGCCCCCAGATTGACACACTTTTCTTTCTATAGATTTAGTTTTCCAGGGTTAGCATTTCTTTGATGGTGCAATTTAATTGCTTTAAAAGAAGAAGCTGCAGTGGTGTTATACATTTACAGTGGCTTTCCCTAGCCCTTTGGAAAATACATGGATTTACAATTAAGCATCAGCTATGCTCTAGTCTGTCACATATTTGGGTTTGTTATATCCATTAACAAGCAATAAAATCTGCAGTATTCAATCTCTCTCACTATATCTTATTTTCATCCCACCCTTTCACCTTTGGCTTTGGTTTATCTTTCACTTTGGCCAGGTTTATTTAGAACCACTAGATAGAAATGCTGCCACTCCTGCTTCACAGCTCAGGAGGCAGGGAAAGGTGGATCACTGTTGCACTTTGGGCTATGGGAAAGTGGCGAAAAGGGCAATGCAACATAGTTCCTCCTGTAATGGAGAAGCAAAGGAGAGTTTTATTTAAAAAATGCTACTCTTATATATAGGATAGTTTGTGCAAAACAGAATAGAAAATACTCATTGGTCCAAGAAGGCAACACCTCTCTGAAAACATGCTTTCTGCAAAACATCACGTCTCCAGCAGGTGTTTAATCATTGTTATAATTTCTTGTCCTTGGGCAGGCTGAGAAATGCAAGGCTTCAAGGTTGCTTTTGCCCTGGTTCCCAGCAGTATCCAATGACAGATCACCATGTTGGGCCATGCCTGTTCAGCCTCTGCTGCTTGTGCCATTTGTTATAACTGAGCTCTGCCCATCCTACCTCTCAAACTCCTCTGAATGAAGTCTGAGCAATTGCAGGTGGCATCCACATTGAGGAAAAGCTGAGAGAGAAACAGGAGTCTGAAAGTGGTCCTAGGGAAGCATACTCAGGATTTTCTGGGCAGACCTCAGAAGGAATTTTCTGGAGAAAAAAAAAAAGATGCTGGTGTGGATATTTTGGTGAATCTAAATTCTTACAAAGAAAAGGCAGAAAATCCCAAGGGAGGTGAAGCCAAAGCTTGTCATTTGTTTTTTTGGTAATCTCGAGTCTCAGTGATGCCTGACATTTGGAAGGGGGGGTAGGAACTGGAGAAACTACCATCATCTGGAGAGAGTTTGGAAGTGTTCACGGAGAGTGCACAGCAGGCAGGAGGGGAAGTGATAAAAGTGGCACAAAACAAGGGGAGTTCCTCAGGGGAGCACTGAACACTAGGCAAGGAGATAAATTAATCTGGAAACAGTTTGCTAACTGTTGGCTGGGGGTATAACCAGGGCAAGGACTGAATACAGAGCCAAGAGCTGCTATTCAGCCAAGCTGTGTAGCTGCATAAATGATGCAGGACCCTCCTCTGAGTCTGAAGTAGGTACAAAACTCCTAAACAAAGCAGAACACAGGTTGAGAAATGCCACTCTGTGTTTAATGTCCCTATGCTTATTTGTGGGGTAGTTTTAGAGGAACACTTTCAGTTTAGTATAGACAGTGTGGAGATGGGATCAAGAGATTGAGCTCTCAGGAAAGGCTGGAGATAACAACAGGTGAAATGTAAACACAAGGGTTTATTGGCACATATGGGTAAAAAGTTGATGATGACAAAATTTGCAATTGCATTTGGGGGAAAAACTATCTTTTACTGGACCAAAACTATGCCAACCACATCAAGAGGGTGTCCTTACTGGAAACACAGGGGACTTACCCTGCTGTAGCCTTTGAACTCTTTCAGTAACAGGAATGTTCCCTGTGGGGTAAGAAGTGGTCTGAGGACCACCTTTGGTGGTAGGTGTGCTCCTCACAGACCAAGAAGTTGAACTGTGGTGTCGTGGTGACACATTTGGGGTCCACTGGCCAAGGAAATGGGGTAATTTGTAACATGGGGTGATGTTTTCTGAGGTCCAGCCTTGCTCAGAGGGACTGCTCCTGAGAGCTGGGCAGGGCTTTTAGGCTTTTCCATCAGCCTGGTTTCACCTGAAGAACTCCTGCTGGCCCCCACAGTGCTCCCACACAGAAACAGTGCCTGAAACCTGCTCCCTTTGGGTGGGAGCAACAGCCCACTCCGTGGGGGGAATGGATGAGGCATGCTGGACCACAGCAGAGCAGCTGGATTTCCTCCCTGCCTCCCTCCCTCCACACAGGGAGTGCACACAGCCAGCCCTGGTGCCCCTGCAGAGCAACCTCAGTCTGGGCTTTTCCAGGTTACAGTAAGTTCAATCAGAGTTGAGGTTCACCCCAAGCTGCTGATGAGCTGGCAACCACTGCCTTGATGATCTGTTTGTGATTATCCTACTGAGAGTTTAATTTAGTTTCATTTTTGCCAGTTGATATTTGCTGTCCCAGGGGCAGGGCATTGCACTGCATGCTCTGCATGCAACATTATGGTTGTTTTTCAAATATGTAAATAGAGGTAAGATATTTCTCTCAAGTCTCTAGCTATTAGAGCTCATTTTTAGTGCTACATGCATTTGCTACAATTCCCTTGGTTTTTGAAGTCCTTGTTTCTGTTCTCAAACCTCAATCTTTATTTAAATGTATTATTTGAGTTGATTAACTGTAAGGAAAGTAAACATTGGTTTTGCTGATTAAAATACTGCCCTTAAACAGCAGATAGATTACTTTCAGTGATGGATTCAAACACCTTCAGGGACTGCTTGGTCTCTCTATTTACTATTATCAATGTTGTAATTTTGTTATCAAAACTGGCAGTTTCTTCTCACAGAAAATCTTTATTGCAAGGCTGACCTGCCTAACACCTCCCTATTAGTAACAGATACAAATAAGAGTTGATTGTTCAGCTGCTGTCATTTAAAAAGACTAAATCAACCTGCCACAAAAGAATAATTCCCTCTGGTAACTTTATCCATTTGCCCTTGGTGGTGACACGGTGGATACCACCCTGGTTGAACTATATATTAGTTCCTAGAGAAGCACTTCAAAACACATAGCTCTGCACAATGTTCGTAATTGAAAAAAATTAAATAGCTATGCCTGGTTCAGTAATCTGGAAAGAATGCAAAGGTTCAGTTCTAATTGCTCTGCAGAAGTTTTGCTGTGCTTTCCAAATGGGTTTATTCTGCTGCTCTGTGTGTATTTGTTATATAACATGGTAGCACTGCCTATATACAAGCAGCCTTGTTTTTTAAAAGGATGTGTCAGTATTTTTATTTTATGTTTCGACCACATTTTTAAAAGACTTACCTAACCAAATGACCCACTCTGGGTGTCTGCTTATCCAGAGTCCTACAAAGGATGCAGTAACCTGTCAGATGAGTTAAGAACTTGATTTTAAGCTTATTCATTAAAGCTGTCTTTCTTTCATCATGTCATGGAATCAAGTTTCTAAATTTTCTTTGCGTTAGAGAAGCTTTAAAAGATGCTGTGAAATATATACTTCTAAAAATTTAGATTGTATCATCTACTGAGATTGACTATTCTTTATTTTGCATACAATTCTTCTGTATGTTTCTAGATACTAAAGCCCATATATTGCCTATCTATGAAGAGCTGATGTTCTGAAATCTAAAGAAGAATGACTGAACACTCAGCTATTGGACTGAAACTTCAGTTTATCTTAAAATTGCTCTTTTATACAACTGACATAATTTTATTGTCACATTTTTCTCTTAGTGCATTCCTCATATAAATCCCACATATAGTATGACCATATTTGACACTAATTAAAAAACTTATCTAAAATAGTTGCTAATATTACTATCTATAAATATGCCAGAGACTAAATCATCTTGCTTATTTTTAAGGTAAATTATCATACTGTTAATAGGAATGGTAATAAAAGTTAATCAAATGTAATTCAGAATCTGTATGTATCTGTCTGTCTATCTATCTATCTATATCTATCTATCTATCTATCTATCTATCTATCTATCTATCTATCTATCTATCTATCTATCTATCTATCTATCTATCTCTCAAAGCTTTTCTTCCCACTAACTAGAGAAATGTTTTAGTTGGTGGGTTTTGCATCTGGTTATTTTAAGGTTTCTGTGCTGTTTTTATAATGATATGGATGAAAACAGAGTCATACTGAGGTTTAAAGCAGACAACACCAAAAGGGTCAGATTGTTAAAAAGCTTAGGAAAAACACTTATAATATTTTTCAAGGCTTGTATAGACTTGTATGTGCAAAAGGCTTGAATATAAATGCAGTCAGACATTTCACATGTGCCAAAATCTGTGCTAGTAAATATTACAATGCTTTTGGGAGACTTATTGGAAACACAATCCCAGATGAGGGAAGTGTATGGGAATAACTATATTGTCAGACTATCAGGATGTGAATGGTTCAATGGAACAGAATGACCAGCAGACAGAAGCAATTTTCCATTAAAAAGTAAATTTAAAATAAAATTAGTCTTCTCCATTTTTGGTAGGAAAATTAAAGACAAAGGGAGGCCAAAGAAAAGAGAAAATAAAGACAAATAAATTAAGATACACTGAAGTAAAAACAATTGGTGGTTGATAGGAAGCAGAGATTGAAACTCTGTTTAGATTTCACTTAGTGGCATTGCACAGTGTTCTTTGTTCTGGGGCAAGCAGGCTTCAGAAGGTCTGCAGGAAACATGGGGAATTTCTAGATGTTGGAGTCTTTTGTATGTATGTCAGTCTCCAGGTAGTTGTAGATGCAAATTTTTGAATTAATTCTAACTTTCAGCATATTTCTATCCCAGTGATATTGCCTTATTACTCAAGAATTAGGGTCTTACACAAACTGATTTCTAATTACCTATCAGTATACTTACATGATTTAGTACAGTTGTTAGGACAGGTATTTC
Organism: Luscinia megarhynchos; assembly: GCA_034336665.1. Classification (NCBI taxonomy): domain Eukaryota; kingdom Metazoa; phylum Chordata; class Aves; order Passeriformes; family Muscicapidae; genus Luscinia; species Luscinia megarhynchos. The sequence continues at coordinate 88,609,223 of CM067565.1, read as the reverse complement.
TTAAAATTAAGTTAGCCAGTAGAAATTTTCTCTGTGTAGCCTATTTTGATTAGTAGTTTGGGACTGATTACTCAAATGTTAGCTAAGATGGTCAGATCCTTATTGCTTTCTGTGGAGGCAGAGAATCCACTGAAGGTTATTTTACTGTAGCTGAAAAAAGAAGCTTTGAATTTGGAATCAATAATAGGATATAGAATGAAAGAGTTAACTTCTACTGTTTCACTGCTATTCTTCTCTTGTAGGGACATTATTAACAAAGGCTTGATTGTTGTTTTGGCTACAAGTATTAAGTACAAAAGAACTTTATGAAGGTCCCAGACACAGGCTGGCATTTAGACTGACTGTCCTTTTCCAAAGCAGTTTTCTATTAAATAAGTCCATTATTGCAACATGGTGGCTTTAATTAAATCTATATAATCTTCCATCAGGAAAATGGCATTAGCCTGCCAGCCAGAAAAATACAGTAAGTCCAAACAGTATCCCTGTTATTAGAACTTGATTGTCTGTTGGGGTGTTTGATCACAGGCATGGAGATTTGGATGTTGTTGTACAGTAAGGCTGGCCCAGTGCACTCAGGAGTGTGTGAGTGCTGGGGTTTATTACAATTGCAACTCTTTCTAACTGCTTGACCTGAAATGCTAAAGGTTGCACAAAATGCTGCTCCTGTGCTGGTCTAGCTCCTCCTTGAGTGGTTGTGCCACTGCAGAAGTGCTTATTTATTTATTATGATATGAATTATTAGCACATGAGAAAACCAAGAAGTGTCTAAGAAGTAGTTTACCCAACATAGATATGTCTTCCCCTAATGGTTATAGTGGTGGGAACTACACATAGAAACAAAAATAAAACTATCATTTTTGCATTTAAGTTTTGGTCAGATTGATAGATAACTTGGTTAAAAATCACACCTTTAAATGCTGATTCAGATGTTGAGAGCAGCAGCATTTCTAAGGGATTTAATCCACCTCTCTGGATAAATGCACTAGAGATAAAGAATTGGCAAATAGCAACCACTGATGTGGTTGTTTAATGAGTGGATTTAAACGTTTCTGTCCAATTTGTCCCTAAGATTTATACTTAGTTTTTGCCTCCTCATCACTTTTGGGCAAGTGGCAGTCCCAGCAGGCAGAGAAGGGGTGTGGTGCCCAGGAGCTGTTGTGCTGAGTGTCTGAGCACACCCTGCTGGGGAGAGCTGCTCAGGTGTCTGTGGCATCAGACAATTCTTTCTTCTAGGGAAAGGCAGTAACACAGAAGAGCATGGAGCTCTTTGTGCTGGAAGTCCACTTTTCCCTGCTTCCACTGAAATGACTGTCAGCTGCTGTTGACTTCAGGGGAATTGAGAATGAAGTCCCATGTGACAAATATGAAAATTATGGTAGTCCTAGACTTCTGAGTTTTATAGGAATGCAATTATCTTAAATATGGGCTGTTACTACCACCACAAAAAAAACCCCCAACCAACCAAAAAAGGGGAGGGATGCAATTACCCAGAGAGCAAGTGGCATGCTTTTCATTGATTAGACTGTCCTGTTCAATTAAATTCCTCAATATTTTTAATTTTCTAGCCCTAATTGCTGCCTTACATTTTTCTTGGGTCCCTTTGTTCTAATTCATCTGCTTTCAGGTCCAGATTTATTTTTTCAATCCATTCAGATTCTCCACAAACTTGTCCTGTCATTATGTGTTTTGTCTCTCTCTGCAGATGGTTATTTGACAGAAAGTTTCCATTGACTCCAGAGAGTGAGTCCTGTAAATACCATTTGTGGTTCTCAGATGGAGTTGTTGCAAAATGGAATTGATTAAAAGGTCAAAAAACATTACTGTTGCAATGTCTGAATTGCTCCATCAAAGTGTTAGTGGGACAAATGTGTGCAAATCTTTTCATAGGACTAATCTGGATTTTAAAAAATTCTCTTTGATATCAGCTTTCTGATGTTTCCCAACAAGAGAGACATTTTCAAATTATAGCTAGAAACCAGTCTTTCCTCTAACACTATTGTCAATTAGTCTGCAGGTAATGAAGTTCCCTTAATCTGAGTTATAGTAGGATTTTGAGTCAGAGTGTATGATCTGTTTTTAAAACCCTGGGAATTCTAAGTTGTTCAAAGTAGCAGTTTTGAAAGCAATAGTTTCATCAGCACATCTAGCTAAGGTGAGAATTCCAGCAGAAAGTGGAAGTGACCAGAGCATACCTGGGTCTTTGTACAGGAGAATCACTGATGGGGAGGCAGTGAGCATCAGTAATCCCAGGCTTGTTTCTCATGGAGTACATGACACAGGAGATGAGGTGGGTGTATGATCTCTCTTGCTCAGCAAGTCACAGAAAGCCAGCTAAAGTCTCAAAGGTGATGATACTAATTTACAAGGACATCACAGCTGGGGTTTGGAAAAAAGGTTAATTTTCAACTTATTTCCACAGCAGCCTTTACTGTCTTTTTATCTTTTTAGCCATCCTACCAAGTTGTAAGTTTGCTCTGCACTACTTAAAAAGCATCCCACAGATAATTATGGGCCACTGCATCTTGGCTATCTGCACTGAATCTTGATGGAGACAACATAATTGTAGTTTTTATTGCCAGCTAGGTAAGACCCATACGGTGCCTCTTCCTTGTGATTTTCCCAGCAGCAAATGTCACTGAGCTGAAGTGTACAGTCCATGGTAAAACACAAACCTTTGCTCCATGATGAAAGCAAAGCCTCAGTGGGTATAACCTCTGTGTCTCTACTCACCTGAGAGCAGAGAGAGATAGTTTATGTCTGTCTGCAGCATCCTTCGTGAACTGAGTGCTTGAACTAAGCCTCAAGAGCATAAATAGGGAGTTGTCTCTACCTTTTCTAAAAGAAGAACTTATTTTGGGGTGTAGTAAGTCCCTTTGGCCCACTCCTGGTTTAGGTATGCAAAAAATGGGCAAGAGGATTGTGCACAAATTCCTTGTGAAGTTTGTATGTGTCTTGAGTAGATTTAAGAACAGGCTTAAACTTTCCTTCAGATTCTCATTGCAGATTCGCAGGGTTGAGGCTGGAAGGGACCTGTGGAGGGCATCTGGCCCAGCTTCCCATCTCAAGCAGAGCCCAGGACCACGTCCAGAAGGCTTCCAAGTACCTCCAGTGAGGGAGGCTCCACAACCTCTCCTGGCACCTGTGCCAGTGCTTGGTCACCCTCACAGGACAAAAGTGTTCCCTTCATTCAGAAGGGAACCTCTTGTTTCAGTTTGTGCTGTGGCCTCCTCTCCTTAGCTGGGCACCACTGGGAGCACCCTGGCCCCACCTGCTTTGAGTCCTCCCTACAGGTGTTTATGCACATTGTGGAGGTCCTTGTTCCTACCAAAACAATTTCAAACCAAGTAGTTTTTTTCAGAGAAAATAATTTTGCCTACAGATTTGAACAAAGCTGTTTTGGCATGAATCCTGGGAGAACCTATATCTGTAGGATGTGGCACTGGTGCCTAACCTCCACTCCCATCTGCTGCCCCTGCAGACCTGCCTTTCCATCACAAAGGAGCTCCTTGCTGCACAAACAGCAGGGCTGGCTGGCACATGCACAGCTTGAGCCACAAATCCGAGGAATGTGTCACACAGAGGGTGAGGGAAAAGATGGTAAGAGCAGCCAACAAGCACTGAATTAGTTTGTGTGACTAGAAAGTGGTGGTGTGCCAGATGAGCTGTTGTGGTGGGCAGATGGCAGCCTGCAAGCCTGGGGCTTATTGAAGCAGACATGAACCTTGTTCCTTCAGCAGTGAGAAGTATTCAACACGTCCTCTGGAAACATTTAGGGATTGCTGGTGTTATTGCAGTTTATCTAAATTATTTGGACAACAAAAAGTATTTCCAGATAAATGTGACTTTGCATAATCTTAAAGCATCGTGTAGAGACAGCAGAAATACTGCAGTTCAATGGAACAGGAAAACTAAATTGTAAACAGGACAGTCCATATCTGTATTTTGCAGGGTCTAATGAAAGGGTGGATTGCAAGTGTCAAAGGTAGAACACACTACTATGCAATCCTCTAAAACACTTCTGGTTTCTCATTAGAATTAATTCACCATTCTTTGCCAGACTATTGTTTCATAGCAACACTTGCAATTTTCTATATGACACTATTGCTTCAACATAAAGCTCCTTTGGATGAGTGTAGGCTGTAAAGTAACATTGCCAAGATAGGAAATAGATCTTTCTCAAAATAAAATCCTATAGCAGGAGAAAATAAATACACATTATTAAGGAGCCAGAGAGGTTCCCCAAATTCTGCCACTACTGCAGGGAGGAAGAGAAATCTTTGTCATTTGTGTTTTTTCCTGGCTAGCAAGAGGAGCTGTACACAAAGCTTCCCCTGGCCCCTTTGGTCTGCTCTCCCACTGGTGTCAGGTCTGCCCTTACCTGGTGGCCTGTACGTGCACACAGCCTCATGGCTTGCTGCCTGCCTGGTCTTGAAAAAAACTCAGGGTCTGCCCAACTGATGGGCAGTGCTCCTCCATGTGCTCTTAAGGTGCAAGTCCTTACCTTCTTCTAGCTCTGTTTCATGTTCCTGCTCAAATTTAAATCCGCTCCCTTGGCTTTAGTGTGCGAACCTGAACAGGGGGAAGAAAGACACAAGCAGGTAGGCAGGCAGTGCTCTGTGATCTGGGTGCTGAAGCACAGCTGCCATCCCTCCAGCTGACCTGGGAAACAGCTCCTGGTGGCTCTCAGGTACCACACGTGGCTGTCGTGGCTTTTCCAGCAGTGCTGATCTGCCCTCCTACTATTCATGTTCTGTTTTTGTTTTGGCAGGCTGCTCACACTTTCCTGAGGAAGGAACACAGACAAGGGAAGAAAAACAGTGAATTCAACAGCATGGAGCTGCTGAAAAACAAGGCTCACTGCCCCCTCCCCTCTGGTAAGAGTGCTGTGAGTAAAGCTTCATCACCAGTGTTATGTACAGCTATTGCAGCCCAGGGCTGTCAGCTCTCGTTATTTGGAAACTCAGCAAATGGATTGCATTACTTCTTCAAACAGCCTTCTGAAATCAGCCTGTTGAACAGAGCAAGAGGCACCAGTGCAGCTAGAGACTGTCACATGGTTTGAATGGAAGCAATCATCTTTCCTCCTCTCCCCCTGCAGCATCAACGAGTGTCAGCGTTGGTGCACGACCAGGCAGCTGAAATGCAAAATAAACATCTTTTTTTTTCTTTTGAGTGGAAGTGCAGAACTGTTCAGTTGATCCGGGGCTAAAGTAAAGTATTCAGTTAAGAATAAGCCTCACAAACAGAAAAAATATAAAGGAGACTATAGCATGCAGTGGACAGCTTAACCTTTTTTTTTTTGGGTTTCCAAAGTGTCATGGTAGTCTGTGAAAAGTTTGAAGTTTGTGAAAGTTCCAGTAGCATCATTAAGTCTGTTTAATGGAAATTCCTGTCGTTTTGTAGGGCATTTGTGGGAAATTACCAGACTAGGAGTACCCACACATTGGAAAATTTAATTCTTATGATGCTCTGCTACCATATGGGCCTTTAATATTTCATCAATGAATTAATTACCGCTTGGAAAATGAAGCAGCAGTAGGATAGAAATCCTTTTGGCCATAAGAGGGCAATGGCTACAGAAATCCATCATTCAGCAGATAGAACTAACCTCCAAATGGGGAACACATAATGATTTCTTTTCACAACTTAATTTCTTGTTAGATGTGTGCTAAACTGCACTAGAATCACAGCCCCCTGTGTGACCCAAATGCAAGACTGTTTATAACCAGTTTTTAAAAGCTGTAGATATTTTGCTTCTGTGGGACTTCTGCGGTCAGTAGCACTTACCTCTACTGTTTGCTTTTGGTCTTCTGCTAAGGGATTGTGTAGAGCCTAAAACACTTAAAAATAAAGTTTACCAGAAAGAAGCTATTTGCTAACAGTGCCACCCTCTCACAGTTCTAATTTATGATTAAAATGTGAGAAAACCACTGTGCATATAAAATCCTTTGGTATGACATTGGTACCAGTGCTCTCTTCATGCTGCCTTTACAAGTTTCTTTTCCAGTTTCCAGATTGGCAGATAGAGTTTGTGCTTTCCAGTGGCAGTGACAGGAGCTGGTGGGTATGAAATATGACCAGGTTTGTGCTTGGAAAAACTCAGGTATTTTTTGCTTAGAAAATGTTTTTTTTTAAGTGAAAATGAGAAGAAAGTTGAGTTAAAAATAATATAAATAATTAAAAATAATTAAAAGTGTCAAGACCACCTTATTAAGAAACACTCCTTTCGATTTACAGAGTAAAACTTTCATTTTATTGCTCTGGTCATGCATAATATGAAAATTTCTTCATTTCTTTATCTAATGATACAGTTTTGTCCATACATAATCTTATACTGCTCTCATAACACATGATGCTGCAATTTCTTTCCCCAATGACACACTTTTGTACTGACTTACTGATGTGTCTGGCAGGTTATGATGTCGAATACAATTTTATATTTATGACTAAAAGCCAAGTTTCAGTTCTTCACATACTGCCTTCTCTGAGGTGTCACGTTCAATCAATAAGACTATGAACAAGTTGCTTCAAGCACATATTCTTTTTTCTAGTATTATTTACTTTAATTTTGGCAAACAAGCTGGGCAGAGTAGTCTAAAACTCAAGCATGGATTCATTTTCTGCAGGTCAGCTTGTGATAAAAAGAAGTGTTTAAACTTGTTAGAGAGAGGCACATCAATGAAAGTTAAGGGGATTCAGAAGTCTAGGAAATTGTTTTTATTAATCCAATATGGCATATATGCTCTCTCACACAAATTATAGTTTATCCTGTTTCTAAACCAACTAAATACTAATGAGGGGAATAGCAGTGACTTCAGGGTACACTCATTTTGTCTTTTTATACATCACTGCTGTGAGGTAAAAACCCAACAGATATGCAATGCCAGTGTAGGCACCAGAGACAACTTGAAATGAATAATAAAAATTCTCAGTTTATTAGATTTGTCCTTCTGTGATTAAAAACATATCTTAACAGCAGACATCTGTTGGACAACTTACAGGGTTCCTTTTTGTCTTGGTATGTGAGAAAATCCTGCAGGCTGTGTTGCTCAGCCCTGCTAGACCCTGCTATGCTGTGATGCACAGGAAATGAAGCATATGCTCGGTGCTGGAGCTGGAATCACAATGCAAGCTTGGTGTGATCTGTTGAAAAGAAGGAGTGCCATTCCCTATGGAAAGGAAAAGGATGGAATGATAGGAGCCTTCTTTCCTCACCTGATCTCATGTGATACCTCTGGTTGGTTGTGAATCAAGTTTGGCAGAAAAAAATAAGCGTGTGATAGGCAGCATGCTAAAATCAAAATAATTTTGCATCTTCACCTTTTAAGCCTTGTGCTGTGGCCATTGCATGAAAAGATCACTGTAAACAGAGAAATGCTATGGAGCAGAGCATCACTCTCACTAATATTTACAAGTGAAGCTTGGTTGCATTTTGGGCTATAGGAGAGTGGTGAAAAGGATAATGTAACATAGTTTTTCATGTCATGAAAAAGCAAAAGAGAGAGAGAGTTTTATTTAAAGAAACACTACACATATATATAGAATAATATGTGCAAAACAAAATAAAAAAGATTTATTGGTCCAAGAAGGCAACACCTCTTTGAAAACATACTTTCTGCAAAACAACATGTCTCTCATGCACCCTGCAGGTGTTTAATTATTGTTATAATTTCTTGTCCTTGAGGAGGGAAAAGCTTCAAGGCTGCTTTTTCCCTGGTTCCCAGTAACATCCAAAGACAAAGCTTGATTTATTTTTTTTTTTCACTCAGTAGACATATGTCCTTCAGGCTTCCTTAAACGGGGCACCTCTTTCCTTAGTAAAAGTTCTTTTCTTCCTGTGGGCCCAAGTTCATCTTCTGAAAGGTGACTGCTTTGAAGCCAAAAGAACAAAATAGCACCATACAGATATTTGGGCTGCCAGCATGCAGCAGGTTCTGTTTGTGTGTGCTTTCAAAGCAAAAAAGACCTTCACTGTTTTAACAAAGTGTTTCAGAAATATGCAAAGCCAACTTTGTGTTTTGCAAGTAAATATGCAATGAAGCCCGTGAGAGGTTCACCAAAGACATAATATTTATTTACATGCCCATGGTTCATCTGAGTGCTGCAAAGTTATCAAAACAGATAAAAAGCTTTGTGAGGTAGATTTTTGAAATTTGGAAGATTCATATGATTAGAGACATATTTGAACTGAAGGTAGAGAAGGCTTAAATCTTCATGTTCCAGGTCACAAAATAGCCTCCATGGAATTTTAGGAAGGAATTCTAGTCTAAATATAGTTTTCTGCTGAGACCCTGAGCTCTTTTCCGCCAAAATCCAAGTCAAAGAAAGAGCACAAGACTATTTTGATATGCTGTGGTGATTTATCTCCATGTCTGTCCAAGAGGACACACAAACATATCCTGTCCTTGCTGAAAGCCTGGGAGCTGGAGGAAGTACTGAATCCTTTTTACAGTGAGTATTATATTATCAAAGCACCAAGACTCAGAAACTGGGCTTTGTGCCTTTCCAGGATGTGGACAACAACTGAGGTTTGGTCTCTAGAGCTCAGGGTAATGTGATCAATACCAGGAAATGCAGAGATGAAGGTACATGCTGGGCACTTTCCAGTCTCCCCAGGACCAGTGATTATTGCTGCAAAATTCAGAGTTCATGAAGTACCAAATAAGTGGTAGCTTCCTCATTTCTTGGCCTCCTCAAGCTGACACTGGATGCCTATTGGCAGATCAGAAAGTGATGGTTCCAGCATCAGAGCAGCTGGGTTAATTTTGTGTGCTGTGGTCTACCTGCCTTAGAGAGCATGGAATTCAAACTGGAGGATTTTAGGACATTTTCTTGCTGTTTATGGGTAGGTATGAGAGAAGCTTAAGGGAATGTCCTCCCTGGTGCTTGCATCTGGCTCCAAAGAGTTAATTTGAACAGGAATTTCAGCTGGATTCACTCTGTTGGCTGTATCTAGTCTGAGTGATAGAGAAATTCCTTAGAGCTAAGCTGTGAGTGTAACGTGAAGAAAAGTCAACATGTGCTGTGAGAAGTCAGGGACGGCTTTTCCCAGTGTTTTCCTTGGTATTTTATAGGAATGAAGAGTTTTCTTCCTGAGACAGTGCAAGTGGCGTGATAGCATGTAGGAGAGAGCTGGCTTTAGAGCTTGGCAAGGAGTGAGAGAAGAAGGCTGAGAAATTCTCCTCTGGGAAGGATGAAGAAGAGACTTGTACCTAGACACTTTGGAGAAATTCTGTCTGATTTATAGGCCACAGGGCAGCAGCTCCTTTGGGCTGTGTTCTACTGAATTGCATGAACTGAAAGGAGCTTATTTTTTAATAAGATTTGTTGGGTTTCTTTTACGAAAGTCTTTGAAAAAGTGTTTGATGCTAACCCACAACTTCTATAAATGGTATCAGTATTTTTCCATCAAAAATATTTCCTTTTCCCATGTTTTTGTTTAAGTTTTTCATTGTCTGATCAAGCAGGTAAATTATTTTGTATATAAGTAGTATTTGTTTCCTAAAATGAAGGATTTTGATAATATTACAGTTCTGACAAATTTAGTAACTATATATGCTACCTGATGTCAAAAAAAATTTTTTTTTAAATAACTACAACAAAAGCTGATTTTTATGGCTACTTTAGTCCAAATAAATATTCCTGACTCAGTGGATCAAGATAAAACCACAATCCATAGTTCCTTCTTTAACAAATACCAGATTGGGACAGTCATTTGCCCACTCATGGATTTTTCTGGCTTCTTTCTTATTAGATATCAGCCAGGAATTAACAAAAAAGCTAGCAGAAGCTTATGCTTGATTTTGGACTTGGGCAAATCTAACTATATTCTGATAAGGAAGATTTGAAGTAGCAGGTATGTACATAAATTTTATATTTTTTAGTAAAGCTGTGGGGGTAGATAGAACAGTCACAGAGCACAGAGGTCCTGCTTTCTGATGTAGTCACAGTAAAGATGAAAATCCCAAAGTCTCTTGATCTACAGAATTTAGAAGGTATCACACAGGAAATCTTCAGTAAAATCAGGAATTGCTCCCCCTCCTTCAAACACTGACTACCATGAAAATGCTTATTTTTCTTTTTGCCAGTTGCCTAAGTTCTTCCAGGGATTTTTCCCAGTGTAAGGAAGAAGTTGATCCTGAACATGTTTATTGTAGTATCATAATTTCCACTACAGAGCTAGAAAGCTCTCTTTTTTTTTTCAATTTTTTTTCCTCCTGGAAGGGGAAAGCCCCCTGCTTTTTGGTGTGCCTCCTGACTTTTAATAATACCACAGACCTCTTTGCCTTGCAGTGAACCAGCTCCACAAGGAGATTGCCACATCAGATTATGTGAGTTTGCTTCATTTCCAGGCAGTGCTATTTAATATACATCTGCTATGTAATAGATGCAACAAACCAAAATGATTTTCAGTTGGGTTAGTCTTTATTGGATCTGACCTCTGGACTAGGAGGTGAAGGGAGAGTGGAAAATGAAAGCTGATTTGGTATTAGCCCACTATTCATATTAGAAAAAGTAAATGCTTTTGCGGTTTTCCTTACAGAGGTGTCTTTATTCATTTGACATGCCTTTAATAACTAATTCTAGTTGTCTGGTTGCCAAGATAGATTTCCTACAGGCAGACTTAAAAGTGATTTTGTCCTCTTTGAATGCATGGCTTCAAATGATCCCAGAACAGCAAACATTAAACTTCCCCCTAGACCTTGAGATTTTCTGAAGCACTGCAATAACATAAAAGGATAAGACTATTAGAAAAAAATAAATAAATGAATTAAGCATGCTTCATGTGATATGAGCAGGACAATAAAACTCCTTGTTTTTCCATGTAAACCAATATCTCTTTTCTACTGTTGGCCATATGCTGTGGATTTCTCACAATTCCCATTTTATGGATTTTGGTATCATCATTCATAGTTGCCTGGGAATGAGAATGTTTTGTAGACTTCATTTGAAAGCAAGGAGCCAACAGAACTAATTTTTTTTCTTTCACACATGGCTCTGTCAGTGTTTTTTACTCACATTATCACAGAGATTTAAATGTATATCCAGTGTATGAGCATCTGTCTGTGAGCATGTGTAAACTGGCATGGGAACTGTGAAGCAGGATGCCTTCCCTGTCATTTGATTGGGCTGTGCACATTAAGCAATTAAAAACAATTTAAAAACTTGGCTTCATACAAAGCCAAATTGAGTTTGGGTCTGCTGGTTGCTTAGAGAAAGAACATGAGAAAGAATATTGTGATTTCCAGGCATGAACTCACACTCTCAGGGGATGTATCTGCTGTGGGGCTGAGTCAATGAATTTTGAGTTGCTAGGTCAAGGTTTGAAAACTGTCTCTCTAGTGCACTGGTAGCCAAAATCCACCTTTTCTTTTGGTTACTAAAAGCTAATGAGATATTAATCATGGGTAATTACTACAAAGCTTTTTACCTCAGCTGAGCCTCAAATCAGCTTGGTTTGGTAATAAACAGAAACAGTTATTCAGCTGAGGAGGACTTGGACAGACTTCATTTTTCAGCTGAGATCTTGGTGTTGTGATGGACAGGTTGTGCTTTCTGGCCAGGTCACCCAACTCAGTGCACGGAATTTCAACTCTGTCCTGCATTGCATTGAGAAGACAGACCAGTCCCTGCCTCTCCTTGAAGCTGAGTTGTTTGTTACCTTGTGAGAAGTGATTTCATAGCATGCCACACGCTCTTCCCCCCAGGCCATGCCCAGCAGCCATTTCTCCACTGCTCCTTTGGCACTCTTTAAGCACTGTTGACAAGATCAACACATTTTGACATAACAGATCACAGCACCAGCTTGTGAAGTGATCACTCATTTTCATTCTCACTGTAGAAATACCTTGTGCTTGAGCCTTGGGTCCACCCCATTTAGCTTTTGGAGTGGTCACATCACAGTGACAGCTCAATAGCATTATGTGATTGGTTTGAAACACGGCTCCATAGAAACAACCAGAGGACAAATTTCTGGCAGCTGAATGCACTGCTAACATCAGAAGTTCTGTTAATTCTCCTTTAATATACTATATTGCATCTGATATATAGCAATTTACTTTCTTTTGGGTGACCTCAGCTGGGGACATTTTGACATGCCATTCTGACACTTCTGTACGGTCAGCACCATGGTCATCAGGAAATATTGTCAGCACAGTTTCATGTTTTTGTGCTGAAGCCATGGCTGTAAATATCAAACATGCTCAGTCCTGACTGTAAACAACTCCCTGAGTAGCCATGGATGGAGCTGATCACACTTCTCAACTCCTCACCATGGTTAGCCTGGGCCCTTCCCCTCTGGTGTTTGTTGGGTTTTGTTTTTGCCCAATTTTTCTAATAATTTACTGTCTACCATTGTATTGCATGTGTGCAGAAGCACAGACAAGTGAGATTTTTCACTGGGAGGCTGGTTTGATTTCTAAATGAAGTCACAAGGTCTGTCTGGATGATCTGCCTTTGGTAAAATCATGTTGCACATTTCCTATATAACTATGAGTCTATTTTTTTTCTTCTTAAAAATATGTGGCTAGTAAAGTTCAGGACTACTGTATGACTCAGTTCCCCTGAAAACTCTCAGTGGAGCAGAAGTCCTGTGACATAAATTAAATTTCATTTTGAGAAAAAAAACAAAGTCATGCTAAACCTCCTTTGCTGCAAAAGCAGGGATTTTTATGCCAGTGATAAGATGAAATGTTCTAGAAACAGCCTGCAGCTTATAGCATTACCCCTTCAAATGAAACTATGAAAGCCAACTTGCACACTACAAACCTGCTTAAGGAATTGCAATTTTAAAAGCAGAGCAGTTGTTTTGAAATGCAAAGAAATATTTTGGAAGGTTTCTAATAAGCATTGTGTTATTTTTACAGGACACTGATTCTCACGCCATGCAAGTTATAGCCATTTAATTGTATTTTATATGGTACCAAACCCTCTGCCAAAATCTGGTGTTGGAATGTTTTTCGTTGTTACGGGTCTATCAGCATTACATCATTTACTGACTGCTTCATGTGTGACACACATGTCTGTGCTTAACCTTTGCAGTTGGGATATCTGAGCCTGCTCTAATCAAATGTTACACTGCCAAATGGGTGTTATTCTTTAAAGCTTCCTTGCTGAGGAAACAGGTCTGAGTTTTTGTATGCTCACCCGTTAGAGGTTGCTATCGAATTTAAAAGAAGTTAATTAGCAACAAATTGCCATTTAGTAGAGCCCAAAATTTAGGCTTGGTTGCCTTTTTTCTATTAAGTAAATCTTTGTTTCTATAGCAAGCATCCAAAAGCTATGGGCTGGAAGATGCATGTCCATACTCTCAGGAAATCAGTGAGGCTTCTTTGCAGAAAGAAAAATGCAGAAATGCTGGAGTTACTCAAATGCAAATATTTCTTCCCCCTTAAAAATGTCTGTGGATACCCCCAAAGCATTCTGCCTGTTCTCACTGCTATTGATTTTGCCTCTTCAAACAGCCCTTTCAGTTTGGAGGGCAGAGCCTTTGGGGCTGGATTTCACCCCCCCAGGGTAACTGAGAGCAAGATCTGCTCAGTTGTTGAAGAGCACAGTGCAGCTATCAGTAACCCATCCCACAGGGGCCTTTCTTCTGGCATCCCTTGATTAAGCTGATGGCTGTTTCTCCATCCTGAGCCTTAGGTGGTAACTTAGGCTGCAATTGATGCCATCTTTTGGGAAACTCAGATACCTTGGAGGGTTTCTTTGGTGAATGTGACTGCCAGTAGTGTGGGAGGAGATGAACTTTATGGGCATGTCTCAGAACAGGAGCAAATAATAACCTACAAAAGAAAATCTTTGGCTTAGAAAACTCTCTCCTTCCTCTGTCTTTGCTCATCCTTCCCAGCTGTTTTGTCGACTGTGAAAGACATACACAGAGCAAAGAATCCTGAAATGCAGGTGCAAGACTATGGTGGGATTCCTCTAAGTTGTACTTCCATTGTTTTCAGTAAATTTCAAAAGCTAGAGAGTAACTGCACATCCCAGGCCAGGACTTGCACTTGGGGGTGGCACCAGGATGTCCTCCTGTGGGGCAGAGCTCCAAAGGTAACAAAAAAGGCTCTGCAGGGCAACTCCACCAGTTCTGAAACAGAAGAACAAAGCCACTGACCTCAAACTGGTTTCACTTGCCTAAAGTACTCTACATAAGTTTCAGGGTTTGAGCTAAAGGCTCAGTCCTGATGTGGGTGAAACCAGCAGAGACATCTCACACAGCTTTTTAAACAAAAGTTCAAAATCCAAGGCTTTTCCCCACAAATTTGTGCACTTCCAGCTTCTGCTGCTCTGTCCTGATTGAAATACAGACTTCAGGAAGCCCGGTTCAAATCCGGTGTGATACAAATGGAGACAGTCATTTATTTGCTTGTCTGGATCCTAGAAAATTCTTTGCATCAAAGGCAATACAGAGATACCCATCTCAAACTCTGTTTTCCCAGAAAACAAGGAAAACAGGGCATGGGCAAACTATTAAGTTAAAGATCCTCTCTGGACCAGGGGTGGTTGGTTTAAATAAATAGAGATTTAAAGCAACACTGTAAGATATATATTTTCCTAGACTGTGTGTTTGTAAATATTAAACATTAATTGAGAAAGCCTGTTACCTATGAATCTGGGGGAAGCTAGAATTATTGAAGGGTGGGTTGTGGGGGTGTTGTCTGGTTTATTGCTTGACTAATCAAAACATTTCTGTGCCATTAATTATTCTCAATGACTAAGCCTGTACGTGGGTTAAAGACTTAAAAATTATCTGATTTGCAGCTCTTTTCTATTTCATTTTGTAGGTAGTCTAAGTGAATCCGTGTCATGAGAAAATGTATACAACACTGATAAATCCATAAAGTATTTGACCTTTAATCAATCCTAATATTTGCTATCCACAGAGCCTTCTTAAATGCCTGTAACCTTGGCCCTTCCACTCCCATTCATCACAATTACTGTTTGAGTTGTCTGATGCAATGCACAAAGCATTGCATGTTGACATCCAATATTTTATCATTAATAAAATAAAATTAAAAAAAAACAAAACAGAAAGAAGTAAGAAACATTCCAAATATTTTTGCTGGTTTGATATTTTCCAGTGCATTGCCAGAAGAGGAAAGGGGGCAGTTGTGATTTATGTTGGTGCTAGCAGACATTGTTAATTAGTGTTTGCTGTTAGCAGAATGTAGATGTAGTTGGCTCTCTAAACAAGTTGATACTTGAAGTTATGCTAATTTTCAATGATTGTTAATCTTTTCATACTGAGAATACTGTTTGTAAAATCCTTAGGTAAGCACTATGGATTGCATTTTGAACAAGAGTTTAAGGAACCTGGAGCAGGAACATGTTTGAATTTAAAAAGCTTTGGACCAAACCATGCAGGTCTCACTCATGGTATAATACATGAGTTAATGCTAGTAGGATTGTTACAAGGAAACAAACATTTTCTCCTATCCCCCAAGACTTTTATTATTGTCTTGATCAAAGGGCGCTGCAGTGATGGATGGAAATACTAACTAGATTTACCCTCAGAGAGGTTGGCTTCTGTAGACAGCTGAATGATTCACTGCAGGGAACACTGAACTCCTCATGAAGGAGATTGAAGTTGTGCTCTGCATCCAGGCAGTTGCTTTATTTTTTGGGGGTCTTTTCACTCTTTGTGTGTCTTGTAAATAAAAATTTCAAGACTTTTTTTCTTGGACAGTCTCCTTTCACACATGTTCCTGTGTCAAGTACAAAGAATAACACATTAGGATTGAGATAAGTATGATAAAAATAATATTACTGAAATTTCCTCTTGTAGCATTGTGTTTCACATCACCTATGATTCATGACCCCCATGAGGGAGTAGGTGCTGCCCAGGATTTTTGCTGAGAGTGAACTTATATTTCCTTTGCCTTTGGAATGAAATATGAGTCCTTGGATCTCTGCTATATAAAAACAACATTTGGATGTGTTATCATACTGTTATTTGTTCAATTTCAGACCTATAATATGCTCCCCAGACCTCTCACACCCAGTACCAAAATACTCTTCCACTGGAATCATAGAAACATTTATGTTGGAAAAGACTCCCATTAACCCAGCACTGCCAAGTCCATCACTAAACATGTCCCCAGGTTCCACATCTATACATCTTTTAAATCCCTTCAGGGATGGTGACTCCACCACTTCCCTGGGCAGCCTGTTCCTGTGCTTGAAAAGCTTTTCAGTGAAGGAATCTTTCCAATATCCAATCTAAGAGTATTCTTTGCACACACATATATCTTTGTGTGCACACTTTTAATATATATGAATTTATATCTATATATCTTTCAGGATAAGGAAGCATAATTACTATTTCAACATCAAAAAGTGAAAAGTGCAAAGAAATGGCAACATTAAAACTTTTAGACCTGTAAGTTCCATCTTTGCTGGTAGGGTTTTATGCTCTTTTTCTCTATCTTGAAGATTTTTCTTAGCATAGTTTTTGTAAGTCTTAATAATTTATTAGCAGGAATTATGCTTTTAATGGAAATCATGAAAAATGGCATGGGAATATGATCTAAGTCCCTGTTCTCCCCCAGTGATACTTTCTCTGTTTTTTCTCCAGCTGTTTTGCCAAGGCAAATAATATGATTATAACTGAGCAGTGATGTGTAAGAATTAGCATGATCTGCCTCTGCAATGCTGGATGGGAGAGCGAGTATGATTTCATTTTTACTGCAGTTACCATGCAAACTCTTTCTGCCTCTGCAGCTTTGTGTTTTTTTTAAATTTTTTTTGCTTGCGGAATTTTCACAGGAATGCCATGGAAAGATTTGCAGCCTTTTTGGCCAGGTTGACCACTAGCCTCTCTGGCATCCTGACTCTGTTTGACAAGACTGTGTGTAAAATCTCAGCCTGCTCCAGAGTGTTCAGGGATCACATCATTTGAGTGTGGGAAACATGGGCTGTAGCATTACTGCACAAGGGGCACTCAAAAACTAAAGCACCAGACCTTCAGTTCCACACAAAAGAGGCTCTGAGACAAAATTGTGTGTGTAGAGGCTGAAAAAATTAGTTAATTCTGCTCTGCTTAGTGGAACTAGAGAATGCTAAAGGAGCTGATAACCTATTCATAAATAAAAACTGTTGCAGGAATTCAATTCTGCTGAGTACTGAATATCATTAACTCCCAGAAGAAAATAGCTAATCATCAGAACTCATATTTTCTGCCATTCATGCAGAGAACTTAAAGTTCAAGGGGTCCCAAAGAACATCTATTTCCTTGACTTCATCTATGCACAAAACCTCCATTGTGCAGATTTTGCACATTTTTATAAGGCTTAATCAGATAATACATGCAGCTTTGTTTCAACCTGGCATAAAATGGAGTGGCAAGGGTATTTGTCCCTGTTTATGATGATAAGGTTTTCCATGGTGGAAAGTCTGCAAAGAGGTCACTTTAACAGCAATCCCAGGTACAAGATGGAGAATATCTACATTTAGGTTGGAAGTATCTCCACAGTTTTGTGGAACATTTAGGTCATCTCCATGAAGTGATGTAGGATGCTAGAAGTGGTCTTAGGTATTTACCAGCAAGCATCTGTTTTCAGACAGGGGCCACTTGTGTTACCATGAACACTTACACATTGTCCTGTGGAGGGAAACACCTAAAAGCACCTTTTTTATGATGCCACCATACTGCTGGAGAGACTTTGACTGAAGATCTGACATTTATTGAAGTGCTGTGATCTCTTCCTTCCTCTCTTTGACTTCACAGACATATGCATCCTCTAAGAGACATTTTTATTAGTCCCATATTTTAGGGAAAAAGTTTTCTGAATGAGTACTATTCCATAGCTTTTGATTGCCCAGCATTCAATCTTCTGCTGAAACTGTATTTTTTTTTTTTTTTTTTTTTTTTTTTTTTTTTATTTTTTTTTTTTGCAGCTTGATGTCAGATATTCAGTGCTGGTAAGTCTTGTCATAGGCCTGTGTTCATTGGTGTCATTGTACACAGAACATAGAACTGCTACTGTGGTGCTCATTTATTACTGTATGAAATTGTGTCAGCTCAGGAACAGATCTGTGAAAAATGCCCCTGGAAGTGTTTGTATGGAAGTAAATAGATGGGGAGTGAATCCCACTGTCTGATACACTCCTCCATACAGGCAGATGTTGGTGTATCTGAGTCTCTGCATGTGGCAGCCACTGCCCCCAAAGTTTTCCTTCTTTTGATTCCCTACCCCACTGCACACAGGAACTGCTCAAGCTGAGCCAGGGCTCTTTCTGAGGACATGAGAGTGCTCATAAGTTTGCTCCTCTGGCAAGTGTTTGGGATGTTAGTAAGAGTGTTGCCTGAGTAAATGGAGTAAGGTTCATCTCTCATGCTTGACTCCCTTCTGCCCTGAATGTGTTTCCTTAGGGCTTGGAGTCAGTGTCCGTTCTCTTCCCATTCTCTGCCTCCTGTTTCCTTTCATACCCAACACTCATTTGAAAGAGCCAGCCATACACAGACACTGGGACTGTTTATCTTTGTGGAGTGTGCATTATCTATGCTGCTCAGCTTTTTACCTTAAATGTTTTGTGCCTCCTTTTTCTGAACTTGACTCATTTCCTTGAGCCTTGTTGTTTAGCAGCCTTTTAATCCAGATACTAAATTCAGAACAGGCGACCTTCTCCTGTAACAATTTTCTCTTCCAGTCTGAGGTTTCCTGAGTTCACCTTCTTTTTTATTTTTTCCCTAACAAATCTCTTTTTTGGCAAGCCCTGAACCAACTTTTGGAAGTCAGTGGCCTATGTTATTCATAATTTCTCAGCAAATACATCCTCAGGCCAAAGTGTGGTTTCAGATCAGAGAAAAGAAACCTTGGTAGCGTGGTAACAAGAATCTCTGAAGTTGAGCTGAATCATCTATTACTACATGAGCTTTCCATGGTTTTAAACTGAGTTTTATCACTGTAGTTCTTTCTTTCAGTCTAAAAGTTTTTACAAGAGTCTGTTTAAATATTATTCTTCTTGTGTATTCTGACTTGGGAGTTTAGGGAGTCACCCTTCCCCTCTTTTCTGCAAAGGGAAGGCAGAGGTAAGAAGGTATATGTGACCCAGCAAGATGAAAGTTTCTTTTGAAGATATTTTTAGGTAAATGTTGTGGTATATGAAAATCTCCTCCTGAAAATTCCTGAAAATTTGCTTATCAATGTCTCTTGAAAAACTTGGGAACCCTAAAGTAAAAACATAAAAGTTTTTAGTATGGAGGGTTGCTGGATTTGCCCTGTGAGTTTGACAGTGCAGACCACAACCAAAAGAGTTGTGTGAGTAGTGATACATCACATAGGAAAGATGATAAAATATGGAGTTGTAGTTCTCTGCCGGGAATTAGCAATAACCTGAAATTTGCATCCAAGTTTCTGTGAGTGAAATGATGCTGTTCTTTTCCAATAGATGAGTCTACAGAGGCATTGTGGTTATTCACATCCACACATCTTTATATATGGCAGCTTTATCATTGAAATATCAGCAGCTCAGAAACAAATATCAAAGGAAATACTTTCCCCTTCATTTTAGTTCAGTGAATTGTTAACAGCTGTTACTCCAAATGCAATTCTGTAAAAGGAGCAGAAACTTCATGGTCTGAAGTCCAGTTCCTATGTATTCCTTCATCAGAGGCTTATGACAGTGGCTTGTCCATATGTGGAGGTGCTTGAATTTCCCCCTGCTAAGCTCACAGAGCTGCAGGGAGCCTGGCCTTGTGTGGGTCTGTACCTTATATCAGTTTTACACTGCTGCTAAGTGACTGTGGAGCTCATCTGTACTCGCAGACCTTTGGACAAACATGCTGTGGCAGCCAATGCCCTTCACTTTGGGGCTCCCACTGTCTGTGTCCCATGGTGCTGGGGAGGAATGTGGTGTCTCCCAGGGGGAACTGGGGGTGATGTGGAGGAGCCTGTTTGCCTGCTTTGCCAAGCCCCTGAAGTGTTCAGTGCAGGGAATCCATTGCACAAGGGTTTCTCTGGGTACAGAGCCATCACTCCCAGCCAGTGTGCATTTGCCCACCTTTCTCATGACCCATGGTATGGACTCTGTGATTGAGAGGCTTGATGTTCCAGAAGAATTGCCAACATCATGTGCCATTGTCATATTTCACACACACAGAGTCATGAGTTGTGAAAGCATGTACACTTCCCTGAGCAGCAGGGCTTAGCAGCCCTATGTCTCCCTGTTGTAAATATATGAAGCTGTGGCTGACCCTTCTTTTATTTCAAATACAGGTGGAATTGGTTGGAAGGCTATAAAGCTGTTAAGAAGGCATTCAGTAAGACTATATGAGACTACCATTTAGTGCTGTTTTCTTGGAAAGCTAGATATTGTATAATCAGTCCCTTTTATTTGTTTTGCTTCTGATGCCTTCAAGTGTGTTTGGTTAATTTTTCCTCATTACCATATGGGATAAAATTTAAATTCCTGTAAAGCAATGAAGACAAAACCAGAAAACCTGTTTTTGCTTCCAGAAGCTGAAGATGTAAGAAAACACCAAACACTCAAGGCTGTACATAACACTGAGCTGGCAGTGCTGCTGCTGTTCTCTCATACCAGGATATAAAATACAGGCTCCTGCAGAAAGCAACAGTGTTTAGCTTCCAGGGAGCACACCCAGACTTCTCGAGGAAACCCAGAAACCACAGCAAAGAGGCAGATTGAAAGGATCCCCTAATGAGTAAATACATCCAGGGCTTTTAGCTCCCCATCTGCTGTTTTGACAAATGCTTGAGAGCTGTTTTGCCAGCAGATATCACTATGTGTGTCCAAATTACAACTGAGAATGAGAGAGAAAAAGCATTTCCCTACTCATAAGCGACAGGCAGATTTAGGAATGTCTGCTGGAGTTTATGTGTATTATTAGGCACATTTTTAATTCTTTTGTCAGCCACTATTACGAGGTCATTTCACTTCAATGCAAATTAAACTGTAATTTTTCACCTTCCCATGTTCTTTTTCTTTTCATAATATATATTTTTAATGTGTTGCTCAATCACAACCCTCTAGAACAACATAAAAGCCTTTAACTGTGTGAATTGAACTACTGTGGCCTTTCTTGTCAAAAAGAGCTCCTGGATTTATTTCTGTGTACATTGACACTATAAAATGTTACTTTCTTTTCTCTCTTCTGCAGGCAAAGAGCTATAAAAATCAAGTTTCTTTGTCATTTCAACCTTTGTTCTAAAACATTATGATGTGTAGAAAATTGATTATACTGGAATTTAGTATATACAACAAAAGGAAACTTTGTTGAAATCCAGAGGGCCATTTCTGTTCATTTGATAAATGTATTAGTTTCTTTGGTTTCCTGAATTACCAGGTAAAGGGCAACATTTTCCAGATCTAACTAATTTCACTGAAACATATGAAAGACAAATACCAGAAGCCAAATCTAACATATTCTTCCCATGGGCCTTAAAGAAAACCCACCCCAAAACTCTTTATTTTGAAAAGCTAAAGTAAGAGTTCAAAATTAAATGGATGATTCATGTGAGATATGTGAACTGAGCAACACATCGAGCTGTTGCACCAGTGATATGGCCTGGGTTTGTCTCAGCACTGCTAAAGAAAAGAAACAAGAGGTGAAAGAAATAGATTGCTGTGCTGCTCCATCTACCCAAGTGTTGCCCTGTCTCAGGGTCACAACAGAGCAGACCCTCTGAGAGGAGCTCTCTGTGCCAGGGTGAGAGCTTTCAGCTCCATGGGTATGGGGCCAAGTTTTGCTGCCTTTGTTTCCTCTGGGCATGGAGGAGCTGAGTGCTGGACACTCCAGTGGTACCGTCATGTGTGCTCAGTGTGGAGCATTTGCCAGCATGCCCCATCCCCATCCCTATGCCATCCACTCCATCCATCTCATCCATCCATCCCATCCATCCATCCCCATCCCATCCCATCCCATCCCATCCATCCCATCCCATCCATCCCATCCATCCCATCCCATCCCATCCCATCCCATCCATCCATCCCATCCCATCCCATCCCATCCCATCCCATCCCATCCCATCCCATTATCCCATCCCATTATCCCATCCCATCCCATCCCATTATCCCATCCCATTATCCCATCCCATCCCATCCCATCCCATTATCCCGTCCCATCCCATCCCATCCCATCCCATCCCATCCCATCCCATCCCATCCCATCCCATCCCATCCCATCCCATCCCATCCCATCCCATCCCATCCCATCCCATCCATCCCATCCCATCCCATCCCATCCCATCCCATCCCATCCCATCCATTATCCCATCCCATTATCCCATCCATCCCATCCCATTATCCCATCCCATTATCCCATCCCATCCCATCCCATCCCATTATCCGTCCCATCCCATCCCATCCCATCCCATCCCATCCATCCCATCCCATCCCATCCCATCCCATCCCATCCCATCCCATCCCATCCCATCCATCCCATCCCATCCCATCCCATCCCATCCCATCCCATCCCATTATCCCATCCCATCCCATCCCATTATCCCATCCCATCCCATCCCATTATCCCATCCCATCCCATTATCCCATCCCATCCCATCCCATTATCCCATCCCATTATCCCATCCCATCCCATTATCCCATCCCATCCATCCATCCCATCCCATCCCATCCCATCCCATCCCATCCCATCCCATCCCATCCCATCCCATCCCATCCCATCCCATCCCATCCCATCCCATCCCATCCCATCCCATCCCATCCCATCCCATCCCATCCCATCCCATCCCATCCCATCCCATCCCATCCCATCCCATCCCATCCCATCCCATCCCATTCCATGGAAATTCTCCATGTGTGTACAACTGCTTTAGAGACTCCTGGTCTCACAAGCAATGGGTTTTGCCCTGGATCTTGCCAGTGGGAGGGATACAGCAGCTTCTGCAGTCAAGCAGCAGGGGAAAGAACAGTTCAAACTAATGAAAGTAATAGTTACCAATTCACTGGCAAAATCACAGTATGTTATATTTCTTACTGAAAGTGCTGAAAGAAGAAATCATGTTCTTGTGTCTGGTATAGCAGAATGTAAACATAGTAAAAATTATAATATATGCTGTTGTTTTTTGTTTTTTGGTTTTTTTTTGAGTAACAATAATTTTAAGCAAAGGGAAATGTTCCAAATTGGACAAATGAGAATCCTTAATTTAATCTACTATCTGAGAGATGTTATGATCCCCAGCAAATATTAACCTCTGCCTCTTGATGAAAAAGGAGCCCCTTTGCCAGTGTCAGTCACATTTATTTCAGTCTAGACGAAATAGCTCCTAGGTGCTGTAGGGAGGAACAATGATGTCTGAGTGCCTCCTGGAGAACACTCAAACCTTGAGCATATTTTGGTTTGTACTGGAGTTGAACTTGATGTGATAGGTCTGGAAAAATATAGAGCTGACAGTCTATATACACAACTGGGATTTTAGTCCACATGGATAATGAGACCTAAGCACCCAGCCACTCTTTTTTTGTGCCACTGTCGATTTAAAGTGCATTTTAAATGAACAGTGGGGTTATTTGGGTCTATTAATTACAGTAATTGTTTCCTGCGTGGAAACCACATGTATGAGATGTGAAAGGCGTGTGTGTGTGAGAAGGAGAGCTGGCTTGTGTGAGACTGGAGCAATTCCCCTTTGAAGATTTTTTTTAATCCCTAGAGAGGGAGCTTGTAATGAGCAACAACATTTATGCTGAGGACTTCAATGTTCCTTGTTGCCCCATCCATTGCCTTGCCTTTCACATGGAGATTAAAGTCAGTGGTTGAAGCTGCTCCTCCTTTTCCCATGTGGCTGATATAAATTCTACATCAAATGGAAAGGAGGAAGGGTTTGGTTGTCAGCAAAAAATGAAGGAGAGGTCTGAGAGTGGCAGGAGCAGGGTCTCCATCCTCATTAATCTGGAGGGCAGCAGAAGAGTAAACATAAAACCTTGGGAAGATGCCTACTGTGCCCTTTAAACAAAGAGCCTGTGGTTGGCATAATAAGAAAAGCAGTGCTGATGGGCTAATAGGAAAATGCTTTTCCTAAGGTTTACCTGTTAATGGATATGATGGGAAACTCTTGCAGAATTTTATAGTTTGTATAAAACTTGAACGCTTTGATTTGTGCATTAAGCAAGTACAATAATGATCCTGTTGTTTAATATCTAACCTGTGTTCTATCACAAATCTCTCCATTTTAACTCACAAGGAAGTTGTCTTTCTGCCTGGTCATGGTATTTTTCCTAGTACAGAACAATGCCAGAGGAAAAATGTTTGGGAAAAGTTTGGGATTAATCTCATATTCTTGAAATGCAAAATGTTATTTCCTCTTTTACATCTCCTTTTGCTGCAGTGGCACATCTAAGATGTGTCTCAGCCCATGTGTGTCCCTACAATTTGCCCTGTGGATGAGCTTAGCTTGGAGAGAAGAGGGAAGGGATGAAAAAAAATTCAGCAACACATCCTGACAGGGGGCAGTTAGACAGTGAGGGTTTATTAGGGAACAGGTATGCTGGGAAGAGAGAAGCAGATCTCCTGAGACACCTAAGAGCAGATAGTTTGTATGTTGGAGTCATGGCATGGGCATAAATCCCTCTCAGAGGTAGTAGGGATCATGGTTTGTATTGTCATGCTCCCATTTTGATTTTAGCAGCATTTGCATATTCTCCTTTTTTTTTTTTCTTCTATGCTGAGGTCCTGTTCTTTGCTCATCTTCACCGAAGATGAGTGGCAGAGACTGTTCTGATATACCCAGAAATATAAAAGCAAGAGGAGTAGAGTTAGTATGAGGTTTTTTATCCAACACATAATTTGGGAAGGTTCCTGACCATGAACATGGCAAAACTTATTCCTGACACAACTGGGACAATAAACAGTCAGAAATTGAAATTTTATCTACTGTAATCAATCTTGTTTCCCCTTTTTTCTTCCACTTTCTTTCCTGGGGAAATATTTTTAAAAATTTTTTTTATACTGACCCTTTTACCTCTTTTTATCCCACCTGAAGATATATGCAAAGACACAAGGTTCAGAGACAAGGCTATGAAATAAAACTTTTTGTTGGTTCATCTAGAAACTTGAACCACCACAGAAGATTATTACAAAGGTTTTAGGCTGGGGTAGACTTTGGTACTTTTTGAACAGAGATGCATGTCAGCAAAGATTTATGTCAGCAGTGAGATCCAGCTAAGAGGAAACCACATTTTTCTTTCTCAAAAACCCTGTTGCTACCTCATACTGTTTACTGTCTTAGTGAAACTATTTCAGGATATTTCCAGAGTTTAACAGGAAGGTTGATGATATTTCAGTCTCTGCTGATTTTGATGAGTAATAGATGGTTTCTTTGAAGCCACTGCTTTAGTACCAGGTAACATCATATCACATGAGCCCTAAATATCCAGCTAGGCCAAGTGAAGAAATAGCTGGCCTTAATTCCTGGCCAGTGACCCTCTTCTTCTTTTTCAGGAGGTGAATTTTGCAGTTCTGTCCAGTGTTCATGCAGTGGGGTCAGTGGAAAGCTTTAATCCTCTTGGCTCCACTGTCTGTACACCAACTGATGGGACAGGATTCTCATGGCCATTTTCTTGTGTCAAAGCCAGAACAGAAGGAAATTTGTTCTTACTTGGGCTTATTCACCAGAACAAGGAGACTCAGCTGTTTTTTGTGATGTGAGCATTCCAGGAGAGAAATGACTCTGGCAGATGCTTGCATGCTGGTGCATTGATACAGAAAAGGATAAAGTTAAGTTCTGAGTACCAGAAAAGGAAATTAAGAAAAAGATGAATCTGATGAGGAATCTGGGTTTGATTCTAGCAGGTATTTTGAGTGAAAGTGAAAAAAATATGTTCTTCCTGAAACTTTCACCTATTTTAAAACACTGTATTTTTATGATGACCAAGTAATCTATGCAGATATTAATTCTGTAAAATTTAATTAAGATTAAATAGGTCAATTAGTTGTTTTAGATGCATAATTTAAAATAGTGTCTTCAATCAGATAATGAATAAATACAATAGTCTCTATAAGTGAACTACATCAGCCTAATGGCTTGCTATATTTTTATTTGCTTTATTAATGAAGAAAAATCCAAACTTCTGCATGAGTTATTTTATGTTTAGGCATGATTAA
The DNA here is from genome assembly GCA_034336665.1 of Luscinia megarhynchos. Taxonomy (NCBI): domain Eukaryota; kingdom Metazoa; phylum Chordata; class Aves; order Passeriformes; family Muscicapidae; genus Luscinia; species Luscinia megarhynchos. The sequence continues at coordinate 88,583,146 of CM067565.1, read as the reverse complement.
AGGTTCTTGCAGCATCAGGGGATATTAACAAGCAATTATATTTTGAGTTTAAAATGGATTGATTATTCCTTCCTGAGAGAACAGCAATGCACAGACAAGCTGCATAGAAATAACATGTCAGCAATGTCACACTACTGTACAGATTTTAAAGATAAATCTCCATCTGGCAAGCAGACATTCAGGAAGGAACTTCTGTTAATGTGGCTTTCACACAAAGTTTGTCAGGGATAAAACCTGAATTGAAGATTCATTTCTTCTTCTCACACTTGGCAAATGTTAATTTACTGTGGACGTTTCTTAAAGAGATAGAGTAGAAATAAGGAACAGATAAGGAAAAAGCTGTGTTTCTTCTCTAGTTCCACTGGCAGTTTTGGACTACTCAAGAGCCAAACAGGAAAACAAATACGATTTTTAAAAAAATGACAACTACAAACCAAGAACAAAAATGCTCTGTAAATATTAATGCTTCACTGAGAACTTCAGTGTGCTGAACAAACAACAGTTAATTTCATCTCTGTGAGGAAAGATAAATAATAAAATCTTCATTCAGAAATCAGAAGGTAGGAATAGAGCCTGAGCATATTGGAATGAAATCCCTGCTGCCCTTCAGTGGTCTTTGCAGAAGGTCTCCTCCCATCTGAGCAAGGTCAGGGCTGCTGACTGCCACAGGATAAAGAGGAGAGCCAGGTTCTCTTGTCTCTCACCCCAGTGCTAACCCAGCATCACACAGGGTAAGAGAATGGAATAATACACAGGTGCTCACCAGAGAGCACATTGAGTTTGTTTCCCTGAGGTACACACCTTTGATTAAAATGAAGAATTATACTCTGTTACTGTAGTACCACTGGACCCGAGATGTTCCAGGACTATTTGCAAAACAGCACTGCAGATTTTGAGAGGGAAGAAAAATCAATCAGACAAAAATCATATGATACTTCTATTAAGCATACTATGGAAGTTACCTTTGCTCATGGAATTGAAGTTACTGGTACTGAACTGCTACAAACAAAGTAAATATTAAATCCAGCAGAAGAAATGTACAGAGATGGTTGAGGGATAGAATTTTAAGCAGAAATGGCAGCTGGAATTTCAAAACTTACTTCACCCAGAGCTGAAATGAAGTGTCAGTCTTAGAAATTTATTTACAGAGAAAAATATTGACAGTGATATTTAGAATATGTTCAATTGCATGAAATTTTAAATGCTGATAAGATCAAGTGTTCACATAAAATATTTTGACATTATCAATCTATGTTTTTTAAAGGAAAGAAGATTTCCTTTAAGTGTCTGATTATAATTGATTTTTTTTTTTTAAATAACACTTCAGCTTCATAGTTTTTAAGGACTAGACTTGACTGGCACATGCTTAGTCACAAGGAAAGATGCAACTGATTCATAAGACTTTGTCTTTGAGGGCCAATTATACAATACTCATCAAGCGTGTTCCATGCTATCTTGTGAGATCTCTCAAGATAAACAGTTTAAAGCAATATGGTCTGTAGTCTTTTGCCACTAATAGAAGTTACCCAAAGTCTGTCTAAGAAAGAGTGTGCCTTTTGGATATTTTCATATTTACATTGCATATCACCTTTCCTATGGCCCCTGTAGATTTGTTCCCCATGTTACAGAAAGCTGATTTATGTGCCAGTTGACTCTCTGTGGTTCCCTGAAATGAAGGTTTGTTTTAAAAGTGAACTATATTGTAATTCAACCTGGTAAGTGTGGGAGACAGCTGTCTGCAGCTCATATTTTGAAATATTGTTTTAATAATTGTTTCTTTCCTTTTCTTAAATCAGTGGTAGGATATTGCCATTATGGGATTTTAGGTAGAAACACCCATTTCTTATAAAAGAGGCAGACTTGCAGAGCATGAGGCTTGGAGATAGGGCACCTGTTAGTTATTTTCTCAATCAGTCACAAACTGGGATTTGTATTCAAACAATTCATCAGACACTGGGATGAATGAAAAAAAGAAGTTAGCTGGTAACATCCAAACTGGAAAACTCTCTGGCTGGGCAATGAGCTTTAAAATGGAGGAGAGGAGGAACAAATAGGGGTAAAAGCCAGGTTGGGAAAGTAGGTCAGAAAATGCAGCTACAAGTCAATGAAGAGGGTGAAGAGACTGGATGTTGAAGTCAAAAGTCTTTGGTTTTTGTGCTGGAAGTACTCACCAGGTATAAAAATCTGCCAACCTACTTGGCAATCTGAGTATACTTTAACTTGCCTAATATTAGCTAGCCAGGTTTCAACGTTTTGACCTAAACCCCATTTGTTTTTGTAGTCACCTACAGAATTACTGCAGAGCATAAAGCTCTGAACTCAAAAAATTCTGAGTAAATAAGGCCTTGATTCATCAGTATCTGCCAGATTAAATAACTTCTTAGTACACATCCTTTAGACCTGAAGATTTCTTATGGTCCTGCATAATAAACGGTTTGTGCAATTAGCAATAAATTTGTCACTGTAAGTCACTCTTTAAAGCTGGGAACAAGTATAACATTTATCAGTGTGTTAGAGTTTGCAGTTAAAAATAGCCATCCTGTTTTCATATGGCCAGGGCACTTTCAGGCTTGTTTTCTTCAGCTCTGTTGATACAGGGAAGGTAACAGGATCAGCATGAGTATATGACAGAGAATGTTATTCTTTGTACAGAAATGAAGCTTATTTGCTGAAGGAAAATCTGCCAGTTTTGGATTCATTGCATCACCACCTCTTTCAGCATTGTCTTTTGGGCTTTAATGAATATTTACCTGTTTTAATTGCAACATGCCTTATCTGAAATGTGCAGTCTGGTGGCATTAACATTAATGCACTGAACAAAAGTGCAAGGTTAGCACATCATGCAAGCCCAAACAGCACCCAGTGCCCAGCATGCAGCTGCAGCTCTTGGGAATTCACACACAGCAAGGGACTTTCCTCACACTGCACACCCTGGTCCAGCACGGGCCCCTGGGGTGCCAGGCTGGCAGATGCCCCTGCACCAAACCCCAGGGTGAAGTGCCTGCAGCACTAAGAATGGCGTTTAGGCTATGCAATGTGGCATTTACTTCCATAGCTTTTACCTAAACTGGTGGTTATTTATTTGGAAATCTCAGATTTGAGGTGTCATTTGATTTAGGGAGCAGTCTGTGTAATTTAGATGCCCTTGGGCTCCTTAGAAGACACCTTAATTAATACAAATTTCCTTGATTGGCTGATTCCTAATTAAATTTAGTGTGCTGTATATATTTATTTAATTTGCAGTATGTTTTTATTTCCTTTGGTTTAATTTTGTAATACATCTTTTAAGCCACTTATCATGTCTTACAAAATCAAAACTGATGCAATACACAAGAAAGAGTTAAGCTCACTAGAAGCTTCAACCTGTAAGAGGTCTCTTTTATATCAGTAGGAGAAGAACAACCTGAGCCCCCCAAAAAATCCTATCTGACCTTTTTGTGGAGGGTAGTGCTGGGCAGAGTTTAAGTCTGAGAAGGAAAAGGGGGAGATTTGGGGCAAGAAGGATTCCAAAGAAAGGATTTAATTATATTGGAATTAACTCTAAACCATTCAACTGGACTGAAACAAAATTAATTATAAAGCATTTGTTTTGAAGAAGCTGAGCCAGAAAAAGCACAATGCTGCCAAATAATATTTAATAATTGCATTCAAAAATTAGAAAAAGAACCCTTTGGGACTCAGTAGATCATTGAAACCAACTGCTCTTTTGATGAAGTATGTGTCTTTCTCAGATTAAATTACAGGGGCAGTCTCATGTTCTCATGAGATTCTGTAAACCTATATTACATTATTTTAGTAAAAGCAGAGTAAAAAGAATTAATTGGTGATCATAGACTTTCTAAGGAAGGACAGAGCAGAATTTTAACGAGCAGTTACTCAGCTGTCTGTTTTACTGCTTTCCCCCAACCTGAGCCTCTCGTTTTCTGTGGCACTGGGAGAAAGTTCTTTTCTTGAACAATTTCACATTTCCTGGCCCTGCTCATGTCTTGCAAGTGATGACGTGTCTTAGAAAATAGAGCAACAGAGAGAGAGTGATGGTTCTTGAGTGAGTTGGGAAAAAAACAAGGAAATCTTAACAAAGAGAGAAAGTGATGTGTTTACCTTTTGCTTTGGCTTCAGCCATGTCTAGACACAGCTTTATGTGCTTAATGGTACCCAGAGGAGCTAGCTGAGAGTCATCTCACTCATTAGTGCCTCCTTGAGACATGGGCTTCAAGGAGGCATGAGGCAGTGCCACTAAAACTTCCAGTGTCAGGTCTAGCAGGACCTGGCAGTGTGAATTTGGCTTCTTGAAAACAAAAATCTTGATGTGGGCTTCGAAATGCATCCAGCTCTGGCACAGGCTGTTCACAAGCAATGCAGCTCTCCCTTGAAACTTGAACATGGGTGCACATTCCCTGCTAACTAACTTCAGGCAATGCCTCCAATGTTTGTGTTGGCTTGATGGGTAAGGCTTTCTGAGATGTTTTCTGTAGAGAACTCAAATGTAGTCACAAATGCAAAAAACGCTAATTGGGTCAGACAGTTCTGTGTTAGATCTCAGGTGCCCCACAGCTGCCAGCCTTTTTTTTCTTTTCAACAGTGTTTTAGTCAAGAAGTGGAATTAATGTTTGGTTTGTCTTAACATTTCTGATTTTTTTCCTGGCTTAACATGGCTCCTTTCTTGCCCATTTTGAGACTCCCACTGGGAGATAATTGAAGTTCCTCCTGGGAGAGTTTCTGCAGAAAAACAGTGGGGTTTTTTTTCAGGGTCTTTTTCTCTTTTGCCTCACTTAAAATTGATGGAAATATGGCTGGATGCATTGATCAATTTTTAACGAGGCTGTGGGTGACAAAAGCAGGCAGGATGGCTGATGTGCAGTGTTTTCTAATAAAACACAGCTAAGGCTCTTGGATATTTAGGTATTGGATTCATAATTTTTCTACTATGTTAGGCATATTTTAATGTCTTAAGTTTCATGACAGCATTTCTTGACAACATCCCCTGTAAAGGGTGGGCTGTGTGTGGAACAGTTTGTGGGATGGAAAGATTGACTTGGCACTTCAGGGTGTGAGCCTCTTAATGCTCTCCTAACAACTGTCCCAGGACTCATCCTCACAGGTGTGCTTCTCCCAGGATGTTTCTTCAGTAGGGAAATTCGTACTGTTGTTTCCAGATTTTAGTGAAAGAAAAAGGCCTGTGCTGATTGTCCTGACTTTGCCTCCACATACAGGTGTTAAATCTTTGTCCAAAGCTCAAATTGGGACCTCTCCCTAAATTTGAAATTTGGCAATCTCTCAAGGGTTTTGCAGCTCTCTACTGCTACAATGTAGGATTATAAAACTATTTAGGTTGGAAAAGACCTCTAAGATCAACCCAGCACTGCCAACTCCACCCTAAGTGCCATATCTACATGCCTTTTAAATCCCATCAGGGATGATGACTCCACCACATCCCTGGGCAGCCTGTTCCAATGCTTGACAAGCCTCTTGGAGAAGACATTTTTCCTTAATATCCAACCTAAACCTCTCCTGTGAGCTTCATGGTCTTGGAAACCTCAGGAGAATAATGCTGCAGCAAGGTAAAGGAGAGGAAATAAAAATTCATGGCCAGGTTGATAATTGCTGAGTGGCAATTCCCAATTTCCCCATCTGGGAAGGGCTCTGGATTTACTGGAGACTTACAGCAGGCGCTCTCCCTTAATCTCATTATTTCTTTACTTTTTTTCCCCCACAAATTTAATGTTGTGAATCAGAAGTAAATAACAGCAAAACATGTCTGGAAGCTGAGGGATAAAAACTGAGAAACATGAGGAAACATGTGGGTCATCTCTTGATGATCCTTGTTTTCCAGAAGAGCAACAGTGCCTCCCTCCAGGTAGGGAACCTGTATAGCTTTCTGCCACACAACAGGCAGGGCAAAGAGGACATTTCAAGGGCATTTTAGAAAGCTGTAATTGCTTAGAAGGGCTGGTAATTCTTGCACATCTCAGACTATCCCAGCCACTCATGGCAGGCTTGGACAGAGAGAAGATCCCAAATGGCTTCCTGCAGGGAGTGGGGGCTCTGCTGTGCTCCTTGGGTAGTGCAGTACCATGGGTAGCTGTCAATGGGTGGAAGTAAATCTATTCCTGTGGCCATTGTAATGTCCATAAAGGGGCTACAGAAATAAAGTAACACCACAGCACTGTGGCCTTGCCTTTGAATACACTCTTAAAGATATAATTAAAACCACCGAGCTTATTTCAGCCAAAGTTCGTAAGGGATGGGTCTGGCATCATGCCGATTGCAGGAAGGCTAATTACACCATAAATTAAACTTTTTTTTTTCCTAACCAAACATTATGACCTTTAATAAAATTGTTTTTACAACCAGCTGTCAATAAATCATCCAGGAAAGCTAGTGAGAAATGTTCTGTGAACACTCCAGTTCTGTGAATTTCATTAGCTGCAGTTTATTTGATTTTTTTGTGAGCTATGATGGTTTTTAAATCTCAAATTAAAAGCCCCGAACCATAAAAACTAATTCAAGAACATTAGCATCTTGGTCTCTGAAAATGAGCCTCCCTAATTGCAGAAATTAGTCAAGATTGTATAACGATCAGGAGGTCATTAAAAAAAAGAATAGTGAGTAGGCTGTGCTTGATGCTTGACCCAGCTACAGCAGCTCCAGAAAAGCTTTTTTTTAAATACATCCTTAATGGAAGAAAACTGTCTCCTGGCAGATCGATTTGAAAGCGCTGTGGAAGCCTTGTAACCCAGAGGTTTGGTTTCTGAGACACCACTTTTCTGCCCTTGTTTATTCTCCCAGGCGCATCAGGACTTGAGCTTGGACACGTGCAGGAAGTTTTACTGCCTGTTGTACCCTCGTGTCTGCAGCAGTGAAGTATGAGGCAGTGTCAGTAGGCTTTCCTTCAGGACCTCTTTTTGTTTTGCATTCTTAAGGCTCCTGTACTGCTTCATGCTAATTACAAATATTTGCAAGAAATATACTATACTGCTTGATTTGTGGCTTGAAGGTGGACATATTTTAAAGCTAGGCATTTTTATTAGATTGGTACCAGAAAATGAAGCTGTTAACATTCTACTCCTCTGCCTCATAAAGCTCTTCTAAGTAGAGGAGTGGGGCTATTTGGTGTTGTAGAAACATCTAGAAAGCCTTAAGGTTTGAATCTGATAAGAAAAGATGGCAATCCTTATTCCCAGCTCCTTTTTGGAACTGTGGGTTCCCCCACATTTCTGTTTTCCTCTATGTATATTTTGCCATGAAAATTTCAAGTCCTTCTTAACTCTCACAGTTCTTCTGACTTTCCACAGCTCACTTAGGTGGAACATGTATCATAAAAATGAGATACACCTTGCTGAGCCCCATGTGGCTTCCATGAGTCCCTGTTCAAGCAGTTTCTGACATCTCACATACACATCTCTATTCCTGCCAAGGGTGTACATTCAGAAGGTTCCCCAGGAGCTCATCTCTAGAGTGTGCCCAATCCCTCATCGTATTTTGTTTTAGGGACCACAAAATCTATATATAATTTATATTTAATAAAGAATTTAATCATAATTAAAATTTAATTTAAAGGAGAAGATGATACTTTCTATCACCTACTTTTTATTAGTAAATTTTAAGTATTACCTATTTTCCTGCACTCTCCCTTTTTTTCCTTCCACACATTTTTATCCTTTTTCCTGTCTATTGTCACAAGCATTTGTTCATTGTCTGAATCAAAGGTCTGTAGTCACGTTTATACTAAAAATATGAGAAAATAATGTAAAAAGATTTTGAGTCTTTATTTCTCATTGCAGATTCCCTGGGAAATTTTTAGGGAACTTTTGAGATATCCACACTCATTTCATGAGCTCTTCTGAGTCTTAGTCTGAGACACCAATTTCCCTGCTGCATGTTTTTCTCCTCTGGCTCTCACAAATAGGTCCATTCACTTATTTTTTGCCATACAAGCATGTACACTGCCAAAACCAGCCTGTCAAACACAAATACCTTAATGCTGTCATTCACATTGTTCCCCAGCTCCCAGCCCCTCATGCACCAGTGTTCCCATGTTTATCTATGGAATAGTGGTGGAAGTGACAGTTTTTATTGTGTGATTTGATGTTGCAGTGTGGGCTCCCTTAGTCTGCTAATATATTGTAGCTAACCTTGTCATTTCTGGAGCAAACAGAAAAAACAAAATAAACTTTCTGTTTATTCCTCATATTTGATTTTTAGTGAGACTGTTTTATTAAGGTTTCTCTGATGGTCTTTAATATTTTAAGAATTTCAGTTAAAAAAAGGAGGGGGTGGGTTGTGCAGGTATTTATGACATTTTCCCATGCCCATACGACACAGAACTGCCACTTAAATGTCTTGGCAAAACAGTTTGAACTACTGTCCCACCCCAATTAAACACTGAAACAGAAACTCTAAACTCTCCTGTGAGTAAAATAAATCAATTATATATTAGCAAGATGTAGGCTACTGATGAGGGCAAGAGAAATCAGAATGTATAAATATGAGTTACTTGAACTCCATGAAACACACACATGTCTGCATGCACACACACATAATGTTGAACTTGATCTGGACTTTTTCCTTCTGGCTTCATTAATCAACTGGCCAGTTAATCTGAAATATTTCACGTCAGCTTCACAGATCTGTTTTATGTATATACATTTTTCAGCATTTATTTTGTTTGAGGTTTTTTAATATTACTTGGCTTGCCCTTCCATTATCCTTGAACATTAAGGTCGAAAAAGTAAATTACAGACCCCCATGGACTGATGCAACACAAAAAGGCAGAAGTTTTACATTGCCTTCTCCTTTACACTACATTCTCAGGTCACACATTGTTTGTAAACTGAATGTAATGAGTCCAATAAAATGCTTTACAAAAATTACCTATTTCATGTAGTGGTAGGCATCTCATTCTGCAACCATGTTTATTGTATGTACAAGTCATAGACACTTAGGATGAACGGCCCCTATTTAGTTCATATTAAGTACTAAGTTGAATTGATATAGCTTTATCCACATGGAATATGCACCATATGTATCAAAATTGCCTTGCTGAGCAGTAGATAGTTTCCACAAGTTGTCTGCCTATTGGTCTGCCTATCTGTCTGTCCATCCATCCATCCATCCATCCATCCATCCATCCATCCATCCATCCATCCATCCAAATAACAAACAACTTTTGAAAAAGTACTGTACTTCTCAGAAAATATTTTTTCCATATTGATTTAACAGATAGTTTTTTAAAGAGTACTCTCTTCACACATGGATCACGGATACTGAGAGGAGAGTATCACTCCATGGGACTTGTGGTCTGTGATATGATCAGCTTGTTAGGATTTTGTCTCAAACTGCTCCTGCTTTTTTGTTTTCTTTTTCCTTTTCTCCCCCCTTAACCCCCTTAGCATTAGCAGGAGTACTCTTTTCATTAAAACTGGATCTTGCTTTGTCTTGCAGCAAGACTCAAAGTTCCTACAAGAGACATTACACATACTAACTATATCAATAAAGAGCTGCATCTGAGGGATACAAAATATTGCCAGCTACAACATTTTTGTTCAAATTTGCATTAGAATTTTCTAGTTAGGAATGAAGTTTTTTAACTGAGGCCTTTTACCAGGGGTGGATACACTCAGCATTTTTAGTGAATATGTGATTCCCAGCAGCCCAGACTCATCATTAACTGGCCAATTTTAAAGATGTTGCCATGAGATTTTTCTGAGTTTTTGAATGGTTGTCCTTTTATTGCATTTCAGTTGTGCAGGATAGAAAAGACAAGTATTCTTTTTGTGGATAAAGTTTTTGGTTATTGAGTGTGTACCCATTACTCTATACATTCTCTGCTATTTGCCTTCAATTCTGAAGTGAAAGTAAGAGGCTTTTTAGACTGCTGAAAAAGTCCCTGGATTGTGGGATTGCTCAGGGAAAGCCAAGATACCAAACACCTGTTTTTCACTAAACTTGAGGATGTTGGGTAGGTCAAGAGGGGAGCTATGGGTTAGCTCATTCCACTGTAAAGCAATGAAAGCCATAAAATATTATGAGCAAAAAGCCACCTGTTCTTGAATTAGTGCTTGCCATCTACCTTTGTGGTTTGAATGGAAAGTTCAGTATCTAGGCAGCCTGTTTTCCTTTTGCTCTGACTTAGCCACAGTGTGTCAGTTTATACAGTGCCTTCCCAACCAGCTTCATCTCAAAATGTAAATGCAGGTGCACATATGCATCCCTTCCTCTCCCAGGCACACCACACTAACAGGAAAACAACTTTTCTGGAAATAAAGAAAAAAATAGTGTCAGAAACTACATTCAATGTCAAAGTACTGGAGATTAACTTCAGGAAGATAAATCTGTCATGATGAATGGCTGCAAGACCACTCCTTGATTTACTCCAGGTGCTGTATTTTACAGGAGCAAATGCTTTCCAAGTAGCAGCTCTCCTCTGGCAGCTTCACAGTCCTCTTTTGTTGGACAGGAAACTTGATGGTCTTGGTTTGTTGAGATTTAAAATGTGAGTGTGGAAGAAAAGAGCTGATCTTACAGAGGAGCCATGTACCTGACAGAGGTACTCTGAAGGGGCCCTGCTATCCCATTACTACATTGTCCAAAAGACAGCTGGCTGAAGGCAAGAAAATCAGCTTGAGAGAGTTTTATCATGAGGTGCCCCAGGAGGCTGTAGCCTAAGCAGATTTACTCTGTCCTGCTCTAAAGGTAATGTCTGTGCAGCTGCCTCTCAGGGACTAAATGCCATACAGGTGTGTTTATTTTGGGTTTCAGAATGAATCCTTTGGCTCTTGTTCTTCTAAAAATTACTTTTTGTTACTGCTCTCAGTGATCCTTCTGTGCCTGTTTTTGCATGTGGCTCAGGCTATTTAGCCTGTTGCATTTGCTTAGTGTGCATGCACTTCAGTGGGCTCTGGAAGGGGAGCCTGGGGTGGCCATGTCATGTTCCCAGGAGAAACTGGCTTTTCATTAAGTCCATGGCTTTTGGGATAGTCAAGACAACATTTATTTGCTGTTATCAGTTTACCTATGATGCCTAAGTGAGACCTACAGTTATCTTCCCCTTCTCATATTGTCAGTGAAGGGAGAGCACATCGTTGAGGTAGTGATTCAGGTGTCACCTTACAGGGCTGAGACACCATTTCTGGAGATGCTTCTCTTCTCTTCTCTTCCTCTTCCTCTTCCTCTTCCTCTCCCTCTCCCTCTCCTTCTCCCTCTCCTCTCCCTCTTTTTTCCCCTTCTCACCTGTTTAACAACTATACAGCCCAGATCAGCCCAGGTTCTTCACTGTTAACATATGTTTGCCAAGCAGTTCAAAACTCCCAGGAGAAGTTCACCTTGCTTGTGTTTAAACGGTTTGATATTTTCACATTTCTCTGTGGTTTTGTTTGTTTAAAAAAGAAACATTGTCCAAAGGAAAATATTCCCTTAGATAATGCTGTAAATTTTAGTCTAGCTCTGGTTCTTATTTTGGTAACTCTGGCTTTTTCAAACTCCAGGATCAAATAAGACAAGATTAGCTCTACAACCAAACAAATGCCTAAGAATGTTAGGAAAATGGCAACAAGTCATTTCAATCTCTGTAAGAACTACTCACAGATTAACTGATGGATTTTAAGACCAGTATTCCAAAGTCAGCTTGTATGACTTTTATTAGAAATACTTTGGAAAACCCTTTAAAAAAATCACTAAAAGATGAATGAAGTGCCCACTTGATTTAGTATTCATACAGACTGCTATTTGCCAGAAGAAAAACCTCATAGTCTGTTCTGCATACTCCAAATTGACTTCCTAATTCTCTGAGCCTGTGCTACCAACAATTTCTAAAGCTCTGTGGTAGCACCATTAATAATCCTTTTGATATTCTTTAATAAACATAAATCATTGTGAACTCATTTGGTATGAGCATGGATATTATAAGTCATTCTATTGTATTTATAGAACCACTCAGGTGTGGATCTGACTAAAACTCAAGCAACATTGAATTGGATGAAAACTTAAAGGAATCCCATCTCTGTGAGCATGGGTGCCACTGTGTACTGTGATGTGAATTTTGTCTGGATTGTGGCAAGTGAGACAATGAGGGAGATGCACAACTGATTGCTGGCTCCTCTGAGCTTGGAGAAGGCTCCCTGTGGCATCCCAGGAACACATTGGGACTCCAGACATTAGCACAGGGTGGGAGCCCCCTGCACACAAAGGCAGGGCTGGTGAGGCTGGTCCTGTTCTTTTGCTTCTCTCTTTTGGTTGCTCAGGTTAGTGATGGCAAAGGTGTCTCCTTCTTCGGATGGGGATGCTGGCTACAGAGCTGGGCTGCTGTTGTTGGCTCTTTGTTTCTTGTAAAGCTCATCTCTCAGAGCTGAGATGGTGCATGTGAATCATGGCTCTGATATTGTCAGGATGGGGACTTTTGCTGTGAACAGGCCTGAAGCTGAAAGAGGAGCAAGCAGGTCCTCCTCAGATGGCTTTTCAGCCAGTCTGAGTTGTTATTGCTCTATGTGAATCCAGGAATAATTTCCACAAGTGAATTTTTCCTGCTCACAGCAGAATTCCCCCAGCTGTGGGGAAAGGTGAAGTGATGGGCAAATGTGTGTGCAGTATCAGAGCATGTTCACTGCCTTTTGCAGGAGGAAAAATGGCAAGCCTGAAAAACTTCATGGAGACAGCTGGACCAGGAATTCCTGTTTTGACTTTGAATTATGTTTAGTACATGGGTCTGAAAACTGTGGTTGCTGGTCTTTATGGCAAAAACTAAGCACTGGCATAGATTAGAAAAAAGGAGATAAAATCATATTGTCACTTCAGTCCAGTATGAAATACAAAGATGGCTTGAAGAAAAAAGTATAAGGACTCATCTAACAGAGCAAAATAGAACCCCTTCTCTACCCCAAACTGACATGTCTCTCCACTTCCACCTCAAAAATAAAATCTGTGTTGAAATTGCTGGCAGACAATTTAAACTCTGCTCTAGATTCATACCATTTTAAGTAAGGTTTTTCTTATACATTTTGAGCTTGCTTTTTGGAGGATTAGTTATTTACCTTTAGACTGGGAAGGCAGAAGGCAGGCTGGTGTAGAAGTTTCACATGGCTGACCATTTTTTCATACAGTGGGAACATTAATTTGGCAGTAATTGCAAATGATCTTTGCACTTTAGAGGTTGACACTGTCGCATTCTCAACATCTATTCAAAGTAAGAAAATATGCCAGCTTCTTAATGAATCCAAATACTGGTCTGCATGATGTGATGGAGGTAAATTACATCCTTTTAAGACACAATAAACAATAAAACAAACAATAAAACCACTTTTTTTTTCTATTAACCTTTTAACTATGGTTAAATGCTTTTTCCTAACCACCTTCTTCTAATATCTTTAATTTGCAGTATTTTTACTGATGCCAATTGTTCTGCTGAAGTTTTGCAAAGGATTTAAACCACAGTGGTTTGTTCATTGCACTAGATGCATACAGATTTCTTTTTGTCTGTAAGTGTGCTGTATGATTTTTATGTGAAATTGATTCTGTACAACTGTAACTAATAGGATTTTCCTGGAAACACTCAGAACATCTTGTACCAATGTTTACAATAAATACATAAGAAGAAATTGATAGCTATCTAACAGTTTCCAGGAAGATGGGAATTAATACAAAGCCAGACTCCGAGTGTTTTTCAAAGAGAAAGATTGGGGTTTATTTTATTTCTATTGAAACTTGTCATGTTATTTGAATTCCCTTGACATTTTTTCATACTTCAGAGCCTTTTTAACATTGTCCAACCATCGACCATTCTGGCCTTATGTGGTGCCTGGGAAATGTTAATTGAGCAATGCTGAGTTTAACCCTTCCTTCAAATACTTTGTAAAAATACAGCTGTTAATAACGTTTATTTGGCTCCAATTTAGATATGAAAAAAATCCATTTCAGGAGGTTACTGAAAAAAGGTTTAGACTTAATATGTGTTCCCCACATATTAAGAGCAATGGCATGTGCTGTAAAGAATAAAAACCACAACACACAGACATCAGTCCTCATGGGCTAATGGAAATCTAGACCTGATTAAAAACCCATTTCAGGACTTTTTTATTGCAGGGGTGGGTTTGATAGCTGTCAGTGTACAGGAAAATAGCACATCTGGAATCTTACTGTGTACTTGTGCTGGCTGGTATAACTCAACCTGTGTGTCAGATTTTTTTTTTTAATAGCCAAGATTTATTTGGTTTCTATTAATTTTTTAAAAGTCTTTGGTAAGTATGCTTATTAAGTACTAAATTTTTACCCTCCACAAATTAAAAGCTATATTTTAGTAGCGAGCAGTTTCCTTTAGAGAGAAGTAGGAAAGCCAGAAATACATATTAGTAATGTAGAGAGTTATTTGATTACAAAAGTACCCCAGTGACTTCTCAGGGATGATTATTTTGCAGCTTGTTTAATGAAAGTTGCATTTTTCTTGTGACTTTTCTATCTAGTTATGAGAAGTCTAAAAGGAGATATTAAACAAGCAGTAGGCTCTGACTACTATTATATCAAGGGTTATTTTCCCATTAGGAAATTGTATATGTCTAGGAAATTGTAACTATTGTTTAAAAAACACTTGGATTTCCTTGTAAAACATGAAACTTCAGTAAAGAGGAGGCTTTTTTTCCAAGCAATGTCTTGGAGAAAATTGAACACTCACCTACATATCAGTGTTGTTACATGTTTTATGTGTAACTATAATATTAATTAAATAAGTGAACTTGTAATCATCCTTAAGTTAAAAGCAAGAACAGAGCAATAAACATCTTTTGATGGTCCCCCACAGCCTGAGATTTATTGTCTAGTTAAAATTTTAATAGTGTAGTTCCAGAACTTTTATACTTTAATTGCTCTAGAGAATTGTACAACTGAAATATTTCATATATTTTCATATATTCAAATCAAGGTCTAAAATCAACAACGACCTGGATGATGCCTGTCTTGGATGGTCATAAAAATCTCCTACACATGAGTTATTAATGTTTTGGTGGTGTCATTTTAGTCCTGTTCTACTTGGCAAACCCACAATATTTTGAAGTTCTTGCAGGTTAGAGTTACCAGGGGAAACTGTAATTCTTCAACGGGAAGAGAGCCAGAAGGGGATAAATTTTAATCACATTCTATTATCTTCAAGATGGCAGTGTTTTTGAAGCAAATTATATACTATTTATTCCATTTATATACAGCATAGATGGATACCCATTTAAATGTCATTCTGGTGTGCAAATGACTCGTTATAAAAGTCATAATAAAGGACTTTTACAATGTCATTACAAAGTGCCCCAAAAAGTCCAGCTACTTCATTTTGGCTGAGGTGGAGGAAAAAAATGTGCACCTTTCTGGCACAGAGTCACCCACAGGAACAGTCATTCTTCAGGTAGTCATAATCTTGACACAGCAGAGAGTCCATCAATTTTATTTTCACCAAAGTCGAGTGAAATACTTGTGCATAAGAAATCTGGGGATTTGATGTGATTCCCTAATTTTGCTCCCAAACATGCCAATATTTTCAATCGTTTCTTAAAGGGTTTGGAGCAGTGTTCAGTAGTGACTTCTCAGATAATTATTTGTGTTTAAGAAAATGTACTATGTGCATTTTCCAATACTTTAGAAAGTATTATGCATGAGAACAAACTGTACTTTTTGAAATATATGAGCAAAGCATATGCCATAAAGCAGTAGCCTGGTTTTTGCTTTTCTTATTAAGCAACAATTTTCAGAAAATACTTGATTTTAGAATATAGTGATTCATGGGTGGTCAGTGGGAGATATTCCGGGTTTTTTTTTTTCTTTTTAAGTTGAATGATCCTGGCTTTTACTGGGCTGTTTCCTGGGCTCTTGTCCTGGGCTCCTACCTTATATTCCTGATTAGTCTTAAGAGGTGTAAAGCCAGGGACAGAAAATTATTGATTGGCAAAGTCAGCTTTGCCAGACAAGATCCCTCTTGATCTTTAAGTCTCTAATCCAGCTGAGAAAGCCATGAAGTTACTGGGAGGCTTGTGGGCTTTGCAAGGACAGGAGTCTGCAGTTAGAAATTATTGAGAGGTATCACTTTATTTTGCCTTGTGTAATAGGGGACTTCTCTGATTTTGACAAGTAAAACCAACTTGAAGCTGTACATGAGTGGACAATCACTATTAAAGGTGTGAGAATATCCTCACAAGACTGCAGCTGCTGCATAGATTCCTGGATTTCAAGAGAGAGGATGGATCCTAACAATGAGTCTTAACCATTTCTGAGAGCTATCCTAACATCAAGCTTATAGACCTGAATTCAACCAAACCTTTTTTTTTTTTTTGAAGAAATTTGCTTTTGCTGTTAAGTTTTCAAGTGAAAGGGAATATATTATGTCAAGCAGGCAATTTTAGTGCTAATTTACCCACCGAGTAAGAATTCACATTATTTTCTGTCTGATTTTTTTCTGCTCGAGCCATTGGATGTTTCATATCCCTGTCTCCAAGCTTAAAACAGACTTGATGATTTATAAGATAGGAAATATTTTTGGCATGGATGAGCTCATAAACTATGTTCAAGTCAAGCATTCAAATTACCTTGGATAAGTTTGAATCTGTAGAGTCTTTCAGGAAAAGACAGCTTTTCCAGCCACTGCCCCATTCCTGTAACCCTTTTCAGAGCTGTTCCCAGTTTCTGAACATCCCTTTCAAGTAAAAGACAGCTGGAGAGCACAAGCTCAGAGATTCAGCTTGTCTCATGTGCTTTTATTGCTCAAAGTAATTTACCTTGTGATCCTAAGATGCCCGTAGTAAAAACCAAATTTTCTTTAAAAAATCCTGAGCTTTATAAACCTTACAGAGCTCTCTTTCAGGATGGTAATTCTCATCATTTCAGCTGTCACACCATATTTACTGCTGTCACTGTTTTCTGTAAAAATAATGAAGTGAAACAATGCTCACAATTGTTAACATCATCCTGGGTATGAAATGTTCATGTTTCCTAGCAGATCCTAAACCAGAGAGAAGTAAAATGAGGAGAAAACCTTTGGCAACCCTGAAAACCTTGAGCAGAAAATTGCAGCCTAAAGCCAATAAAATGAGATAGAACACGACGATGACAAATGGGAGTTTGTGTGGGTGACACCTCAGGGGATGGCTCTGAAAAGCTCTTGGGCTGGGTGGGATTTTCCTGTGTCCCAACATGGAAAGTTTGAGTGCAAGGACTGGCTTGGCAAAATACAGTTGGAAGAAGGAACATTTTCAACCCCCTCTTGGATGCACCAGGGTTTCTGTTCCTGAAAACAACACAAGTCCTAAAACAGGCATGTCTGTCACCATATTAGCTCTGCCACAGCCTGGTAGATATTGGGCATTGGCCTGTTGGTGTTAGCTCTCATCATGCTTGAAGAGTGTCCTAGGTTACAATGTAAAGAAGTGTCCAAAAGTGTGTATTCTATCACCATCTGCTGACACCAGGTGGGGCAGTGATCCTTATCTCTATGGGAGATATCCTCTGCTAATGGGCCACGTGTTAAACACCAAGTGGGGCAGTGTTCTTAATCTTTCCCATGACCCGCTCTTCCTCCAGGAAGATATCTTCTGTTAATGGGCCATTGAGTCCCACTGCATGACTGATAAAATTACATCATCCCATTGGGAGATGCTCCACCCAGGGGGAGGAGCCAAGCCTTTCCTACCTAGATAAAAACTGAGATTTGGAACACCAAGGCTGCCCTTACCACTGGTTTCCAGAGGACAAGAGCTACCAGACCTTTCTACAGGAGCACTGTTTCAAAAAGACCCCTTCATCTGGACTATCACCACCCAAACTAGCAGGGTGCTCAGGTTGTATTCTGACTCTGTCAGTGGTTTTTCTTTTGCACTATTGCATGCATTTTATTTTTCACTTTTTTTCCTATTAAATTGTATTTCTGACTCAGAGTCTCTCACTGGCTTTGCTTTCAAAACCATTACAAAGACTTAATTCTTTTTAGCAATCATAGTACCTCCCTTATTGTACATCTTTATTGCATTTTATATTTTATAGAAACTTCTTCATATTTGTTGTTTACAGGGAAAAATTTTTTTGCCTGTTTGGAGTAAGTGATCTTTCTAGCCCTGGATCTTAAGAGACTGAGGAAACAGGAGCTGGTGTGAAATTCTTTGAGGGTTTTAACCCAAACTGAACTGCAGGTCTCTGTGGGTAGAGGATATTCCTTTGTGAATGGACCATAGGAGGTCAAGTGACATGACAGTAAAAAGACTGTTCCTGTCAGATTTCAGAACACCACACTTTACTTATAGGTAAAGGTAATTTTTATAATGTATAAATTTATTCTACATGGTTTCTAGTCCTGCTCCCAACTTTAGCTCATCATTCCTTTGCTGGCTTCATTATTTTCCTCAAATCCCCCACATTTTTTTGACTTTCACAGGATTCAGCTATACCAACATCTAAATATATGGGTGTAGAAGAAAGGGAAGCCAGAATGGCTTACTGTTAAGATGAATATTCTACAATATACCAAAAACCCAAACACTAAAAAAGAGGACACTCCAGTGTAAAAATTATACTGATAGGAGTGTTCTGAGTTTGTAAGCAAATGTGCAGATTGCTGCCAGAAGGAGGTAATTGTACAAATGCCTAATAAGCTGTAGAGTTGAATTCCTCGAGTAGAAACAAATATTTTCTTCCAGAAAATATCAGTTTGTGACATTCAAAGCTGGAAAGTACTATCCCTAGTTTATGAAAACAAAATTAAATTCAGAGATGATTATGTGATTTGCCTAGGATTTCAGAGACATGTAGAAGAGAACTCAAGCCTAACAGTTCCAAGGGGGAATGATACCTCCAATGTATGCAGGCAGTCAGTTTAGCTCCTTGATGCTTATGAGCCCTGCACTTGTGCACTTAGTGGCTGTGAAAAACACCCAGACAAATGTCAGCATTTAGTGTGTGTTCACTTTTAATGGGTGCAAATGGAAACACCAGATGGAACCCGGAATTTAGCTGACTGTGGATACGTTAATGGCTGTCTCAGACATTTTTCTCTTAGGAGGATGTAGATCTACTGCAACTTCTCTTAGCAGAAGCGGTCACTGAAAGAGCTCAAATGATGGTGCTTTTCTTGCCACTCTGAGAGAGTTGGCTGCGCTAAAATTCTTCCTGACTTGTGTTGCCACAAAAATTGTAAAAACAGTTTTACAAGCTGTTGTGCTTTTCTGCAAAACAAACACATGAAAAACATTTAATGACCATTGCTTCTTGCATCTTCCTGTTAATTCATGTAATGTAGCCCCATAAAAAACTGCGAGCTGTTTGGTTGGAGCAGTTTAAGGTATTTATTGATATTTGTTGGTCATACTGTATTTGCAGTGTGAACCTAGACAGGAACATACAGCTCTCAGCACTGTGCTGGCAAGAGAAGTTAACTTTGCATTTGCATAAGCACGCAGGAAATAAAAGTTATGATGCAGTGAAATGGAGTTAAGTTTTTTCCTGCTGGATCATTTACTGGAATTCCAAGTTCTGGTGATGCTCACCCCCAGACCCTGAGCCCAAGGGACCTCACACTTCCAAAGCTACATGATAGGTGCCTGATTAGAGGGTGATTGTGGATACATGATAGGCATGATTGGAGTGCTTGGAGTGTGCTTGGGAGTGAGAACAGGGCTGGTGTGGGATGGGTGCAGAATTTCTGTAGGATGGGTGCAGGATGTGCCTGGAATTAGTGCAGGATGTCTGTAGGATGGGTGTGGGATGTGTGTGGGATGTGCATGATTGGTCCGAGATGGTGAGTGATGGTCGCTGGTTCCAATTAAAGCTCAAGTGCAGCTGCAAAATTCCAATGGCACCCACATCTTAGGCACAGCTTTCCTGCCTCTCTTCCTGTATCACCGGGTTAATTCGCAGTATATGCAACTGATTTGGCAGATATATGGATTCCAGAATAACTTGGCACTGGCTGTACATATTATTGGCAATTTTTCAAACCTCTCCGTTCGTGTGGATCTCAAAGCCGGTCTTGCTTCATTTGTAAATGCAGTAATTTGCCCAAGTCATGCATGTTGCCCTGTAATAAAGTTATTTCTCCAATAAGCTCAGACCTGTTGGACATCTTTGTGCTGGAACTAATTATGCCTCCTGACATCCACTGAGGAGTGGCTCCCAATTTGCATATGCTTGATTTGTGTCATAATTCCTGACCTGTCAATTGATCTTGTTCTGTACATTCTGTATAGTCACACTTTACAGTAATGTGGTTTTTCATAAGCCATGTAAGTTATGCATTTTATCACCTGTAGTTTCTTTGTGTCAGAATATTTGTGCTTCTTTTTTATATCTTGGATATGAATAAAAACCAAAAGTTCAAATAAGTGGGGCTTTATGAATACTGCTGGAATTTTTCTACTGTGGGTCTTTAAAATGCACTAAAAGAACACAGTATTTCATGTTTTGAAGTTCTGCTCTATTGAAGGAGAAAAATGATGAAACAGAACAGAAAGAAAATGGCTAGTGGTGAGAGAAATGTGAAGACACAGTACAAAGGAGACTGGGACATGAATTTATTTTCTGTAAGCTCTTGCACAGGGCTTGCACCCAGTTCTACGTGCTACAGAGTTATGTTTGATATGTTAGTGAAGAAAAAAGAAAAAGTTGGGCATAAATTTTAGGCTGTGTTTTTGCATGTGCCAATTTTTCCAGTGCTGGTTCTCTATCTTTTGTTCTCCTCCAACATCAGTCATGTCACTTGGGTACTTACTTTAATAATTCCACTTTCTTCTGTTTTGAGTAACCAGGCTGAGTCTAGTTCAGGCTGGAATATCAGGTAGAAGCAGGACATGTGAAACTAAATTTATTCATTACACAATACTTTCTGATAGCCTAGATTTACTAGGGAAAAAATGGGGTTCCTATATTGAGGTTAAATAGGTCTGCAGGTGATATTGCTGGAGCAATAACACATCACCTAATTCACTGAGTGCAGCTTCTGATAGGAGTGTGATGTGCCAGCTGGATAGAATCCTGCTAGGAATGGCTATAAACCTTGTTATTAAACATGATTCAGCTTGTCTTTACTACCCTCTTCCCTCTAGTTCTCAAAATTGCAATTTGTATCTTTTTTTATATGGTAGGAAAAATAAGGCAAAGAATGAAAGATTTCATCCGTATTATGAACCTCTTTCCTCAGACCTCCTAAATGGAAATTGTTCCTGGAAAGTTTGGACAGTTCCTTTATTTCCCTTAATAACTGCAAACACTAAACCACCACAGCAGAAGAGAGGTTTGTATTGCCATACACTACCTGGTGATTTTCTATTCATTGTGACTTCTCTCTGTCTCTTTCCCCTGTCTTCTAGTGCACAGCTTGTGGAAATATGTCACAATTCTGTGGTGCAGCAGAGTGGGAGGCAGAAAATCTGGATCATATTACCAGTTTGGCCATGGTCTTCCTATGTGAACATGGGCTAAGTAATTTATCTCTGCACTCATAATACAGCCATGTTAATCACCTACTTCACAGGGCTGATCTGTAGCATTCTTAAAGTGTTTAAGCAGTTAAGATGGAACTCACAAAGCATGTAAATTATGTCTTTGTATTGTGTTTGGCTAGTATGGATACTTCTGGGCAACCTGGAGCTTCTCTGTGGGACAGAACAAATGGCTGATGCTCATACCACCCAGATGCCCTGGGATGTGGCTGCATGGCAGCCCAGACCTTCTCTTTAACAGCTCCTCAGGTGAGTCACTCTCATGTTCCACCCTGTTAAGATTTTGGTATGAAATATCTAGGATTAGCAAAGTTGGCAATCACTCATATATGAAAATAAAAGGAAAATACTCTGAGCTTTGGTGAGAAGAATTATCAGAGCAAAGCAGGCTGGGAGAAAGCAGGTGGTCCACACCCTCCTGCCAGATGCAAGTTTGTACCTGCACATCTGTTTAATCCATGCTTTAGAACGTGCCACTGATGCACCAAGCTGGTACCAAAGTGCAAATATCAGGATTGATTCATATTATAATGTACCTTTCAGCCATCTTCTTGTTTTCCAAAATAAATAAACTGCATGGGTTAAAGAGTGCAGTCTTCCCCATACATGTCAAAAATCTCTGGCTCACGCTGTTTGCTCAACTCCTCTGATCCTATAAATTATGTGTACTATGTTCATCTTGGACTCTTACTGCCTTATTTTCCCACTTACTGCATAGCTTGGCAATATTAGAAGGGACATATTTTTCCTCCTCTTCCTTCTTTTTGTTTTTCTAGCTGTGCATTTTATTTAACTGGGACTGTAAAATGACAGCATTAATTGTCAGTCTGGCTCAAGCTTCAGGCTTTATTTGATAGTGGGCACTATTTACACCAGTGTTGTACACTTACATAGTCCCACCAAGCCAGGTGTGACTTTGGGGTGCTGCCCAATTAGTCTAATGTAAAATTATGTCTGAAGATTAGTTGACTTCCAGGACTGGCTCTTTACTGACAATCTTTGGATTATTTAGAAAAAAAAATGTATCTTTTCAGCACAATCAAGACACCAGGACAAACTCATCATATGAAAAATGGACCTGTTTTTCCTCTAATTTTCTAAAATTAAGGATTCTCGAACATTTTATTACACTTTTTCACTGCTAAGTCTTCCTTGCTAAACTATGCTGAAGAGTAAAGCTTTTTGAAGGTGGAGGGGGTGTATGAACAAGTTCAAAGATCTTAAAATTGCATTAGTTGGTAGGGTGTAGCTGGTTTACCAGAGTTACCAAACAATACTTAACTCTCATACAAACACACGTGCAATTAAATGCATTCATCTTGTTCATCAGACTGGAATTGAATCAGCTTCCAGAATTTAACTGTGCATGATATCTGCACATAACATGAAATGATCTCAAAAAAGTTTGCCATTATATTTATTTTTGTTTTTTCCCCAGTTCCCACTAAGGGAGCAAATCTAAGGGAGCAATTTAATTGGAATATGGGGGTAAGTGATGGGAATTTAACAGAAAAGTCAGGGTTATTAAGGTGTTTTCCTTCTGCTGAAAATCATCTTTACTCCTCATGCAAGGCTTCTGCAACTTCTGCTTTTGCAAGTGGCATTGTGGGTCTTCATAGCTGGAAACCTGATCTTGTCTGTGACCTTCATGGGTGAGAAAGCCAGTGTGACATGCTCACCTTCTATCGATTTTCCAGATCCAAGAATGCTAATATTTTTCATATGCAATCACACTGGTGTTTACATTATTTTGGGATTTGAAGTCTGTTTTGATGCTTTATGAAATCTGACATTGCCTGAATAAACAAATTCTTAATAATTGATTAAAAAGCATAGCTGTACCACTTAATCTGTCTGCACAAGAGGCATTTTTCCTCTGGGACAAGACTAACCCAGCATTTAGTTAATCAAGTTTTAAAAGCTGTGAATTTAAGCTCTTTGGGATATATACATTACCAATTGCAGGAAGTTGGGAAATAAAAGGAACTTTTCAAATAAAAAGATGTCAATTTACTAGCAAAGGAGCTGGAAACAGATGTTTCACGCAAAGCATAAGAGTTGTGTCATTCCTTTAGGTTTTCAAAGTCACTTCTTGTCAGATGCATTGGTTAAGAGAGAAAATTAATGAGCTGTGTTAAGTTTTATTACACAATCTTCTGATGTGGGAAAGCTTCCCTGCAGGAACAGCTCTGTGCATGGCTTAACTGATTTAGGCATGCCTGGTGCAGTATTCTCCAGAATGTGTTGGAGATCAAAGTAGGGAGAGTTATTCAGGTTTTATGGCAAGGTAATTAAAAAAATATGGGGGATTATTACATATAGGTCATACTTGCATGAATTTGCTGGTAAAATGAAATCTAATAAACACATATAAAAAATGAGATCAGGAAAATATTCAGCCACATTTTTTACCATTGCAGATGCAAATCTGCTCCCTCAAGTCTACAGAGTTGACCTCTTTCTTCCACTGCAGAGAATTTGGCCCAGTTGCCTTCAAGTGGTGCTTTCATTTACTTTAAGGGGAAAAAAAAAAGCATACTGAGCTTACTGAGCTCTCCTGCTTTGTGATAATGTGAAGATGGGTACTTTGTACCAGACAAAAAGTGGTCCCATGCAGAGCAGTCACAGGACTTTCCTGGGTTTCTGAGGTGATTTAATCTGAAAATTCATTCTCCTGGAATCAGACTTGTGTGTCTGAAATTTGTTAGCATCTGTTACTGTGCAGATTCTAATTGGAAAAAAGATTTTGATCAACAGCTTCTGATTAAAGGGGTTGAAAATATCCTAGAGAACTGCAAGGACTTTGTGTTCTTAGGGGAGTGCATACAAGCTCAGGAAAGATTATGGTTCATCCTTTCTTGGGCATGCACAGGAGAAATGGATGCATGCACTATACTCCAAATAGGGCTCAAAAATCCCAGCCTAGAAAGAGGGAGAGATGATCCAGTTGTGAATGTTGAAGTACTGGTCATGAAATGCAGAAAACATTTCTCTCTGGGTGGGAGAGAAATGAAGATTATTGTGAAACTTCTGTTTAATCAGAGGAAAGCTTCCACATTTCTGTCACATAAGTATGCAGAAAGGATAAGCTTATAGCCACAGCTGTCCTGAATTCAGTGATACCATATGATGACACAACACACATGCACATGCCTGTATAAATATATACACAGTTGAAGTCAAAACATATAACACTGTCAGGACTGAGCTTTCTCTCTTTAAAGATGTACATATGCCCTCTTTGGTCTAATTGGGTTTATGACTCTTCATGCATGTGTATATGCAAGAGACATAAAATACAAGTACAGTAGCTTTTGATGTGAAATAACATTTTCTTGTACCATCTACAGGTCCCTGAGAGACTGCACGTGAAGTTCACAGTGAAAGCTCAGCAGCTGAAGCCCTGGCAGCAGAATAAGTGGAACACACACTTGGCTGTCATTTTCCAGTCTTTGCTGCAATCCTAAATTGCATTAAAGGGAAGCTATTGACTGGCTACTCTGTGCAGATAAAACAATTTCAACAAGAAAATCCTGTGTGAAGTTTCAGCTTAAAATCTACCCATGCTTTGCTGTTCTAGGTGATGAAACAATTTCTGGATGAAAAAACCATCCCATAATGTCAAAATGTTTAAAGGTACTTGATTGTGAATTGCTGAACATCTTGGTGTTTGGCATAGCTGCTCTTCCACTTCTAATGCTTTTCAAAGAATCAATACATGCTGCATCTAATAATGACAATAAGTGTGTATTAGAGATATGCTGCCTGGAACTGGAAGCTGATGGGCAGACCTGAAAGTCTGCAGGACTAAGTTTTATCTGCATGCTCCCTGAGTATGCAGAGCTGTTAATCACATGTGCACAGTCTTGAAGACAAGGACCAGAAAACTCACTGAATTTTGAAACAACAATAATGTAAAGCCTGTTGCAAGATTTAATATAAAATCTGAACAGTATTCTGTGATGTATCTGGTTCTTGTTTGATGTACTTCTACTGCCAGAGTTAATATAGTGTTTGCAGTGCACACATAAAGCAGATATGCCCAGATTCCTCTCTAAAAGAATTAAATTATTTTAGTCATGCAGGCTATCTTTGCTGTTGTTTCTTTCCCACAATTTCCATAGGCTTTATTTAGTTATGTAAGTTGTTCTTAACAGCTTTTAACATAATTTGCTTTAATACAATAGTAGTGATAGATGGTTATAGAGAAGGCTTTAAAGATTCTTCTTAGAAATTTCCAAGTAAGAGGGAAGTCCCTTTTTCTTGGGAGATTTCCAATGTCTGAGAGAAAATAATCCTCAAATGAGCTTTTCAGAGGCAAGTTTTTCTATTCTCAGGTGGTAATGATTGTGCATTTTACTACAGCAGAATAAAAATCACCCTCCAATGTACCAGCAGTCAAAGTTTTCAAAATATTTCAACCTCTCAAGAGTAGAACTGAAGTGTCTAATCTTTCAAAAAGGCTGGTGCCAGTCCTTCAGATATATAGTTCAATTTCAGCCTTACTTATTCTGTATGCTTGAAAACATCAGTAAGCTGAGGATTTTCTTGCTCTTGCTGCAGGCATGCTGCATGCAGGTGTGAGTGTTTCATGCAAGGTCTGCAGAAAGAGAGGAACATGCAAAGCCTGTTGCACAGGTTGTCATGTCTGCCCAAGGTCAGTCTGACTCGAGTGTTCCCAATGTATTCCCTTCTTCCCAAAATCAGCATGAGCCATTGCCTCAGCTGTGTTAAGGTCAAGGGCTGGCCAAAGCTAACTCCAAGCATTCAGCTACTTAACATCATTATTTCATCCTTTGTAAAATGGCATCATCATTGGGAAAATCATTGAAATTCTTATCTAAAAGGATGCTTTAAAAATTGGACTGTTATTACTATTAGGTCACTGTGGAACAAGAAAAAAAACTGCTCAGAATTTTTCTCAAATGTGTTTATGACTAGGAGGCAGCCTACACAAACCTGTATCTAAACAGGTTCATGGGCACAGTGTTTCTCAAGGCAAAACTCATTTTAGAGCCTCACTAGGTTTACTTCAAACATTTCCCTATTTGGAACAGCTGGTTACCAGCCTAACTGCGAGAATTAAGCCATTTATGGACAGAGTTTTGTGTCTGTGTGCTAACATCAGTGTCAGCAGGAGAACAATCACTGGAGGTGATGCTGACTGTCAAAAATGTAACAGTGACAAAAGGCTTTAAAGGGGAAGCAGGACCCTATAAAACCTGTTTCTTCTGATCCTAAAAGGATCAGATATAATGAGGAACTGTCTCTGAACTGTTGGGATGGTTTTGTGATGAGATACATGGCTTGGGCAATCTGGTTATGGGCCATCTGCATCTCATACCTCCTTGAAGGTGAAATTTGCTCCTTGCCAATTTTTTCTTTGGAGTTGCACCATCTTTTGCTCTCAACTATCTACACAGATGAGATTTTAATAATTTCTTATATAGGGCAGCTCAGTTTAATGGTTTTGCATAACTAGAGCTGTACTAGTTTATTTTCAGCAAGGGCATGCCTTTCTGATCAAGATCTCTCTAAACCATTGAATAAATTGAACTATTGTTTATTAATTTTTTTGAGGAATGCAATGATTTGATAATTATCTATAAATACTTTCTCTTCTGAGTGTGCAGTACTTAATGAATGGTTTTATTTATTAAATAATAAATAATAGGGCTTAGGAGGAGTGACAGAGCAGCTTGGCAGGCACCTGGTGTCCAGACAGTGACAAACCACCACAATTTAAAGAGTAGCCTTCATTCAATTATCACATAATCACGTAAGAATTTACCTTTTACATACATATTTGCAAAACTCTAAGGCACTGTGAGTTTAAAGACAAAGTCCAACACAACAAGGAGTGGAACAACACACTGAAAGTCGAAAATGGTCACAAGATGTACATGAAAACATGAAACTGCTTGCTCAGAAAGAGGAATTTTAGTTCTTTGCAATTAACCCTACTCTAGCAATCTTTCTGCAAGAAGGCACAGACATCTGTTTGTCTTTCCATGCAACATATGCTGTGGCAGGATGAAAATCAGAAGCAGAGCTAGTTGCCCTTCCACAAACTCCCAGATCAGATGTAAGATTAGAATATTGGAATATAGGCTCTTTGAGGTGGCACAAATAATGGCAGAGAACAAAACACAACCCAAATGTCCCCAGATTCCAGTACAGAAATTATAGTTAAACCTCCCTTGATGCACTTTAAACCCAACTTGCATTATTTTCCTGTGCTTATTCCTTATGTTCACTGCAGGTAATTGACTGCATTTAGGCTTTAAACTAATTATCATTCTGGAAAGTGCTTTCCAAACCACAACTGCTTTATGGGCCAGCTCCTGTTCTCAGTGAATCACAGGAGATCTGCTGGTGACTTTGGTGGGAGCAGGAGCAGTGTTAATGAAGTAGTCATAAAAAAGAAAAAGGCAGGGGGAAAAGCAAACTACTTTACCAGGGCTTTGAGGTTAAGGGTAGAAGTTTGCTATAGTCATTACATCAAAATTATTTGTTCTATAGCTTTTCCTTGGACGTGCAAGTGCAACATTGTCTTATTATGCACATTCTGATCTCTGCCTGTGTCCATGCTCTTGCCACATATTCTAATTTTGGCAGGAAGCAAATACTGGAGTCACTTTTGCTTTGCATTTGCTATAGACAACATTTTTGGACCCAATGTTACAGATCAGCTATTTCTCCCCTGCTGTTCTCAAAAGTTTTTGTAATATCAAGCTTAAAAATCACATTTCATTGGCAAATCTCTTCATGATAAAGTCAACCATAAAATGAAAGACAAATGCCTTTGGGCTTATGAATTCTTCTTTCTCCCAAGCAGCAAAATGCTGTTACTTTGAGAAGCATCTGTGTTCATTGTCTCTCTGAAATCTGAACTTTTTCCACTTGGAGACAGCTAACTGGCTGAGAATCTCACAGAAATGGTATTAGGTGTTGATCTCTTTGTAGGAGAGCAGGGGGAAGCAGACAGCCAGACCACATCGATCCGGGCTGCAGGATGTGTTTAGTGCAAAATCCATAGGCTGAGCTTAGGGTGTCAGCTGTCAGTCTGCAGAGCATCTGTCAGAGGAGCACTGGCTGCAGTGCTGCTGGGTGTGAGGAATGCTCTCACAGCATGGCAGGATGGTGCTATAGATTACAGCCCTAATGGAGCACATCCTGAACAGCTGAGCCTGCTCTCCCTCGCTCATTCAACAGCAAGGGCTGCCTGGCTGTAAGAGCTCGGGGGATTATGTACTCCAAACAGCTGTCTATAGCACCATGGATTTATTTGGCCTAAATGAGAACTTGCTTTCTTTAGCTAAATCAAAATTTATCAGACAGTTTTACTGTTGGCAGTTAAAATAAAATGTGTTTGCTGAACAGTAAACACCTTGTTACTGTTAGGAAGGATTATATAAACAAAAGGCATACACAATGAAGTCTTATGCCAACTGACTTACTGTCAAAATAATATACTGCTGTTAGCAGAATTGTGCTCACTTGAAGGAAATTATAGGCCTAAAAACACATCTTGAATGACAAAGAAGCCATTTTTCCACAAATAATCTTTAAAAAGTTTAAGAGACTGTGCCTCATAGAAGTGGTTTCAGAGACCTAGGATGCTGAATCCTCATACAGGAATGTTAGGAAAAACTGGGTGAGCTGCCTGAAAGCTTCAAAGGTTTAGCTGAATTTGCATAATGCACCAGATTAAGTAGATTTAACATTTCCCCCCTACAAGATATGTGAGAGATTTTTTGTTCAACAAAAACTACAAACCCTCCTTTTCAACATTTTCAACACTGTTCTTCTTTCACTTATTACACTATGTCATTAATTCATCTACAGAACACTCATGAGCAACAAAATATAGGTAGCAGTCATATTAGACAATTTATATAGCATAAATCAGCTTCTTTTTACTCCTTGAGAAATTGAAAATAAGGTGGGTATTCTTTTTTGTAATTACAAGGATAAGGGCAGGTTCAGGCCCAGCAGAGTCACTGAAAGGAGTTATGCTAACTACAATGAATTTTGGATTATTCTTCAGAGGGATTGAAAATGAATTTATGTTCTTTGTTAAAAACTAAAGTCCCAGTCCAGGAAAACATAGGGGTAATGTTACATGCACTTTCTCAGAATTTTACTGTGCAAAAGATTTTGCATTTGTTCCGATAAATGTACAAAGCATTTATTTTAATTTAGCAGTCAAAACACCAGAATCCACCTGAAATTACAGGAAATGTCTTCTGCTAGCAGATCCCACCATGTGACTGTAATGTAGACAGGAAAGATGACTACACTAGGAAAGATGGACATTATCTCAAAACTCAAGGGCTGTAACCTGCATTCCAGCTAATGGTTTCTCAAGGATAATTTGAGAAAAGATTTATTAAGTTTGCAAATTCTTGAGTAAAACTCTGTAATCTACACAGATGTGTCTTGTGGAACCTCAGTGAAGCATTTATTAGTATATTTAAGTTTATTCCTTACTATGTCTATGTTTGGAAGACTTACTTTTCTAGGAAGAGAACATGCTGGAGGTTGAAAAGTGGAATTTTAATGGTGCCTTGTAAATTTTCATTTAGCCAAAACTGGCTCCACGTGAAGTTGAGATGAAGCTTTCCACACATTTCCCAACAGAATGTCTTGCTTCCTTAATGTTATTCCTGACCTTAGAAATGCTCCTTTTCCATATTCTTACTGAAAAGCTTGTATAATATTATTTTGAGGACAAATATAGCAATTGCTTTGGAATTATTTTTTCCTGTTCTTAAGGACCTAGTAATAATCCCTCCTACTGTGGTGTAATAAAATGTAGAGAGCCTCTTAAATCCACCTTCAACATATGAGAAAAAAGTCACAAATGGAAAGATTTCTTCTATTTCATCTTTCAGTAAAGGAAAATCTGATTATTAAATGGTGATGTGTAAATTTCAGGACAAGGTCTAGAACCATCATTTTGTTATGTTAAGCAAAAAATGGGTGTTTAGGAATCTTTCTGTGGGAAATTAAGGGTAAAGTAACTTCATCAGGATTTGCTATTGGTATTTTTTAAGTATGTATGTAATTTATGCTGGTACACAAGTGATTTGCCTGGGCTAATTAATTAGGGTCAAACCCATTATAGGTCCACACTGTTAACCTTTGACATAAACCTGAAGGATCAGGAAAGATGATCACCTATTTTAATTATTTTCTGAATTCAGGGTTTTTTTAAATGCAATTACAGACAGGGTATTTTGTGGAGAACATGATACCCTAGAATTTAATCCTTCCTTCAAACCAGGCATTAAATGGCTTACTCTACCAAGAGAAGGTCTGTCATTTATGAAACTGCATGCAAATTTTTAACATGCATCAAGTTACTTTCTCTGTCATGTGATACGGCACAGGCATAACAGTGACAAAGGAAGATGCAAAATTAAAGTTAGTTCTCCCATGCACTAACATTGCTCCAGTGTGAAGAAATTAACATTTCCTGAACAAGCTGCTCTGCAAAGAACAGGCAAAGTGAGGCACAGCTGCCTTCAGATTTATTTCCTTCTGTCCATTGAATTTCTTGCATTGTAAAAACTCCTGATACTTGGTGAGGAAAATACAGCTACTAGGAGCCACTCAGACCCCAAATGTCCAGTTTGTGCACACTCTTTGGCCAGATGCCTGCTGCTGCACTGAGGGTTGGATTGCACAGCTCTACCTGCCCTCCTGTCTCAGCCCTTGCACTCACCTAGCTACTGATTATCACTGCATTTCTAGGAACTCAGTTATCTCTCTGACCTGTAATCCTTTGTCAAATGTGGCTGACATTTGGGAAAGATTTCCAAAGCTAGAAAGAGATAAAGTGTGTGATTGCACAGGCTCATTTCCTAAGGGAAGAGTAATACACAAATACATATATATGTATTTGCAGTGATTTATCTGGTAACATATGTATCAAAGCTGTAGGTAATTTGAGATTTTGTGGTAACTATAAATGCTGTGTTCAGAGACTAGCAAAGTGAATTGAACTTAAGAGTTGAAACACAAAGGAGCTCGAAAAATTCAATCTGCTGCCAGAAACATAAAGTATATTACCTCTAAAAAGAAGAGCCCTGTCTTCCAGATGATGTGAGTTTCACCTTCCAACCAGGATCAAACTCTTTTCTTTGTAAGCAATAAATGCACACCTACATTTTGGTTATTATCTCTCATTACTCTCCATGGGAATTAGGCACACAGCCTAAAAATCTCTGGTATAACTCACCATTGCCTCCAGGTAGCTGCTTTTCTGGACTTCCCTCGACTTTGTTCACCTTACATTTAAATTGACAGGGCTGTCATCAGTCTCAGCCATCCATCACTGCCACACCAGTGTCCTAGCTGTCCTTCCTCTGGGTCACCATCCAAGCAGTGTCCAGCAGTTGTATTTTCATGGAGGGGAGTCAGTGTTTAGCAGCTGTTCTGGTTTCCAGCTCTGGCAAGCAGAGGAGTGCACACCTTTAGCACTGTTTGGCTGAACTCTATCTGGTCCAGGTACCTGCTGCTAGGGTGCTGTCCCCCAGTAACAGTGCAAAGTCACCTTTTCTGTGTTTCAAAGACCTGGTGGTGAGGCCACTCAATGCTTCCCCAGCTGGTCTTAGCCCTCCTACTGCTCCACCTGCAAAAACCACCACCTTGGCTTTGTTGAGGGCAGCATGTACCTTTCTTATTTAGACTTTACCACGACTGCTGGTGATAGTCTGGCTCCCTGAAACCAGTGTCCCCTCTACACTCAGTAAGGGGACAATCAGAGACAACAAAACATTCAGTTTAGGTTTGGTTCTATCAGTTGACTTGAGGTGTTTGCTTCCAAGAGAAAACTTTAGGAGGAAGTTGCTGGCTTGCACACAAAGGAAGGTTGCCCAAGGAAAGAATGTTTCCATCAAAAGGGTTTTTCAGGAAGGCACACAATATCACTTATATTTTCTTTCTGACATGCAAGCAAATTAAGTCATATCAAAGACACTTTATATGTTTTGAATTGCTAAAAGCTCCAGAGCTCTTTAAATAATTGCCAGCCAGAATATGGGTTTGCATGTTTTTGGAAATGCACATTAGTCCTGACTCCCCTCCAACTGGAATCAGTGGGAATTTGGCCAACTATATCAAAGGAAACAGCACTGGGACATGTAAGTTTGATGCAGATGGCTGATTATTGAAAAATATGTATTTGTATGCATGTGAAATAGGGCGAAATAAACCCAGGAATACAATCCCCATTAGATTTAAAGAAATGTTTGGAGTAATTTTTTTTTCCAATTCTGCTCCAATGGGTCTTGTTCCAGAGCAGACTTAAAACTATGCAAATAGCTGCCTTTCTTTATTTCCCACTTTTCAAGATGGCAAAAGTTTCAGGCAAATCAGATTGATCTGAGAGATTACTGGCCCTGTGGAAACTGAGAATATATCAGTATGATTAGGACTTTTCTCATGATTACTGAAACATCAGACTTTTCCCTTGATTTGGCCTCAGATGTAAACTTTGATCCTGAGCCTAAAGTATTTTCTATTCTAATGTAGTTATCTCTAACCTGAACCACAACCGGGGCAGTGGAATGTGTGCTCTGGGATCTGCAGGGAGCCCTCTAAGCCACACTATCAGCACAGAAAGGCTGCAAGACTGATCTAAGGCACTGGAAAAGCAGCAGTGCCCTTTGTCTCCCCGTGTGTAACATCAAGAGAAGCAATCTGGCTGAAAGGGGCTGTGGGCACAGCCCTTGGGCACTGGGCATCTACATGCACTGAAGAACAAAAGCTGAATTAATATCTGGAGGGATTCCTTCATGTATAGGGAAACTCCACCAGAAAGATGCATGGCTACATGCAGGGGATGTATTCACTTTTCTTTTCTCCCCTCTCTGCCTTCCTACAGAAGCCCTAATCACAAAATATGCCATTTTTGTCTGAAATGATTTCGTGGGAAATGCTGTGGATTTATGCAGATACTTTATACCACTGTTGGCAGTGTCAACAGGATTTGTGTATGTTTCTGTTTGCAGGGTTCAAAAACCTGGACTATCTGCAAAAATACACAAATAGCTCGGAAGGCATTTGATTTACTTTCTGAGTTTTGACATTCTACTAATATGCTGATTCTCACTACCTGTATCCTTTAAACTGTCACAGACAAACCCCAAACCACCTCTTATTAAAAAAAAAAAGAGCCTGCACTGCATTGAAGCCCTTTAAAATACATAGAAAATAGCTTTTTTTCCTTCCAGAGCACTCACATTTGTTCTTTCAAAATTAGGATTCAGCAAATAGTTGGAATTCATCTGTACTCAGAGGAATCCACATCAGATCATAAATTTGTTCATGTTAAACACAAACATATGAATGCACTCTTATATCCAGGGACTATGGAAGGGTTTAGAATTTGCACACTTTACTCTGTGTAATGCCAGGGCAATGTTTCACTCATCTATGTAAATAAAAACAGGCTTGTTGCATTAAAGGCATAAGTATCCTTATGCTCTGCATAAACATCACAGGATTCAATTTTGAGAAGGAATCACATAATTTGTCAAATCTTTTATTGTGATTGACTTCAGTGACGGGCATACACAAACATGTGATTTTCCACTCAGTGTATCAGTGTATATCTTGGTGTGCATTTGCTGCTAGAATAACAGGAAGAAAGATTGACCTCAGATATGCAAATAAGCTTAATTGAATAAAACAAGACAAATTGCCCCTTCATTGGAGCAGTTCCTGGTTTGGATGCTGCACACACCACAGGAGCACCGGGAAGGGGCTCGTGTTGCTGCCTCTCATTCCTTCCCTTGCTTGTTCTGAGGCTTGGGCAGTCAAATACTGCAGAAAGGGACCCCACATGTACTGTGTTACCCCACTGCAGTATAATTTAGAGACATGTGAATTTAACTGAGCCTTACAGCTTTTCCCAAGAACCCCAATCTGGCAACTCCAAAGAAAAGAAAAAAAACCAAACCAACAACCCCTCCCCACCCAAAAACCCAAACCAAAATATTCAGCCTTTACCCCTAAAGTTGGTAACCCGTGTCATTGCAAAGAAGAGGGTGAATGTGAGAACAGCTGGATTGCAAGGCTCTGGAATGGAATCTCTGCTAAGATCATTAACAATGTGCTTGTACATTTTCAGTGCTGGCAGAGGCTCGTGTGGGCTGGCTGGGCTAGTGGCACGGGAGGAGCCCTAGGAAGACCTCTCCTGCCAGCTGGGGATGCTGAAGGAAATCAAGAAATCATTTGTAGAGCCCCAGGCTCTCTACATTGAGGCTATTTATGTTATGCCATTAAAAAAAACCCCAACAACATGGAATGGTTCAGTATGGTCATATTGTTAAAGAAATGTGTCTTTAAAACAGCATCCTAGTGATGAGGGAAAGAAATCTAGAGGGGAAAAATTCTTCTTTAAGAAGTATCATTCTTTTATAACTTTCCCACCCCTGAAGCTTCATTCTTCCTCCCTTCCCTGGAAAAACCAGGGAAAAACAGTGGACTCTAAAAGAATCTGTATGCATGCCAGATGCAGGTTTTGTTAAGCCATCTACTTCTTGTGAGTGTTGTCTCCTTCCAGTCCATTATTTATCATCTTTTACTAAACAGATAAAGAGGATTTTCTTCTTCAAAAAATGTGCAGCTTAGGGCCCAATAATAAATAACCTTACTTATAAGAGAATTCCTATTGAAGCCAAAGGAATTCCTTGTTTGGAAAGCATTGCAAGATCAACCACTAGAAAGAGAAAGCACTGAACAATAGATGGTGCAATAACAGGGAAAAAAATCAAAATTAAAAGATGAGGGATGGGAATACATGGTCCTGTAACATTATGAAAGATAATGAGAATGTCTAGGGCCACCACCTTTAAAAACAATTATCTCTTTTAATTCAGCACTGTATCTACATATGGTGGAGGAAGTAGCTATTGATTTTATCAGCCTTGCTAAAATAGTGTTGGAGAAATTACTACAAAATAAACTCTAATCTAATCAAGCTAGGGTGTTGTGATCTTCTGCTGATCTCCATTCCAGGTTTGACTTTGTTTCAGATGGAAATTGCAGTTTGCCCTGGCAGCCAGGAGGGCCAATCTGTCCTGGGGGAGCATCAGGCACAGCATCACTGGGTAAGGGAGGGGATTGTCCTGCTCTGCCCTGAGCTGGGGCAGCCTCATCCCCCAGTGCTGGGGGCAGCTCTGGGTGACACAATATCAGAAAGAGATAAAACCATGAGAGAGTGCCCAAAGGAAGGCAGTGAGGATGGTGAAGGGCCTTGAGGGGAACCTGTGTGAGGAGTGGCTGAGGGCACAGCGTCTGTTCAGCCTGGAGGAGACTGAGGGGACACCTCACTGCAGTTACACCTTCCTCAGGAGGGGAAGAGCAGGGGCAGACACTGGTCTGTTCTCTGTGGTGACAATGACAGGACCCTAGGGAATGACCTGAAGCTGTGTCAGGGCAGGTTTAGGTTGAGTATCAGGAAAAGGTTCTTCACTCAGAGGGTGTTTGGGCACTGGAACAGCTCCCCAGGGGAGTGGTCACAGCACCAAGCCCGTCAGAGTTTGGACAACACTCCCAGACACATGTTGTGGTTCTTGGGATTGTCCTGTGCAGAGCCAGGAACTGGACTGGATGATCCTTGTGGGTCCCTTCAGGGTATTCTGTGACTCCACAATTCCACACAGCCATCAGGTAGGGCCAATTCCATTCCTTTACACCAGCAGAGATATTAATCTCATCTCATAATTTATTTTTCCATTTTACTTGGTGATTTTATGGTCTTTGATCAAATTGCTTCAAGATTTTCGTAGGTGACATGGATTTACTTGGCCAGGCTGGGTAGTGCTTTGGCTCTCTGGGCTGAAGTTGATTCATCATAGAATCATAGAATGGTTTGGTTTGGAAGGGACTTTAAAGATCCAGTTCCAGCCTCCCTGCCATGGGCTGGGACAACTTCCACTAGACCAAGTTGCTCAAAGGTCCATTCAACTTGGCTTTGGACACTTCCAGGGAACAAAACTACTCAAAGTGAAACCTTTAAGGACAGTTTCTCATGGAAAATCTCTCTAGACTTTTAAAATGCTGAGCTGGTCTCTTGCCATCTCTGCCCTTAAAGCAGTAGCAGCCTGTTGTTGTAGCTCTGTGATGGGCTGAGCACACACACAGGACTGGTCAGCCTCAGTAAGGAAAAATAGTCTGTGTGTAGGCGGGAGAAAGAAAAGTTTATTAATGCTGCAATTATTTCCAAGCTGTATTTACCCTTTTTTTTTTCTTTCTTTTTTAAACCCAAGAAGAGATTTTGTGCTCAAAAGTATGCCCATTTGTTCAGTACCAGGCAATTTAACAAACTCTAGCAACCTAACTCACTCTTGAAAGGACAATCACCATCATACAGCATATTTTAGGCTAAATCTGGTCATAATAATCACTGCAAACTGTTTATTCAATAAGCCCCTTTTCTTGGCTCTTGAACAGTTTCTTTATAATCCTACTTTTGACATTCATAATTCTTGAGTCTGTGAAGTTTGCAAACATATTTGATCTGGGAACAGCACATACAGAGTTTGTACTTGCTACTCTGAATTTGCTTATCCAAGGTTTGTGATTGATCATAACTCCATTTTACTTGTTAACTGGATGATTTATGTGTTTATAAAGTGTATCTGCTTCCCTGCTTCCTATGCATTCAATTCAATTTATTTATTAAGCCAACTTCTGCTACTGGCCCAAGATATATATTCTACAGATATTTACAGAGAAGAATTTTCTTTGAGAGCATGCAGAAAATGAAATGCAACTAGAATCCCCCCAAAGATAAAGGAATATTTTTAATACTTTTTCTCCCTTACCCTCCCCCCCACCACTCTGCCACTGTTTAGACACTGAAAAATTCAAACACCTGAATTAAAACAGTATCAAATATATGTGCTTTTCTTTCTTCAGTCTCTGTCCCTTCTGCCAAATTAATGGAATACTATAATATTCTTAAAATAATTCTAGGTGCTAGGATTAATGGTTTGTAAAATGCGTGTGAAATGACACATTCTAACTGCTGAAGCAAAGAACACTGAAGAGTTCTGGTTAAAACTTTCTTGTGCAAGGAGCCCAAAATTTTTGTCAGTCTTCCTCAATCTAACTCCAGTCTTTTAAATTATGAGGACTTGCAGCATTCTTATTAAAACTATGGTGAATAGGAAACTAACTCTGAAATAGCTGTGGCAGGTTAAGAAAAGCTCTGCATTTCTGAACATATTCAATTTTTTGTTCTAGATCCGTAGATTTTTCCTAAATAATTGAATTAATGTGTCTTATTTACCAAGTGCCAGGTAAAAAAAAGGTCTGCATTCAATTCTGCTGACTCCTCTATGAACTGCAGCTGAAAGTGAGTACTGTGTTGCTGTCATTCACAGATTTGTTTTGGAATAGTTTCTTCCAAATACATATATAAAAATATGTTTACTGCTATATGTGTGCATACATAAATGTACCTATAGCTCACATGCAGTCTCATGCTATGGGGAAAAAGCCCAGACAATTAAGTAATTCCAAGAGATAGACTTTTTCCTATGCACTACCAGAAATTAGAGTAAATGTTATGCCTGTGGTCTCCTACATTTCCATCCTCGATGGTTCTGTTAGCTAAAATACATCTGTTGTCAGCACTGTGAAGAAATAAAACCTATGGTTTAAATGTAAAATGTGATGGGATATTGCCTGGAATGTTTTCTCATATAGACAGTGTTATCTGAGTCCTTCCTTGGCAAGAAGTTCAATCTGAAGACAGTTCTCAGATGGTTTCAGCAGCTTAGTTTTCAATGCCTCTGGAAGCAGCTCTCCGCTGTCCTCTGAAGGAATTCCCCCTCCCTAATCCTTCAAACTTTTTCATCTTTTGGGAAATTCACATTTGACCACGAAATCTCTTTCAATCACTATTAGCATTTCTGGAAAATCGGTTGTAGAATTATCTTTTACTAGTGGCATTAGTGACACAATCTGTGCCTAGGGGACCCCTGTGCACTTTGTCACCCACAGACCCTCTCTGGTGGCTGCAGCATCCCAGGGTGCAGCCTGGCTAAACCCACAGTGAGCACAGAGATCCTGAGCCCCCACATTTGCTCTGGAAATGTGCTGGGGGAAGCCACTGCCACAAGCTCTGGCACTTCAGCATGCAGATAGGTGAAGCCTTTCACAACCTATAAGGTGCATCTAAAAATAGACCACGTGGAAGAGCTATGCCACAAATTTCAGCGGCTTTAAATTTTTTTTCTGTTTTTTTTTTTGAGAGACCAGCACTCATAAAGCAGCATAGAGAGGACATTACCGTAAGGAAGCAGGCAGTAAATTTGTAGGTTTGCCTCTAACAGCTGGTTTGGGAGGGACCAGCCATTAAGACAGAGAAGGAGGAATGTGGGATGGGGGAGTGAAAGGGAGATTGTAATAATACTCATAATTAAAATACTGCATTCTAGCTGCAGATTTCTGGAAGAAATTTGATTCCATGAAGTGCTAGAGGCCATGAGTGAAAATTCTTTCATAAGCAGGAAGTGAGAGAGGGAACTATAAGGAAATATTTTGTTTATTTTGGCCATCATTCTAAAAAACCGGGGCTAAAAGCAAAGAGAAATGAAAGAAAGAATACTGATAAATGATGTGTGAAAAG
Source organism: Luscinia megarhynchos (assembly GCA_034336665.1). Classification (NCBI taxonomy): domain Eukaryota; kingdom Metazoa; phylum Chordata; class Aves; order Passeriformes; family Muscicapidae; genus Luscinia; species Luscinia megarhynchos. Next base: position 88,544,044 of record CM067565.1, on the reverse strand, counting down.
TACCCAGAATTTTTGGAAACTGCAAAGCCTAATTATGAGCACGAGTAATATATTCATGTGTTGTCCCAGAGCTAATCAATATTTTGCACTTTATTAGGAATGGAAGCTTGTGTTGTCTCTTTCAAACATACGGTAGTTGGCTGATTAATTGAGTGGTTTGTTCAGTAGTATGACCAACTGTTATAAATGGTTTAGTAATTTTTTGGCACTAAAATTAAACAGGACTTTTTTTGTCTGTTTGGCTGGGCTAAGCAGGAGACCACATAGCAAATAAATCCAGATCTCGTTTCAAATCCTGAATTTTGTTTTAAATGCATAATAACCCTAAATGTGTTGCTACATATCTAAGCAATCTCTCCAAGATGCAAAAATAGATAGTTATTTTGCTATGATTAAAAGCTCTTTTGATGTAATTTTGCTTCACCAGTTCCCCTCTGACTGGCTCTAGCCACAGCTAAAGAGAAATTGAGGCCTCCTTGAGGAGGTTTTTGAAGATTCTGACATGTATTTTTGGAGCAGGCCTCTTTTCCTTCTGGAATAATATCAAGGAGGTAACTGGAAAGTGCTGGAGATGCTGAGTATGAGCCCAGACCCTCCAAGGAGGGCCTGCTAACATTAGAGCTGTGCAGCATGTGAAAAGTATGGGCATTATAAAATGCACAGAGCAGTCTGAGCAGCTGCATGGGGGAATATTCAAAAGTAGGGAAGGCTGGGTGGCGAGGGGCATGGGACTGCAGCTCCTTCAAAACACTGCACCATCTGAGAAGTCTGAGTATGGCTCGTGGCCGTGAAAAACAAGTTTATCAAATTGCATGCCCAGCCTGGGGGATGGCATGGTTCAAGTGTCAGACTTTCATTTGGATTTGTGAAGCTGAAGCCCATCCACATTCGTGCGTGATTCCTCGCTGAGCCTGAGGACGCTGTCGGGCCAAAGAATGGCATTGTGTAGTTTCCATTGTCGGCTGTCACACTGCATATGTTTTGGGACTGATCTGAAGTTTTGTTTGACATCATGACTTTTATAAGAATCAAAACCCCCAAATCCCTCAGATGAAATCCATATGGCTTTGTTCACAGGCTGAAATAAAATCATGCTCACAGCCTTTACGGCAACTGAGGGATATTTGGTGGGAGTCGTTTTTTGCTTAATAAAAGCATAACGTTCAAATGCTTGAAATGTGGATATTATTAAGTACCTGCTCTGTGAGAATAACTCAAATACTGTTTTATTCCCTGCCCTTTCCTTAGCTCATATGCACAAGAGTCAGATCTGAGGCTGACATGAAGAACGATCTCCGCAGCCTGGCACGGACCCAGCTCTGTTGAACTCTGTTTTAGATATTATTGGGGGCTTGCTGCACTTTGGCTCCTTGCAGCTGAGTGCTGAACATTTGGCATGATGTGTGGTAGGGGTTATTACGATACACAGAGGTGAGGTAATTCCCATAATTTCTGCAGTGTAGGCAGGTTTGCTTGGCTGCTAGAGCAGGAAGCTTCCCGGTGTGCTGAGATGCTGATTACCAAGGGTCAGCCCTGTGCTCACCATGACATCATAAAACACAACCAGGGGCTGATTTATTTAAGGACTGTCATGTCACTGGTTTTGTCAGCAGAAAACCAGAGGACTGAGAAGGTGAGGGGGAGCAGTACCAAAAAATGTGTGTTGAGGGAGAAAACGCTGATGGCTCCTTTGCTAATGATGCAAGAAAATTTTAGTCACCAGCAGCCCTGAGGTATGGAGTGGCACTCTTCTTTCACTTCTTTCCAAAACAAAGAAAACATTAGTAGCAAGTCTGGCAGGAGAGGAAAGACCAAGACAAAGCTCTGGGCAATATTCAGACCTCCTTAGCCATGGCATTTGTCAAATCCAGCCCCACTTGTCATGTGGAAGCACCTGCAGTGTTTGCACGTGCACAGCACCATTGCAGGGCTGTCAAAGGCAGTGTCCCATGAGAAAACTTCACCAGGTTGTCTTCCAGAAACAGCCACGACAAATGGTGCTTCCAGAGTCCCACTGCTGGGCTTCTGTGCCAGCTGCTCCCATTCCTTGTCAGGACATGATATGTGGTGCTGGATTAAGCACGCCAAGACTGCTGGATACTGCTCCAATACTCCAAATGCTGTTTGAGTGGTGCTAACCTGACCACTTCTGTAATAACTGATCAGAGAAATGTGTTCCTTTCTTCCTCCTCACAAAAATTTCGTTTGCTCCTTGAAGATCAACACATAAGACACACACACCTCCAAATTTAAAATTAAATTAATAAGACTCAAGCACTACAAAAGCAATGGAAATTTCCATTAGAATGAGACTGTAGCATGAGAAAGGGAATGTATTTAAAATGGGCAGTGCAAGTCTCCATACTGATGGGGTGCATCTCATCTTTTCCATACATGCAGTTGTAAAAACTTGTGCTTAGTACAGCTAATATCTCACTTTAAGACGATTTTCCTGACTTGATTCACTAGATTTCAACTTCAGCTCTTTAGTATATTTCCTGGAAAATGCATCACTGCTTTTTAGGCCAAAGAGTGCTCAGTGTTTGATTTGATACCCTACTGGCTAAGTTATTTTTTGTAGTTCTAGTATTTTCTTCATCTGGCTGCATCAAACACTTTCAAATGTGAATTAGGACTTGCAACAGGTGGGAGACACTGCTAACAAGGGCAAATGAGACAGGCAGCTTCACTCATTTCCCTGAAGATCCTGAAATATGGGCCTATAAATGCAAAAACTCCCTGGCACCTTAAATAAGTATTCTGCTGAAATGAGTGTTTACATGCATTTCTTCTTGGTAGAAGAAATCTCCCAAAGAGTGAGTCTGAGCTGGGTTAATATACACATGTATCCCTTAAAATGGGATTCATCAACCACTCTTGAATCCACTGTTACACATTTTTCATCTTTAAGTTAAAATCCTGCTTAAAGGTGATGAGGGCTTGCATCAAAAACATCTTTTATCCATAGGTTGCTCCTATACCCAGTTAAAGGTAGGGGGATAACAATTGATTTTTTTTTGTTTACTTTGTACTTGAGAAAGGCATAGAATTTTGATGAAAGTGCCTTGGTATCTTTCAGCACTGTTACCACAGGATGCTGGGGAATGTTTTTCCTTTCCATATTGCACACAGCCAAGACAAAGGCAGGTGTTTGGTGCCTCTTTTCTTTTGCTACCTGTGATGATGCCCTGGGAAAGAAGGAAAGAAATGCATGGGGTTTCCCTTTGGATGTGCTGAAAGCAGGCACCTTTCAGGCAAAGGAGAGGAGGCATCACTATCCAGATCCCATTCTGTCAGAGTGCAACATTGCCATTCACACTCAGGTCCCAGCACCTTTGCTTTTTTTAAAAAATGATTTAACTGAAAACACAGCTTGTGTATTTGTTGTAGAAGGGTTTTTTTACAAATTCTGAAATTTATCCAGATTGGCCAGAGCACTTCCCAGCTCTGTATCAAAAGTTTGACTTGAAGGAGGAGTGGATAATTGAAGCTCTAATTGAAATTAGTGGGAACTCAAGATGTTTATCTTACAATTCAGAATATACCTGTCTCTAGTGTTAACTCCCTTTATTTGAGATGTATTTGGGCCTTTTCAGGATATTTTCATTAAAAAAATAAAAACTCACAAACTGTGCAACCTAAACTTTCCTCCTTGTTGCAATCCTGTATTTTTATGGGCAGTTCATGGGAAATCCTGTGTTTCCACATGCAGCAAGTGGAAATGGATGGATTTATTTTTTTTCTTTTTCTCAGCAATGAGAGTCTTCTTTGGCAGGGTACCTTGCTTTTAGCCTTACTCAGGGCTGCAGGATGGGGGCCAGGCTGTGAGCTGGCAGCAGCCAGAGGGCTGTGGCTGCTTAGCAGGGTCACAGCTTGGCTGTGCCTCCTCTTTTCCTTCCCTGGGGCTGCTCAGTGCCCACTGTGTCCTGGGAGAGACCAGGGACAGAGTGCAGGGAGGTACAGTCCTGGTGAGAGAGTGGTGGAGGCTAAAATCAGTCCCCTGTCCTCTCCTCAGAGCACTAGAGATGCTCAGGCACTGGTCCCTGCTCGAGCAAATGATTGCTGTGCTGAGAGATGTGGCAGGATTACTGCCCAGCAGACCATAAAAGAATTTTATTTCTTCAAATAGAATACACCCTTAGACTCTGTGTTTGGGCCAGACAGGAAAGAACACGGGGGCCAGACAGAGAAGGGCTTTCTTAAAAATCTCATTCCTCTGCATTTCTGTGAGGTTTTAGTTGGCAAGCATGTGTTTAATACACAGGTTATAATGGGCCTCCCTAAGTCAGTGCAAAGAAATTGTATCTTAGTTAGCATTAGTCATTACAAAGTCATCACAAAGGACAAATTTTGCTCAATTTTAGCAGTCCCAATGACAGCCTGTATAAAAATCAAAGTATTTTCCTTAAATTCACAGTCTTTGTTTCAGGGCTTAGTTGCATAGCTGTGCAACAGGAGAATTGCTCCTGGGATATTAATTAGTGAAGATTTTTTTTATTAATGTGAAAAAGAATTTTAAAGGGCTTGTGTCAATTACCCCTGTGTCCCTTTTGACCCTAAATAATTTAAATCTTTGTATTGGTTGTATCATTAATTTGCAGAATCTCTTTATTTTTTTTTCTTGACATGAATTGCAGAAGGCCAAGAACTGGCAAACTCACTCACTAAATGGTGACTTGTGTTGGTGGTGGTCCTTGGTTGTCTGAAATCAGAAGCCCAGAAATACAAGAGGATTTTTCCAATCTTGATCAATGCCTTGTGCAAACCCTTATTTATTTAAATAACAGCAGATAGTTGAATGTCCATCATTCAAAGGGAACTTTATTATAACTTTTTCCTCTAGGTTTGGTCTTGCTTTCTGACCCTACAGCTCAAATAAACAGCAGGGTTTGTTGCTCTTTACATACCAGCAGTTTAAGTTCTAAAGCCACTTTTACTGACCTGAGATCAGATAAATACTCTCCTGGGAAGTTTTAGGTTTTTTGCTGACATTCAGCTGGATTAGGAAGGGTACATTTTTGTGAAAAGGCAGAAAAAAATAGAGATGTTTCTTCCCCTGAAAGATAATTGACCCTTGTTCTTTGCCCTGGAAAAAGGGTTGAGGGAGCATTTCTGCAGAGTGTGTAAAAAGGGTCAAGCACCTTTTCTTTTGTGAAGAAGCCTAAACCAATCTACTTCAGTTCTGTGTTCACAGAAGATCCCCAAGCTTCACTGGAATTGCCAAAGAAACTTAGTGAGCTTCAGCAAGTATAGGTCCAGAAAGGAAACATGTAGGATATGGCATAGGCTTTTTTAAAAACCTCAAACAATCCAGCACAAAATCCCCAAGTACAAAACTACCAAACAAACAAGCCCAACAACTTGCAGATCAGCAGCACTGTCTTCCCAAGCCAGTTTGGGAAATATTGATAATTATGAAGGATCTCCTGCTTCTAGTTCTCATAGCACAGTAAAAACATAGTCAGTGATTGCAGAACTAAGGAAAATAGATCCCCACGCATTTCAGAAAAGATCTGGGTTGGAAATGAGGGATACTATACCAAAACAAAGCTTGTTTTGCTGTAAAGTAAGATTTCTTGGGTGGACTGGACAGAAAGAATCTATGTAGTTTAACTTAATGTGCTTCTATATAATTCTTCTTTCTGCCTCCTCCTACTCTTTTACTTCAGTATTTTCTTGGAGAAGTTTTGCCTGATGTGAATTAAAGGAATAATATTTTATATTCCCTGGAATGCTTGCCTGTTTTACATCTCCGAATGAACATTAAAAATGTGCATTACTGCTTTTTTCTTCTTTCTTGCTGTATGTATTTGAGTGCCAGATTTATCAGTTCTGTTTTTCCCAATGCTGGAAAATGAATTTGCTTCAAATTATAACTGTTTGAATGGGACCAATGCACAAATGAATGCCATTACTGTGTGTCTACAACAGGGCCAAACCTCTGATCTCAAACTCAATTTTGAAAATGAAGAGTTGACTCTAATAACCTCAGTCAAATCACCTTGGATTTACACCAGGGGAGAAGAAATCAGAATCTGGACTTCAATATTTGGTCTGGGAAGCATTTTGAAATTCTTGTGGATGAAAGATACTAAAAATGTATGTTATTATTATGTTATTCTTTTTCCATATCCCACTTCACATCACAGAGCTGACCATATATCTTAGGGTTGTTCAACCCACACTTTCCCTCAATTTTACCCCTTTAATCTGATGATTATAGCTCATTCATGTCATAAATCTATAGTTAAGGTTCAGCAATCACGAAACCATTCTCTTCAGTAGTGTCCTGGGAAATGTGAATGAAACCTATTCCACCAGTTTTTGAACTAGAAAATGTGAAGTCAATGTTTCTTCCCATTTTTAATTTATCCAGCCTTTTCTTGCCAGTAGTTTACTCGAAAGCTTCTTACTGCACAGTCTGCAAACTTGGCTTGGACATCTGAGAAAACTTTGTATATGTTAAACATTTGCTAATAATAGTCCCAAGCAAACTGCAAGAGGAGAAATTGCTGGCTTAATGTATAGTAAATACAATAAACATCTAGTGGAATGAAAGATCTTTGGAAAGATAAGAAACAAAGCTGAATTCAGTGCTTACTATGGTGCAATACCATGGAGTTATCTCTCCAGAAAAGTTTGGATGGTGAACTTAGAACTGTCCTGAGGCTTGCAGCTTCTTTTGTCTAGGTCTGGCAGTCCATGAATGCATTTCTGCAAAGTAGAGCTTAACAATTTAAGGAAAAAACTGAAGCTTAAAGTTTGAATGGGTGGAAAGGGGGTCTAATGTAGATGCATGAAGCTGTGGTCCTGGAACAAACTCTGGAGGACCCCACACCTGGGGGCTGTGGGGAACTGGAACCTCAGGAATGTAGGGCGTCTGATCCCAGCCCTACTGAAATTGGGGGGAACAGACTCTCAGTTTAGCTGAAAGTTTTCTCTCTCTGGCCAGGTTCAGGGAAATATGTTTAAAGTACATTTTCAAGCATGGGCTTTGGTCTTTTTGACTAGAACTTGCACTATTCTCCTGCTTGATATATGCACCTCAAATTTTGTCCCAGTAGTGTGGTTTTCAAGTTTTAAAAAGAAGTTGGCTAGCCCAAAATATTTTTTTTTGCATGGTTTACTTGATCTTAAAGCACGTATCAGAATTAAACTTTGTAGCTCTTTCAAACTTTGGGTGGTTTTATGACTCTTTGGTCCTTGAGTTAATAGTTCAGGGAAAAAAAAATTGGAAAACACAAACCAACATTTTATATCTTCTGATAAGTAGTTAAATTTTCTGGAATAATGACAAACTTCGTTCATTACTACAAGTATCTGAACTCAAACTCAGACAAGCCAGGAATAACAGAACTAAATACATTTCCAGGAGTAGGGTCTTTCCATATCCCCTGCTAATACAATTGTAACAAAGAAGATTGTGCCTGAATCTTCTGCAGAGATTTTGCTCTTGGAGTGTTTGACATAAAGGACTGGTGATATCAAGAGGAAAGGACCCAATATTAAGGGTGTCTCTGTTGGTTAGCACTTTGCCTAAGACCCCATAAAAAGGAGGGGAGGGGAGAAAACTGCAGACTCTGAGACCTGTAATTAACAATGGCTACCACTGGAAGCCTTGGAACACAGTGGTCTGTTTAGCACAGTTTGGTTTGTCTGATGAGGTGCTCAAGCACAGTAGCCAAATGGCAATATGGGCAATGAGTGTGGCAGTGGTCACTGCAGTCAAGTTCTCATCTTGGAGATGTAGCAAGAGAGCTCGAGGGTACTTAAAAAACGAGCAGCAGCCAATCAACGTTTCCTTCACTACTCTCATGCTCAAAAATGGTAATTTCTAATGCATAATGAAGTGTATAGACTTTGCACATAATTTTTCTCAAATAAAGCAGTTGTGATGGGAAATATCTCTACTTGCTCCTAGTAGTGCAAAACAGCTTTCCCACAGGTGACAGCTGTAGAAAACCCTCCCTACTGTCATCTCTATCCACTCCTAACTATTTAATTCCACATTTAAATCCATCCTTTTAAATGCTAAATGGAGGAAACAACAAGTCTGGTTGTGTTGGTGTGTATTTCAAATAACCTTTATTATAAATCTTTTCCAGGCCTATCAGTTTCTTCCGGGCTTTTGCCCTACAAAAGAGTTGTATTATATAAACAGGAAACATATAGGAACTTGCTAATTGCTGGTTTATTTTGCTGGTTTATTTTTCTTCTGCAGCAATGTAGGCTGCTTTTCTTATTGTCACTGGAGGGATCAAATTACAGCATGGAGCTTGGATGCTGGAGAAGAATGTCAAAGCAGTAACCTTGTTCAGGCTTGAGGAAGAGGGGAAGATTAAGTCTCTGCTCTGTTGATAAAGCCCATGAGTTGTTTCTTTTAAAACTTCCTTATGAACCCTGTTGAAAACATAGTCCCAAAAAATCAAGGACCAGTAGATTTTTGGAGAAGCTGCTTTTATATCACAAGGTGATGCTTAATGCTGTGGGTTTTAAAGATGGAGTTGCCTGTGCTGGCCAGTATATCTGTGAGTGCTGCACAGCATTAAAGATTTCTGTTCTTGTGGCTGTGCTGTAATCTGTATGTAGATGTCACCTCAGCCTTGCTTTCAGCTGAGATAGATTCTCTCTGAGGCCTTGTGGCAATAATGCTAACACACAGACAAAAAATATCCAAAAGTATTAGAGCTGGCTCTTACTTGAAGGAAAGATAAAGAGAGGCTGCTCACTGATAAAGAAAGCTGGAGGCAGCCCTGTAAACCACCTGAGGATCTCCTGTTCCCAGTTCAGAAAATGCCCCATTCAACCAGGACAAGTTCCTTTAACCACAGATCTGGATCAGCTTTAAAACTCATTGTAACCTTTATTTTGGGACTAGGCTCTTGGTACAGTTACCTTAGCTTCTTACTTTGACTATTTCAAGGTTGTCTACCACAAGGGCTCTCAGCATTTTCCTTTTGTTTTTAGTGCTGTTGTCTGAGGAATGTCTGCCTCTTATGCTGTCCCTTTTTGGCTTTGCTTTTGTTATAGCAAGCTGTGAACCAGCTGGAAGAAACCCTTGATAAATAAAACAACATTGTATTGATACAGAGTTTGCCTTCCTGATGCATCAGTTAGTGCTATGATGGACTGATATATGACTGAATTTAATGTATGCCCCTAGACACATATCTGAGAATATATATAATGTTATTGCCCTGCTAATAATAGTTCCCTTGTTTGCCAAGAAGAAAAATGATCATTGCTGGGATCTTTAGGAGTCATCATAAATTAACTGGAAAATAAGCCCATATGTGAAGTGCTGGAGTGTTTTTCGGAGATGCTCAGCCAGTCTCCCCAAGGAAGAACACCCCTCCTCGTAGCTGCTCTTGGAAAACAGAGGTGTGAATATTTTCCTGGGAGAAAGGGGGTCTGCTGTTGATAGCCTACTGTCAGTGCCAGAATCTCAGATGCTTTTGCAATATATTTACTGGCATTTAGAATGCCTGAGGAGATAAGTGAGTGATTCAAAGGAGCAGTGTGTCACAGAAAACAGTCGGTGAATCAAAGTGAAAAAGTGCAGCTAATGAGACAGTGATGATACAGTGAGGAGTTTACCAGTAATCCTTAGGCAGGGCTTTTTGCTCCATCCTGAAATTCACTCAAGTTCTCTCACTGTTAGAGTAAAACCTTTCTGAAATGAAGACCAAGGCTCCACATAAAACAAAAATAAATCATGGGCTATAATGAGGGACTCGTCAAACATTTCAAAAAGTAACAACCAAGTAGCAGGGAATGTTATACTAACCTGGTACTTCTGGTTGGTTACAGTTATTGATATAAAAACTTCCTTGGAGGTCTATGGCTCTCTTAGGATGGCCACCTCATATGCTGAATTGTGTGTTTCCCAGGCAACAAATGCATTTTGCTTCTGTGCTTCGAGTTTATTTAGGGAGAAATGAGCCCGTCAGGATGTAGGGGACCTAAAAAGGGGAAGGAAGGGAATAGTTGCAATATGAGAATATCAAACAACAACAACAAAAATTAAGCTTTTTTCTTGCCCAGAGCTGGGTCCTGCATACCTCAGTCCAGGGTAGCCCCAGTGAAGCTAGTAGAGAAACCAATGCAAGCTGGGTGAAGCTGGCTCCAAATTGGAGGTATTTATCTGAAAATGCCTTAGAAGTAGAAAATCTATCAGATTTCAGTTAAAATAACAATTCTTTGCAGCTCTGCCAAATGTCTGCAGGCTTCTGGTGATTTATTGTTCAACCAATGCATGGAGAAAGCTGAGGTCTGCCTTCCCCTCTTTCCAGGCCAAACAGAGGAACCTTCACAAGACCTTGGCACTTGTCAGATTTAAATCCTTAGGGCAGTATTTCTCACCTCAAGTGCAAAATTCACCACTTCCCTGTGAAAATCAGGCTGGGTGAGAACTGCACATGGAGCAGAGCTCACTACTGGCGTTTATACAAGATTGATTATGTGGGTTTTGGGTTTGAGCTTGGTAGTGTCAGAAATTGGGGGGAGGAGGGGAAACTGCTAATTATCCTCCACCCCCCTTCCCAATAAACTTAAAATAGCTATGGAAGAGTGCAGTCTGGGCCTGCCTAATCTCAGTGCTGGTTTTGAGAAATAATCTCATTCCCACTCTCTCAGTGTCTTTGAAACATAATGAATTGGAATAACATGTAAATGCCAGCAGTATTTCAAAGGGAGGCTGAAGCACAATGTCTGGCCACTAATTAGTATTGCAGTGTGTGGCCTGTAAACTTGATGATAAATGAAGCAATTGGCCAGCAGTGGCTTCAATTAGCTGGCAGTAAAAATGGTAACAAAATAAAGTCACCAGCAAGGAAATTTGCTCTGAAAAGTGCTGCTGTGGGTGGACTTCAAGCTTTGCAATGAATTGGGGCTAATTGGCTTGTTTGTTCATTGTTTCTCAGGGGCAATGCAAGTGCCTAATTAGAGAGAGCTTTCCAGGGCCCAAAGAAAACAGCAGGAGATGTGCCATGGCTCCTCTCTCAGAGCACCCTATCTCCCCACGCCAAGCAAACCACTGCTCTTCTCTTGCTCCTCTTTTTGGGAGATGTCTCAGGCATTTATTGGCAAACCAGACATCAGCAGAGCCTTCTCAGACCCTTTTCTTGGAGCAACGACCAGAAGGCAGGAGCTTGGAGCTGGCATTGTGCTGGGGAGAGAAGTAAGAGGCAGTGAGCCCTGTGGGTGCTGAGCCTGTTGGTTTTGACACTTAGGTAAGAGATAAAAGAATGGTATGGTACTTTTCCTAGTGAGAGACTCACCAGTGTTTTCCCACTTTGCCCAGCCAGTCTTTTATTCCAGGACACTCCCCTCTCTGCATAAGCAGGACAACTTAATTGCCACCAAAAATTCACAACAGGGAAAGGAGTCAGGCTGGTGGTAAAAACTGTTTTCTGTCTGCTGTTCTGACTACATTAGTCTGTCACCACCTGTAAAGTCATGCCTCTCAGTGGTGATTATCATTATTTTAGTGGGAGACTTTGAGGCTGTCTCACTTTCCAGAAATGCTTTTCAAAGATGATGAAGACACTCAAATAAGACAGAAGCAAAGTGTGAAAAAACAAGGGATTTTCAAATTGGGGTTTACGTTTTCAATTAGGAGACTTTGTTACTGAAAACAAGAGGCCAATTTGTCAGAAGCAAAGGCTAATTTGTCTTCACCTCTAAAAGCCAGAGGGAAATAATACATCCTGCTCACTCCAGGCCCTCTGGGGAAAACCAAAAGGGCTGGCCAGTGGAAATTCTCCCAATTCAGCCTTTCTAGGAAGTGCTGTACCTGTTTTAGTGGATGATGATTATTCTTTTCCAATTTTTGTGATATCCTAAAATACATCCTAATTGAAATACAGTAATTAGATGGGGGCAGGGGTGAAGAATAAAGGTATTGTGATGTCAAGTTTTTGTGATTCAGGAGTAAGCTAGGGAGAGCTGGGGTCTGGCCCTGCTGAAAAATTCATTTTTGAAGGTGTTAAGCCCATCTGCTTCCAGGAAAGATATTGTATTTCCATATAGATTTTACCAGAATGAAACCAAGATGATTTGGATTGTGTCTGTGAAAATTGAAAATTCAGTTTGAAAGTATAAAAATGTTGCTGTGGCATACTTTAACACTAAAATTTCTTAAATTTTTGGCTTCTCAGGGCTGGCATTTCCAGGGGCACTTCGCTCACAATACATTCATTGCACAGCACCCTGAACATTTTGCTTAAAGCAAAACAGACATTTTGCCTGCATGTCTGTGGTGCTGGATGTGCCTGCCCATGTCTCATGAACCCTGTGCACTGGCTGTGCCTGGAGCAGGTTGGGAGGGCCTCAAGCAGCTGTGGGCCAGACCCACACTGAGCTGTGCAGGGACAAGGGGACTCTTGGGAGACAAAAACAAATGTCCTGGAAAGGCTGGAAGGCACCACAGTGGCTCAAGCAGCCCAGCCTCCCTGCTCAAGCAGGGTCATCCCAGAGCACACAGCACAGGATTGCATCCACACAGTACATGAGTATCTCCAGTGAGGGAGACTCCACAACCTCTCTGGGCAATCTGTTCCAGTGCTTGGTCACTGCACAGGAATGAAATTCTTCCTCATGTTCAGGTGGAAATTCCTGGGCATCACTTTGTGCCCATTGTCCTATTGCCCAGCAGCACTGAGTGCTGTCCATCCTTTTGGCACCCCACCTTCAGACACTGGCACATTTAGGAGCCCCCCTCTCAGTCGTCTCTTCAAGTTCAGCAGGTCCCTTGGTATCACTGCCATTCCCTGGATAAAGACCAACTACCCTGTGTGCTCAGAATTGTACCTTTTTCAAAATGACACATTTCCAACAGTAACCTGCTTCTTGATTAATTCCTTTTCTTCAGAGAGTTGTTTTTTAAGCTTTCAGTGCTGCTACCTCAGTTCCCTGAAGAGTTGAGCTGTGGTGCTCAGAGAGGCTTTGTGGTATTTCAAAGAACAATCTACCATTTTGCTTCTCTTCAGGGAAGTGTGAACCAAGGCAGTTAGCAATCCTGGCTGACATCTAAATTCTTAATGAGAGGAGCATGTTCTTGCAGAGCAGAGAGAAATAACTGAGGCTGCATTGCATCCCCTGCTAGTTGTGGTTATTATCAGTATACATATATTACTAGCAAACTGCTGGGCTGGACGTTTAGCCCATAAACTAAAAATACTTTTATGTTTTGCTCCTCTGTTTGAGGATTTGCAATTGGAAAAAAATAAGGTTGTTATTTAAAAACAGGCTGCTAAAATGAGACACATAAAATATTGCTGTATTTTTTATTATATATAAAATGAAGTCCCTGCATTTGTTTTTTATTACTGCGTTACACACAACAAATGAATATGCTCTGAGCCAACAATTTCTACTGTTACACATGTGCAGTGTGCTCCTCTGACTGCAGAGAGTTTTGACTAAGCCCTTCTAACCAGTTGAAAGAGTAGGCTGAATGATATTAGCTTAAGCAATGAGAGTCAACAGGAAATGGGGGATTTGGGGTCTGAATACTGAAATGAGTATTGGAGCATGTCATTTGCACAATGGCAATTCTTGGCATCCAGTGGCTTTGTGCTAGAAATGAGAGTTTATTCCTTAAAAATCTCCAATTTGGGGAATATGTGGTGGGCTTGAAAGGGCTCAGAACCTCTTGCCTGAACGACACCACTGGGGCTGGAGGGCAGATGAAGACTTTAATCACTTCCAGTCATCTGCTTTGCATGGTTCAAGAGGAATGAGTTAGGGAGCATTGCAGTGAGCAATGCCAGCATGTAAGACATTTTGAATCACTGGTACTTTAAGACCAGTAAAATCTTAGAGCCAACAATATAAAATAATATTACCATGTTCTTACTCTTTTATCTGCAGTGGTGACACCATACCTTGCCTACCCACTCCACAGCTCCCTGTAGAGTAGTAACTGAATGCCAGCTAAAATTGCCTAGGAAAACAATTTTTTGTTTTAGATTCGTTGCAGAAGGACAATCAAAACTGAAGGAAAAACAGTTTCCTCATGTTGAAGTGGCTTCAAGGAAACATGCAAGGTCTGGGACTCCTTTTGCTTAGTTCAATATTAGAGTGTTGTATCTTTGGAAATATTCCTGATGCACATCAGAGGAAGCCAGGAAAGAATAAGTCTGATAACTTCATTCAGAGATGAATAATGGGGTAGACCAGCAATCACAAATCTTCTGATATTAGAGGAGAACAAAGGTTTTCCTTGCAAAGCTGTAGCTGGATGCAAGCACAGAATAGAGGTTTGTCACATCAGAGAGCCTTCAAAAGCATATAAAGCAAGCAAAATTAAGACTCAAAGAGAAATTTGGAAGGATGGTTTTTCAAGGATCTGAGGATTGCCAGGAAAACTCCTTTTTCTTTTTACTTCTTTTTGGTGTCCTAATCCATTGACTATGGCAACAGGAAGCAAGTCCATGACCCTTTCTGTGTTGGTCCACAGTGAAGGATGAAGCTGTGTAATGCATAAACCCTGCTGTCAAGCAAAAGTTTGGCTCATTCTGCATGCCAATATTAAAGTGTACTGATCCCATTTCACTGTGATCTTCACCTATAGCTGTGCCTTGAAAACCTGCATTAGTTTCAATCTGAATCTGAACTGTTCAGTCCCAGGTTCACAATGGGCTTAATTCTCATGTATCTTCAGTGGGTCCTATCCTCTTTGTAATGATGCTGTTAGTACCTGGTGATAGCAACAGGAACAAAGATTGGAAATCTACCTGCCCCTGGTTTACCACTCTCCCTGTTAGTGCAAGATGGAATGTTCCCCATGAGTCCCTAGGTCCTTTCCATCATGGTATCTTTCAGAGCGAGCCATAAATCTATTATCACTCCAGAGGGATTAGTTATCAACTGTGTCTGATTGCAAGATTAAAGTATGATTAAGGAGGTAGAAAATGGCAGGGGGTGTAAAGTTCTTGACACAAAGAGATACCTTATTCCTTGTTATTAAACTATTACCCACCACAGGCTGTTCCTCCATGGATCCTACTGGCAAATGGCTCAGTCAAATGCTCATTCCTTGACTCCATTTATTCTCTGGACAGGTGAAAATTGAACTTGGTTATAGAAAATGAACATAGCAGCCAAGGTATTTGTGCATGGAAAATAAAAATGCCTTTCCTGGCAGTGTACAGGTAAAGAAAATTTTGGATGACATGGTGTGAAAGAAGATAAGAATATTAATATTATTCCAGGCCAGGGTAAGTACTATGAAGAATGTTTGTCTAAGTCCTAATAGTCATTCATGAATATGGGGTTATTTAAGATAGATTACTTTCATAGGTTGCTCAAAAACTAGCTCCCTAGACTGCAAAATGCAAAAATATCAGCTTAGAAAGACAGAACATATATACATGTACACACACACACTCAAATTCTTCTTAGTCATCCATAGTATTCATGTTTGCTCATCTGCCTCTACGAATGTTGAAGCAAAAATATATGTTTTTGTAGCTTAGGAATATGTTATTTATTCTGCATTTATTGGTAACCTATAGATTATGTTAAGATGAATGAAAAAGACCTTCCATTCTTTCAAGGTGGCTCCCCTAAAATTTGGGATACAGGACCATGGACAATCCCTTGACGTTCCAAGGGGAAAACAAAAGGTATCAGGATATACTTCAAAATAGCTACTCATAGTGGCAAGGTAGCTGTTTGCTGGACCAGATATCTTCTGGTGTCTGTCACGAGCTAATAACTCCTCTCTCTGCATCAGGATAGTGAGGAAGAGCATAAGCCATGACACCTGCAAGAGAATTTTATTTGTGTGTTTATTGAACGTGTTCTGTTTTAAACAAGCCTCAGTGATTTCTCTGGCAATACCCAAGGCACTGGTGTGAATAGTTTCTCAGAACTCAGAGATTTCTGGCTGCTATCCTGACTATTTCCTCTGTGTGGCTTGATCTTACCATTCCATTTCAGGCAAATTAGACAATTAATAGATGACACCCAGTAGCTGGGCATTCATTGACTCTACTTATGTTAAAGAGTTGCCTCATTGAGCAAAGGCAGAGTTGCATTGATAATATTAGGCAGAAATTTGAAGTCCAGTGTTGTAGCAATTTAGAGTTTAGCCTGTTCCTGGCATGAAAGCATTTTTTTCAGGCTGCTTGGCAAAGATGACATTATTGACTTTGTCAAGAAGAAAAAATTGGATCTCCTGGACCAAGTTCTCCATGCTATCATCACCTACCAGAAGAGTTGCATTTTTCTGGCCTTTTCTCAGCCCTCTCAGCTTCAAGAATAAGGTCTGACACTGACTAAAAGGCATCAACCTCTGTGAGCAAGAGGCAGCTTAAGGTTTGTTGGGCAGGCTCTGCAGCTCTGTCCCTGAGCACTCTGTCTCAAGTGATGCTGGGCAAAGCCCAAGGGAAGCATCAGAGACTGCTGCCAAATTGTGTAATTGTTTGAGCAAGAAACACTGATGTCCACTTGGAACTGGCAGTGAGATGCAGAGCTGGGGGAGCTCAGGAACGGGAGACAAGTGCCCCACTCTGGGCACCTCTTTCAAAGGGCTGCCCAGGTGCCATGCAAATGAAGGGCAAATACTATTAAACAACTATTCAGGACAGCAGTAACAAGAATTTCTTCTTTTCTTCTCTACTTTCGTTATATTTACTTCCATGTGCTAAGAGCTGAGTTTCAATCTTTTGAGGTTTATAATAAGTGAAAACATTAGCTGAACACTTTGAGTACCATTCAGTTTGTACCATCCTATAAAAGAAAAAGAAACAGGAAAAAGAGCCCTCTCAGTTAACAGGGAGATTGTGGCAAGGAGTAAATAAATGCCAGGCATGAGTATTTGCCTGAAAGTTAATAAAAAGGTAGCAGCAAGGGTAGGCTGCTCAAAGCACCTCTCAGTTGGGCAGATGCTGTGTGTGATGGAGCCTGGGGCTGGTGTGTGCTGTGCAGTGATGGATGGTTATCTCATTTAAGCTGCAGTGAATAAAACCCTGAGAGGGGCTGCCAGGCTTGCTTCTACATCTGTGCTTTCTGCAGCCAGATGAAAGTCATTTTCTGAGAGCTGGCAATTGCTAACAGGGTGTGCACCGATGGGCTCTGTCCAGAGGTGAAGGTCTTTTCCACAGGGGCTGAATGCATTTTTGGCAGCTCATGTTGCTCTGAAAAATCAATGGATTTTTGTAACTGTTTGCTATCTGAAGGCTGTGTTATGCTGTCCAGTGGTCTTCAGAGCAAGGTGGATTAGAAGTAGATTAGAGTTGTTGTAAATATGGCTTTGCATCATGCTGTTTGAACTTTCTGCAGTTTGCAGTGCAGGCTTCCTTATCACTGAGCTTCTCCCAGCCAGGAATCTGAGGAAAAGGAGCTGAGGACCATACTTTAGTAATGATTTTTTTCTTGTTGGATTTTTTGTTGTTGTTGTTGGGGGGTTTTGTGTGTGTGTGTGTGGCTTGTTTTTTTATTTGTTTGTTTTGCTTGTTTTTTTGTTTTTTTTGTTTTTTTTTTAATTCTGAGTACTGGTATTGCAATATGAAGCAGTGTTGATAAATCTGACTCCAAATGATTTCCTGGTGTGCTGACATAGTAAAGGCACATAGTGAGGTAACCATACTCTGAGGAAGACTGCAATACAAGCAAATAAATAAAAAGAAAAGAAAGGGCACGATGAGTCATGCAGGGATTAAAATATGATTTTCTTTTGGCTTTGCAACAGAAGGGAAAGAAGAACTCTGATTTCTCCTGCTGACATGCCAATATTCTGTCCATTAGTCCACATAAAAAGTAAATGATGCTTATGTTCTCTTTTCACACAATTATATGCTGGTTACTGCCAGCTCACAATTTTATTGGACTATCCATATGTTCTCCTGTTTTTTAAAATCTTAGTCCCTGGATATGTATAATTACATGAAAACCTCTCTTAGGATTCATTTTGTTCATTCTTGTTTTTATTTTTTAGTACATCTAGACCTTAAAGAGGAAAGCTTAAATGTGCTTTCTGAATACAAATTGCACAAAAACCAGAAGGCAAATAAAAAACTAGAAAGGGTTGCTGCTTTGCTTTGTTTCTTAGAGACATTGGAGTAGTTAGGCCAACGTCCTGAATTTTTTAAGACTGATTCAACATTTTTTGAATCCTTTGGCTTTTCTCTACCCTGGTTCTGAGAAGCCTCTGGAAGAGGAGTCCCACAAACCCACAGAAATGGGCCTGTTATGTTTTCCTGTGATTAGATTTTGCTGCATTTCATAGGAATCCTCATTCCCACCTGGGGAGAGTGAAGCACAGTTTGGAAGCTGGAGATGAGCTTTCCTCAGCACCTAATGTTAGAGGCTTAGAAATGCTTCCTTTCTGTCATGGGAAGGCATCATGACAGAAATGAGAGGGGAAGGGAGATTTAGGAAAAAAGGAATGAAAGAGTGGTTGTGATACATTCTGAATACCACTATGCTATTCCTTGGCTGCTGTCCTCTAATTATTAAAACATGCTGTTGGCTAATACAAATGTTTTATTCCCGGGGGTTTGCACAGAATTATTCACATTTATGCATTTCATGTCTCATAAGCTTGGGTATAAATAACAAATGCAGACACCTGATTGTCCTGAGCAGCCTAATGTCAGTCAAGTGAATTCTCCATTTCAAACCAACAGGCAGCAGTAGTTTCTGGAAATGGGATTTTGTTGTGGAAGTAGCATTATTCAGGTTAGATGTTTTACAATAGTGATGATGTTGTGCTCAGCATTTTTTCTTGTGAACAGGTATGGTTGTGTGGCAGTTCCAATAACCTAGGACTCTCACCAGTGTTAGCACATAGGCAGATAGGGGAATATTAGTCCCTGACTCTGAGCAAGGCATAAAACAATTCTGATTATGGATAAACTGGTGGCCTCAAAGGGATCTGAACAACTGCCTACCTTCCACCACTTACATTGAGCTTATGAATTGGTTTAAAAGTACAGCTTCTGGAACCACTCTGCCTGTGAACTTCACAATCGTTAGGCATGAAGTGTATTATTGTCCACAGTGGCTGGCCCTGATCCATCCTTCCTTGCTGTCTTGATATTCCCTGTGGGACTCACTTAACAACAATGCCACACTCTGTTCAGATTTTAAAAAAAATTAAACTATAAACTTCGCTAGATTCCCTATGGATATTCATCCCCACAAAAAACTCCAAACACAAGGCTTTTACCTTGAGGCCACAGTTAAGCCTTCAATTGACAAGTACCCAGAGCCACAGTAGACCAGAGTTATCTTTGTTATTAGGAGCAAGGCAAGGCATCTCCATGGCTGAAATTATCCACGTTGTGGGGGTTCCTTTGCATTTTTCCAACAGTGCAGGACAGGCTGACTTTCCTATTGCAGATGAGCAGAGTTCTCCTTCATGTCCTTGCAGAGTAATTTAGCCTGGCTCCAAATCTGTCCCCCAGTGGTGCCTGGCTGCCTGCTGGGCCCCTGGGCAGGGTGTGAGCTGCTGGTGCACCTTGCTGGCTGCAGTGCTCCTGCCAGGAAATTGCTCCTTCCCTCTCACTGATCTTTGTTTTTCACTAAATGGAATAATTTAGGTTGGAAAAGACCCTTGAGATCCAACCAATGCCAACTCCATCACTAAGCCATGTCTCTAAGTGCCACATTTACATGTTTTCTAAGTGATGTGAGATGCATCTCACTTCTCCCTCTGCAAGCTGAGGGCTGCCACCACTTCATCCTTTATTTACTGGCCTGCTCAAATGGTGAGAGTTTGAGAGAACCACAGCAAGTGAAAGAATTTGTGTGCTTTAGAGCCCAATACCAAGCTGGGGAGGAAGAAAAGATGTGACACCACTTCATCCTTTATTTACTGGCCTGCTCAAATGGTGAGAGTTTGAGAGAACCACAGCAAGTGAAAGAATTTGTGTGCTTTAGAGCCCAATACCAAGCTGGGGAGGAAGAAAAGATGTGACACCTGATGCTATGGTAATAATGCATGTGCAAAGCTAGGGACTGGGAGACAAAAAACAGTCAAAAAAATTTCACTTAGGGGTGATAAGGGGATGTGACACACATTGGAACTGAGGGTGGTATTGGCCAAGTGGTTCCTGGGCTCCTGGGTGGGCATGAGCAGTGCAGGGTGCCAGCCTCAGGGGGATAATGGTGATACACCCCTCAGAAGCCTTTGCCCCAAATCTACTCACTTTCCTCTGAATGCCAGGACTGGGATGTGCCCAGGGCAAACACTCTATCTTATACTCCTACCATGAGATTTTGTGGAAAAAGACTATCCATTGATTTAACCTTAACCAGACTTGGCTGTATGGAGAGCTGGGTGCCATTTCCTGCTGGATGATTTGTCCTGTGACAGCTACAGGAGAGGCTAATGAAAAATGAGAAGAATGTGCTGGCCATCCTAGCAGCCATATTTCACAGTGTGGTTTTGAGACCGTTTGTTTTCTTAACTTGCCGAGGTCAATGGTTCCGGGAGATGGATGTCACCACATGTGCTCATTTGGAAAAATAGCCATGGTCAGGCTTTAGGTTAGTGAGCAGCAGTATGGGAAGGCAAAGAAATTAAAACAAAACAAAACAAACCCTAAAAAAAAAAACCTTAATTGTTTGGGATATGCTCAGGATTTCGAAAATTACAGTTTGGGATGTTGATTAGGCAAATTCAACAGGATTCTCAGTTAATTTATAATTTGTTCTAGATCTGAATAAACAATACGTAAATATCCAGATTTACCCTAGGCTTTTAAAATTAACATTAAGGTTTTCTTGAATTCAAGTTTGACTACAGATGGACTCCCATCTCTTCCAGAAGCCTTTTGATCTCAGCTTAGCATTAAAACTTGTTATTCATCAGACACTGGAAATGCATTCATTTAGGATACCAGTTGGTATGAAGGTACGAATTATTAAGGAAAGTAGTCACTACTATTGTTTGCAGAAGTCTTAGTGCTTGGAGGTTTTAAATAGAACACATTTTGAATTTAAGTTGTGAGACAAATTTGAGCAGTGCAAGTGCAATAGTAATGGTTTTAGCACTTACACAAAAGCCTCACTGCCAGCTCCAAACTATTTCCCAAATAAGGATAGGCATCCTCATTTTACAGACAGGGAAGGCTGACGTAATTTACTGGTGCTTGAGGGCAGGGCTACAAACCCTGAGCCAGCTGTTAATGGGGCCAAGAGGGAGCGTGGCTCTCTGTCCTCCCCAGAGGAGGACCAAACCCTGCCAAACCCAGGCAGGAGAAGGTGCCTGTGGCTGGCTCAAAGCCCCTGGGACTCTCACAGTTTAAAGCCCAGCATGGCTTTAGCCTGGGGACTGCTGGATGGAAGTGCCACCCTGCTGGACGTGTCACAAGGCACAGCCAGGCTGGGAAGGTCCATGCTGAGCTGGCAGCAGCAGTGCCCCTATTTGAAACAGTTGTTAGCTGTGGGATTTGTCACCCAGCGCCCACTGGCTCTTCTGGAAGTGATGCTGGCTGGCTGTCCGACCTAGGAGCTGGGAATATTCTGCTTCTGGCAATAATAAAGGGAAGGCAACGCTCCCTCCACTGCCTCAGCTTCCTGGCTGCGTCATGCAGAGCATTTGGTGATACTCAGTGCTGGCTAGTGATGAAAAAGAAATTAATTGGAAGGAAGGAGTATGACAAAAACGAATGGTATGGTATAACAGAAACTGGTTACCATGCGTGAGACGCCAGCACGCAGCAGTTATGCTTAAAAATGCTGAACAGATGGCATAGGACAATGCAAAGATTGTTTAACATTACCCTGAGGTATAGTGAAATATTGTCAGGTGTGGGAATGGAGTGAGATTTTCCAAAGAGGTCTTCTGGGACTGCTCACACGCCCCAGCGTGTTGGCAAGCGTTGGGAGACAAATTGGAACTAATAGTTGAGCAGGTGAGACCAGCAGGATCTGCACTCCTGTTGTTAAAATGAGTCTTTAATAACACAGGGTGGGACAGTGCTGTATACTGGATAGCTATTTTTGTCGCCATTACAGCTAATTTGTTTTATGTAGACATTGGAAAAGATAAATTGCTGGTAGCATAGGTGATTAATATGTTAGGCAGAAACACTGCAGCTCTTCTTTCAGATGCCAGTGTCCATAGGTAGGAAAATTTACAGGGAGCTGTGAGCTCTGGCAGCCACTTTAGAGTGCCAGAAATGAAGGCACTTACTAGATTTAAACCAAGCTTTAACATAATACATTTCAATAAAGAAAAAACCCTAAGCACTCTGCTAATCTTTTTTTTTTTAAACTTAACTATTACAACTGGCTATTTGTACAAGCATGTAAAAGAAATAATTACATTGGATTTTTAAAAAATCGATTCCTATAGCACATTAAAATAATTAAGAAAAAATATTTCTTTCTTGACTTCTGTCTGAAAGTGTGAGACAAAAGTTGTCGAACACTTGCATGTGGCTTTTGTGGAATCAGCCCCAAGAGTGTTTCAGTTAAAAGAAAAAATGCTCCAATTTTTTGAGAATTATATTGGCTTGGGATGTGATGATGCTGGAGAAGTGCTTTCTGTTTTATTCATAAAAAGAAAAATTTTTGGAGGTCATATGTCAAACTCGAGTTTTTCCTGTTTTCCACAAAACCAGCAGGTGGTACTTGCAAGAAAACTCTATTCTTCTAATTTGCAAAAATTCCCAGGAAGAAAATATATGAGAGAGCTGCAGTTGGTTCCAGTGTGAAACTTGGCAAGAAAAAATTTTGCCTGCAAAAATCAGGGCTTACTTATTACATTTGGCACTTATTTTTTTTCATTATGCAATAAGGACATGAAACATCTACTGGATGCTCCCTAGAGATGGACAAAGTTCTCCCTTGAATGCTTTTTTGTAAGAAGTATATGCACATAAATTTTTTAAGGTTTCCATGAAATAAAAAAGTGAAAGCTGGAAATGTTATGAGGTTGTTGAGGATTTTTTATTGTGCCCAAACAAAAACCCAAATAATTTTTTGTTTTGTTTTGTTTTGGTTTGGTTTGGTTTTTTTTTACAAAATCCCAGAAAAATCAAAGACTATTGTTTACTTACTTAATTTCTGTTGAAAGATTTTGGGAGCTGTTTTCTCTCTGCTTGTCAGCTCTCCTAACCTCCTCCTCTCTCCTGGAAACATCTTTTCTTCCAGGACTGCTTCATAAGCCTTTGTTATTGCTTACAAATATTAAAATTCTCAGTAGGAATCAAGAATTTCTAGGAGTTCATGCCTGTATTGTGTTTTGAAAGTCCAGGTTTATAAACATGGTCACTTTGGTTGTTTAGAGTTTGAAACTGCAGTTTAGGACAAGTAAACACCCTTCCCTGTGATTGTCAGATATGAGGATACCAGGACTAAGCCCAGTTGCTGCTGGCCTGGAATTCCCTGGGGTTTTGATCCCCCAGGAGAAGATGGTTTGGTGGTGGACTCTGGTCAAAGGCCATGCCCTGGAGGGGGATTTCATGCCCACAATGGGCTGGCAGGAGATGACACAGGACACCATAGCCCTGCTGTGTGCCCCTCTGGGAATCTTCCTTTAGCTTTCAGATGCTGTCTGGAGCTTGGGGAAGCTCCTCTAATCCAGCCTCCAGCAGGCACAGGCAATTAAATACTTATTGCTATTCCCAAGGTGAGCTGTTGTTGCTATCTCGGTGGAACCTCCAATTGTTGCTGTATGGGGCTGTGGAGTGGTGAAAGAACACAGCAACAAGACTTCCTTCATGCAGAAGAGAAGCAAAACCCAAAAGCCCTTTATTAAAGAGATCACCTCACTTTTTATATTCTACATCGTGCAAGTGAGGAAAGACTTGATTTCATTGGTGCAAGGAAAGTTAACACCCCTGTCACATCTCTCATGCATCCTGCAGGTGTTTATCTTTTGTTATAATTCTTTATTTTTTTATGTTTACCTTTGAGAAAAGCTTCAAGGCTGGCAAAAACACCTGAGCTGGGACTGAGAAAGCTCTCAGCCTGGTAAAATCCTAGTGGTGGAATTTCCCCTGAGCATCCACAAACTGTAGCCTGCCTTTGCTTTAGAGGTTGCCTATGGAAGTTGTGGATGCCCCAACCCTGGAAGTGTTCAAGGCCAGGTTGGACAAGGTCTTGAGCAACCTGGTCTGGTGGGAGGTGTCCCTGCCCATGTAGGGAAAAAGAGGAGGCTGGGACTAGATGATTTTTAAGGTCAATTCCAACCCCTTAACATCCTATGATTGTATGGTTCTACGAATTTAGGATTCTATGATTCATGCCTTTGAAACCCACATTTCCCAGTGGTTCTTCTCAAGGGTTATTGCAACCCCTTTTTAAACTTGTGTCACCCTCCAAGAGCTTCCCTGCCATTGCTTTTCCTCTGACATCTGATTTACTGTTTTTCCTCCTCCTGCTGCTAGTGCAGGTGAACAGCACCCCGAGGCAGTGACGTGTCCTTGTCAGAGGTGCCACTGTGTAATGTGGATTTCCTCTGGGAGGTTGGTGGCCCAGCCATGCCAGGACTGATACCTGGCAGACAGATGAGGAAGTCAGCTTCATGTACTTTGCATGTTTTTCTGCCTTTGTCAGGCTTCTGACTGCTTTTTGAGTGGGGAAAAACCACTGACGTACCATCCTTTTTTTGGGGGGGGTAAAATAGTCTAGTGAAGTTGATGGTGAAAATAAACAGTTAAATGACATCAAAACGAAACTCAAACATTAGGCATAGCTTCACCACTAAAGACTTAAAAAAAAATTCGCAGGAAGCAAAAGAATACTTTTTTAAAAATACTTTTTTTTTTAAAGAAAGCACAGTGCATCCAGCTGAGAAGATCTCGCCACTAAAATTTCATCTTTAGTGCTTTACTTCTCCATGACTGCAGGCAGTTACATGGGCTCCCTAAAACTAAATTAAGCTTTCAGGCCTTATATCTGGTTCCTCCCTGTCTTATACCAGGAAATGTAAGTAGCATGGCTGATGTAGCAGGGCTAAAATCCAAAACTGAAGAATAAATTCTTGTGATGCATTTTTGCATTTACTGAAAAGCACATCTGTCAATATTTTTAAAAATTAAATCATCAAATTAAGATAGCAATCGTTTCTCATAAAATAAACTATACTTTGTGTCCCAGACAATACATATGTGGGAATTAATCTCAGCCAGGCAAAGCCTTATTTAATTGATTAAGTTTTAGATATGGTAAGTAACCACATTGGAGTCTATGCAATAAAGTTAAACATATGCTTTGCCTCTGCAGAGCTGGAGCCTTAAAGCTGAAAAGGTATAAGAGAGCTGCTTGGCTGGAAACCATCAAATTTGTAACCTTTCACTCTTTTACTATGTACAAAAGAAAATACCTTGTATTATCAACAACTTAATTTATGGTGAATTTAACTGCAGTTTCCAGAAAATAGCTCCCATTAGGATCTAATTAGAAGACACTGCCACTTTTTCCCAGCATGTGTTACTCAATTCCTCATGAAGTTTGTGGGAGTTAAGGGTAAGGACCGTATTTTATCATGAGCAGGATTCAACCTCTTACCAAACTGTAAAAATTGCCCCCTGACATTTTGGCCTCAGGTCCTTGTAAATGCTCATTGCAGCATAACATTTCTACTTAAAACATTTGGCATAGATAGATGTAAAAGAGTTATTTTGCATTCACAGGTTCTCCCATCCCAGAAGTGGCTTGGATGCCTGTGAGGCATCAGGGAGCACGGGCAGTGGAGGGGTGAGAAGGTCGCTGTGGCCATGAAACCCTCGTCGGTCTGATGGGACCGAGGCTGACAATGAGCAAGGACCTGCCTTGTGATCCAGCTTTGAAACTCCTGGGTGGCCTCTCTAGCATGCAATATTAGGATCTAGATGTGGTGTTTGGAGGTCTTTGACTTTTCCCTGGTTTTCACTCACATGCTGAAAAGAGCTGCCTTCCCAGAGCAATGGCTGTGAAGGATGCTGAGAGACACTTGCTCTTTCCCCTCACTCCCACTGACCTGTTTAAGTCAGGTTTCAAAGCCATGCTGATAAAGGTAATTTCAGCCCAATTTTAGGCTAGGTCCAGGGGAGGAAAAAAAAGTAAGTGAAAGCCCTAATTTTTCTATTTGTGGATTTACATTGTGCTGCTTATTTTGGATCATCTCTGATGACAGCTCAGAGTTACTGTGTCATTAGGTACCGTGCTGCAGTCATGATGACATCTTGTAGTGGAGTGCAAATAACATTTATTTTTCAGGCAAAATATAGACCTAGTGGCTTTTAAATGCTTATAATTTTTTTGTGCTGTTTCTTTTTTTAAAGACTTTTTTTCTAGATTATATTGAAGCTGTGTCAGGAGTAATATTTTCCTTGTTTGTACAGTACTGGCAGCAGAGCAGTGAGGCTGCTGCTCCTCAGCTGTGCTCAGGGTACCTCAGGGTACATTTTTGTGGAGACCATTGCATCCCTCACACTGCTGATGTCTGGGCTGGGGCTCTTAGGAGCCCTGGTTCTGGCTACTTTTACACTGCTGAAAGTGAGCCAGATCTGATGGTGGTCTGATCCCCCAGCAGGACAGATGTATGGGATGCCCACTGCCCCATGATAAGAACTGAAGCACAACAGGAAATTTTTGGGAGGGATGTGTACTTGTACTGAACATGTGCCACTAACATCTTAAGTCAAAGGATGTGTTTTCTTGTTTGGGCTGAGTTTGGGCTCTGCTTTGAACAGCATAGTTTGAAAAACTCAGAAATGACAGATGTATCAAATAATCATGTCAATATTACTCCAGCATCCATTTTATTAATGCATAAGAATGTGTATATGTTTTATATATGTGTATACATATATATATGTTTGGACAGGTTGTATATAATTGATTTGGACCATATTCTGAATCATTGCAGTATTGGTCTTGTTTCAATGAAATCTATGCAGCATATATGAAGAATCTGGCTTTTTCGATATTAAACTACCAAAAGATATGCTTGGCTTCACACATTCACCAGACCTTCTGCTACATGAAATAAAGTATATAAAGCACCAGACCTTCATTCAAATCAAAAGCTTGTTTTACTTACTCAGAGTGTTCCTTTGCAGAGCTTTCCCATTTTTCATAAAAGATGATGTTCTGTTATAAATGCAACAGTTTCAAAAACAAAGGGAAAAAAAGGAGAAGGAAACCAGAGTAAAAATAGAACAACATATTCCTCAAAATTAAAACCAGGATGATATTCTTATGCAGGCTGAGCATGTTTTGGACTGATATGTGTGTGTATATATATATATATACTTATAAAGCATGCAGACAACTAGAGGTTAGTCCAAAACATACACAGTGCTATGTCTGCCAGAAAGGAGTTTTGTTCAAGTGTGAATTTGTGAACTCTTATCCAATTAGACAGTTGTAGATAATTTTTGTAAATATATAGATAGTTTACAGTGGGTTGTGAAGAGTATAGGAAAAATTGCATGTAGTCTAATGCAGTGACTAAGATTTTCACATGGTCAAATATAGAAAATGGTTGGAAAATGTAAAATAAAACTAACAGCAGCTGGTTGTGCAGAGACCCTGGGATGTGATTCTCTTCCTACAATGCTTTAGTGCTATAGTAATAAACACAAGTTTGTTCCTTCAAAAGCTGCAGCATAAACTGCCTTGTGTTTATATGTGCAAAAGCAGGGCTTGGTCCCAACCTCTTCCATGTTTACAATCGAATTCTTCTAAGAGTAAGATCTGTATGTGCAGAGAAGAGAGAAAGTGTTTAACAGTGGGGAGGGAGAGCTTGTGACAAAGGAGCACTATCAGCTTGAGGACAGGCACTGCAGCTTTTGAGTGCATGGATGTGAGAGAGTGGAACAGAGAGCTGAATGCATTTTCTTTCATTGGGAATCACACAGCGTTGCCAGTAATCCTTCCCATCACTTATAGCTGTGCTTCCCTTGACTCTAGACCTTCCCTGTGATCAGGACAGGCAGAAAACATGAAATCAGCTAGTTAGTCTTCCAGCTGGAAGCATTTTAATCTGCTGATAACAATCAGTAATTGGGAAGGGTGGAATGAAGCAGCTGTAATGCTTAATGATTTTTTGTGGGAAGGGGGTATATAATTAAATCTCGGTTTTTTGTTTTTTTTTAACTGGTAAAATGTTATTCAGGGCATTCAATCAATGTGTTACACATCTTTCAAGGATTTTGATGCTCTTTGTAAACTGCTTCCCTTACAATGACAAATTGCTGATCTGTCACTCCAGTTAGTCAGCCCTACACTCTTGCACAGTGTGGACAGACAAGGCATGTAATTTCATTCCTGCTTGCTTTGCACACTTCTCCTTGGCCTGCTGGCAAAAGCCCTCTGGTGCCAGGTCCCACATTCCAGCTGTTGTGCATTTGTCTTGCTAGCGGACAAATACTTCATCATCCCGTAATTTCTTTTTGAATGAGGCTTCAGGGCAGACAATATTTGTGGGAAAACCGGCGGAGTCTGGCTGTGCTTTCTGACACAGGATGAGGTGGTTTGCCTCCCTGCCATGTCCGTGCTCTTTGCTGCAGGAAGCTGCTCCCACCCTCACCTTTCTCCCGGGAATTCTCTCCCCACCCCTACCTGCGTTTCCCTCTTTTCCAGGGAAACCCGAAACCAGGTGAAACTTGCTCAGCGTCGGATTTCACTTCCAAATTGAAATTCAAAGCTGAAAGAAGCCCTGGGTCTTCCAAGGTTCACCAGCCTCTTGTCAGCCTAAGACTTAGAGTAATACAATCTAAGCCAATTTAGGGCAGTGGAAATAATGTGTCTGAGACTTTTCTCATTGCTTTTGTCCACCCTTGCCTTTTAAAAAAAAACTCATTTACTTAGAATCTTTTTCTTTCCTGTTTGCATGCCCTCCATGCAATAGAATATATTGATTTTGTTATTACATCAAGGACTTACATCTCAGGCACAGGGCAAATGCCTATTTTTTAATGAGTTACATAGTGTTCTAAGTTAAAATGTATGACAGAAAAGTACATAATTCACAACTGTGTCCAAGACAAACCTCTCACTGAATAGAGTTTTATTTGGGTGAAAATAAACATGCAAGTCCAATTAGGAACAAAGTCTGTACGCAGGGATTATTTTTGGTTATTTTTAAAAAATTGGGTTTTTTTTTAAGAAGAAGGAATACGACAGCAGTTTACTTTGGATAATTCTGCTAAGCAGCTGGACTTTGAGGAGATTATGTAAGATGAACTAATTGCCAAACTTCTGATTCTTGTTTCTTGCTAGCCATAATTTAATTCTATATTGAAGTTTCTGGCTTTCACCCGTAGTTCCTCATGATTTGTGCTTTGTGTAGGGCCAGGGATGGTGAGTAAACAGTAACTATGGTAATCCTGAAATTCTTCTGTTCCTATGCCAGCCATGAGACCCATCAATGTTCTAGGTGCATATTAGAGTTGCCTTAAGGCTGTTCTAACTTATGCATGCTCAACTCCCCACAGGAATATCAACACAGCTGGGAGGAACAAAATTGTCATGGCTGCACAGATTTTATTTATTGTTTCAGGGTAGTATTTATGCCAGCCATATTTCACATTTATTTTGAAATCAAAGGGTTTTGAAAGTGGTAATGTCATAAAGAACTCAGACAGCTGAAAACATGGGAGCTACAAAACTTGTCAGAGCCAAGTGTATTGCAGATATCCAACTCTGTACTTAAGCTGCATTAAATATAGCAATGGGAAAAGTGGGGAAAGCATCTGTGTGATAAGGCACCAGCTGTGAACAGTTTGGTGGTCTACAAAAATGCTCCTACTGTTGCAACTGCTGGAGGAGTGACCTGGGGTGGGAGGGGTGAAGAGAAGTCATGGTAAAAATGCAAACACAGGCCCAGCCACAGAGGCAAGTTTATCACTGACTGAGATTGTGACCTTTCTCCAGCCTACCAAAATGACTGTCCCACACTGTTCTGGTGAGATCTACTCTGAAAGTTCATCACTGATCAGCCCCAGAAGGTCTCTCCTGGTGACAGTGGTGGAAAAATGAGAGCAGAGTTAGCTTACCGTATCAAATCCAAGAAAAGTTCTTTGATAGGAGAACTCTGCTCTTGTCTCCCATTGCTATTCTTAGGAAACTAATGTTTTGGTCACAGCTGGGACTTGACTTCTTTCTTTGCTTGACCCTTGGAAGGTCACAGGTAGGTCCTGAGGCAGTGTGCATGGGGCAGGTTATCCTAAAAAGCCTCCCCTTCTGCCTAGTAAAAGCCAATACTGGTGGCCTTATGCTCACCTCTCCCATCTCCACCTCTTCTCTGAAACCACGAAATAGCAGGCTGTGATGTCCTTGAGCATGGAGGATGCAAATCCTAGGATGTTTTTTCTGTGGCCAGATGAAGCAGGAATCTCAGTGTGGGTACTTGGCAGCTTAAAGGACTAATGATTAGGAAATCCTGTGCAGATATTCAGGGATGTGAGATATGATTTTCACCACCCCAGAGAAATTCCATAATCTGCAAATATTCCTCTCCACTCCTTACCCTGCCCTCTCCTACAAACACTGGGTTATTAGAATTTGAATGTCTGTTTCAAGAAACACTTGTGAGAAATTAAAAAGAGATTCTGTGAGTCTTTTCTATGGCTTGGGTATTTTTCATTTAGCTTGATTTCACTTGAAATCACTCATTCTGCATGAAAAAAAAAAATCATCTGGGAAAAATAACAGTCAAGGACAGGGTACCAAACTTCCCCCTCCATCTGATAAGTCACATTCATTCCTCCTTTTATTTTCTACTGATTTTGTGTTAATAACTGTAAATTGTTTGCCATTAATTATGAATTGGATCATGAAAAGGCCGAACTACGGGACTACAGAAGGAGTCCTTGCCCTGGATAGATCAGGTATTTTGCCTCTGAATTTCATTGCAGGCTGCATCAGAGCCACCAGCACCTTTATCTGACTGCATCAGCCTTGTCCCATCTCCTGTGTCTGCAGTGAGCAAACCTTTGTAAGGCATCAGGCTCAAAACAAGAGCACTGCAACTGCTGATTTATCCAGGGGAATCTCCTTAGTCTCACCTCCAGAAAAAAATGTTCTTTCTGGAATTCTCAAACTGGTGTGCATTCTGACTCACAGGGACTGCAGAGTGCAGATGTGTGGTGCACATTTGCTCTAGTAAATAGGAATTCTTCTAAGCAGACAATGATAGTAGTTAATAAACATGATTTGAAACAATAACCACCTTGAATTCAAACTATTTCTTTATCAACAGGTTGGTTAATTTGCTTATGAATTATCTAAAAGATTCCCTCTCACATTTTGACCCAAATACATCAGTGAAGTGTCCTTGCTTTCTCCTTTATTCATGTGGTGAATTTGCTTTTCATGCACCTGCTATTACTGTTGTGTTTCACTGACAAGCAGAGGCAAAGCTTTTCTCTTCTGCAGAATTATTGAATTACATTTATTTTCTCATGCTTTTTACTTGTCTCTCTGGAAAAGATCTCAGGTTCACAGGCTTAATGCCTGAGTGATCCACAGAGCCCCATTTCCTGCACATTTCAGTGCTCCAGGTAACAAAAGTCATCTCTCTCTGGTCTCTGAAGTGGAAAAGCTAACTGTTCCCTTCAGAATGAAAGGGGGCTTTTGTTCCTACTTTATTACTTATGACTAACAATGTTATGAAGGCTTTGCTGCTGTCCCTCTGTTCCTGCTGCTGCTGGGGTGTCTCACGGGCTTGTTTCTACACTCCCAGTAAATGTGCTGCTCCTGGCATCTCGTTGGCACATGCCATGTTTCAGGCAGAACCCTCACTTTTTGGTGAGAGTGTGTGTGCTTGGTACTCCAGATGACTCTTCCCTGCTCGGGGAGGACGACCCCCACAACCTCAAGGGTGGGTCTTGGAAAGCAAAAAGGTGCAGCTATGGTCTCTGCTTGTGCCTAGGGCAGGAGTTATCACCAATTCATGTCTGGAATTGCTTGGTATTGATTCCTGTAAATTGTCTTATTTTTCTGAGGGCTGCCCAGATGAGCAGCAGACGCTTGAGAACTCTAAATACCAGTCAGCCACAGAGTTCAGAGATTAATCTGTCCCTTTGGGGTGCTGAGCAGCCAGCAATCCAAACAGCTTGTTGTAAGAGGCTTAACAATGCAGAACAGCTGATTTCAGATTCATCCATTGAAAACATACATTCATGTTGCTGGATGTTGGAATAATGCTAAATCACTTTAATCTAAACCACATTTGAATACAACTCCCACAGTTTAAAGGGCACTGAATTAATCTTGGAGTAACAGAGTTGCCTTGTAAAATGAATTTGTGTGATGTTATAAGAAACTTATAAGAAACTTGACTGTGAAGGGGGCAGCTCTTTGAACTTGTAAACCCTCACTGTTTAGAAATATATAGCTGCTTGAACACGAGACTAAAGGCAGCAGAATTCAAACAAACTATTCCTCTGCTTTCCCACATTTTAATGTGCTCATCAGTGAGTATTTATGTACGAACCCTGTAGTAGAGCACAGTCGTCATTTCTCAGCTGTCTCCAATTGGCAGATCGATGAAAAATTTGGTGCGCTCCCACTCAATTGAAAAAAGTAACTAACAGGCTGCTAGGTCGTTTTCTCTCAACATTAATCCATCATTATCACCTGAAGTGCAGTACTTTGAAGACTGAGGAAGGTCCATATTTCAATTTAAATAATGCCTAACAGGTATAAGCTTGACATTTTCAGTTCCCGCTAAAGCTTAAAGAGCTGACAACACTTTTTTTTTGTTGAGAAGATATCTTTTCCTCCTCGAGGATTTCTATACAAAGACCTAGCTGTAGGTAAAGGTATGCATTTATGCTGACCAGAGAATCATCTAGTTAGTTATTCAGAAAAGCCTTTATTATGTAGAGCTTTCAATTATCATTGTGTTAGAATTTTTTGTTTTGCTGTTCATTTACAGCATTTGGGTTGTTTAATTGTTTTTGTTATTTTTGTGGTTTGGGTTTGTTTTGGTTTTTTTTTTTTTGGGGGGGGGGTGGGGTTTCGTTTGGTTGGGGTTTTTTTGGGTTGTAATGAAAATCTTCATGACCTTGGAAAAAGGAGAATGCTGGTAGGTAAGATACTTGCTTTGTTCTGGAAGGAAATGCAGCCAGATGGGTTTCAGCCTGGATTTGTCACCTAGCAGAGGTAAAGGGAGGTGGTAGCCTCCTTTGGGTAAAAGGGCAGAAATGATCTTTGTGGAAATCCTTTTGGAGCTATAACATGGGCTCTTCAACCTTGTGGAGCAAGTCCTGCTCTGTGTGGACAGCAGGACTGTCACCAACAAAGGCACTGGGACATGGCTGGTGCTCTACACCCAGCAGAGTTTGGAGAGGGATCCCTCTGTACCAGGATGCACTCAGCCCCTCCTTGCCTCTCCCCCAAGGCGCTCATGCACAAATGCATGCCAGGCGTAACACGGTTGCCAAAGTTGAGAATGTCAGGTTCACTCAGATCTCAAGAACCTGCAGATGTTTCAAATCAAAATGTTACCTTAATAAGAATAATTAGGTGTTGGAGAGAATATTTTGATCTGTGCCTTTTGAATGGGAAAAACTATCTTTTCTCTAGCCTAGACATTCTGTTCATCTGAGCATCTTCAGCTCAAGCTTCTTCCCATAAGTTATCTGGAGAAGAAAGCTGATGGTTTTTCTCTGCAGCCATGATTGGTGGAATTTACTACCTTAAACATGTCCAGATACAGAGTAAGGTGTTCCAAACAAATGTTGAGCAGCATATTTCCAGTGCTGCTGGGCTGGGGTGCAGACACTGCCCATGGGATTTACTCCCCAGTGCCAGGCAGCAGGTGCAGAGCCACCCATGGCAGGAGGAAATCTGGGGAAATGGAATCCCAGATGCACTTCATTCCACCCTGGGCTCGACAAAGACGTGTCTTGCAGCAGCCAGATGCACTCCAGTCTGAATCTGTCACGTAGGGAACATGGCAGCTCCTTTTCAGAGGAAGGAAGGAGCTGCAGCTGTTGGAGACCTGCTGCCTAAAAGGTCATGGGAGAAAGGGGAAAGCATTTCTACACAGCTTCCCACTCTTCCTGGGAGAGTCCTTGGAGCCCCAGCCACAACTTCTGCTGCACGTAATTCACTGTTCAGCTTTGAGGATTTTTCCTCCTCACTCTACCATTCCTTAGAGGATCTACCTCATGCTGAGCAGTTTTGCATAGTCAATTATTAACTATGCATTATTTCAGAAAAGTGCTTTGAAATAATTTCCTTTCATTTATTTTAGGGAATAAAGGGAAAAAAAACTTTTCCCACCAATTACAGTTTCCTTTACTAACATTTTGCATGAGATTGTTGTTTTATGGGATATTATGCAGCTCATTAACTTTTGGAATAATTGGTATCCAACAGTGTAATCAAATCTCAGGCTATAAATAAAAGGATTTTTAAGGTACAAAATCTTCACTGAGCCTGTCTCCAAAACAACCCAATTTTTTGATGCATCTTTCCAGCTCTGCAAATTCTAATTTACCTCCTTTGGTCAAAATTATTACCCATCAGAACAATCTATTCCTGTGGATACCAGAATATAAAACGTTTTTAAATCCATTGTGTTAATATCTTATGAACACACTGGATAAAGGAGATTCTTAAAAGTATGAAGACAAACACAACAATTTATAAATAGAAAGGCTGAAAGAAGACAGGTAATTGAGCAAGAGGTGCCAGTTTTTGAACCTGAAACTTTGTACAGCTTTTTTTAGAAGTTACTGTTGTGTATTTTTCTGTCTTCCACAAGATGTACAACATCACTAATCTGATTCTGTTTTTTCTGCCCATCTAGATTTATACTGCATTCCTCAGTGTGGTAGCTTAACCTTACTATCTCAAAGCTTTATATCTATTCAGATATATCATCATTAGGTGATAGGTGGCCTGTAAAATAATATTCAGTAAGATGAATTTGTAGCTACATATATAATGATGTGATCCTTATGAGATGCTATGAATTTATTTCTGCTGTCTCTGTTGGTGGTGCACATCAGCTAAAGAGCTGACAGTAAGCTCTTCAGGCAATTCAAATATATTTATATGGAGAGAGACTCAGAGACATATATAAATATACATATTGAGAGACATAAATATGTACATATTCAGATGCTGACCTTTGAAGAAAAATGTTTCAGAGGAGTTGTTGGGGTCTCAGAGGATGAAGGAGAGTGCCTAGCAAGAAGGGTCAAGCCTGGGCTTGAAAACCAATATTTTATCCAGAAGGAGACCCATGGATTTATCATATGTACATGCATGTATGTGCCCACATGTGTGTGTATCTTTAGATCAAAATGTATCTCTATTTCCATGCACTGAAGGCAGGTGACATGGGCCAGACTTGTACTGACCCCCTGAGAGTGTCTGCCCAGGGAAAACCTGCTGAGGCTCCAAGAGTGTAAGCTCAGAGCCCTATCTCTGCCTCCCCCAGCCTCCTTGGCAGAAAGGACACACTGCTTGGAGTGTCTCCTGGTGGTATTAGAGCTGAGACCTCTGAGGGAGTATCCATAGATATATCATTTCTATTCTTCCCACATGTTTTAAAATCCACACTCCGAGCCCTTGTGCATTGTTCGCTGCTGTCCATCATTCACAACTGAGAGGAATGAAGGACTATGAGTAATGATAATGTAAAAAGCAGCAGGCAAATGTCATCTGCAGCCATGCTGGGTGGGGAGCCACATCTCTGACTGGCCTTGGCTTGTGCTTATATGGGCTGCTATTAATAATAAACAAGTCTCTGCTCCTTTGCCATATGATAAGCATCATGTTCAGTATAGAGTTTCAAGATTTGGATCTGTCATTGAAACCTCTGAAACAATACGTTCATGACCAGATCTGAACTCTTTGGATTGTTAAAAATCCAACTGTTCTGGCAAAGTCCACCCCAGAGCCAGGTGCTGCTGCTGTGAGAGCAGCTTTTTACAGGCGCTCCAGGGGAAAAGGGTCACACTGGGCCAGGGTGGTTTTCAGTACTCAGCTTCCCTTTGGTAATATTGTTAGACATGGAGAATATTTAAACAGGGTTTATGGCAACTGGCAAATCAATTGCCTTGAAATGATATGTATAACAAGGGAACTAAGGAAAGACTGAAAATATAATCCCTAATCTAAAGCATTTGACATGTTTTCTGGACAGTAGTTTGGTATTACCCAGATGTGTGCTCACAGAGCTGTCTGTTCAAATAAAAAACATCCATCATACCAAAATGAGCTTAATTATGGAAGTTTTGCTTTTCTAGTCAGGCTTTAATTTCAGTTATTCCTGATTTCACATTACTTAGCTTCTCCTTTTACATTACATTCTGCTGCACATCCATCACACTAAAGCTGTTGGAATGACAAACACAAAAACCCACAAAGCTGATTCCAAAAGGTGGAGATGAAAACCTTCAAACCCCTGCATTTCCAGTGGAATGCATTCCTTAGTCATTGCAATATTTTTAATTCTTAAAGTTCTTGAAACCAGGAGCATCACTAGGGTGCTGCATGTGTTGTCAGATCCCAGGGACACCTGAGAACTACCAGCAGCCCAGCCTGCAGTGAGCTTGGAGAGACTGGCCTTAATGTCTCTGTTCAGTCATGCCAAAGCACTGATCCTACTGGGAAAAGTGCTGGGATTCAGTAATCCACCCACAAAGCCAAGAAGCCAATGGCAAATTATCTTTACCCATAATAATTTATCATTTATGCTGATTTTTTGCCCTGGGTGGGGACCAGTGTGTATTTCATACACCTGTGCTGCAGAGGTTTGGGGTCAAGCTCCTGCTCCTGCCTCTTGGGGCTCTGCCCCTCAGAGCCCTTGGGCTCTGTGGGAAGACATATCTGTGTTAGGAAGCTTCACTACAGGTTGAAATCATCCCCAAAGGCTACCCCAGGTGTAAAACTTGGAAACAGAGTCATGCTGACTTTCTATAAAACATGAGGAGTAAAAGTAGATCATTGCAGGCTGATTACTCAAAGTTTTTCAGTTGCACAATTTAGCTTGATAGAACATATATTTATCTGTAGCCCTGTTCATCTGAGACATTTAAAAGGATTTATTTCATCCACAGAAAACCTTTAATGCTGTTGCACATGGCTGAAATATGTGTTCCTATAACATAAAAGTCCCTTAATGGTACCTTCATCCCTTTAAAACAAATTATAATTAGAACACCAGTAATATTTTTTAAAATAGCTGTATAAATTCTGTATCCATTTATTTAAAATTCAAGATGCTGCTGAAAACTCCCTTTGGAAGTTCTGGGTTAAAAAATCTCTTGCCACAAAGTGAAGAATATGATAAAATCAGGTTAAATCAATTATTATTCAAGTTAGTTTCTTTTTAGCGTACTTTTTTTCCACGTTGTGAAAATGTAAATAAAGTAGGATGGACATGGCTTTCCATTCCCAAAAGCCACATAGAGCATTTATTTCACACATCACAGCAATTTGAGGCAAAATCTTGTTTTTGTAATGAAAATACCATTATTACACCAAGCAAGGCTGAATGGTACAGCTACCCTGATGGGCTTCAGGGAAAGTGGGTTCTTAATGTTCACTCTTATGAATTCCCATGAATAGTTAAAGAGAGCTCCAGGTAGCTTTGGAGTAGTTTGGTGTCATATTTGCTGTGAAACCTAAATGAGAACCTGTGTCCTTCAGGACAGTGAGGGGAAGGCATCAGCCTGCTTGCCACTCCGACACCTTATTTGTAACATAATTCTTTTAATTAATTTCTAATTTTGTTTTCTATTTTTTCCAAAGAGCTAGCCACTGTAACTTAATATGTGCGGTTTTATTACTAGTGCTAAAGTTCCCTTGCCCAATAAAGGCTGGACAGGTGGCTAGGCACCATTTTATGAGCAGTTAAACCATTTAGCACATCGCCACTAGTTTTGCATTAGCACCAACCCTGGGATTCATTACATGGTTCAGCAGTACAGAAACCTAATGCATTATGGCCCAGCAGGGTTCACCTCAGGCTGAGTTCTGCTTGATTTTTCACTCTTGGTGTGGATGCAAAAAGTCAACCATCCTGCAAGAGACATGGTTGCAGTAGCCAGCTTGTCTCTGGACCATCTCTGTACATTTGCAATGGAAAGTGCTAAATGGCATCAAACCAGCCTCAAAGCACCATCCACTCCATGAAGGTGCAGATGCTGCCTGGGTGTCTGATGTGCAGCCCTTTCTGGGAGGATGTTTCCCATTCTGGACTAGTTTAGAGTAGGAGGCGAAAAAAAAAATCCCACTCAAAAATACAGGATGGAAAAAATAAAGACAGGGAAGTGTTGATGTGCCCTTAATCACTTGCTCCCCTCACACACAGCGATGAGGCTTCCAGCACTTACAGCTAACCTCGGAGATGGTGTTTGTCATGTAGATATGCAGCCATTAGAAATATGAGAACCATCTGGTTCCTTTCTCCTTGGAGAGCAAACAGCTATCTGCCAAGGTGGGCTGAAGTCAGATGGATTATTTCAAGATAAAAGGCTTGTTTTCTTTCTGTAGTTTCTCTCAGCCACACAAAATAACTGCATCTATTTATTTTTTTCCCTGCTGTTACTAAATATATCTATATGAGGGTCCCCCTTTCTGCTCTATCTGTTTGCCCTTTTCACCCCCTCCCTTCCCTTTCACCGTTTCCATTTAATTTAACTCAGTCCAATATCTCCCTCTGAGAAAGGCAGCTTAATAGTCATGTGGTCAAATCTACAGTAAAGGTAAAACTTGATCTCTTGAACTGAATTTTAAAGAGTATTTCATACATTTCTGTAAGAATAGTTGGGATTTTCAAAGAAAGCTGTCTCTCAAATGAGGTAAAAAGAAAAAAGAGGTGTGCATAATTCTGGAATGGATACTGCTTTCTGATAAACTTCTACCTTGAAGAAAGAGGAGTTTTCTCAGAAACAAAACTTTTCAAGCCAGTGATATTCTTCAAGATATGGATACTCATATACACAAATGTGGTCTAAAAAATAATTTTATCTTAAGTTTTTCCAAGGCAAAGTTTTGAAACTTGCAGAAATTTCGTTTGTGATTATTTTGGGGTTGAATCTGCTTCCTCTGAGGCTCCTTTTTTTCCTTCATGCCCTGGCAGCCCTGTTTTGGGAGAAGCTCAGCCACAGGCACAGGACTGTGGGACAGCAGCAGCAAGGTCCCCCTGGCAACCCTGTTTTTGGAGAAACAAACAACACAATGCCAAACTTCCAAGAAATTTTCAAAAACGGTGATTCTCCCTGGCAGGGGGAAAACAACAGCTTGCAAAGTTAGAAATAAATGTATTGACATTTGATTTCTTGCTGCTCAAACATACTTTGGGGTTTCATTTAGCCTGAGCTCAACTGCTGGTTGTTTATACAGGCTACTGGCTGTTTACATTAGGTCAATACACAGGACAGGCTGTTTATACCCGACCAGCAACAAATTCCACAGCACAGTCTGTGCCTAGCACTGCTGCACTTTGTGTGTGCAGAGCTGGAAAGAAATAAAAAATCCGGCTCTGGAAATCAACAAGCAACAAACCCTCCTATTTCTTCTTGCCTTGGAAGTGACCAGCACCATCACTGCTTAGTGTTCTTTTCAAAAATATACAGTGCTGAGAACAGGATCAGCACAACAAGAATGGAAAATGATGGGCAAGAGCCAAGAAGAAAGTGAAAGGTCCCAGCTGATGTTTGTCTCCACCTGCAGGGTCACAGAACACCCATTTGTGAGCACTTGGTGCACTTGCACACACAGGTTTGCAGTGCACTTAGCTCAC
The DNA here is from genome assembly GCA_034336665.1 of Luscinia megarhynchos. Classification (NCBI taxonomy): domain Eukaryota; kingdom Metazoa; phylum Chordata; class Aves; order Passeriformes; family Muscicapidae; genus Luscinia; species Luscinia megarhynchos. The sequence continues at coordinate 88,504,380 of CM067565.1, read as the reverse complement.
AGTGTAGCTGGTTCCAGCTCCACAAATGCAAAGCCTCCACAAATGTTTAATTGGAATGTTTCTCCTCTGTGCAGAGCTCAGTTTGAGCAATGCTGTTTGTACCCCTCATGTAATTGATAAACACTTGCAATGCTACTGAAAAGCTTCTTGGCTACAGATCAGTGGGGTCCTTTGTCAGGCAGTGGGACAAGGTAGGCTCTGATTTGAGCTGGCAGAGGCTATTCCCCATGGAATTCACACAAAATGAAGGATGTTGAACTTGATCATCTTAAAAGTCTTTTCCAACCTAAATTATTCAGTGTTTCTCTTTCTTGAGCCCCAGCTCCCCACAGACCACCATGGCATTCCTCCTCTGTTTGCACTTGCCCAGGAAGGGTGCTGCTGGAGACAAGGGGAAAAGCCCATCCTCAACTTGTTTATCTTGCTGGTCCCAGTAAAGCCTGTTAAGAGAGGTGCTGACTGCCCAGATGCTGCTGGGGACCTTAGTTCTGTTCTGTGTGTGGATCCTGGAAGGTCAGAAATATCTCTTTATGTCTGGGAAATGGAAGCTTGATTGTTTTGCACACTTCAGCAGTTTTATTCTCACTTGACATTTAACTCCAAATTCAATTTGACTTCCCTTTTGATTTGGGGTCTGTGGCTGCCGGTGTGCATTCCCAGCTGTGGCCCTCAGGAAGAACACAATGACAAAAGGCACAAAGCTGAGTGACAGCCACCCAAAGGGGAATGCTGTCACCTCCTGCCAGTCAGCTCTGGGCCCTTCACAGCTGCTGAAGAGAATTTCCTGTGGATGGTTCTTCCAACCAGATCCAACTGGATTAGGTACCTGGCTTCTCAGTGCCTAAGAGGAGGATTTTCATCCCACCTCTCTCAGTTCTTTCCAAGTGCACATATGCCCATGTGCACCAGCCTCACCAGGGCTACCAAGGAGGGTACAGCAACTGAGTTTTGTGAGGATGCATGCACAATTTCCATGAGTTACAATGTTAATTCCACATTGTACTAATAAATAAATGAATAGCTCCAGGAGGGTGTAACTGGTTTAGCATCACCTACTATTTCCATCAAGTACTGGAAGCCTGTTGGGGCTCTCCATGCCTCCCCAGGAGCTGAGAGATGATTTAATGGACTGTCTGCTCCTCTCAGGGTTGGCTTACACTTAATCCTGAACAAGAAATTATTGCCATGCTGGTTTTTCTGCTTTTCCTGTGGTAATATCATCAGGATGAATTTAATCCAATATCAAGGTCATGATGAGGTTTTATGTTTCAATGCCCTGTCACTGTAGTGCTGGGTTAAAAGGCACCTTATTTGGCACATCCCTCCAAGTAAAATAGCTTTTCTTTACCTACTCTTCCTGTGGCCATTGCTAATAATCTGAAAACTCACCATCTTGTGTCTTTGAAGTCTTCCAGTTAAATGATACAAGGAGGTTGCTCATGAAATAGCCAATGTTGGACTTATTCCTGACAGTTGCACAAGAAGGAACTGAAGCTTGCAAAGAAACAGAAGCTCTTAAATTTTGGCAGCGTTCAGTAAACTGCCTCCCATTAATAAATAACTGACATAATTTCCAGCTTTTTACTCCTTTGCAGATGCTTTTTGCTTGGCAGCTGGCCTCGTCCCAAGCAAGTCAGGAGTAAAAATTCATGATGATTTCAGCTGGCCAAAGGGTCAGGAGGCTGAGGATGGATATCTGGATGCTGCAACACTCTGGGGAGAGCAGGGAGCAGCAGCCTCTGCAAGAAGCCTCTGTGAGTGAGAAGGTTCAGTCTGAGCTTTAAAAGTTTTTCTCTGCTTTTTAGTCTTGGGCATAGATGCACTCCATGAGAATCTGCTTCCAGCACTGCTTCACAGGCTCCCTTTGCTCATATTTCATACTAAGGAAAATGAGCTCCATGGTACATGGCAGCTGTGTGGGTCAGGTTTGGAGGGCTGAAGAGTATTCATCCAGACTAATCAATACCTGCCAGAAGGGATACAGCAGCTGTACTGTTCTTTATCACCCTCACCCAGGAGTAGCCAGGGAGGTGATGCTGTTGTTTAGCTGCCAATGCTGCATTTGCACTGGGGCTGCATCCATCTCTCAGCTCCTGCTGCCATCAGTGTGCCCTTTTTAGCTTATAGACCCTATAGCTGTGTGGAGCATAGAATAAAAATCCCACCCTAGTGTTTAAACCTCAAGTTGTAGCCCTGTTAATGTTTGTTCCAGGGGTGGAAGGCAGGGAGGAGCAGCAGCAGCAGCACACAGGCTTGTGGAGGGTCCCTGCTTCTCCCTGAAATTCAGAGCTCATCTCAGCAGCGTGGCACTTACTGGGGATCTCCTCTGTGCTGTGCAGGGATGGGCATGAGCTTTGCTGCTCAGGGAGGGTTGGGGTAGCTCAGGGTTTGAAGCACTGTGGGCTGAAGCAGAACTTTGCCTTTGGCAAAGGCACTGCTGCTCGACAGGACTCTGTGCCTGCTTGTGTGATCCAACTGCTGCACTGGCTTTCCAGCAACAACTTTAAATGCCATTCATCAATAAATCCATTGGGCTGCTCGGCTTGTATTACATGCCACTGATTAACTACCATTAAATTAGCAGTTAGTGTAATCAGATATAAACATTCCTTTGTGGCTAAGCTGTTAAACTTTTTTTCCCTTTTACAATTGCGTGTAACACATGTCGGCACGAGGCAGGCTCAGTAATTTCACATTACTGCAGCTAAATTATGTTTGTGGGCTCCAGAAACGCTTCTGGTGCTACCAGGCTCATAAACACCTACCTGGCAGGGAAAGGCTGCAACTTCTGCCCCAGAGCATTCGGGGTTTAACAGGACTCAATGTAGCACAGGGAGTGGATTTAGTAATAAGTGCGTGCCTGGGCTATGGGCAAGGCATTGATAGGAGTTCAGAATTTGATTTCCTGACACTGACTGCTGACTTGCACCCTGGGTCACATTATTAATTGGTGTAAATCAGCATCCAACTCGTTAGAGGGAGACATGAAAGAAAGGTGGGTGGTAGCAGCTTGAAAGGAGAGGGGTGTGACTCCATGTGGCTTTCAGCTCTGGGAGCTACAGGCTGCCGAAGTCAAAAGTGGATTTTCATTTTTCAAAAGGAGACATTGCACAGGTATTGATTTGTATTTTATGTGTGGTTCTCCTCCCTCTTGTAACCCTTAAAACCAGAAATTAAATGCACAGCTACAGTTATTCTTATGCACCTGTGCAATACAGAACATAATGAAATTATTATTGGAACCTGTCAGCGTTACATCATAAAAAATACCCACCAGCATCCATGTCCCTATCACAGCCTTTTGTGCCCTCACAATGCAAGAAAATAGCTAGAACTTGCAGCCCAAACAGAGCACAGATATTTTTCAGACAAAAAATGTCTGTGGAAAATAATATTTTCAAATGTTTAGGTGGTGGTTGTTGTTGTTTTGGTGGATTTCCCCTCCCCATATTAATATGATGATGTTTTTATTGCTAAGATATCACTGAATCAGCTTTTAGAAAAATGCTTATATACTTTAAGTTGTGTGCATGATCATAGGTGAAAATTTACACTACAGTCTAAATAACCTGGGAGCTGGAAATTGAACTAGATTAGCTGTTTTAAAAATTCAGTCTTGTCTCTTTAAAAAACACAACATTTAAAGCATTTAATTCACGTTGTTGAAAATAATTTTCTTTTTTTAATTGTAGTTGTACTGTTTGGAAGTATAGATTGTTAAACTTGGATAATATGTTGTGTTTTGCTCTCATGGAAACCTGTAGCTTCTCCAACTAGGTTCAGACAGCTTTCCTGAGTCTTGGAATGGGAAAGCAAGAGAATTCAGCTTAACCGCCTGTGTCTTACATTTTGTTTGACTATTTGACAAAACTTATGATACAAATGACTTGGGTTTCTAAAACCTAATAGTGGGTTTCCCTCCAAATGTATTCTTCTTCACTCTATGAGAAATGGAAATTTATATGGCTGCTCTTAATATTTTCTTCAGGGGTGCAAACCTGTAGAAACTGGATTAGTGTGTTGACTCCCTCAATTAACTTTAATCTAATATCCTGCCTATTTAAATTAGTGTAAACATTGGTGTATAGGGCTAAGGGAAAGAGTTGAACTGAAAAAGATTTATTTAAGGATTAGTGTAGTAGCTAAATTAGAATTAAATCCAGGAAGTAAACATCCCAGCAATGCAAGTTGTGGGAAACAAGAGACCACAGCAAAGATCAGTGGTTTGAAACAATAATGTGCCACCATGGGAAGAGAAAGGAAGAAGGGGAGAAACAAGTAAATCAAGCATTACTGTACAAATAAGACTCTAAGCCTATTACTGCCACACAGGTTGTGGGGAAACTCCCAATTAAATGCAATGGAAAGAAACTTTTATCCTTTTCAGCTTTCTCCTTGATTTGCTCGGTTGAATTACACTGTGGACTGAAATATCCACAGCAATTAGAGTAAAAGGATAAATTAGGAGAAGGATCCCTGAAGGTACAGAAATTATCACATTTGCTGACATCAGATTTGCTACAACATCTACTGAGTGCTTGTTATACCCTTTGGATAAGAAAATGAGCAAAAAACCACTAGTTCACTCTCTGTTAGGCTGCACTGGGAGCCAGATTTGCCTGAAGATTACTGCTTTCCCAGACCTAGCAGAGATTTTATCTCTGTTCTGTCCATGGCAATGCTCTCAGGGCCACCAGCATGCAGCCAGCCACGACTGGCTCAGCAGTACAGCACTTTGCTGTAGTGAGGTCAGACCCCTTTCCCAGGTAGCAAGGGATAGAACGAGAGGAAATGGCCTCAGGTTGTGCCAGGGAGGTTTAAGCTGGATATTAGGGAAATTTTCTTCCCCAAATGGGTTTTTTCAGTGATTGGAACAGGCTGTGCAGGGAAGTGATGGAGTCACCATCTCTGGAGGGATGTAAAAGACATGTAGATGTTGCACTAAGGGACATGGTTTAGTGGGGGACTTAGCAGTGCTGGATTAATGGCTGGACTCAGAGATCTTTTCCAGCTTTAACAATTCCATGGTTCCATGAAGCATCTCAGACTCCAGGAGTCCTTTGTGTACCAAAGGCTAAAAGGAGAAGACTGTGTTCTCAGACTATAGAAAGCTGCCTTCCAGATTTCAAATAAAAGCACTAAGCCTGCTCTTGATATTTATTTATTTGTATTTACTTGGATAGAAACATGCTATCTACTGAACTGTTCTTTTTAGACCTGAATTATTTTTGCAGTCTGACTTGCATGTCAAGCTTGCATGTGTCCATTTGATCAAATGCTACTGCTTTGGTGACAAAAATCTGGCAAAAATTCAGCCTGGGGTAATATGGCTGGAGGATGCTCTGGCTGACTGATTTATAAATTAGGTAAGGGCTTGTTTTTTTCTCTAAATAGAGTTTAAAGTGATTTTCTTCCTATATGCACAACAGCCTTATCAATTGTGGCAGAAGAGTCAGCCCACAGCTGCAGGGCAGCCAAGGAGCACAGGAGTCTGTGGTAAATGGTGCTCTGCCCATCAGCAGCCAAGGCCACAGCACGAGGAGGAGGAGGAAGGCTTGGATCTGCAGGCACCCAGCACATGTGGGGCAGCCTCTTCCAGCAGAACATACAGATTGCTTCCCAGCCACGTATAGAATTCATTTTTTAAAAAATTGTTTTGGCAGTTTCTTTGTGCTTTATACCCCCAAAAGACTGAAATGATCCAGCCAGCTTATTCCAAAGGAAAATGTCTGAATTTCAGCTCCTATGAGCGATTGTCTTGTAAAGGCAGGCAGCTTAGTATTTCATCTTTTTGACTAAAGCAGCTTTTAACAAGCTTGTTCTTGGCAGAAGGTTTTGGACTTAACCATGACTGAAATACATCATGTGCCTAAAGAGCATGCTTTGTGTGAGCTGCCACCCTGCTGGGCAGAGGATGTGAAGAAACTCTGGTTCTGGGGTGACCTGGACCCTCATAGTGTGTCTTCTGAGAGGTCAGCAGGGAGGAGTAAAAGAGTGCTGCATCACTCTTCATGGGACATCTGCTTGCTGGGCAGGGGAGATAGTTTACAGGGCTGCTCCTGCACAGGACACAGAAACATCACTCCACTAATTAATAATCCTTGGTCTAATCCTCTTCTCTGCCTGAGAAGAGGAACACCCTGAACATCCTGCCAAGCAAACCTTCCACAGTCCCTTCTGGGTGGATGTGGGTGGCAGGCACAAATGCAGCCCTGGTTGGTATTTGCCCATTCCTGGCTGGTGTTTGGCTCTCTGTGTGCCCCCAGCAATGCTTGTGCTGCTGGGAGAGCAGCAGGGAGCTGGGGTGGCTGGGCAGGGCAAGAAATTGCTGCCTCAGTGGCTGGGCTCACCTGTGCTCATTCACAGAGCACAGCATTACAAACATGCTGCCTTGATTTTTGGAGCAGGTCTTTGTCCAGGATGAGCAGGGAAAATGTCAATTTACTTGTGATGTCTTACTGCCCATTGTATGAATCCTGTACATAAAAGAGATCACATCTGAGTGAGCAGTGCTTTCCTCCTCTTGTTTAAATGAATTCAACTGCTCAGCTTCCATTTCCCCACCAGAGCTCCACATCAGCCAGCCCTGTTTGTGCAAAAGCCAGTAAAGGATGTTTCAGCCAGTGTGGGGCATTAATGCAGGAAGCCAGCACTGGGTTGGTTCTCCTTGTTCCTCTTGCTATAGAGTTTCACAGCCTGGGATATTAGTAAATATTTATGTTTAATTACTTTCACTTAAGAAAAACAACCACAGCCAAGAAAACTACAGAGCAATTTAATGGGTTTTAACTTGCCACACTAAACTGCCTTCTTAAACATAATGAATTATATGAAGTCATCCGGTTTCAGACTCTCTTAAAGAGGTAATTTAATTCAAATAAGGTTGCATATTACTAGCTTCAGAGTCTGAAAACATTTACAGTGCCAGTAACTGTTCCATTGCCCTGAGTTACTCTGCAGACTGAGAGACAGTAACAAGCTAAGATTAGAAAAGTGTGCTGTGGTTTGGTGTAACTCAGAGGTGAAATTGCCTCAGGTGAGAAGTGCCAGGTGAGTGTGCTGGAGTCTCCTTTTACATAAGATAGTCTGTGTCAAAAACAGGAAAGTAAATATGGCATTAGCTGCTCAACGGCATTTTTAAAAATCTTTTCCCTGAGTGAACATCTTACAAAAGGGCTTCTTGCTTCTGGTTTCTAGACACCAGGCTGCCTTTCTCACATTCAGATTCAGGTATATGTCTTTGGTCCACTGTTGCAATATGACATAAAGATGTTTCTGTTCCCTGGCAGCACTGCAGAGCTCATATTCAGGGAGAAAAGAAGGGGAATGTTGGGTTACCTACACAACTCGTTTTTTCCCTGACAGGTACCTAATAGAAGGAACTAAAGAAATACCATTCCACCCATAGATCCCCAGCTGCTGAACTATGTGTAGGATTAGAAACATCCACCAGGGCATTTTCTCCCTCAGAAGACAAATGGTTATCATTGGATTGAGTTTGGCAGTTAAGAGTCAGAAGGTTGTGCCACAAAAGCTATAAAACTTTGTGAGGCTTTCAGTGTCCTTTAAATGGTCTTCCTTTAAAGTAATTGCATACTCTAAAGCTCCTTATGGGGCTTAAGGGCTTTATTTGCAGGGACAATTGCACACCTTGTGAAAAACACAGTAATCCAAATCCCAAGGCTGGTTCTGCCAACTTTCCAGATGTTGGGAGTTAAACTTGCCAAAGCTGCTGGATGTTGATTACTAAGTATGTAGCCTGTGTGTATGCTTGTCAACATGTAGACAGAAGATACTCAGGGAGAGCCCCTGTATTCCAGATATATCTCTAAAGCTGGGTACACAGCTCACACTTCACAGCTTTGCTCCCCTGCTAAAAGCACATGTGATGACTGCAACACTGAGCAAAGGTTACTGTGCTGGAAACTGCTGCAAGTGCAACAGTCCCCACATGAAAACATTGCCATCATCCTTTAGCTGCCCACCATGGCCAGCTGTGCAGATAATAATTTGCCAGATTTTGAATAGGACTTGTGAGAGCACACAACATTCAGTGGAACCAGCCTTGGCTTCAGAGTTTATGAGGTCCCAGTGTAGTCACAGTCCAAGGTTATTTAACACTATGTTTTCCAGTCATCTGCCAGTTCAGACACCATTTCCCATCTATCATCTGAGAATACACTAATTCCTCTTGATTCATATCCAGCCTTGGAGCAATTCAATGACTTTCAAGCCAACTGATTGAAGAGTGAACAGCTGATCAGTCTTTGTATGGGTAAAAACATCAACTTTTGGATTGCTTGAAACCCTTGAAGATCTCAGAATGGTGAAGGGTTTCCTTGCCATACTGGTGGGATTGGGACTCTATCCTGCCTGGAGTCACACAGCATCTGCCTGAATGGACCTGTGAGTGAGCAGGCACTGCAAACTACGTGACTGGTGACTTGTTCTGATTGCAAGCCCTTCATGTCCATTCACATTCAGCTAGCTCTGATTGCTGATTAATTATGTGCTTAAAGATTTACTCTCATAATACAAAAGTCACCCCTGGGAGAACATTGCTGAACATGCCTGATGAATGTTCAATCTCTTCTTTAAAAGAAGCCATGTATGAAGTTGCTCAGGTGCTCTTACTGAAAATTTCTGATAGGATTATACATGAGCATACACCAATGGAAAAAAAAAAATTCATTAGAAGGGATTACATTTAAACCTTTCAAGATGACTGATGTATTTTCCCTTTTAAGTCTGATTTGAGTGAGCTGTTGAATGGAGCTCAGAGATTATTTCTTGTCAGAATCTATCAAAAAACCTTGAGCTCACTAAGGCATTTGAGCATGTTGAGCATGAAATTTTCATTGCCCTCTGTGGTGCACTTTTAACTATGTCTAAAAACCAGTATTCACTGCTGAGGGTACTTAGTCATCTTTTAGGAGAACTAATTTCATTTAAGCTCATGGTCAGTAATAAGTCTGGAAATGAAACCATTAATTTTAATGCAGTAAGTGCATGTATACATTAAATTTTATTGCTTTGTCTGAATTTAAAAGGGCAAAAGTAGGGCAATTTAAGGTCAGTGTAAAGTTGCAGGTGCCTGTAATTTACTGCTCACTTCTTAAGAAAGGAGAGCTCAGTGTTTCCAACTTTTAGTCCTGCACATCAGTGAAATAAATTTCCATGCTGTATATTTCAGGAAGATTTGGATGAAGCTTTTGGGCTATACCATTTGTGTGTGGGGACCCTCTCACCTAAAGACACAACGTGTGTGAAGTACACAACAGACTCTACTGTGCTGCCATTGCAAGCAGGAACAGCACAGATTTCATGAGTCCTGAAACTTGCTACCCAAGCTTGATATACGTAGAGATCTATTGAGCCAACTATAAATACATTAAGGAAAGCATAATAACAAGAGTGCAAGCAAAGCCAAGAATATTTCCGTTTTTTCAAAGGCTTCCAAACATTTTATATACTGCAAGATCATGTGCAGACTCAAGGCATCACATTTCAAGTTAAAGTCAGGCATTCATCTGTAACTTTGAATATATGGGTTGGAATCAAACACAATATTTTCACGTTACTTGAGTTTAGGCTTTCTTTGTGTTTTTATGTTCCTGTTCAAAAGAAAGGAAATCCCTGATACCAAGACAAGTAATCTATGCTCTGAGCCAATAAATCCTCAGGGAATTTGAAACAGGTAGATTGTAAGAGGCCCTTTTTGGAGTCTGCAAAGCAATGGGTGACATTAGACTGATCTTAATGAGAGTTGCAGGTGCTCAGCGTTTAGGAAGAGGTTGTTTCCTGTGTGTTGGCACAATGACAAAGATGGAAGATTAAATGCTTCTTCTGATTCACAACTCAGAAATACAGACTTCTTGACTGGAAATGCCTGAAAAGATACCCTTGGAATGCTCTTGGTGCCCTAACACATCCTAAACACTTAAGGCACATGTCAACATCATTAAAATAAGGGATGAAAATAAGAACCTGCTAGCTGGTAATCAACAACAGCTCCTCTCCCAGTCCTTATTGTTTTGTTTCATGTTCAACACAGATATCCTGTGGTTTTGTAGTCATCCTGATTGCAGGAAAAAAAGAAATAAACCCAAAACCCCAAACCACCAGTGCCAATGCATGTATTTTGCATCTAATTTTAACAAGAATAATTGATCAGGTGGAGACTGGAGAGCCTGAGATATTTCTCTTAGCCTGCTGGGAAAGCAGAACTTGGACATATCCAGCCATGGGCTGGGCCTAAAACATCATCTAAAATCACCTCAACTTTCTTGTTTGTCTCTTGACTCTATTTTCAGTCACAGCCAAGTGATTCAGTGCAAATTCCCTTGAATAAACACACAAGTAAAACCAGGTATTTACATTTGAAGTGGATCATCATTAAGGTTTCAAGTTGTCAATAGGACCAGCACAAGAAAATGTTGTTATTATTAGACCCTGAAAGTCTTCAAGGGAATGTGTGAGAAGAAAGGCTAATATCAGGGGACCAGTAATCTGTTCCTAGCTGGCTTTTAATTCCACTTAGCAAACATGAATGATTTTGAGTGTTGAATGAAGAAGCAAGCCACAGAACCTGCACCAGGCATTTAAACTACAGCTGGCTGGAACACAATTTGCCTGAAGGCAACATTTTTAAGTTCAAAGGTAAACATTTGGCTTTTTATAGAGAAAATTAGTTGTACAACATATTTGATTTAGTATACTGCTACCCAGTCCAACCTTTAATTGAAATGTATTAAAGAAATAACCCTTCTTTCACTGACAGTGTGCAGTTTCCTAGAGAGCTGCATACTTGCTGGTAAACATTGGTCCTCTGGGCCAGGCCTAGAAGACAGAGGTCAGAACTTCTATAACTTAATATTTTCCAAGGTGCCCTAAAGGCTTCCTATTACCTTCCCATGTAAATTGTTTACAGCCAGCTCCAAAGAGGAGCTCTCCTGCAGGACTTTGGCCATGCCTGTGAACTGATAAAAAACCTCCCCCTGGAAAATTCCCCTGGTGAATCTCATCATAATATTTTATTGTCTTCAATCTTAAGCATATGCACAGGGATCCTTTCTGGCAAAAGCACAGGCAATAAATAATGCTGAGAAGGAGAGGTCTGTACACTGAACTTAGCAAGGAGTGATGGTGGCACTTTGTGGCTCTTACTGTTGGAATAAATGGAACTTTCTAAGGCTGCTCCAATGTCAGCACACACTTTCCTGCAAAGCTGTCACATAGCATTTGCATGCAATTTTGGACATTTTGGTATGGCCTGTTTAGGTTTTATTTCTCATAATTGTGGGGCTTTTTCTGTCTAGGTAAACTTCTTTAAAGTGAGGAAAGGCTGTGCTGTACAACGAGGTATTGAGAACCATGTGTTCCATGGTACAGAAAGATATGTTATGATTCTTATCTTTGTGAGACTGTGAAAAAATAGTTCTTTGTCCTCAAACTCATTAAAAAGTTATTGAATAAAGAACTTGAAACCATTATCAATATTTACAAAAGAAATGCTTGAGAGCTGAGTTATGTGTTTTGAAATTCACAGAAGGCTCAGTGCATTGAAGCAACAATATATGTGATAGGAAGTATAGCTGACATTTTCCAAATATAAAAACCAGATGATGGAAGGTTTAATTTCTGTAAATTGGAGCAGTAGCTGAGAGCCCAATAATCTCTCAGGAATATTTTCAACCCATTGGGCTGCTCAAAGAATATAAAATTCTCAGCATTTTGTCAAAGCAGATGAGATCAGTGTGGTTTTACTAGATTCAGAGGTGGCTCCAGAATTAACTTAGATTTGAGGATTAAAACAATTTTTAATTTTTGAGGCAGTGGGGTAGGGTTGTGTTATTTTTCCCCTGAATAACAGCCTATAATGTGAAGAATCCTCAGAAATCCCTTTGGCACAGGGGTGCCCAATCCCTACTGGCAGCTCAATCTCCACCAGCCAAGGCAGCAGGGTGCTCCTGTTCCTGTGCTGAGCCATGTGTGAGCACCCTGACTCTGCAGCCACCTCAGGGCTTGGCTGGCCTGGCAGAAACCCACGGGCATCTCCCCCCATCTGTGAGTCTGTGCATTAACTGTCCTAAAGCTGACACTGAAAATGGGCTTTAAAGGCACCTTCTGTGTCCTTAACCTGCCCCAGCTGCTGGAAATGCAAATGCTGTGTGTCTGCTTCTTTCATACATATTTAAATCAGGGACTGACTAAATGCTTTTATGCAGAAACTGATAAAAAGTTCTGCAGTAGAGAATAATTTCTGTAATAATTTTTAATACTCAGCCCATTATGAGTATTCATGGTGGAGGGAAACTCTATCTTGAGGTCTCCTGCCAGAGCACTCCAGTAAGAAATGAGGGGCAAGGGATAACTCTGGTCCCTCTGGGATCCAATCTCCTGGACTGCAGGACAATCCAACCCACCAGGATTGGAACCAGGACCAAAGATGCTGAGCACCAAGTCAGGCAGTAATAACTACAGCCTCGGGCACCAGGTCTGTCCATGTGATCCCTCTTACCCACACAGTCACTGTTAATGAAGGCATACTTATGTCTGAGAAATTCCCATCTGGGGTCCAACCACACACACGAATAATCAATTTGGAAAAGCAGTTTTGTGGGATATTCATCCACATGATGTATGGAAACCCCAAACTGATTGTGAGGTTGTTTAACGTGATGCAATTGGTTTTTATTCTGTGAGTGTACTTCACTGCTCATACTAACAGGGCTATAAGTTCCCTAAACTATGTCAACAGTTGATTTAAAGATATTCAGGCAAAAGACGAAAAAACCTCCACGTATTTTATTTCTCATTTTTAATTGCACACCAGGAACTTTAAATTTATACTTTAGCAGGCTTGAAAGTGGTCTAATTGGAAAGAAGAGATGGCAAAAGGGTCATGAAGTAGATGCAGTGACCAATATCATACTAAAGGCAAGAACCTGACCACTTTAGTTTCCCCAGAAGTTTCCAGCTTGGTCCATGTATAGTCTCAGGCTGAGCTTTAAGCAGTAGTTGGATGAAATCTAATCCATACATCTGGAAACAGCCTGTGTATCACAGCAAATACGTGCAGAGGGGGCTGCTCTTGTGTTTGTGTCCCATGTGTTTGCTTTTATTTGATTTTGTATTTGGGTGGGAAAGGGAAAGAGGAAATTCTCTGACATTTTCACATGCCTTTTTTTTTTTAAGTGACTCTGAGAAACAATTCAAACATCTTGTCTATTCAAAGGAAAGGCTGTAAAGGGACCTGACATCTTTCCTTTTCTCTCACAGAAAGTACTGTGTTCCCATCTCTAGAAACCACTACTGCAATTATCCACCATCCTTGGAGGTAGGTACCAAAGGCACAGGAATAAATTACAGATCTAGGCCTTCCTCTTTGCTATGTCTTTGTGAACTGGTAGATAGTAAGAAATCATCTCCTGAGTAAAAATAATACTCTGATTCTGCTCCTTTCCATTGTTCTGTGCTGCTGGAACAACTAAGATTCAGACTGCCTCCTTCTGTACCTCTCCAGTCTGACCCTTCTATTTCTGTGCTGATTTTAATCCAAAATTCTTTAAGCCCCCTAAAAAACTACTGCTGCTGCAAAGGATGACATGGCATGGCAAAGTATCTGCATCTGTATCTTCCAACAATCCTGTGTAAAAACTCACAGCTCCTAAACCTCTTCAACGCTATGTAAACAGATGAATTAAAATAAAAACACTGGTGGTGATTAATTATGCCTGGATTAACAAAATGCCAGCCTTTGCTTATTGCTCTGGGAATAAGGAGGAGGAGGAGGCTGAGAAACTGCCATTTTCTCTGCTGGCAGGAGGAAGAATCAGAAGGGGTGACTGGAGGGGCTTCATGGAGGAAAAAGGGGTGTGCTGGGAGAAGCAGGAAAGATGGGAAAGGCAAGAAGACCCCAACAGAGCCTGAAGAGATGAGTGGTGAAGACACAGTGGAGGCAGCCATACCTCCCCCCACATCAGGGCAGCGAGGCAGGCAGAGGGCAGCCACTTCCAAGGAATGTTAGGGCTCTGCCTCGGTGGGTTGAAGTCACATACCTAAATTTTAGTCTTTCTTGCTTTAATTCTGCAGCTGCCCAGGGCCACAGGTTGCCCTAGACTCCAGCCTATCCCAAAGCTTATCTTTGCATGGAGAAAAGTGATGGTGCTGATCATGAAATGCACCAATTTTAAACCACAAATTCCAAGACATTTAGTGACCTCTGTGTTTGCATGACTGCACACTGTGCTCGTGTGGTATCCTAATTACTGCAAATATTACCATGATGTTGCCTGAACATTTTGCCTCCCATAACAAATGTGAGCCATGGCCACAGAGATTTAGGAGCCAGAGGTTTAGGAGCACAGACAGCACCCATCCCTGGCCTGTAAAACCACTCCTTTCCAGCCTGATTTCCCAGCAGAGCTCCTGGTTCCACATGCTGAGTGATTAGACCAGCACTTCTGAAGGTGTTTCTTCACTTTTGAGCAGATCCTCACTTGATGTCCACTCAAAAAGCTCCACAAATGAGGAGTATCCACACTGGGAGCCCACTCCCTGCATTAAAGGATTAGGTTATTGTTTATTAGGCTGACCAGATGTCATGTGCATGTGTGGTGGTTTTCCATTTCAGACTATGAAAAAAAAAAGTAAAGAAGAATCCCAAGAGTTCCTACAAGCCATGGGGAGAGCTTGGATTGAGCTACAAAGGTGGGGATAAGGCAGGGCAGTGTGATTCAATGGGAGGGGAGAGCCTTGGGTGTTGCAGAATCAGAGGTAAGTCACTTCCCAGGTGCATGAGGATTTCCCACTTCCCACCTGGGATGTGACACCTTCCAGTTCCCCTTGGGTGTAAAACCCCACCTACTCCTCTGGGGTGACAATGCTGGGGACACAGGGCATTTCTAATGTAATATAAAACATCAAATGAAAGAGGGATTTAAAAAAACATTTCTTTTGTTGCTGGTACTTCAAAATACTTTACAAGCCATATCAAGAGGATTTAAAAAATCTTTCTTTATGAGTTGCTTTCTTTTCCAGAATAGTATCCTTGGAAATGACCCGCTGGGTAAAAACAAAACAGTACTAAATCCCTGTGAAAACCAGCCCTTCGGATTTCCATGGATGTCATTACCTTCAAAAGCCTGCACTGTGTTTGGGTGGCACTGTGGGGACAGAACAGCTGTGGCTGAGGACTGGCAGCACTGAAATTGCAGAAGGTGCCCTGGATCAGCCTGCAGAGTGCTGGGAGCACCTTTGTCTGTGCAGCAGGCTCAAGCACTGACCCTGCAGTGTGAGCCCAGGCCTGGGCCAGCTCAAGCACAGCCCAGGTAAGACACAGCCACACCACAAAAGTGAAATCAGTGGGAAGAAGAAGCCACAGAGTAAAGAACTCTTCTAAACAACTCACCCAGTTGTCCAGGTAGCTGCTTGTGCCTTTACCCCTTATTTTATGCAATAGATAATGTGACCACTATGCTCACACTGATATTTGCACCCCAGCTGTGCTGGCAGGTTTTGTTTTTCCAGGTGCCAGGCACCACTCAGGAGCTCACATCCTCAGACTGAGTGGATTTGAGGTTTGTTACCATGTCATGCTCCTCAGACCGATCATGTAATTTTTAAAATGTCTGTGAGAGGTGACCTCCAGAGTTTTTGGCATGTCCTTAAGGAATGATCAGCCACAGAAACTCACAATGTTTTTTTTTTTTAACAATTACTGGGGGACCTCTTGGAGAAACTACTCAGGAACTGGTAGAGGGGCCATGTGGGAGCTCACCCTTTCCTCCTCGCACAACTAACCAGGGGAGATGAACAGCAACTGAGAAGAGTCAAAAGTACTTGAGATGCTTGGTAATATCTGCCCGTCCTCTGACTACCTACCCCCATGTGCCAGAAGGAGCAAGAGAGCTGCTCTAGGTTTTGAAGGCACTTCCCAAGCTGCCCTCATACTTCTACATATGGTCCTGCCATTTTATTAAATTCTTCTGGAGTTGCTCCTGACCTAAGCTAAGTACTTTTCTATTGACATCAACTTTTGCCACTTCACTATTCACCCCCAGGTTATTAATAAAGCATTAAACAATATTGGTCTGAGTCTCGCTCTCTAGGGCACCTCATTATTAATCTCTTTCCCTACTAGAATTGCCCATTTATTCTACACCCATTTATAACCAGATTTTAATCCATGACAGGACTTTACCTCTCACTTTGTGGTTACCAAGTTTCCTTAACAGTTTCTTGTATGGGTGTTTATCAAAAGGCTTTTGAATGTCCAAATAAATTATTTTTTTTCTGGTTGTTCTTTACTCACTGTTTTATTAACTCTTAAAAGTGTAAAAGGTCTGACTGGCAAGATTTATTCTTCTAGCAGCTATGTTTCTTTTTCTCTTTTGCCTGAGACTTGATATTTCCCTGCAGATTGTAAAATATTTAAAAGAGTGACCCTCTGAATCTAGTGGCTTGAAGCAGTACCAGATGTGTTGTCAATGTTTAATTAAAAAAAAAAGCAAATGAAATATACTGCTGACTTTCTCAACTACTTCCTTGTAATGAAGTTAAGCTAATAATGTAAAATTTCCATGAGCTCGTCTGTCTGTGTAAATATTTACAGGGTCTTTATCGCTGCAGTACCAGATTTCCACATACATTAACAGAGTTATCCTTATAACACCTCTCTGATACAGGCAAGCTTTAATCCCAATTGCCTGAAGAATCAGGACACACTGACATCTGGCACATAAAACCTGAACTGCTGTGCTTTGAGAATAACAGGTTAGGAGATAAAACACTTTCTCCCACTTACAGATGCTGTATTCACGAAAAATGCAAGAATCATCACAATTCACAAATGGAATGAAAAAGGCACAGTGCCCCAGCTCTCTTCCCAAGCTCTCTAAACTCCAAAGTTCATTTTCCCCTTTGGAAAAATGCAGAGCAACGCAGGTAAAATTCGAGCTTTTCTTTTTTTCACAGGCTATCTGAGCTCGTAGGTTTTTGCTGGCTCTGCTAGTGACCATTTATTTTGGACTCATACCCCTCATCCAGTGTTTCATTACACATTTTTGCTCCAGCCAGAACTAATACAATTGGCTGCATCTCAGCTCGCTTCAAATATACAAGGAAGTGAGTTTCCTCAGAGAAAAGAAAGAACATCAGAAAAAGAGATCCTGTTTAAAGTAAAAAAACACTTTAGAGGTTGTAACAAAACTATAAAAGGGCTACAAAATGTGCATGTGTGCAAGGGTCCACTGCTGGCCCCACATCCCTGAGGAAAGAGAGGCTTTCCACCCTGCCCTGCAAGCTGACAAGTCCTTGGCAAAGCAAGGAATGACGGAGAGGTTGCCCATGGGAGACCCCTCAGTGAAAAGGCATGCAGTCCTTAGACCCTGTTTTCAAGAGACTTCTGGCCTCTGGTCCGAGGAAGGACTTTCCAAGAAAGCTCTTCTTCCACATAAGCAGCCAGAATAGATGGCCAGGAATCCAAAAGGTAATGATGTAATCTAAAATTTAAAATAAAATTAATTCCTTAAGTGTCAAAGAGGAATTGTGTGAGCACAGGACAGTTCTGGAAGAACAAACTTCCTCAGCACAAACTGAATCATTCCAGCTGCAAGCTTCCATTTGTGGCTTTTAAAGTGAGATCTTGAAGCTACCTGTGTTTGAAAACGTGGGAGTTCTTTTTTGGGGTGTGAAGTCAAAATCCCTTGAGAGCATCAGTGGGACTCACTTGAAGATGCCCGCTGGTGAGAGTGAACAGGGATAATGGAGCTCAGATAGCAAAGGCCATCGACTCCATAGAGAAGGGATGCCCAAGCTGGGCACAGGAGCATGGGCACCTCAGGTGGCCCCTGGCTGGGTTTGGAGGCCAATTCCCAACAGTCTTTCCCATCACCCATTCCTGAAACACAAGCTTTGCCTCCAGGATGGCCACGGCTCCTGCAGCAACAAAATTATTTCCCCAAGGAGCAGCCAATGTATTGCCACAATCTTAATCTTATTTAGTGTGGTAGCATGGTTTTAATTTTTCCTTGTTTGATCTCTCAGCTTTAGGAATATTGATAGAAATAGGGGCTGTGAGGATTAAATAAAGAGCAGCTTGTTGCATATGAAAAAATACCCCTCAGTCCTCACTTTCTCCGCGGTGATTCAGCTTTTCCACCAGCGCTGCCGAGATAAAAGGCTCGCATGTGAGCAGAAGTGTTAGCGAGGGCTGTAATGCTTTCAGCGCAGCCTCCTGCAGAAGGGCTTTGGCTGCGGGAGCAGATCCCGCCCGCTCCCAAACCTCCTCCAGCGGCGGGAGGCGCGGGGGATGCGGGAAGGCGGCGGTTCCCTTCTCGGGGCTCGCTGCAGGCTTCAGGGCAGCTCTGCTGATGTGCCCGTGCGGTTCTCGCTGCCCGAGGGGTGGAAGAGGCGGGTCCCCCCGAACCGGGCCGAGCCCCCTCGGCATCACCCCGGCACCGCCGCCCTAATCAGTGGCAGGCCGCGGCCGCGGGCTAATTAGAAACATCGAAGGGGCTTTCTATCTTTTGAAATCTGTCTCTCAACATCAAAGTGCTCCGCGCAAGTCGTCCTCCAGAGGCCGGCTCCCATATCTAAATGAGTGATGTATTTCATGGTGTCTGTCGGGAAGGATATAATGAAGAAAACCGGCTTTGAGACGGGGCATGATGTGAAAAACAGGTGGCCCGCTGTTGCGGAGCATCTGTTTTGCAGTCCGGTTGTGTTCCTGTAAACTGCGCAAACACGGCGGGCGCGCAAGCTCCGGGGATGCTGACGGGATCCCCGTGTCCCTGCGGACCCGCTCCCTCCCGGCCGCAAGAAAAGCAGGCACTGCCCCCGCCTCGGGGGGATGTGCACCGCCTACACACACGCAGGGCTGCGGGCACCATGCGAGGTACTGGAAAAGCGAGATGTCTCTCCTCTCCGTGCCGCCCCCACGGGGCTGCAGCATTCCCAGGGCCACGGCCCCCCGGAGAAGCCGGCTCCCCGCTCCATGAGCCCGCTCCATCGGGCCACCCCCGGTCTGCCTGCACACAATATTGCACTGAGCTCGGAATGATTCCTCTACGGGCTCGCACAACGGAGCGAGCTGTATTCTGACTCTTATCTGGGCAATAATGAAAAGTGTTGGCTCGCATCAGCCAAGCCGTAAATCCAGCCGAGCGCGCACGTTTCAAAGGCACGGACAAATCGCCGCTATTTCCGCGGAGGTCGCGCAGGGCGGCGGGCAGCGGGAGGAGCGCAAGGCTGGTCCCTCCGCGGTGGCCTGGCCAGCAGCGCTGGGTATGGGCTGGCCGGCTG
Organism: Luscinia megarhynchos; assembly: GCA_034336665.1. NCBI lineage: Eukaryota > Metazoa > Chordata > Aves > Passeriformes > Muscicapidae > Luscinia > Luscinia megarhynchos. The sequence continues at coordinate 88,485,075 of CM067565.1, read as the reverse complement.
GGAAATAATGCCCCGAGTCTCTCCAAGAGCCCTGTGCCCTGCCAGAAAGGGCTCGGCAGCCGGGGAGGTCCGGGGCGCTCAGATCCCCCGCACCTACGCGGGAAGGCAACCGAGCCTCCCGTCGCCTGCGGGGGATGGGGGGATCCCGCTCAAAACAGGGAGGGCTGCAGGTGCCACAGTATCTTTGGAAATGCATTTCCCACTGTTACGAACACCTTTACTTTGGGGGGAAAAAAGACAAAAGAACCAGCCGTCCTCTATGCCAGTGAAAATCGCACTTATCGCAGTGGGAATGGGCTGCCTCTGAAGGGTAAGGGATAGGTAAGAACAGAAACGATGAAGGAAAGGAAAAAAACCCCAGCCCCCAAAAAGAAACAAAAAAAAGACCCGAATCCCCAACCAACCCAAAACCCCAGCCCATCCGTAGAAGTTTTTCCCCCGAGGAAAATCCCCGGCGCCCCCAGCCGCGGGGAGGGCAGCTGGCACCGCGGGCTGCGCGCAGCGGGATGCGGGAGCGCGCCCGTGGAGGCTGGGCTGGGCGCCCAGGGAGCCTGCTGTCCCTGCGGGGGCAGACAGCCTCCCTTCCTACAGGGGTTATTTCTAGTTTGGCTGGTGATTACGCTCCATCCCGTCACTTTTCTGCGGTGGCCGGTGCCAGGCTCGGCAGTCCCGCGGGGATGGGGCGCCCGGTCCGGCAGCACCCCGAGCCTCTGCCCGCCCCGGGTGCGCGGCCGCGCTCCCGCTGCCTGCCCAGGGCTCTCGGGAAGCGGCGACAGAAAGGCTCCGAGGCTGCTGGGACAGAGGGCCGGTCTCCAGACGCCCTGCCAAGGCTGCCTCCTCCCGGTCTCGCCGCTGCCTCCGCTCCCCGGGCGCTTCCCCGCGGGTCTGGGCGCCGGCAGCGGGCGGGAGGGGTCTGGGGCCTGAATTTCCCCGAGCTCCGTTTTTTGTCAGTGCTGGAGGAAAAGCTGACGATCACTGATCGCTAGTTCTCGGGAACCGCGGCGGCTGGGTGGGTTTTTTTTGTTGTTGGTTTTTTTTTGGGGGGTTAGTTTTTTCTTGGTGTTGTTTTTTTCCCCTAAGGTCTGTCCGATGTGTATTACCGAGATGTCCCTTCCCTTTCCCTCATTGGAAATGATTTCCCACTTCTATTGTGGTGAACTTTGCCTCGCCTGACTCTTTACGGCTTTTCTCTTGTTGATGGTCTCTCCTTTGTGGAAGTTTCGCGGGCTGATTGTATTTGTTAATTAGTTGCTAACAGCATCGTAATGTGGGCTTGATGGATAACCATGTCATTAGCGCTCACCCCTGCAATTCACATTTCCAACCGGGCAGGGGCTACCCCCTGCCGAGCCCGTGATTTGTGGCTGTTCTTTCCCGTGGGTGACACGCAGCCCCATCCCCTGTGTGCTCTGCTCTCCTCCGCGCTCTGCCGCGGCTGGAGGGGGCGCGACCGCTGCAATTTTCACTCCGAATGACGAACCCACAGCTGCGGGCTGCAGCCGCCTCCTTTCTCTTTATTTTGGTGTGTTAAAAACATCGAACCCCTCTCCTTTGTGCGGCTCGGCGGTGCTCCGTGGGCGCTGGTACCAAACCCCTGGGCTGCCGGGAAGGGGGGATGAGGGCATCCCTCCCGAAGCGGCGTTCCCCGGGCTGTGGGAAGAAGCACATCCCCGGAGCTCGGGGCCCGCCCTGCCCGGTAGCGCCGTCGGGGGGGTCCGCCCGTCCCGCCCCTCCCCGCGCCGTCCCCGCCGGGGCTCGGCCGAGCCTGGGAGATGTAGTCCCGGCTCCCGGGCTGGCCGGCGGCCGGCGGGGCTCCTGCGGGGGACTACGTTTCCCAGGCCCCCCTGCTGCTCGGCCGGGCCGCGGGAAGGGCCGGGCTGTCAATCAGCGCGCGTCGGCGGGGGCAGCGGGACGGGGATCCCCCCGCCCGCCCCGCGGCCCGCTAGTAATAAGTGCTCCAGAGCCTTAAAAGCGGGGAGGCAAGTGTCATGCGGGCGCGCCGTAAGGGGCTGAGCTCCGGCTGAGCGCCCGGGGCTGTTTTGCCGCCGGCAGAGGGGGAAAAAAAAGGGGGAGAAAAAAAGGAGGAAAAAAACCCCCTCGGAGCTGGTTCTCGGGGAAGGGGCGAGAGAAGCCCGAGAGGCTGGACGAGCCGTCAGCGAAGCGGCGATGAGGCGCAGGAAGACTGCGGTGGCGGGCGGCTGCTGCCTCGCCTTCCTGCTGGGCACCCTGCTCAACCTCCTCTTCGCGCCCGGCTCCGAGCCCCCGCCGCCCCGCGGGGCGCTGCCCCCGTCCCCGCCCGGCGCGCCCCTCTTCCCGCCGGAGGAGGAGAGCGGCGGCGCGGCCGCCCTGGCGCGGCAGATCCGCGAGCGCTACGAGGAGCTGCTGCGCTACCGGCGGCACCGGGCGGCGGGGCGGCGGCCGCTGCGGCCGCGGGAGCGGCGCCTGATGGACCTGGCGCCGCCGCGCACCTCGGCCGAGCAGCCGCGGGGCCGGGCGGCCAAGGGGCGCTGGGCCGGCGCCTCGGCCGAGCTCTCGCTGGAGCCGCCGCTGCTGGGCTGCCGCGACATCCGCGATGTCAGCGGCGTGCAGTACCTGGGCTCGGGCTACACCAAGGCGGTCTACAAGGCGGTGCTCAACCGCACGCTGGCCGTGGCGCTGAAGGCGGTGGACTTCGGCGGGCACGACATCGCGCACTGCGTGCGGCAGTTCTCCGCGCTGGGCGACTGCTACCGCCTGGCCGCCTACAAGATCGTCAAAGAGATGATCCTGCTGCAGCGGCTGCGCCACGCCAACGTGCTGCAGGTACGCGGAGCCCCGGGGCGGGCGGGCCGCGCTGCTTCTCCCTCCCCGGCTCTCTCGGTCCCGCAGCGGGCAACCTGTCGGAGCTGCCGGTGTGCGCGGGGAGCGGGCCGGGGAGCTCCGGGAGTCCGCGCGCACCCCGGTCCCCGGTCCGTGGGCAGGCGCGGCGGGGGTCGCGGTCCCGGGGCAGATGTGCCTGTCCCTGGCACGCTGGTTCCGCACGTCCCGTCCCCATCGCGTGTCCGCGGGAAGGCGAGCCGATCGGTGCTCACCCCCCGGAGACAAGTGAATGGCCCCGGCGGGGTGCGCCGGGCCCGGGGCAGGGCCGGGAGCGGTGCGGGATGCGGCGCGTTTCCCCTCCTGCCCGGCATCCTGCTGCCTCGTAAACAAAATACTGAGGTGGGGAAGGGGGCGAAGGGAAGGCTGAGGAAGGACGCGGAAATCCCAAAATACTCCCCGAATGCGGGGAGTGAAGGCCGGTTTGAATGCCAGCGCCGCTGGCTCCGGTACCCCGGCAGCCTCTGCTGGGGCTCCCGGCGGGCTCAGCTGGACCCGCGCAGTCCTGGCACACGGGTCAGCCCGGGGCGCTCGCCCAGCACCGGCCCGGTGCGAGTCCTGCTGGCCGGCGCGCCGGCAGCGCGGCACTTGCCAGAAGGGGCTGCATTGTGGGGCTGTTACACATCAGCATGAATCTCAGCGGGTCCATTTGGATGTAAATGCTGGTATGGAAATTCCTATTGCGTTTCGCATAGCACGAGCGTTGCAGTAGAATAAAAAATGAACGTTAGACCAGACGGTCTCACAGTAGGTGCTTTTTGAACTGAACCGGGTAAAGGAGTTTTGTGTTTCTTCTTCAGCAGCTGCAGCAGGAGTACCAGCTCCCCCACGAGAACTTCAGATCCCAGTGATCAAAGCTCTCGAGTTTCATATGCTGTTCAAAGAAAGGCTAGTCATGATTTATCCACGACAAAAAAATAGTTTTTAACCTTCCTTCCTTCCTTCCTTCCTTCCTTCCTTCCTTCCTTCCGCCAGGTCTAACTATAATGCATAGGGAGAACAACGTCTTGCAAACCACAAAAACCTGTTCTCCTTGGAAGGATGTTAGTTGCTCCTCTGAAGCTGTGATAAATTCTGTTTGAAAAAGCCCTGCTTGGGAGCAGCCATCAGGACTTTGTTTTCCCCCCTAAGATTGGTTTGGTTTGGTTTTGTTTTTCCCAGCAGAAGCGAGTTGGCCAGCGTTTGTTTTCTAAAGTTGAGTCATTTTGGTAGGCACTGGCATTTCTTTCCCGTGTTGCTCGTGTGTAGTTTTCTTTGGAAGGATGAATTTGGCAATAATTTGGAGCAAGGGGGGATGTGCTGTCTGTCGCAGGTGCGGGCGGGGGGTCCTGTGGCAGCGCTGCCGAGGTTGCCCAGCGCTCCGCTTGCCCCCAGAGCAAACTTTGGAGGAGCCACAGCAATTCACTTCTCCGGCCCGGGATGTCAGGTGGACTCCGAAGGGGGAAGCGCAGGCGAGGTGCGGGTGTCCCATGGCGGGGACCGGGCAGGAGCAGCTGGAGGGCGAGCAGGCACTTCCACCAGCGCCAGGAGAAACACGCCCAGCCTCCGTGCTGGGAAAATGCTCTCATGGGCAGAAATCCCGCCTGTTAGTTAGAGCTTCGTATTTACATGCCGCCCCATGTAAAAATAGATTACGCTTAAATCAGAAACATGTTTTCAGATTCATTCCGATTTTGTCATTGCGCTTCCCTTTGCCTGCCCCAGCGGTGCGGCCAGGAGGGAGGGGAGCCCCGCGCCCCCCGACGCGCCCCCCTTTGTAGTTCATTGCGCTGTGGCATGAGTGAGGGCCGAGCGTGGGACAAGGCATTGCCTTGAAAGGAGAGGTCGATATCGACCTGACAGCGCTGTGGGCCAGGAGCGGGTCTCCGGTGTCAGGCAGGAGCAGCAGAACCGGTGTGGAAAATGAGCACCAGGAGCAACATGAAATGTATTGGTTATGCCTCTGTTAAAATCTCACACAGGACCGGATGGGCTGGCCTCATGATTTTTAACTTGTTTTCAGCAAAAGCCGGCCCCAGGCTTAGAATTCACTGTCCAGGGGTTTTGCTGCCGAGGCAGAGGAATCAGTTCAAAAGCCTCTGGCTTTTGACAGGCGCTCCAGCTCCCATTGGAGCAGCCGGACCGCGCCGGCTGCAGTCGCCAAAGGCACGGTGCCACATCCACTGCGCCAGCGAGGGCCGGGAGCTTCCCTGCCTGTGCTTCTTACCTCGGTTCTGCTCCTTTCCCCCCTCCCCGGCGGCTCCTGGCATTCCCAAATAGGAGCTGGCCGCTATAAATAGCGGGGAGGACGTGCCACCCTCCTGTCCTGTCACCGGGCAGCCCCGGCTGGGGGATCGGGCAGGGATGGGGCGGCTCCCACCGGGAGCTCTTCCTCCCTCCGCATCCCATCCGCGGGTGTGCGAGGGAGCGACCCCGGGGACGCGGCCGCCCTGCCTCCGCTGGAACCTCCCGGGCATCCCCGGCCAGGGATGGTGGCGGTTCGTGAGTCTCTGTCGCTGAAAGCAAAGTTTCGTGTCGGTTCAGTCCTAGGAAACGGGGGTTTTCCTGTAAATCTCTGGCAGCTGACAGCCTGAAGTGTAGTTTGTAAGATAACAGGCTTGTTCTTTACTGTCTCAGCAGTTCTCATTCTGGCCTGTCTCTTGTCAAAATCAGCTTTTTTTTTAGCCATCCTTTTAAAAAGACTTGATTGTTGTGCAGTGTATGATAGAGAGCAAAAAGAGCTCTTTCCAGAAGGTACCAGTGCCTTCAGACAACATGCTGACAAATCCTCCGTACCCTCCGCCCAGGGAAGGAGCCAGATGTGTCGGCTCTGGCAGATGTGGTGAATCAAGCCTAGCAAAAGAAACGCGGAAAAGCAGCAAGAGGGAGAGTGGCTTCCCGTTGGGCAGTGCCGAGGCGAAGGCAGCTTGCCTTGCTGTCCATCGCCCTGCCCTGCCCGTCCCGGCGCGGGGCCCCTTGCCCCGCCGTCCCGGGCTGCCGGGGCTCCGGGGCAGGTGCAGGCTGCAGTGGAAACGGATCTGCTTTGGAGGGGCGAAGAGAGGGGCAGTTCATTAAAGCTGATTTTATAATGAGGGGAAGAGGGGGAACTGGGTCACTGGTTTGTTGTAACAGAGGATTTAGCGGCTCGCTAATTGCTCTGCAGTCCCGTGTCAAATGTGATGCCCGATCTCTTCCTTTCGCTCCGTGCTGTGTTTTCTGTTCTTGCCGAGTTCAAATGCTGCTGTCTGAATCCTGGCTTTCTGTGCATTTTAGTGGGGAAGATGATTTAGTGTGCTTTAATTCCTCCTTGCCCGTATTTGAGGAAGAAAAGAAAATCAAACCATTTGCAGTTAATTTCAAACAAGGGGCGCGATTGTAGTGACACAAAGGCAATGTTTGATTTACTGTAATAATGTAATTATAGCCCTGGAGTATCAGAATTAAGGGTGGTGCCGTTCTTTCTTCGTTTGCATTGCTGAAGAGAAGGGAGGGAAGGTCTAAAACTGCAGACGTTTGGAAAAGTGCAAGCTTATTTCTGTGACAGCTATTTATCAGCACTTCCAGTGTGAGTTCACAATGATTCATCTAGGAAGGAGCTACCACTCTCTGTTTAAAAACACACAAAAGCTCAGGGAAAAGGGTTGGCTTTGTTTGATGCTGATGGAAGATGCTGCTAGCAGCACCAATGGCTTGCTGGCTGCCCAGATGAGGCCAGTTCGTTTGGATTATTTAGCTTTAGTGAAGTTACAATGTGTAATTAAAATACTGAGATGGCATCTGCACTAGAAAAGTCACCATCCAAATATCAAAGCAGTTTCTGGATGAATTGGGTCAGTTAGCTCTATTGTATTTGTAACTGGTTTTTTTGAGATTGTCATGATTATGGGGAGAATATTTGTCTCTTGCAAAATTAATTGATTAAAATAGACTGCGAATAGTACATCACTTACTGCTTACAAGTAGATTTAAGATGTGCTAGCCGATCACAGTATCTTTAAATACCCATTTTAAACAGGATTTTCTTTTCTTTGCACGTGCTAATTAAGAGGTTTTTTTACCCTGATGGTTTCCCTATACATATGCATAGCCAACAGGATAGGGCAGTTTTAATTTTAATGTGAGAATTAAAATAATAAAGCTTTGTATATGGTTTGCTTATTCCAGGTGGAAGTAGACAATCTTTCCAAGTCTGAAGAGAGTCAATGTACAATTAATTTCCAGTGCAAACTTATTTGCATAGGGGTTGTGTGGACTCTCGGAGGTCTGGTGCTTCACCATCCTTTTTGCAGGAATCCACTGTGGTTTTCACAGAAGGCAGGAGGGAAGGGGAGGTTGTGCTATAGTGGGAGCAGCTACTCAGGGACGTCTTCCCTGTTGCCAGCAGATGGGCACTGAATCCCTTTTGTGGTGGCAGTGGTGCAGGATTCCCAGCAACAAGTCTGGCCTGTGCCTGGCTGAAGTTTGGCTATCAGAACTCTGGGAGCTACTGACCTGAAGAAAGCTGGTGGTGGGAGTCTATATGGGAGAATTTGTCACTCTTAATTTTTGGGTGGGGCCGCAGAGGTTCCCAGTTCTTGGGGATCAAATATTTCAAAACCGAGTGCCCTAATGAGAATTAACCTGTGAGGCTGGAGCTGGATGGGCTCTGTGTACCTCAGGTACAGGATTGCTGCATTTAGGAAGGTCATGTTAGGCTGGGAGTGTTTTCTAATGTTTTTCTAAATTGCCTCAGTTGTGCTGCTCTTGGGACTTGTTAAAGATGAATGAAGCCTCCAGATAGAGCAAGACCAGGCTGATAGTGGCTGTTTAACTGGTGTTGGGGTCAGGGAAAGCTCAGCTCCCAGCCAGGTGAGCCTGCCAAGTCTTGTCAGTGGCAGGGGAGGTTGGCACCTCTCGTGGGCCACCTCCTTCCTCTGGAAATTGCTGCCAACACCAACCACTGGTGAGCTGAGCTTCTTTGCCCCAGCCAACCCACTGCTTGGCATGAGGTGCACCTCGAAGGAGAGGAGGCATTGGCATCTCTTGGGCACCCTCTGAGATGGCTAGTGGTGGTGGACACGAGGTGTTGGGGGTGGACATCCGTGTGGTGAGTGTAAAAAGCAGGCAGTGCCACCTGCTGATGGCTCAGCAGAGACAGCCTGCTGCTGCTAGCAGACGTCCCCACAGCCCCACGGAGCTGGGGCTGGGGTGGAGAAGGGCAGGGGGAGCAGACAGATGCGGTTTGGCGAGGAAAGAAGAATTACACAAAGTGCTGCTTTATTGTGAGACTGCTTCCCCAAAGGCCCAGATGTTATCCTGCACTTTTAAGAGTGAAGAAAGGATCTGTTAACAAGAACTCCAGAGCTGCTGGAAGCATGGGGCTGATACAATTGCAAACCCACTCTTAACTGTTCCTGTCCCTGGAAGGCAAGCTGCACATCTTGATGCTGAAGTCACTGAACAGTATTTTTTTCCCATTGAATTCCTTGGGATGGCAGAGGATGTTCAACTTGCCAAGCTGCTGGCAGGAATGACTTTCCATAAGGCATATGTCATCACATAAGTTAGAAGGGCTACATTGTCCCTCCTTTTGAAAGTAGCATTCATAAAACTAATCCCAGTCATTTGTTGAATGATTTCTATGGTTGTTTCTCAGTTTTATGTGCCACATAAATCACTGCAGAAGACTGGTTTGAATTTCTGCCTCCTTTATGGGAGTTGATGACTTGCAACCTCATCCAGTCTCTTTGAGGAGAGCCCAGCACTGCTTCTTCTGCTGGGTGGCTTTGGGGAGATCAGTGGTCACCACAGGATGCTGTGGGTATGATCAAGCTGTCCCTTGCTGCTTGCTGTTTCTCATGGGAGCAACAATGAATGAACAAGGTCTCCTGGCCTGGAGTTAGTTATGACCAGGACAGAATGGCAGAGGGAAGCACATGGTTTTTTGTAACTTATCCTTTCATTCCCCCTGCCCCACAGTGTGGCACAGCTAGGTAAATCTTTTCTGCCTGGCACCCAGTGATAAGGCACGTGGGAATTGTTGGAAGCTGCACTGGGGAGGTTGAGACCTGACATTGGGAAGGGTGGTCAGACACTGGAACAGGCTGCCTTGAGAGGTGGTCAGTGCCCCAAACCCACCAGTGTTAAGGAAGCATTTGAGCAATGCCCTCAATAACCTCCTTTGACTTTTAGTCAGCCCTGAAATGGTCAGAAAGTTGGACTACATGATCATTTCCTGTCCCTTCCAGCTGACCAACTGAGATATCCTATGCAATCCTATCCCTGAACTTTGCACATTCTCTGCCTTCTAGATGCAACCGTGCTTGGGAAGGGCAGGCAGGGATGTGGCAGGGAGGAGGAGAATGGGACACCAGGACTGGCACAGCTCTGCTCTGGTGTCTTTCTGCTCTGTGCATGGACACAGTGTTGGTGGATTCGGGCATCAGCTCAGTGCTTGGAAGTGCTGCAGGCCTGGTTTGTAAAGTGTCTGTGTCAAATGTGCAAGCTGGGCTTTTTAAAAGATGTTTTCTGTGGATTTTTGTGTCAACACAGTCATCTGATAGTTCAGGTGGATGTTGCTTTTTTTCATTTGAGTGATGGCCGTGAAAAACTTGACAAGACCTGGTTCTCACAGGCACTGTGCTAATACTAATATTGACTCTAGACTAATTTTAAGGGAGTTGTTCTTTTTCATCACACTCAGCTGAACTGCTCAGTTTAGGTAACAGACACCAAACATGGGTATTTTATATTGTTTAAAGCCAAATTTGGAACAACTTAGTTTGGATAGACTTGCCTTTTTCTTGGACTATGGAACTGCAGATAGATTTCAGGCTCATTTTAAAGCTTGCCATGAAAAAGTTCAAAATTATGACTCATACCTAAGAAAGAAGAATTATACAGATGGATTTATGATAATGAATCCAAGACAAGCATTTCTGTACCTGTGATGCACAGAGGTTATTTGACAGTTTTGTAATGCAAAATCATGTCATGACATGGGGTTAAACTTGTGGTGCAGTGGAACTGAATGCCGTGGCTGTGGATGGAGGTCAGGGGAGCTTCAGATCTGGCTATTTACAAGATAATGAGCTATGCCTCCGGTGATATCAGCCTGTTTCCATTGAAATCATGGTTGTTTGAGTGATCCATTTGTCTTCACTGGAAGGCTTTACAAGAGTAGGCTGCTTGAGTGACTAAATATTTGCAGGGCTGGGCCTTGAGCTTGTGCAGTGCAATGCAAATTCAAAGTGCTGTAAATGTTTTTAGTAGAAGAATTTTCCACTTCAGAGTATAAGGAAAGCAGGGAGAGTAAAAAGGGAGATAATGTTACTAAATCATAAGATTATAGCCAACTTAATATGTGTCAGAGCAGCAGGTATGTATGGATGTGTATACACACATATACCTCTAAAATATATGGAGATATCTGTGGACCTTTATGGATATAGCAACAGATATGGGTAAATACACATAGTGTCAGTTTCTGAGTTCTACATCCCAGTTTTTCTGTTAATGAAAATATTTAGTAACATGTTTAGTAGCAGTGCCAGGAATGAGATTCTTATACCTTTCAGTTCTCCTGGAGTTTAGTGCTAATCATAATAATACATTATTAAATAAAGCCTAGGAAGAACTGTGAATTTAGAGTTTAGTATTTGAATTACCCACTACTTGCTCTTGGTTCCAAAATCCGAGCAGCAGCCAGCATATAGTTTGGGTTCCACTCCCAAGAGGTTCTGCATGGTGCTGGGGATGTTCTGTGTGAGTCTTTTTCCAGTGAAACTCAGCCCTTTGCTGGGCTAGATTGCTAGATTTCAATGGCAGAAAATCAATTTACTTCTCATGAGCCATCTCAATATATTCTATAGCAGCAAAGTTGGCATTGCATCAATCTTTAGTAATTTTTGGCATTGGGTTCCCTCCATTTTTCCAGATTCCCTGCATGTTACAGGTTTGCATGTGCTTTTGAGCTGATTGTCAGTATATAAAAATATTTTAATATGTATTTTAAAAATATATAAAATATTTTAAAATGCACATGCAAGTGTTGTGTGCATACAAGTAGATATCAGAACAGGCACACACATATGTCATATGTACAAAAATGTATGTGCATATATGTGCTTGTGTATGTATATATGTGTATTTATGCATGTATGTACCATCAGTAATGAAGGGAAATTTTAAAAACACAAGTGATTAATAAATCTTAAAGTGACAGAAATGTCTCAAATCATGTACTGGTAAATTATAGCTGTATCAGGCTGTGGTGGGGATTTCTGCTCTTGCAAGAATGGACTGAGTGCTTCAAGGGTGAAAGGTGAATCCAAGGACTGGTTGCCTAAAAATATTACATTAACTTAGCAATGAGGTAGCAAGAGCTGTTTAAAATACGCTGTGCTGGTTTTGAAACATAGCAGCTGAAGCAAATGGCTCATCAAAAGGCCAGTAGGAGCTTTTTATTTCCCCTGGGCACCAAAACACTACAAAATACAATCCCGACACAACCAGTTTTGATTAAGCAACTCTGTGTCCATGTATTTCTGAAAAGAAAGACTGTGTCAAGTGTTGACTACTGTCACTCTTCGGACAAGTGAGATTGTATTTCATTGCCATTTTCTATTGTGGGCAGAAGTTGGGTCCTGCTGTAGTCAAAATTAAAACAGAATAGCAGTCCAAATTGAAAGAGAAGAGAGGTTTCTGAAATTCCCTTCTGGTGTAATGCAGTTGAGCCTGTCACTTATATTACCATTGGTAACAGTGTGCTTGAAGTTCGTGTTCTGGGACTCACAGAAATACCATGTTCATTAAAGAAAAGAGGGGGAAATTGCCAGTTTTTGTGGTTCTAGAGAAAGAAGAATGTTCACAATGTGGGGTGATATTTTTGGGAAGTGGCATGATCTGTACAGGGTCATTTTGCCCTCAGCAATCCTGCCACAGCCTGGCATCAGAGCCCAGCTGGGGAAAGTGGCTGGAGACCTGTTTGGAAGGGGTGGGTCCTACTGTTTGTGGCTGAGAAACCTCCATAAAGGAAATACAGCACCTTGGCAATGGTTCAGGTTTGACATTTATTTTTCTGAAAGTCCAGCCGGGGTGTCTACAGCAAGGCAGGAGGGGTCATCGTTTGAACAGACTTACCCTGCTGATGACAGCTTAATAAGCTTCTTTATTTTGTGTTTTTATTCAGCAAGCTTGTTGGCTTTTGTGTAGAGGCTGACCTCTGCTTTTGCCCTCCCCTGCTGCCCCAGCTCCTCTGAAAAGGGCACCTCTGTCTCCATAATTTGTAGTAAAAGGGAATTGTAAAGGGAGGCGAACTGGCTGGCCGTAGGGATGGGGGCTCCTACAATGTGATATAACTTCCACAGGGGCTGACCCTGTATGCCCAGTGTGCCTAAACACTGTTGGAAGCCAGTGGGAATTTTGGGTGCAGAAAGACTAAGGCAGGACTGAGCCTTTATGACCAGGAAAATCCACAAGGCGAGGGAATAATTTGGTGAAGGGGGCGACTCGAAAGAAATGAATTATGACACATGATGTGAGAACAGGTCAACATTTAATATCTGGCATACTCTTTTCTAAACAGCAGAAAGGCATCCCAGTATCGTGACTGTTTGCTATTAGATTCTACACAAAAATATATTGGGGTGGCATTTAAATGCAGTGACTGTGAGATAGCAAAAAGATGTGGGATTGTATTTCTTTCCATTCGTTTAATTGGAACCATACTGAAAAGGCGTATGAAAACCATCACTCTTCAGTATGTCTGAAGTGGAGCTTTGTGACGCTGAGAATGATGTCCAACCTAATAGAATTTCAGATAGAGGAGATATTTTGGCTCATCTTTTGCTTCCAGCTATATTCAGTTTCCCCGTGTGGTTATTTTTCTTGTTATTGTATGCACCAGCTATCTGTTTCTTACTTCACTGTCTGGGAATACAAACCATTCTGTCTCATTTCTGACCTTAAAATGGATTGGACAAAAACAAAAGGAAGTTAAAAAAAATGTTTTGGGTAGTACCCTTGTACTTGTTTCTTGTGTTGTGTAAGCTTTTTAAACGAAGGGCCTCAGTATTGCTGCCTGGGAATATTTTGCATCTATATATATTCTGTATTTTGTAACATCTGTGTGCTGGGTGGTGGTTCATCAGGAGGGGATGAATGTAACCATTTCAGATGCTTAACTGGCTGTTGGGACTTGCCCAGTTTGTAATCATGGTAATTGCACATACAAATATGGCCATGTAATTACATGTGCATTTTTGCATTTAGTTTCAGGAGTTCGTTTAGAAAAGTATAAATGCAGCCCAATAAATGCTTTAGATCTCAGACCTCTGTGCTTTTATAACTCTATATAATTTGGGATCTGGAGAGGTTTCACTTATGTAAAATCAATAAAGAGCTCAGGTTAGTTTATTGATATAGTCAGATACTTGGGCAGTGGAGACTTTTGCCAAGGTATAAACTGGACACTAAAATTAAAGAATTGTGGGCAAAATTCCAGCTGAGAGCAAACTTAACTTGTTGTTATTACTGTTGACATTCATGGATTCGAGATACAATAGACATAAATAGGTACTGTAATTAATTTCTACTCCTGTGATCATATGCACATAAATAGATAGACTCATTTTCCAATATTTTTTTGTGTGGATATATATGTTTTTTATGTTTGTGTTATCAGAAGGAATGGATAATTGTTGTTTGCCTTGTGTGTTTCTATTCCCAGAGCTGTTTTCACAAACATTGTCAATGTCTGATGGAGACTGATACCTTTTCTGTATTCAGTGTAACTGTGAAGCAACAGTTACTGCAATACTGTCATTTCCCAGTCTGGGTTGCTTGCTAATTTCACTTATGGCTTTTTTTTTTTTTTTTTTTTTTTTTTTTTTTTTGACACTCCGAAGTGAGGGTTTTGGAACTGCTGAGCTTTATCCTGTCTCCTTAATGTGCCCACACACATGAGGGGTGGGAAGTAGCTGGCAAGCAGTGCAGAATCCAACCTTCCCTGAGAAAATAATATATGTTGTAGTAAATATTTTCATTTAATTCCACTTTTGGTTAGCGCAGATAGCTTGAACAGTTGTGCTGACGTGAGCCTCTAAGATTTAACTCCCGGCATTAAATGCACAAAAGTGGTGTCACAGATGATAAGGAACAAACCCAAGCCTGGTCTGAATGGCTCTAGATGGAGAAATTACTGCTGTTAGTGTCTTTGTCATGGTTGTGGCAGTAAAGACAAATGTCCATTTTCCTACTTCAAATGTTCATATCGGCATCTATCACAAATCCTCTTTTTGGCATGTTTTAAAATAAAATCCTCTAGCTCTTTTTTTTTTTGTTTAGGTTAATGTCCGTGTTTAAGCAGCTGTTTTGAAATACAGTGCCATTTTTACACCAAAAAGAAAAATTGTTTACTTCTTTTACATTTTTTGGCACCCTTTTTTCCTCTAAATGTAGACAGCTACAGTCAAAACTAGCAGCATGGCTCATAACAAATCCTGTATTTGCTGACTTTAGCCTGGTCTTTGCTTTTCTGCCTGGGGAGGTCACAAGCTCCAGGAATGTGCTGGGATGTGCTCGCATGGGGCTGTGTGCAGCCTCAGCTGCTCCCTCTGCTTTCCTCATGATTTGGGATCACTCCTGTCCTGGCTGCCCGAGCCTGGCTTCCTCTGCAGGGCCATATCTGAGTGCCCTCAGCACTGAGGAACCTCTCCCTGAGCTTTTTAAAGCTAAAAGAGGTTTGGAAAATCAAATTGCTCAGGGCAAGGCAGCAGAGGAGTAGCAACAGGGCATTTTTTTTTAAATGCTGCATTTTCACACCAGCCCTTTTACTGTATGTTTTATTTGACTGGGGGCAGAGATTACATTTAATTTTATTTCATGTGTATGCTGTTCTGGCTGGAAAGTTGTGATCAGATCCTTATCTGGCTCATTTAACATCCTCTCTGCCAGGGCTTGGCAGGGAGTTCATAAAAGCCTGTCCCCCAGCCTGTCAGACATTGTCCCACTCCATATAAAGCAAGACAGTCTCTCCTCCACAGTCTTTAAATATTCTTCTACTGCAATTATTTGTGCAAGTGGAAATCATTCAAATATCCTTGGAAAGCAAATAAAAGAAGAAGCTGGAGTATGGCTGAAATTGCCATTTAAATGCTTTTAAATTGTAGAAGCTACTGGCAAATAGTATTTTGAAGTATTTGTTCTGCTTTAATGATACCATACACATAAATTTATCAGGTATAGTGAGAAGCACTTTCTGGCTTGGAAAAGATAAATGTTGGCTTTCAATTGCTTTTCAAGGTGCTGTTTTTGCCACATTGCCACTCGAGGCATGAACAGTAATCCTATGAAAAATGTCATTAAAACTATTTTGCAATGTTTTTAAGTATAAAATCAGTATTATTTAGTCAGGTTTTGCATAGGTTTAATTACCTTTTCTCAGTTTTCCATTTCTGCATTCATAGAAAATGTTAAATTATTATTATTGTTATTTTTTGTCTTGCATATTTGTCATGGGTCTACCCTATCTGGATGCAAGGTACCCACGAAAGCCACTCTCTCACTGCCCCTCCTCAGCTGGAGAGGGGAGAGAAAATATTTTTAAAGGCTCATGGATTGAGTTAAGGAGAGGGAGAAATCACTCAGCAATTAATGTCACGAGCAAAATACTCAGTGAAAAAATAGTTTAGTTTATCAAATCATAGTAGGGTAATGAAAGATAAAACCAAATCTTGAAAACACCTTCCCCCCACTCCTCCCTCTTTCCTGGGCTCTACTTCCCTGCTGATTTCCCTGCCTCCTTTCCTGGGCAGTGCAGTGGAAGGAGGGCTGTGGTCAGTTAATCATCTGTTGTTTCTGTGGCTCTTTGCTCCTCAGGAGAGGATTCCTGAGAGTCTTGCCCTGCTCCAGCACGGGGGGCAGTCCTGCAGGGACACCTCTGGTGCCGAGTCCTCCCCATGGGCTGCACACACTGATGTGGGGCCCTGGGTGTAGACCTGCAGTGGGCTCCCTGCAGGGTCAGACACTGCCAGAAGCACTGCTCACAGCCTCCTCTGGGGATCCACGGGCCAAGGTGGTGATGTTGGCTGTGTTGTTTTCAGCTCTATGGCTATTGCTACCAAGACAGCAATGACATCCCAGACACGCTGACGACCATCACTGAGCTGGGCTCGCCTTTGGAGATGATTCAGCTTCTACAGACTTCCTGGGAAGACAGATTTCGGGTGAGTAACTGCTGTTTTATAAGGATTTTGGGGGACAGTGAGTAATAAATAATATCATGAAGCAGGGGTTGTGTACTCTTCAGCGTAATTCACATTTATTAAATGTTTGTTTTGCATATGATTGCATCTTGGTTTAGAAGCAGTATTTAGCACTCCCCTTCTGCAGTGTTTAAGATGCTGCTTTTTGTTATTTTGTCTGTCGATGTTATCTAATTGTAACCAGTTCTATGGTTTTTACATGATATCTCGAAACATTTCTTACTTGCTAAAGCTTGAGGCCCAGGAGTTTTGGCACGGTGCTCTGCAACTGGGGTTTAAACAATACAAGGATGTTACATTTCTCTCCTGATCGTTATCATAGGTTTGCTTTATAATTGTTTTCTACTGCTTCCTGCTCGGTTCATTTTTTCCTGGGAAGAGAGTGAAATAAATGTACACAAATCTCAAACCCAGTTTGTCCACTGCAATTTACCAGGAGCACGAAGGTCACACTTAATTTGTCCAAAATGAAGCCAGACTGCAGCAATGCTTTGATCAAGACAGTGCTGTCTCACTTGGTGTACATGGGGAGGTGTTGTTGTCTGAGGTTCACTCCCTTGCACGTTGAAAGGCAGCAGCAGTCTCCAAGCTGAAACCCTTTGGATTGCTCAGCTACATCTGGGCCAGAAAGTTAAAAGTGTGCCTGGGAAGAGCTCTGAGTGGAACGAGCAAGGTGCAGCCCACGCTGTGCTGCTGCATTGCTGCTGTCCCTGCAGGCTGTGAGCAGGGCTGGGACCTGTTGGAAGAGATCCCCAGCCGTGCTTCCTTCTGGATCCTGCCTGGGGACAGAGAGGGAGAACAGCCTCGGGGCTGCTCAGAGCTGCCAGGGACCATGCTGGCCTGTGGGATTGAGTTTCTGTGCCCAGGAATGTTCCCTGGCAGAGTTTATTTTACTCATACAGCTGGAGCAAGTGTGTTCCCTGCACTAAGCTTCAGCTCCCTTTTCCTGAAAGAAGTGAGGTCTTGGTAAGCAGCAGAGTTCCCAACACACAGAACCACCTGCCTTTAGCTCATCTCATCCAGGGAATGCAAGTCATGGACTGAGACATAATTTATGTCAGCAATTATGTGCAAAATAAATGACCAAGAGATGTGAGATTATGGGTAATAAGCAGAGAAGTTTCTTTCCAGTGTGGACATTTCTGGGTGAGCTGTTGCAAAGGGAGATAAAGGAGAATTAGATGAAGATCTTTAAAGAGTTACAGGTGAAATATTGCTGTGTCCACTGTAATGAAGTCCTAAATAATGTCAAGCTCATTTGTTTGTCTAGGATGCAACTAACACAGAAAGGAAGGAAACAAAATTGTCTTCTTGATTTGTGAGACTTGTTTGTGGTCCATTCCTGAAAATGACTGTATAATTCCATGAGGTTATTCCTAAAGTTGATAATTTCCTTGTGTGGATGGACTCAGCAGTGAGCTGAGTAGCCAGAGGTGTGTGCCACCAAGCAAAGCCTTCACCAGTGTGATTAGAGCTTGTTGTGAGGGGGCATTTGCAGTCCCAGCCTGCAGCAGGTCTGCATGGCAGAGCCTGTTGGGGTTGGCACAGAGGTTGCTGGTGCAGGAGCAGGGGGATTTTTGGCATTTGAGGAAAGACAGTAATTTTGGATGACAAGCTGTGGGTTTGTTCAGACTAACCTTCTGGGTTTCTTGCCATTTGAAGATACCTATATCATGGATTAGCTTGGGCTGGATGGGCTTTTCCTCTACAGTGTATTGCAGGATAGCACAAACATGAGTTCTGGGTCCTTCCAAACATCTCCATCTGAACCATGGTATCCTGTAAGTAGGAGAAAAATGTTCTTGTCTGGTCCACCAGTAGAAGGATGATGTAGAAGCATGAGATGGTTCCAATGTCCCATGAGTGAAGGGTCTGTGAGGGATAATTTCAGCTATTCTCAGCTTTCCTATCAAGGTTGCATTGAGGTGCACCCTTGAGTGTTTGTTTAAGCCCCTAGACTGAATTTGGATTTGACAATTTCAATGCACATGCCCTTAACATTGTGTTTTAATAGAAAACAAAGATTATATATAAACAGTAAAAAGGCTGCTAAACTGAGTAAAACCTGTTATTTGTTTAATACATAAAATAAAAATTCCAGTATTTAACTGTGTTCATATTACTGCTACATTTGGATTAATAGGTTACATAGTGGACTCTAAAGGAATGCATGAATTGAAAACAGGACTTTGGTAAGGGGGCTGAATTCAATGTTCATCAGGGTTGCTGTGTAGTAAGAGTTACTCAAGTTTCTAACCTGCAGTGGAAAAGTGAAACATCAGCACAGAGCTCCCACCTCAGGTTCAAAGTGTTGCATGAGGGTCCTTCAAGGCAGACAGATGTATGCACTTACCCTGAGGCATGGTGAAGAGTTACATTGGACCTGTGGAGCTCTTCTTCCTTCGGGAGGAAGAAGGAAAAGGTGAAAAAAAAAGCAGAGGAAACAGTGGCAAAAATTATAAAAATGGTCAAGAGGCAGGATCAGTACAGAGGCAATACAGACACTGTCTGCAGTTGGAGCTCCAGGCGTGGGTGCAGGGCGGTCCAGCCAAAATTTCCAGACCTGGAGTTTGTAAAAGAGCAGGATCAGGCTGTGTGGTCAACGCCTGTGCATAATGAGTTATTAAAAGTTAAAGCTTTTATTTCTGTTAAAAGTAAGAATAGCAACAATGAGCCCTGCTTCAAGAATAGTGTGGGAAAGTACTTGTAAAGAAGCTTATTTTTGTTTCAAGTCTCTCAGGGTTTTACAATCAGCTATGTTAATCCTGTGAAAAATACCTTGGTTGCAACATTTGGTCTTGAGGGTGAGTTATAATGCTTGTATTGAGCCATAAGTTTATGAATATATCTTCAGCTAAAGTGGTTTTGTTGTATACTTTCCACTGAGAAAACAATGAGAGGTACCCATGCTTTTGTGTTTCAGATATGTCTCAGCTTAGTTCGGCTTCTGCATTACTTGGCTCACTCTCCTCTTGGCTCGGTGACATTACTGGATTTTCGCCCTCGGCAGTTTGTGATCGTGGATGGGGAGCTGAAGGTGACAGATCTGGATGATGCCAGCGTTGAGGAGAGCTCTTGCACCAGTAACAGCGACTGCTTCATGGAGTTCCCTGCCAGAAACTTCACCCTGCCCTGCTCGGTTGAGGGGCGGTGCCAGAGCATGAACGAGAAGAGGAACCTCTACAATGCCTACAGGTCTGTGATGAAATAAAGTCAGGTAGAATTAAGAGTGGGCCTAGAGCTCCAGCATCCCTTATAGTTATTCACATCAATGAGCACGTGCTGTCTCAGAACCAATGCCCAGGAGTAAGTGAAGCCATGAATAATTGTTTCATTTGTGAAAATACATGGCATTTATAACGTTTGAAATGTTTTGCATACTCTGAGTGTGATTCACCACTCAGTCTAATTCTGTGTTGGTTGAAGGCTGCTGAATTCTTCACTCAAGTAGAGATTTTCATAGGAGTGAAGCGTAAGCACTTTTGGAGCTGGGGGCCCAAAGCTCTGTGGTGAGACAACTCCAGCAGCTCTTTGGTGTGAGTGAAGAGGGGTCATCACGTGTTTTGCACACCAGCTGAGCAAAGGGCTGGCTTCAGAGGGAGGCTTAGAGCTCAGTTCACATCCTGCCCTCTGGCTCAGTGCTCCCTGCCTTGCTGGAGCCTGCTGTGGTAGGGTGGTAACAGCCCCAGTGTGTCCCTGGAGCTGCTGGGACCACCCTCAGTTGCTCAGTGCCAATCTGCCTTTCAAAGCAAGGGTGGTCTTTTCACCCTTCCCTCCCAGCCCTGGGTCTGTGTGAGCAGTGCTGGGTGACTGACTCCCAGTGCTGTGGGGGACACGTGGGGTGATGGGCTGTGCTGGACCAGTTGGCCATGCTGATGGAAGCATTCAGCTATTGCAGCATCTCCCAAATTTGATTCTAAAGGTGTGTCCAGATTTACAGCCGGGTCCTTCTGGGCGGTGGCTTTGGATTTGTGGTCTTGTCTCTCCCCCACTGGCCATCACACCTCCAAGAGGGCTGTGTGAGATGCTGGGGGAGCCATGTCACTGCTTTCCAGGGAGCCAGCAGTGGGTGTTCAGTGCCGTGCTCATCCTGCCATTGCTGCTCTGTCTGATGGGCACTGCTCAGCAGTTCCAGAAAGGAGGATGGAGATCTCAGCGCAGTGCCATAATGGTGTGCTCATTTCTTAGCTTATTCCCTTTCAAGTACCATGCCATTCACTGCCTTCCAGACCACAGTGAGGAGAGGCTGCTGCAGAGAGCTCCTTCAGCTTTGGTCGCAGCATGTGTGTCGCATTAGCTGACCGCACTGAAGTGGGCTGCACCACATGACAGCCATCTGCAGTGGTGCAGCACACTATTTAGTATGTCCTGCAAGATTTTCCATTTCCACTCTCTTGGCTTAAAGATCTTGCTTAGCTTGCTAGCTTTTGGTTAAGGCAGTTTGACTGTTTCTGGGTAAGAAGCCTTTAATAGGCACCCATCCATCTCGGTCGTAAGTGGGGATGTGCCTGTGGTGTGGTGGGCTTGTGGCAGGTTGCTGGTCACGCTGAAGGAAGTGGTCTTTTTCATTATAATACAGTTTTTAATACTGCCTTTGAACTGCTCTCAAGTGTGTATTTCATGCACAGTGCTCCAGTGTTCTCAGCCCCTGCTTTGCCTTAATTCCACAGAGACATGGGGTTTTGTTGAACGGTGGATTCATGGTGTGGGAGGCTGTGACCACCCATGCTAAGGCACTACAACAAACCCTATGCACTTGTCTCAGAAGGTGAAATCCTCACTTCATTAGGGATAGGCTGCTAAATCTTTTCATGGGTGCACTCTGTTGCTGTAGGCTTAGAGGTTGCCCTCTGATGCTGCTAGATAGAAGTCAAAAGCAGCAATATGTCAAACAATGAATAAACCCCTTGTAATTTTAAAGCATAGCACGCCCTAACCTTGAAAGCATACTTAAGTCTATCTCACTGGTTTCTTTATGAGGTAAATAATTAAAGGAGAGAAAACATTTGGGAGAAACCTCTACAAGAACTGGCCCATCTTGACTTTCAGATGGTTACCTCCTGTCACAAATGTGTCTCACTGTGTTTTCCTCCAAATGTTTGGGGGAACATTTTTCAAGGCATTGGACAGTTTTAAAAGTCAACATAATGAATATTTTGAACTATTAACCAATGGCTGAGATGAATTCTCCATCACTGAGAATTCTTAAATTAGGATCAGATAGTTCTCAAAAAGAAACAATTTGTAGGAACGAGTGTGAAAGGATCTGACAGCCTGTGTTAGGCAGATCACAGGGGATACCACTGGCCCTGGAATCAATGAATAACAAATGTTCCTGCAATTGAGTTGTGCAGACTCCAGTGTGTGTGCATGTCAGCATTTCACATGTGGGTGTTTGCAGTGGAGCAGTGGCATGTTCTGTAGCCCTGTGGCTACGGAAAAACAATAACCTCCGTGACTTGCTTCCAGCCAGCATTGAGCCAACTTAGTGACAGCTACTGAATTTCTGCAAAGAGCTATTCACCAGCAGTTGGACTCTGCTTTAGGGATCATCTCTAAGCAAAAACAATGAGCTAAAATTTACCAGACAAATTATTCATTACAAATGTTGTGCTGCTCTTCAGATTTCTATATGTGCTTACATTGGCTGCTTCATACTCATCCTCAGGGAAACCTATCAGTGGATTATCCCACTTGGGAAAACCATAAACATTATTTTTGTTTGGGATGAAAAAGGGAGTTGCATTCTCACAGAAATATCCATTGTGTAAATAGAGTGTCAGCTCAATATTACCTGCCTCTATGATAAATTTTTGGTATCAGTAACTGAATTTTCTGATTTGTGCTTATATAAAGCATTTGCTGGTCTTCCTCCTGAGCATGAGTCACTGGGGGTTTCCATTTGACAATGTGGTCTCTGTGCATGAAAAATTGTTTACTTTGCTTTTCAAGTTAGATGTGAAGCAGGGCACTTTCCCAATTCATTAGCTAGTATTTATGCCCAGTAGTTCTGTTTGTTTTGTCAGATCCTAGCCTGTCCATCTCCATCTTCAGTTTCCATGACACTGAGTTAGTTGCCATAGGTGGTAGTATTGGCAAAGTAGTAGAAATCTAAAGGAGGAATATGAAAATTAAATGTACTTCAAGGGATGGTAATGGCACATTGTTTTTTCCTTTTGTAATAAAAAACATTAAAGTGGAGTTGTGGAATCTCCTTCTCTGTAGATATTTAAAAGCCACGAGGACACAGTTCGAAGTAACTTGTTCTAGGAAGCCCTGTTTGAGCAGGGAGGCTGGACTAGCTGACTTCCAGTGGTGCTTTCCAGCCTCCCCGACCACCTACATGAATTCAATAGGTCTTGATTATAGATAAATGATAGGAGCAGACAGGACATTCTGTATTCCAGCAACTTTAAACAATAGAAGGTGCCTTTCTCCCGGCAATTAATTTGAAAGTCTAAGAAAACTGTAGTAAAGAAAAGAGTTATTCCATTTATAAGAAATGAACAGAAATCTAATTTATGCACTTTCAAGATTTGAAAAAAAAAAGCAAGCCCAAGACTTATGGGGTTGATGGCATCCTTTTAGTTGGTAAAGTGCAGACAGCTTTGCAAATAGTCACAATCCATGGGGCTTCACAGCAGATTGCTGTATTAATGGGACATTTACATGTAGGTACAAGGCAGCCTTGTATGTAGCAGCGTGGTCTAGCTTTGCCAGACAGCTGTGTGTGAACAGTCTCAGCTATGTATTTATTTGAGTATAGAATACCATTATATTTCCTGGACTGGTCAGTGGCATATAAGAAATAGGAATTTTATTCCTTATGATCAGGAGTTACCAGATGTTTGTAAACTCTTGTTTAAAAAAACAAACAAACAAAAAAAAAAAAAGTCAATATTGGTTACTTTTCTATTGCAGGTTTTTTTTTACCTATCTTCTTCCACACAGTGCTCCATCCTCACTGAGACCATTACTGGATAAGATAGTGAATGCAACAGGTAATCACAATAAACATGGTAATGCCTGGTACTTGCTTTTTTTAGTGTAACTGTTATGGTTGGGAAGGGAGGGTGCTACTTTTGTGCTCACTGCAATAGAACTAGATTGTTTTTCTATTCAGAAATGCTCCCATACCAAAAAGGAAAGAATGGGCCCATACACCAGAGAAATCCCAATTTTAGATTTTATCTAGGCTTCACAGAGGTATTTGTTTCATCCTGACACCTCAGCACTGGGGTGCACTGCATCAGAATGCAATTCCTTGTGGAGTGTGGAAGAACTTCTGTCCCTGGAAAGGGAAATTTTAATGATGAAACCCAAGATACTTTGTCAGTGATACCAGTAGTGTTTTATACCTCAGAAGCCAGAGGCACAAATGACATTGCCATAGACCTTCACTGATTTCCAAGGCAGTGGCTTTGAGACAAGAGTAGTTGCCTGTAACACTGATTTGGGGTTTTTCCAGTGCCTTGCTCCAGTGTGCATCCCAAGGGAAAATAAATGATGCTGGGCTATAGCTAATGAGCAAGCAAATTCGGAATTCCCTGTATTGGCTGATGTTGATCTCTTGTGGGCAGCTCTCCTCAGTGTTTTGTGCTGCAGACCTGGGGCATTGAGCTGGAATGCCTGGGTCATGCCAGGTGTGAAACCTGACTTGTAGGAGCTCAGGGGTTTCCTGCCCTCATCACATCCCTGCCGTGGGGGGGGCACCACGGGGCTCCCATGCTAGGGCTTCATTCAAGTGAAACCTTGCTTTGTCCTGTGCAGAATGCTCCTCACCTAAGTCATTCTTTTCCTCTGCTTTTAAAGGAGAACTTCACTGGGGAATAGATGAGACAGCTGCTCAGCTGGAGAGAGTTTTGAATCTGTATAAGAGCGGGGAGTACCTGCAGAACACAACCCGGGTGCCGAAAGCTGGTAAAGTCATCTTTCTTGAAACTTAAAATCTGGGACTTTGTTGTGAGGTTTGCAAGGGCTGATGTGCAGAAAACAAAGCTCAGTGGTCCCTGAAATCATGCATGTGATAGTGTTTTATCTCCTTTTTGCTTCCTGGGAGCCTCCTGTAACTCTTCTCACTATGTGATGTAGCTGGACAGCCATAAGTGTGAGCAGGCTGTAATGGGAATGAGGGAATCCAAAGGGAGTTCTCCATGACAGATTTATGGAAAATGTATCTCATCACATCCACACACTGCTGTTGCAGTATCAGAACCTGCCTGAATATATGTTTGGGAGAAGCCAATCATGAGGCTGTAACCCCTCCATGGTTTTCCTGGGACTTACAAGGAATTTCTTGTAACATAAGCGTGTGTAGATTGGAAGAATAAAATTTTTTACTTCCTTTGTAAGGGAAAAATAGTGTGTCCCTCAGCTTCTGCTAGCAACAGAATAAAAAAAACAGAAAAAAAGGACAAGATGAAAACAAGGCTAAATAACAGTGTCTTTTTCACAATATGTCTGTATGCTATTCAAGCTGTGGTACGAAGTGGTGCATGTTCTTCCTAGAAGGATAGCTGTGGAATTGTACATGTCAGAGAATATTATGTGTGCTGGAAATGACTGTTAAGCCCAACAATTGTAAAAAGCTGTTTTGCAAATTATTTTTGTGTATGTACAACGTTCATGTCAAACTGTCAACATAATTGACTGCAAGTTGATAGGAAAATTATGGCTTTGCTGCAAAAGCTCAGTAAAGAGGGAAAGATGGGTTCTAAATGAAGATGAATGTTGGCACAGGGGGTTTGAAAAGTTCAGTGAAGCATTTGCTCAGTGAAAGAGACGTGGAGGCCAAATTCATTCTGGTTGTAGCTGTGTTAACCCCAAAGGGCCATGATACCAGGGATGAATTTGACCCACTTATCAGAATAATTCAATATTTATTTTGTTGGAAAATTGGCAGGAAAATTGTTGCAGGTGTTCATTTAACTTTCTGATTTTCAGCTTTTCATCACAATCTGTGCTGAGTGATACCTGTCAACACAGCAAAATTATTTTCAGCAGTACAATCAATAGTACAAGCATGTCCTTTGTTGAAGAAGTGCCAGGAGAGCTGAAGTTGTTCTCTGATGGTGGTTGATTCCAGATTTCATTACTGTATCAGGTTGAGGTGAAGTTTTTGAATTTTAGAGGTCTGTCATTTTTATGAAGACTCTCAAGAAGAGAAGCTTTGGACAGCAGTAGTCAGTGTATCAGTGCAGGATCCCACTGATATGAGGCAGAGCTCCCTGTATATTTAGCTACTGTAATAATTGCACATTTTTGTGTTTGTTTAGTTCTGCAGAGTCCTGGATAACATAACACAGAATCCACTGCACCCATGTTCATGGTTGGTAATGTCCTGCTCTGCAAGGAGCCTGTTTTATTTGCAGGACACTGCTAATGGGGTTAGGCACTTCACAGTGTGACCAAAGATGTTGAAAATCTGTAGATGCTTTGTGTAATGTATTGGATAATGTACATTAAATACCATGAGTGTAATATTGAATTCCTTGATAGGAAAATGTTCTCATGCAGGGGACAAGCCTGAGGAACTGGTTATCTGACTAGAAATTACACTTAGATTAAATGTGTTCTCAGACTTAGCTGCCATGCCTTTAAGATGTGCAGGCCTGTTTCTAGTTTGTTCTAAAGCCACTTAAACAGAAAAGGTGGTGTAATTTATTTCTATTTTAAGACTCCCTTTCCTTGCCAGACAAATATGAAGAAGTTGTATCATGAAGGTTAAAATGTGCCTACATACCTACTTTTATAATTTTAATTCCAACCATAATCTTTCTTCTACTGATATTTGACTGATACTTGATACTAATACTGTGTTGGAATTAATTTTAAAAAATTTCAATCCAGGGATTATGGAATTAGAAATTATTAATTAGGATTTGTCTGGAGAGAATGGAATGAGGAATTCTCCTGTGGTACAGTGGAGCTGCAGGAGGGTGACAGGTGTTCTGGAAAGGAGTGGTGTCCAGGGAATCAGCCTCTTCTACTGGCAGGATGTTGCAGCTGAGATTGCATCCTCACCACTGAAACCAAGGCTGAACAGCTGAGCAGATGGAATATTCTGTATAGATCTTGGTAGAGGGCTAGACAGGGATGAAAAGGAGCAATTATGATATTTTCCCAAGCTCTCTGTTGAGGTCCTGCTTTTGCCCAGTTTGGAAAAGAAAACCATTTTTAAGATGGTGTGATTTTATAAAATGTTTTCTGTCTTGCTCCTCAGTAGCATAGAGAAATTTCAAGCAGAGTGTTTTTCAACCCAGTGCTAAGTTAAGATAAAATCAGAGATGATGATTCTCAGGCCAGATCAGAGTTAATCAGGTTTGCATTCATACCCCAATGGGTGCCAAGACCGGGGGAGGCACAAGTTTGCATCCATTTTGCTCCAGATGATAGAAATCTCACAGATTGGGACTTTTGCTCTCACAAATAGTAGAAATGACAAGAATTTTGTGATGCCAGTCGCCTGGCATCTAAAGGTTTGTGACAAAATAAGGCCTTTGTGGTGCACAATCTATTTTGAAATCCTAGAACAATGGGAGGAGAATTCAGATGCAAGAATTGTAAGTTTTTGTTTTGGTTTGGTTTTGAAAAAAAGCTACAGAGGGTTCAGGTGATGGTGCTTCAGAATTTGTCTTAGGTCTTAAATGCTTGGAATTATGCATTATCTTGGCTAGAGCATTGTAAATTCATACTAGGAAAGACAAGATCATGGTCTCAGGCTAGTCATGTAAGGCCTTAACTAAAACATTAACGTTGAGGAAACAGTGTGTTATCTGTGTGAACTTTTGTTTTTGAAAGGAAGACCTCCTCCTATGAACACCAAAAGTGAGAAAGGTGATATTGATAAGCAGTAGGGAAGCGACTCGAGGAAAGTTCTTGTCAGCCCTAGGGTTCCCATAAATAAAGTTTAACAAGATGACATAGTCATATTACAGAAGGTCTTGGATATTAAGCTTTCACTGTGCTTCAGTTGTAAAGATTTTATAGTGCTGTAAATTATATTATGCTCTGGACTTTGGTTTAGTATCCTGGAGTAGAGGCATGGGAGACATTCGATAGCTGTGTATGTGTTCTGCAGCCATAAATCACACTGCTGTTCATGTTGATATGGGAACATTGCAGCATTTAAAACAACACCAGGAACAAATGCTTTTGTATGCTATTGGCTGTTGGCCTCTCTTGCTGGAATCCGGAAGAATGTGAATTAAAACAGGAACCATGCATTTCTTCTGACATGTGTTATCTAAAAAAGATTAAATCATTCCATTAATTATCCAGATTAAGGAGACTATAAAAAACCTACTGATGTTCATCAGTAAAGTCATGCCCCAGTATCAACATTTTTATTGCTTCAATCAAGTGACAGTGATTTTTACCAACTGAGTATCTGGCCCTTGAGCTAAGCCCCAGCCCTTCAGTTAGCTCAGAATTTACTCAGAAATGCGTGAAATCAGCTAACACTCGTAAATGGGATAGCTTTGTTATTCATTAAAGCTAATAAATGACCCATTATTAGGTCTGGGGGTGTGCAAACCCACAGAAAGCTGTAATTAGCTGCTGTTGTTAGCTGAAGGCACATTCTCAAAGCTAAAAAAAGCTGGAAGGCTGGACATAAAGCAAAGACACGTTGTGTTTTCCTTTGTCTCAAGACAATTTGGCAGGATTATGCTGTATGTAAATATTTACAGTACAACAGTGTTTTGAGAAAAATATTCTGCAGGGTCACTATAGCAACCTGCTTAGGAAATTGTAAATCTACCCAAGAATTATTGAAATCAGGAACAAACCGCAGCCCGGATTCCTGCTCTATCGTGATATATTATAATAAATCTTATCAGCTTTATATTTTTACAAATAATTTTCATGCATGTGCCTTTGGTGTCCCTTTCCCAGAGCCCTCAGGGCTGAGGGCAGAAAGCCTCCCTTTGCACCCTGCCCTGCCTGGAGGCTGTCACAGCAGGAGCCAGGCAATGCCAGCACACAGGGGGAGAGGAGCAGGTTCCTTTGCACCCGTGGGGCACTGCCAGCTCAGTGGGTCTGTGCAGCTCTGCAGTGACCTCAGCCAGTTGCTTGTTGCTCACTTGTGTCTCCACCACCCTGCAAACCATTTACCCTGTTCCCTGAGCAATGTGTTCTGCTGTTGCTAAACTACTCCCTGTCCAACTTGACATCACTGCACAGCAAAATACTTTCTGAGGTCCTCAGTTCCCTGCCAGAACACTGAAGAAGTCACTGAGTGTCTTTTATAAATCCTGTGGGCATCTCTCTTCAAGCTTGAGTGCCCCAACACGTGACCCTAGGCAACTTCTGGCTTGTCCATCATCAGCATTGTTGTTTTGATGATCGGCTGCACCACGTGCAATGTTTAAGCATCTGTAGGACATTTTGGGCTCGTTGCCTTTGGTAAACTGGTGTGCACCACAGAGGTGGCTGTGGGTATGGAACAGCTCCCTGGGATGTGGGGCAGGAGGCAGGAAAAATGCTCCAGCTGTGTCATGTTAACAGGAATAAAATGCAAGGGAACATGTCGTTCCTCTCGTTGTTATTTGTGTTTCGGTGACAGCCTGCATTCCGCCTCGAACACGGCTCCACCACCAGCACAATGGAAGTGCACAAGAGCCACAGCCTCGCTCCCTGCCCCTGCAGGAGGCTGCCAGAGGACAGAAACACTGCCCAAAGGAGCAGGGCTGCCTCTGCTCTGACGGCAGAGCCGTGTCCTGCCACGCCAGCCTGCCTTTCCAAACGCTTGGGATGCGTCAGGACTGACTGAGAGCAGAGGATGGGATGGGGCTGCCCTCTCGTTCCCTCAGACATCCCAAAAAGCAGCAAACTGTGCAGGGCCTGTTGTCAGAAGCGTGTTTAAATGTGAGGTATTGGAACATGAGGAAAAGTTCAGCGTAAAATGAAGCATACTAAAAACATCACTGAATTATTGTCTATTTTGGATCCAGTACGCTTCTCCAAAAGCTCCCTGGGAATCAGAGGGGACTGTTTGCAGAGCAAAACACAGCTCAATACCACTTTTTGCTGATATTGGCAAGATCAGGCTCTTTCTGCTTACTTGTGAGCAGAGCAATTAAAAGCAATTCCAGAGTCAACTGCCAGTGTTCCTCTTGAGACTGGAGAAAAAAAAAGAGGGGGAAAAAGGAGCAACACGATTTTTCTCTCAGGGATGAACGTGATTGTGTCTCTGTCATTGACCCACAGTGTATTGGCAGGTGATAAGAGAACTGGGCAAATCTCCAGCAAGTAGCTGTAGTTGGTAGTAAAAATGCAGTCTGGCTGCTGTGGCTGAAATAAACGGTCATTAGGACTGATTAAAGTCAGATTTAGGGTGATTCAGACAGGCTAAAAGGGGGAAACCACAGGCGGTTTCACATAGTTTATGATATACTTGTGGAGCTCTTTATATGATTCAGTCTAGTGCAGTGAAAATGAGTATGTTTATAGATTGTAGTCGGCTTTGGGACAATGCAGGTGGTTTTTGATGGAAAAAAATAGAATAAGAATTTAAAGCATTGCCTTTTTTTTTATAGGTCTTGCACTGGTCAGTGATGCTGCAGATTGCTTTTAAAGATGCCTCTCTTACTTGTCACAACAAGTGAGTGATCTTGGTTTGAGGATCACTGTGGCTAACATGCTAAGAAACTTCTAAGATTTTGGACTGATCAAAGCAGCATGTTTTGATTGATCAGAACAACCTTGTAAAAATATTTAAAACTGTAAAAGCTGTCACAAAACAAAACTTTTGAGGATAGCCTGGATTCGGCATAGCAAGGTGTCTTTAAGTTCCAGAACATTTACAAGAAAAAATGCTTTGGAATAGATTTTATCTGTGTAATTGTGAGCTCTTGTATTACCTCCCCTGTGTTAAACTCTGGAGTAAATGCATTATTAGTGACATCAATATCAGGCTTACTGCATTGCATTTATTTGCTTCAATCCTCACAAAATTAGTAGATAGAGGAAAGGAATTTTTTTCTGCTGATACAAGTAAGGATGCCTTGCATTTCTCTGATCTATTCCTTGCCATTGCCTTGATAGACTTTATGTACTCTCTGTCAAGCTATGTGTATGTATGCAAAAGTGTAAATTTATGGCTGCATTTATAGTATTAGGCAAGCATTTATTGGTTTTAAACACCATTAGTCTGGAAATCGACCAGAACTTTGACCTTTTTATGATGTGATTTACTGCTGTGAGCCTTCAAATTCCAAGGACTCCATTTAAGCAGGTTTCAGGTCTTGGCAGGACAAAAACTTAAGCTGGAGCTGTCTTTAAGCCATTGGGGTTCTGCTTAATTGAGTAAGTGCACTGTGGTGTCCAAGTTGATAATTTAAAGGTGTAGAGGACACACAGCTCTCCTGAGGGCTGGGCCTGATGTCATTGCTGGGACACATCTCGGTGGAGGAGTGTCCTTCAGGAAGGCCCTTCTGGTTCATGTGAGAGGAGTGCATTTCTTCTCAACTCACACAAATAAGGGCTAAAGGGTGAACTCCCTACATCTATGCAAGTTAGAGATTCCAGGGATGCTTGCCTTTACCATGCAAATGGGCAAGGCAGCTGCCTTGCTCTGCTGGAGATGGAGTGAGTTTTGAAGAGAAGTGCAGTTTATTAGCCACACCACCACTTGGTTGGTGTTGCAGTGAGTTTCTGATCAGTTCTGACTGTAATGGTTTAGGAGGAGGTCCCGTGTTGCCTTCCCAGGGCAAGCAGGAGTGCCTGGCTGGTGCAGGGCCATCCCGTGTCCTGCTCTCTGCTCCTTGTGGCTGCCTGCCCATTGGGATGCTCCTAAGGGAAGGCACTCCTGGGCTGCCATGGCTGCTGTTGCCATGCTGGGGGGAGAGGGGCTGCCTTCCTGCCTTTCCCCCTCACTGCATCCTCCCCTCCCTGCAGGCAGCACAGGCTCAGTCCCCAGACTGCAGGTCTGCAGTGGCCCATGCCAGAGGCTGCCCTTGGGACTGTGTGCTTTCCCTTGGATTCCAGGAGCTCTGTTTCCAGCTGAGTGGTCTCACAGCCAAAGGAGAATGCTCTTTGCATCTGTGTCCCACTGCCATGTTCTGTTGCCTGTTCCCATGGGTCACTGGAGGTGGTTGTGGCTTTCCCTCATGTGGAGCTGGCAGGGAGCAGCGAGGAGGGAAGGGACACCCCAGGGCTCTGCTGTGTGGTGAGACCACCCTGGCATGGCTGTTCCCACCCTCATTTGCACACTCAAACCTGGACCTTGCCATCACAGTTACTGCTGGCCCAACTCTGTTGATTAATGTGTCTGAGCTGCCCAGATGATTTACCAGGTTTGGTCACCTTGAAAAAGGCAATGGAAAGGGAGAACTTTATCTCCTGCCTCTGGCAGATCCTCAGGTCATATAAATCACTGCTGCTCTTTTGAGGTCTGTGCATGTAACCCCTGAGACCTGTACTGGGGGCAGTGCTGAGGAGAAGTGCTGTAAGCCTGTTAAGAAGCATGTCTGTGCTCAGAGGAGTTCAAATATTTTAAATATTAAATAAGTGTCCTCAAGGTGGGCCTCTGCCTTGCATGAAGAAAAATGCATGATGTGATGTAGGGCTGGCTGCTCTCTTGGTGATGGTGTGCTGAGGGATGCTGAAGCTTCCTCCCAGAGCCTATCAGAGTCCCAAAGTGCCCTGGAGAAGGGCTGGGACACGCTCCCTGCTGCCATGGAGGTTCAGGCAGATGCTTCATCTCCTGCTGCCACAGCAAGGGCCATTCTTCTGTTAATGCCTTGGTTTTAGCTTTTGTATTTTTCAAATTCTCTGCTGCTTGTTTTGTAACTCTGAAACTTCATGTTAGGTTTTAGTAAGTTCTCTTCACAGGGTAGTTATACAAAACAATCCTTTCCTAGCTAGAGAATCAAGGACAACTGGTACCCAAAAAGCATAAACAAGGGTGAGGGAAAGGGGGCAAGACAGGGGGCTGAGACTTCATGGCCTGAGGCTGTGTTTGGATAGTTGACCCCAAGATGTAGATGAACCAAAATTTATAAAAGTGTAAAAACTCATGACCAGGATCCATCTGGGATTTGATTTGGGTGTAGCCCTGGCCAGGCTCCTGCACTGCCCAAAGTGCATGCTTTCCATAAATACCTATTTCATTCCTTTTGCTCTGTTTGGTGTCTGTTCCAGGTCAGCCTTTCCAGGTGCCACTGGAATGCCCTCTGTGGCGTGGGACTTGGCACAGTGCAGTGTGAGGTGGCCATTCTGTGGATAATCACATTTTGTAACCAGTCAATATAGCATGTGTGCTGATATAAATGGTTACATACAGTGCTAACTACAGGGAATTAATTTTTTTTTAACTTTAATTTGTGCCCATCATTTTACTGTCATAGACTGTGAGGTACAAATCAATACTCAGCAGTTGCCATGTCAATATAAGAGAATATTCAGTTTTTGTTACATTACAGTTGATACAGAAACTGGGAAAAAGGGACTTCTACCTAGTCAACAGTTTGATTTATGCTCTGACTTCTCTTCAGAAGAAATACATAAATAGTTTTGATGGAGAAATGACCAGTCATAATGTGGAACTAAATTTTGAATTTTTTTTTACTTCTTGTGCATGAATCTGCATTTTCTGAATTAAGAAAACTTTTTTGCTTTTGATTTAACTGGGACATGATCAGATCTGATTTTGCTTCTCGTTTGGGAATGTTTCTTATGATATTTTTAATGAGCTAAGGCTTAAAATAGAATGCATTTACTACATTTGTTTCCCACTATTTCAGACTGTGTGGTGAGAATGAGCACTTGTGAATGTGCACTTCTTTTCCCAGTTGAAATACTGACAGTTTGGAGTAGCAGACACTCTTGCCTTTGACTCGTTGCTGTTCGTACAATGTGCTGTATGAAATATTAGCAGGCTGAATCAGCAGAGCCAGGCAGAAAATGCCTGAACCAAAGTGACTTAAGAATAGGCTGTGAGTCAGGCCAGGCAGCTCTGGTTTCCATAATAGACACAATTAGAAGAAATATAGAATGTATTTAGTTTTTTGAATAGGACGTGGGGAGGAGAGACAGGAGGGAACCATTAATTTGTGCGTCTGGAGGCTAAATAGAAATGTTTATAAATGATCAGTTGAATTTGCTGATGCATTCATTAGAGAAAGCCCCGCTAGTGGCTGGGAAAGTGAGAGGAGCTGCGAACAGAGAACAAGAGGCAGCTCATAAAGGAAGGGAGACTGAACGGCAGCCAAGGGAGAGGAGCAGTCGGTGGGGCAGCGAGGCGCTGGGCGAGGACCACGCTGACATGCTCCTGCCACTTCCCTCCCCCTTCTCTCCAGGGGCCCTTCGAGAGACTCCTCTTTTGTCCTAATCTGAGCAAGCAAAAAAAGTTTGCTTAATTAAAAGCCTGTCTTTTCTTCCTTCTCTAAAGGAGCCAGAGAGAAATAGCATGCTCTTCTGAGGGAGAGGGAGGGCTGGGAACGCCTGGTCAGGTCTCACCCCGACAATCCTGCTCACTGTTGAGAAGTAGGACAGTGAGTCAGTTCATTCAAGTGGATGCTGTTTATTCAATGGGACATTCTTCCTGTAAAACTCCTAATAAAACCAAAGCCTCGCCTCCGCAGTGGGGAAGGGGTTTTGTGCACAGACTGTTTATTTACAGATTCTTTCTGGAGAAAAAGGTGAGAAGAAGAAAGGAGGAAAGGGAAAGGAAAGTAAGGTGCAGAGCTATAAACACGTTTGGGAGTAAACCAGGGCTGGTACAGGCCAACCCGTCAGCTTTTCCACCATATATCCTGCTCCTGAGCTGTTCCAATAAACCTTGCCTGTTGAAAGCAAGCAGTTTGCTGGAGCTTTCAAACCACTGCTTTGCTCTGGTTTGCAGAGTACAGACGGGTGCCTGAAGCCTTCATTCCTGACGAGAACTACCGATGCTGGCCATCCTACCATCACAAGGGCTGCCTCCTCTCCGTGTTTGATGTCAACGAGGCCATTGAGATCTGTGACAGCTACTCCCAGTGCAAAGCTTTTGTCCTCACTAACCAGACAACTTGGACAGGTGGGTCCTGGATGCTGTGGAGGAGAAGCAGCAACTGAGTCACCTATTCTGGCTGCTCTAAGTGTTTTAATACAGCTCAGGGAGTGTGTTGTGCTGGGCTGTGGGAGCCACCAGCAGCATCTAGAAGTGGGGTAGTTTCTGAAGGTTCAGCTGAGGCAGCTCCTTTTTTGGTGAGGCTTCTCTTTGCCAGCTGTCAGGGGAGCAGAAACTACAGACAGGCTCACAGGAGCTGGCACTAGAGGGCTGAGCACGTGGACCCCAGGTTACCATACCACAGGATCTGAAATGTAATTTTTTTGCATTTTTGTGCTTCTGGGAGATGTGAACAGGCACAAGAAAAAACTAATTTCTGTTAACCTTGCCTATGGCTAACCATGTCAGACTATATGTAGTTGGAATATTGAAGTTAATTGATATACTAAAAAAGTACTCTGGCACAGGGAAATTCATAGGAAGTTTACAGCAGCTCCTATCTCAGCTTACAGTATTAAAAGCAAATGGGAATTAGTAGCAATATTTGTAGTCTTATTTGTCATTCCCTTTGTTATATCATTCCTGAGGCACGAGCACTTGAGCCCCTGAAACCTGCAGCTTGGAAATTTGCTCAGCAGTTGAGGGATCCTGTTTGCCGTGTAATACTTTTAAACAAAACAGTGTTATGGGAGCCCCCTAGAGTGGCAGGCTGGGAGCAAATAGCATTTGATTTTCTCAAGTTTGGAGAGGGAAGGCAGAAGTATAGCAGATAGGGAGTGTATTTTTGTGGTCTTTGCTGCAAGGAAAGGCAGTGATTTTGCAGGTCTGTGGGGCAGCAGGAACTCTTTGGGAGGCAGGAATGTGAATAAGGTGCCAGGTCAGTGAGTGTGGGGAGATAGAAGAGCTGTGCTGTGGCTCCCACAGATACCAAACAAAGAAACCTTGCCAAATTCAGCTCCTGCTGTCCTTGGATATATGTGCAGCAGGTGCCTTATGCTACCCAGGCTGTTGTCACTTGCTGCTGCTTTTTGTCTGAGGACTAGAAGCCTTGTTCCAGCTTGTTTAAAGCCCAGAGCTACAAAGTGATCAGCAAGAGCTGTTTCAGAGAAAGCCATGTTTAATATACATCGCACTAATCAGTTTTGTAAAGATTCAAGTGTGCAAATATGATTCTGCTTCTGGACAGTCAAACAAATGTCCTTCACTTAAGCCCTGAACTCATGCCTGTTTTTATCAGTGGGAGTCTCAAAATACTTTTTTAAAGATCACATGGAATTTGTATTAAAATCTTCAGACCATTCCTTTGTTTGCTGTGTTAGATGTGCACAGCTGTATCTTGACTATAGTTAGGTAAGAGTAAAGATACTGAAACCAGAGGGAATTTTGGTGTTATTTTAGACAAAAGCAGTTCAGGTTTATACCAGCTGAAGTTAAGAGAGAGTCAGTCTTGCATGGCCTAAAGAATGCATAGGTTGAAGTAGAATTTGAAATGTCAGTATTTTAAGGTAGACAACCTTTTGCTCATCACTTCTAAATATTTTCCCCTTCCCCCCCTTTCCTATTCAATGCAGGTCGACAGCTTGTCTTCTTCAAGATGGCCTCAAATCATATTGTGCCTGATCCTGACAAGATAACATATGTGAAGGTGACAGACTGACACCCAAAGTGGCTCAGTCTGACACGTGAGTGATAAGAGCTGTTTGTGTATAAATATAGGCAGCTGTTAGGTAGAAGGCGGCTGTGGCCGGAGAAATAATTGCACTATTACTCATTCTAATCTATAGAGTGCTAAAGGAAACTTTAAAGAAATAACCTGCATGACCAGGATGAATGTGCAATAAAACAAGATTTTGAAAATGTGATTTAAAAACAAAGCAGAACAACCCAAAGCAAAGTACAAGAGATGATACACTGTTGGAGTGTAATTTTGGTTGTAAATCAGCTGGCAGCTCTGGCTTTTCTAACCAAGGTTAGCATAACATTTCTGACCTATACATGTGTGTCCAGGGATGAAAGCTGATCATTTCTCTGGGAAGCCTGTACCCTCCACACTGCTATTTATTTGGGCAGGTACAATCACAACAGAGGAACTGAAGCATATCAGTTTGTCTGCTGAATGGCAAACATTGCTGAGGACAATCAGCATTTGTGCTAAAGCTATGGAATATGCAATGCCGGCATATTTGTCCAACGGAAGGAACTGCTTATGTTCAGAATTGCAAGACTGCAACTAATTTTCATTTTTGCTTCCAATGTTATCATAAAGTTTCAATTTTTAATTTGAGAGAGCCATTTTGTAGATCTAGCCAATCACATAAGCATATGAATAGTCCCACTGAAAGGGCAGGGACTTACCCAAGTGCCGAGTGCTTTGCTGGAGAGGCCTAAGCATATGCTTACAATTAAGCCTGTGCTTAAGACTGTTGTTGGATCAGTTTGAATTGTTCAGGAAGCCACATCTTTGACAGACTGGCAAAGCAGTCCAGCTGGTTGAACAGTACTAATTTAACGACTATCTTGCAGTTATTCATACCTTTTATCATCAGGTCCTTGGTTTTCTAAGGCATCGCTTGCTGGTTCTTAGAGTGAATGAAGTTAATGACCTTAATGATGTCAAATGAATTCTAGCCTTAATTCTATATAAAATGCATCCTAAAGGCAGGGTGTGTCTAGAGAATTTGCTTTCAGTGAAAGCAATGAAGTAAATGCTAAAGTGACCAATGTCATATTGTTTTGTAGTTTGTACAGTCAGGAAAAAAGAATGTGCTTCTGTTTCTCAAATTGTTTATTTTTGTAAAAAAAAAAAGGAAAAATAAAAGATAAATAAAATTCCTTTTATTCTTGGTTTTTGTGTGTGTGTTTCAAATAAAGGCCTAAATCCAGTTTGTTGTATATAAGCTTAAACTTGGGATGTATTTCTAAAAAGACTGAGGTGGGAAGTGGGGCAGCAGTGTGGCTGCAGAGGAGGTGTGACAGTGCCACACGGGCAGCACGGTTCCTCTGGGGTCACCAGTGCCCTAATGGCTCTGGCAATTGGCTGAAGTGACGTCCCCTAATGGCTGTAGCTCACAAATTATCAAACTCCCAGCCGTAATAGCTCAGCTGATTCTGTCGCCGTGCACTTAGGAACCCATCAATCATGCTGTGGTAATAAACAAACACTATGGATTCTTTTAAAATTGCTGCATAAATCACGCCAACACATACTGCACAGTTCATTGAAGTGATATGGGCTGTTGGCACTGAGGTGCTGGTATGTATTTTGAAAGTCTTTAACCTCCTGTGATTTCCTTCCCATTAAGCACTGCACAGTTCCAAAAATACTCAGCATTTAAAAACATTCTTTAAATTTAAATTCTTTCATTGCATTCCTATGCAAAAAATGCCAACATTTAAAAGAAAAAGGCATGCAGGGTAATACTTTAAAGTTGTAGTAGGTAACTTCAATAATTTCATTCCATCACTTTCTGCACAGTGGAAAAAAGTGCCTCTTAAGTCAGGAATTGTTTATCCCCAGAATTAAACAAAGTTGCCAAACCAATTTATATCAGCTTTTGCAAACAGAGATCATGTAAGCAAGAAAGGAAACATAGCCATGAGCCAAGAAGCTGGATTTTAAATTTTCAGTGGTAATCAACTTTATAAAGGCAGGTTTTATAACTCTGAGAGTAAGGTTTTCCAGTGGAAATGCTGATTAAAATCTTAGTAAGAGAGGTGTGATACTACAATAAGGGAATTTAACAGCTGTAATAAGCACTGGTAAAATTCTGAATTTATGTGGAGAAAGTGATTTCTGCTGCAGTGGGTCTGATTGCACATGTGGCATGGAAGCCCTTGAGAAACTGCAGAGGAGGAGGAGGAAGATGAGGAAGCAAGGCACAAAGCGAAGTTGGCAGGTCTGGGCCAGTCTGCCTGGGACCTGCTTCATGTTTTCTGTGGAAAAGGCATTTCTGTCTGCTTTTTTCCCCCCTCAGTTTTGGGCTGCTTTTTACATTTCCTGGTTTCCTCCAGCCACAAGGTAGAAATATGAAAGAAGACACCCACAGGGCTTTAAAGGGCTGCTGTCTGTGTGCACATGCACGTGTGTGTATGTGCACACGTATTTATGTGCGTGTCATGCTGAACAGGGGGAGCTTATTTCCTCAGTGAAAAACCAATTGCCTGTGCACAAAATGAAGTGCTAAACAGGATGTTGAGTTCATCTGGAGAAGTGAGAGCTGTGTGAGGCAGTGGGTGCTGCAGCTCTGCCAGGGGCTGTGCTGAGTGTTTGACCCAGTCCAGCACCCCGTTGCCCCGGCTGGTCTGAGGCTCAGAGCACCTCCAAGAGCTGCCACTGTCTCCTGATGGTTTGGTGAGGAGGTGGTTCCAGCCCCACCACTGGCAACAGGCTCCAGGCAATGAAACAGCCACTGAGCAGCATCACCTTTGTGGCTGATGTCCTGAGGGGAGACATGCCAAGAGCTTTCATCTTCACTTAGACCAAAATAAAAATGTGTTCTCCTATTTTTCTCTGTCTTGTCTGAACCTACTACTTTATCTCAGCTCATTTTTCAGAGCTTTCTCCCCAGCTTCAATGTGCCTTTTTAAGTAGAAAGCTGAGGTCTCCTGTAATCAGCTTCCAACAGGTGGTCATGACTCACATCACATCTGGGAGGAATCTATGGTGGAATTAGTAATACTGCCATGAGACAAAGCCTGAAAAGTGGGCCCTGTTTCCAGCTGAGAAGTTCAGGTAAGTTTGTATAAGGAGTGAGGGGGGTTGGATGGACAGTGAGATGCTGGTGAAGAATGTCTGAGAGGAACTCTTTCAGCATCAGATAAAGGAGCTCAGTGTAGTACAACTGTTTGTGATTTGCCCTGCCTCTCACTGCTCCACTGAGGCATTTTGCTTAGTCCTTCTGCCAGCCATGATCAAGTTCCCCGTAGGATTTGTGAGATGATTTGTGAGATATTTGTGGGAATGGTGGAGTGGGTGCAGGGAGGACAACAGCTTGGGCTGAAGGCAGCTCCTCC
Organism: Luscinia megarhynchos; assembly: GCA_034336665.1. NCBI lineage: Eukaryota > Metazoa > Chordata > Aves > Passeriformes > Muscicapidae > Luscinia > Luscinia megarhynchos. Next base: position 88,445,991 of record CM067565.1, on the reverse strand, counting down.
TGTGCAGTTACTGTCTGTGGTGTGGCCACTGCAGGGGACATTCAATGGATCAGGACCTGACCATGGTAGGTGCACAGTGAAGACCTTGTCCCTGCCTCTGAAATTCACCTTATCAACTTGGACCCAGAGGATATGTAATTCAAAGCATGTGGAAAGTGGTAGTGAATATCCAGAGATCATACTATGTTGCCTGTCAGGAAGTAATAATATGAATAGTGATGATGTGAACAGTGATGCTCAGATTTAGTAGGAAAATATAAGGAGAGACTTACATTGTATTATTTAGCACTAAATTCTATGAAAGCTTAACTACAACCTACTTCATGGGGGAAAAGGAAAAAAAAAAGGAGTGACAAGACTACTTACCAGTTTTTTGAGGAAAACATATCCCTAACCTTTCGGTCAAAATGTTAAAAGGTGTTGAAAGAAGTCAAACAGATTTGGGTTGAAAAGACTCATCTGAAGTTTTCATCAGTTGACTGTAGAAACAAAAAAATGGGACTCAGAGAAGAGGACCATTGGTAGAAAGCAGGCAGTATATAAAGACTTCACAGTCATATTCTGCTTAATATTTTTGAGGTGTGATCATTGAATCCTTTTTTTGGTCATAAAAATATATTCTTTCCTCTCTCTGTGTTTTAAGCAGGAGCAAAACATGTTGGGCTGCCCTCCTCTTGAGCTCCCAGGGCATGCAGAGTCCCTGTCCTTCCTTCAACACAGACGTGAGCCTTGGCATTTGGACTCCAACAAGTAAGTTTCTTTCAAGTAAGTACAAGTGATTTTTTTCTAATTGGAATGGATGCTTTCAAGAGGTTCATTTAAAAAATGTGAAGGAGAAGACGTTGTGTTGATTCCCTTTGTGGCTGTGTACAGTCAACAATTGCCTTTGTGTAATAGGTGCCCTTCTCTGCAAACTGATGGGAAATATAATTCAGTAGGAGCCACCCTCATTAGTGAAACTGTCTTTGATGTCAAGCCAGAGAGCAAGCAACACATTTATTGGAAATTGTGGCTTTTAAACAAAAAATCCCTGCTAACCAGAGTTTTTCAGCAAATGACTGGGAGGCTGAGAAGGAAGACTAAACTATCCAGTGGCTACTTGAAATTATAAAATCAGAATCTGGTCTTACTTAGCTTGATTTTACCAGTGTAGATAATTAATCCTTGATTTATGTTCAGTTTCAGGAGCAGTATCAGACTGTTAGATTTTCAAGTATCTATGGAGAAGGGACTCAGTAAAACCCACCTCTTGGACCCTAAAGTTTGAGCCATATAAATGAGGAAAAAAACACTGATTTTCCCATATGTACATGACCATGTGAGCACGTGTAGCTTCCTGTGAAATTTAAACAATGACAACATGAAGAGATGGAAGCTTTAACAAGATACAGAAAATTAAAGACTTATTATTTAACAAGTAATGCCAGGAAGCCAATATGAATTCTACACATTTACACTCAGAGTTTAATAGGTATAATGCCATTCCTATTTATCATCCTTCTGCCCACTTCAAGTATGCCCTAAGAACAAGTTCCAGTATTCAATACTACAAGTACCTGGCATGTATGAAGATAATGGTACAAATTGGTATTTATGAATTACAGCTTTCCATAAACAGAGTAGAAGGAATGCAGAACAGCCAGTCAGACAAATAGATGACCAGGGGCACAGTGGCACTTTTAGAAGTGGGTGTATTTAATGTTTTATACAAGACCTTGGGTTCATGACCTATAAAAAGCCTCATATGACTTACTGGCAGGTATTGCCTCATTCTTGGGCACAAGCTGTTGATCAGCATGTGTGATACTATTTCTACATGTTTTACCATCCTGTCCTTTAACCCCCAGGGGATACAAACTTAAAGCCTGTTTAAAGAGCAGAAATGCTTAAATTAAATGTCAGGTTTTGATTTGTACATGGCTGTGATTTGTGATTCACGATGGAACTTTGGTCAATGACATCTCTTAAGCAGAAAGAATATTGCAGAGGCAAAAAATAATGCACATTCATGCAGTGTATTTGTGAACAGGCTCTGCACTGTCTACCTGGAGAGTTGAAAAGTTTAATGACTTGGATTATGGGTCAAAGTGGCAGATGTGAAAAGAAATCACCATTTTCCTGCCTTCCATTGCAACATAGGTTCCATGGCCTATAATTATTCTGATATACAGTCCATTTCCTAGAGACTGAGCTCCTGGAATTGTGTATTCATAGGTGAACAAACTCCTCTTTGCCTTTTTTTACCAACTGTTAAGAGTAGGAGTAAAAGAGAGCTCTTTGAGTATAATAATACACTTGCAATTCAGAAACCCAGGGTAGCTGTGGTGCAGTTGATTCTGCATGGCTTCTGTGCAGTAGCAATCAATGGACAAGAATCAGTGGCTAAAATTAGCAGTGATTCCAAAGTGGACGTTGAAGCTAACCAAAAATATCACTGGATGGCAAACATGTCTCATTCTGAAAGTAATAGGAAAGGGACATGAGAAACTATATAGTAAAAAAAGATATAAGAAAAACAGAAATACCATTTTTATAATAATTGTATAATTTGCTGTGGGGGAAAAACAAATATACAGTCAAAAAATTCCACCCTGCATCTCAGGGGGAGATTAAATCTTGCCTCTCTGAAGTCACCAGCCCATCTAATACCAGTTCAGTTTCTTCAGTAACCTTTGCAATTTATTTCTCCTCAGATTTCAGTCCTCCCATTCTTGCTCAGTGGTGGTGGACTCCTTGTGTGTGACAGAAGGGAACTGCAGCAATGCTGGGACTGCTCAGCCAACCTTGGTTCTTGCCTCATGTTGAAATTCCCTGACCATAGAACATGCCTTCAGCTTGCCTGGGATAAATTCAGTGTGTAACATTAGTGTTCCAACAAAAATTGCTATAGACTGTTTTCTTATGATGAGTTAAATCACCCTCCAATGCCATCTAGTGATGCTGATAGAATCTTATTTAAAACCTCAAACCTTGTGCATTCCAAGCAAATGTTACATGTGTGTACACTATGAAGTATAGTCATGCTTTCAGAGCAAACCTAAAACAGGTATTTCTTCAATTAATTTCAGCAGGTTTTACTAATTTATTTAGGTAATTTCCTATACACTTGTATATGGCCTTTTTTTTTTTCCCTTCCAAATTGCTTGGTGATGTAAGAGGCAGCTGAATCTGCTCCAGCTGTCACCTGGGACCTTGGTGCCATATGCCATGTTGATTGCCCTTTATTCAAACTCCACCACAGGGCAATGTGAAGCTGCCTGCTCAGTACCTTCCCAGGGGGCACAAAGCTCACTTTAAAGCAGAGCTCCAAATGCAGAATCCTACAGAAAAATGCTAATAGTTAAAAAAAATGCACTTAGTTTATTGCAGCAAACCATATATGAATGGCATCAAATTTCTGTTGCCATGTCCTCTCCAAGCTGTTGAGGCTGATAAGATTTCATACAGCCACAGAAAATCTGGGGAAGGGAACACAGAGGGGATGGAGAAGGGAATGGCAAATTTGCTGTGTTTAATGTATTGGACACCATCTGTATTTTATTCAAATAGGGTTATATATTTTGTGAAAATAAAAACCAGCCTCATGAGTCAGTGTGTGCAAGGCAGTCACTTGAATATATATAATGGGAAACATGTTTTAGGCTGGAAGTTGCAAAGGGAAATCAAATGTTTGAAGTGTCAAAGTTGGAAAAATATAAAATACGCCTGACACCGTAGCCATTGAAGCCAAAATGAATAAATCATCATCTCAGGAAAGAAAACCCCACCAAGTTCTTGGCTATAACCTTCATTTTCCTACACTCAAATAAAATTACATACAACCTGATAATTTAACCAGACTTGTCAATAAGAACTGATGGCTTCAGCAGACACTATCACTTCATGCTTCAGTGTAGACTTCAGGAGCATCCAGTAATTTATCCAAGAAATAAATTTAATGTCAAACTTGTCTCTTCAAGTTGATAGATAGAAGAACCTTATGCAGTGGAGCTGATGTGAAATATGCCATATTGCAGAACACTAGAGTAAAATGAAATTAATGCCAGCTCAGTAGTTTATTCCCCATGTACAGCTTTTCCTGAGCAGTTATATAAGAAGTATTTTAGTATCTTTCTAAGTAGTGCAAGCATGACTTCCAAGAAGGAATTTGAGAGAAACTTTGAGGTTACAATACTAGGAGCCTGAGTTTACACTCCCAATTTCTGTTGCAGTCTCAGTATTGATTCTGGTCAAGTTTTGAGCCATTTTCTCTTCACAATAGGCTCAGTGTCAGAAATGTGATTTGCAAACGTAGTAAGACCTATCTGTGCCTGTCTGGGGAGAGTTACTGAGACATGGTGTTTTCTGGCTTTGTGTTATTCAAGGTTTTATTTGTAACAAACAAAGCAGCCTGATGGAGAGAGAAGAGATATTTTAGCTGCAATTTGACATGCAATTATTTGGGCAAACTGAGGCCATTAATTTACTGTTTTAGATGCATTTGTTTATTTATTTGTCAGAAGGAACAATCCCTGAAAATTGCAAATCAAACTAATGATTCATTTTTATTTGCTGAAAACAACCTAGCTGACCTTTTACTTGCTAAAAATATGTAAGTTGGCCTAAAGGTTCTGCTGTGTAGAGCCTGAACTGAATGCCCCAGCCAGGGAGTGGATATGGCATCCCAAATCTCCCTTTCCCTCTGGCCCTATACACATGTTGCAGAAGGCTTTTCTTACCTATTTAGGCTCCATACAGGTTGCAAAGGACCACCAGCTGTCAGAGTGCTCCACCTACTCTGTTGTCTCAGATTTCTGTCCCTTTCCCAGCTGTGACCCACAGTGAGCAGTGCAGCTTCTCAGGCTGTGAGAACAGCCCAGCTCTGCCTCGTGGATGATGTGTAGGTGTTATTGGACTTGTCCTGAGCGGAGCCAGGTCAGCAAACTGGGTGACACAAACTCCAGTTCCTTAGCCTGCACTGAGCAGCAGCTGGATTTCCATGGGTCACGTGAAGTTTGAGATCCAGAGCTGTGGTGACACTGAGGGTCTGTCATGCAGGCAGCTTTCATCTGCTCCAGAGTGGCCTTGCTGGGGCTGGCTAATCAGCCAGGAACCCCGGCTGCGGTGTCTGACAGCCCCCAGCAATTGACCTCGAGGGGGAGAGTAAGTACAGACCTGACCTTTCCTCTCACAGGCTCCTCCTCTCTGTCAAGCAGCTAATCAGGATTTCCACGAGCTTAAGTTATTAAACCACCTCCAGACATTGTCTGTAAGAGTGTTATATCACTTGGCAGCTCTGGCAGGACCAGTATCTCCTACTTTGAAAATAAGCTCTTCAGCTTAGTCATAGTGCATACACAGCAGCAGAAAATTGTTGTTCTGTGATGAAGTGCTTTTCTATTGGCATGATATCTTAATTAAATCTACAAATGGAGCATGTCTTTGGTGTTTTCAACAATTTTTTTCCTCTGTGAATTACTTTCAAAATTTGTTTGTCAGCCAGAAGAGCTGTCCAAGGGAAGTTGGAAACCATGCTCAGCTTAGAATCTTAATACTAGCATGTACAGTCCACAGAAAGCCATTTAAAATATTTGTTTTGCAAAACCTCATCCCCCCCAAAAGGAGGTAGGGTTTTCCATCATCCTGGAAGATTAATTTTAATGTCTAGCAGTGGATATTCCTACATGCAGATTGGAAACACTCATTGCTCCCCCCAACAGTTAGTTCAAAAAGTTTCTGAAAGCACTTCTGCTGATGGAATTAAAAAGGGTGCAATACTGCAATCTTTTTGGGATATATTACTATTAGACAGACCTGGAGTAAGCAGTGAGTTTCTGAGTTACCTGAGCATAGTTTGTAAAAACACCTGAGGCAGATTCAGTGTGACCTGATAATTTAGTGCAGGATCTCCAATCTCAGTTTTTGAGTTCTTGTCCCCAATTACCTTGTTGAATTAATGTCTTATAGGTTGAACTATTCAGGGATTATGGTGAGGTAATTGAACTCTGAATTTGGACTATTGACTTCAGATGACTGTGTGGAAATGAGATGTCTACTGTGTATATGTTTTTTACAATGATGGTGTTACATTCCCTTTTGGAAGGCTGAGTTTTAAAGCATGTCCAAAAATTTGTCTTTTGAAGTCACCTCTTATTTAAATGTACTTACTAAAAGACATTTATATGGATGAAATTGTTTTCCAGTCTCTAGTTGCACTTAATGTGATAAACTTGAGAAGCTCAGCAATCAAAGGTATTAGTTACCCTGCTTCATATACTGAATACCTTCGCTGTAAATGAACATAAGAGATCTGATTCTCTTTTCAATCTGGGTGAAGATTTTCTAAACAATTCTTTATCTCTAAATGTCTAAGTTTCACATATATAGTTATCCAGCTTTCTGGTAAATGTAGAAGACTACTAAGAGCTAAATACAAAGGAATTGGACAAGGTGAGATACCCTTACTCTTGAAAGCAGCCCTTGAGAACAGCTTGCCTCCTATCTCCAAACCAGAAAAATACTTGGGGAAAACTGCAGGAGTACAGAAAAGAGATGAGGAGGAGAGAGCAAAGCCTGCCTACTTTCCCTAAACTGTTGTGTTCTCTTGTGGAACTGAACTCAAAAAATCTTACCTCTGTCATGTGAGGTGCATGAGAGGCAGAGGCGGTGTAAGACATTTATACTCCAGCTTCTCTAACTTGCCTTTCTTCCTCCTTTTGGTTTCCTACTCTCCATCAAATTAACACTATCATTTTTATACAGCATTTGTATGTGAATTGATGACTTAAATTGGTTTTGTCTTAGAAAGGTCAGATTCCTCCTGCAGCCCATCCTTTCTGAACAGGACTGCAAAATGTGGCTCCTCACGCAGCCCTTGCTCTCAGGCGAGTCCCAGCCCAATACAAACAAAGCTTTTGACTTCAGCATGCCTGTTCTTATGAATAAGGCCTGTAAGATACAGCCTGTACATTCCAAATTGCCTCTTTTTTTGTGCCATTCACACCAGGGATTAATATCTATGGGAGGCTTTTGTGAAGCTTTCACCCTCTTGCCCTTCCACAGCCCAGCAGTAGCTATGATTTCAAGGATGCAGATAGATTTTTTTTTCTCTGTACTGCCCTTTGTAAAACAGCCCTTTAGTTGAGCTTGGGGAAACTGAAAATTTGCTACCAGCCTGTAATTTAAAGTCCTGAATTGCCTTTATTGGAATTCTGATGGAAGGTCTGAGAGCCAGTGCTTTTCATTCCCACTGCCTGTTGATACTTCTCTGCCCTCTGTCAAAATTTCAAAATTGGAGAATGGCAGTGGCTGCAGAATACAATCTGTCCATTAGCTCACCTAAGAAATGATGCATTAAATATTCATTGTTCCCTCTTGCAAAATGTCATTTTTCCATGAGTACAGCTTAAAGCCGTTCAGAGAATACATTTGCATAAACCATTTGTCAGAAACAGAAGACTCTTTGTGAAGAGCTATTAAGAAACCACGTAATCTACTTTTCTGTTCTTATGCAAGTTCCAGGGAGAAGACAGAGCTCCTTTGTAAACAGAATCTAAATACAAGTGCTGAGTATGTTTTTTCTGCAATCAAAATTCCATAAATAATAAAATTGGAGTTCAAACCCAGAAGTACCTGAAATTGTTAAATGTAATGTTAATGATTTCCTGGCAGTATATGAGATTCAGAAAGTTTAACACTATTAACACCCCTGCTATTTTGACTGAGCCGAACTCCCCCTCTGCAGTTCTGCTAAATAAAGCTGTAATTAATCTGCAATACAAATTTGGATATCTGCAGTTCCTGGGGAAAAGCATTTTTATAACACATCAGGGGAAGCTGATTCTGTAGATTCAGTTGTGGATTTTAATAGCCTTCATAATTCATTGCTGTCTCGATGATTTTCTGCATTTATGGCCTGCCCGAGCCCTTTTGTCAAGATAGGTGGCCTTTGAAGGTTGCTTTTTTAATGGTACCACCTTTCCTCCTTAACATTTCATTGCCCCTCTCCAGTAGCTGATCTCGTGCACACTTAAAGAGGCCCTCCAGCCCTCCGTGATCACACGGATTGGGGTAAGTAAGCCAGATAAGTAAAGGCAAACAAAGCCCAAGTGTGGCCCACTGAGCAGCCAAAGAGATTACTGCTCATGCGATTAACATCTTTTCATGCCCCTTCTCCCACCGCAAGATGGTCTTGTTTCCTTTTCACTGGGCAGCACAGTTCAAGTATTTACTTGTTGCGTTTCCCCACGGTGAATTGCTCAGGCGTTCCTGGGAGCCCCTCCCGTGCCTGTGCCCTGGCTGTGCTGCAGAGGGAGGCACTGCCAAAAAACCTCTGCATGGGCTCTGCTGGGCAGGCTTGGCACAGAGCACGTCTGTGTAATCGCCCTCTGTTTTATTAATGGATAGCTGCTTGCTTGAAATGAAATATAAAACCTTTGCAGATAACGTGTCCCAGTCATTTGACCCAGCAGAATGCAGCCAGTTACCTGCAATTATTATCAACAGCAGTCATATGGACTAATTATGTGTCACCTTTAGTCCCAGAATGCTGGGTCTGCTGCCAGCATTCATTTACACTGGCCAGCTGTGTAGGTGCTGAGTGCCTCCTGATACCAGGCAAAGCCACCGTGCCCCGCTGCTTCCTGGGGCACTGCTGGACCTGGCTGGAAGCCCCACAATGATGTTTTCTCTGTGCCTGGTTTTCCAGCTGATTACATTCCAGAAGCCAAAGAGAAAATAAATACATTCATAAAGTTAAAAAGAAGGAAGAAAGAAGGAAAAAAATATTGGAAGTACCCAATGCAAGAGGTTTTGTTTAAATCCCCCACACTTAAATGATTATATGATATTTTATAATTGTGTAACAGGTTGAGATCCAGCACAGCACTCATACAGCAAATGCTCCATGGGACTGCACTGCACTGCAGGCCAAGCCCAAGCTTAAGTGGATAGAAATATTCCTCACTGTTTACCCCTTACAGTGTATCCCAGATCTGGGCCTCAAATCCTTGATCCATCCACTTCTTAGTTAATTGCACCAAATAATACACATTCAGGAAGAGGAACTGAGATCCCTTTTTCTTTGGGAGCTGAGGATAATGGTTCCTATTGAATTCTACAAATGTCCTCTCTGGATTTGAGATTGATTTATTTGGCTCACAGCTGTTTGGTGTTTGCTTTCCATAATGTTTGTATGATCAGACTTGACCATCTGAAGTATCTGCAGGAAGTGAATTAGTGGAAAACTTGAGGAAGCACATTTCAACTTAGACTTTAAATGATACCTTCTGGATGTATTGGTTCACAGATTCAGCACTGAAGCAGAGCCAAATCAACCCTAGGCCTTTTCACCAGTCTCCATGCAGCACAATCCAAATTCACTTGTCAGTGACCCCAACCAAAAATTAAAAGTGTCCATTCCACTAAGAGAGTGGAATGAGTTGTAATTGGAATGCATTCATTGAGAAAAGAGGCAAATTTCATCCAAGCCTTATGGGCTTGCTGCAATCCTGACTGAGGCTGCAGGTAATATTTCCTGTGGGATTGTGCACTCCAAGATGTGGTATGCACCCCATGCCTTCTTCTGCCTCTGTCCCCCACTTCCTGTGCTCCCTCACATTCCCACTGCTCCTGGTGGGATGTGGTGAGAACAGATTTAAAACTGTCCCCCAACCTTCTTTGCCAAGCCAACAGAGGAACAAACCAATGCACATCAGAATAGCATTTGGTGGAAATAACAGCTCTGGTACATAACAGCTCATCCAGTACTAATCAACAAAATTGATTTGATAACTGTTGGTGCAGGTACAAAACTGAACAATTAACTCTGAGGTTAATAATAGAAGTATATTCCACATACCTATTCTATCTATGGATCTGAGAGCTTGAAAACAGCTGTGAGTTTTAAGCAGATTATTTACTTTTGATTAGAAACAACGTTTAGCTTAGCATCCATGGATTCAACAGTTAGCATCCTTGCTGGAATGCAGAATTGTGCCAAATAATCTTTTCTTTTACAGTGCTAATGCTCATGGCTGGGGTGGATCAGGTGGTTCCAAACTGGGTTGCTCTGTGGTGGTGTGTTAGCTTTATGTTTGAAAAGTTTATGAAATAAACTGGCTGGACATCAGAGTACTCACTTTCATCAACAACAATGTTTTGTTCTGTTTTTAAATGTTCTCTAACTGTGGTTTTCTGGCTGCCTCTGCAAAGTCCCATCAAGAATACAATTTTTCTGCTAGATTCTTGAACTGATAGTTATCACATGGGATTTTCAGACTGTAATTTTTTTGAAGAGTTTATTGCAGCCAGACAATAACTGTCACCTATATTTAGCAAAAGTCAGTCCCTAAACTCTTCTGAAAATCTCAGCCTTTCCAATGAAGTGAAAATTTGGGTTTCTGAACCATCCAGCTGCAATTATTTTACAGAGTAACTGTGCATGACAATGTATAAAGGGCAAATCTATGTACATTTTGTGCACTATTGGTCTTCTGGCTGCAGAAGCATGGCATTGGTGCAAAGAATTTGGGCAGCTAGCTGGAAAATTTAATCCTGTATATTTTTCTAAAAATAAAGTTTGTTCTTTCAAGACATAGAATTAAACAGTATGAAAATAATTCTTACATTGAAAGTATGTCTCTCTATGCCCCTTTTCAGAGATTTTCTTCTGATTTATAATTCCTTATATTCCATATTTATATTGATTTAAAATTGTACTTGCATATTCCTCCTCTCATAAATATTGGACATGAATTTGTGCTGAGTTACCAGAGAACCAACACTACAAAAGAATGGTTTGTTTTGTGTCTTGCTGCAGAGAGGAGTGGTTAATATGGCCCCCAAACGCAAGAGGTTGTGAAAAATAGGATTACAAAATCCAAACTGGGTGCATTGAAGTTTTTTGCAGAATGAAGGCCTGCCCAGAACCACAGGTTTTTGCAAGTTCTTGCACTCATTCTCTCCTTCTAGTCTGACTTGTGTCCAAAATAAGGTGCCAGCAGTCAGCAAGTTCTGTGTATCTCGCAGAAGCACTAACTTGTTGGCTGAGTGATGACTCCAGACTCAGCATTCCCTCAGCTCTCACTTGTGGCAGGGATTGCCAAAGCTAGTGGGGAACCAGATAAGGGAGGAGGAACAAGCACCAAGTACTCCTTTGGATTCCTTTTGAATTTTTGAGCAGTGACACATCATAGGGCCTTGTGTTCCTTAGATAGCCTAAGGCTGTGCCTCTGCTGAGGGAGAATGCAAAGTCATTATTTCTCACTCTCCTTTCAAGCATGAAATTAAAAACTCCCATGTTGTGTGAGCATTTAAGAGTCTGTTACTGCAGCAGGAATCATGAGTACCAAGATCACCTTTATTCAGGACCTGGTGGAATACTTGGTGAGCAGAGTGGCTATAGCCTGGGGATCTCCTGGATTTTAAAGGAAAAGGCAGGATGAGAGCAGAAGGATTGTGGTTCTGTTTTTTAGAGAAGGTTAAGACAGTGCTCTGGCACGAAGGAAGGGAGCATGAACTCCTGGAGACACCTCTGCCCAAGCACTTAGTGGGGCAATTCCTTAGGTGTTGTCTGAGCCTCCCCGTGTCTGCTGGCTCTGCTTTGTTTGTGCTGGTGCCACAGGGGAGTGTGCAAAGCTGCATCCAAACCAGCCTGGTCAGCTGGGGTTGTGGATGAAGGCTTGGGAAAAAGCAACCCACTTTAAACAAATTCCTCCATGATAGATGTGGGGTGGGCGAAAGCATCCCAGGAAAGTGGTGGATATGTTTATTTGGCAAGAATTCATTCTAATAGTCCCAAGACACTCATGGTACTTAAAATCCAAACAGAAGAGTAACTGTCACATGTAATCCCATCACCTTGATTTTAGGACATCCCTCCAACCTGCTAAATTTACTGCTTTTCCGGTCATTGGTCTATCTGGGAATCCTTTTCAAATTCACGTGAGTTTTATTAAATGTTGGGTAATATGTGACCCCATCAAGTGAATGCAGTGTCCACTTGGGAGACTTTTGTTCTATTCAAACCTTTGTTGACAATGCAGCCAGCTCTGCTCGGGGCTGCCAGGGGGGCGGGCAGCCGGGGCCGAGCGCGCTTTGATTGATTTGCACAATAGGAGCGAAAATATTCCCGAAACTCTTGAGATCACTCAACCCTTCCTGCCAGACTTCCATGAAATATAACATGCAATCAATTTAGCTTACAGCCAAATTCTCCCCTTTCAGCCCCCTCCTTCCTTTGGTGTGTCAGCGAAGATAAATGAAAGAAGCAATAAGGAGTACAAACAGCAGTAGCCACGAAAGCAGCAATTGCTTGTGTAGGGGGGACTCATGGTGCCAGGCCAGAGCAGAACCCACAACAACTTGACCAAACACAGGAATGAATGAAAGGTCCTTTTGAAAGGGCAAAAGAAAGACCGCGTTGACCTCTTTGCAGAGAGAGGAAACTTCAAAGGCTTTACAAGAGTTAAAAGACCCAGTTACACGCAGCAAAAATGACTTGCACTGGATGCTAACACAGCGAAACTAAACAACCTCACAGTAAGAGATAGAGCAGAAGGTGGGGTGGAGGGGGGATATTTCCTCTAGTCACTGGAAAAATGTGGAAAAGGCTAATTCTGTCTCTTTGGTGTTAGGTGTAAGGTTCATTTGAGAGCCATACATAGGAGGAAAACAGAAATTTAGACAGAACTCTTAACAGGCTTTGGAAAAGTCAGGCACGTGTTTTAATTTTTCTCATCAAGAAATGTTCTCATCACGTGCTTCTTTTGGAAACATTTGTCAGTTCCTTAGGTATGACAGAAAATGTGTCTGAGGAACTTAGAACTAATAAAACTGTGTATTTAACAGAGGAAGCTTCTGAATGATCCAAGCATTGCATATGATTTATGAAAACTGCACTGAAAGTGCTAATAGCCTGAGACAGTTGCATTCTGCAAGGTTTTACTTGCTCAACACAGCTTGGAAGGCATTTGGTCACGTGTAGTTTTATGCAAGAGAGAGGCTGCTGGCTGCAGGGACATTGTTTGTGCTGGGGTTGAGCAAGTGCATAAAACCTTTTGCTAGACAGCAAGGTCTGTCTCTGAATTCCAAGGATTTGAGAGCAAGTAAGTCACAGCACTTCAATGAACAAAGACTTTCCTCTTTAATCTGCTCGAGTTGGGAAAGATAAGACCTCAAATGGAATCTACTTCAAGACTAGATTACACATTAAGATAAGCATAATATGATAAGGACCAACTGACACAGCTTCTGTAAGGGCAAATTGTGCAGCTCTATCTTTCAAGAATTCCATGTGAAAAGTGCATGAAGAGATGAAATGTATCTTTCTAACATAATTTAAGTGGAATTTCAAGAAACTTCTGACAGGACCCTTTATGAGAGGCTCTGAAATAAAATAAATAGCAAGCTATGCTGCTCACACCTATAGGACACTTGGAATTCATAGCAAAAAGCCAGTTTTAAATTAAAAGAGTCATGAGAAAACATATCAGATTTCTGTTTATTATTTGAATTACTTTGAAAAAAGAGTTTTAATGCAATTTGTTAACAAATTATTCTGGATCAGTAACAACTAAAAAGGACCATTAGGCACTCCTAAAAATACTTGTATTTGCCCAAAACATTCATCCTTCCATCCATCTATCAGCATTCTGGCAGCTGAAAAGTACTATGCATTAGAAAATATAATAAAATTCTCATTATTGTAATGGACTTTGATCTAACATGGTTCCCTGAGGAACCAGATATGAATCACTGAAAGTATTACAGCTTAATGAATATGCCTTTCCAAAATAAACTAACAAAGAGACGGATTAAAGAAATTCTTTATAAAAGTAATACCTCACTGTAATAGTGATTTAATAGAAAACTGCAAATTATACATTCCCTGTTGCACCACTGTTCAGTTTTAGATGCTTCAATTTAAATGAAGATGCTATACAGAGAAAGCCTCTAGAGAAGAATGACAAGCCCTGTCAAAATTCTGTGAAGATTTGCTTGAATGATTACTCCAGCTACAGGCATCTGACATATAAAGATGAGGTTAGCAAAATAGCAGACAAAATACACTTTCATAAATTAAGCTTTGGAGTGCCCACATTCAGAATTCTGGCTTACCAGATGCAGGATCAATCTTTTTCAGCATGAGAGAGAGGATCCTATTTTCTTGAAAGCCATTGATGTTTTCTTTTGCAGCTACCTTCTGCAGACTTTTTACAAAATAGTCCAGGTATCCCTTTATCCACAGCCCATGCACAGAAAATGATTGGCTTAATGAGATTAAAAAGTGATTTCAAACACAAAATAATGGATGTCAATGAGGAGAGTAGCCATCCATTTCTTCCTGCTTTGCCCCACTGTATAAACATTTCAAGGCATCTGATTAAACTCAGATTCAATATGTTCAGGACATCTCAGTTAAAGGAAATACTTCTTTATTTAGTTTTAATAGTAGACAATTTGGAATTCATTGTCACATGTCCTCTGTGGCTCTTGTGTAGAAGAAGTTTTTAATTCAGGTTTTCAAATCTACATAGGAACTTTTCAGTTTTAGGACAACTTCTCAGTTTGGTAAGGATTCAGTCTTTCTTTCTTTCTTTCTTTCTTTCTTTCTTTCTTTCTTTCTTTCTTTCTTTCTTTCTTTCTTTCTTTCTTTCTTTCTTTCTTTTTTCTTTTTTCTTTCTTTCTTTCTTTCTTCTTTCCTTCCTTCCTTCCTTCCTTCCTTCCTTCCTTCCTTCCTTCCTTCCTTCCTTCCTTCCTTCCTTCCTTCCTTCCTTCCTTCCTTCCTTCCTTCCTTCCTTCCTTCCTTCCTTCCTTCCTTCCTTCCTTCCTTCCTTCCTTCCTTCCTTCCTTCCTTCCTTCCTTCCTTCCTTCCTTCCTTCCTTCCTTCCTTCCTTCCTTCCTTCCTTCCTTCCCTTCCTTCCTTCCTTCCTTCCTTCCTTCCTTCCTTCCTTCCTTCCTTCCTTCCTTCCTTCCTTCCTTCCTTCCTTCCTTCCTTCCTTCCTTCCTTCCTTCCTTCCTTCCTTCCTTCCTTCCTTCCTTCCTTCCTTCCTTCCTTCCTTCCTTCCTTCCTTCCTTCCTTCCTTCCTTCCTTCCTTCCTTCCTTCCTTCCTTCCTTCCTTCCTTCCTTCCTTCCTTCCTTCCTTCCTTCCTTCCTTCCTTCCTGCCTTCCTGCCTTCCTTCCTTTCCTTCCTTCCTTTCCTTCCTTCCTTTCCTTCTTTTCCTTCCATAATATTATTTTAGCAGAACTTTATATTTTGGTCAGCAATATTAACACTCTAAGGAATTTATACTCCTGTCTTTACTGATGTATAAGACCATATGTTTGGAATAAAATATATGTTCATAAATCACCATTTTTTAGAATGCCACTGATATCAAAGTCCAGAATGACTAAGACATTAATGGCATATTGTCTGTTGGGGTGGTTTCATTTTTCTCTGAATATATCAAACCAATAAAATGAGATGAATATTTAAGGTAAAGCTTTGGGAATGCCTGTAGTAAACTGCTGTATTCTTATTAAATATGACATGAAAATAAGAAGCTACCGCCTTCCATTCTGCCTTGGTGAGCTGTTATTTTGATACTTCCAAGTGGACAGGAATAAATGGTACATGCTTCAGCCTGTTGGCTCACAGTCACTGACTATTCTTACACGGATAACTGCAGTAGCATGAAGATTGATTGCCTTGGTGCATAGGCAGCAGCTGCCATTTACAAATGCCAGCCAGTGCTCCTCATGGGGATTTGTGATAGAGTACAGAAATAAGCCAGAATTACTTCCATTAGCTGAATACATGCCTTTTTTTCTTATTTTGCAGTCACACCGTGTCCCCATAATAATCTTTTTTAAAACACTAGCTGATTTTAAGCAAATTTGACAGAAGCAGTTGATATTTAAAAAGCAATAAAGTTCTTACAAATACCATCAAAATCAGTGATCAAGTAGAAGAGAAAGAAAGAGGTTTTTGAAGTGTCCTGTCTAAAGGAGAGGCTGTCACATGTATCAAGGGATGTATACAACCAAGAAATCTGAATGTTCAAAAACACCAGGATTTTGTCAGATGCAAGAAATGCTTTCTGTAGCCAGCCTGGCACATGTGTGTCAACTCCTGTCATCTATCGTCTTGTGATCACAGAGTTGTGCTATTTCTGTGGCAGCTTGGCACTGAAGAGGCAAGCCATAAACAAATTTCTCTCTTTCCATACAGTTGCAGTTCACTTGATTTAAAATTAGCGGCAAAATAATGACTTGGTGTCTTATTTAACAAGGTGAGGTCATGTTGGAACCATCACCCAAGTAGTTCTGTTTAGTTTGGAACCTGCTGCAGGGTTTCTAACAGTGTGGGTATCTGTGTGCCTATTGATATATGTGTGTGTATATATGTGCATACATTTTATATGGTGTATATCCTTTAACTAAGACTCTCAGGTTGGGAACTTTCTTCAGCATGTTTTGTTTTAAACAGCATATATTTCTGCTAGCTTTACTCACAGTGAATGCTATCCATTGGTGAGTTACTCCACTGGTTTTATATCAGATTGCTCAGAGATTAAAGAGCTAATCAGCAGGAGGCAAAAGTGCTGCCAAGTTTTTCAATTTTATCACAAAGTCTTGAGATATCTTTTTTTCTGTACCCTAGCTGCTGGGATAGTGGAAGTTTGTGAGAATCTAGGTTTCCATTAAAACTAGGGATTCTTAGTGGTAACTTAGACTTGCTAGCCTTCCAGGCTGCGGATCTAAGTTGAAAATATGAAGCAAATAACCTCAGAGGGTCAAGATATGAGAAGTCAAATATAAATATTTTTCTTTCCTGAGACATTCTCATAATGTCATATAATTTTCCAGTGTCAGTGATGAATGGATACGAATGTCAGAATTTCTTCCTCAAATTTAAAATGCTATGGGGTGACTTCAGCAAAGATGAAATATAGATGTTTGGTTTTCTTCATGAAGAGATGGATCAGCATAAACAATATGTGGGGCTGAAAGAACAACAGAAAGTACTTTTATATACTGAGCAGAAATATGGCCCTTCATCTATGACGCTTGTAAGAACTATTAATCTCCTGCCTGGAATCAGATTGCTGAAACTATCAGACTCCTTAGCAAGCACATGTCTCTGCTCATTCAAGACAAGCTTTGGTGTATGGTTTTCCTGATGGTGGTTTCACAAAACTTTGCGTTTCAGTGAAAGTGAGAAAAAGATTGAAAAGTTAGAAAGATCTACAAAACAAGGACATACCTTGTGTGCAGCCTAGAGAATAATAAAATGGCAAAGCAGTGATGGGAAAAGGGATTCATAACTTTGAAAAGAGTTCTTCCTTTTCATTGGATTTGGGGAAGGTCTAACCAAATTATACAATAAATAGAATTGCACCCTCATGAAATTAAGAAGACACACTAAACTTTAAGAAACAGTGTAATAAATTGCAGCAATCTAAGAACCTTCAGAACTTCACAATCAGAAGTAATGGCCTAAGAGAAACAACATATATTTTAAGAAACACAATGGATCAAAATCACAGACAGAAAACCAAGTTTAATGTAGGCAGCTTTAACTGTCCAGGAGCAACAGTTTTCCTCTGCTGTGAAGGGTATTCTGGACGAGGCCACCTAAAAAGACGTTGGAACCAAACCGTTAAACAGAAGGTAATCAGCTAGTGAAAAAATCCCCAGAAACTCTCCGTCATTTCCCTCTCACTTGTTATTCTGCCTTTGGCTCAGCCCCAAAATAAGCCATGTTTCCTGAGATATAGCTCTCCATGGCTCCTGATGCTGTGTCTCTTCTCTCTCCCCAATGGATACTCTCCCCAGTGAGAGTATCACATGGATATCCTCTTTTGCATTTTTTATAGCGTTTGCATCTCTAGCTGTAAAAGATTAAATTAAAAGACTATTTGACCTGCCTTTTGTGGTCAGTGCCACTCTAGCAAGCAATACATCACTGGAGGAATGTCAACTTCATGACCCATTACTCAAATGAGGCGCCAACTAGGAAGAGTGAGCTGAGAGATCCAAGAGTTTTAAATTTATTGTTGTGATACAGCTAAAAATGAAAAACCCCACCCCTCTTATAGAATGTGGAGTGGGAGGCAGAGGCAAGAAAGAGTAGGAAGTCTCTCAGGTCAATCAAAAGCTTTAAATAATGTGATTCTGGCAAGCAGGGCTTCTTTGCACACAAGATAACTAATTTTGCTGTTTTGACTTTCCTCCTAAAAACGACAAGATGTTTTAAATCCTGCTTTAGTACGGCTTTAAGATTTCTGGGCAGATTTGCAGCACCAGACTGGGTTTGGATGGATGAGGACATACCATTCACTCCACTTTGTGTGATAAATTGTTAGGAAAAGGTTCTTCACCCAGAGGGTGGTTGGGAACGGGCACATGTGCTCACAGCACCAGCTTGGCAGAGCTCAGGAAGTGTTTGGACAATGCTCTCAGGCACATGGTGTGACTCCTGGGGTGTCCTGTGCAGGCCAGGAATTGAACTCAGTGATCCTGGTGGGTCGCTTCCAGCACAGAATATTCGGTGATTACCCTGATCAGTTTGTGACTCAGCTCCTAACCTGCTGCAGTTTCTCTGGACAAATTGTTTAAGTTGGCTCTTATTTCAGGGCAAACAGTTGGGACAACTTAAACTTCAGAATTTTAATTTTACTGTCCTGTACCTAGCACAGTGTGGCCAATCTTCCTGCTTCCAAACTTTTTTCAGCCTTAGGTCTTCCTCATGTCTTTCCTGCAGCCTCACTCTCCCTTGTGGTCTTTGTTCCTCTTTCATTCTTACTTCCATTCGGCTTTTCCATAAAGGTTTCTTTTCTTCCACCTTTTAAAAATTGCATGTCCTACTGACTCATCTCTTCTGGGCCACTCCTCCAGGTATTCATATCCTTGAAAGAAAACGGGGAAGGAAAGAACTAAATTCATGGCAGACATGGACTCTGCTGGTACACTCTAACACTATTGCCCCACTCAGTCTGATACATCTTCATTAACTTCATATTCCTGCAGTATGGGTATTTTGAAGGATTTATGTAGCTAATTATAAGTGAGATGGATATTAAAAAAGCCCCAAGACTGGCATGTGATTCAGGATGCTACTAGAAGATAAACAGGGAGGAGGGGTAATAATAACTGTAAGCCAAGACACAGCATTTCAGGCTTTAATGTAGAACCTGAAGCAGTTGGTTCTGATGAAGAAAGGCTGAAATATAACATTTGATGTAGTCAGGGGAAGATCTGTTTGTGCCATTGACAATCCTCTTTTGTGGGGCCTGATGAAAAAGTACAACCACAGGAGGCTCAAAAGTAAGGCATCAAAAGGATGAGCAAAGGACAAGATTTCAGTTTTTCTCTGGCATGTGACATGCAATATTATGGAATGTTTTAGTATGGAAGAAATTCCAGAAATCCTCCAGGACTTAAAAAAACAATAAATGAGTTCAGGGCTGCTCTGTGTTACAATATTCTCTTTTAAGTATGTAGAGTTTCACAGCTTCTGCAGTGCCAAAGATTTTTTTTTCCATAAACTTTGCATTTGATCTTATGAAACTAAAACAATGTATTATCTCACTTACATGAACACAGGAAAATATAGCTACACAAGGCATGTATGAATTAGCTGATCAGACTTTTGAGGGACCCCAGCCCCATGGAATGGAGAAATACACCGTCTGTGCCAAATTCTGCCATGAATGACTCTGCTGCTGCCTGAAGCAGTTATGATAGGATTTTGAGGGGTAGGAGTGAACTGAATTCAGACTGCTGATAGAAATGTCTCATTGTACATGTGTAAGGGTTCCCATCTCTTCTTCCTCATCACTTCTCCTATGGCCCTTACTTGGATCACAGTCCCAGTGCAGCCATTGCTGGGCCATTCTCCTGAGCTGCTAAGGACTCCTCTGTGCTCATTTGGGACATGCCAGCATTTGCCAGACTTTCCTGTAAGACTGAGGCTTTTGCTGCTTGGGAAAAAAAGGCCAATTCATAATGTTTGACTGGCATCTAGAAAACTTCAACTATGAGAGTACTATTCTGCTAGTAATAATGATAATAGTAATGATAATATTATTGGTAGTACATTTTCCTATTACATTATAGTACTAAAATATATTATTATATTTTTTATTATTACAATAATTTACATAGTTTTGCTGCAGTGAAACCAATTCATATATAAATGTATATAAAGAGGGAAACACTTTTTAAAGCTTAGTTTCATAGCTGCTGAAAATGGCTCATTTTTCCAGGCTCTGTTTTTTTGGAGGTATAATCCCCAGCACAGTAGTAAGCCAAGACACTGTAGGCTGGAAACAAAAGTATATGACTCAAAAGAAAGGCTCTCATTCATGGCAGAATTACTGCAGCAGCTCACACTTCTGTGCTGGGACAAAGCAACCTCCAGAAGGGTGTGATCTTGGCTGAGAAGAAACAGTCTAAGTGCAGTCCTCCCCCAGGTTTGGTTTGCGGTGTCTCAGGGGCTGACAGAAGGTCAGTTCCTCTGCAATAGCTCACCCTGCCCCGAGGAGCTGTGAAAGCTGTGTAGGGATACTCCCCCAGCCACAGCCACAGAGGAACAGGCTGTTCACACACAGGCTCGCTCAGGCAGAGCTCCCAAAGCAGCTGCCAATGCTCCTTGCTCTTTTGGCACCTAGAATCCATTTTTTTTTAGCAGTACCCTGTAGCAGGTATGAAGTGTATCTGAGCATTGCAATTCATAATGCCACAGAAGGGGAAAAAAACTCTTAAAAGTGATGGCAAGAAGTGGAATACTTACCTTAAACATTAGCAAAATAATTGTCTATGTGCACTATATATTGTGTGATTTATAGGATGGCTTCATGAGAGATCAAATGAAACCCTGGGGTGAATTGCACTCCAAAAAGATCAAAAGTTGGATTAATGAACTAGAATTCTTTACCTATACCATTTATAGGATTCCACTGGACAGAGAGGTCCCTTTTGATGCTAAGAGCCCAACGTATATATATTTATATTTTAATCCACTGTGTTTTACATATTTTATATAATGCAAATTGCATATTTATACACAATTATTATGATTTATTACAGTTCCCCCCAAACATGCCAAATGCTTTAGGTACACTTCCACTTACACACAGCTCTCTGTTTCAAAGAGTTTAGTAGCTGGAAACTTAAGTTTGGAAATGTCTGCACTCAGGTATGGCTCTGCTCACTTTATGTGCAGGAGTGTTTGCAGGGTTGGGCCCTGTGCAAACAGCTGGAGTATGGATATTGCAGTCCTAAAAATCAGGACTCTCAGACTTATTTCAAGATCATTTTTGTTACCATTTTGAAATATAATAATCAATAGATTTAATACTCTTCAAATTTAACTTTGCTTGGAGGTTACTCAGGGATATAAACCTGGGTGGGGAGTACTCTGGGAATATCTAAATTTTTCCTCTCCAAAACCCATATCAAGTATGCAGTAGTGTGAAGGGGACCTGAAACCCCTTCTGAAAGAAATTACTTTGGCAGGAGTGTGCTGGAATATGGCCATACGTATTTCTGTGGGGAGCCTTCTCTATGGAGGTTGTGGTAGGACTGAGCATGGATTTACAAGAAATTCCCATTAGTGCTTTGATTGCTATGGCTGAGGCAAAATGGGGGTTTCTTCAGTCCTAAGGGTAACTGTGGGGGTAATCATCTTTAATTTATCTTCCTCAGAGAGTGATGTGGCTCCACAAAATGTGATACCAAGAGCCACATGCCATTTTTCACACAGAATCCCCTTTGTTCTCCACCCAGAGAACCAAAATACGCCATGTGCTGTCCACAGAGGCCACTGGGTCAGTCTCCTCTGAGAGTGCCACTAGACCAAAGCTGGTGCTGCTGTGCACCATAAATGCTCTCCAGAAAGGCTTTTTGGACAGGCCTAATGGGTTTTTGGGGATGAGGGCACAGCTAGTCCCCCAGGCTCAGTCCTGCTATGGCAGCTGGTGATTGCAGGGGCACCACCTCCCGCCCTGCCCACCCTTGCTGGGCCTTTCTAAATGTTCCTTTTTCCCCAAAGCTAACCCAAATAAACACAAGTATCCATAATGATGATGAATGCCCACCAAAGGCTAAAATAATGTGCAAGTTTCTAATTTGTTTTTAAATATAGCGATTTTATTTGTGAGGTTTTTTGTGCAAGCCTCTCAAACACCATTAAACTCATACTCAAATATTTACAATGTGTTTATACTTACCGTGTTCACCTCTGAACAAATTGTTTGACCTTATTTGCAAATGTGTTACGAGAGCCCCCAATGACAGATGATCTTTCATAGGAAATCACAACACGAAAGTGAAATTGAAGCTATGCTGCTGCCCTGTGCAGTGTATCAAAGCGCTCTGATCTCCCCAAAACATAAATTTGCTGCACAGCCACCCTGGCAGAGCCTGGGTGGGGATGGAGGAGGGTCCTCCTTTAACCTCTGGAGCACAGACCCACACTTCAGGGGTCAGTTTACGCCATGCGAGATGAGGGCGTTTGGCGTCCCAAACCTGCGGGGCTGATGCTGCCCAGTCACTCAAATCACATAATTAATGTGCTCCTGGCTTCCAATAATAAACAATCCTGATGCCTACTCTCTACAGCCAAACTTCCCGGCCTAAATAAACAGCTTTTGGCTTAAAAATGGGCTCTTATCCAAAATGAAGGTTTCCATCGATCAACCAATCCTGCTGTGAGTTTGTGCTTTCATGATTGGTGGGGGGACAGCAACTGGTTTAGTTTCCCACTGATTATGTTAAGATTGAGAGTGTGGGACTTATTAAAGAATTATTTATGTTTCTGTACCTATAAATTTTATGCTGATGCTTGCTCACATTATCTCCAGACACAGTAGTCACACTTAAACCATGGCATTTCAGCTAAATATTATCATGCTTACAGAACTAATGGAAGGTATGGAAAACATGAAGTAAGAATTAAAAGAAAATTAGGATAATTCAAATTACATCTTATTATAACTGAATGGCTAAAAGACAGTCATCAAAAAGCAAAAGGGGGCATACTCACCATCATGTATCTTACCCCACTGAGGAATTTGCAAGAACATTAGCAAAAAAGTTTCCACTTTGTCAATAAAATGATTTTCTCAGACTCTTGTTGCTCAACAGTCCTACCACCTGAGCTCTTAATAAAAGGGTTGCACTGCAGGGAAGTGTCTTCTTCCTGAGGTAACACTGAGGCACCTTATTGGGTGAGAAAAATTGAGAGGAGATCCTTCTAACCTGGTGACCCAACCCAGGCCTTCCACCCACAGATTTTATGTTGAACTGTTTCTGTGGGTATCAGTGAAGCTGCTGCAAGTCAGCAATCCTGATTTACAATATCTGTGTCCAATAAAAGAATCAGGGCAATTACAGTTCTTCGAACGGGAGCCTAAGCAATGTCTGTTCCCAGTTTAGACACAGTCTAGACATCATTCCTCAGCCATCCTAAGGCCTTTCTGGAAGGACAATATTTCATAGTCATGTAATCATCAGCCCTTTGTTGACATGACCAATAAGAAAGTCAATTGGTGTCAGCTGTAGTGGTGATTTTGTGATGGGAACATCTGTCCTTTTTATTCCTGATGAAACTCAGTCTTGGTCACTGTTAATTGGGCAAGGATGAAAGCTCCAGATTCTATTACCAGTCCTTTGAGTAAACTAGTTACTCATAATTTTTTCACATAGTTTATCTCCTTTGATTTGTAAAATTGCTTCCACTTGATGCTTTGTATCCAGGTGCCTTTTGAGCAATAATAAAACTTTGAAGCAAGCCCCTGACAAATCCAAGTATTCCTTTCTACCTATCCTGGTAGTTTAGATAATGCTGTTTCTGCCTCAGACCTTCATGGTCCTTTAATTTTTCATGTCTGTTAATTAATCATTCTGACACAGAGTTCTGCCACACCAAAAAATGTTGTAAATATCCTATATATAGATCTCAACTAGGACTGGCAACTAGGGATTTCTGCTTTGTTCTTTTATCGCACATATGTTTCACTTTGATGTAAACATTGTTTCAAAAACAGTAAAAAGAGCTTTTTCATGTTATGCATAGATTATTCCATAAACATATGCATCCTGTCAGACACAGTAATAATTAGAAATAGCTGTAGTTTCATTGCTAACTCCATAATACTTCAAACTGCTTAGATTTTTAAAAAGTAAAAATCAGATGCACGACTTTGATTCTGGGTAGAAATTGTTTAAATTTCAATTAATTTCTCTGCCAGTAGGACTCATTTAATGTTTCTAAGAAATAAATAGCAAGCTCAATAAACTCACTACTCACTGAATTTTATAATTCTACGACAGTAAAATTTCACATACGGAATTCATCTGGATGAAGGATTTGAAGTGTTTTAAGGATAGAATTCAGAAATATTCCTACAACATAATTGATATTTTGTTGGTCAGTAATATCTTTTACTATCCAGACAAACAGATGATATATATAAACCTCTGTTGCACCATACAGTCCCAGTCAAAGAAAAATTTAACAATAAAAATTATGAAATTAAAAACTATGAAATTAAAAACCTTTCAGAGGGAGGGACACATTTAAATGAGTCTTATATCCCATGCAGATACCTGTGGGGATAACAAGATTGGAGACCTCTTATTTTATTTATAAAAATCATATATACAATTATATTTAATTAAACATCTCTCAGGCTGTGTTAGATGGTCTCTTGCTAACAAAGGCAAAGTTTAAAGTTGTTATTTGCTCTTACACCTGCTCATGCATTGAATTTGGCTCTTCTTTCCACCTTAGATAGCAAGTACAGCAAGGGAACTAACCATGAAGAAAAAAACTGAGGTTTATTTAAACTTGGCTGTCACAGGCAGCAGCAGATTAATTTTCATCGTATTTCATGGATGGGACTCAAACCCCAATGAACTCAACAAAAATATCCACAATGCAAGCAAGATGGATTGGGCATTTGTATAGTCTGGTGCTAGAGCTGAGTCTGGCAGCAGGGAAATCCTCTTGGGCACCCTTGAGACCTCTGTGAAAGGCGGCAGTGGCACATGGCACTTGTCTCTTGGCTGCCCAGCTCCGGGAGGGCTGTGCCTCAGCACAAAGCCAGAGGCAGAGCCACCCTGAGCTGGCTCCACCCCGAGGTACCGAGGCAGGGGTAGGAGGGCTCTGTCAATGGCCAATTGTGTCCCCGGCCAGCTCTGCATCCTTCACTTCCAGCCCCACGATTTCCCCCTGCCTCTTCTATAAACAAGCTTTTCAGGAAAATTCTGCTTTGCAAGGAGTGGTGCCAAGTGACATGCTTAATGAACTGTGTTACCCTGGGTAATTAAGAAGAGCTAAACCTGAGGTTTGTTACAACAGCTTACTACAGAGCTATTACTGTGTAAGTATCAACAAAATCATTGCCCACCGATCGTACTCCAACCTTTATTTTTGAAATATATTAAATGAGCTATTGCTAATGCTAATGTCTCTGAAGATTAATTAAGAGTGCTGGAGAGGAAATTTTTTTAAAGTACAGATCAAGAAGTAACATTTTCCACCAGATGTTTCTAATGTAACTCTAGGAAACCAAGTGTCATATCATCTAAAAATTAGATTTGGCTCAGTGGGAATTTCCACTATGATTTTATTTTCTCCAAAATTATACCAGCTATTAAAGAACATGCAAAAAAATGGGGGTTTTTTGGACAACACTGTGGCTATAGATTTTATTAGATAGATAACAGATAATCTGACTTTTATGAATCTCACAGTGCACCTTTGACTTTGGTGTATTTGAGATAACATCACATCCATCACAAAGAGCCCGGCAGAGATGCTTTCTCTTTAATTTTGCCTGTGACAAACACAAGATCTGGTCTTCTTCCTCTTCTCCCCTCTGAGGCTAAGGAAATTATTTTTGCTCACTATTCTATCTTTCAAATAAAAAAAGTATTTCTGCTATCAGGTATGCACTGACATTCCCCCAAATCAGCATTTTGTACTAGGAAAATTAAATATTGTTAAAATGATTCCTTCTACTGCTTAGTGCTCCACTGCAAGTGGTGCCAAGCCTGAAAGGCTAAACTAGAGTTTTTCCAGCTTGCTAAGCTGAGTCATCTGACCTTCTGTGTTCGAGGCAGCAGGATAAAGAGTACTCCACCTCTCCAAACTCTCGTGCTTTTATGGCCAAATGAAGTTGTGATTCAAATACAAACAGGTAACGGGACCCCAAAATTTAACTAAGTATCTTAATAGATAAGTGGATAAACCCTGATTACATGTTGCCCATGGCCCATTGTTCATTGTTCAGAAATAAATGCCCCTTGCAATCCCTCAGCAGTAATGATATCAGCAATACTTATCAGAGGGAGACTGATGCCTTTGTACAAATGGCGCTGATAAAGGACTTACAGAGCAGAGAACAATTCAAGCAAGTGGAAGGAACAAAGAAGTGCATGGCTTATCTTTTGTGGCATTTTCCATGGCTTCAGAGTATCTGACAGTGGAGCCAATGGGAATATATATTTTCCATGATAACAGTTACATATGTGGCTTGCACTTTCGATGTCTGTGCTGGAGCACGCTCAGTCTCCTGTCTGCTGACGCAGGGCAGGGCAACTCTGGCATATGGGATCAGCCACCACTTCAGCTATCCTGGCCTCAGAGTGACAGGTGATTTAAGGTACTCTCTTAGGATGGTTCTTTTCCACAGCTGAACCTATTTGCCTCCCGATAAATATCTCTCTCTCTCTTTTTTTGTGGGTTTTTTTTTGGTTTTTTTTGTTTTGTTGATAGTCACCACAGTTCCCAATCCCAAAATAGGAGCCATAGCAGAAACCCCACGATCTCCATTTGTCACAATTCCGTTTTGCTAGACCATTGTTTTACTTCATTCACACCATGGAGTATTTCCTGCAAGGAAATACTAGACTTTATTTTAATCTTTATTTTTATGTGATGGCCCCTGTATTATGTGCATCAATATCTCTCTGCCTGCCTTTCTATCACCAGTTTGTAAAGATGGACTTGGGACTAGAGCCTGTATTGCTGATACCTTAAATAATCCTGCCTCATTTTCTTTGTCTACAACAAAAGAATTGAGATCACTGGGAATGATTCTTACTTCAGTTACACTACCTTAAAACAACAGAGCTTTTATATTTTCTTGTGTATCAAAACCTATTCTTGCTCTTTCTGCTTCTACCTTTGCTGCCTTCTTTCCCACCCTCTTTTACTTTCTGTCACTGTAAGTTCTTTGCTATGCTTACTAACACCATATTTGAACCTGTGATGGCTTGCTTTTTCTGCCTTCAAAATATTTGAAGCAAATTTACTGTTAATGCTCTCTGAATTTAAGTTTGCAACAGCTCCAGAATAAGCTTTCTGAATTTTACATTGTGGTAAAGCAGTTTCAGAAGAGCAAAGACAAGCCAAGAAGCATTCTATAAGGGAACCTGGACTGAAATAATAATGATTCCTTGGTCTTAGCTGTAACTCTTTATAGCAAAACACTGAAGAAAATGAAGCACAAGGAACAGCCTTCCAGTGTTCATTGGGTGGCCACTTGTGAAAAAGAGTTAAAAAAATGGGAGTACTCTGGGAATATCTTGATTTTTCTTCTCAAAAGCCATACCAAAATGCAGTGGTATGGAGGGGACCTGAAAGCCCTTGTGAAAGAAATTGCTTTGGCAGGAGTGTGATGGAATATGGCCATCCATGTTTCTGTGGGGAGCCTTCTGTGGGGAGCTTGTGGCAGGGCCGGGGATGTTAAGCTGGGAGTCAAGGGGAAGCTCTGATAGAACCTGTCTGTGACCTCTCTATTGTTGATCTGTTCATCCCCCAGCCTGGATTGCACCTCACCCCAGGTGCAGCCCCTGGCACTTGGCTTTGTTGGATGTCATGAGCTTCCCATGGAGTGACTTACCAGGATTGTCCCAGTTCCTCTGGATGACATCCTGGTTTTCAAACCTGTCACTCTATGAAAATGGGGAGCCTCAGTGCTGCCTGTGACTATGTGAACTATGACTTCTATCTCCTGGCTGACTTCATACAATATGTTGCCTGCAGAACCAGCCATATTTTACATTTGGATCAGGAATTTAAAGTGCAGTTAATAGATATGGAGGTAAATGGAGGGTATCTCTGGTTGGTCTTCCAGGTATGGTTCTCGCTTTGCTGAAAGGAATGAACTGTGGAAACTTCATCCCATTTGCTTTTTCAGGTGGGTCTTAACTTTTCCAAGCAGCTGTCTGCAATATGTGTGGCCCCATATCTCATGAGAGGCATTTTTGATACCCTCTGAAGTTAAGGTTTCAAAAAATGTTATTGAAAAAACGTCCCTGCTAAGAATATTTTTTCTTCGAATAGTTATAAAAAGGGAAACCCATGCCCTGAATTTGAAATCCACATGTTACTTTCCATGTGGTTCACACATGTGTAACATAGGCATGTTTTTATGAATCGTTTGTATATTCCTTAGCCAGACTTCTGTGTTTAAACAAATGTGGAAACAACACAATACAGCTGTATTAGGAATTTTTTGTTCATAAGTAGGATCTATAGATTTTTAAAGCTACACTTCCAGCAATAAAGAAATTGTCCATATTACTGGAATGTACTTCATATCTTGATAAAACATTTCATTGCTTTGGTCTGGAAAAAAAAGACCTACGTACTTTATAACTTGGTATTGCAAGGGTTAGTAATAGTCAGGGGTGATTATTCATTACTAAGATATCAAAACAAGCCTGCCTACCTGGCAAGAAGGTTAATTCTGATGCTGTTTCCAAAATTATTAACATCTTATTAAATGAACTGTTTCAGAACTTGGGACAGTTGAACACTAAAAAAGACTGAAAAGTGAAATACAGAATAAATGGTCTTTATTGGCAGTTCCCTTCAAACATTTTTCTACTCTTCTCTTTTCTTTTAGACCGTGAAAGGAATAGCTTTGGATGGTTGCAACAGCATATGAGAAATGGCCTCATTTCTTGTACTGGATGATGTAAAATATTACTTCCTGAATTACTGCACTCTGAATCATCCAAGAAGCAAATACCAAAAATCTGAACACATAACTGCTTGCCAAAATAAAGTGCTGAATTTGGACAGTGTGAATTTCAGGTGTCAGATGTAAGATGGTCTACAAGATAAATGATCTACTGTCTGCTCCACTCTAATTTGATGAAAAGACGAGTCAAGTTCAAATTCTATATTGCCAATACAAAGAAAATTAACTGGCTTTTACTGGCACATCATTCAGTCTTATTGCTGCCTCTCAGACACAATGAAAAATTGTGTCTGCTCCCACTATGACTGCTTGGAAAAGAGTAATTTCTAAGCCTCTCAAACGGGTGCCACACTCTACCTCCCCTACAGTGCCTCTGACTGTGCTGCTGATCCTGATGTTTCTTCTCTGCTTAATTCATGTAAAAAGCAGGACACCCAACATGTTCATCTCCAGGTTTGGTATATAGGAAAAAAATTCGTATCCCCTTTTCATCTTATTTTCCCACTGGGAAGATAGTACTGAACTTATTCTCCTGTGGGATCCTTCATGAAACTATTACAGAAGCATCTTGCACAGACATTGTTATTTTTGTTTAAGTAACATCTTAAAAATCTGGCTAAGATCAGATTTTCAAAAAAGTGAAAGTATTTTTCTGTAGAGTATAAAGTCAACTGAAAATATAAATGCTGATATGAGCCCAGTTAATAAGTTTCTATCACTAAAATAATTGGTAATTGTTCTAGGTGATTGAGAATTAAACATTCTTTTATTGAAAATTTTTGTTAACTAAATGATCCTGTACTCTATAGAAAGAAAAGAGAAAGCTCCTCTCACAAAATTACAGAGTCATAGAGCAACTGAAGCTAAAGTTAGAGTTTGCATTTACTTTCCACAAACTGAGCTTAAACAATAGTAAGTATTTGTGTCTAAAGGATGTGTCTGATGCTTTTTCACCATGCAGCACACCCTACATTTCACCAAAATTATCACTGACAGCTTTAGGAATGTGCAATTAACTGAAGGCATAAATAGGATGAATCCCATCCAAATGTGTAAAATTCAAATGTGTATTAAAATTATTGTAGAAAAAAATAATATGACTGGTTCAGTCGAGGAATTCTAGCCTTGCATGTGAATGATGGATTTTTCCATTCCAAAGCTGCATTATGCAAAAAAAGGGAATGAGAGAAAAAAGGAATGGAGAAAATTTTAAGACATCCAACAATTTTAACACATAGAAGCCTTCTCTGTGTTATTAATGCCCTTTTTTTACTCAACTTAAAAGATTTAGGACAGTTAAAAAAAAAAGCAGAAGAAAAGCCAAAGCATGTGATTTTAGAAATGTTCTGATTAAGTATTTTAACTTTTGTGGATAATTTTGGGGTTTTTTTGTGTTTTTTTTCCCTGAGCTACTGCCAAAGGTGATTGAGATTTTGTATTTCTTAGCCCGAATTTTTAGCCTGTGTTTTTTGTGTATTGATGCCATATAATTTTTTTTTATCCAGTGTTATCAAGAGATGGAAAAAAGCAATATATCAATAGAGGCTGAAAAGTGTACTGGCACTTGTACCAAATGAGAATAAAGGAGAGAACTCCGCAGTGTTTGCCCCAAATGAAATACATTTTCTAATTTCTTCAGGGAAACCTAGGTCAGAAAGGGTGAAGATGAAGTTTTACCTTACCTGACAGAATTATCTTCTAATACAGCTTTGTTTTGATTTACTAAAACCTTTAAACAAGGACTTACATTGTTGAAAAGAACCTGTTAGAATGAAAAACGTCACTTCATTATGCACAATTTCCCTCCTTCATTCATGCTAAGAAAAGATAAATATAAAAGTTCTGAGAGCTGGAAAAATAAAGGCCTATGTCTGTCTTCACCTACAGCGAGTTCATGGATGATACAAACAATAAACTCAGTAAATGCAGGTCTGACTTCAGCCATCCTGCACAGCCGGAGCTGATCACTTGCTCTGGCCTGGGGTCTGTGTAAACACCAGTAGAAGAGTCTCATACAGCTCTGGGCCTGGGACTGATTCAACAGAAAATGGAGAGAAAGAGACATCTTGTTGGATTGCTGGCAGGATGCACAGAGTCAATATTTGTAATAGTAATTAGTTCTGGAACTGAGACAAGCGACTCGATACACATGTTATGGCATTGTCCTTTAGCTCTTTCCTCTTTGAAGTAAATAGTTATGTTAATCTAATCTTGCACAAAGTCTCTTTCTCACAGTTCTAAGTTTCTTTTATAAGAGAATTTGTCTAATTTGCCAGCTGTTCAGGGGGCAGCTTCTTAGCAAGTATTTTTGTTAAAAACAATCTAAACTAGTAAAGACTAATTTAGTAGTAAGATTAGAAAATCATAACTTTGCTGTAAACTACCATTGAAGAATGCATTTTGTCAATCAGGACCAAACACTTAAAATTAATGCTAGCTAGAGATGTTAGGAGTCAGCTCCTTCCCTTTGGAGGCTTATTCTGAGGCTCCTACTTGGAGACTGCAAAACCAGATGGAGGGAGTATCATCATTTACTCTGACCTCCAGCATAACTTAGACACAGGACTTTTGCAAGCTATTTCTCATTCCAAAAAAGCATCTGATTTAGAAAACATTCTAGTTCTGGTTTAAAATGGCCTATGATGGGAATTCACTATAACCTGATTAAGCTGTCCTGGTGGCTAATCAGTCACTGTTCAGAATTTGTCTAGCTCCAGTGCTCAGACAGTTAAGCTTCTTATAATTTGATCTTTTGCAACTCTGAAGAATTACGTTTTTGTTGCCAAGCAAATTGCCCTTTTATATTCTCCTTGACACAGGAATTTGTTGAGTTCCTGAGTGTTTCAGTAGAAGGCAAAATTTTAATTCCTTTGTTTCATTTTCCAAGTATTTTCTTCACTCTTCCTGGTTCTTCTGTACTCAGTACAGAGTTGGGTGCCAGTTCCCAACGTAAATGTTTGGTGACTTTCCTTGTCCTGTTTATTAGTATCACATTTCTTCATCTAACCCTGAAATAAATGAACTCTTTCAGCTGTAGCACAGCGTCAGGGACACCTCCAGAGCCCGAGTATTTCCCGAGCTCCAACTTGCCAGATGTAGTCTGCTGTCTTGGCAGCACTCACTTTGCATAGCTGGGTGTCCTGCACTTGGCTGTGCTGGAGCTCTGATTTATGGCTGTGCCTTTTCACACCGCAGTCCAGGTGACTCTGTGCCTGGGACCTGCTTTCCTAAGTACTGTGTCATCCCCAGCTTTCTCAGGAAGCAAGCAGGCAGGGGCACAGCTGCATGAGTTTGTTTCAGCTTTGTAGAGATAGAATGGATTTTCCTTTTCTCATTTCTCTTTGCAGACCTATTCAGTTGTCCACGTTTGGGCTATTTCCTGAGGCTGTATAAATTTATCAGTGTCCATTTAATGTTCAAAATGTCATTAATGGTATTAACTCAAAATGTCTTTCATAAATCTTGCTGAAACCACACTATTAATTTTATTAGCCAAATTTGTTGCTTCTTGCATCTATCTTTAGAAGAGGATCTTAGGCTCTGGCTTTTTTTTTAAGTAGCTGACATTAATTAAATAGTTTTACTTTGCTTCTCTGTCTATAAAGTACCAGGCCAATTATTCAGACCCATTTCTGCTCTGCCTCTCTCACATTATTAAAATATTTGCATAGGAATTGCTTTGTTCATCTCCAAGTAATTTCCAGAAAGTTTCACTATTTCATGAAAATCTAGTGCTGTGCTGAAGAGAGTTCACTTACCCTTTTTGTTTCTAATGTTGTAGGAGGTTGCACTGATAAAAAAATTCAACTACTGAAACTCCTATTTATCATGTTTCTTGTTTACTTTTGCAAGGAGTATTATTTTGCTTTCATTGAATGATAACAGTTGTAACAAACCCTAAGACAGCACTCTCTAAATATAAGATCATTGAACTGTTATATATACAGGCCAACAGTTTGTTTTACTGACTTTATCTGTCCCCTTATTTCATACCCCCCACTCCCACCCCACATTAGAGATTATCATCTCAAACCCCCATATCATTTAGAATCAATTGCACCTTTCAAATTAAAATACCACCTCTGTGGATTTAAGATGGAATTAATTAAGTACTTAATTGTATCTTAACTACACGGGTTCAAATTTTTTTTCTCGATATACATGCTCTCTCTGGAAAAAAAACCAAAACAACAAAACAACAAAACCAAAACCACTGATAATTCTCAAATGCTGCCATGAGCTTCATCCCAGGCCTTCCACTGGAATAGGCAGCACAAATCTCCTGCCCATTGATTTGGCCAGAAATTCATAGATCTCTGTTTTGTTTTCTGTTCCAAAGCTGTCTAAACAGGGAATCCAAGTAAAGACATTCCTGATGTGGCAATCCAGCTGACATGCAGTGTTACAAAATTCTCTTTGGATGTTTGAGAGCATCCTGGGTAAGATGGAGCCCCATGGGCCTGTCAGCCTGCCGTGCCTATTGTAACCTGTGTGATGGGTGTGGGGTCTGCATGGGCCCAGCACTGCAGCTGTGGAAGAAATCCAGATGTGTGGAACTCCTGGGAGCAGAGGCTGCAGCGCCCAGGAGCCACTGAGCCTCTTGTTTCAGGTCTGTGGAGTCTTCAGCCCAAGGAGCAGAATTCCTCCTGTTCTGCAAGAGCTGTGATTGTATAAACATTCAGCAGGCTCTGAGCAGGTTATTCAAGGGGTAAATACTATTTTATGACTTATTTATACTCTTTTACTTTGGGCTGATGATGATTCGGGTCAGAGTTCTGTGTGGTAACCACAAAAAGAAACTTGGATGGTGGTTGGGAAATAGGATAGACCATCCATTTCTCTAGGTACCGTTACTTTCAGATTTTTAATAATAACTTTAGTCCTCACCAGGAATTCAGATTGCTTATCAACCTGCAAGGAAACCAAGAAAAATAGAAATAAGAAAATAAGAAAAATGAACAATTCAATAAGCTGTAGATAAAGCTCGCAACTAGACTTCTTTCCAAATTGATTCCATATGGTAAGTCAGACTCTGCTTTCCATTACATGAATATAAATCTGGAGTCACTCAGCTGATTTCACTGGGGTAACTGCATTGAAAACAGGCAGCAGAATTTGGCCCAATGAGTAGAGATACAGCTTATCCTATTGCTGTTGATGTTCTTGCAGTGCACCAATATACTTGCAAATATTCATCTCTGTCGCCACATGTTAAATGTTCTAAAGCCCTTATTTTGCACTTGTTAGCTTTGCAATATTTTGGAGCCTGGAATACGGAGTCAAGGTGCTTTTGGAACCTGCTGTTTTTCTTGCTAAATAGTAACAGTGTCTGTAATGAGCTAAGGATAAAATGCCATTTGAAGTGTGAGTGTGGGTGCCATTTGATAGCAATCAGGAAAACAAGAAGAAACTCTAACCCTTGATTCTTCTCTATGTATGAGAAGAAGTTTAATAACTTCCTTCTCCTTCTAAAGCCCAGCAGCCCCATTCAAAAACCCAAATCGAATGCTTTTAATAGAAATCTCAGCATGGTTAAGAAAAAAAATTACCAAGTGTTCATTAACGGAATGTGCTAGGGTTCAGACAGACAGCTGAGTTATAGCAATTTAATAAGTTACTGCCTGGCAGCAGAACTGCAGGAACTGTTGGTTACTGGCCATATCTGTCTTAAGTCTGTCCCAGTTTTCAACTGATGTAATGTAGATTAAAAGTTAGAGAGTTTCAATTTTGGTTTTTCTGCCTCCAACTCCACCAGTTGTGAAACATCAATGCTCACTGCAGCTGATCAGTGGTAACACAATAGTTACCTCTGGTTCTTCTAGTGGCCAAAACATAGCAGCCTTATGAATTTGACACTGCATCCAAACAAAGTGCTGATTGCTGAGCTATGACTCAGTTCCTTGCAGAGCTGGAATTAGCTACCAGAGCCTTGTATATTCCTCATTAATCAGATTCTGTGAGTTTTTACTCACATAATTCACGTCATTATTTATTTACACTGAAGACAGAGGTATTTCAGAGTAGAAGCCCATGTATGAGATCTATCGAACCTGTACAGTCCCTTTGCCAGCTTAACATATGAGATGCTATATCCATCAAGAGTAGTTCCTCACCAGCAGTGGGAGGCTCTCCAAATGAGTGCTGGAAGATAGAAGATAATGCTGCATGGAGGCTGTAGAATGGTGAAATGTCAGAAGCTGCTGGTAAGTTTTTTGCTCTCTGAAAGAAAAAAAAGAAAGCAAGGTGAAAATCAAAAAGTGATCTGCAAAGGTAGCAGGCAGTGTCTCACCCTGAGGTTGAATGACAGCTGATGGTGCCTTTCAATGAATGTTTTATTTCCTCAACTTCTCATCCTGATTCTAAGCTGAGGTGTTTCTTGGTTGTCCAGAGATCAAAGGGTGTACAATGTACAGACACTGATTTTAGATAAAGGAACTTTAGAGAGTCTTTCCTCTTGCTCTGTAATTTTAACTAGCTCTAAGCCAAGAAGTTTGTGTTCTGCTAAAATAACTCATACTGAAATTCAAATACAATTGGAGAAAATGAATTTGCAGTATCTCTTTAGACACAACTCCAGATGCCATTAAAAGAGACCAGATGTCAAGCATTTTGTTTTATATTCTGAAACAAGGGGCAATAAAAGTTTCTATTTGAATTTGCTCTTTTTAACCTAATGGTGAATCACTGTGCAGATATACCCACATTTTTCAGAGATATAATCATGACAGAGGAGGTATGGATGCTCTACAGCACCATGATAATACCAGCATGTCCAAGACAGTGTTGAGGAAATGATCTCCAGATTCTCTGTCTTCATTGTTATGGTCACAGACGAAGACTTGGCTTGACAGATACAAAGGACTGAATTTTCCCACAGCTTCCACCAGAAGGGAATGGGATCTGTGTGCAGTGGGGGACACAGAAGATGGGGGACAGAATCACTCTTGTTGATTATTTTATGTCACAGATTTGATTTTGATGGGGCTAAGAAGGTAATTTATATGCTCATTTTTATTACTAAAAAAATTGCTGAAAAGGAAAGGTTTGGGCTTACACTTTATGCAAGAGTGAGCTTCAACTTTGCCTCTTACCTCTTAACAGAGCTCCAGATCCTATGAAGCGCTAAGGAAAGTTCTTCATCTAAAACATATGAACCCTTGCAGGAGATTGCTGCCATGCTTTGAGACAATACTTGCTTAAAGATTGCTCTGGACCAGAGCCCAAACAAATTGACAATGACATTCTGTCAGATGGTGCAAATCTGTTTCATCAGGGTGATGCTGGCATACATGTCTCATTTCGCAAGTTTCCCAGAACTTCCCAATATTTCATTTCTATATTAAAAAAAAAAGAAGAAGAAGTTTGTGATGTGAAATCATGCAGTGCCACATTTGACAACTTTCCATGAATGTGTTGAAAACATATATCAGGTCTGTCACCCCATGGTGGGTGATGCAGATTCTGCTTTTGGTCAGAGAGTTCCTTGCTTTGCAGCAGATACCAGGTATGTGCCAGATACACTTCAGGAGGAACTTTACTGATACTATATATTTTTGAAGCAGGTCAAACAGAAATTAGAGAACCTGCCAGTTTTGTAGGAAGAAATAAGCATTTCCAGAAAATTACATCTTCCATCTGTTTAATTTTTTTTTTTTCTTGGTGTTTGGTCTTCTGGATCTTGCTTTGTATCACTGCTAAGAAAGTTGGTGTTTCAGATTTCCTGGGTTTCATGAAAACCTTTGTTTTGGCTTTGGTTTGAATGAGTTCATACTCAGGAATTCTGCACTGAGGGTTAGGGTTCAAACCCCAAGTCTCCAAGCAATTCTGTGCTAAATGATTGAGCTTTAGGCTGTTTATTTGTTGGAATCAGGGGACTTTCACCCAAACTAGAGCCTTGCTGAGGGCTAAATTGAAATCTGACCCTAATTTTGCTAAAAAGCAGCTCTGTTTTCTAGCTAGATGTGTAAATGAATAGCACAAACCTATTTGAACAATTCTCACAGATAATTTTATCTCGTTACACATCATCAATGTATGAATACATTTTTTCTGACTCATACAGAGCTTGAAATGTTGTTCTGACAGTAGATCACGAGTCAGTTTATGCATGTGGATACATGCAGACAGAAACTGGCCCATGCACTGACCTCACCAGGCAATGCAAGTTATGATTTAAAAGCCATAAAGTTGAATTTTCACAATGCCAGGTGTTATTCAGATAAAATGTAACATAGCTGTAGGAATTTTACCCAAGATCTGTCTTGTGCCTCAGCATCTCAAAGGAGGATTTTGTTTGCCTGTCTGTTACTGTGTGGTGCCCCACAGGAAACAAATGGTCAGGCTGGGAGTCAAACAGAAGCGTGCTGTCCTGAGCTGCTGCCATCCAACATTACATCCATGCAGTCATCCTGTCCTCCTCCTCCTCTCTACTGCTCAGCTAGGGAAACTTGAAGTCTGAAACCTGAAACTCCTGGGCCAGCCATTTTTGCACAGCTCTCTTCCTTCACAATCCATCCATTTGGGGAAGGAATGAAAGCTAACAGTCTGCCTCCTCCTCAAAACATTTCAAACTTTCACTTATCTTCACTTAGAATAACTTGCCTGACCGGAGCGGGAGTCCAGGCAGTCCTAATTTGTCCATTTGCCAGAACACTTTGTAAGCAGTCAGCCTCTTATCTTTTGTGTTAGGAGGGGGAAGAAAAAAATGACCTTACTGTGCTAGCAGGTCATGTCATAGGTCATCCTTTCATTCTCCTCACAATCAACTACATTTGCAATCAAAGAGACAGCACATTTTCCACTAGCAAAATGCTCCTTTCAAAAGCAATTGGAATGCTTAGTGCGTGCCACGCTTGTCCTGAGTCCATGAATTTTTAGGGGGAGAAGAGAATTAGAAAAACTGAAAGATACAGAGGATTTTAATCTCCTCATTTCACAGAGGGGTATAATAATATATTGCACAACAAGATGCTTTTCCCTAACAAACCTTCAGCGATTTCCTCTTTTTCATTTCACAATTGTCAGAGCCATCATGAAGAGAGGGGGTCAAGTTTGTTTGCTTTTTGTCTTGTAATTTAAGCATTCCGTCCTGTCAGGGTTCACTTTCCAGTGACCTCTGAATTCATCTAAAATTGCCCAAAAGAACCCAAGTGCACACAAGTGTGGGAACTCATCTGTTTGCCATCTCCACCCAGAGCAGACCTGCAGCACAGTTTGCAGTTGAGTCTGAGTGGAAAGGGTGAGTGTGTCTGAGCTGGCAGTGAAAGCTCACAGGCTCTCGGAACTGTATAAAGTTTTGGTTGCTGGGTTCAATATTGACAATGAATCTCAGAGCAGCCATTTTTATGACCCCGAGTTTCTTAGAAGAGGAGGGGGTTTTGGTGCCTTTGGCTTTAAATGTTCGAGTGGAGACATGATGCAGCTGGTTTCTGTAGAGCCAAGGAGATCCCTAGGTACATTTGAAAATATGAGGATGTGCTTTTGTTTTAGAAAATACACCTGCATCACCTGACACTGAGAATAGAGCAAGAACAGAACCAGAAAAAGATGTGTCTCTAATTATTTTCTTCTGGAATTTTCTTTAAGCTGTTTCAAAATACGTGATTTCTTTTTTTTTTTTTTTCATAGGTGGAAGCTTACGTGCTTTCATTCTGTGGTCTGTGGAACTGGATGATCAATCTGTTTCTCTTGTATCTTTTCAGCTAGCATGAATAGAAAAACTGTATTTTTCCTTTTCTTTATTATCATTTATTAATGAACTGACTGTGTATTTAGAACATTTGGGTCTGTTTTAGTCGGTTTGTAGGCCTGCATATATGGTGAATTTATTAATGGAAAAATGGTAGAAGTAAACTAAGTAATAAAATCCTCATATGTTAAACAGCTGTTTTAAATATGAATATAGTGTATATGTAGCATATAAAACCTTCAAAAGGAACTCCATGGAATGCTGGAATTCAGTGTTACTCCATTTAGTTTATAGTGTAGGTTTGTGGATATTATACAGAAGTTTTGAGGGAAACTAGGTAAACACTGGATTTAGGGCAAATAATTTACAACAAAATATTTATTTGATTAACTTAGTTCCTATCTATAAATGAACAATTTGCAGACAAATTAGTATTTTATAAAATGACTGATTTTCAAGTACAGCTATTGAAGTCTGTGAATGACTCACACTGACTCCAATGGGCCTTGAACCAGGGAGTCATCCAAGCTCTCACTAAAGGCAGGAGGAGATGGACTGGCTCCCCAGTCAGTATATCTCAAACTCTATTTTTTTGTAAACTATTTGATTACAGTTTAGTTCAATGATTTTCAAATATTTTCCACTTCTGGTTCTCTAGCTTTCATCTAATAAATGTACTGCACTCTGTGTTTAAGTCTGTGGACATTTTTCCTTGCTTTCTTTGTTAGCTCTCACAGATTCACAGAACAGGTAGTTTATAGACTTTTATGGCTCTGCAGGTCACAATATACAAAAACAAACCCCTTATTGTCATAGAAAAATCCACTATTTATGAGAAATGAGTAATCACTCAGTTACACAGACTTTAGTTCTTGAATCCTCCCTAAACATTTCTTTGAAGATACTCTTAGTCCAAATACTAGTGCAATTGCATATCCATGATGAAGAGAAAGGAAAAGAAAGAAAGAAAGAAAGAAAGAAAGAAAGAAAGAAAGAAAGAAAGAAAGAAAGAAAGAAAGAAAGAAAGAAAGAAAGAAAGAAAGAAAGAAAGAAAGAAAGAAAGAAAGAAAGAAAGAAAGAAAGAAAGAAAGAAAGAAAGAAAGAAAGAAAGACAAAGAAGTTTTCATGACTTTCACATGAGTATTCAGTACAGCTCTACACACTGATCAGTCTCATAAAGCTCTCCTATGTACTTGTTGGTATTTCCTCAATTCCTTGTTTTTTATGTATTGTTTTGTATGCCTCACAAACAAGCAACCAGCTGAAAAAAAAATAGCCTTTGACCCTTTTCCCAGACTGACAGCTAGTAGTTTTGTATTTATTTAGACAGATTCTGTAGGGAACAATCCTCCCTGGTGCTCATTACTCGGTGGAGTGACATTTGCACCCACTTTGGAAAGCTTTAAGATCACTGATCCATGCTAAACCAGCACATTCCAGCAAACTCTTGTGCCAAGGGGCATTAGTTCTAACACATATCACCTTTCAGGACAGGAAAGAAATGAAATGTTATCATTTAACATCAGTACGTCTTCTTTGCCCTTAGTTATTTTCACAATAAGTAGATTCAATTAGCTCCTTAATTTCCATGCCAAATTTTTAGATTTCCCAAAAAGAGGGACATGCTAAGAAGTTCAGTGAGAGTCCATCGTTTTGCAATGCATTCAGCTTCTCAAAGTGTTCAGTTGAAACTCTAGCCACCATACAATGAATGGTGACATGGAAAGGAGAAAGGGAATTGTGCACCTTTTACTCCTATAGAAGACCCGATTTATTAATTTATCAATTTTTTTTTTTTTTTTGTTGGTTATCTAAGAAAAAGTGAACAATATCCAGCTTGATCTAGGAGTGTTTTCCTGGACAACTTATTTGGTCTCAGTTGAATTTCTTTTCAACTTTCCAGATCCAAATCAGTAGGACATTTTTTTTGGCATTTGCATTGAAAAGATACCAAGAAAACCCATCAAATTCTCCAACAGCATAGCTAAACTTAAATTTTCCCCATGAAGTGACCTACACTAGTGTACTTATGTCTCTGATTGCAGTTCTCTCTGTCACTACTCAGACAATTTCAGTCACTGCATAATAGAGAAAGCCTGAAACAATAACTGGAAACAGAATGATCTGGATACTTTTAGCTTTTTTTTTGCACATTATTAACAAATATTAAAGTACTCTACATCACTTCTTAATTGCAAACTTTGTTTAACTGCACTACAAGTCACTTCTTGGAATTTTTTTTAATGTGGCATGAATTAATCCATTTGACATTCAGCAGGAATGGTACACTACAAAATCAGATTATTTTATTTTATAGCTATTTATGAGATTTCTTTCATTAGATTGTCTAACTTTAAAAGTTTGTTCTTATAAAAGTTGTCTTCATTGGAGACTGTCCAGAAGCTAAAGGCTAACCTAAATCTACATTGTTGTTTCCTAGATTAATTTTTTTCTTCTCTCCTAGTCATTGTGAGACTGTTTTTTCTTGCTACTATGTATATATTTAAAGATTAATATAACTTTTCTTCCATTCTGTCTTTATATGAGTTTACCTCTTATAAATCCAGTACCTAAAACTGGGAATGGAACTTCACTTACAGTTTTGGCATCACAAGTCAAAGAAAAAGAATTGTTGCTTGTTTCTTCTAGAAGTATTTATACAATATAACATGATTTTTCCTTTTTTTCTTTTTTTCCCCTCTATTTCTTAAAAAATTCCAACTACATGATATCATACTTATTTTATAAACTATTATCTCCAAAACCTCTTCTGCAGAAGTGATCATTACCGGCTCTGAATTTGTGCACATGGTTATTCCTGTCTAGGGCCCTGCCACTGGGCATTTAAAATCACAGCCTACTACTGTACTGTCAAGAGCATTTGACCACTTCCTCTGCCTTTTCTGAAGAAAAGTCATCATCTTCAATGTGCCTCCAGGCCCTGAAAGCTTCCCTAGTGTTTGAAGATGTAAGAAGCAATTTCATTAATGAAAATATAAAACTGGCCCAGGCAGGATGCCTGAGAAATATCACATTATACATCCCTCTAGTCTGACAATGAGCCACTGATCATTTCTTTTCAGGTATGTTTTTTCAGCAGATTCTATAGCTTTGAATCATATTAGCACCTGTCTTGGGTCAATTGCTATTTTATTTACTTAAATTGCTAATGGTAACATCATCCGGGATGATACAGAAAAACTTTCTCAAGTAAAGTGCAGTGACAGGACAAGGGGTGATGGCTTTAAACTGAAAGAGAGCAGGTTAAGATTAGATGTTAGGAAGAAATTCTTGACTGTGAGGGTGGTGAGGCACTGGAACAGGCTGTGGATGTCCCATCCCTGGTAGTGTTCAAGGCCAGGATGGATAGACCTTTCAGCCCATGGAAATTACCCCTGCCCATGGCAGGGGGTTGAAAATAAATAATCTTTAAATTCCCTTCCAACTCAGACCATTCTATGATTCAATAATTTTATGAAGTACAAATATAGCATTTTTTGCTGCTTTTCTGCCCACAAAATCTCTGCCTTACTAGAATAGGGAATAAGACTGTTTGATATGAATTGTTCTTGACTAATTCATGTTGGCAGCTACATACAGAGCTAAGCCTTATAACAGTTTTATGGGAAAAGATATTTTGCACACAGAGGAATTTTTATCTCCTGTGAGGATTCCTGAAGCTGCCATTAATTGCAGTAACGATCAAACTGTTAATATTGCCAGATATCAGGATTTTATTGCTAGCCTCACAAGTAAATCCTTATTTCCTGTACTCAAATGACTATCTGTGAAATCCAGATTTGTTTTTTTTTTTTGGTAATGCTACATTTCTAGACTTGTAAGTGGTCAAGCACTTGATAATGCAACCTCAGATGGATTTCAAATGCAGGACAAAAATAATAAGAAGTCAATGGTGACTAAGTGTTTTTAAAATCACATGATTTTGAGAGACCTGAGATGTTTCTCAGCATGACATCTGGAATGGCTGCCATGACACACATAATTTCAAAAGGCAGTGCTACAGAAAGCTATATCCTCCTTGCTTAGCATTCTTCATGAAGAAAATGTTCTCATGAGACCCTGAGAGTAGTGGAGATGAACAATTGCAGCAAAACTGTTACACCCAAGTGCAGTTCTTTAAAAAATGTAGAGCTGCTAGCAGGGTAGAGCTGACAATCTTTTCTCTGCCAGGTCTACTCTAACTTACTTCTCTACTTCATTCTGGCCTATGAGAAATACATAAAAATAGTATATGAATATAAGAGACCCCTGAAGAGGCAAAAACTCCATTTCTGTCTGCACAACTTAGGCTACTGCTTTGTTAGCAACTTGCAAGTAATTGCTCTTCCCAATTTTTGTGTATCATCAGTTTTAGTCAAGGGAATGCAGGATCCCAGTATAAAACTAGTTTATTGAAAGACTTCATATCCCAGTTAAATATATGTTAGATCTAGCAAGTATGTTCAAAACCCAACAATCCCAAACTGTTGAAAACCTGGCAGGTATTTGAGAATATTGATGGGAACTCAACACTCCAGAAAACCTGGCTGTAAATTAGTTTATCTTGCAGTTTACAGGAGTCCTTTGCTCAGCAGAAGTGGGAGGGAAAGATATGTTATAAGGGAGAGAAATATGACTGCAAAGGAAATTGGAAGGTGAGAGAGTTGATGGGCAAGAAAGGGAGGAAGAGGAGCAACTGGAAAAATACTCTAAAACTGTGGATTTCAAGCTTCCATTGACCTTATATCCCTCCTTTGCCATCTATTCTTTCATGCTGTCTGGGATCAGCCTTATGGAAGTCAGAAATAAACTAATTTTACATAAGCTACAGCCCAGACCCAAAGCAAACTTTGTTCTGCTCTAGCCAGCCCAGGGAGCACTGCAGGGAAGGAGGTGGGGAACAGGGCTCTCTTTGGGATTGCTACTTACAGGAGCCTCCCTGTGGGTTTTAAGGCTCAGATGGTGGAAATTCAGCTACAAAACACTTTGATTATCACACACAGAAGTTAAAGCATGGCCAAGCTTGCAGACACTTCCATACTGGAGAAGAGGCTGGGAATACACCTACTTATGTACAGGGCCACTGTCATAAATAAGATGTTAAGGGCATGAATGTGGGCAGAACCTGCTGTGGCACAGATCTTGCCATTCCTCCATGCCCAACTGATACTGAACTATACACCCTGTCCACTTGAGAGTTCCTTTTTTCAGTGTCCCCAAGCACAAAAACTGTCTGAGTGCTACTGAGATAAATAAGGTAGGCACGGGAAATTTCATAAGGGCTCTTTGTGAAAGTTTTGTTCTTAGTTTCCTGTTTATATAGTGGTGTACCTTGTGCATATTTGTTCTGTGGGGTCCTTTTTTTTCCCCTGATAGAATATTAACCAAAAAGCCTCTCAAGGTGCTCAAACTCTGGATTAATTTGCTCTCTGGAAACACATCCACAGCCAAGCATCTTTGAGTTGGAACACTGTCTCAATGCAGTTTTTGTCAGCTGGGTTAGGAAGAAAAGCCCAGCTGTCTTACTAGGATATACATAAAGATGTACCTGCTGAGGTTTTAGCTCAGGTTTTTAAAGCATTCTTGGTTTTGATGGGGACCTAGGTATACTTTGGAGGTGTATTAGGAACCTGGCAAGTAGTACCAATGGCCTGACAGAGCAAATTTAGGGACACTTGACTGCTGTGAATTTTCATGCAAGCAGGCTGCATTAGTCTGAGATGGAATGGCAGTGCCATAGTTTAAACAACAGGCCTGAGTTCTGATTAGTTTATGCTTTGTAGATGTTGAAATAAATTTTTATTCTCTTTAGCCTTTTCTATAATCCCTGTGCAGACATATAAATGATCTTTTTAAGGAACCCAGTCTGGTTCCTCCACACCACTGAGGATAGCTGTCTGAGTGAGCTGGAACCCCTGGGGCAAAATAGGATGGTGCATGCCATGACATTGCTGATAGAGAGGAGAGGCAGCAGAAATGCTGAGCTCCAGCACTTCATCTAGGATCTCAAGAGAGCAAGAGCTTCCTAGACTTTTATAGAAATTTGGAGGGGAAAAAATTAGTAGTCTAGATTACACTAGAACAGCAGATTTGAGAGTGTCCTCGTCATAGAGAGAACCAGAATTATGGTGATAACCAGGTGTCTTTCTCACAAGCGTCTGCAAAGTAGAGCCAATGAGATCTCTTCCCTATAAAGCTTAGATTTATCTGTATTAGGTTTATCCATACAGTCTAGTTAAAG
This sequence comes from Luscinia megarhynchos, assembly GCA_034336665.1. Taxonomy (NCBI): domain Eukaryota; kingdom Metazoa; phylum Chordata; class Aves; order Passeriformes; family Muscicapidae; genus Luscinia; species Luscinia megarhynchos. The sequence continues at coordinate 88,401,097 of CM067565.1, read as the reverse complement.
TCCTAGGTAGTCTATATTATTTTACTTTGACAAAAAGAATTTTAAAACGTCCTTAGAGTACAACATAATGATGCATTTTATGTCTTTATTCATGGGTCCCTGTGCATGAAATTTTACTGTATCGTATTTAGTAATATGGGAGATGTAAAGAGGCAAGAGACACTATAGATCTCAGTGGTTCATTAGTCCTGCACTTTATTGTGCTTTAAAACTTCTCCTTCTCCAGGCCACAAAATAGCTTCCTCCTGTATCAAGTGTATTAAGTGTGAATCCACAGAGGGAACTTCTAAATGCTGCTGCTCCAGGAAATAATGATTCCTCTATCTCTCTTCTAACAGAATTTATTATTCTGTAGGAACTTGCCTGTGTAAATTCCTAGTTCTGAATACTTACATCCAGTGCTTGTATTTACCTAAGCAATTTTGTCTCAGCTAATGAAATAGTTTCAGAAATACTGATGAGAACTGTTTCCTATTGTAAAGACACATCTTCATTAGCAGGTAGAGAAGACTATTACCAAAAATCCCAGGACATTTTCAGAAAATCCTTAATGAACCAGTCTAGACAGGCATTTATTCCTGAGATAATAGAGATGAAATGCCACCAAAAAGGGAATCATGGTAAGCAGTCCCCCAAAAAGTGCAAAAAAGTTGCTGAGGGCTTGGTGCCATTCCTCTCAGAGGGAGGCCTTCCTTCTCCTGGTGGAAAGCAGCCAGATACTGAGTTGGAAAGAAAAGAATATGAAATAATATTTTTCCTAGCATGGTTCCAGTACCTAAATTGTGATCTGATGGCTTGGATGGAAGTAAATCCAGTTTTTTTTGACTGGACTGAATTTTTTGATAGCTTGGATGGGAGTTAGTCCAGATTTTTTTTAATAGACTGGGGTTTTTTTAAAGAGAAAATGTAAAGAGATTTCTTTGCCAGCAGGGGACAAATTTTCATGCTGTCAAGTTAAACTGCTTCTTGCACCTAGTTTTCATTTGAGACTATGCCACCAATTTAATCTTGATGAGATAGACTCATAAATCTCAGTCAGAAAAATTATGTGAGCTATTCATTTTCCTTCTGTGCCAGTCACAAGCATCCTCAGCTATCCTATTCTAGAGCAGAAACTTGTGAACCACTGCAGCAACAAAGTACTGTGATCATCCCAAATCTTACCCTGCCCAAGGACTGAGGGTACCAGAGCCCCCCAACTACCCCTGGCAGTGTGTGACTTAATCAGTTCTCACTTCCCTGAGGTTAAAATGATGAGGCCCCTGACAGGCTTCTGATGTTGTCTAGCCTCTTGTAGTGTTGAAATGCTGGGCTGCTATGACACCTCCCAGGGGAGCACTGCTTCTGCTGGGTGAAAACTGACCCATAAACCTCACCCTCATCCTTCCAAGCCTGCCACTGGATCCTTGGTGCCTCTTCAGCCCATGGCATCTCTGCAGGGACCAGCTTACAGACATGGGAAGCAGATCAGGGAAGCAGATGTGGCCATGAAAGGCAAAAAAAGAGCTTTGTGTGAACACTGGTCCTATAAGCTGAGGTTGCTTGTGTCATTTGCAGCTGCAGGGCTGGACCCTGGAGTATTAAAATGCAGCCTAGAGGAAGCCCTGCTCTTTGCTTGTAGGACCTGCATTCCAACTGAATTATCAAGTAAGAGGCTGAACACAGGAGTTCATGACACCATGAAAATAGGTACATTTGCAGAGGGTTTTATCCAACTGAAATAGTTTTATAAACCTCTCGTTTGGGTCAGAGCCTTATTATCCCTCAAGGTGCTGCACATTTTATACTTGAGCAGCACACCTGAATTCAGATGCCCAGGTAGACTTCCATCTTGTTTTCTAGAGCTGCTAAGTTCAGTGTTCATGAGTGCTGGGTTAACCTTTACTTCCTCAGAAGTCATTTACCAGTTCCTGGTTGCTGTGTGACTTTCCCTGGATTCCATGGCTTGTACAAGTCCCCTGTTTTATCTTTCAGCACAGAGGAACAGTTACTGCTGGACTCAGGAGATATTTATCAAAGACATGACTCTGATTTACTACAAAGGGCTGCTGGATTCCTCTAGGAACTGTCTTTTGACCTGTTGCTATAAATTTTGCACTGTAGAATTGGCAGACTCTAATAGCTTTTAGTAAGTATGTTCTGCAAAGAGAAGCCTGACCTCAAAAGACCTAAATATTTTAAAGTAAGAAGTTGTGCAGTTGTTTGGGTGTTAGGCTAAAATGTAGACTTAAAAATGTAATTTCTCAGATATATACTAAGATACATTAATTGCCTTTTTTCCCATTAAAAATAATCTATGATTGGAATTTTTAAAGACATTTTTAAATTTAGTGATGGGGTATTGTGCCTATGGAGCCAAATACATAATCACATGTGCATGGGTCCACATCAGAGTATATTTTATACTGAATAAAGAAGCAAAAGTGTATTCAGCTACCTGATTTTTTTTATTTTCCATATGCTTGTGTTCCAGACTGGGAACAGCACTTAAGATGCAGATATATTCTGGAGAATAGTTGAAGGTATTTGAAACAGAGACAGCTTCTCCTTTCCTATTTTACCACAAACATAATCTAGATACAAGAGAGGAAGCTCTAAATCAGTGGTGCAGAGTGGCTGCAAATACCAGCATTTGCATACATGTGGACAAATACAGAGCATGCCTGGGAATTCATGGATGGACAGGTGTCTGAACCTGCCAAGTTAAGGCCTGAATTTGCCTTTGCACCTCTCTGGAGATGCCAGTGAAAAATCTGGGACATTGTGGAGCAGCCTGGTGCAGATATCAATGCTGAAAGTCATTTGAACACTATATAGGTAGTGATTTAGGACCAAGAAAAGCAGATGTAGGTCAATTCCTCTTCACCCTGTCTCTTTCCCTCCCTGCTCCACCATACTATAGAATATTGCAGAGGATATTTCTGCAGTTATGTTGATGTTCTTGCATGGAGCTTGGTTGATCTATATATATAGCCTCTGATGGGGAGGAAGCACTGAAGTGAATTTCCATTTTATAATTCATATTGGGAACAGGAGAGATGGTTCAGCTTTTACATGTGGGGCAACTGGCCAGATAGGGCAGACTGATGACACAAAGGAGTGAAGATGAAGGGAGTGCATCTGGAGACAAAAGAAAGTCAAAACCACAGAAGAAGCTAGTAGCTGTAGGAGAAAAAAAGAGAAATATGAATCAGTAGGGAGTGAAATATGAGAAGTCTAAGTAGAAAGAGAAACTATGAGAAGAAAGAACAAAGGAGCAAAAATACCAATAAAAGATGCAGCAAATTTAGAGTATGTGAAAAGAGAGGGATTAAAAAAAACCAAGCAAACATCCCAGAATATTTTACATCTGCTCATGGGGTTCAGATGACATTTCCTGCTTAAATTCATGGTACATGTGTGAACACACAGGTTCCCTAGGTGACTTTGAAAATTTCAGCCAGGAAATCCAGTGAGCCAGAAACAGTACCTCAGACAGGAAACGTTACCTCTAGAAAAGCCAGTTCAGGAGCTGAATCGCACCAACTGGCCAATTTTTTTTTTTAATATTTTTTAATGGAAACAAATGAGGTTAGAAGAAGAGAAATGGCTGCTGCTTGTCTAATAAGGGCACTCCAGACTGTGTTCATGCTCTAATATTTTCCACTGGAGGAATACAGAGCCTTTCCTCATTTCCCATCACCTTTTGGGACTTGTGTTCTGCTCTGAACTCAGGTTCTTCCCTTGGCATCTCTTTCTGCTTGCTTTTTTGTTTTCTTCTCTGTCTCTATTGCACAGGGAAAATAAGCCCCTGGTTCTGGGAAGGAGCCTTCTGCCTGCCCTTTTCCTGGAGACCTCTCAGAGATCCAGGGAGGTTGGTTACATGCTGCTGGATTTTGCCATCCTCGGTGACCTGCTCAGATTTCTGTGGTATTTGCAGGGAGATGAGTAGATGTGACTGTGCCTCTTGTTCTGTACAGCTTGTGCAAAGCTCAGGCTTGTATTACAATCAGGGGCAGTGTCTGCACTGTGTTTCTGCCCTTCCAAAGGAATGGTGATTAGCCCTGGCCATGGAAGCACAGGAAAGGGAGCTCCTGCAGAGAGGGCTGCTTCCTGCACCACATCTCTTTCCATTTTGGAATCAGTGCTTACCCTCAGATTGATATGATGCTAAGACAGAGCAGTTTTTGACTGCTATTTAACATAACATCTTTTTCCCTTAATAATGTAATTCCCATCTAATTTAAGATAATACCAAATTTGGTTTGTGAATTTTCCCACCTACACTTCTACTCTATACAGATAAATGGGAGGTAGAAAGGACAGGTGATGGTCTGCAAATTCACCAAAATGAACAACCAGCAAAGTTAATCAGCTGGAGCTTTAAGGGCAGCTTATTTAACACGTGGCTAAAATTAAATGTGCACTAGTTGATGGATGAAATCACACTGTGTTTTCATAAAAATACAGTTCTGGAGGTGCTCTTCATTCCTGCTTTGCTGGCTTGCACATTGTAACCGAATCCCCAAATCCAGAATTTGGCACTCTTTCTACACCGTAACAAGAAACCTGGTTCTTTGTGTTTTCTTAATTTGTATTATTTATAAAAACAGTAAGTCTCCTGAGCTGATGGTAGAAGTCAAATGACAGATCCTTCACCTATTATACCATGTTTTTTATCAATTATCTTGCTGAATATTCCAGATGAAAACAGTGTTTGTATTGGCCAGAATCTGGGCTGTGCCTGAAGAAATATTTTAGTGAAATGAGCATTAGGAAAACTTTGGAATATTAAGCCAAAAATAGAATTTTGTGCTTAAATATTCTCCTTAGCCTGTTGTACACACAGTATACTATTAAGTTGTTATTTCCAAGAGCAGCCTATTTTCAGACTTTCAGCATCTGTAAAAAAATTTATAATGATAAAGGGGAAATTCATATTTTCAGGCTTTTAAAAAGCCCATTGTGAAAGTCAGCAGCTCTTACAATAGGCATCTGTCTGAAAAATATTCCTCAAATTTTCTCATGAAGTGGTGCTGTGTTCATTAAACACCCTGCTTTTGTAGTGCCCTCTGGTCAAAGATAAAATGCTTCTGAAGAGTCTTGCAAAGGAGATTTGTGAAATCACATACATTTCTGTCTTGAGGACATCCTACCTGGATGCTCACGAGCCATAACAGACTCAGAGGTTATGGATGTCTGTGTCAGGAGGTGAGCAAATTTATTTCCCATGAGTGACTATTTCAGATGAGATGAAGGATGGGAATTCTCTTCCAGGAGATAACTCATACTACCTATCCACAAGCATTTCACAGAACTAGGCTGAGGAACTGTTAGGTCTGTTAGGACTGCAGAAGCCTTTTGTGTTTTCTTTCCTTTTTAGGACTTACTAGAGCTGTATAATTAAATGGAGATTATTGGCAACATTATTTAGCAATCATTATGGAGTCATTAGGGTTCTGCTTGGGCAATAAGATAAGTCCCCTTCCTCTCTCACACTTGATGCTTCTATCAACAGCTTAGAAAAGTGGTTCACAATGAATTGCTACTTAAGTAGTCCTATCTTCCTCTGCAATCTCCCTCCTGTTGTTCTTCCCTGTGGGCTGGCTCAGAAGGTCAGTACACTCAGCTTGCCTGATGTAATGCAGGCTTCCCGATGGCTTTTGGCACTTTGCAACTGCTCCTGTGAAAAGAAGGAAAAAAAGAGGGCTCCCAGGGGATGGAGCCACTGCTGATCCAAACAGTGATGCCTTTCCTTTGTTCTGTAAGCCATGGGCTGTGCTCTCTGTGGGCTACTCAGACACACCAGTGCTCTCCTTCATTTGCAGCAGATGCTCCACACACTGACATGGCACAAAGCTCCGTGTTGCTCCATGAAGGACTTATGGAACCTAACTGCTTCCCAGGCTCTGTGGCTCTCTGGTGGCTGCTCTAACACAGGAATTAGAAGGCTGGATTCCCTCCACACCACACAGTGGAAGTGGGCATACAGTCTGGTGTAATTACATAGCAGTTAATAATTCTGCAAGTGTGTGTGTGTGTGTAGGTTGAGCTGGCCAGAAAAGGAAACATCTGTTTTCTGGGAAATTCCAGGTTGTCAACATTTCATTTTGTTTGCCCTGGAATGAAACATCAACATTTCCGAATGCCTGTCACAAGGAGACAGTCTGTGTGGGTCCCTGGGCGGCTGGGCAGCGCTGGGTGGAGCCTGGGCACCCAGTGCCAAGGGCATCAAGCATCTAGGCAGGGGCAAAGGACTGCCAGCTGGCCAGGCTGCCCAGGAAGCTTCCAGAGAAAGTTTAATGGAATCAGCATGCTGCTTCTGACAGGGAAATAGCTCTGTAATTTCAAAGCAGATCATTACCATGGGGTTTTTTTCCTATACTTTAATTTGAAATTTTGCTTTAAACAGGGAGAATCAAACGTCCTTTCCTTTTCAGTTGATCACATGGTAAAGTCCAAATCTCAGAGGCCCAAGAAATGCACTGGCTGTGAAGCAGAAGACCCTGCACACCTCCACAAAAGAAGTAGCAGTATTTTCTGCTCTTCCAAGACAAAACTCTCTTTCAGAGTTGTGGACTCTGCTGAAGAAGGTGGCAAAGCAGAACACAGCAGTTCCCAGGATAAGTCCTTTAAAATAGGGAAACAAGAAGTAAAGAGTTTTAATTATGCCCTAACTTTCCTACTGGAGCATAACTGAGGATTTAATTTTATAGGCTTCATTGCTGCACACTCCAACACTTTGTGACTGTTTAATGAGTATGGGTGTGGAGGCGAGAGGTAAGAAATGCTGTATGTCAGCATGGAGTCAGCATGGGCTAATTCTGCAAGCTGCAGTCAGTTTTGACTCTGGCAGGATCAGATTGCAAAGGTAATAGAAGCTGAGAGGGCAAATGTTCTGGGACTGGCAAAGCTCTATAGATGACTGCAATCTAGAGTGTGGATCTCAAAATATACTTTTTCTCTACAAGTTTCTCCTCTTTTCTAAAAGCCTTTTCTTTTTTCCCCTCAAATGAAAGCAGTGCAATATCTCTCACTAAACTCTTGGATATTTTCTTCCAAGTAGATGTGCACGTGCTGCTTCTGACACCTGCCCAAATATTATTTCCATTATACTTCAGGGATACTTAACAGTTAAGCAGTGACAAAGCTTTGAGACAGATAGGGTACTGACACATGTTTATGAAAAGATGATATTAAATTTGAATGGTAACCCACCACAAACATTTGATTTTAACAGGGAAATTAATATGAAGCAGCTAGAAATCTGATCTGCTGAGCAGTAACTTCTCAAAATGTTTTAAATCCTGCAGCCCATCTTGTGAGCCAGTTGATCTCACCAAGTATGTTCAGGTCTGGTCTGCATTGCAAATGGAGCTCACCCTGGCAACCCTGTTATTTTGGAAACAGCAGCTGGGTGAATGGCACGCAGGGCTGACAAAGCCCCAGTAAGGCACGTGTGGAGGCCTGAGCAGAAGTGGCAGAATTTCATAGTCATTACTGCAAACTTTTTCACTATTATGCATGAGCAGTGACAGGCTTGCATTGTTAATCAGAGTAATTAGGATTTAGTTGAGGCATGACAATAACCTGTGCCTCATAAAGGCCTGAAGGCGATCCATTTTCTCCCTTTTTCCTAGGAGTCTCCTATTGTGATTCATAGATAGCCCAGCAGGAATGCAATCAGGAAATCTCCAGTGAATCAGTGTCCCTAAATCTTCAGGCTTGACAGGTTGAAGTCTGACAAGCTATTAGAAAAAACTGCTGATCATTAGGCTGTCTAAAATAGACTTAGCTTGTTTCTGTCTGTGTTCATTGATTTATCTGCAGAATGATATTGTTTGAAGCTTAGATTACTCATGCTGCCGCCAGCTGACATGATTTGTATGATAAAATGACAAAGCATGGCTCTGGCTAAGCACACAGGTCTGTCTGCCTCTGCTGTTTCATTGCTTTTGACTCATTCTGTAGTAAGGCAAGTTGGTTCAATATTATTGTGAGAAACAAAAACAGAAATGGACCAAATGGTTTAGAGCAATTTTTGATCACCCCAAACGCTACTATCACTGACAAATAGTGTCAGCTCTCCCTGGATCATTTCAGATCAGTGACTTCTAGGTCAGCTGCTGTGGGCTCTGCACTTCCCAGAGTTCACAACTCTGAACAGGCTTATTACAAAAAGTCTGGTTAAAGTGGTCCCTTATGCATGTCTTTTCCAATGTTTTAATTAAAAAACCCCCACATTTAAATTAAATTTAAAATAATCCATAATACAATATTTGAGTTGTGAGATTTACTTCTAAGTTATTCTTACACTCTATTCAAGCTTCCATACAAAAAAAAAATTAAATCATGTCAGATCGGAAAATTTCTGAAGTGACTTTTTAAAAACAGAATTGTATTCTTATTTGTCATTTACAATGACGTCTGTTTTTCCAGTCTTCCAGTCTTCCTGGCTTACTTCTTCTATTTTTTAAAAATGACTGGCTTTCTTATGGGATTCAGAATCTCAATGTGGAAAATAAAAAATAAATTCAGCTCTTCTTTCCCATTGGCAGGGATTCTACACTCTTAAAAAGGAAAAAAGGCATCTGTTTTGCACCATTATACATGCAGAACATAAGCAAGCTTAAAAATGTATCTTTATATTCTTGCATAAGCTTATACATATAGTATGTATATAGTATGTTATCTGCATCAATTCTCCTGTTTGTCAAAGGCATGTAACAAGACTTCTAAAAAGAGACATATATTTACTTGTTATTTAAAAACAGATCAAAATACAGACAGAATTTATAGCTTAATACTTATTTCCATTTACAGATATTAAAGAAGAGAAACTTAGTATGACACGAACATGATCGTATTCCTGCAAAAAGTATAATGAGATACTTAATCACATAGCAAGTCCCAAGTTTCAGGTAAACATGACTCCCTATTTCATTTATTGATTTAAGAAGATTCCTGTATACCTTGCTAAGAGAGAAAGAGCACAAAAACTCTCTGAGGTTTTCCTAAGACTCTGCCCAAAGTTCTGAAGCTGTAGTTAAGACCTGTTGTGGCTTAATTTGTAGCCTTCACATACAGAGTTCCTGAAGGAAGGATGTTTATCATGCTGCATCTTGCACCAAACTGATGTTTCCATTAACCATGCATCAGGATCTAACTACACTTTGAGGTTTTGGTAAAGATAATTTTAAAGCCTTTTGTAGAAGACAAAGAATTCAATGTAGTACCTTAAGGATAAATTTGCCTCCCCATCTCTCCTCCCCTACTTCACCCTGATGATGCTATGGATGATGTTAATGTAGATATGTGAAAACTTGTGAAACAAACACTGATGGAGCATTAACCTCTGCATTAATGTGCGAATCAAATGGATAAAGCTTTTCATGTCAGCTTACCTTTCATTATTTTGCTTTGTTGTCTGATTTCTATCCTTAGTAAACACTTAAAAAGCAATTCAGAGAGTTGGGTTTGTTGTAACATTTAAGTCACCACCAAAATACTTAGATAAATAGTTGGGGAATTGAATAAAAATGAAGAAACTTTTAATGGCAGATGTGTAAATAGTAGTTACAAGAATTAGATATTTGCAATTGGCATGCAAGCTTTTAAAAGAGTAAATGTGTGCTAGCCATCAATAGCATCAATAAAAATGGACTCTGAATGAGCCACATCCAGAAGCAGCTGGCAGAGTTAAAGAGTGTTGTAATAGACACTTTTCAGAATGAAAATACATCTTCCAAAATATGGATGTGGTGTCCAAAGAAAGAAAACAGAGGAAGAGTGTAATCTCCAGCAAAATAAATGTTAAAGCTAGCTAAAATATTAGCAAAAGTAACTTGCAGAAGTCATGGGAGCTAGCAGTAAAGTCTTAGTATATACATCAGAAGCAGCATGGTTGGACAGCTAGCAGGATGAGAAGAAGCAGCAAAGGAAGATAAAGACATAATGGAACAGCCAAATGAATTATTTGCACTAGTCCCTGCTGTAAATGAGGTGGGAGTCTTCTACACTGGGGTCATTCTTTACACCAATGAGCCTGTGCAAACTCCCATTTTGGAGTGTCAGAGATTTTAGAGGAAATCAGTAGCACAACAGATCAGTAACAATTGGCAGTACTCACACAGGAGATTTGAAAGAGTTCAAATACGAATTTGTCAGGCAATCAACTGTGATTGTGATGGATGAAAACAGCACCAGTATCAGGAAAACACGAAAAGTATAGATAAGGGGAACAAGAATAATCAGAGGAGTTTTCTGTAAAGGAGTCTAAAAAAATAATGCTCTTCCAATTACAAAAGTGGTGACCGAAAGTTTAATGTGGTGAAAATACCTGAAAATAAGAAGATATGAAACTTTTGCAATAGTACAGGAGCTAAGGGCCATGTTACTAGACAACAGGAAATTTTTTTGTTCAGCACATCATTAAATTATCCTTGCTGTAGGATGGATGCTGTGAAGGACAAACAGGTAATATTTATCCCTCTGAAATTATTGAATTAGGCAAATTCATGAATATAAGACACTTTGTGTGGGTGACTTGCATACCACCTCTAGCTCAGAAAGTTCTTATGCTCTTCCAGCTAAATGCTGGAAGAGGGAAAGCAGGGCATAGCTGAAGGGCAGACTCTCAGAAGGATATAGGATGAATCCTGCCTGAACTGAATCTGCTGCCAAAGATAAAACACCACCAAAGAGACATTGGTCTGGGCCTGTGTTATATTACTTATGCTTTCACCCCATGAACCAGGCATTTTTTCTGTATAATTCTCCTCATTTCCAGGGATGTGCACTTGTGTGATAGTTTTTCTCTTCTGACTGGATGACTGGACACAGCCTGGGCTGGAGAAAAGGAGGAGCTCTTTGCAATCTTTGAATAAAAGCCTTTTAAATAATGTCATAATCTTCCAACTGTTTTCAAAAAGAATGTGATTCAGGAAACAAAACAACCCAGCACAGTGAGCTTTTTCTGCAATGTTTTTTGTTTTACTGTGTAAAATAAATAATGCTATCTATCACCTCAGCATATATTTAGTGGTCTTTGCTTTTGGGGACAGGAATAGTAGGTAAGTTCTCCCATTTGTTTTGCTTCTTGACTTGAACAAAGCAAATTATAATTTATTTTCTTTAGCTATGAGACCACAATACAGCACTGAGAAACTGATTTGCTCCTGTGTATTCAGGAAAACCTGCAGCCAAGCCAGAAACCAGATCCAGTACGTGTGAGTTCCATTTCCCACCCTCATCATTGGAATGTAATCAGTAAGTGTTCAAATCATGAGGTATCACTTCAGAATTTTTCAGGGTATGTTTGACCGTGATACTTTTTTTTTAAAATGTTTTCCATGTGCTATCGTGAAGAAATTCAGCTTGAACACAGTTAACTCAGCCCAAGATTTGGAAACAAGATTTAGGCCCTTCAGGGATTGTCCTTCCCTGGTGTTGTTAATCCTGTGGTTTTTAAGGCATTTTTTTCATGAAAAGGAAATGTGTTTTGTTTTATTTCAATGTTTACAAGTGTTTGTCTGGGAAATATAGGATTATAAAGGAACACATTTCAAGCATCATGCTGGGTGTGTTAGTGCTTTGTATTCTGCTACCACATCTGAACTTCCTTCATGTTGTATTTCATAATGTCCCAGACAAATAAGGATGAGATCATGTTTGCTAGAATTGTTTAATCACCAGTGGTCTGACCCTGAAAAGACAGGGCACATTAGCTTTCTGTCACCCTGGATGGGAAACTGAGGTTGCACAGCATCTGGCAGCATATTCTCAGCACCTCACAGAATTTGTGCCTTTAACTTAAGTCCCAGACCACATCTATTTTCTTCAGTATACTGCAAACATATAACTGCAGTTAGCACAACTGGTACTTTCACTTTTAGCTGAAAGGCCTCTACCCAGCAGGCAAACTAATAACCATGAGATGACATTGTGATGAATGACAATGCCTCCAACAAAGTGCTTGAGCCATAAATGGAAAGAGACAGTAAGTTTCATCCTATTTTTTGAAATTGCATATGCTGCAAATCCATTTCAAATGAAAATTAAACAATGCTTTTAAGCTACAAATTACAATAGGCCTAATGCAATAAGGCACCAACTTCTCTTGTCCTCAGTTCAAGTTGTGGTTAGGAGTTTCAAGACAATGCATAATAAAAGACACATTGATTTGAGGGTGGTTCCCTGTGATAAGACTGTTTCCAGTTGCAGCTCTTTACAATCTTTCATTTTAAGGAATAAATAAAAGGAGGTGAGGGCAGGAAAATGAGTAAAGAAAGATAAAATGTGCAAAACACAATGTGTTTGGGGCACCCTCGTCCTGCTATCTGTACAGTCCATTGATTGCAGTGGTGTTTCTCCTGACTCAAATTTACACAAATGGAACAGCATCAGCCCTTCAGATAACTATGATTTATGCCCTTCCTGGCAGTCACAGCAGATAACAGTGCTGGGCTATACCTTCTCCTGTTGAAACACCTTGACATTTGTGACACAAGATATTCTCCTGGAAGTGATATCAAGTCTTAAAAATGGACTTTAAGAACTTGAAAACAATTGCATGTATAAGTTTGTAACTTTACATTTGTTCAGAGTTCAAACTGGACTAATTTTCTATTCTAATCACACAATGTTAATGAAATAATTTACAGACTGATAGAAATGTTGCTATTTTTCAATTTTTTGGTCAGAATCCTATCTTTTCAGTAAATAGAAATGCTCAAGAAGCAGCTCATACTATTTCAGAAAGAGATAAAAAAATCCCATCAGAAAACAAATCATAATCCTGACTTTGCAATGAACATCCAGTATGTTATCCACTTGTGTGTTCATTCTTTGATAAATCCATTACCTAATTATTATCTAAAGAAGGTAATATTGACAATAATTTCATCACCTGATTTTCTTTAATCTTCAGACAAAAAGAAATGTCTTTTTGCTTCACAGACAAAGAGAAAGTCTTCCTGGGAAGAAATCTTGTTATGGGTTTACTTCTCAAGATTCACCTCTCCTATCATTGGGCAGTTCCTGGCCTCTGGAGGAAGAGGAGGAAGCCCATGCAAGCTGCCATTCCATACAGCTGACATGTTTTGATCCCCAGAACCACAGCAGTAATACAGCTGAATTAACAGAGGGTTTGTCTATGCCACAGGAACAGAAATTCCTTTACGGATTATGGAAAAAGTGGTTTCAGGGAATCTGTGCTGTCTGCTGAAAAAAAGATTTAATGAAGAATCAATGACCAAATTGAGCCCTAGTCTCTTCTCAATGAAAGCCTTGTTTGAGTCAAAATTCCCCTCCGTGTTTGTAGCCAACTTGAGTAAGTTTAGAAGAGCAGCACCAGCTGAGGGGTAACTGCAGCACCATGTTTGGAGAATGCCTCCTGTTTGCTCATGCTTTCTAACATTCCTGAGCATGGTAAGCACTTGAGATTGCCACTGCTGGGCATGCCAGCTGGCTCGCCTTCCTTCTTCTGTTCTGCAGAAGAATCCTGGCGAGTGAAACATTTTCAAAATGTGTTTCTGACACAGTGGTGGAAGACTTACAGCTATTGTTTGAAACAGGCAAGAAGAAATAGCTGTTCTCCTTGTTGGGAGGAATCACATGGTAATAAAAAAGTTCTGGATTTTCACGGCAGAAGGTCGGTGTATTTTGAATCTTTGTGATGAAGACAACCTTAGCAGACTAATTTTAGTGGAAATGCTTGTTTTGACAAGTGAGGAAACACAACAATTACTAATGCATTTTGCCACTTGAGTCTTTCTTGACAAACATACCCAAGGATTATAATATAAATACATAACTGCTTTTCCTCATTTCGGCATGCCACTTGTGAACGATTTTGTCATAACAAAACCCATCTTCCCTGCTTTTCATTTATCTCCCTAAAATAGAAATGGTCTTTTTCCATTTACCCTGCTAGAATAAACATCTATTAATTCTCCCAGGTCACAAAACCTTCAGCTTCTGAAGGTTAGAAATGTCTGCACAGTATGCAACTCCTTTGGTTTAGTTCTGCCTTGAATCAACTCAACAGAAAATGTCCAAATATTTGCCCGGTAATGGGAAAAATGAATGTAATTGATCCACAGCTCTTATGTACAACATCAAAGTACTTAGAGACAAGAAGCTATTGTGAGACAGTGACTAATAACTGCATGAGGGGATTTCCATTAGCAGGCCCACAAGGAAGATGATTCTAGTCTGTGAGTGCCTTGTGAAAAGTTAAAACTGTCATGAACTATACAGGGAGTTTTTAATGTAACAAAAGTTGTGGAAGAAGGCATCACATTTTGTATGTATGACTTTGGGATACATCAATTAAGGTCAGATGCAATCATAAATTATTTAAATCCACTGAATCCTCTGTAAAATCCTCTTGTAACACAATTCAAAGTCTTCTACCCCAAATCTTTCAAATCAATATTTTTGATAGCTGTGTAGATAGAAATAAGCAAAACAGAGTTAAAATGAATAGTTCCAAAATCTCATGGGATGAAGGGATCTTTTCCCTTACAACAGAATATGTGGTCTGGAAGTCTTCCCAGCACAGTGCTACTTGTAAGGCTGCCATAGGTGAACTCCTGAGGTACCTGATACTGATATCTAGACAATGTATTTGAGATGAAAGAAAAGATAAATAAAAGACTGGCCAGGGAGCTGATTCTACCACCTTTGACTTTACTTTCACTTTGCTCAAAATATTTAAACAGTGGCAGCAAATATATAGCTCTGCAAAATCTCCTCAGTTGTATTTTCATAATATTCCCAGATAAGAGTTGCATTTCCAATTTAATTCTGGTTTAGGAAGCCTGTGCTGTTGTCAACCTCTACTTAGATTATTATTTTAGACCCTTACAGACAATAGTTCATCTTTACTTTTGCAATCATACTTATATATCCAAGAAACATACACACATAAGTGCATTTCTTCCATATGACCCCATACATCATTAGAGTATTTACTGCTAAACCAGGTTTGGATTTTTCCCCCCCACAAGGTAAATTGTTCATCACAGAAGCACACATACAGTGGAAAGGAGAAGAGATAGTAAGACCATTCTTGTCTTTTCACAGTCTTTGTGGATAGCTGAAGTGCAGGACTCAGAGATCAGGCCCAGTCTTTGCCTGGAACCAATGTGAAAAGAGAGGTAAAGAGCACATTAAATAATTCATTTCTTCTCCATGCCTGAATTCCACTGGGTCTGTCTGTCTGGAAGGAGATAGCTTGTTCCCTGAAAAGGCACATCACAAATTCTTCCCCATTTGAGCCAAATGCTCACAGTACAAAGGATTGCATTTTTCTGAGACGGTGCTTTGGATGTGCTCCCTAATGTGGTTCAGTTTCCTTGCTGCCCCTCATTTCAGCCCATGTCTTAACGGTATAATTTAACCTTAAATTAGAGGCATATTTTACCCTTGTTTTGTATGCAGAAATTCCTTTGATGTAATTGGGACCCCGTGCAAAGATGGAGGGTTTATCATGGCCCTTTGAATGCATGTGACATGGCAATTTGTCCAAGACATATTCTCATGCAAGAAGAATGGGATCCCATTGTGGGAAAATCCAGGGCCAAACACTGCACAGAACTGACATCAATAGGATTGAGCACAGTGTGAAGTTATGGCAAAATCTGATGTATTGGCTGGAGGGTTTTTATGCATCCACTCCTCTTAGTGTTGCTGATGGAGAGTGGATATCATATTGTCTTGAGAAACTCTAACTTCTGTTGCAAGAGGATGAAAGGGAGATGAACTCAAGAGTCTGAGTGGCCATTTTAATTGGATACATGTGAGCACAGTCCAATCCAAATATCACAGAAAACTGTAGAAGTAATTCTGATGGCTTTTGAATGAGTCCCATTATGAAATCTCAAAATTAGGATTTGAAAAGAGTCAGTGAGCACAGAAGTGACTTTCTCGCCAGATAAAAGGACATGACATTATTTTGAAATTGAACATGCTCTTTTCAATCAAAGTATCTCCAGGCTCCTTTTTGCTTTTTTCCCCCATTCTTTCTTAATAAGGCAAGTTTTGCTGACCTTTATGTAGCCCCTCACAAGAAATTCACCTAAAGAGTAAAGTTCTAAGCTCAAACTTAGCTATAGAATTCTAAAGAAACCTATAAATAGAGACTCAAAACTTACATCTTACTTAGGCAGCCATTTAAACAGTGTTGTTCCAGCCTTTTGACTGTAACAGTGGTCACATCTCCTTTGTGAGTTCTCCACAGGGTCTTAATTTCTAGATACATAAAATTGTGTTTTTTCTTTTAGCATAATCCAGGATAATGCAATGGAAAACAGGAGGGGCTGGTTTGAAAGTTCTGGAGTTTATGAACGGCATGTGAGATAAGAAAATGTCAAGGAAAACAGATCATGGGCAGAAGCAGATGTTCAGCTTATGGCCACATCTTTGATCCTTTCTTCTTTGCATGTCTCTTACATGATGTGTATACAGAGAGAGTATAGAGCCTACATTGCTAATGTGCAGAAGTGAAGGTCATCATGAACTCATAGGAAGATGGGTCTGTAAGTGGATTGAAAGGGGTCATAGAGTCAATATTTGCACCATTTTCTCATGAGAAAGTAGGTCCCACAATCAGCACACAGCTTCTAGCCCATATGTATGGCTAAATCTGGGTGAATAGCACTGCTAACCCTGAAGAAATATTTCAGTGTGTGGATGAGAGGCTCACTAGGAACAATACCTGTGCCAGAGCCTGAAAAACAGGCAAACACCTATCTGAGGAACTTGGACAATGCAGCTGGATGATTTATATCAGGATCAGGATCTGGCTTTAAACAGACAGAGGAAGAGAATTTTGAACATAAACAACACAAACATTTAAAATTGGTTCAGACTTTTGTAGAATAGCAACACTTAAATTGCTGCAGAGTGTATGTGAATCTCCTTGTACCTGTGCATCGGCTTTCTGGACAATGTCTTTGGTATCTCACAGGTACTGAAGTTTGCCAGCTGCATGTTTCTGCAGCTGCTTTTTATTGAAAAACACAATAAACACTACAGTCGTGTAAATCCTCTATAAATAGCTGCAGCAAAAGCCATCCCTGCACCCTGTTCAAAGTTAAATACCCTACTAACTTCCTAGCCCCTCTCTTGTAAATTGAGTACAATACTAACAGTTGCCCTTTTCTAAGTGATTTGGATCATCTAATGAGAGGCACTATCTGCTAGTAAAGTCCAAAACATTGAAAATAGTTACTTATTTATTTCTCATAATTTCTGAACCATCATTTCCAATCCACCTCTATTGTTCCCAGCAAGCAACTAAAATAATTAACAGCAGACAGCCTATTAAGAAATAGAAAGTGTTTTGGTTACATGCTATTTGTGGGTATGCATTGTTCCAGCATAGGAGCAGCCAACTGAAATTGGGAGAATATTTTGTACACTACAGACATTTTAGCTCTAATATTTACCATGTTCTGGATCTGGAAAAGTTCTGAGATTGTTCAATTTCTCTAAAGATCAATGTCCAAAATTATGTCACTTAAAATTGTTAACTCTGATTGAACAAGGTCTGTTTAAGTGCCATAATTTTACACCAGTTTGAGCCAACCTTTTTTTCCTCCAACAGAGTCTTTATCCCCAAATTTTTCTTTTACCCATTGGAGCCCTTTAGTTCTTTCCAGAACTTTTGGGTCTATCACTTTTCAGAGATGGAGGTCACCCTGGTGCAGGATATATACAGAGCAACAAAAATACCAACAAGTTAGCATGTTTAGCTATATATATTTTTTTTTTTTCTTTAAGCTTAAAGCCAAAAAGGTAAAACAAAGAAAACCTGCGTTGTCCTAAACACAAGTAACATGCAAGATTTGTCCGTGTGCTGAGACTTGAACTTTTCAGTGAGAGACTACAAAGCAGAGGAAGGACTGCAGAGAGAGCAGTCAACTGGCTCAGGACAGGAAGAAGATTACTTTTCTCCCAGGTGCCTTACAGGTTAAGATATCACAATGACTCAAAATTACATTGCCTTCATTTTAAAATTGTCCTTGAGACCTGAAGAAAGGCTACTTGTGCCTGCAAGTTTGCATTTGTTCTGAGGATATTAGTTGTTCTACTCTTGGTTATTCCCTATTTTTCTAAGCAGAAAAGTTACCATTGCTAGGGACACAGTTTGAGTGGTCTTGAAAAGAAATCTATGGCCTTGGGAACGGGGTGATGTTTGGCATGGATATCTGGGAAGACAGAAAAGAATAGACCATCCTGGGAAGACTTCTCAAGAGAAAGATAGGAGAATAACTCAGCTTCCCTCAGCACTTCCCTCAGCTGCTGTTCTTTGCACATGCCATTGCTGTGTTTGGGCAAATCTACCTAATGATGTCCAGTAGAGACAGAGAACTGTGGCAGGAAGTAGCACAGACCAAGAATTCTTTCCATGAGATATCAACTGCTGCTTCTAATTAACAAAGGGTTAAGTGGATTCCTACCCAACCTGAGACGAGCAGCTTCACAGATACTCCAGCGGTTAATCCCATGCTAACCAGGATGGTAGGCATCCTCTTTCAGTGACTGAGGAGCCTGGCAGGAGGTTATTACAGGATAATTGCTCACTTTTCTTTTGCAATGCCCTTGAGATGGCTCTTGGAGAGAGAGGGTATCTGTTTGCCTGTCCCATGGCTATGACACCGTGTAGTCCATCCTGCAGTGCCTTGTCAGTGCTCCTCAGCCCCAGCCACCTGGGACTTGAGGCCACCCAGGCCCTGCAGGAGGTGGCTGCTCTCCTCACTCGTTTCACCTTTGGGCTCCTTTCTGAGCAGTTAACAAGGCACCCAGCTGGGATTGCCTGTCTCCTGTCCTGGCAGCTGCCTGAAGACCACTAGCTCTGATAACCAAAACTGTCCCTGAGGACCACAACAACTTTATTGTTCAGATAGCTTTTGGGGATAATGACTTGAGCTAAGGGATACCCTCGATTAGTCACTATGCCAAGGATTGATATAATTAGTGATACAAGACAAAAAGATTCAAGGTATCAAATATATAGTTCCAATGTTGTTGTTTTGTGTTTTTTTTTTTAATAGCTCTTTCCATTTCATTTTCTAGATCATCATTAAAAGTAGGAGGATTCTGAGCTGGGCCATATAATTCTGCAAGACACAGTCCCCTCCCTGTTGCCTTTTTTTCTTTTCTATTCATCGCCTACATGGTAGAGAGGATGATTTCTCCCTAGGGAAAAATAATAAATGAATTATAAAAGCATGCATTGTAATTTTTTAGAAATGGAATATGCTTTGCACGCCTACTGAGTGATGTGCATGAAAATCCATGTAGTGTATATGTTACAGAAGAAGGCTTTTTTGTAAGATTTTTTTTTTAATGACCTGTGCTTAGAATACTAAAATTGAAACCTTGCTCTGGGTGGTCTTTATTTTTGGCTGAAGCCTCGTAATAGTTCCATAAATATTAATTTATGAAGAACGCAGAACACAAGTGAATGTAGAACTGACCACTTTCTTGGTGCTCTCATATTACTTAAGCTGTATTATTATTATTATTTTCTTACAGAACAGTGGGAATACTGTTAAAAAAATTAAATGGGACTTTTATCATTGAAAAAGTTTGTGGTTTGCTTATTTGGATGAAAAAAAATCAACTGGGTACATGCAAATAACTTCAGAAATCAAGTTCAACAGTACTAGTTTTGACACCAGCCCCGTTTGTTTCCTCTGAAATGTTTAGCCAGTCCAGCAAGCAGATATTTCAAGAACAGCCTCACAAGTGAAGATTAAATGTGTGTGTTTTTATAAAACAATGACATCTTGTTTTCAAAGCCCTGCAAGCTTAAAATGGATATTAGAGCAGTCACATATAAACTGCAGTTCCCAAGGACAACTGTTTAGCTTAAGTGCCATTTAATGTTCTCCTAAATGGTTCTGCTGTTTAGTGTGCAATATATCTTCTAGATTAGACCTTTAATCCTTTACATTGTGCTTGCTGTGTCAAAGAGGGCTTCATGCCAGCTTCTTCCTATTGGTGGGTCTCATTCTCTCTCTTTTAACAGGCAATGAAGAATATCAAAGTCTTATGTTTTGCCTCTTTGAATCCAAACAAGAAATCCAAATAAAAGTTTTTGTGAACTAAAAACTTTAAACTTTAAAGTTTAATGTGCTTCTTCCTTTGTTTCTGCTTTAATTTTAGTACTTTTATGAGCACAAAGAAATAGAAGAAAAAACAAAAATAGTTTATAAAGTGTTGGGTTTTTTATAAATGTAAAAAAATTTGATGTAGATTAGTTGGATCCTTATGAAGTTAGTGAGGACTTCAGAGTGCTATGGCTTTCATACCTCAATGCTTTCACACCTCTCTTAAGGTGAATAGACAATGCCATTACAAACACAAGACCCTAAGCAGAGAAATTGCCTGGTGCACCATGTTTAAGTAGAGCAGGGTCTAAAACTAAGCCCAGCTTTGATGCTTAAGGCACATCAGTTTATGCTGAGCCAGCAGTTCCATGTACTAGCCAGAAGAGCCTCATTACTGATGGATCTTAAGTGTAAGAACTGCTTTGCAGCATAAGTCAATAGTGAGTTTCCAGAAACTAGCTCTGAATTTCTTAGTCTTGGCTATTCTTATGTTTGCTCCTGAGAGGAAAATAAATTTGCCCTGTACAGCCTAAAAAGCAAAAACATCTGCTGGTATTATGAGCAGCCCTATTGTCCAAGCTCAGCAGCAGGGAGGTCTGCACTTGTTCAGTTCTGCTTTCCTGCTAAGCATCGAGTAAGCCTGTGGGAATCATTATCAAGGTTCCTGAGGGCAGCTGGGGAATGAATTCACCTTTTTGGTGCATCTCAATATCCTGGCTAGTAGCAACATATTCTATGTACTATGCAGGAGACACACATTTGGGAAAAGGTTTGGAAAACCTGCTCCAAAGCCAGTGATGGACAGCAGCCATGGGCTAAGGGAAGGACGTGGCTCTGGGAAGGTTTGCTGTGGTAGCTGGCAGCTGGAGAATGTGGAAAGCTACCACTCAGTGGGTGGTGGGGACAAAAACTGATGGTGCAGCCAGAGACCTTGGTTAGAAGAAATCCCAATTCACTTGGGATTCATTAACCTGAACATCTGACTAGAGGAAAAGATTTCCCTTTTCTTGTCACTCACTCCAGTCGCTTCATCAGTTACAAAACCTCTACACCTGGAGGCCTGGGGCCTGACATTGCTTTTCATTGTTATTTTTGTTATCTTTACCAACAAACATGTATCTTTGCTTTGTAACTAGGAGTATTGAGAAAATGAATATATTTCTTTCTTTTTTTTTTTTTTTTTTTTTTTAGCTTGCATTTTCTGTTATTTATTTTGGAGCTTATGAGTAAGAAATGCTTTTCATATTTGGGACCAGATGTACACACACCCAGAAGCTGAAGTTTATATCAAAATTTTTAATTATCAGCTGTTTGGACTTGAATATTAACAAAATCTGGGACCAGATGTCAGCTATCTAAGAAGAAACAAAGTCCAAGTAGCCCTGGATAGGAAAGCAAACAAACCTCTTCCTGTAAGTACAGAACCTCCAGGCTTCCATCCAAGCTGATGTTTCTGCTAGCATTGAGGAGGAAACCATTCAGTCCTCAAGTTTCTTGGTAGTCCTTTAATTTTTTTTCTTTTTAGGCTTATGAGTGAAAAATAACATGGACTGTGTTCTCCCAATCCCATTCACCTTATATTTGTACTCTGGTTTTACCAAACACTGAAAGCTTTCCAAACCTGCTTGGCAGGTCCATAAGAGAACTTAGGCCTTTCCATTCAGAACCCAAGCCTACTCTGATGGCAATTTTCAGCCTTTGTCTGGAAATATTTTCACAAATGTAATTATTTTCTTGATAGACTCAGCTATATGGTGACTTTTTTTCAGCATGCTATTGCTGTAAATGTGTTCATATAGGACAGTTTAATTGTTGATGTGGCAGATGTCCTGTCAATGGGAGGACAAGTAATGGTTGAATCTGTTGACAGGGTACGTTCTTCTGGCTGTAGAAAGTTGTGTAACTCCTTGCAGTTGCAGCCACAAAGCATCAAAAATCAAGGCTTAGCCAAGGTAACTCTGGTGACTGACCCAAGGAACTGCTGGCAGATGGGGTCACTGATCTCCAGCTAGATGTATACAGAGCCCCCCGGTGATAAGGGACTGTAACAAAAATAGACCTGTTGGGAACCGTGAGGCAGGATAAAGCATTCCCATTTCACTCCAGACAGAGGTTTTGCTTACCTGTCTTTAAAGATCTCCATGCAGAGACTCCACAGTTGCTTTAGGCTATATTTCCCTGCACTTAACTTCCCTCAGTGAACATATTGTCCCAAAACCTAATTTTTCTCCCCACAGTATTTGATGCTCCTACTTCAACACATAATTTTTTTCCCTATCTCCCTTGCATGTGGGAATTAGCTTGTTCCCTTCCTCATTGCAACAACCTTTCATATCCTTGCATACTCTTTATCACAGCTCCACTCAGTCTTCCTTGCCCGTGCTAACAGACGGAGGAAATCTCCAGTTAACAGGAAGATGGTGTAGCTGCCTTCCTATCAGCCCACCCTCGACTTCAGTGAGATAAGTAGGATTTGGAGCTCTGGTGAATTTTGACGAGCACAACAGCCCCTTGAGGGGCTTTCTGAGATAAAGTAGTGGTGAAGTTGTTCTAATTTATCTTGAGGATATAACTGGATAGCGCTCATAATCAGAGTGGGGGGCATATAAAGATAGCTGGGCTGTTCCTCCCATGACTCTGATTTGTGCTGCATGCAGCTCAGGAAATCCAGAATATTTACCCACAGTAAGGTGGTGATTTGACAAGTTCTGTCCAAAGAATTGTTCAGAATATCCAAAAACTTAGACTTTGGAATACCAGCCAGGCTGATATCTTTCATATTCTTCTCACAAGTTATTTAGCTGTTTATTAACTTTTCCATAAGATAATCCATATATTTTTTAAAAGAAGAAAATACCACTACAGAAATTACCTTTCATATACCACCAAAATCAAATAGTGTTTAAAGACTTCTAACTTGACAGACTTTAAATTCATTACTAACAAATTTATGTATTATGTAAAATTGATAGTCAAGTTAGCAAAGTTGAATAATAATGAGAGTGTATTTGTATCAGTTTTCAAACATTGTTCTGCAGTTTTACTTAAATATTTTGGCTTCAGCTCACTAATATAACTTGGCTTCTTTGTGGAGCTCCAGTGATGCACACAGCTACAAACCAATTTAGATAGTTGGTTAACCTCTGTTTATGACTTCTTTATGCTTCAGCATGGTGGAAAACAGCCAGGCTGTATCTGGTTCTCTGTCTCTTGCTAATCAAAGGCATCGAATTTCCTCCCACTAAGGCATTTTGTGTGCTCTATAAAACACCTTAATCCTAATCTTTGTCACTTATAATCTTATATTTTAATTTATAGTAATAATTTATGGTAATGTATAGTAATAATTTATAGTAAGATGCTGCCTTTAAAATTCTACAGTGTGATGGAGACTATCAATTTATGTTATATTTATATACCAGTGGGTGTACTGAAGACAGTCATGAAAAGTACAAACAATCTATGTCCAAGGAAGCCTTTTAGATATCACTATTCATTGAAATAGAAAATTTAAGTAGAAAACCACACAGTAAGAACTTGCTGTTCATGTGTATATGAAGGCATAACTCTTCAAAATGCAAAAAAAATTTCAAAGATAACATCTTTGTTAGTGTCTAGGCTTCCCATCAGCTATAAAAAATGAAAGGGACAGATGCACCAGATGTAAGCACGGATCCATGCTAGTGGTAGCCATAACAGAGAAATGCATTCATGTGAAATACACCATTGTGTGCATTCTGAAGCCTGGAGAATTGCTGAAGTCTGTGCTTTCTTCCTACGCACAGCTGCAAAGATAACACTGTCTACTGTTAAAGGGCTCTATGGGGAATTCCTCATAACAGTTCTGCTCTTTCAATTCTTATTAAGGCTTACATCCCCATTTCAGCTGATGATCAACTCACTATCTGGGTCAACTGCTGGCATAAATCCCATCAGCAATTATAATTTTAACTTGACAGTATCATTCCTATAGTGAGACAGCAAGTTGGAGGTTTACAGTGAGTCTGGTTGAATCATTTTTCTTTTTTCTGTCCCTGTACTGCATGGGAGGGTTTCTCCATGCTTACCTTTAGCTGCTAAAATTTCTGTGATGACGATATACTTTTATGATGCACTAAAATAATAAGGACAATGACACATAATACCTTTGAACTGCAAATGCTTTGAGGAAGAAATATAGATGCATAGGCCCACAGCCAAAGCTTACTGAAATCACTGGGAGGCTTTTCCATAAATTTTAACCGACTTTGGATCTGACCTTAAGTTATTTATTAATGACAAAAACAGATTATGCATTTTCTCCAGTTTAGACAAACCTTCTGAATTTGCCAATTAGAAATTTAACAGGAGTGGTACCTTCTGGTTTCTTCCAGGAACAACTGTTCTTACTAATAAATGCTTGCACATCTAGTCTGTAACATTTACACAGTAACCAGATATTAAATTGAGTGTCAGATTAACATCACTTGATGCTGCAGTGATAGATGTCATTGGAGATCAATTCTTCTCTAGATTCCACTTCAGTGCCTGAAGACTTGCAGCAAGTGCTTGGAAAACTCTTAGCAGACCAGCTACAAAGGGGTTTCTAAAGATTTCTTAGGAGAGACTATACTTTGGACTATGCAGCTCAAGAGCATGATCAAAGTTTGGCAGGGAAGATCTCTCAGGTTTTAATGGAGCCTCCCAGTGGGGGTATGCATTGAGATAAGAGAAAAGTATAAAGCTTGTTTGAGAGTGTTAGTGGCCAGGGCTTCATTCCTGTAAAAAGGAGATTCAAAGAGATTTAGGCCTTGCAGTCTAGATCTGAGTTTAAAAAGGCTGCCTCCCCAGGCTTCTGATAGGGCTATCTATATATTTTTTAATTTGAGCAATTGAAGATATCAGCCTTGCATTGGCCTACCTTTATGTAAGAAACAGAAATCCATATAGAGACTGTGGATCAGATTTTTCTGCCAATAACATTTATTTAAATGGAGATAATACTGCAATAGAAGTATGTTCACCTTGAAAAAAGATGGTGGAAGTGAGAAGAGAATTAGGTTCTTTTTTTTCCTTTTTCAGAAAAATGTGCAGAATGTTTGGAATGTGAAAATGTGCTACAGAAGTGTTTGCTGTTGGGTACTGCTGTAAATCTTTACTCTTTGAAACATTAGAATCTATTAAAAGTTAGCTTCAAGAACTGTTTTATCTTAGTGCAGTCACTAGTCTTATCATATCCTTTTGTTACTCCAACAAAAATTAAGTAGCCCATTATACCGCATATGAAGTGCTATGAAGAGTTCTGAACTGTAGTCTCCATGTGATTATTAGCTCTTGCCCTGAAAGGCCATGGAGGAAGAAATCTGCCAGCCTATGAAAGCTATGCATGCTTCAGGAATAAAATTATCAGCAGGAGTAAAATAAGGATTTAAATGAAGAGGAGGAAGCAAAGAGATTTCATTTTCATTCACTAGCTATTCAAAGATGATGGGATTAAAATAACTACTAATTATTTCCAAATAAATCATCTCTGCATGGCTTGAAATACTTCATTTGAGCTATTGATGCATTTGCTTTTGAAGCATTTAGCAAGATCATGCAGTTAATCCAGAAATCATCTCCAGTAACCTCACTATGGATTTGTACCCTTGTTCCCCACCAGCACAGCCACTCAGATAAGAATGGGAGCTCCATTTTTTCAGGAGCCCCCAGAGAATTGTTGAGGGATGCTTCATCTGTATGAAAAGGAAAACAAATTAGGGAGGTCAGAGAGTCGCCACAGACGCTCCCTTAATTCTTGACAACACTCTCTTCAGTGTCCAGAATATTTGTTTGTCTCCTTCATTGACAAAACTTAGCTGAGATGCAATGCACAGACACCCTATCTCATAAAAATCACACAGCTGCAGGATGCTCTGTATGTTTCAAAAACTGGGATTGCACAGATAAAAATTATTTGAGATGTACTATGTTTGCTGTTTTTTAACACTGATATCCAAATCTGGGATTTTTCTGGACAAGGGCTGAAATCTCTTCTTCCAATATCCTTGAGTTCGGGGGCAGTTCTGAATTCAACTCCAGATGCAGGTAGGACAGTTAATCTCACTTCTTGCTGTGAACAACTCATTGAAAAAATAAAATTCAGTAATCTAAATGTACCATAGTTTTTACAGTCAGCTGATTTGATTCCTTAATTAACTCTTCCATTTGGAAAACATTTCAGATGCTGAATGGGGCTGTTTTTCAAATCTGCAACTCTGTATTTCAGAATATTCTTCCCTGGTCAAATCTTTTCATGAGACTTCTGAGTAGTATTCCTTGCTCCCGGGTAACATCAGCCTTATTCTGAAATTTGTGTTACTTTCTTGGTTGGGTCATGGTAGGTCAAGAAAAGAATGCAACCAAAACGCGCCTTGCCCTGATCCCTCATCATCTTTTTCTAAAGGGAGGTAACGAGGTTGTTCTGATGACTATCCATCATTCCTCTGGTGGTCCAACCACTTCACTTAGTTTATGGTTTGCTGCCACTGAAGCTGTATCAGCACAACCTGAGGTGTTTCTCTCAGGTTGACATTGACAGACTGCTCCCTGTAGGAACAGCAATATGCACTGCAAGGCATATACTGACTTAAAAGTCTGGCAACATTTCGAATTAAATGGCAGTAAATGGAAATAAAACTTCCATTCAAGGTCTGAGTAAGAATTCATGGGGCATTAATAATTTTGTTGGCAGATCAGCAAAGGGTTTCTTAATATTGTGACATCATTTTGTTGATTTGAAAGGAAACATCTTGTAAATCAGATAAGAAAGTTTCTCATCACTGTCCAAATGCATTTAAGGGAAGTGACAATAGAACTGGATCAGTTTTTCTTGTTTGTATTCTGGCCATGCACATGGTATCTCTTCCGTTGCAGATGTCTGTCAACAGGGCTGAACAGAAGTCCTCACTCACGAAACATTGCAGGAGGTAGAATATAGAAAATGGCTCACAAAGCTGCTCACTCATGGCTCTCAGTCTCTCTTTTTCTCTTCTATAGTATTCTATGGATTTTATTGAAGATTTTTTAAAAAACAAACTCTGTATCTTGAGTTCTGATGTTCTTCATAACTTTTATGCTGCCTTGTGCAAACCACACAAATTCCTACTCCTGATGGTTTTGGAGCCCTACCTCACTGCAAAATACAGCTGAGAAAACAGTTTAAGAAAATCTGGCACTCAACCGACCATAACAAGTTCAAGCGTCTTTAAACAAGCCTAAATTTTTGGGCTAGGATGGGTCTTTGAGCCTAAATCTACAAACCGACTAACCAGCTCATGGATCCAGACTTCCTCCAGTAAAGCTTAGCCAGTTCAATCACTCTCTAACTGAAACGTAGTGTATACAGGCTCCAGATGCAGTTTCAGTCAAACTTTGGGAAGATCATAGTAATACCTGAGCTGTAAGTGCAATTTTTTAATCATGCATTGAAATTCTGGACAATGCATGGTCAAAACAAAGAAGTTTTCTTCTGTACTCAGCAATAGCCTCATTATGAACTGGGAAGAAGGGATTTTATGACCCACAGTACTATTGTGTGGCATGGGAATAAAAGCAAAGGGTTACTGGACAGAGGATAAAACTCTGCAATACTTCTTGCCCCCATAAGCTTGTGCTTGCATGTCCTGTGAGCACACACAGGCATGTGCATGTGCTGACAAGCACGAGCTCATGAGTATTTGAAAACAGTTTGCAGACAGAGAGAATACTTTATCTCCACTGTAATTTACATTTTTATGGGAAGAATGCCCTTTTAGATGTTCTATATAGCTGAAAGAGTTGATGATGGACTTAGCAATGGGTGTTCTCCCACATTTGTGGCTCCTGACTGTACCTAGCATGCACTGAGGAAAACATGATACACTTAATAAAAGAAGCAGAGGCTTTTGTTTCCACAGAGGACTCTTGCCTTTACTGGTCAAACTGCTTCCAGAGATGTTAGCACTTGCAGAGCCCTTTCATATGCTGAAAATATGAACCCCCACCATTCCAGGCAACATTTGTGTTAGCAATGGAATTTTAAAATAGAAATAATTAGTTTTTCTGGCCATGGTTGTTACATCTGGCATACATTTGCCCCAGTGAACCCTATTTTTAAAAAACAAAGCATCTGAATTGAGGTTCCAGATTATACTAGTTACTGATCTTTGCAAGCCTAATCCATTCTTA
Source organism: Luscinia megarhynchos (assembly GCA_034336665.1). Classification (NCBI taxonomy): domain Eukaryota; kingdom Metazoa; phylum Chordata; class Aves; order Passeriformes; family Muscicapidae; genus Luscinia; species Luscinia megarhynchos. Next base: position 88,372,808 of record CM067565.1, on the reverse strand, counting down.
TGAACAACGCCTCTGTGGTGTTTTCTTCCCCAAAGGATATAGCACGGGTGCAACCCAAGCTTTATTGTGCTTAATCTGAACCAGAAGTTCGAGCTGATTATTTTAAAAGGCATGCTGTTTCTTAAAAGTGATATTCTTCCTGTCTTCATGCTGTGCTGATAAGAAGTTATAAGTGGATTTCTTTAATGCCCCAGGCTGGAGTGATACAGAAGAAGGCAGTCATGCATCTGGGGGCTACACAGCCCAAGGCTAAGCCAGTTGATGTAGCAACAGTAAAGGCTGCAAAAAATACACTTTTACTTTGAAGCATATATACCACAGCTTTTAATTTCTGGAATCAGCACATGTGGAGTGAAATTATGCCTGGTTCATAAAGGTGCTAAACAAGGACAGAGGCAAAGACCTTACCCTCTCAGCACAATGACCTGGGGTCTGTAGTGCTGCTGACAATGGCAGTAAGCCCAAAGTGCAGGGAGGGCAGGGGTCAAGAGATGTCCCCTGCAACTTTTCAAATGACCCTGCTGCCCAGCAGGCCAGTGTAATCTCTATCAAATTGTCCTTCCCACTTCTGTCCTCTGACTGGTGCCCCTCAGTGAGGCTGTAGAGCACCCAGGTCCAAGCTCTCAGGGACCATGTGCTCCTTTATCTGTCTCCCCCAATGGGGACAGTGCATATGCACCCCCTACAGCAGCCTCACCAGCTGCTATGCCCCTCACACTGAGCATTGCAAGCTCTGGGTTTACCTCTGAGCTAGTGTCTGTAAGAAATAATGACATAGTTAACACACAGATAGTAGGCATTCATACTTCAGTCAGTGCTGGATGTGGGACAGCAGTGAGGGAGTTGCCTTCAAGGTACATTCCTGCCTCATTCCAAACTCCCATTGGCCCAAAAGCATTTAGGTTGCTGCAATGAATGGTCCTGTCTATTGATCTTCCTGTAATCAGTTCTCTCTGCTAGACAAATACAGGTACTATAAAACCTAATTAGGTGTTTTTACTGTTTAAATACATTTGTCAGCAGAGATGTGCCCTCTGTTCAACATACCATATTTACAAGTCATAAAAACCTCCTTTTGGTGATAAAAATGCCATTTTACATAATACTCTTATTTTTTAACTAGCAAAAGCAGACAGAGCAATCTTCACAAACCCTGGATTGTCAGGCTCCCTCTGCTATCAGCAGGTACTAGAGTAATTTCATCAGCTGCCTTAGAAACCATTATTGATTCTCAAATCAGTAGTCAGGTCTGTTTCTGTTTGTAATCCAATAACATGCACAAGTGATAAATTAGTAGATATCAGGTAATTTGTTAAACTCTTGGCGTCCCACAGCTTCATGTTCAGATATCCAAAGTGACTCTAATGTATCTTGATTATGCCTGCATTACATCATTATGTCAGAATCTTAGTAATTAAAGAGCTGGACTGAAATCACAATACTGAGATCACATATGCACTGCATGTGCATATCTCTCCCTGCAGATCTGCAATCCCTATTATATCTGCAGAAATGTCAAATGCACATTTATATATTCATGGGAATTAAACATGAGAATGTGAAGTATCAAACTGCAGTTTCAATGTCATTATTAAGTATTTTGTTAATTATTTTTCATGCAAAATCACCTCCTTAAGAAATTTCTTTCATCATTCATTTGCCCTACATTTTATTCTAGCAGTTCCAAATTGCAAGGAAACTGGTAACAGATCTTCTTGTGTCCAACTAGTTAAAGACAGGAATTAAGATAACCAAACATAATCAAGTCTGATTTATCCACAGCTATGTAGTTATTTCTCCTGATTTTTTATTTTTTTTTTTTAAGCCCCCGGGATATATAAAACCAAATCTTATAAGAAGAACAGAAATCTAGTGCTGTCCTTTTCAACCTCAGACCAAATTTTCAATGATTAGCCAGTTTTAAGCAGAGCCAGATGAGACCTCCCAGTTTCCTGTTGGCCATGTCCTTGGTATCTTAGGAAAAAACTGTCCTGTTACTTTAGAAACAGAAGCCAACAACAAACAGTGAATGGAGGTGGCCAAGAAAAGTGACAGAGTTAAATGGCTGTGTCATAGCTGGCAGAGAACCAGATGAAATTATCCAGGCCTTAGATAGTTGAGATCGAATATGTTCTCAGGCGAGTTGCAAAGCAAGAGGAAATTCCAGTAAATCATTTACTTAATGAGATCAATGTGCAACAGATCTTTTTTCTCTCCTACAAAGTTAATATTAGTATTCTATTACCATCTTTTTTTCCCTCTGTTTGCTAAGTTATCATGTAAGATGCCAACAGGGTCTGGCACTGATTGGTGTCTGACATTACTCATAAATATACTGTGTGAATTAAGAGCAACTGCTGCACCTGGCTGAAAAACGAAAACTCTGTTCAGAGTTGTGACCAACCTGTATAAGATACTTTACTCTTGTGTCAGGGTTTCTTGGTCAGATGAGTAGGAGCCAGAACTATCAGAGCCTCCAGATTCCCCAATTTGATCACATTCCTACCACTAAGAGCTTCAGAGGCATCTTTTACTTTTTCTTTAAAATATTTGTGTTTTGTGAAAAAACACAGAATTTCATTTCCATGAAACTGGTTCAGTGTTTTTTGCTTATTACTGCAATTTGAAAGAAACATCTCCTAAAATCCTAGGATTTTTCACCATATGTACAATTTTGCCTCCTGGCCCTTTCAACAACCACACTGGAGTCAGTGGAATTATAGCTCCCTTGCCCAGTTAAAACTGCTCTACTTTTGTGGACAAATTCAAACCTTGTGTTAGGAAGCACAGTTCCAACCACACTTGTGGAGGTTTCAGAGTCTCAGATTCCATCCACTTTTTTGAAAGCATGTGGCAGGCAGAGGAGAGAAACCCTATTAATGCCACCAGTGAGAGATGGAGAGTAATGTGAGCTCAAATGTTGTTAGACACCAGAGAATCCATATGGACGAGAGCCCAAATACATGCTCCAACCACCTGAAAAACTAAAGGACAAAGATCTATAAAACCTAACATGAGAATTTACAGGAAATCAGGCCTCTTTGGTCCCAGTGTTCTCTGAATTACTCATTTATAGGCTCAATTTTCTACCTACACCCTCAACAGCAGTAACCATGACAGAATCATTCTGTAGTCAAGGACATAGGAAGACCACAAGCTCTTCATACAGCATCTCTTGACAGCTCTGTCCTTTGCCCCTGTGTTCCACTGCACATGGTATGGCTTTGGAAATCAAGTACCAAGGATGAAAATCAAGGCAACTGGAAAGAAACCTCTGCCATCAACATGCAACTTCACAATGGCCTCCCACACAAGTTCTTGTTGCCCCTTTGGAAGCATTTGTATATGACTAGCCTGGTCAGCCATCCAGCGTTGCCCGTCAGGCAGTGGGAAGGGACTAAGCTGGCGGTGGCGAACGCCTGGCACTTGCCAAGTTTGAGCAAAGCTTCTTGTGCAATTTGAACCAACTGCTTCTGAGATCTGATTACTGCTATCCTTCCCCCACCTTCAGGTTTTTGCACTGTGAGTAAAACTGGATGGTGGGAGGTTTGTGTCTGTGCATGTTTTTGCTTAGCACCTAGGACAAAGGAGCAGTAACGTGGCTGAGAGACTCACACTGTTCTCCCTCCGAGCCCTGGAGCTACCAAGGGCTGCTCCTGCCTGGAAAAGAAGCCTTGTAGGAAACAGTGCCAGCCCCTGGCAAGGGAAGGGAGGAAGCCTCACAGGGTAGGGGAAGGGTGTCATTCACTTTATTCTGGTTTCAAAAGCTCATGAACCTGAAGCCTGGTGATATTTACAGAGTTCCCAATACTTCCAGATGAAAGCAGAAGAGGCAAGTGGTTTGAAGCTGCCTGGCTATAAACACAAAATCTACAGGAGTAAGTCAGTAAATGAGGAAAATATACTGAATACAGAGGATCATCAGGTCTTTATTTTCATTTTCTTACCCTTAAAATGCTTCTGTGGTTATTTTTATCCACTCAGTAAAACCTCTAAAAAATGTAATGATGTGCAAGCATTTGGAAGCTTTTTTTCTGGTTGTTTATTCAATATTTAGCATAATCCCAGCCTGACTTTATAGATCCAGCTTTTTAGAAAATATTCAATTATCTAATATATTTCCTTTAAAATGACAGGATAAAAACACATCTGCTACGTAAAAACAAATAAAAAAAAGAGATGGTTTTCTGTCAGAAATACATGAAATTAAACTAATGAAATCAGTTTTTCAGATGAAATTATTGTACTCTAGGTATGGCAAAGACAGTGGGATAACCCATGGGATGGAATTTCAGGAACAGCTAATTATTTGGTCTTTAAAAAATACCATTTCCTTTCCTTAATGAGCCAACTTTCAGGAAATGAGTACAGAGAAGGGAGAAGAGAGGAAGAAATACAGTATTCTGGAAACTAGAAATCTTGTTGGTGTTCTTTCTGCAATTTTTGTGGCTAAGACACTGAATGGATTCCATAAGTGGGATTTTGTCAGTATGCCAAATCTACATGGTCTTCTATCTTTTAAAAAATGCCTTTGATTTTCACAGACTCCAGCCCAGTTTGGGACTTGCAGTTTTTTAAAAAAAGCATATCCTGCTGCTACAGGAAATATTTTTCTCAACACCAGTGTATTTTTTTTTAATCATATTTAAAATGAATCTTACAGAAATCCCAACAGTACTCTTACACATAACACAAAGGAGTTCATTTCACCTATTTACAGGAGAAAAACTCACAGAATTAACGCATTTGGAAATGATGTGAAAATGCAAATTGGATTTAAGTTTTTTAAGGTGGTCAAGTACTGAATGTAGTACGATATACAACTATGACTTTCCTTCACATTTGGAGAAAGACCATACAATAACTGAATAAAGGGATTAGTTTATTTTATATAGGATTACAGAGGGTACTACTTCATTTTTCTAGTAGAGAAACTTATTGACACAGGATAAGGCAATTCCAACAAGCTTGGGGCTTCAGTTTTGGGCCAAAACTAAATCTCCATGTTTGCATATAACCATACACTGACAACATTCTGGTCTGAGCAGTTTAATAATCTTTATTTCTTATAGTGGGCCAAGTTCAGATTCAGAAATCACTTTTTGCAGATGCAAACTTGTGAGCAAAGATCTGCAGTGAAAGGTTTGGGTTTCTTTTAATACATCATCCCTATTGAGTTACTTACAAGTCATCTGCAAGAAACCCAAGTTTGCTGTTATTAATAAAGAGGTTTTGAGAAAGTATTACCAGGCAACCATCATTACTGAAGTGTGCTGGACTACTGAAGTATGGGGCTGCAGTAATAGAAGGTTGTTACAGAAAACCACAGTGGTAATCAGCTAGTGCAGTCATTTGTAGGGAATGGTCTTAAATCAATGATGTAGTTCCATATAAATTGTGAAGAAAAAAACCTGGATTATTGGTATTTTTATTGGTGACATGTGACCTGTTTTATGCACTGTGTATTTTCATCCTGTAATCCTTAGCTTCATCAGGTCCCAGGTCAGGAAATCACTCAAAAGAGTCATTCACTGCACTGGCAGAAAGTTGCCAGCAAGAATGGCCATCATTTAATCCTGGCAGCAAATTAAAACATCTTGCCTCTGATCTAAAGAAAAGCAGCCTCATTACAGCCTACCAGATTACCAACCCAGCCCTCCATAAGTAATTCAAATGGAAAAATGAGAGAAAAGAGGTACTAAGCAGCCAGCCCACATTGCTCCTTTGTTTACTGTAAGCTACAGAAATAGAGATGACTGGATGAACCTTGGCTTTTTGTTATCTATTCTCTAGGAAGTCCTTGTTTTCATGGGTCAAAATCTCTCCTGACAGGGTCCATTCAACTGATAATCATCAGTGTGTGCCTCAGTAAGCCATGGGGTATCTTAAACCCTAAAGGGATACTTAGCATATTCTGAAAGACTAAGCCATCAGGAAATGTTTTTGGCAAATGTCACTCAGGTTTCTCGAACAGCCAAACTGATCCTGGTTCTGAAAAATCAGATATTTAAGAGATCCAAAGAAATAATGTGTATCCTTTTCAGAGCCAGGTTAAGTTTATAAGGAAGAGATACTGAGGTTGCTTATTGATTTTGACAAAACTGCTTTGAAATAAAACAGGTTTTCCAGCACAAACTACATCGAATTTGTTCAGTCCTAATCAAACATTAGAGTATAAGAATTTAAGCATAGGAAGATCCAAGACAGACTGTGAATTTGGAGAAAGATGCTGAGACTGTTGCAATTGAGTAAGCTCATGTGAACTTGGTTAGATTCAAAGAATATTTTTTTGTGCCAAATTTTTACAAATTCCAATAAATTTAACTGTCTTGTTTCAAATTTTTATTTCCCTTGAACAAAACGCCATCTGCTTTTACTATATCAAATGCCACAGTCCATTCCTGGCAAAAATGGAGTCTGTGGCAAAATAACAGAGAATTATATTTTTAAGAATATCTGTTTCAGCATATTTGTTTTATTTTCCTTACTACCTTTTTAAATCATCATACCCTTAAGTTGATTTTAAGTGAAATCAGAAAACAGATCTGTTGAAATTTAATGAAGTAACCCCTCATGGATGGTGAAATGACTTCCTAAGTACATTTTATGTTCTTTTGGTTCTTGAGTTTTTCATTTTCCACAAATGGAACAGATTTACATGAGCTCACATGACAGCTCTGGCTTGGCAAGAAGTGACCATGGCTGCCAGAGAGACTACTTAGCCTTTAGGTACCTCGGCAAGGTAGTCCTGTATGTTTAATAGAACTAGGTGTAAAGTGATGGTCTTTTTTCACTGTTTATTGCTAAGCCAACCTACTATAAAACATTGATCTCTCAGATACAGGAGACACATGACTCCCATGCCACTAGGTCCAGCAGGCTTAACCTGCTGAACTCAAAGTGCTAAAAGGACTTAAAATGTAATCATTAGTAGATTTTTGCAAGCAGCTGGTAAAACAAGACTTCTAGGCAGTCAGGGTGCTTTAATTTATTTCTTAATCCTGACAAATCAGCAGAAAAGTATTTTAACTTAGTTCCACTTGGCAGACAAAAGGTAGGATTCCAAAGGGACAGCACAAGAGAAAGCATCCATGCAGGTGGAAAATGATAAACTCTGTGTAGTGGTGCCTATCAGCTCTGAGGTCCATGTTTTTAATGTTTCTCTGGAGGCAGAAAAAATAAAAAAAAAAAGAAAAAAAAGTAGGAGAAATACTATGTCTTGTTTTGGCTCAAGCCTGTTAGAAATAAACTATTACTTTTTTCAAAGCACCAGCAGTGTTCTGCTCAGTCTTTCCAGCCTCTATTAAATCCAGCACATTGTACTGAGACAAAAGAGATCAGGGAACTTCCCTTCTTTCCTCCCCATCCCACTCAGAGCTCGTTTGTCAGCAAGAGTTATTGCCCTAACAAGCAACTTACAAGTCACCCGTTTGTAGCAGTTCACTTTTCCCATTAAGGGAAGACATGGCAATGGGCAGCCTTTACAACCAGTTTTCCCATTGTTTAAGCTTGACCCTGTCAGTGTTTGCACACAGGATGTCAGGGTAAATGATAAGGACTGCACCTTTGAGAGCAAACAAAAACCTTCCACCCATACAAATAATTTTTTTTTCTGTTGTTAGCACTTCATTTACAGAATTTTGGGATACTGAAATACATAATGAACCCGATTTCTTGTCAGCTCATCCCTAAATTTAAATGAAAATCTGTGGTGCTTGTTAACTAGAGGTATTGACTCGGCTGCAGCGATTGCTGTCCAAATACATGGCACACACTTATTTTCATGATCTCATTTAGATGACCTGTTTAATTGAATGCAATCTACAGACTTGATCTCTTGCCATGTAGAGCACACAGGAAATCCTGGAATAACATCCAAAGACTGTATTGGATTGAAAGCAAAAATCTTTGGTTTAACATGTTGTCAAATCCTTGAAGGAAGCAGAAACTCACAAAAAAAAACTTATTGTCCCTGAGATCATAATGTGCACCTCTGACTGACCAGACTGATGTTACCTGACCTGATATTTGAGTTAATTCTCATTAATTAAATAAGCTATTACTTGATTGACTGGCACATAGTATGAACTTAAACAGCAACATGCAGTGACACTTAAAGAAAACTTTTAAGAGGAGTAAGAGGGAGGACATGAGAATAAATATGCTGAAAGTATTTTCTAGGGAAGTTTTGTTATACTCCTTTATTAAAACATTACAAAAAAATACCCAAACCATTTGCTTTCAACACTAAAAAAGCCCTGAACAAAATGCATGTCATGCTTTTAATATCTGAAATGAAAGCCAAACTTGGAGTTTGCCAAAATTTCCTCAGTGGCTACAGAATTCATAGGTGCAGATTCTTTAAATCTCATCTGTTACACCATAAGATTTGCTCAGCTGGCAACTAGAGGTGTTTCTCAGTTTCAAATCCATGGAGATCTGGAAGTCAAGTCAAGCTTTACCATCTCATGTGCCCAACAAGCACACTGCAAACCAGTGTGGTTTTTCAGATGTTGCTGAAGGCATATTCTAACCACAGCTGATGTTACAGAGATAGAGCTAGCTGTATTATTTGGCTCATGTTATTTATATTGTCAGTGATGGTGCATGAAATAAAAAGAGCTCTGGAAGGCTTGGGGAGGTTTTAGCTTGGAAAACTGAAAGTTTTATGCTGAAAAGTGGGTAAATGCAGTAAGTATTCAGTGGGAAACAGTAAATACAGGCTCTGATAAAGTGATTATTAGAGTCACATTTCAAGGGCAGAATTATTCCTTCATGTAGTGTCATCTACTGCTACCAAAACCTACTCACAGGTCTGCATGAACAGCTTCATTTATGGATTCAAAGACACAAGACACCCAGTATTTGAAGAAAAGTCTCCATACTTGGAAAATGCATGCAATATAAGATTACTGTACTGCTTATAAGGATTTTACACTCTTAGACAAAAATAAAATTCTGCTGTATACTGGAATATAGTCTCATTAACTATCAGAGCAATTACCAATTCAGTAAGAAGGAGATACAAACAAAACCCAGAGTTGGCAGTGAAAGGGAATACAAACAGCTATTTTTTCCATTCACATGTAGAAATTCAGAGTTCTAAACAGAAATCTACTTGCTCAAGAAATGATGCTTTTTTAGAAGCATATTCTTCTAGGTCAGTGCTCTTTTAAAATTTTATAACAAGGAGCTATACAGAATTGCTATCTTCTGTTTTAGTAAAAGCCATTAATTTTGGAGTGTAGAAAGTTGCCCTGAGTAAATGTGAAGACCTGCAACTCGGAGAAGTTGTAAGAGTAAATATGAAGACTGGAGCTGAAATATGGACCACTTCAGATACCTGATTTTGTTTTTTAAACTACATTATCTAAAGACCCAGTTTACTTAGCAGCAATAAACACGTCCCTGGATGTTTGCTTCAGGGTCTGTCTCAGTCAGAAGGATTGTGATCCCAGGCTCAGAGGCAGATCAGCCCCTTCCCGAATGGCAGGAGAAACCTTCAAGGTCCCCAAGACTGGACTGTGGATGTTCTGGACAGTGCAACTACTGCACTAGTTAGTCAGATCAGCCCTGTTTTAAATTCTTTAATATTCTATTTCCATCTCAAAATGGCTTTTAATTAATCAAGTGCAGTAGGTGTGTTTTTCTCTAAGAAAGAGGAGAGGAAAAACTGGAACAGGAGCTGCTGAGTGATTCAAAGGCAACCTGAACTGAAGGACATGAGAAATACAGCAGAGATGGTAATAGATTAGTCCTAGTTTTTTCACCTAAAAAGCATGTAAGAACTTAAATTTTATAGTACAGAGTGCACTAGATCTGATAGCTCAGCAACTGAATAACGTCAAAACTGGAATTTGTTAGGAAGCATAAAATTGCATTTAAAACAAATGTCTGTAGGCACATATGTAAAATATATATGCCCTAATACATATTTAATACAGAGCCTGCTTTTTGCAGTTAGGATTATAAACAGTTCACTTAGAAGTGCCAGGAGTTAGCAGCAGAGAGAAAGCAGGAACAAAGTTCTGAAGATGTAGGACTCCAGGATTAATACCTTCTAAACCAGACCTGATTGATGCTCTCAGGTCAGTATACATAATTCCCATGCAGCACTTTTTAATGTGATGGGACATTCCTCAAGAATGAAAGAAAAATGAGATAGTCATCAGGCTGGACCAGTATTCTTTCATACAGAAATTAAACAAACTCAGCATAACTCTGACTACGTCCTCTGCAAGTAGGCTACACAGTTATGATGGCTGCACAAGAATTTGTGAAGAAGAAAGTTAGACTGAAGCTCCACATAATAAAGTGCAGTTCAATGGTACAGGAAGCCTCAGGGAATGAATGTCTTAGAATGAAAATGATCACTTATTAAAAAACTGCTAAACTGTTTCTATTAGCACTATGTATGATTTTCTACCAGTACAGCAGAAATTTTGGCTACAAAAATGAAATGTGAAACTCCTCCTGCCTGCCAGTTTTAATCAAATATAGAGCTCAGCCTGAACCTATGCAAGGCTGAAATGATGCTGATGGAAGTGAAACAGGCTGTCTCCCATTAAAGGCCTGCAAGCTTTTTTTGTTAAGGTTGTGTGAAGGCTTGGAGTCTTATCTGACTCCTTGCTGGGTCTGGATGACTGGGCACCTACCCAAAAATACCTTCTCACTTCTTTAGCTTTATGGGGAGTTTCATCCCTTCGTCCTGCTGAGGCCACAATATCCTCTGCATTTGTTACCTGATGGCTGTGTTATTAACAGCCTCCTGCTTCCCAAGCCAAAAGTAAGACAACGTGCTGGCTCCAGATGTGGCAGAAGGAGGCCATCTGCCCTGTGCCTGCCTTAGATCACTGCAATCACTTCAGGCCAGTGCTCAGGTCCTTTCTTCAGCTCCAGGTGATTCCTGATGCCAGTTTACAGCCTTTGGAGAATGAAGGCCTGATGCAGTTGCAAACCACAGAGGCTAAAAGCAAAGCCTTTGAGACACAGGTTCAAAAATATTTTTGAAGGCAATCCAACATAGTAAAAGCCTCTCTGTGAACATTGGCTCAATAGAGACTCTGAACATCTTTAGAAAATAAAGGAAATCTTCCTCCTGGAGAATGCTTAGCATCAGAAGCACTGTTTGCTTCAAGTTTCAAACTCTTTAATTTGCCTTTTTCAAAGAGTTGCTCGGACTGAGTTTTGACCCAAAAAATATTAAGGCAGAAATACCAGATAATAAAGAAATTCAGTAGTTCTTTCACTAGATCTGCAGACCCACATGCAGGGTACATGGTAAAGATCAGAACTCACCAGTTTCAGGCCATAGTTCAATGGTACAAGTTCAGCTTTATACTTCTCACTTCTAACACCAAAGAGAGATGACAAAAATCACTGGTCTGGTTGCATTGACCAATGCAACTTCTGATGGATTATCTTTACAACAACAGGCTTCAAACTTAATTAGGTACCAACTTTCACCACACTGCCAGGCAAAAAACTATCAGGAAAGCATACAGCCAGACTAAACTCTGTATCATGCACTCAGCCAAATTTCACAGAAAAATGATCCTATGCCCTGATTTGGGTCCAAATTTCACTGCTAGATAACAGCACAGTTCCAGTGCACAATTTCAACAGCAATGCTTCTGAAACTACCACTTATCTTGCAATAATTTATTTTTTCATCATGACTTAATTTCTGATTAACTCTAAACTTGATGTTGTTACTGCCCAAGTGTTTTGCCCTGTTTACATCAGTAAGAGTCTTGCCCAACCTTGTGTGGATTTATAGATACAAACATACACATAGATGCCTGCATATATTTTGCCCTATCAATTGGGGAGTGAAGGTCATGCTAATACTTTTCTCTGTATCTGTTTAAATTTTTTTCTATGAAGTCACAAATCAAATCAAACACACCATCTCACTAATAAAATGGCTTATCAGACATTTGGAGGTTGCTGCCATTTTCCCAAAATCTCTCCTGCCAGTTATGCTTCTTTAAGTCTTCTTTTTAAGCCAACTCCTTCATTTTTACCAAAGTTTTCCTCTAGCTCCCCATATATGTTCAGTCTGGCTGTTCTTCCCCTGTAACCCTATGGCCTGGGGACAAATGGTAGTCTTCCCCTGTAGCAACAACAATTTGGGGTAAGATCTCCCTCCTGGGAGCCACTCCATGTACAGTGGGTCCCCACGTGCTGTAGGTGCTCACATCCCCCCAGAGTGTGGGGTAACCCCAGGGCAGGCTGCACAGCACAGGCTGTGATTGCCCTGGGTCCCCCTCCCTGGCAGCCCTCCTGAGGCATTGAGGTTCAAGGTCCTATGTTGGCTGAGCATTTGAGATCTTCAGATGAATGGAGTTTCAGGATGATGGTTATTTTTAAAATACTTATGGTACCAGTTCTGTGTAGCTGACTAATGTGGGCTTTGCAGTAATGCCTGAAAATCGGTAGAAGTGAGCAGAACTCTGTTCAAAGTTCCAGACAGCCAGAAATCCTGAAAAAGCATCAAAATGAATCTGCAAATTTGTCCCAGAAAAAAAGTCAGGTAAAAAAAACCAGGAAATGTCTGTGGAAAAACAGACATATGGGAGATCTAGTTCTTCCCTAATCTTCCAGTAGATGAAGTCTGGGCAAAGAATTCAACTTCTCATAGGGTAGAGTTTTATCAATTTATTAAAAGAGTTTAATGATGTGTGAAACCTGGCCTGGTCCCATCTAGTCCTTCTCACCAAAAAGCTACTCACAGAACAGGCTCCCCTTGTATGTGTATAACAAAGAGATGGCTCATAGAAGAATGAGCAGTGAGCCTTTATTCGTACCTGTGAATTCTTGAAGTGAAGATACCATATAAATACACATGCACACAGAGGTGAAAATTGCTATGGGTTATGGTTTCTTAAAAAAAAAATGTAGCAAAAGAATACTTATAGCTATGGCTCAATTCAGATGGCTTTAAAAAAAAATCTAAATTATATGTTTGAAAACATTCACTTCAACAGACAATGTACTGAAGATCTGAATTATTATTTTAAAGCAGCTGTTAGCAGAGCTGAAGTTACAGTAACAAAGGGGCTGGCTGAAGCTACAGCTCTTGCTCATCTTCCAAAGTACTGAAATAAATACAGTATTTAACAAAAAGAACTGAAAGATTGGCTATTTTACACTACTCCCATTTTCGGGTGAGAGGATGGCAAAGCCTTTACCTTAGTGCCTAATTGTTAATATCAGGTTAAATGAAGTAAGATAGACACATACATTATAAAAGACTTCTAGTGGATAGACCAAAAGGAAGAAGATTATAGAGAAAAACAAACAGAAAACTTTGTTTGTTGCATTTAGATTGTACCAATTGTTCAGTATTTCTTAGTATTGTAGCTTCTTCTTTATTCCTTCTGCAGCAAGAATCCAGAACCCTTCAAGAAATAATCCAAAATGGCAAAAGTAACATTTTTCTTTACCTCTACCTGGCAAATTTTCAGAGAGGTACATTTACTGGATGGAAACTTCCTGCCTGGATTGGCTGTTCGTTAGTATGAGTAATGAGCAATCCATTCATCATTAGGGTTAGCAAGTTTTCCATTTCATCCTCTTCCCTCTTTAAGTGCATGATTTAATTCACAGCACATAAACATTTATGCAGAAACCTTGTAAAAGCAAACCCATGCCCAGTATTCAGGACATATTTATATGAGAAAACTATAGGCAGGTGGAGAAACTCAGTTTTAAAAAAACTCATATCCACTGTTTGTTCACAATATCTAATCTCTCTATTCTGTGTCTGTACAAAATTTACATTACTCTTTTTCCTTTTCTCCCTTTCACACATAGATATTTCACACTTGTGTACTTCAGAGGAAATTTGTTCCTGGGACAAAGGTGAAGTCTGGAAGAGGCTGCTTTATCAGCTAGGTTGTAGGCCTAAAACTTGGTATGTCCCACCTTCAGGGCCCCGTGCTGCTTCCTACCCTGACCCACATCACATCACTTTGGGGATGCTGAACTGCAAGAGTTGAGTGGGTGTATGGGCAAGAGGGGACTCATGGTATTTGAACATCTAATATTTATCTCAATGCAGAAGCAACTGTCTTCCTGTAGAGGATGCCTGAAATATTTTTAGCTTTCTTTAGCTTCTTTTCAGTGAAGCCTTTGGGTTTCCTCTTGCTCCTGGGAGCTGAGGCTGTGGCATCTCATGGCAACACTGCAATGACTGTGTGGACAGGTGCTTGTCCTTTCTGTACTGTGAAAAGCAACACATTTTACAGTCCAGAAGAGTGGGGCTCCTTTTTGCATTTTGGAATGTGAGTTTGCAGCCACGTTTCCGGGGCCTTGCCTTTGCATCCTCATAGGTTAGCAACCTCATTCTACAGGCAGTGCCCTTGGGGCAGAGGTAGTCAACCTTGTCCTGCAATTCCAGCATTTGGGGAGCTTTCTGTGGATTTTAGTGACTGTTTTAGTTTACTGTGCAGCTAAACATGCTGAGTGAAACTATCCTGAGTAAATACTTAAATGTTCTCTCTCAACCCTTAAAAAATCCACAGTTCCTTGCTGTAAGTAAAGGTGATTTCCTTACCCATTCCCCAAAATCTACTCACAAAGCTGATGCTTACTTGGTGCAAGCAGAGGGTAGTGGCAGCAAGAGCCCTGAACTGCAGGCAGAGCAGTGAGGCAGAGCAGCAGTACTTTTTCAATGAATACTCACCGAGCCAAGAATACTTTAAACACTCCTCCTCCATCACCTTTCCTTAAAATTGAGATTATTAATGAGTCACACTTACATTCATATTCTTCAGAGCACTGCTGTAGAGGGAAACAATAGCCAGGTCTTCCTCTCCTTCCTCCTGGGTGGGCAAGCAGCACAATACTAAAGCATTATCACATCAACTGCTGGGCTAAGAAGCTTGACCCAAAGCCCTGTGCCAGTGAATTATTTTCTCTTGACATATGGCTTAAGGCTGAAGGATTTGAACACTTAATTGGTGCATTTTCTGCAAGGCTTTAAAGACTTGGCAAGGTGAGATTCCTGCTAATCAGTGATACAGCTGGGGAAACAGCTCCTGCTGTGCATCACCAGCAGCCTCCACCTACATGAATTTATTGATCTCCCAGAGCTCGAGGGACTTATATTATCTGAAGGTGTTAAATTCATTTCTAAGTGAAGCTGTCCAAAGATTGTGTTTCAAACATCCTTCATAAGTTGTATTCACTGAGACATGTAACAGCACTGATCTGTTAATGCATGTGAAAAAGAACACCACGACCTTCTCTCTCACATTAAGGTTAGGGTGGGTCTCTGTTAACCAGGAAAATAAAACAAATTCCCTGTAACTTTTTGCCTTTTCCTACAGGAGTTACCTCAGCTCCTCATTACAAGCAAGCATTCACAAAATTAACATTTTTACAGCACATTGTTTGTGATTGTAATTATCATCCCCCTTCCAAAAATACTTCTATTCTAGATGTGGGTCATTTGAAATGAAATCTGGTAAATTAAATCATTCATTATTGACACTTCTGCAAAACAGCTACTCAGAACATAAATTTTTCATTTTAATCCTGTCATTTTACTGTACTTCAGCCTCTGACTTGCAAAACCATGTTTTCTGTAATAATCCTTACATTTTTCTGGCATTTTGCTTTCTCTGCAAAAACTTTTCTAAAGAAATTCCATTACGTCCATTCTTACTGATTTACCACTTCCATCTCACCAGAAATCTTGTAAATATACCCTTCACTAAGCTCCTGTGAGCTGAAAGGACTTCTGGGCACAAGGGATTTGCAGGACAGACACATTATTGTTGCTATTCTCTTTTTCCATGAAAAAAAAATTTCACAATGATCCAGCCAAAATTGTATTTTTATGACAGGACAATAAAACTAAAGACAGTATTTACTGTTCCTATCAGAGAGAAGAGACTCTCCCTTGAAGATAACTGTATCCAGCCACAAACTGACAACTATTCTTACTCATGAAAGATGTTGTTCCCATGGGGCACACCCCTAAGTGTGTCAGACACACTTAGAAATAAAATCATACAGTCATGAAGTTGGGCTGCTTTGGAAGGCATTCTGCACATATTTGTATTAATTGAATAAAGTCAATCTAATTTAATTATTTTAAACACATAAGCACAGAAGAAAGAAGCAAAGGTTGGAAACGTTCGAGGAATACTTATTTAGGACCTTACTTTCAAAAATCTAGGTGTCAGTATAAGTGCAATTTTAGTATTTTTGATTAATTTGTTTTAATTCCATTAGTTCCTTTTCTCCTTTTCTCTGCTAAATACGTCAAATTTAGAAGATGACATAAAATTCCTCTGTCCACTTTCTTCACTTACTTCTGTTGGCCAACAATTTTATTAAATTTTATAGACTTCAAGCCTACTTTAGTCCTGGCATCATGTAGAAGTCCTGTGAGAGGTGGAATGAGATGATTCTCACCCACAACAAAGACAGAGATAACACTGCTTCTCCGTCCTTCTCTGTTTACAACAGCATCACCCACTCCTTTGCAGCACCTTTCTCAGCAACAAAAACCAGGCTCAGCTTCTTAAAATATCTTTGGCAACTTAATCGACTGCACACTGGCATCTCAGGACTGTCAATTGTAACGTAGTTCAAAGATCAATTAAAAGATCAGTTCTTTTTTCCTGCATATGGGAAAGTATTTTTACACTAGCAAATAACCAATTTACACTCATTAAGTTCTGAGAATAAGCCTGCTGACACACCGGGGGTCCCATTGAAACACACTCCTAACAAATACAGTAGGTGTAGTGTTTACCCATTGCTTAACTGTGCTGAATAAGCTCTTTGACAAACAAAAGCTTTCTTGCTGGCTCTAGTTATCAGAAGGTGCATTACATGCACTCTGCTGCCATCATTCACCACCTTTTCTCATTGTCCTACCAAAATATTTTTAATTAGCAAAGTTTCCACACCATTAGAACTAAATCCATCTTTGCAACAATGGAGTAAAACCACCGGTGTGAGTTGCTGTAGTTCATTGGTTTAGATTTTGTGAACCTGTCATAATCCCAAAGCATCTTGCATAACCCCAACATCCTTTGGTTTGTACAATTTTCTGCTTTTACATGTTGGGTAGTAAATGTACAGGGTCTCATGTGAGGGCAGTGATGCAATCCAGAAGGGCAGCTGGCTTGGCAGGGCTGGGTACTCTGGGGTAGCCCTCTGCAGCCTCTTTCCCTGCCTCTGGAATGGTCAGATTCTGCCTGGGTGGGAGCCACTTGTGATAAGTGTACTTCCTTCTATTGGTAAGCTGTACCTGGGGACTGTTGGTGTGCCTCTCTGCAAAGTGGTTCTCATGGCATATTGTGTGCCATAACAGTCCTGTGTCCCCTCTGGGCAACGAATTTCTGTCTCACTAAGACTAATTTCTAGCCCAAAGCCCAGCAATATAAAAATTATAATCTTTTAGACTCTCCCATGATTTATACCATAGTATGTTTATTAATGCATTTGGGTTTTGGAGAGCAAATGAGGGCATCAGTGGTGACATTCCAGGTGGTTAGGCCTATACTGTGGATGTGTATAATACCTACGGTCCACCTGAGGGGTTTTTTTTTTGCTTTTGTCACAGGCTCTATGATGCACATCTGACACTTCAGATGCAACACTGTGCTAAGTCCTGCAGTCTCTTAACTTCTCACCCATCTCACGCTCTGCCATAGGCTACAAAACTAGACAAAGCTCGAACATGACAAACAAATGAAGGCTGGGAGCTAGAGGAAAGAAATCAGAAAGGAGATTTTGCTGCACTATAATTGACAGTTCTTTTCCTGCAAGCCCTATAATTTTTTTTGACCAGCTAAAGTTGGACGAGATGGTCATCTTGTACTCTGCAGAGCTTTTACATGCATCTGTCTAAAGGTATGTAAACAAATGCATACACACATCTATCAACATATGTGTTTGTGTGCTTACTCGCATACATATATAAGAATGTGCAGACACAGGAGAATTTTATAGTGCTGTGATGGGATAAATGAGCCTGACACTTATATGAAAACCTAGAGTAAAATTAGGCAGTGTTTGAATGAGCAAAAAACGAGATGGCTGCCCTTTCAAACAAGTCATGCATCTTCTTTACAACACAGAGATATGTACTCACTATCTTTCACTTAAGCAGTGGGAAAATTACTTGGAAGTATTTAAAGAAAAGGAGGAAGGGACATTCAATTTTATTTGTTTATGTTTCTCACTGTAAAACTATAAATATCTTGCATCTAACTATATGAGGTCAGAAGAAAACATAAAAACTTCTACCAATGATCTAAACCAGATTTTATTGTATATAAAAAGGTCAGACAAACATCAGCTACTAGAGACTTTTCCATGGTTAGATATGAGGTTTATATGTTTTGCTGGACACCTAACATAAAGCTCTTCAAAGCTGTAGAATGTCAGACTTTATTGTTGTAACACATGTAATGAAAAGAGAAGTACTCTATAATAATTTCTTAGTAGTATTTGCTAATGTTGCAATTAGAATGTTTACTGCCTGAATGTATTGCTTTGGCTATTTGATCTACAAGGGGGAAAAAAATAGCTCAAGAGAGTCCTCTTGGGGGTGTCAAGAGAAGCCAGGCTGCACAAATCATTGACAAAAGATAACACAACTTTACTGAGTCTATGCACCTAAAATTTTTTTTCCCCTGTGAATGCTTCATTCCTATTGATAAAAGAAACAGTTCTTTGAGTGTAGTAGGCTGCCTGCTCTTTGTAAACCATTAGTCAAAACCTTCCAAAGGAAAGACCTGCAAGTTTTCAAGCTTTTTTCTGCTTTGAGCTTTCCAAGCCTTTCAAGGCTTGGTATGGTAAACATGCAAGGTACAGGGCAGGGCAGCTTTCTGCCTGGTCTAGGGTGCAGATATCACCATTTTGGGTACTCAAAACAACCAGAAAGAGTGCCTGTCATGACAGAAACATATTCAGTTATTAAAAAATTTTACTGTGGGTTTTTTGGGGGTATGTGCTTTGGTGGAAGGACTCTCTAGGCACACCCATACTATTCTCAGAAGCAGACTTGGCAGTAACAATGAAGAAGGCCACTGTCCCTCTCTGTCTGTCCTTGCTGTGAAGTCCCTGCCGAAGCATCCCCTGCTCAAACAGTCCCTGGTGCCTCTTTCCACAGCCAGATTGCCCCAAGCCTCACTTGGGCCCACCCCTTGTGAAAAACGACTGCAGGAAAGCTGCTGTGTCTGCGGGTTTTATTACCTCTACTCATGGAGGACAAATACATTTAATATTTAACATTTCCTATATGTTAAAACCAGCTCTGTTACAGCAGTACGAGAGGGGCAACTGACTGACCTCACAGCTGGCTTTAAAGACAAGAAGCCAGGGCAGCTCTCTCTGCCCTACATGATAGCTTTCCTCTATTGCAGAGCAAAACAAGTCACCCAGTGTGCAGATGGGAGGAGTTCACCTGAGTTGAATTTTGGCTCTTTCTATTGCGAACAGGCTGTGCTTTGTGAAGGTTTCTGTTCAACTGCAGGAGAAAAAGCTTTCTTCCTTAGAACATTTGACACACAAAAAAAAAGCAAATTAAGAAAAAATTTCTAACTGATTGACCTATGAAAATGTCCCAGGATTGTACAAAGACAAAGAAAAAGGCTAGGGGTTTTTTTACTTTTTTTTTTAATATCATACAAGTCTTGAGATACTGTGAAGCTGGGAGTGCAGTGAAACCTAGACAGACCAGACATGGATATACAGCATTTTTTTTCTGAGTCTGTGGCAACAACTTCTTTTCAACTACTAAAAAAGTCTTGAGAAGACAAAAATTCTCAACCAACCAATTTTGTTCAGAAAAATATAATTATTTAGAAGTGTTTTTCTCTCTTGTTTTCTTTAAGCAATCCAATCAAAATCCTTTAAAGTGAAACTTAAATAAAATAATCTCAGAAGGAATTGTGTATTTTAAAACTCTTTGTTGTCTGTAAAACAGAGTTCTTCCCATCACAGTGGCAGACACATGCTACACAAGGACGTGATGGACTTCTGAAACAACTCAAAATGTCTATATTGCAATAGCTCTAATTTTCACATCCTTGGCTGATTTTGTCATTTGTTCTTGATTATACAGCTAGCAAGTGTAGGTAGCTGCTACAGCAGGAGTCACATAAACATTGTGGTTCTACGCTGCAGATACTGTCAAATACAGGCCCAGCTCTCTGACTTGTCTTCAAAATAAAGTGTGTGGTATAATTTTCTTGCCCTTGGGGATAATCAGTCCCTCTTTTTTGCATACTGCAAAATGCAGTTTTCTATTAGTCTAACTGCTGACAGCTGTGGTTACAACAGAAATAAACAAAAGTAGCACAAAGATGAATGAGACTGGTTGAAGATGTATTGTAAATATTCCCACCAAAGGGCTTTGTTTCTCGCCTGATGATCTTCTTTCCTACTAGTTACGGAGCTGGCAGGTGAAAAGTATTTTCCAAAACAAACCTTCTCAACAGGAGGGGGAGTTCAGGAGAATCCTGGGTCTTTGCTTCCCTCTCAGAAATGAGCCATAGCTCTCTTGACCATAATCATTGATCACTGGCATAATTTCTTTAAATTTGAAATCAAGTTAAAAAGTAGCATCTCAGTGGCATGAAAAGCAGGCCACCATTTCAAAACACACAATCAGAGGGGTTACACATAGAGATATCTGGGTATCATTGCAGCAGAGGTCAGCTTGTTTGGTCCTTGAAAGGGAATATTTTTTGAGAAGAACTGTATTAAGAACTGCTGTAATTTGAAACACATACACACAATCCTCTAGGCTGCATACAGTGCATCAGGGTTACATATCTCTGTGTTTTATTTCAGTCAATTACTGATCAGGGAAGGTCTTGTATTAGAGGAGTGAGGAGGACTCAGGCATTTGGTGTCTGGTGGATGACACAGACTGTTCTGTGCTCTTGCTGCAGTGACTTTTGAACTTGCTGTGCTTGCGTTTGCTGGAGGTCATGTAAAGCAGGGGCTCTAACTCATGGGTCATACTTGCAGCATGCTCATTAAATTTCTTCTGGCTTTTTGGTCCCTGTGCCTATCCCCATCAGTTTAATGCTACTCTTCTTCTCACAAGAGTCACAGGAGGCTATTGCCTCGATGCAGTGATGTGTGCTATATTTCTCATATAAATAAAATAAAAGACAAATACAGAAAGACTAGAGAATAAGGCAAAAAATAGAGTAGTCCAAATGCACCAATTAAAAACTGAATGTGAGATTCAATAACTTTGGCCTTTTATTTTGATTTCCCTATCTGAATTTTAGTTGAATATATATTTTATTTATATACTCGATCTATATATATATTCTACATATAGATGACCTGTGAAAGATCTATAGTATTTCAAATTGATGAGAAAAATCAAGGTTAACACCATGAAAGCAGGTCATGGAAGACTATTTGTTTTTGTTTTGGTTTGTGGTTTGGGTTTTTTTTTTTGTTTTGCTTCATTTTGGGTTTTTTTGTTTGTTTTTGTTTTAATCCACTGTTTCTCCTAGTAGGCCTTTTTTCATATACTAAATAGAAATCAAAGTCAACAGGCAGATTTATCTGACGTGACTCTGAGTTAAAGCACAGAATTTTGCCAAAGACAGAAGATAAAATCAGCAGTGTACCTATGTACAATTTTCCATACACTTTTCACTTATTTCAAAGAGTAAATAAGGGAGTTCCTTATATCTGCTTTCAAAGTGGACTGTCGCCAGGGCAGTTCTGCTTTGCCCTGCTTCTCTTCCAGCTTGTGCATTTATCTCTTTAGCTTTCTGAGGCATGTTGTCTCTCTTTGTACTGATAAGAGTAATCCGCTGATTCTCCTTCCCTTCCCTGCAGTACTCAGGCAGAGTCCGGCATAAACTGACGTCCATATGGCATTCATCCCATTGAATGGCACTTGGAGCAATGTGGGGCCGTGGGAGGACAGGTCAGCTGGGTGACCCTTGGGGCAACCACACTGACTCTTACCCCCAGAACTGCCGACTGTGGTCACAGCACAGTGTAATCACATTTTACAGCATCGTGCTTTAGACCTTCTATGCTGGACACACTAAGGAGTTTGCACATTCTCCTGGGCTACAATCTGCCAGGGATTTTACATGTGCATTTTAGCCTGATTTCCAGGTTGGAAAAAATGCTGACCTGACTCATGAAACTTTGGTGAAGTAGGGAGAGACTTCATAAACAATAGAAGAATCAAAAAGAAGAAAAAATTGTGATATAAAGCCCACTGCATGTCTCAAAGGTGTTGGCATCTGTACAGTCATCTATGCAGACCGACCCCAACTGTAGGGGTCAGTCCTATCCTGTTGTAATGGTGAGAAAATGCTGAAATATTTTAGGGAAAGGCCAACTTGATGGTCTCAATTTCTCTCTAGATTTGCTGATTTGCTCACTCATATATTGCTCTATTTGAGTGCTTTGTGGAGTTCCAGTCGGTGGAGAAGGCACATTTTAAAGTCCTGAAGTCAGATGTGGTTGCAATTGTAGAGATTTCAGCAGTTTCCATTTAATGCATTCCTTAGGAAGCCAATGATTATTTTCTTTCCACCCTCCCTGCAGTAGGCATTTTCATCAGGGAGCTAAAGCAGTGAATTCAAATCTACAAGGCTTCCTGTATATCTTGCTGCACTGGAGGATAGAATATTTTGAACTTTGTATGAAATTCAACTGGAATTAAAATAAGGAGAGAAACCTGAGAAAAGACTTTATGAAATCCCTTTCTCAAGTATATTTTGAGACTGTTTTTCAGAAGATCCTAAAATAGAAAAAGCAGCAGCAATTTGCCCACTGCTATTTCTCAACTAATAAGAAAGCCTATAACATTTATTTCTACTGCCTCGAAAATCCTGAGAATTTTCACTGCTTAATGGCATTGTCAAATCACACTCAATTTCAGCATGGTGCTAGAATGTGCTTGCAAGCCATTGTTGTTTCAAGTCTTGATTTCAACATTCTGCTTACAAGCACTTCATTATAAAAAGATGTGGAACACATAAAAAAAGTAAGTTTTTATTTTCTCGTAGGAAATGTGTGTTTTCTGTCTATTCTCATGCTCACAAAAGGACAGCGAAATTTGCACAAGAGGAGAGAGAAAATCTTAAAACAGATTGCTATATATCTGAGAATTCTAAACTACCTGTTTACCCAGAAAACTATTTTGTGTGATATTTCCATAGTCAATTTTTTTAGAAGTGGATGAACAAAGACAACCTCTTTGCACAATCAGCTGTCAAAAACTGATTTTAAAAGTTCAGTGACAGAAACTCTTTCAAAACTGGAATTTATTAAGAAATATTGTGAGTAGACCAAGTCAGGCTCTGATCTTCAAAAATTAATGAGATCACTTTTACACTTAAATAAAACAACTGCTAGATACTTGAAAGTCTGGGATAAAACATCCCTAACAAACAACAAAACTAAAAAATCCCCCATAACTTGTGATTAACAGCGCACAGGTATTTTACACCTTGCTTGTATCTCTGCAGTTCTCATTTACAGTATCTGCATCCCTTGGAGCTGTCCTTACATACCTCTACAGCTAATCAGATTGTGCCCTGCACAGACTTCTCACAAATATAACCACCCTAAACGCCACTGACTGTTAGTTTAAAAGATCCCTAGTGCTTCTTCTTTTCTTTGTTTCTAATGCTGCTACTGCACGCATCCACCACACTCAAGAAAGCTGCTAGTTTATGGCTCTGGACCCTGAATCTTGCCTTTCCATTCCCTCCATGTCCTTCCCTCTGGCAGAAAAGGAGGAGAAAGGAGATAGCTGACTGAAGGAGAGACCAAGAAAATGAGAAGGACAACAGCTGAATAAAAAAAAGATAAGCACATGAGAGGTGCACAAGGTCATAAATCAGGGATCAGTAATGACAGTGAAGGTGACTGACATGGAGACTGACATGGTTAAAATTATCACTTCTTTGCTTCAGTGTCTGCAAGTTGGTACAAAAAAGGGATCAATCTCACTATATATTTAGAACTTTCAAAGCTAAGCTCTGGGAAGCTAATGTACTAAATGTCACTAATTTTGTTTGAGAGTGCCTTTAAGAAACTTCCTCTAAGGTTTGATGCAGTACAAGTAACACTACTCAAAAAATACACAATGGGATTGTGTTCAGCAAAGTAGAGCTTGAACTTCCTATTACATCAAGATGTGTAACCCGTTTTTGTTGCTTCATATAAAAATAACGTGTTCATCAGTCTGTGAAGTTTCTCCAGTGTGTCAGGTGATTCCCCTTATCAAGGTTAAAGCTTCTCCCCTATATGAAGATAGCTGAGCATTCTTTTCAGTTAACACTTTCAAAACTGCATCCAATGTTTGTTTACAGTAAGGCCTCTAATGCCCACTATATGATTTTCAGATGAGAACTTTCTTCCTGAGTCCTTGAAGTCCTCAAATTATTCCCTTGATAGCTTAAGGGAACATAACAGGAATGAGCAACACCTTCCAGCACACATAGCCCTTGGTGTGCAGTGATACAGCCTTTTTGGGAATATGATGATAGTGAGATTTCAAGCTGCCAACAACATAAAGCCCCAGTAAGGCCCTTTCTTGTGGCCCACTGATGGCAGAAGGGAATAAAGCTATCATCACCACAAAGCTGTGTGGGTTCATTCTCCACACCATGAGGTACTGGATTACCAGTGGCTGTCAGGCTAACTGTGGTTGGCTGCCCAGCATATGGAGGCTGCTAGCTACAGCTTTAGCAAAATTGCTTATATTTGAGAGTCTCATTGCCTTACTCCTTCCAGACAAAGCTGATTAAATAATCTGAAAATGTCTACAGGCATGATAACATTGTGGAAGTCTTCAGTATCAGCATGCCATTCAACACAATGCATCTCTATCATGAAAGTTAATTGAAATCCCTGTGAATAAAAAAAGCTCATGTAACTTTTGCTTCACTCATGACTCTCTGTGGGATACAGTGATGACTCCCAGCTCCCTGTGATGGATAGCCTCAAAACAGCAGTGGTTGACATTTTCTGTGTCTTGGCCCTTTAATATGTTTTATGTTTGCACAGTTGCAATGAACATTCTCCACTGCCTTTAATCCTGGCTGATAAATGAAGCATGAGTCTCCCTCTAACCTTGGATACTCTCACAGCTGAGGCTTGCTTGATATGATCTGCATTTTTCCATGGACTCTGTTGGACATTGTCCAATTAGCTCTCTGCAGCTATTGGAGGAGCATTGCCATTGATTGCTTAATGCTTTTCCCAAAAATTATTAGGCATGCTTGCTTTTTTTACCATACAATAGTTATAGATGTAATTTAACCAGTTTCTTAGCTTGTATAAAATCTGTACAAAAAAGGCAAGAATTAGGCTGGACATCCTACAGGAAAATGCAATGGAAAATCCTTGGACAAAAAAAGATTCTGTCTCCTTGACTGTAAATTTTAAATCTAAAGCTGCACAGTCAATCTCTGTGTCTCAGTGAAGTATTTATATGTGGAAAAGCAGCTGAATTCTGATGACATATCTGGAATGAGATGAGCATGAAAAGGAAAATGATAACAATAGGAAAAATTCTTCCTCCTCTTTTTCTCTCATGTCAAAATTATACTTGAGGAACACTTGTGATGTATGGTTCTCCATGCAGTTTTCCCCTTGTAGTTATAACCTTTTCTAAGCACACACTTTACTTATGGAAAAAAGCTGCAGATCAAAGCATGACAGTTGACACCACAAAAACAAAGAGACAAGGTTACTGGATCAAACCCAAGAAGCAAAACTGATGAAAAGCCTTCAAGTGCAGAGCAGACTGATGAAAATAAGTGTGTGCCACACGATTTGAGTAAAGAGGGGCTGAAATTGAAGAGAAGAGGAAAGACCGATGAAAGCCAAGGGCTGAAGACTCATGAAGAAAAGCATAAGAAGCTGATGGCTCCAGACTTGGGTTTCATAAGCAGAAATTCTATAATGTATTTAAAATTTAGTGGAGAAACCACTGACTGTGACATCAGAAAAATCACAAGACGGAGGAAAGATACTGAAAAAAAAATTTCCTCTCAAGGGTATACTGAAAGTATTCAGAGAGGCGATAATAAAAAAAAATTCACCATTGATCTGGGTGTATTTGAAAGCACACTGCTGTGACTTTGGCTGTATTTTTTTGCCCTATAAATGCCCAGACAGACCACAATTTGAGTAAAATTAGCCAGCCTCTATAATGGGCTCTTATGGAAAACATGTATATTCAGCTTGTTTTGCTAAAGTTCTTACCAACTCCAGAAAGGAATATTAGAAGTTTCACTCTAAGATTATAACTTACTCTTTTGTAAATCATGTGATATCATAGGTTCTTCTATGTAGGTAGGCAATGCAATTGCATTCTCACACATTTTGATGATAAATCTAATAAATATGGGCAGAAAGATGTTTCTTTCCATATAAATTTCACCACACAACTTCACAACTAAATAGAATTGGAATCCCAGATATCCCAACTCTTATGCCATTAAAAAGCCACTTAAATATTTTCTTACCCTTCCCCTTCCAGCGCATGAAATGTGGGTAGAAGAGTTTCTTATTTCTACCTTACAAAACCAACTGAATTTTAACCACAGATTGCTGCATAAGAGTAAGACCTTTAAAACACCACAAAAACAGGAAACAAAGTAAGGAAGACTTTTATGTTGCAGCTGCTTTGAATTCTTATGTCATGTTCAGGTATTGTTGTATTGCACATTCTTCTACCTTGTAGGCATCTGTCAGCACAGCAGATCACATGAATGACAAGAGGATATTGCAATGAGAGTTAAAAAGATTTCTGTCTGAATGCTTATGTCACTTCTAAGTCATGACTTAAGAGAGGGAAAGAAAATTTAAAACAGTGATTGCAAGAACTTGGCATATTGAGAGGATTGCAGAAGAGGAAAATTGGTTTGACATCAAACCACACTGTTTGTACCACAAAACATCCAGCTAATAAAGGATGAGTCAGTTAAAATCAAAATTCCTCCCCTGTGCAGTAATTCAGTCCTGTTCCAGTTTTACAAAGTGCCCAGTGATTTAGTTATACTTTTGATATTTTTTTGAACTTAATTTTTAGTAAATTCAAAACTTGCCAGGAATGGGAGTCAGATTCACTGAAGTTTCAGATAAGGCAAGGGCACATTCCCAGGCTGTGGAAAATCCCGTTCCCTTTTCCGTCAAAAAGAATTTGACCCCATGCTATCCAGATTCACCACAAGGAGCCTAAGGTACCATGCTGCTTCCTGAAGGCACCCACTCTGCACAGTGGGCTGTGCTTCCAAACCCTTTCCTCCTGCAGGCATTGTGAACCTGTCAAGGTGCTGATGGACACACTCTAGGGATGTGCTGCTGGGGTGGGTGCAGAAAATTTGAGGTGCTAGCACCCCCTTCCCTTTAGGTCTCAAAGGAAAGCTGGTCAGGCCAATATGTACCCATCCACCACATTTCAAGAGGACCTCACAGTGAATCTAGGGGGAAGACAAAGAAGAGCAGAAGTTACAAATTTCTGTTCAGGGTAGCTTTGATAATAACGGCCAGGGATAGGGGAAGTGAACACTTGAGCACATGAACTTCTGTATCTGCTTCCCAGTAAGAGAGTGCTGGTTTTTCGTAAGCTTTACTCCCCTGCTCCTGGAATTTATCTTTACTTTTCTCCCCTGGCACACACAGGATGCTAACAGCCCACCACTAAAACTGAGCACTGAGTACAGGTCCAAAGTTTCTTCAGGCAATCACCTTTTACAGTAATTTCATAGAGATCTTAGGAGAAATGTGTCATAAATTACTGTTTGTGAGATTAACATCACTCAGATAATTTCTATACTTCATAGGAATAGGACTCATGATCCAGAATATTCCAGAATTTTAGTCAAATACTTTTTGGGATTTCAAAGTCTTGCCAGCCCCATATGCATGGGAGCAGAGCATATCAATACATTTGAAGGCGTTACCCAGATGGGTCCCTTGCTCCTGTATGGTTTCTGATACCAGCTAGGCTTTAGAAGAAGGGGCAGTTGTCATCTTCTATCAGCTGCCACTCAGCAGGGGCTCTGGAGCCCAACAGGTCAGCTCTGTATCCCAGACCATAATGTCAACTTACATAAGCACATTACTCTATCAAAACTGGAGCTCGTTTGATGTGCTGCCTGCACACTGCATTGAAATGTGCCCTAAGAAAGGGAATATTTTAAATAGTATTTGCACATTTTGATGTAATAAGCAAAGTCTCCTGACTGCCATATGAACTCAAACAGTACTTAAACAGATGTAAAATGGCATCATATACTTGAAATGAAGAGAAGGATCTCTAAGTTGCACCATGCTGTACCTTCAATGCATCATATAAATTCAAAATCAGGAGTTTGCCAGCATAGACCAAGAAATTGCCTTTCCTCCAGGCTTTCTGTCTTCTGAGTAATAAACTAAGTTACTTCATAGTACCACGCAGACAATAAAACCAAACTGAAATCACCACATCAAAACCAACACACGAATATGTGGGAGTGAAGAGATATTATTTCTCTCCTGTTTCTTTACTGTTTTGAAATTCATTAATAGTTCCCAAGTAACATAATTTCAATGACTTTTAGAAGCCACATGAATTACTTCTATGGAGTAACTTCTGTTTAAGAAATTACTTTTTGTGCATTAGACACAGTGACATTTCTCATAAAGAGAAAAACAGAAGTACAGAATGTGCAGCTAGGGAATTGTTTGGACAAATAGTGCAAGTTTTACTTTTGTTCTGGCACTCTTAGGTGAAAGAGCACTGCATGTTGATAAAATTAATTAAAAATGCACTTTTTGTGAACAAGATTAGGACTCCTGGTACACGGGACCTGTCCTAATAGAATTCTGTCACCTGAGTATTCATGGGACAGTGTGAGAAATGCACAATTGGGTGAAGTAAATGTGTCCAGAATCTGAGGTGACTGGAGTAACACAGGCCTTCCACTACTGTTTGAGGGCTACTCAGATGGCCTGTGATTCAAATGATATTTATACATTTATACACATTTATACATTTATATATATTTGCAGTCATACACAGATTTAAGGCAAGAAAGAACAGAAGTGCAATGCGTTTATATTTTGTAAACGTCAATAAGGGATTGCTGCTCTTGAGGACCTTTAATTTAACATAAAACTACAGAAAATGTTACATTATTGTTATTATTATTATTATTATCAATGCTGTTTAAACCTCCTGAGATGAACAGATAAAGAATGATGTTCTCTGTTAAATCCATGCTGATTTTGTAAAGTAAAAATGGTTTTTTTCATTTTTCTTTATATGGGAAATTAGGAGTTATTTAGTTGGCTCAATGTGAGATGAGCTGTATTGGCCCACTGGATGTGAGTCAAGTCCTGCTGTCGGTGCATAGACTTTACCTCTCAGAGAAAATTCATCTGTATGGACATTTGTGCCTTGCAGGCTCTGTCTGAAGACAAAATGGCAGTTTCTGCTGAAAAAGGGTATGGGAGCCTTTCCCTGTAAAGCAATTATGAGGAGATAAGTCAGAGCAAGAGTGTTGGATCCACCAAGGCAGGGCTGAGTCTGGGAAACTACGATCAGCTCCTGTTTCTCACACATCTGCTGCAATGGGGATTTCTCAACACGCACAGTTAAAGTGCTGGCCCACTACGATTCAGGAAGCATCTTCTCTGTTTCACTGGAGGAGCTCTGCTTCAAAGGGCAAACCTACTAGTCTCAGGAAATAAGAACCTGAAACTTGCAGAGAAAAGGATGTGGAGTAAACAGAGAGCTGGCAGATGTAGCTGCATGCCAGGGATGATCCCACCAGCCCATAAATATTGATGACTTTGCAGTCTCTGAATGCAGATTATTCAGGACGCTGAAGCCTGCAGCTGCACATTCACAGCTTGCTGCTCTCTGAAAGAGCATTCCTGAGAATGTGCATCCGCCTGTCTGAGAATCCCCCACTGCTCTTTTTAACTCTGCTGAAACAACGCTCTTCTCCTTCTGGAATATTTTACCAAAATAATTCAAAAAGGCAAACAAAATATTTGTTTAGTTAAACTCATTTGCAAACAGCTATAACAGGTTGCTGTAAAAACATGTTGTTACAAGAGAGGGGATAAAACTCTCCCCTTTTTTTCCTCTATTGCATCTATGTCCTTCATATAGCTACTTTTGTCTAAGAGTGTCCAAAACAAATAAGCAGAAATAACTAGGGAGCATAGTGACAGTTCATTAATGGGTGTATCACGCATAACCTTAATGTATTTGACAATAACATTACCACTTCACTTGGGTATGGAACCAGTTAAACTCTGGGACTCAGACATCCTTAAGAGAAATTAATTTTAAATTCATGCTGGATCCTTAATTCAATAAGCCAAGATTGGAGCTGACATTCTGAGGATAATAAAGAAACCTAGGAAAGTATTGAAGTCCAAACAAGGACAAGCCAAACCACAAAGGATTCAGCAGAGTATTTCAGCATTTCTGAGAAAAAGTAAAGTATTAGGAGCTCAGAGCCCACCAGGGGTTGGCTCATGTTTTAGGATAAAAGTTAAAGGCTGCCATTTTACTTTAATTCTATGACAAAAGTAGCAATGCCTCAATATCTGCTTATCACTTTGAACTAAATAAGTAGTTAATTTATTATTCTATATCACATAGGTACACATGTACTGATGTATGTATTTATAGCTACAGATGCATATATGTACACAGACAAACTCTACTATCCTTCCTCAATACATGGCTATCACAAATTCATGCTTAAGGCCTGATTGTCTCACATTAAGTAAGGTCTTACTCTACATGTATTTTTAATAACCTACCTGTTCTCTCTGTTTTCTGTGTTCCAGCAGGATCATGATCTCTCAACTGGCGTTTGAAAAAATACTCATAGGTATAACAGAGATGTTAAGCACTCTGAACATGGAACTTTTTCCATGTGGAAAAGGAGGCCGGAGCTCAGGCTATTAAATCAGATCTATTCTGGACAACAATGACATGTGTTTTAAATTTTCACAGAACTTCAAACACGTATAAGGGCTTTCCTGAGAAGAGATGCTTCCCTTCACTGGGGTCTAGCACAGAAAGTGCAAATTAAATTAGGGCTGAAATTGGTCGCAGGGGTGTAGTGTTACTGCATCTTGCAAACAATCTTGTGCCTCAAACAGCATCAAAGAATTATCATTTCACCGTAGGCGTTTTTATCGTGCGTCAGACACCACAGCTTCCTTGTTCATGAAAGGAGTTTGCTCCTGAAATTCCTGTTAAAAAGCTTGGACTTGACTTTCTGTTATGGATTACCACAAGCTTTAGAGGTTAATCAGTTAATTGGCAATTATTTTTCAATATTAGTATCACTTTTAGTTAAAGTACCACTGAAATAGACATAAAAATGTTTTGTGTGTGACATTCTCAGCTCCTTCTGGAATCAAACTTCTTGCCTGAGTTCAGAACAGTCCTTTCTAATGCAGCTGCACTAGCAGTGGTCTGTGTTTCTGTGTCCTGGTTTTGTTTCCAGCTAACTGGCAGTTCAAACTCAGAAGCAATTCCTGTTAAGCATATATGTGGAAATCTAAAACTAATAAAATAGTTTGAAGAAACTCTTCCATGGACTCCCACTGATGTGTGTCAAACTGACTCTTTCTCCTTTGCTCCTTTAACTCCTTTTCTCCCTGTCTGTAATTTGCTTAGTTACAGAAGGATCATCACTAATGCTTTTGAAAACCTTACCATAGCTGGTAAAACTACAAGCAGTAAGATCTAATCCTGAAAGCACATCCAAACCCTGTACACTATGTATAAAAATAAAAAACCAGGTTTGAATCCTGGTAATTTTTTACAATAATCTTTTTTTATCCCATTTGCATTTCTGGTATCATCAAAGCAACCAGATAAAACACTTTTTCGAAAACGTGGGGCACAGTGATTGATTTGCCCTACTCCTTTCTGCTGTGGAAATCTCTGGTGCTCCACACAAGCTGCAAGTGCTAACCACCTGTCCAGATAAAACCCAGGGACCTGAAATTCCAGGTCTTCTTCAAGAAAACCTACCTGGATTGGCATATGTTCTTTTGCAGCTTAAGCTTTATCCTCTGGCTCTCTCTTGGCTTTCCTTTCTTTAACAATATAGTACTTGCACATTTGCATTAATATTGATTCAGTTTAATTTAACATTTTTATCTTATTTCTATGTACTCCAGTGCTTCAAGTCAAGGTTTTTCTGCAGCAAGACAAACCTTCAGTTCTGCTTGACTGCAAATGATTCATCTTTTCTTTAACAATAATATTTATTTCTACATTCACTTCATAAGCCCTCAGTCTGTTGACACCAGCATGGTACCATTACCAATGGTATAAACAAAGAAAAATTATAACACTGAGACCAAATCAAACTTGTGCATAGTGTCTGTGGCTGAATTTTAAATGGATGCAGCTTCAGAGAGTTTATCCACATAAAAGTAATAATTAACATTCCTGAAGTAATAACTGCTCAGCCACATTTCAAACTGCTAGCTCAGATATTTGCATGCTTCCAATATGAGCAAGATACAATTCAGTCTTAAAGCTGCCAAAGCACAGTAGGTTACTCAGCATGCATAAAAAGAACTGACATTACATTCAGTGGGGACTTTATCTTGTTTGAATAATCCTCCCTACAAAATTATTTCAGCATGCAATGTGTTTCATTTGAGCAAAATCAGAGAATGCAAAATAATGTGAAGTAATTATGCTATTAAAAGTTGCTATTACTTTTTAAGCCCTCTGTCTCAAAGCATAAATAGGTTTCTCAAAGGCTAAAAATTGTCAGCAGAAGATCAAATGCATCTATTGAGTAACCTCATTAAAACCAATGAAGTTTCCTGAAGATTGGTCCCTTACTCCACCACACTAGGAAAACCACTGGAATATCAATATATTCTTTGCTTCCAATTGGTATTGTTGCATTTCTAGAACACTTCAGTTTGAAATTCTCAAAATATTTTACAATCCTGTATGAAATAGAAGAGTTGTCTTTCCCAGCATCTAGCACATGGCTGGTGGTACCTGTCCATGCTGAGACCTACAGCTGCAACTGTGCCTGGAGGTCAGCACCTGCCCATGTCATCAGAGCATCCACCATGGTTGCAGTCTCACTGGGCTCTCTGTGTTAGACTTACCTGGTTAGGGAACATAAATGATACTTTCAGGTACATTTAAAAAGAAATAGATGTCTGATGTTTCCCAGTAATTTGTGTTTCGGAAATTCTCTCCTGCAGTGGCAAACAAGTCATAGTCCTGCAGTTTCGAGTTCGTCCCTAGGGCCTGATCCAGGCATTGCACTGTATAGAGACTTCCTGAGATGTGTGCACATTGCAATCTCATAGAAAAACATAATGAAGTACTGGGTTTAGTAGTGACTGTGAGCCATTCAGCCAGTACACTTTAATTACCTCTAATTCCTAATTGATGATCAGCTATGTTCAACAGGAGTTTCTAACCCCAGTTCTTACACCATACAGAAGGCAGCAATTAATAGTTACAGGGAATGAAGCAGCCATTGTTGTTTTCATTGTAACTACCAAAGAGGCACCTTGCCTTTACAGTTTATTCCCAGCCAAGATCTAAGCATAATGGGGAAAACAAGGGGGAGGAAAGTCAGGATTGTTAATTGACAAAACATCGTCTTGCCACTCCCCACAAAGACGTCCATAAAGTTGTGCTCACTTCTTAAAGTTTCATTACTATTTAACAGCTTAACTGCAAACACTTTTTCTGCCTTCCCATATTACATTCTGTTTATTTTCCTGGCATTTCCTTGTGCCCCAACCTTCAACAGGAAACATTCTTTACAAGAACACCTTGTGCTGTTGTGACATTGTCACATGGCTTATTGTAGGAAAGACTTGCTGGAATTTATAAGGTAGAGGGTTGTTTGCTAACTCAACACATGAAAAATCCTATTTCAGAATTTGCAAATGAATATATTATCCAGTGGCTGCCATCTGAGCAGTTATGCAGAGCCAGTCTGCTTGTACCAGCTGATATGAATGTGTCAGTCTGGTAAAACATTGACACTTGGATGTAAAGTTAATCTCCTGAGAAACTACATACAATCTCAAGTGCTGTGCTGGATTGGAGCCACAGGACCTGAAACAAAACTCATGGAACTTGATCAGAGTATTTTAAATAACTTCAGTGGATTCTGGATCAGGTCCATGCTGTCTGCTAGAGGTATTGGCTACATTTTTCCAAATAAAAGAAGCTAGGAATAATATATCAAAACCTTTGATCTAGGACTAGCAGGCCCAGGAATTAAGACTCAGTCCCTTTATATGATGAATTTACAGATTTCCTGACTTAGGAAACATGAAAAACACTGACAAATACTTATGTTGACATACAAATAAGTACAAGAGACCAAAGGGTAGAAAAGGTATTTTAATCCTCTAAAAATATTGAACCATTCCAGAGCAAAGAGTCTAATGATTTCAGTCCCTAGTTGTTTATATAGCCCTAAACCCTGTATCCATGATGACATTTCATTTTACATCATTTGTTTCTTTAATCAGTTGTGTTTCATAAAAACAGTCTTTCAGCCAGGTCAGCAGGGAATGTGCTGAGCTACCATGAGCAACAACTGGAGTCACTGATTTGATCAGCCTGCTTGCAGACGGAGCATGTCTGTGTGATCACAGTGCAGCTGCCTGGGGAGCGCTGTCTGAAGCCGCTGTGTATCCCAATACATTACCCTGCCCGGGCTTTCAGCAGTAGGATGTGTTTATTCATCCCTAGCCATTGCTTTAGAGAACACTCTAAAATTGGGTTTGGCCCTTTTTGCCTATTATTTAATACTTTTCAATGGGGCCAAGTCTTGCTTTCATAACTAAAAAAAACCACAAATGTCTTCTTAATGTCTGTGGCACTCTTCGTCTCCTCTGAGAGTAGATTTTGACCCTGTCCCATACTAATGGAATTGGTCCTTCTAGCATGGCAATTACTGTAGCCTTTGGGTGCCTTCCAATGTTCATTAAATAATGTGACTTCATATCCCTTAGGTGTAATTTCTTTTTTCATCTCCCCCCAGAGGAGGTGTGTGCACAGTAAAGCACCTTGGACGCAGTGTCTGTAGCTTGGTGCTGTATGTTTTCATGTATGTTTTCATACTTGCCTTTTTTTTCATGGCAAGTTTCTCCTGGAATATGAATATAGTTTCCAGGCTCAAATGGGGCAAATATCTCACAAGTTAGCTTGCTTTGCTGGAAACACTTCATTCATTAAAACTAATTACATTCACCAAAACAGGCAAGTGTATAAAAAGCTCAACATAAGCATATAGATAAAAAGGAGTTCTTTTATAAAAACATTTCTTTTACAGAAACAAAAGAACTTAACATGCCCCTTAAATTTTTAACGGGTCAGCTACTGATTGGTATTTATAGCTGCTAAAACCTGTTTTCAGCATTGAACCAAACAATCCCCTGGCTCCAATTACTGTTACCCAGAGAGTACCCCAGAAGGTAGCAGCCACAAACAGAGGGACCAGGCAGAAAAGAAGAAAAGTAATTTAGTGATTCTTTTGATCCCTCCTTGTCTTATTGTTGGATAGTTTGAGCAGAACCATCCCAGATTCCCGTGTCCCTACTTGTGTTCATGCAGATTTCTATAGCACAGCTTTTCTTAAAAATACCCAACAAAACACTAATCAATTAATTCACCTCTCTTGGGGATTTTCAAGCAAAATTACTTCCAATCAAACATTTCTTTTGCCAGGATGCATGCTTGCATCTACTGAGTAACTATGAAATTCCTTCCGTCTGCTATCATCGCACCTGATTAAACATCACTTACATACTCTATTTCCAATATTTGTATTATTTTTATACTGATTACTTGCATGCTGGCACTAATCAAAGAGCTCCAGCTGTAACTGCAACAACAAATAACTTGTGAAATAACAGACAGAAAGATAGACTCTTTTCCAAAGACTATCTGATTTAAATTTGGCATGGACAGATGTTTCCATATTTCTCCTGCTGTTCTTCCCCAAGTGACCTCCAACATAGCTTTGGTGGCCTGAAGTTTCCCAAAATGTCCTACAATCTATCATGGTCCTTGTGACTATTTTGAGGTACCTGAAAATGATGCAAGACCATGAAAAAAAATCTTGCCTCTGAGCCTCTTGATGAAATCCTCCATTTTCCACTAGAGATGGGCACAGATTAGCACAGATGTGGTTAATTTGACACAGTTTAAATTTAATGTCTGTATTGGTTTCTTGTTTGATTTACAAGTGGAGACACAGGGCAGGATGTTTTTTCATGGAAAATTAATTTTGTGATTTTTGACATGATTACTGAGTACGGAGAGGAAATGGAGTTCAATCTTCTATCAGCAATATCATATGTTACATCATCACACAACAGTCAGAGAAGTAAAACCAACTAAATAAAATGCACCTTTGAGTACAAAATGTATTTGTATGCTTACAGTGTTGTCAATCTCTTACAATGGTAACATAAATGCTAGGTTGAATGATCCAAGAATTTGCTTCCCTTTTTTTTGCAAATATTTCCAACCTACCTAGGATTAAAAGGCGAGAACAGAACTCATGTTTTCTAGCTTAACAATTAGTTGGATATCTATCTTCCTTAAAAAAGTATTACACTGAATCTGTTGTGATTGAGTTGAGAAAACACACAAAACTTACTCATTTTTATGTTTCTTCAGCTGTAGTTGCAGATCGTAGTAACCACGATGTCCTTATGGCTCCCAATTCCTCTCAGCCCTGCAGAATCAGTGAGATGGGTTATATTTTTTTGCAAAGAATTAGAAGGAACTGTTTACTAGATTTGGGTTCATTAGACTGCAGAGCTTACACAGGTGTCAGAGGGCATTTTGCTGCCTGCAGGCACTTTATTGCTGTTAAAGACAAGCTGAGGGGGTAGAATGCCACGTAACCTCAGTGACATGCATTTATCAAACTGACAGCTAAGCGATTTCTATTTATAGTGCTGTATGCTGTATGTAGATCTCTGGAAGATAAAAATCATACAAACTCACAAGCTCCTTTTTTTCTCTTTTTTTTTTTTTTTTTTTTCAGAGCAAGGCTCTGCTCCAAGGCTGGAAAGTCTCTGAGACTCCACAGGAGTGTTACCATGGAGCTTCATGGGCTTGGGCTCAAGCTGTAAATATTTAAGTGGAAATAGTAAAATGAAAAACAAAAGATGGCCAGATGCCCAAGTGAAACCATCTAGAGTCTGTATGAGTTGGAGATAAGGTTAATGTGACATTCAAGATAAAGCAAAAGCAACATTTTAATTAACACATTTTCATCTCCTATCACAAAGCTGCATTTGCCTTCATAATGGAACCAACCTTTCTTTTAATACTAGCTTTCTCTCAACAAAAGCAGCTTTCAACAAGCAATTGCAGGGGTGGGGGGTGGAATCACATATTTTGTTTTAATAAAATAGAAATAGCAAGGACATAAAAACATGAATTTCGAAAGCCAAGCCTTGGTTTCCCAGTGGGAGGAAGTTCAAGTGTGCCAATTTCCAATAGCTATGGGTTAGGATGCTGTGAGCATGCATGGTGTTTATTGACTTCCAAATTAAAGCAGTCAATCTCAAGGAAAAGCAGAGTAACGGAGGCCATTCTTTCACATGTGTGTGTAAAATAGTAACAATCAGCAAAACTTTACTGAATGAACTGCCACCACTGCAGCCATAAGAGCCACCCCTTCTTTGTTTATCTTGTTCTGCTTTTCAGCTTTTTTCTCTGCATCTCTCAATCAATCCTATCCTTCTCCACAACCAACAAGTAACCCTACATGTCTCTTGGACTGATTTATATTTATTACTCACTGCACTCATTCTCCTTCATTTGTTAACTTTTTCCAGATGACTGTTAGCAAAACCGTGTGAATCGTTCACAATGAACAATTTACTCAGCAAATCTGCCTTCTTTTCATGTTCTGTTTTCCTCCAACAAATTCTGTTTTGAAGTATTCACCCGTTATGGGCTAGCATTGCAGGTGAGTGCTCATGTAGCTACTGTTAAGCAGGAAATGCAGCAGAGGTTCCAGCCTTATCCTTCAGACAAAGCTATTGCCCACAAATTATGAACCAAACAAAACCAACTGAGATGTCTGGAGTACAGCTCCCAGCTTTTTTCCTATAACTTGTCTTCTTCTTCCTCTCAAATCCAGATCTTATAGGCTCCTGTATCTTCACTTTGTCACATTGTACTACCAAGTATTTAAGTTCCAATTAGTTTTGATTGTTCTTTTTCTGTGAAATTATCATAGCTTAGAAACATACAGTTCCAGTTACAAAACCAACATTTGTTTTCTGCAGTTCTCTGCCTACATGGCTGTTCCTGCTAGGAAACTTTTTACTACTCTATTCCATCTCAGCAAACACAAAACCCCAGAGGGGGATGAACACAAGCCCACTGAAGCCTGTTTCAATGAGTGATTTTGTATCTATTGCCCATGTGTGTTCATTTACTTTTTACAAAATAATTTGCCTAGTGCCTCCTTTAGCTTTCTCACCCTGATATCGCAGGAAGAAACAGTGCCCTTCTCTGTGTCTGCAAAAAGTCACACACCCCAGGTCAATCGCATGGTGAGGGTACATCTCTTTCACCCATAAAATTCCTTTTTTATTTTCAGAGTTCTCCTACAATCTTCAAATGTAAAATGTCTGCAGCTTATAGCTTCTTATCTTACACAGTTGATGCAGATATTTATTTAGTACTGAATTTGATTATGTTAGAAAAGCAGGCATGAAGATACCACAGTGTTTGTGAAAGACTGTGTTTGGTAGAACAAGAAGAAATAGGTTGGTGGATCTACCACCCTAATATTTGCTGACAAAAAAACCCAAATCCTTTTGCCATCTGATTATTTATCACTTATTTATTTGTCAGAAAATAGAGAAGATATTTAAGAGAAAAGGAGGATCACAGCCTCATTTGTTCCAGTGAGCCATGGTTTACACTCAGCTTCTGTATCACACAAGCCATCAATAATGCATTTTAGCAGGACAGAATTCTAGCTCTGGTAATGGAGAAGCTCCAGTGAAGGCAGTGGCACCATTTCATAATTACATGAAGGGGGCTCCCTCTCTCTAGCTTTTAAATTTGATGAGCATTTCAGAAGCCCTTGTTGTCTTTTTCACAGAAATTTTAAACAAAATGTTGGACATGTTATTTGCACAAATGTCCATAAACAGTACAGAACCAATTGTAGAAGATGATCTGCCATGTCTGGATGGGTAAAAACTGAGCTCCACTGCAGGGCACTACTGAGCCCTGCAGCTCCAGGATTAGAGACTCGAGGAAAGGCTGTGAGAAAGGGCAAAACACTGCACGGCAGCCAGGGCTGGGGAAACCGGTGAGAATCAGTCCTGCAAGCCCCGAGGGGCGACTGAGAGGGGAGGTTTTTTATTGTATCATTCACCTCTTTTAGCACCTACTTTAGGAAATGAATCATGCCCCGAAAAACTTTGGTTTTTTTTCCACTGACTGAAGGCAGTCTGATTTGGATGTAGTTATCCGCAGTGTAGGCACCAGTATGTTCTGATGGATCCCTCCCACACAAACAGAACCAAACATGCCTTACTGCTAGATAGCAGCTGAGCAGGCCCTTTTGAATGATAGTTTTGGGCTTAGATGCTCTGTTCCTAAAATATGATGTTTTTACCTTCTAAGTCTTTTCCTGGACTCTTGTCTTTGCTGACCTTTTTGATGAACACTGTGATATATTAATAAAATGGCATCTAAAATATTGCTGTGAAAAGCATACATGTCATATAGAATAATTGTATGCTGTGTTTGCTAGAATTTTTGAACACATATGACATTTCTTTAGCAACCTGATAAAGCAATAATTTTTTTAAATTTTCCTTTCTTATTGTGACTTAAACAATTTTGCTTCATTTGAAGTTCATCCTCTGAGGGGATAAACACAAAGTTTAGAGCAAGAATGCCTGCTTTAAGATAATGCTGTGTTAGAATGGAAACCACTGTGCTACTTAGTAGTTAAGCATCTGAGCCTGCTTCCAAATGACTTGGACATTTTCCAGAGGCCTTGGCAAAACCCAGCTAAGCACAATGCTCATTCAGTTAATAAAAAGCACTGCACTTTCTCTCCTGAGTGCTTATTAATACATAGCACTGCAACAGCTTACCTTTTAGCTTCCTAATGCAAGCCAAAAATTTCAGAATATCAATTTATTAAATTTTCTTCATTAAAAACCAACATTCAAAATGAAATAAGTCTCAAGACTCACACTTTTCAAGACAATTGATATATGGGCTTACCAGACCTATCACTTTAGCACAGAGACCATTTTTGTCCTTATAATGTCACAAGTATGTGAAACCCACAGCCATAAAATAAAATTCAAATAGGTCTAACAGGCAACTTTGTCTAGCAATTTTTTCGCCATAGAAAAAGTATTCAGTGGCTTGCACAAAAGTTCCACTGAGATCTGAACTGCTGCATATCAATGGGCTGGTGAATTTCAAGGAAACACACAATTCTTTATTTTAATCATCTTTTCCTGTGCACTGCCTACCTTTATACCATATTTGATTTGGAAGCACTCATAGCTTTCATACCTTCATTAATCATTTGGAATGAACACTGGGGACCTTTTGGGAAATTCAGGGGGATGACATCATGATCAGGATTCTGAAAATAATAATTAAAAATGACAGGAGAGCACAGCTGGGAAATAAAGCTAAATTGATAACATATTTTGTCTGACTAATTACAACTTTTTAACCCACAATTCAATATGAAATTGTTAAAATACGATTGTGCAGTTGCTCTTTTATGAGTACAACTTCAATATGAAAGAAATAGAGGATACAAATGCAACAGACAAAATGTTGGTAAGACGAGATCTAGCCTGAAAACCTTAGTTCAGTGTCTTCCTGTGGAGGATCACCCTGGGGAAGCAATTTCTATCTGTCTGGTTAATTTATGAAATGATCCAGTGCTTTATGTGTATTTCCTCTGCTGCCCCTCAGCACTGAAAGACACTGCATGCCTTCTGCCCTGTCCTCATCATTACTTGCACTGAATCTTACAGTCAAAGAATTCAGACAAAATGAGAAAAAATTATAAAGGAAGATAGAAAAAAAGTTTACTACTAGAAAGTGTCCGGGGCACTTACATGCAACAACTCACAGGACATTGTTGTTTAGCAAAAGAAATAGTTTATGCTCCTTTTATCAGGAATGACTTCATGAGCATTTCTAGAATTTTTAACTGAGCTCAGAACAGTTGATCCATCCTACAGAGAACTATAACTGAAAAGTATCCAAGTTTTTATTACTTTTCCAGAAGAATAATATGCCCTGGTTTTTCCAGCTGCACATTGGGCAAGTTCCATTTAGTGAATGTTTTTAAATCTCCCAAGTATTAATGTTAGAAGTAACATAAGATTCATTAGCTGAGCTTAAGGTAGTTTTTGGAGGTGGGCTTGATGGAGCATGAACTCATCCATGATGCTCAGAGGACATGGCAGATTTCTCTCCATACAAAAGGGCAACTATTTGCTAAGGCAGACATTGGGAAACCTTGGAGCCAGCCATTGAGATTCAGGACAAAATGTGTCTGACTGAACACTAAAGTTTTAGCGTTTTGACATTGCTCTCAATTTTCTTGGGTTTTCATCCAGAAAACAGTGATTTAAAGACTAAAGGCTCTGTGTAGCAAAAATGTTCCACTGCTCTGCAGGGCTTAAGCCAAGAATGTCATGAAACAGCTTTTTGGCACCCAGACCAGCTATTAAGCAGCAGCTCAGCTGGGACCCCAAACCAGGTGCCTCCTGCAGAGAGCACTCAGGAGGTAGACTTTTCATGTTAACAGCTCTCTTCAACCTTGTTCCCCTCCCAGACTTTATTCAGGATTGTGACCTCTCCTTCTGCAAAAGCAGGTTCTCTGAAGTCAGTCCTTTCAAAGACAAATGCTCCTCCTCCTGAGCTCCAGATTTTGTCAGCCATGTGACCATAGTGACTTCCCTTCCTGCTACTGAGACTGCTCGTGGCCCCTTAAACATAGTAGGTAACAGCACATACCGAAATGACCATGATTTCTGGATAAAAGCTGAGTAGTGGTTAATCAGCAGCTCCTCCAGTGTCTTCTGAAAGTTTTCAGTGGGGGCCATTTGGTCTTTTCATCACAAGCCAAATTTTATGTGGTCATGAAGAGAGGAGGCAAATCAAAAAGGTTTTTATGGAAAAAAGGAAAGATAAAAAAATAGAGGCTCAGTTCACAACCATGATTAAATAAAACAAACACTTTTGCCATCTGATTAGAAGTGAAGGAATATTTCCAAAAATATTTTCTGAAAGTCACCTAAATATTTCAACTGAGGCAGTGTTTGGGGAAAGTGAGTTGTGACAGATAATAAACCTGCTTTTCTTGTGTTCTTGACCTTTTTTCATTTTCTGGAAATATATTGCAGCAGCACTTGTCAGAGTGGTAAGTTGTAAATAAGTACAACAGGATAGATATTAGCAGAACATGGGATTCAGGACCACAAGTACTCATGTGAAAATACTCAGAGAAATCAGGTTTATCCACTAACCAGGAGATTTTAGGTGTTTGCTCAAAGCAACTTCAGTGCTGAGTGTTTTGCTGTTTGCCCTATAGATAAAATAATAAGGAGTTTCAGTGTAGTGCATTCATTGCATAGGCTGGCAGGAA
This sequence comes from Luscinia megarhynchos, assembly GCA_034336665.1. Taxonomy (NCBI): domain Eukaryota; kingdom Metazoa; phylum Chordata; class Aves; order Passeriformes; family Muscicapidae; genus Luscinia; species Luscinia megarhynchos. The sequence continues at coordinate 88,330,125 of CM067565.1, read as the reverse complement.
CATTAATATCCTACTGAAAGCATGCCCTGACTTCAATTCTATTTAAGAGACCAGGAGTCTCAGAGTGAGATACCAACAACAGTGAGGATCATCTGAACACTCTATGTATCAATAAACAATTACCCTGGTAAAATGTTCTTGCATTTATTAAGTTTCAGCTAAGAAGAGGAATATTTGAGAAACATAGTCACCAGCCAAGGGGACAGGTGGCAGGCCTAATCTTTTGTCAAAAGGGCCATATTAGAAGGGAAGCAATTTTATACTATGTCAGTGCCAATCAGTATTACTTTCATGGAAGACTGCAAACAGAAGACTCTCAGGGCCTTGCTAATTAATTCACATGGAGATCTTGGTAACAGATGCTAAATACACAATTAGTCATGGAATCTTTGGTGTCCCCTTTAACACAACTCTCACAAAAATAAAAGGATTGTACCATTAGAAGCAAGAATTGTGCACTTCTGAAATTGCTCACGAAGTAATATATTCCTGCACTCACCATGATAGTTCTACCCTGCAGAAATTAAAGTACCTTGTTCATATTTTGTTCAGCAACTGTAACTTGTTCTGAGCAGAGCTAAACAAAGTACAAAAGTCTCTGCCTTTGGGAAAGCATGGCTTAGCTCCATTTTTTAATGTGAGACACATATCCTTTGCTTCAGTTTTCTGTTGTGAATATCAATAATTTGTTTCTTCCATTTTGAAACATTATAAAACACACAGAAATATGTGTGAAACACATATTACTTTCTCAGTAATACTGTACATCAGCCTTCCTGTTCAAGCTCTTCCTTCCTTGCTGAGAAGAAAATACACACATGGAACTCCAAAGAATCAAAGATTCTAATGTTAAAGTTATGTGCTGTTACAAGCTAGGCCAGCTCCTAAAAAGCATGCAAAATCAGAGTAAATGGAGCCCGGTCTGGCAGCTGTGAAAACTTTCACTGCTGGTGCAGCCAGAGCAGATGCTTCAGCTAGAAGCAGCATTCAGCAAAGCAGCCAAATCCTGGGCTGTGTGGATGGAGGGCTGTCCAGGCTGGCACTCAGTGCCAGGGCTGCTGTGTGTCCCATCCCCTCTGCTCACATTCAGACGTGTTGTGTTATTTACATAAAGTGACAGAACTGGAAAAGCACGTGGTGCTAAACCTGGGGTAATCCTGAAGGAAGATACTTAAAAGAAGCAGCATGGAAGTAGATCTTAGCTCAAATGATTCCAACCTTAAAGGGAGCCTGTAAACTACACATAGCAAACCCTCACACAGCTGAAAGCCACAAAACACACACCACATACCCCAGAGCCCGACAGGAAAGGGTTCATAGGCAGCAATAACACTCAGGGGTTGTCCAGGAGCCCTTCAGCTCCAGCCTGGAAAGGTCTGGGCTCAATGTGTATCCAGGAGTTAGGATAACCTAGAGGATGACCTTGTAGCCTCAGTTTATCAACAGCTGGCCATGAGATGCTCCAGCACATTTTATCAGAGCAGCCTCTTGTTGCAGGTCTCTTTACATGTCCCAGACATTAAAAAAAACCAAAACCAAAAGTGCATGTGTGCTTGGTATTTAGCCAGCCCTAATACACCTGACCACACTTCCTATCTTCTCAGATTAAAAACTTTTAAAAATCCAAAAGATGCAAAAATTTTATGTGTTGAAGAAGTGAAAATGTTTTCTTAGACAGGCACTGTATTCCTTATGAGACAGGGCCTGAATCCAGTGGACGTTTGGCTGTCAGCTTCAGGGGAGCAGATTTGAGCCTGACATATTGCTAACACAAAATCTTCCCAAAAGGCTTGAGCATGATGATTCTCCTGTCTGTAGGACAATCTGGGAGAGCAGGATGACAGTAATCACAGGAATTAACAGCAGTGAAGAGCAGAGAGTGCCTGAATGAGATCTGTGAACACAAGCTTTTTAAGTATGAACTCTGCTAGGTCTCATCTTTATCCAGAAAAAACAAAAATGCATGCATATTATTAAGAAAATGGAAGGTCTATTTGTGAAAGCTGAAATCACAGGTGGGCTTGGCCTAAACTGAGGGAAAAAAAGGGAACATTGTCCATGGATAGAATATTTTGTTGATAGTAGACAATATAAGGCTGTGTTATGTGCTTTGCTTTTGCACTGCTTTAACTCGTGCATTTCATCATATATTTCAGGGGTTTCCTGTACAAGGTTCAGAGGAGTCTAAGAATTGCTGAATGAAGTGTTTTTTCCTGGGTGAAAAGATGGAATGTTTGAAATGCCTTGCAAGGTCAGCTAATACAGAAAGACATTCTCATTAAAAGATCAAATTCCATTCCACAGAAACTGATTTCCCCATTGTAAGAGTAGGAAATAAATTAGGTATGTAAGGTAGACAGTGTGTGCCATGAAGGAGTCTTCTCAGGGGCTGACAATAAGCTATCCCTTTTGCTTTGTCAGGATTGTTGTCACTTTTTATCAGGTAAGACAGAATAGTAAAGAAGAAAATGGTAAATATAACACGAGCTTCTTCTTCCCCTGTGGTCCCTGGTCTGTTAAGGTATTCCCACTGCTCAGGTGTTCTTACCTTGTCTACCCCTGTTAGCTCTAGGTATGGTTCAGTTTTTTCCAAGTTCTCTAGGAGGAAAGAAATCACAGACCACCTCTGAGAAGGAGAAGAAAAGAGATGTCCCTTTTGTGCCTCCTGGAATGGCACCACCTTTTCCCAGAGTATTTCCCAGGATGGCCCATTCTGCATTCTTCCAACATAAGCTCTGAGAGCTTTGACCAGGGATGCCTCTCTGGACTCTTTGAAAGACCACAGTCATTCAGAAAATGCATTTTTTCCCTTCATACAGAGCTTAAAAAAAAATAGCAGGTTTTCTCAGAATGAAGCCAGATTTTTGTGCTTGTTTCTGGCTGCCTACCTATATACACAGTCTGGCTTAGCTTATCCTCAAAACACAGGATTGAACTTGGAGATAGAATATTTGGCATTTACATTTAAGATGTAATGAACAAATCAGTTTGTCATCAGTTTGTAATGGTACAAACATTTGGAGTATTGCAAGACAGCTTGAATAATATTGTGCTCTCCAGAGTAAAATGTTAGCATTTGGTTAGTGGCAACAGTGGGTAAAAATGAATCCTTGTTGCTGGAATGTTACAGTTCTGTGAGGTTAACCGCACTTTGGCCAGCATCAAGTCAGAAATTAGCCTCTCGGCTGCACAGACAGCAGCCTACATGTGCAGATTTGATAAAGAAACCCTCCACGCTTCCAGCTGTTTGAGCCCATTCACAGAAGGGATAAAGGAGTTTAGCATTAATTTAGATTTGGTTAAACTGGGTCTAAAATTGCCCCCCGCTATGTTATTGATAGAAAAATATGGTACATCTGCTCATTATGATTGTATAACTTAATAAGAGCCCAAATTCCTCCAATGAATTCACACAGCTCCAGGGAATGACAGCTGGAGTCAAGTTTGAGCACAAGTGGTTGCCATCAGCTCTGCTCCTTGGGCAGGGCTTGCTGAACCAACAGGAGCTGGAGTTCCTGCATAGCTCCCATTATAATGACCAGTTTTTAAATATTTATGAATTTGCTAAATTTAAATCATTCAGGCAGAACAGCTTATTGTTGCAAAATTTGTTTCCACTTATACAGTTCATTGAAGCAACAGAGATTGGTGCACGAGTGTATATCTAAAAAAATCAGACCTTACTAATGACCCAGGCATGGTAACTAATTTTATGGTGAAGAAACATCTGTATTTTATCTGTTTCCTTTAAACATTTAAACAATCTACAAGAAATTTTTCCCTTTGTAACCAGTCACTACCAAGCCATGACAAAAAAATCTGCACATGCTTGCCACAGTACTCTTGAAGTACCTCTGAGTCTTCAAAAGATGTTTTTGTTCGGATTACTGAATTTAAAATTTTGTTTTGAAGGGAAAATAGTTCTGCTTTCAGTAGATGAATCACAATAATAGTTTTGACAGAAATTACTTTAACTTAAACAAGAAAAATGGCAGTTCATTTGTCTTTGGCTTCTCAAAAAAAGAGATCATCCTTACAAGTATCTTAAAGTTTTATCCCAAACAAATTCCCTTTAATCTGTGATTTCTATACACAGATGTGAACATTGTCTCATATAAATTCCTACTAAATTAGGAAACAAGCCTTTTAATGCAAAAGAGGAATTTGTGATTTGATTAATTAGTTAAAACAAAGGTTGGCAAGCCTTGAAGTGCTAATATTGAGGAAAAGATTTAAGAATATTGCCATATGAACACACAGATTTTTTTTTTTATTGTCCTTGTTTTAGCAAAATATGCATTTGCTATGATAACAAGAACTATTTCTTTATTATGAAAATCAGTCAGAATGCATGAGACACATTGGAGGGAGGGAGGGAGGGAGGGAGGAAGGAAGGAAGGAAGGAAGGAAGGAAGGAAGGAAGGAAGGAAGGAAGGAAGGAAGGAAGGAAGGAAGGAAAAGAAATACCAGTACACTGTCTCAGAGCAATTGCAAGAAAACAGCTACAAATATTGTGAGCATAGAAAAGAATTGGAGAAGGGCATTTGCCTTTAGGTTTTGTACTTAGAAAATTTTACAGTATGCTTTTTTGCTAGGTTTTATGAAGGTTTTAAGCGGAGATAAATGCAATATGAACTAAAAGTGTTTTATGAAAAATAAACAGCTAATTGGTAAACAAGACAGTGTGCAGCAATGCTTTGTGACATCAAAATTGCTTTTAATTTCATGGGAGTCAATGGAAGGGAGGAAAATAAGTTACTGATTACAAAGCCCTTCAAAAATTCAGGGCAGTTCTTGCTCCAGGTTCTTTGGAGCTTTGATGTGTTATCATTTTGCCCTTCGTATGCAGCAAGCAGGTAAAATTCCACCTGATCAGTTCAGACAGCTGTACATATAGTAATAAAAGAATAACCTCCACATACAGACACTACCTACTGCCCATAACAGGATGCAAAATAAATTACCCAGAGTTTGATCTGAAAATATCAATCTCTATCAGTATTAAGAAAAGCCTTTATTCAAATACAGTTAACATGAGTATAGGATATACTAACAAACCCTGTCTAAAAGACGCCCTTTCTCAATAATTTTGGCTCAACTTCTATGAGCAAGTTATAAACATTCCTGCTTTGTTTTCAGCTGGGCTGGACCAGATTTACCTCAAAGAGAGCCTGCACCAACAGTTGCCCTGGTGCAACCCAGAGTGGGGATGCTGCTTCCCTGTGAAAAGGTGCTGCTGGCAGCCAAGGATGGAACAAGGGTGAGGAAGGAATGTTTGAAGCTTGTATCATCACTGAGTATCATCACTGGTCATGTGGCATTATTACACCAGGTCCCAGATATTCTCTGCTGTGCTGTGAGTTTGATGTTCAGCAACTAATAGGATGTACATATTTTGAAATAGGATTATCTCAGTTTTAAAACACAAATTAAAAGAAGTAACTCCTGTCTCTTACAACAAACTTGTAACATAAAGCCTTCCCCCACTAATCTGTGATCGATTATAATCACAAATGTGTAAATAGCAATAGACTGTAAAAACCTGTTAAAAATGTTTGCATTCTCAATTTAAAAAGCATCCATTTATTGTTGCTATGAAATGGAGTCATCCTTCTGATCAGAGTTAAGAATCTACTCTGTGCCTTCCTAGACACTGGGATTATTTGTGCAGCAAACAAATACCCAGTGTGGGAGCACTCGTCCTGGTTTTAAACATGTGTTAGTCAAGCTCCGAGAGAAATGAAGAATTATTTCCCCTCTGAGGTGCTTATTGTCACAGAATCTGGATATTTCATGAGCATGATTGAATCTGTCTTTCAGCATTTATTAATATAAGGCAAAATGTTGTTTCTGTTTTAAAAATGGAAATAACCAGGAATGGCTAAGTACCTAAAAGCAGACAACTTGGAACTGACTTTTTGAAGTACTTAACATTTTATAGCAGGCTGTAGTTGTGCATTTTTACAGCACGACTTATATTGACTCAGCTGCCTTTCTGAGAGCTCAGCACTTCTAAAAGTCAGACCTCAGGTATTTTGAACTGGGTGCTCAGATCTGAGGGAAACACAGTCAGTGACCACCTGTGAAAGTGCTGGTGCATAATTTGCCCACCACTGCGAGCAGCTCACTAGCTGGGCAAGGGACCAAATTCAACTCACCAAAGTGGTAATCTGGTCTCTCAAGAGCATGATTTTCAATCTTCATATTAAATATCTGTCTTACCTTTGGCTTTATCAAGCTATGGACAGAAGTATTTTGTGATAGACGACTTGCAAACACTGATGGTCACTTTTGCTAAACAGAACAAATTCAGTGTAACTTCTCTGTGTAATATTAGATAGACACCATGCATTCTGCAAGATGCTGAGAGCTTTTGGCAAAACAGGGGAGGTTCACTTTCTGTAGTGCCTGACTGGTTGAGTATGGCCTCAGTTGTGCTGACAGCCACTTTGCAATTTTCTGCGCAAATCCCATCCCTGCGTTTTACTTGTGACAAGATTAAAGGAAGACATATGGAAAGCACTAAACAAAAATAAAAATAAGAAATAGAATCATATCTTCTGTTACACACCATGATATTTTAGTATTATGGGAAGTCAGCCAGTGTTAAAATACTACATAAAATGTTGACATGAAGCTGCAAAGCAGAGATAAAAGACAAATTCTGAAAATACAGGTGATACAAACAATATCCTATGACTAAGCCCAAGGAAACCAGGCTATAAATTCATAAGCAACATTAGAAATTATTATGTGTTATTCTTTTGAGAAAAAGAAATAAACACATATGTGCAAACATATTATGAGAGAATTTGCAGTTTATGTTGTCATTTTCTTCTTTTCCGAAGATTTTATTTTATTTTCTAGTATTGCATCAATAAAATAGCACTACTTCTATCATCCTTATCATGCAGACATCAATTATTACCTCATAAAGCCACCACACTTATATGGTCATGCAATACTTTTTACAATTGTTTTCCATATATTAGAACTGACAATTCCTGTATATAAGCTGGTTCAAATAAACTCAATACCACTTTTAATCCACTCTGACCAAAGTCTACATTTTCCCCTATGGTGTGAAATCTCTGATCTTAGTAACACACACAAAGCTGTCCTGAGACATCAGGTCTATGCCACCAGCAAAAACTGATCTGCACAGCATAAGAAGAAACAGTCTTCTCTTTTTGTGACTGTTTGCATCCCCCCAGATTCAACAAAGCCATGGCCAATATTGATATTACTGATTTGGAGCTTGCAAAGTGCTTTGTCCCCACCAGAGAGCTGTTGAGTTAATCCCTTGCCTGAATAAATGCAGATACTGTGAGATGAAAGCACTGTGTGCTGTTGGAGCTGGCTGCAAAACAACCTGCTCCCACAGCAGGGAAGGGCAGGAGCGCTGCCTTCGGTGACAGCCCACAGTCAGATGGGCTTAGCCAGTTGTGAAACCACAGAGTAAGCCTCCCTTTCTTCACTCCTGGCTGGGCCAGCCCAGAGCACAAAACCCCAAACCTTCACTAACAGTATATTATGGCTGGGAAATGGAGCATGCACAGAAGCGTGTGTTTACACAGACATTGGTACGGTCCCAGCTCAGAAATTCACACAAGCTGCTGAGGAAAAGCCTAGCTGCTGTCTTGTAGCCATTCCTGCCAAGGGAGAAGACTCTGCTTTCCATCCAGAGTCAGTCATCACACGTGAGAAAATTCATAAAATGTTTTTAAAAGTTGAAAAGGTTAAATCTTAAAATGCTGTGAGTACAAAAGTAAAATATTTCAGCACTTATGATCATTTCTGCAAACATGCAGCTCAGCATTTAGTTTTATTTTTTAGAGTGACTTGCATGTGGAACAAGATCCATTGTTTCGAACCTCAAAAATTACTGCAAGAAGAAAGGGAAGAAGAAAGGATTTCCTACCCTGCTCTAGTCAGCCCCTTTCCTGACTGAGCTCTCCTTCTCTCTTCTGCTCCCAGTTTTGTGCAGCAAAGCCACACGGAGGCTGAGTGTCCCAGCAGGGTTTACCAGATCATTGCCATGGCATGCACACGTACCCGCTGTCCCCTTGCACAAACTTCCCTGGTGAAAGCCCAGCTCTCTTCTGGTCTGCTACAACCACTTGTCATGGAAAGAAAGATCCTTCCTATATGAGCTTCACTGTAAAGAATTTATATCGCTTTGTAACTATCACTTCCTTTAGTCACATTACAACCCTGGAAATTGAACAGGATAATTTCTCAGAGGGAAAATTTAAGTGATTCAGTTCTGGCATGCCAAAATCTATTGCAATAGCCAGTGATGAAACCCAAAATTCCCCGCTCCAAAACATGAACTCATGCCCCACTCATGCTGTTTCCCTGTTTAAGCCAGTTCTTCTCTACTTTCTTTAATATTTAAATGATGGCAAGCATTATATCTCTTATATTATATAAACCACTAGCCATTTGAATGTGTCTCCCTTTCTATTACTGATACTTGTAAATAAGTGTATTATTTACACTATTATAGCATTACCATTTAATCTCGAATTTTATATCTATCTAAACCTACTTAGCCTATGACAATACTGCTGAAATAATGCTAAAAATCCACCATAACAAAAAAGATGAGAACTTTTATGCTCTGTCTTCTAAGTATTTCAGCTGTCTGGCTGAGTACTGGTAATGAGGAGACAACAAAGCTAAGAAGAATTGAAGTTATGAAAATGCCTTCTGACAGATTGCATGTCAGTAGGAAATGCTGATGCTGTCATCAAGAAGAAAATATTTGGATATTTTTAATATTGAACATATTATGGTACATGGAGAGACAACAATCATAACTGTTTTTATATATGTGATCTAACTAAAACAAACACACTTGTTATTTATGAAGCAGTAAAATAAACCTAACTCTTCCCTGAGGTGATATTTTATTTAAGAGGTAAACTTATAAAACCATTTAGGTAAACCATATAATTACTTTATAAGAAACCTGAGGGCTTCTACTCTGCTGGAAATTTTGCAGGCTTTTAATTTTCAAACCTTTGGGTTCTCCTCATACAAAGACAGATCCTTTCTATCAGCAATAGCAGAAGAAAAGCACCATGAGTGAGAGTAATGCCAAGAACTGCTCTCTGGACTGTAAGGTGCCACCTACCTCCATAGGGACAGAGGAGCTAAGCACTTTGGAGTCATCTCTGTCTCATAGGATGTCTCCTGTCTCATTTTCACCTATCCTGTCTAATTTCCTAATCTAATCTGGATCCTGTGAATAAAATGCTTCTTCTGCAGTGCTTTAGCCAAGATGCAGATAACATTCTGTGAACAACTGAGCAGTCTAAATTAAAGCTTTTTAAACTATAAAATCAGGGGAAAAAAGTGTTAAGCCTTCTTGTAAGTAACATTTGAAATCACAAAAAGTAAAACTATGGGTCTTCTGTGCACATAGGTGAGAGGAAAGGGAGTTTTCAGACACAAAAGAGAGACAGACATATTTACTTACAACATTGCATAGCTTTGTCTGTGCCCAGTTTGTTAGACTTACACCACAGGACATTTGACAGCATAATGATATAAAATTATATAAAATGTAAAGGAAAGCAAACACTTATTTTGAAGAAATACCCACTTAGCACTCAGTTCAAGTGCCTGCATCTCCAAGCTTAGCAATAACAAATTATTTCAGAACAAAGCATATATTCTGCTTTAAGGGTGGAAGGGCCATGATATATAGTTCTATCACATTACATGCCTACCATCATGAATCTTAATCTTCACATTAAAGTCACAAGGGCTACTATTGTTCATATCCTTTGCATTTTCATCCCCCATCTGAGTATACTCTTCCATTTGAAAAAAAAAAGAATAAAAAAAGGCCTTGACACATGCCTGGACCCAGTCAATTTAAAAGAAAGAAGTTTGGTTGCTATTCCTTCCAGTTGTGAAACAGGAATTGCTTTTGTATGAAGCTGGGTCTAACAGAGTGAGACTAAACATTTATAAAATCAAGTAGGGATTGAAATATAGCTTTGTGGTTACTAACATTTTGCAGCAGCATATCAAGTTTCACATTTCATCAGCTGAATAGAGTCTGTGTGCTCGGCTATTGTGGTTCAGTAGCTGACAGCAGTCAAGTAAGTGCTGCTCTCTTCCTGGCTTAATCATTTCTATTACACTCAGTGTCAAAACAATAATGTCAGTGAAATAGGCTTGCTGACATTATAGATTAGAATTGAGTGATTCTGAATGTCCTGTGACTGAATTGCATTTTATTTCTAGAAAATTACACATTACAATTGCAAATTAAAGAGCTCAGATCTCAACAGGTTGTATCAACAAATATGGAGCTGCAGACTCCGTGCTGCCGAGGAGATGATCCATCATGAAATTCATGAGTTTTAATGTATACTAACAAGAGAACAACTGCTGAAATACTTGGCCATGTGTTGGAGAGAATCTGAAGAAAAATCTATTTTGTTAGGAGGGATTAATTCAGCTACACAAGAGGTGAGAGTCCCCTGGGTAATCTCAGAGATTTAAAGGATATTCTAGAAAAAGAAAGAAAAAAATCCTAGATTTTCTTTCTTCCATCTGTGAGCTACCACAATTTATGAAGATACATCTCCTGAGATTCACTTAAGAAGCACATTCAGAGTTTAGAGAGCAGCCACAGTAGCAGGCTGCAGAATTTCTGAGTGACTGACGGCTACCAAATGACAAGAAGTAGCATTTAATGACTGCAGTCATCAGGACACTTACTGAGAAAGAGCAGGGCATTTCTGACATCTGCCCTTTAGATGGCATGGACAGAAACTGTGGCCCATAGTACTCTCCTACTCTAGTCTTATAATATCCAAGTGTAACACTCTTTTGCCAGAATATGAACAACTTTGAAATACAAAGCATATATTCCCTCTTAGAGTTCCCCTAGAAAATCTGCAAATCAGAAATTACTCTGGAATTCATAAAATAATCTGTGATTGCTCACAAATGAGTAAAACTAAGCTCAGGAAAACTGCAGCAGTCAGTCACATACACAGATAGAAATAATATTGACTATTTGAGATTTTTTTGATCAGAGCAATGGGTCACTTTTGTTCCTCTTGCTACCTTGTAACCTTCCAAAAATATCCTTTGTGAACATATGGAGCTTTTCAGATGACTAATGACGGAAATTTCCAGTTATAGAAATTCTCACATTGCACTTTGTTTTGGTTTCTTCCTGTAGTAAACTTTCTTTAACTATGCAGTCATAATTAGAAGGTGAATTCCCAGGAGTTTGTATTCTATCAGCTAAGGGAAGAAAAATATTAGATGGTTTGTGTGTTTGGTTTTGTACGTACTCTTCTTAATGGGAAAGTACATTAATCTTGTCTGAGCAGGAATTAAAATTTATTCACAGCCTACAGAAGTTCATATGAATTCAGTATATCATTTGCAAGTGCTGCCATACAAGGAGAAAATTAATCATATTGTTCATACATGGGAGTGTTTACCTCTAGAAACCAAAGTAATAGGTCATCACTTTCAAGGCTTTCTGAAAGTCCATTTAATCATTCACCAGAAATAATACAATCAAACCAGTAATGAACAACAGATCTCAAAGCAAAAACTAAGGAACACTTTACAAATTAGAAAAAATGAGTAGAAAATATATTATCTGAATGCAGTTCATAAATCACAAAAAAAGCCTAACACTCATGCGCCAGTATCTTGTGAGTAATGAGGAAACAGAGAAGAAATCAAGTTTGTGGAATAAACAGTTCTCATCAATATCATGACAAAATAATATTTATGAAGAGCAATGAAATAGTGAGGAGCAGAGCAAGACTCCATGAATTGACATAATCCATCATATTATGAAAAGAGCATTAAAAGTGAGTCTTCTGTGTTGCATGGTGGAGCTTATTTAAGTTTTTGCTTAATTTTTAGTGCTTTTGTTTTGAACTTGGTTCAAAAATGCATGAGTCAGTCAGCAAAATTATGAGTTTACTTTTAAAAATGGTCATGCTTTTAGATCCTCTTCATTTACTCGATACTTTCTGAGTAAAGAGTCCAAGATGGTGTGGTTTTGATATTTTTTCTTCCATCAGACATACAGACTAGGTATTTATTTTTTTAAAAATCTGATTTTAGGTTAATCTACAAGGTAAGATTTGGGGTTTTTTTTGTGAAATTCCTGATGTAACTGGGAGAATGAGGAACTCTAGCTTTCCTCTGAAGATGTCAGCTTCAGTCCCTCTCACATAAGGAAATGCATGAATTACAGAAGACGTGGACACATTTACCAACGGTGTTTTGACATGATTTTTGCAAAAGCTTCATTACTTTTGCTCCATGGATGATTATTGAGAAGCCACAGATTTACCCAATTATGTAACTGACAACCTTCTCTTTATAACTGAATGAGAAAGCTTGTCCTAATTTCATAGTTAGCAGAAATCCAGTCATGCACAAAAAAAGGTATAAGTTTTAGCAAGGAATAAAGAGTGCCAGCAATACAACTATTTGTTATGGATAATCCCAGAACATCTGTTGCTCCCTCCCCATGGGTGGTCCAGCTCCAAAATATCCCCAGCTTTTGCCCCTGTTGCTCTGCAGCCCAGATAAAGTAGTGTTGTACAGTGTCTTGGCTAGTGCTAGTTGCTGTTTCCCACAGGCTAATACTGCTTTTCTAGGGGAACCATAAATTCTGGGTGAATCACAGAAACAACCACTTTAAGTTAAAAAGAGCAATTGCAAGAGTACATGGGAATAGAAATATAGAACTTATGCTTCACAGTGGGTTTTGATTAATTTATGTTTACAGTTACAAATATGCTCTCTGCTTTTATCTGTCACTGTTTCCCCAGTGTTTTGTTCATAAAGCAATTCCTTTTTCCCTACTCTTACCCAGAGTGATGGTGGTTTCTTAGGTCACAGTTAAACAGTTTGACTCCACAAGAGTAAGTGCAATACAATCTTTCAAATGGTCACTTATGGTGTTTTAGCATCACCTCTGCCTTTCGTCTGCGTCTGTCTTTTCCTCCCCTTGTCTCCCTCCACCCCCCTCTTCCACATTCACAGGCTAGAAGGGAACCCTTCTCACACAGCAGAGCACTAAAGCTCTGTCCAGATGCTCCAATTTCATCACCATAATCTGTGGTTATCACTCTAGAAATGCAATGGAAGGACATTTCTTTGAATGTTTCAAATTAATTAATTCTTTATTAATATGAGGTGGTTCTTTCCAGGTGCCTATGGCAAACTCAGTATTAAGAATGAGAATAGAACGTGAACCAATCAGCTGAAAAACCCATTGTTTGTGGACTATAGACAGGAATGCTATTCTGTTATGGGAATGGGCAACAAGAGAGGCCTCCTGGATCTCTCAAAATCTTAAGTGCCTGTTGCAGATGTGCAGAGTGTCCGATTATGCACTTATTTTCAGCAAAAATCTACCAAACCCTCAAGCATTTCTCAGACATGTGTTTGCCCCTGTGGTCATTTTTACCTTCTTCTGACCCTCAAAGGTCAGCCAGTCCCTTCCTCCTGTCCATCTTCATTTTCATCACTTTTCCCACAAAGAACAGACACAATAAATTAAATGGGCACATCAGGTAACTTTTGCTTTAGAAATAGAGATGCTGAGAACAAATTAAGGCACGTGGCTTTACCAAGTTTTGGCACATCCAGAGGAAATGTAAGGGGCAGTTTTGATTTCCTCTGCCTCCTGCCCTCTCCCTGCCCCAGACAGGCTCTTTTCATTCCACTGGAGGGAGGTATGGCTCAGGTGGGGCGCGGCTTCCTGACCACTGCTCAGCCAAACCGATAGCTATTGCTCCCTGCCCAGCCCACCCCTGTCCCTACACTGCCCAGGGGTGCTCACCACAATGGGCAGACAGCCCCAGATGGCACAGATGTCACTGCCGTGTCCCCACGGCTTCCTGGTGTCCCACTGTGTCATGGCTTGGCTCACAAGGTACTGCTGAACAGCCACGCAAGCAGCGGCCTTGGCAAGTGTTTTGTGCCAGGACAGTTACCTTGGGACAGCAGCCCTGGGACCATCACCTTGGGACCAAGAATATCTCCAAGGCCACCAGATGACAAAACAAGCTGCAAAAACACACTCAGGAAAAAAGCTGCATTTTAAAGAGAAAGAGTTTTTACTCTACACTAGAGCTTCTATTCTCCCATAAAGCATAGATCCACAAGATGATCAACAGCTATGCTTTAGCAAGAACCCTAGCAAATCTATAAATTTTCCAGTCATTTCTGCAGGGAAAAAAAATCATACTTCATTTTCTGATAAAATATTATGACTAAGTTTGTTTTCTTTTTTCTTAACTTGGAATAAAAAGAGCAATGTTCTTTCTGAAAAGTGCTAATTAAGTCTGGGTATGTGATCTAGGAAATACAGAGCTGTGTAACCCGATGGAAACAATCATTTTCAATTGTCAAGACACTTCTGCTTCTTTTCACCCCAGTTGCAAGTACATCTGGTTTCCACCTGCTCTATATAAGATTGGTTCCTCCCTTTTTCAAATGTATCATGCTCTCTGGTTTTGGCCATGATTCTCCAGTGGCATTTAACTCAAAAAAGTCAGCTCCACCCGGAATATGGATGCAGCAAGATGGGAAAGAGATGGACATTACAGGAAATTTATTCTATTCATGAAGAGACATTACAAACTTCAAAAGGGGCAGTTTAGTTGGCACATGAATATACCAAGTCTCTGTGGTTCAAAATGTAAACTGTTTCAATTTTAAGAAGTGGATTTATATTTTGACTGTTGCCCTCTAAAAATTTGCTTTGGTTGGTGTCTTTAAACTTTCACATCCTCTGCACAAGTTTTGTTATGTGTCTGACAGCATACATCCGATGTGATAGGAGATTTTCCAGGACAAAGTAAGTTTTCTGTCTCCATGACTATTTCCCTTAGGGTCTTCTGTTTCCCACCAGTAGTGACATTTATTAAAGATGATTGTGTTTTTGAGACCAGGTAGGTAAAGATATCCATTTCATTTTAATTAGTCCTCATAAAATCTAAAATTATATAAATTTTAAATTCAAAACTGAATTCAGAACTGCAGCTGGAACATGAAAATTTCTCCTTAGATGTAAGGAAAATATTATTTACTATTAGGATCGTTGGACAGTGGGAGAGAAGTTGAGTGCATCCTTACTGATACATAAAACTCACTGGGAGATAAAGTGAAGAGCATCCTAAACTTTATGTAGGAGGAGAGAATTACAGACTTCCAGAAGTCCCTTCCTACCTACACATTTCTGTAATGTGATTTTCAGCATGAATTTTATTCTATTAAGCAAAAATCGTAACTACTGGGCAGACTGTGATATGAAGATACAAAAGTTAAGAATTTTTGCTTGGCCCTTTTCTTCCACCTGTAGCAGAAAGATCTGCCCAGAGTCTGCAAAAGCCCCAGGAGGACAGGTACAACACTTTAAAATATCAATCTGTAATCAATGTACTTCAGAAATAAGACACTCAAAGCATTGTAAGGTTCAAGAAATAAGACAGACACCTATCACATTCAAGACAACTCCTTAGCCCTGTCCTAGATATGTAGTTTTAATATCAGGTTCTTTCAGGGGAAACAGGATGCAATTGGAATGCTACAGAGGAAGCAGCTGCCTTCTGAGTATCACCTGGTGATGTGGAAGTCCCTGGAATGAATCTTTTTCTGCTTCATATTGATGTGATTGGGCTGATTAGGGAAATCAATGTTTTCCCAATGCAGCTGTGCTGATGCAACCACTGAAGTGGGCAAATTCCTGCTGTTTTCAAAATATAGCTTAATCTCTTATTCTCTGAAGTACAGGATAGTCATAGAAAAACAGTCCATATAAGAGAGGTGTGTGAAGCAGCTTCACAGTGTTATGAATATAGATAAAGTGCTTCTTCATCTTTGTGCAGATTGCACTCCAGGTGCTTTTGGAAATCTTGGCTTTGATGATGACACACTGAGGAATTTTTTTAAAGGACACTTCCTCATTTTATTTTTACTGTTCAGAGCATGATCTGTGCACACTGATCAGAGTCTGGCATGAATAAAAATAATTTTCAAGGCTGTCCATGCAGGACCAACACCAGGCAAAGTGGAATGAATTTAATTTCACACAACCTGATGCAGTTATGAAGAAAGCAGTGGCTGCAGCTGGAGTGCAGCTCTGGCTGAGGAAGGAGCTGTTACCATCACCCAGCCACCCCCCAAGCACTCACATCAGCCACATAGAGGGGATATTAGGACCCAGCCATAACTGACTTGTCCAAGGCCAGGCAGGATGTCTGAAAACAAAACTGAACCCAGATACTTCAACTTTTAATTCAGTATTGGACATATGTTTCTATTTCCTCAGACTCTCCACTCTTTGTGCACATTTGGCACATTTGGAACATGTGGTACTGCCATGGAGTGAATAAGACAGTGCTTTTTCCTGGAAGAGAAAAATAACTCATGTTCCATTCAGTAAAAACCATATTGTAATGGTGTTGGATAAAAGGGTAGTGCAGTTACCTGGCAGGCTGAACAAAGACAATTTCCAATACTGGAGTGATAAACATGCCAAATTTCACGTTTCCACTACCTTTTGCAGAGGTGCTAGAACAATTAAAAAAATCTTTATACCTCATACATAATGATAAAAGCAAAATATCACCTTTTTTAAGCTATAAGCTATTCAACCTTCCCTAATTTAAATATGGAGAGAAATATTGCACTTTATCTAGAAGCAGACATGCAGCTGTGCAGGTAAAGCTTGGAGAAAAAATTAAATTATTTAAAGTAATTTAATGACAGCAACAATTAATTGCATGTTAAGCAAATGACACAGATAGAACACCTCAGAATGTTACAAACGTTTTAAAAGATCCACATCATGGGCATGAGCTGGTATCTCCACATTAGTATTTTACTTGTAGTCAGGACCATTTTTGAGAGAAGGGTTGCTCCCAGTCAGTGTACTTTAGTTCACACCCTAGAATAGGCACTTATGAAGTGGGTTTCTTGGGCTTCTTTTTGAAGATGTCCTGTAGGACGGCATCTAATTTATTATAACCAGGACTGGTCTTTCAGTCAATGGCAGCAGGCTGGAGTTAAAGTGAAACTAAGGAGCTTGGAACATGGATAGCTTGGATGTCAAGTGCTTGGCATCTGTTATTTCACTCTACACATCTAATTCTATTAGTCTTTACTTCTTGCTGGTCAGAAATAGAAAAGACTGCTAATAATTAATAAATATACAATTATTGTGGATAAAGCCACACACAGCATGATGGTATTATTTGAATTGTTTGGTATTATTAACAAAACCCAAATAACTGAGTTCCCATTGTAACAATGCTCCAAGTGGATGCACAGGAATGAGGAGTTTTCAATGAAGGAGGCAGGAAGAAGATATGCCTGATTTTGTCATCCTCGGATGACCTGTTGTGAGTAGTCTGCTTCTGAATTCATCACTTACAGAAAAGAGTTTACTATGTAGTTGGGCTGCTTCAAAGCATAAGAAATCTCTCAGCAAGAGTAAGAACCACAAATTACTCTTCATGGCCATAACTTGAAAGCAAGAGCAGATGGAAAGTATTGTCCAGAGACTTCTGAGTATAGCCTTCAGGATGCTCCCACCAGCATTTTCTGCCTGGGGTTCCACAACTGCTGATGCTGGATATGGGGCACTATTCGATCATAGCACAATACATCTGACTGACACCAGAAACAGGCAAACAACCACCTTTCCCTTGGAGCAACAAGAGTGAAAGTTTATGTGTGAGCCCAGCTTTATGCTTTTATTCGGGCTGCACAAGGACATGGAATTTCTTTTCTGTGTAGTCCACCATTGCAAAGTTAACTCATCAAAAGTTACTGAACAAATTTGAAATAGCAAGTAAATTTACACAGGAACAGCAATTTGCACTGTTTGGCTGTGGTATCTTTGTTCCAGTGCTATAAGTAATGGATTTATTATACCATGGCTCTTTGGAGAATTCAGACTATTCAGAAAAATGTGCTCTCCACTAAACCAGCGGAAATCTCCGATTCACATCTGCTGTAGCAAGTGGTTATGTATTTTATGGCATTATCGCTTTTCCTGCTGCCACCCGTGTGCCTCTGCTGCTGTCTCCATTTTCTGCCAAGAGCAGGCAGTGGTGGCACAGACAGCAGAAGAGGAGGTGCTGCACCTCAGCCTCTTCCTCCCTGAGGCTGCATCCCCCTGGAAGGCTTGGTGTGGTGACAAAGCCTCTTGTGAGAAAGCTGAGGAGAGGCTGGGGACAGCCAGGCACACACAAGGAGGAATTGCAGATGTACCACACTGCCACAGCTGTAGGGGGCCACAGCCAGCCAGCCAGAGGGAGGGCTGAAAAGCAGATATATTCTAGAAAACCACAGGCTTTCTATGGACAATTCCCCCATGAACACGCAATGAAGAATGCCGAGTAAATCACTGCTAATTATTGGTTCGCTCAGATTTATGCCATCTCTGAAGCACAAGACAGGAGGGAATATGGGACCTTCTCCTTACATCAGATTTCAGGGTAGAGGAAGAGAAACTTGCTGACAAGATTTTATGTTTATTTGGTGAGAAGGAAATTGAAAGTACACTTAAAAAACCTAGGAAAAACAGCAAAAACAAAAGTAAGGCAAAGTCAATCCAGCAGTTGCCACGGTATTTTTAGTCTGGAAAAATAAGTCCTGATACGCTCCAAGACTTTCATTGTTTCCATGGCTTGTCTATAAGTACACACACAAAAGAAAGACCCAACACCCTAAATAATGGGCCACCTCCTAATATATGAGAATATTTGTTCCCTCATTCTGAGATTTGCTCAGAATTAGCTAAATCCTGTAATTCAGCATCATCTGGAAGGATACCATTCCTCTTCCTGGTCCAGTCAAAGGCTGTCTCTGCTCAGCATGGCTGTCTCTTCAGTCCGTAGATGCATGAGTGGTGCCTCTTTTTTGGGTTCCTGTGGGGTTTTTGGGTCATAAGGACAACTGCTGTTATAAAAAGAACAGCTTTATTTCCTTTCTTATGGCAATCTCACATCGATAATTAATTGTAGGAGGAACTATAGGTTTGACTCCATAAAAGCCATTCCATCGTATGGCAGCAAGGCAAATTTTATGAAAGGCTGCTGAAATGTGGTGGAATACATTCAAAGAAGTACTTTCATTTACTAGGGAATGCAAGTGCCATTTTAAATGGAGAGAAAATGTTTAACTGCATGTTTATTATTAATTAGAATGGACCTAATTATTAACTTTTATAAAGTTATTAAATTGCTCAGAGGAAAGTAGTATTACTTACAAATTCTCAAATGAACTTTCCTATTGCCCTTCTTGCTGTGACTGAAACTAAATATTTGCATCACATTTAGGGCCTCTTCTTGGCCCAGTCTGTTATTTCTGTCATTGTTATGGTTCTCCTTTGGGGTGGGTCAGCTGGTGCTGCAGAAGATAGCTGGTAAATCCAAAATCCAGGTGGTGCAGTCAAATATCATACACAAAGAATCTATGCTAACCCAAGCAATGAAATCAGCTGAAATACATAGCCAGTTCCTGATGGTTAAAGTGGGATTTATACCATCAGCTTTGTGCTTGGCCTCCTTGGGTTAAAGAAAATGTTGAAAGAGGAAGGACTGAAGGTGTAACACCATGTAATAAAAACTGTCATAAAAGCATTTCCTCCATAGGAAGCCCTGAATTTCTGTGTCAACAAAAGTAAGCAAATACACACTGTGCAATCACTTAAATCTGCAAATTGGTACTTCTGTTTCATTATTTAAAATATCTTGTGAAATTGGGTGAATAATTTACTCTTTTCCAAGAGGAAGGGCTGTGGATAATAGTTTCAAAAACATCTCAATGCTTCAGAAAACTTTAGTGACAGACAATGCTTGCAAACACAAACACAGTTTTACTCGGAAGCATTAAGTGAATGAAGTTCAAGTACAGCCTTGAAATAAGAGTATGGGGATGGGGGAAAACACTACAAAGAGAGAGGATAATGACCCAGCAACATTGAAAGTGAAAATGATGAATAAATTATAGCATGTGAAAGGCAAATATCATTTCTGAGCACCGAAAATGAGGAACTTCTGACAATTTTATGTTCACTCTTTGAACACTGGATTGAAGGGGAAAGTAGAAGCCACAATGGGAAAAAACTGTTAATAGTAAAGTATAGGCTTAAAATGCTTATTCACTGTACACATCTGCATATCTTTCTACTGGAAACCAAGATATTGTGAGGGCAAAACGAGGGGCAGGCACTGATCTTTTCTCAGTGGTGCCCAGTGACAGAACCTGAGGGAATAGCCTGAAGTCATGCCAGGGGAGGTTTTGGTTGGATATCAGGAAAAGGTTCTTCACCCAGAGGGTGTTTGGGCACTGGCACAGGCCCCCAGGGAAGTGGTCACAGCACCAAGCCTGACAGAGCTCAAGGGCTGTTTGGACAGTGCTCTCAGCCACACGGTATGATGCTTGGGCCAGGATGTTCAGGGCCAGGAGCTGGACTTTGAGGATCATTATGGGGCTCTTCCAACTCATAATATTCTGTGATTCTGCAGCTTTGAAGAACCAGAGCAGCTGACATCGGAAACTCAGACTTGGTTGCATGTTTAATCTGCAAATCTTGACCTTTCCTTGAGAAATGTTTTTTCAACAGCTACTTAAGTCACTGGCACAGGGAAGACCCAATCCAATCTGGAGGTTATGGAACCTTCGTGTTTTTAAGACTGGGCTGGAGAAGCACCCCTGAGACTGATGTTGGAGTGGCTGATCTGACAATCAGAATGGGAGCAGAATAACTAAGATGCATTTGGTTCTCTCCAACTGGATCTTCTTCATGCTGCTTAGTGGTTTTAATTTGATATCACACAAGTTAAAAAAAAACAAAACCAAAAACAAACAAAAAAACCAAACCAAACCAAAACAAAAAAACAACAGCAACAACAAAAACCTAAAGCAACATTTAATGACCTCTACTTGATGAGTAAAATACAAAGCTGTTACTTTTTGTTGCTTCCATGTGCTGAAACCCCGCTTCATACTGCAACAAAACTCAAACTATGTGTTTTCCAGTAAAGCAAAACCCCAGATTTAGCCTGTTTCAGAGGGAAGTGCGGGGCTGCTGGCCGCCTGCCTTGTTTTGCTGCGGGTTATCCCGCGGAATGGCGGGGGCAGGCGCTGGGACACGGCCCCACGGAGGAGGGACTCGCCAGCTCCCATCTCCCAAAACAGAAAGAGGATGCGCTCCGCCGCAGCCGGGTTTATCCGGGCAGCTGTTGCCATCTAATGGTGCACGGGCCAGCAGTGACTGGAAACCAAAGCGCTGCCGGGCAGGGCTGAACCCCTGGGGCAGCCCGCCGACATTCCGGTCCGCTTCTGTAAGGAATCTGACCTGGAAGCCACGGAAGCACCTGGGAGACCTTCATTTAGGGACTCTCGCACTTAGAGGTGGCATCCGGCAGACTCCATCAGGCCTCTGGTGAGGACAGAGTGCGTCTAAAGTCACGCTAAGGAGTGTGAAGCTCTATATGATTTTCAGACAGACATTTTTACTTCCAGCTAAGCTCCTCTCGAAAAAACCAAACCAAACCAAACTACACCAAACCCCAAAAACCTCCTACAAAACCCAAACAAATAACAAAATACAGTAACAAAAGACACCTACAAAATCCAAAAGTCTGACTCTCTTGGTCATTCTCTGGGAAGTGACAAGGATGGCATTACATGATATTGTTATTTAAAGCTCGGAAGAATCATTGAATCTATCAGAAGTTGAAGAACTTCAAACTCTGATAAGAGTACTAAATGAGATAAATTCTCAAGACCAATATGCCAAAGAAAAGACAAAGAGATCCTGTTCCTGATGTTTGACATATCTTCTAGAAACTAAAATCTACCCTTGTTTTCACTGGGCAAAACACAGTACTGTATCAAAACTGTAAGGGGAGAGGTTAGAAAAACAACATAAACATTCAGACTCACTGGCATATTCACTCCAGATTTATATCTTGATTTATACATTTATATCTATTTATAGACTTATATCCAGTAAATATTTTTTTTCTTACTGCAGCAGTAATCCTGGGAGTCAGATTGAGAACAGTCTCCCAAGCAGAGACAAGCTGGGAATGACCCAGGAACACCCAGCCTGTCACTACAAACTCCCAAAGTGTGCATATGGTGAGTGCAGCCTCTCTGCGTGGCAGGTACAGAGTCTCTGCAGCCTGTTGCTACAGAAAGCCGTGCTGGTAGACTGGGTTGCTATCTAAAGGCCACTAAATCTCCTGAAGACCCAGGAGCTGATGTCTCTTGTCCCCTGGGTCACTGCCAGGACCCCCAGCCAGACCACCTGGCCGCGTGTGCCCTGGTGCCTGCATGCCGGCCGGATTAGGTGAACACGCACAGCTTGGAGCTGGTGAGTGTGTGGGTGACAGAGTGTGAGTGAGTGAAAACAGTTTGGTCAGTTTCCTCCTTACCAATTGCAAAGCCTCATGGCTCAGCTTTCCATGTTGCTACTGCAATCCTGCAATGTTAATTCCTGCAGGGTTAGCATAATTGAGCCCATACCCTGCATGGTAAGAAAGGAAGTTTCTTTGATACTTCTCTTTACCTTTAGATGATACTCATGGGTGAGATACCTGCTTGCTACGAAAGCAGTAATATAAAAAGTATTGTGCAATAATTAGCCAAGATGCCTTAGCCTGCATGTTATTCCAGAGAGGGATGAAGCTCCAGAAACAGGTAATTATTAGATTGCTTTCCATCCAACCAGTTTTCTAGGCCTTTGCCTATCAATAAAAATATCTCTGTACAAACATATGCAAACACACAAGATAAAATAATCTGTTACTTGATTCATGCTTCCAGGAATTCAATTATTCCTTGATTTAAATTTAAAATTCAAGGTAAATTTCAAGGCAAAATTGTAGGTAGTGCAAATTTACATGTAAGAACTGCCAGATGATTTATAGATAAGCAAAGCCATATATAAAAGAAAGTGGTAAATTTTCCAGAAAATTTTTAAATGTCCTGTAGCTTTCCACAGTAATGCTGGAATTTGTTAGGATTCTGCAAGACACTGGCAGACTGTAGCATGCAGCATTTTCGTTGAGTAACTCTAAACCTGGGGTTCTGAGCCCTCAGTGTATTATCCTGAGCAATAAGTGCCAAGTCACGCCAGCCAGTGGCTCCAGCAAGGCATCCCTGGGATTATGCCACTGCACACACCCTGTGGGGCCTTGCAAAGCACAAACACAGGGAAAACTCCAGGCCTCTGTTATTATATTGTGGTTATCAATACAGCCATATTCCAGGAAAAATCCTTTCTTTAGGATTTTGGGTTTGAGGCCTTCTGTCTCTGAGACTGATGGGTCCAGAGAAAGCTGCACCTGGACTGTACCTCCCTTCCATTGGGAATGTAGCAGGGCAGGAATAATAGGGAAGAGCATGGCACAGTGCTTGTGCAGCCACCCTCCTTAGCCTGTGTGCACCACTGACAGGGGATGCAGGGAGAGAAGCTGCCCAGGAATGGTTGACTTGGTGACCTCCCTGGGGTCAACAAAGCCCAGAAATCCCTTAAAAACCTGGATGCTGGAAACCTGTACTGTTCGTTTCAAAAGCCAGTACATCAAGACAGGTAACAATCTGGACTTTCATCTGTGTTCCCTCTTTTCTATAAATCTTTGAGGGAAAGCTGTATCAGCAAACCGACATAACTGTGCTTTACATACCAGTATAAGAACCGCAAACTGTCTGCATGTTTTGTTTCGGGCTGTTTGCAAATCAGGAATCCTATGAAACCACCTCAGCTCACTCGAGATCCTAGAGTTATTGTGACAAATACTACGTCCTCTGGGTGACCTGGAATGTTTGTTTTGGTTGGCTACATGACAACACGTGGGAGACAGGGAATACTAACCACATTGTATGATTTGGTCCAACTATAAAGTCCTCTTTTCTTTCTCTTCAGGAGAAGCAGAAAAGGTTTTTAGAACTTTCACTTTATGGCAAAGACCTGCTGAGTTCAAACAGAAAAGGCAACATAAATTTAGTGAGATGACTCTCTTTTATCCAGACCACTGTTATACTTGAAATAGTGTAGAGGGAATAAAATATGTAAAGAACATACAGTGTTTTGAAAAAAATTATCTTTTAGGCCATTTAAAAATGTTTTTCATTAAATGCCATCAAGTTGGGATTTTTTTTTTTTGGTTTTTTGTGGTTCTTCCCTATCTTGAATTACACTTTTGATAATAAACCCTGCTGGGTATAGCTCTTTTTCATGCAACAACCTAAGATGGAATTTATTCTAAAATGACATCCGTGGATATTATATCTCCATTGTTATTATTTCATAATTTACTCTTATCTAATCTGAAAGGTATCAAAAATTAATCTTGCTGAATCCCATTCAGTTGTGCTCAATAGATATTCTTTTGTACTCTAAGCAGCATTTCACTTGCATAAGAAGCACTGTGTCTGTCTCTCATTTTTATCTGTTTGTCTGGTTCATTTCTATATGTTGAGACATTTACTGAATCCTTGTGAAAATTTCTAGCTCCAGATAATGTGATCTGCCCCTGGGATTATTTTTTACATTACAAAAGCAGTCAAACCATGCTAGGTATTTCTCTAAATGACTCACAGGGATGATTTCTGCTTCCAACGCCTACAGGTTTGGGAAAGTTAATTTAGTGTCCAAAATACAAGTTATGCTTGGCAAATGGGGCATACCCATCACACAAGGGGATTTTCTTGCATTTACAACTTCAGGACCATCTTATCCACTCCTGTCAGCAGATTAATCTGCTAGACAGTCATAAGAAATCCAAACCCAAACCCTAACCCCAAACCATCATCAAGTGTATATTTAAGCTGAATGCATGAACTGGAGGGGGTAGGGAGAAGTCAGACAACTTCACACAGAAGCTTTGTAGTATCAAACAGAGACCATTTGCTGATTTGGTAGCTCTGTGACCTTCTGGGCTACATCAAGCCATGTTCTCCACAGGATAATACTGTAGCAGCTTGCCTTAAAACATGGCTTAAAAATGCTTCTTTTGTTCTGAATGACGTGAGAGAGCAGAGAGGGGAGAAAGGAGATAACATATCCTGAGGCAGAACTACTTTTTCTGCCCAGAGTCTAATGAGGGCTCCCTGCTTTCGGGTTGGTGAAAAAAGGATAAAAAGTGATACATCAGAATTGTTATCCTGACAGACTCTTCTTGACTTTAACAGAAAGATGGCAAGTTGCAGTACAAATAAGTTCCAAAATACCATTCCCATTCCCTTTCCCTCCCAGAGAATGATTGGGGAGTATTGCCCCAGTATTACCAGTCATTTACAGGTTAATAACTGTAATAATTTTTCATCCATGCTAATAAAGTGGATGCCTGTATTTTAAGTTAACAAAGTACATGCAGTTATAGCTTTGATTTAATAATGTTGTTTCATAGGAGCATGAACCTTAACTTTAAAGGTTTTTTAATTTTGCATTGTAAATTATGCATCTATCTAGGGAAATAAATAAATTTGATTTTTAGCTGTCTATGAAAAAAAATCACAGAATTAATCTATCCTTAAAATAGTTATTTTGATGCTGTCTTAAATAAATTAAAATAGATTATAGGGAAATTGTCATATTGGAGGTGAGTAGATGGGTGAAATCCTACTTTTAAATAGCAGTTAGCTCTTGTTCACTCTTAAAAGCATAGAAATGCACCAGCATCTACCCAAGTCCAGTTTTCTGAAAAAACGTTATTGCTTTGGACAAAGGACTACAATATTATAATCCAAAAGGTATCACAAACCCTTGTGAAGGACTAAATTAGAATTCAAAGGCTCATGACAAGTGGGGGATAACAGTTTAAAATCTGAAGGCAACTCATAGTGGATTCTGGATTAAATGTGAGTCAGCAATGAGAGGCTACTGCAAATTGAGAAAAGTCATACAACATATGGGATGTGGTTATTGTAGTCCCCTCTCTGCTGGTCAGACCTGAGCTGCTGCTTTTGGCACTCCAATCAAAAGAGGTGGAAATAACTTTCCTTCTTGGATGGTTTGTAGGGGAGTTTACCCCAGTTTGGGGTAAGGACCCCAAGGAGAACAGCAATATGGGAAGGGTTTAGTGTACATATAAGTGAGATGGAAAAGCTGAAGGCTCCTTACCATGTCTCTTCTAAAAGAGGAAACTAAAAGGTTGTAAACTGACAACTTTCCAGTTATGAATACAACATGCTCAGCTATTTCTCCTGACCACAGTGAGGGAGAGAATAAAAATCTTAATTTTGTCAAAATCCATTCAAATTAGCCATTAGAAAAAGCTTGCTGTCTGCAAAAAGTACTGGAGAGCATGAGAGGGCATAGATTTTCCCATTTTAAAATGTTTTCAATAGATACTAAACCATCACTGACAGATCTCTGCACTTGTAAGTTTGAATTTATCCTTCTGCAGAAATATAGACCAGATGACCTCTAGAGGTCCTTTCCAGTTCTTCACCTCTGTGAAGCTACAGGGAGCTCTGAGCTAGCAGGCAAAGAAAACTGCAAAAGCTACTGAGTAACAGCTCACTTGGTTGAGATTTTTTCTTCATTCCTGTCACTGGCACACATCCATTTTTTGAATTTATTTGATGTTGAATTGCATCCAAATAAGTGTCTACGCATAGCTACAAATATGTCCTGCAAGCCAAAATAATTGTTTCTTTTAATATGAATCATCTTGAAGAGCATTTTATTATTATAAATGAGAAAGTTTCTAAAAATACATTATGCCCTATTTGGCATGGTATTATAAAAATACCATTGTATTAGATTTGAAAATGTCCCCTTCTTGCCAAGTCTTACCCAAGCTGACTGGTGCATCTCAGGGCAGAATTTGGTCTACTGTAATTAAATCCAGATGTTGCATCAGAGTTTAACTAGTACAAGACTTGGCTTTTTGGTGTAAAGATAGTGGTAATTTTTTGTCGGGTTTTTTCAGTGTCTTTGGATTGCAATTGCCTTCCATAGGTTTTAATCATGTGATGAACATAATTCATTAATTCATGAGAAATGTGTCTGCCCAGCATGAAAGAATAATCATGTGTTAATGGGATTAGAGAGGTAGAGTTTATATCTAGAAGTGAGCTTTTCCTTTCTGGTTCCTGATCTCTCTGTTTATAAGGACCAGACCCTGATGCCAGCTGATGGAGAAATGCACCTGAAATGTGCCGTGTTGGCAATGTCTTACATGAATTCTGAATCCACAGTACTTAGACATATCTTGTTTGTCACTCTAAGAGGAACTGCTGAACTTAAAGTAGCTCACTGTCAGTGGAACACACAAGGCTGGATTCTCCATCTACTAAATTAATTTTGTGAGTCTTATAGATTGAAATGGAATCTTCCTGGGGACATTTATCCCTTGCTGTTGTAAACCTTACTGGTGCAATGCTTTCAAAATGCTGGCATGGGATTTCACTCCATCTTAGCCAGAAAGAGATTTTTTTATTCAGCATTACAAGAAAGGAAGTAGGTGAAATAAGAAAATGAAGGCAGGGAAGAGATAAAGATATGCATAGGTAGGTATGATAGGTAACAAAAAAAAATTTGAAAGTGAAGCTCTACTGTGTTACATTTCCCTCTTTCAGCTAGTTTAAAATGCCTCAAATCTCTGCCATTTTAAGTTAAAGCATAACACAGTAATTCAGAATAAGGGATGTCTTCCCTTCCAATATATTTGCACCTGAAAAGGAGCTTCTTCTTAAGGATTTAATAGGGCAAACTTGCACTGAGCACAAAGAAAAGGGCAGACTCCATTGTACTTCCATTGTACTTCCACTGTGTTTGCTCATTCCATCAGCAGGGTTGAATCTGATGAGTGAATGAGGAAATGGTCCCTCGGGATCATTCAGACTTCTCATCAGAAATCATAAGTGCACATCTGCTTGGCAGAGTTTACCCATGGGGCTTTGTTATTGCCCTTATTGGGAGTTTTCCACAATCCTGTGGAGAATAAGAATAAGCTTGGTGCTGATTGCCCAGAAGTATAAGCCCACCAATGCCATGGTTTGGGCTTGGCTCAAAAGAATAAGTTTTAATGGGGCTGACTTATGAGAACTGCATGTTTATGGCTGGAAAAGTCTATCTGGAGACATTACTTTTTTCATGGGGTTCAGCTGTTAGAAGCCATTTGACCCAGGACAGAGCTCTCATTTCTTGGCTTACAAAACCACTTTCCTCAGCACCCAGGATGGGTGGCACATCAGGGAGAAGACTGTGGGATAGAGGCTGTAACAATTACACCACTTTGTCCACTGTGAGCTAGAATTTTATGAAGGAATATTATAGGAATTGTTCTTTATGCTAAAAAATAGATTCAGCTTTCAAAATAGGTGTCAATTTGGCATTCAAGTGAGAAGCAAAATCATTTTGAATATAGTGTAACTGTGAAGACAATTGAACTCACATGCTGAATGATAGAGATTATCTACAAAATCTGCTATATTAGGTGCTACTTTTCAAAACTGATCTATAACTTTATCATAATTTGATTTCATAGCTTGGAAAAAGGGCTTCACAAGTTAATTGGAATGGAATGGAATGGAATGGAATGGAATGGAATGGAATAGAAAATAGAATA
This sequence comes from Luscinia megarhynchos, assembly GCA_034336665.1. NCBI lineage: Eukaryota > Metazoa > Chordata > Aves > Passeriformes > Muscicapidae > Luscinia > Luscinia megarhynchos. Next base: position 88,301,512 of record CM067565.1, on the reverse strand, counting down.
GAATAGAATAGAATAGAATAGAATAGAATAGAATAGAATAGAATAGAATAGAATAGAATAGAATAGAATAGAATAGAATAGAATAGAATAGAATATTTCAGCTGGAAGGAACCTAAAATGACCACCAGTGTCACTGCAAAATATGAGCAAATCCAAAGGCAGCTATTCAAAATATTTGCCTTTTCACAGATCACCTCTATGTTTCAGAAACAGCCCAGATCATAAAGACTTATTAAAATTTTGCCTGTTTCGATCACTCTTGTCTTAAAAATATTTAAATAGACATAGCAGAACTAAGATAGCTGGCCTGGAATATTATTAGATGTACCCATTCACAATGAAGTGAAGTAAAAAATTTAAATTACATGTATGTTTCTATTTGTATTATTTATGAAAAGATCAAGTCCTCAGTCAAAAGAATTCTTCCAAAAGAACTGATGAACAAAATTTGACAGGTAAAATACAGTTGCATGGGAAAGAAATGAGCCACTCACACTTACAGGCTATTAAATCTTTAAGATAAACAGAGACTGATATCATAAACTGATAAGAGATTCTCACAAATATAGCAGCACTCAAGCAATTCAAAAGAATTCCTGAATTCCCTAGATATATGTAAAAGGATATGCTAGGCAATGTAGGGTGTCCATATCCTGTACATTGAATTGGGAGTGCTGCAAGACTGAAGGGGAGGGGTAGTGGAGGAGGATGAGAAGGTTCAGCAGTAGATTATATTAAGACTTGGAAAGATGCCTCTTCTGAGCCATATTAAGTACAGAAAAGGTCAACATTTTTGGCATCCAGGCCAAATCTAAATGAGAATGGTTCAGCACTGCACAACCCCTGTAATATGCTGTCAGCTCTTTAGCAGCTAGAAAAGATGTTATCAGTAGAGGCAAGAATGCAGAGGAATGTTCTTGGAGGGTTAGGGCAGATAAAAGAAAGGAATAATATATCACTTTATATTTTTTCTTTTCTGAAGTCAAAAAGATCTATCAAATACACAAATTTTATATAATAGATGCCCGAACAGAAAATTTTATTCTGAAGGGAATTAAAATCAAAATATATCCCTTGAAATAGCTCATCAGTCCATCAAAGCTATTTCTCTCTTGACCTTTTAGTCAGGATGCCAGTGACGTACAGCATTAGTGAGTATAAATACAAGACCAGCCATGTGATATTCAGATATTATAGTCTAGTCCTAGTAAATGGAAAAGTGGAAAGAACACACAGAAGAGTAGGACAGAATTTACTAAGCCCCCTAGATTTACCCTTCTGTGTATCCTTAAATGAAGATCTTATCTTTCAACGGGTCCCTTTTGCAAGTCTGGAGATATAAGGCAAGGTAACATTGCCAGTCCAAACCTTTTAGCAGGGCGCTTGGTTCAAAATGACCAGCTAAGGCTCACTGAAACAAGAAGCAATCATTAGATGTGCTTTACTAAGATAATAATCATCCTAATTAGTGGGGAAAATAAAAGGCATTTTTATATTTTCTAGTTAACACAAAAGTGGCCCAGAGGCTGGAATTCTATTTCAGCCACTGCTTCTGATGGACTGCATAGTAGGTTACAACAGCTAAACCTTTGCTTCTATTTTATTGCCTCAGCCACAAGGTTTTAAGCTCTATTTATACAAGTGGTTTGAGTTATAAAACACACATTATTACTTAAAAGTAATTGAAAATAGCCTCCCAGACAAACAGAGATCTGGCCACCTGAACTGTAAGTTTGCCTAGGAAAACTATAATTTGATAGGTGTGCGACAAATGGTAGATATCCGGCACTAATTCTTCTGCTTGTCATTCGATACAAAGATGTAAGGAAAACAGTAGCAGAAGTATACACAGTTATTTCGAGTTTAAGTCACTAGGAAAATTATTGGAAAATTGCAAATGTCTCCCATTAACTTTTTAACTTTATTAGTATGTTTTCAATTTAGCTGACAAGCTCCTCCTTTTTAGGTCCTCCAGGAATGTGTAGAAAAATAAGGTACTTGATAAAATGTTTCCATGCAGAATTTGGTTTCAGCTATGCATTAAAATGTGCACACTTTGGCTTTTTCCTCTTTAGGCTGGTGGAGACTGGAAATGTTAAAGAAAAGATGCTTTCACTCGTCGCAAGATAGTCTTTTTTAGCAATGCACCTTATGTATCTAAAGAGAAGCAAGTATGGAAACTAAAAGTTGCAAGAAGAAAGAAAAATAACCATGGTAAAAGGGGTAAAGAAATTTCTGAGTCTTCTACCAACAAAAGACTCAGGACTTAATCCTGCTGTGGTTGAAGTCAAAGTAATTTTATTTAAATCAAATTGGACCTCCTTCTAACACAGGAATAGGGCAAGTACATCTGGAGTTACTAGAATAAAACCTATTCCAAAAGGAATTTTCTGCGGCTACAGAGGATCATGGCCAATTATAAGTTGTTTCTGGTAAGCCTGGGTAAAACTTTCAAAATCAAATGAGTGTCCTTGAAGTCTCACTCCTTGAAGAGACTTAAGCAATTCAGAAACTTTTACTCCATGCCTCTTTCCAAACCACTTTTGTGTGTTTGCCTCCAACATATGCCCTTTAAATTGATGCCATGAGTGCACTTTGTACTGGAATGCAGCCGACAGTATAAATAGCTGTTCTGCTTAATTACAAAAGGAACATTGTTTTCTACTAGAGTCCTTGCATCATCAGTATAAAAATCTTGTCTCATTAAATTTCAAATTCTGAACTTTAACTGCTCATTTAAATACTTCCAGATATCTATTCTAGCAGAAGTAGCATGAATTTAGGATAAACGTCAAAAAAAACAGTATTTGTGTTTGTTGCAGGAAGTGGCTTTCAGTAAAAACTGAGATAATAGATCTAAATCTGCATAATCAGTGCAGTTGCATGTCGTGCTAACAACTGTTTTAAGTGGAACTTCCCTTCAACTCCAAAGAAGAAGCCTGCTTTCAAATTTTAGTCACTGTATTGCTGTCCTTCAGTTAATACTGCTGATGCCAAGTACTGCAGAAGGGGACCAGCAGTTCGGAGCAGCTTGGAAGTTAAATGTAGTTGTTGCTACTTGACAGATGGCTGAAGAGAGTCAGAGAAAGAGCTACATCCTTTTTTATGCTCTCCATCAGATCATCCTGCACACCACAGGGTTGACTTTTCTTATTTCCTTAACTCATTTGCTGCATAATAGAATTTTGTGTGTATGTGCACACAGCCCACAAGCCCCTAAAACCTAATTAAGATACTTTTGCTGATAAAAATAAACATTTTAGGTTTTGACCTTTGTAAGCATTTCTCAGTCTACAGGATGAGTGAAATTTGAGCAGGGTTTGGCTAAGAAGCTACAGTTGGCACTAACATCAACTTTATTCTGCCCTGTGTTAAGCAGATTAACACACTATCCTCATCCCAGTAATATCAAGGGGATCTGGGAATGGCAGCCTGTTGCACAGAGCTTTTCCTGGGTTGAAGCATCTGTCCTGTTTGGAGGTGTCCAGGCACGGCTCCAGCTGGCTAAAGTGACAGCATTGCCTGAATCAGGGCTGCCAGAGTGTCCTTGTTCGTGGGACTGCAGCCACCAGCCCACAGCAGGCAAATGCCTGTGGTCTTCAGGACCACCAAGGGGGGCTTGGCAACAACGGCAGTGCCGCAACGCGTGCCACACGCTGCTTTTAATTAGTCACAGGCAGACTTCTTCAAACAGAATGGGGTGAAAGTTTCCCTCCTGGAAAAAATGCTGAGAAGTTTAACATTTCAAAAAGTCTTTGGAGCCTCACTGAACCTCGGCAGATCAGACGTTTAAAAGGTGTGGTTTTCCTTCAGCATTGCAAACGTCTGAGACAAGGAGGCACTGAAGTTTGATTTCCAGGCCAATTATTTCCCAATAAGGATCTGAATGTGTTATTTGAACAAACTCTTTTAGGTTTTTAAAGTTTTCCCACCCATTCCTCAGCAGCTCTACTCTTCAAAGCTCCATGGTTATTTAATCCAGTGGCATTCTGAAATCATGCTGGCAAAGCAGGGCAGTTATGGGTTAGTCTCCACATGTGATCAAAACCTTACAGAGCTTGAAGGAACACACACCAGAGCCACATTTTCTGTTTGGGGTATTCTGTTTCTGAAATCTAACTGCGTCATGGTGCTCAGTCTCCTATCATAAGTACCTAATCTTTAAGAAGAGTGAAATGGTCTGGACAGCTCTGAGCAGCAGAGCTGGGTTCACACCATGCTATGCAGCCGGCACCTGGGGACAAGGTCAGCCAGGGCGAGTGCAACTGCACCTCTGGGGCTACAGTTCTTCAGCAAGTTCTAGGTCTTGGTGCTGAAAAGAGACCACAATTCGGATCCTCTGGAAATCAGGACTCTTCAGATATTGTAGCTGAGATACCATTATGTATTCATTTTGTAATCAATAGAGAAAAATATTTACTTTATACTACTTCTTCGTAGGGGTATTAACCATGCCCTCAGAGTGCCTCTTCCTCTGTATTATTTATAAATGTGGGAGCCCAGGGTGTTCCCCTGGCCTCCTTGGGGGTCTCAAAACCCCCCTGACGAGGGTCTCAAAGACCCCTGAATGAGACCCAGGTGTCTCAGGCGCTGAATTCAAACCCTTGAGAGAAATTACCAACACAGAGGGAAGAGAAGCAAGCCATAAAATAAAATAGAGTATGAATTAGACTGTTAGAATGTAGAATTAGCAGATTTCTAGAATGTTTATATTAAGGGTCTCATGGCCAAGATGGAGGATTTGGGGCGGGGTATACCTCTTTCTCCTCCTTCTCCTTGTCGTCCATGCTGGGTGACATACTGGCACTTTCAGATTGGATGGGGACAAAGCTGGACAGTTTAACAAAGTTGTATTGTATTGGAAAATAACTGTAAATACCTAGTATGTAATTTAGACTATAAAAGATAAATCCTGCCTCTACCAGGCAGAGTCCACCCTGGATGTCCGGCGAGCAGACCGCTGTTCGCTGGACAAAGCATTCCTGAGATAAGGAAGAATAAACAACCATGAAAACCTCCAAGAACAGCCTCCTTCAGTCTCTCATTGGTGGGCATCGGAAAGAGCTGGGTTCCAGACCACCTTTATGTCCTCCTGAGGTGATCTCAGGTCTAAGGAGACACCTCGGGCGGTGACATATAAAGTCCATAATTAGTTCACGTGCTGGCGAGAAAAGCATTTTCTTTCAAAAATGATTTTTTTATTTTTTTTTTTAATTAAAATTGACTAGCAAAAGAAATAGGAAGCAGTAATGTAAAGTTATGGGTGAGGAATATGCCCTTTCTGAGTGATCTGTTGAGAATGCCCCATCGAGGAGTCTGGGATGACCAGCTCAGATGTTGACACCTCCAGTGAAGACATTAGATTTAGCAAGACTAGCCTGTTCCATTTTGGCCTCATTCACCACTTTTCCACATCAATCACCATCCCCACAGCTCCTCCGTCCAGCTTTTTTTTCCCCATCTTAAAACTCCTCCTCCTGCTTAGGAAGCACAGATTACATATGCATGTTATACACCTGCTGTTGTCAAAACCTCTTCCTTTCCTCCTCTCTCAGGTTTATATCTCTGGTGATCTCTGAGTTACACAAAAGCTCTCCCAGATTTCATCCCTTGTCAGTCTCTTCCCCATGGAGTGCCATTTCATGTAACACTTTGGACCAGTTTGGACTGTCATTACTGAGCATTTTCAGCTATTCAAAATCTTACTAACAGTCTCACTGAGACAATTCAATCCTATCTCTTTTTTTGTTATCAGCTCTCAAAGTGTTAAACCACAGTTTTACCCAAACTAATGTTTTTCAAGGCTTCTGCCAAGAATTGCACCATGTAAGTTTTGTTGCCTATGGAAGGCTATTCAGATAGGAAAAAATCTAATTTCTAGGTTTATGACTAGAAGCAGTTTTGTTGCTACCTATGGTGCCTGGGGCTAAAAGAGATGTATTTGAGCCTTTGAGTCCTCCTAAATTGAATGTTCTATGCATAAATATACAATAGGACAGGAAAAATGAGCTCTGACAGAAAAAAATATAAGTAAAATAAAAGAAGCCTCCTTCTTGGAAATAAGACGTGGGGACACCTTCAACTATAATATCAAGCCAAAGTATTTGAGACATTTTAGAAAAACCGGATAAAACAATTATGTATACTTATTTGCCTTATTTGCATTTTAAAATTCTGGGGTGTGCAGGAAGTGACAAAATACCACAAAAGAGCTTATGTCTTAATTCTTCTAGCAGACTGTGGCTGAGGAAATACCAGAAATATTAAAGGATCTTTTTCTTACGTTTGCAAGTAAAAGAATTAAATGGTAAAACCAAAACCAAAACAAAACCACAGCTCAAATTCTGCAACTAGTTAATACCCATGATCTAAGGTTTCTTAGAGTTGAGTAGACAATTTCCTGATATTATTAATAGAGCAAATCAGAATGAGAGATGGGAGCTCTAACAGTAAAAAGCCATGAACTATAAAACAGAAAGTCTTATTTTCCATCATTGCCACTCTCTGTGACTTTATGAAAGGACATGTTCCCTCTTCAGTTCGCTTTCCCCTTGTGAAACAGGGACAATAACATTCTCCCATTTCACAGAGAATTGTTGTGTGCAATGTGCATTCTTCTCATCAAATATAAGGATATCTGCAAATATTTTGGTGAGTAAAAGATCATCTTCTTAACAGAGCTCTTGGGTCATCTTATTTGATTTGACAGCATTTTTTATGTAAGAAATACTTCTTTTCAAATTGAACAGTTTTAGTTATCCCATATGTTTATTGCTGCTTATCCCTGAATTTAATTATTGATGTTGTCCAAAATACAAAATTTTAACAATGTCTGATAAAGAGTATGAAACAAGAACTGATTTTTATCTAAATTGTGTAAATCTATTTTTTTGATACAAGAATCTCTTAGTTAGAACTCCTCAATGTATGAAATGTACGTTCGGAGAACCTGGAGTCCCTGAGCCAAAACACCCGTGGTGTGAGATGTGGCAGCCTAAGCTCATCACTCAGATGAACCACCACAAGGTGGAGATGTTACAAGCTCTTACTGGCAAATACGAAGCATAGTCCCTAAGAGTGATTTTTCTAGTTTTTGTCTGGGGAAATAGGTTTGTACTTTAAATTAAAATCATCTCCAGTTAACCATTACAGTGAAATAAAAGCAAAGGAAGTCTGTAATAGCAAAATAATTAAAAGGAAGGCCATTTGTATCTTGACCTTGAAATCAGTTCTTTATATTTTATAAAATTTAATGACACTAACTAGATTATTTCTCTCCATAAAAGAACATGATTTATGTGCATGAAATAAATTGTGTATTTGATAATCATATATCTAGACTGCAAGTCAGTTTTGCACAGCCATTCACATATCTCTTAAAGCCTTTTCACAGCCATGCAGAAACTCTTTAACTGTAGGAGAGAAACTTGCAGAGAGAGAGAGCACAAGCTGGGGTGAGTGTGCTTTAGCTCTGATGTACATATCTGTATGAGGGAATGCCACCAGATCTTGCCATATCCTCACCAGAGGAACTCACTTCAAAAGAAGTAAAAGACAAGTTTCAAAATTGATGGCATTTGCAAGGATAAGGAAGAGAAATAATCCTGGCTTTGTTACATTCTGCATACCCAGTAGCCTGAATGCTGTGCAGGCAAGGAAAATGTGCATTCAGCTCCTTTCCTGAAATCTTAAAATTAGAAATCTGACTGCAACATCCTGTCCATCTGACACTTAGGAAATATCCTTTTAAAATAGAATCTACAGATTCCAAATCCTGCTTTGAATAAAAGAGCAAGATGGTCTAATTATTCTACTGCAAGAGGTGTAACCTTCTCCTGACCTACATGATTTTAATCACTCTATATCTATATCCCAACTTTTATATGATTCAGAGACTTATTTTCACAAACACTGGTCTTTCATTGCCCACATTTTTGGCAGTACAAATTCCAGAAGAGATTTTTAAGACTGGTCTAATGCACTAGAGCTTGTAGAAATTACCAATTTCTTTCCTCTCTTGGTCCATTTTCTAAATCCCTGCTTTTTTGTATATGGAGATATGCCCTGCAGGGTTGCCAAAATGCAGCATACTCCTGCTGCTAACAGTATCAAGGTTTGTGAATGCAATAATTGCTTTCTGTAGAAGTGGAACTTACTTTGACTTGGAAAAAGAATAAGCTAATAAGCTATCATCCTGAATGGTTTTTACATCACTATCTTGAGACAATTAAGTCATTCAAGGTATTTTGAGACATGAAGAACATCTTTGGAGAGTAGTATTGGTGTTATCTACATCTGTTAAATTTATAACTTCAGAATCATTTAAACTTAGACATAAGTCATCTGTTATTTTCCTGGAGATAAAATCTGATACAGAAGGAACTAAAAAGTTCAAGAATCATAACAATTTTATGTCTCCATAAAACATATTACAATGCTATATAACTGTTGGCTAAAAGTTGTGTATATGTTACATATTAATTTAAATTTATGTGTAGCTGTAACTTCTGGAACCAACTTTTATCAAGCACATCCTTCAAACCAGCAAAAATTACCCCTGCGGAGTTCTCATATTACAGAAATATTATAGCTATGTTATGGGAAATAAAAAATGGGGATTAAAAGAAGTTTGCTCCTGTGTTTCACATATACTATGTACCTCCGTGTCCTTCCTCTGTTGTAATTATGTTATTCAGATTTAGGAAAACACGGCTGTATGGCTTATATTTTATACATATAGTTATCAATACAAAAAGTCATTTCCCTGATTTGTTTTTAAAAACATCTTTGTCATTCCTAGGATGCAAGAATCTTTATATTGCAAGTATGTTCTACAGCTTGCTGTTATCTTGGCAGCAGTAGAATGTAGTATTAAACTTAGATATCCCCCACACTCACTGATGTCCAGGTTTAAATTGCAGGACTCTTACTAGTCTTTATGATTACTGTATACATTGGTTTGGCTTTAAAAACTGGATAATGAAGATAAAAGAACTGCATAATGCCAAAACCAGACTCTAAAATATTAACTTCAAGTGAAAGACACTCCCTTGCAAAACCCAGAAGATGACTGCTGCAGCTGGTACTCCACACAAATTCTCCATCATGTCCCAGAATGAAGTATTTAAGGCTGATCCAGACAAGTAAGGGATGGAAATAAGAAGAGCCTAACTGTGGGAGGAAGAAGCATATTTGCTTTATTTTCTTTATTGTTTTTTCAGTTGGTCTCCATTTCCAGAGCATTTGCAAACACAAAGGCCCTAGTGGTGTCAATTTTTTCTTATTATCAGTACATAAACCCACAATTACACATTCATTATGAGTCACTACACACTTTTGCATGAACAAATGTAGTTAGGCATTGTTCTCTGAAAAGAAAAAAATGCACCCACAGCTATTTCTAGCCCAGTTAAGGAGGCCCACTGAATAAATGTCTATGTGTGTTTAGATCCACAAAGACCCTTACAAGGCAGCAAATCCTTAAAGTCAACAAAAGTGTGAGCTGGTAGCTACTGTAATTGCAAGCAGTGACTCATGTTAACTGAGAAATGGTGAAATATGGTCTGTTTTATTATTATTATGAGGGGCTATAGCTAGATTCAACTGAAGAATATAGGACTCATGGGAAGCCTCATAAACACTGGCATAATCAAGTATTGGTTTTAATACAAATTCATAAATTTTTATAGGTGTCGAGTTGTCAGGCAGATAATATATGACCAAAATCTGAATAAAGTATATAGAAAAAAAGCATTCCAGAAGGACTGCAAATATAACATGATACAGTGCAATGCCACTGAGAACTGCAGCTTTGTTGGGACCAGAGCTGTGAGCAAAGGGGGCACACAAAGCATTCTAGGTACTGTCTTTGAGGGGCTGGCCTGCCCCCTGGAAAGCTTTCTGTCTTCAGAGAAAGCTTCCTTGGAAATGGTTAACTAAAGCTAGCAGAGGAACATGAGCATGAGCACACCAAGTGTATTTTCCACAAGATTTCTTCTTTTCCCTACAAAGAAATGAGGAATATTAGGTTGGAAGATTTGCTGAAGGAAGAGATGGAGCCTTGCTCCAGTAAGCTGGAAAGCCAGTCCATATCCAGATAAGCAGTTTTGTGTACAGTTACTAGCTGTGTTTCCCCAGGCACCAGCAAAGCATCACACACTGTGCATGGAACACCCCTTGTAAAAGATGGCAGCAGAAGGAGCACAGATCATCTTGCTCTCAGCTTTAGAAGTGGCTCTCTAGCTTCACAGTCAACCCATGTAATGCGTGGGCTGGAGGAGGATTCTGTGGCAGCCCACGCTGGGTAACGACTGGGAGGGGAAAAAATTCTGAATGACCCTTGCAGCAGCTAGTTTTACATTTCAGATTACATACAGAAAGCATCTAGGAGTACAGATGGCTGCAGCTTCTTCCTGGCTGAAGAATGCAAGGCAGGGGCCCCTTTCCTTCTCTGCTCCATGGCTGCTCTGCTTCCCTTGAAACCCCTTCTCGATACTGCAGTGTGCTGGCCCTGAGCCACTCACCGCTTCCCCAGAGGCAACTACAACTGCAGTTGCAGGATGGAGGGTGTCTTGCCAATCGTGAAATATTATATTCTGTCTTTATGCAGCCTGTCCATGTAAAATAAAAATGCATGCAATCAGCAAGCAGAATGGCTAATAAAATGAGAAGTGGAGAGTGTCTAAAAAGAGAGAAATTCTAGCCTTGTTGAGATCAATGGCAGAATTCCCACTCTTTTCGGTGAGCCAAAATTTCACCCTAGGTATTCATAACCCGTTTAAGCTACATTTTAGATAGCTTGGCAAATTCTATTGCACTTCATGCCATGCATATAACTTCAAGATTTTTATTGAACTGATTATGTTTGAGCCCTTTTACTTTGGTCACGTATCAATTCCAGTCTAAAAACTATTAGTGCATGGGATAAATTACAGTTTTTCCTAAGAAGTACTATTTTCTTGGTGCTTGGAAGAGGTAGCATAGGTTTTAGGATGGTTCCAAAGGATCTAAGATGTTGGTATGTGTTGGGGGTTGAGTGTTTTTCTATTACTGTGTCAATTTAAAGAATTTTTCCCATTATCATGCCAATGGAGCTGACCGGGTTGCACCCAGGACCTTTGACGACTCTGGACAAAAGGGGTAGGTGGGAGCGGCTTTCTGGAGGGGCGACTCGTGGTTCCGGAGGGGCTACTCGTGTTTCCAGCGGGCTTAGAGGAGGATGGCCTGTCTGCAGCCACGCGGCCAAACGCAGGAGAGCCAGACCCTGTGCGATCACCTGCCCTGCATCCGCCCCGCTGCAGCTCCTGCCCCTGCGGGCACAGCTGATCACCCGGGCACAGCGGTGAGCGAGGAGCTGCCGCTCCAGCCGCTCTACCCGAGACCGGCGTGGCCGCTGCCGCCCCTCCCGCCCGCGCTTCCCTCTCTGCGGCTGCCGGGCTTTGTTTCACCTGGAGCACCAGGACCGAGGGCAGAGAGAGTGTGCCCCCAGCTAAAGAAAGGACTGGGACCGAGTTACCTGTTCTGTGTTGTTGGTAGTTTTAACAACTGCTTTTGTTTCTGTTTGTAAGGTTAGATATATTAGTAAAGGAGCTGTTATTCCTACCCCCTTATCTCTGCCTCAGAGTCCTTGATTCAAACAATTATAATACTTGGGGCAAGTGGAATTAAAGTCTCTATTTCAAAGAAAAACTTCTGCCTGACACCTGTCCTTCAAACAAGGACAGTATCCCAGAGTCATCAATACTCAACCCAGAGCTTCTGTTTGTTTCACGGAGTCATTTGCCATTTGCCTGTCCCAGAGTAAGCACTGCTGTCCCCATGCAGCAGATTCCTGACACATTGAGATCCCATTTGCTACATGGCAGCTCCACTGCAGTCTTCAGCCTTTGCTGCCTCCTTCTCAAGGCACTGTAAAGACCCATCAAAGCCCAGAAGTGATGCTACAACTTCCCTCTGACAGAAGGCTTGTCTATTTTGATCAGTGTCAAAGATAGACCTGATACAGTGATCTGTCTATGAACAAACCCTGTCATGCACCAGGACAGTTCAGCGTATCTGCTGTATCGAGCTCTGCTGGTGCTCAAGGACATCAAGAGATAAGTTTCAGTACAGAAGAGAGCAAGAGAGAGAGACAGGGATTTCTGGAAGTTATCTGGTTCTATACAAATCCTACAGTATATTAAGTAAAAAGGAACCCAACTTTTACAGAAAATTATGCTTCCCAGCCTCAGAAAGCTTGGCTGGAAACAGCATCAACAAGAAAAACTGAGTCAAGTTACCTGATCCATTCTGCAATCCATTATGCGCCATGGTGCTTGTCTTCAGTTCAAAATTACCCTTCATCTCAGACTGGGAATGGTTAGCAGCCTTTTTTCAAACTGAGAAGGAGCAAATAATTCATACACAAGTTTGTGTTCTTTTAATAACTGGGTCTGTTTGATGAATTTGTCTACTTTGGACAGCACTTTGATCATTTTTCACCTCAGACTCTCTCTGAAACAATCTTGTATGTTATACTCTTAAGGAGAGACAACCTTATAATTTATACCAGTTAAATATATATTACAGTGCCTTATAGCTAACATAAGCCTTTTGTTTTCCCACAGAACACTACAGCAAGCCATATTATGAGTCAATAAAATCTGCCTTTTCCTCTTGTTCAACTGCATACACTTGGGGCCTGGGGCAATGCCAAAAAAATCAACACATACCAATGGAGGTCAAAAAGAAAAAAATCTTGACATCTTCTCCTGCCACTCATTTTAACATAGTTAGTCTGGCTGGACACATAATTTACTTTTTCAGATAATGTGCTAGCTGATTACTGTTGCTCACCTCTTAGCAAATATTTTGGTCAAATTTCTGAATTCTCTGAGCCAACAACTCTATTGTATGAACATTTGTTGGTCTACAAAATATCTGTAATTAAAAAGGGCATTTTTTCCCTATTTTAATTTGTCTGGAAGTGAGAATTAGGCACTCTGTAGCTCATTCTTTAGGGAAAATGGAGGGGGAAAAAGATAGCAAACAGTAGAAAGTTTTAACCCTGTGGGAATTTCATATTGAAAGTCCACAAGAAATAGCATAGTTTAATTTCAGACTAAAGGAAAATCTCTCACACAAAACATATGTTCCTTGCCTAAACCGCAGCATTTATTAAATGTTGCCAACCACAGTTCCTAGTGTATGTGCTTACTTTTATGGAACACCATTTCTTCACACAAGGCTGTGTTTTAGTAAGCAGACTGTCAACACAAAAAGAATATTCACTTCTGAATTTCATTTTCCAGACTGTTCATACTACAACTACTCAGAAATTAGGCAACTCTGTTCATGCTGGAGATGGTAGCAAACCTTGTATATTCAACAGAAGCTGTTCAAAGGCTCAGCCAAGGATGAAAAGCAGTCAAAAGAGCTGGATCTGATCTGGGACTGATTCCTGCATTTCAACACTTCGCAAGAAAACACTGAGATTTCAGCATTTGGCCAAAGCAACTCATTTAACATTACCTGAAATTAAGCGTCACACTTGAACTCAAAAGTATTGGACACAGCCAACATGCCCTAATTCATATCTGCATCTCTAATTAACAAAAAAATCCATTGAAAATTAAGTCTAAGTAACACTCTGGAAAGGCAGGCACTAAAGTACATCCTCTAAATGCTTCTTTGTATCATGGCTACAATAAGAAACCATAAGAAGAATCACAGGAAACATGATAATACCTCTAAATAAAGATAATAATAACCATAAAATAATATAATCTACAATTTTACAGTTTGGGGAAATAACACACAACCATTTTAAGTGTTAGAAATTATCAAATCCAGAAAGTTCAAAACCCTCTTCTCCCAGCAGTGGCCTATCAGTACACTATTATATTTATAATGTCTGGTTTATAGATCTGATTCTGCAACAGAGCTACTGCACAGCTGCCCACATCATGGAGTGGTTACAAATGACCTCTACTAAGCACAGTTCCCTTGTCAACTTGCCAGCATTTGCTGGATTTTCCTGTGGGCCCAGACCCGTCCTGTCACTCTGTTACTCCTCCCATTTACTTTAACAGTGTTGGAACACATCCATGCTCACAGAAAAAGTTCAAGTAGAAGCAGGCCTTCTGTTTGCAATACATTTCGTTAATATTTCCTTTAAAAAACAAACCCTCATGAAAATACAGAAAAAAGTTCTTTTGATATGGTCTGAATGTCAATAGAATAACTTCATTGCTTCCTTTTGAAAATGTGGCTTGGTGAACTTTTTTCGGCTGTGCTTACACAAACAGTCCAGGTGGAGGGGAGTGGGCAGTTTGTTACAGTATTTTCCTGGGTTTACTTTCATTCCCACTTTCCTTTTGTTAATACCCCCAGTTGTATTCATTGCGCTGAAACTGTAAAAGTGGGTGCATCCCTCTACTTTTGGAAGTCAAGCCCTTGAAGCACAAACACAGACACCAAAAGTCCAGAGCACACAAATTGTTTCCTGACTGAGAGATAGTTGCTTGCTTTGACAGTTCCAGAGGTCATTTTGGACACTGTATTTTCTCTTTGTACCACTTGTACACAAGAACAGAGAAGCCGCAGATGTGGTGCAGTCCTATTCCAACCAAGTAGCAGGGACCACTCAAAGGAATGCCTTCATCACACCAGACATAAAGGGTGACATCCTCAAGGTGACTGAATGCAGCCTCTATGAGATTGAAATCCTGTTCCTAGAAGGGTCTTCCATAATTAAAGTCTGCAAAATCAATACCATTGAGAGGGGACCTAAATGACTTATTTTTTGTCCAGAGTAAAATGAAACACAGGTTTTTAGCAGCTGCTGGTGCTAAACTGCTTTAGAGCAACTGCTGCTGGTGTATATAACCACGTGAAGGGCACTGCATCGGTTTGCAAGACCATCTTGAATTAAGTTATACCTCAGGACATTAATTGCTCATGGCACTGTGATTACTTTGGAGGGGGCAGTACACTATTCAATTCACACACGCTTGTATGAATTGGAGCATTTACTGACTGCTCCTCAGACCAAGAAATTCCCTCAAGAATATTGCTGCTTCGATAAAAGACATCTGCTAGGAGAGCAATGGGAGATATGAACCAGGCCAGGGCTCTTCTGTGCCAAGAACGCCTGCAGGTGCCAAAACCATCTTGGGTTGTCTGAATAAAACCAGGACCTAAATGATTGCACAAGATAATTTTCTCTAAATAAATCATAATTTTCCCATTAACTAGTCAATGTAGGCTTTTGAATAACAAATCTCTACATGTATTTACCATCCTAAATTTGCTGTACTTCATTAAAAATGTTGAGGAAGCATAGTACTCTTTTCCCTCTCCCAGTTTTCTCTCCAGTTGCTGTCAATCCTTACAGATTCTTGGCAGCTGGGTCCTATCCATACAAGTATGGTTAAGATAACTGAAACATTGCCTTCAAATGAAAGAACAGAAGAAATAGTAAAAAAGCTTGTTTTGACTTCTCTGTGTTTCAAAGAGCTTTGGCTTAGTTTGAAAGAGATGTAAATTCTTGGTTTATTTTGAAAGTAACAATGTTTTAATCAGTTTTTCTCCCAAGCATGTGGCCAAACAAATACCATTACTCCCACCAGGATCCCCGTGGCCATTCCACAAACTGAGGCATATTTGGTACACTCCTTCAGGAGTGGGATCTCATGACTTTTATACCCCAAGGTCTTCCTATGGATTTACTGCTATAGCAGCAATGAGAAAAGTTATCCTGATCCAAGGTTGGGTTTTGCGCAGTTCCTGAAAGCTGCCTTTGCTGAAGGAAGCCGAGGACAGTCCAGGGGAAGAGAAGATCACTCTGGGCTTGAGTCAGCATGTCCCGACCACCAAGTGCCCACCATTCCCTCATTTCCTCTCTGCCTCCAAGTACCCAGGAACACTGCTGCTTCCCATTCTTCCTCTCAGCCTGGTGTGCTGCTTCTTGCTGTGTTTCTTCTGCAACTGCAGCGTTTTGAGGCTTCTGCAAAAGTCCAAGGGGGCTTAAAACCTAATATCAGTAAAACTTTGCTGCCTGTTTGATGGGCAGTTTGCCACATATCTTCAAAACATTTCCATCTGTCAGACATCCAAATGTCATCGTTCTATGAAGGTGTTGGTGTATCTGTGCTCAGGCAGGCAGGTGAAAAGTGTCTAATCAATGTTAGCCTGCTCTCTTGCTTGTCTAGCAGCAGCCAGAGAAGACTGTGTAGAAATTACTCACCGTATGATCCTGTGCAGCTTGAAGAAAATTTGGATATTGCCTTTTGCTATGTGGAAAAACTGGAATGTTCAACCTTATTAATCATTCAGTAAAATAAAATTCTAGTGCCAGAAGGTCTTATGGTGGAAAGCAAAGAGTTCATATTGAATAAAATTGAGATGTTTCTAAGAAGAACAGAAACAGTTTCAAGCAGGATGATAAATGTTTGGACAGGATGAGACCAGCTTGATATTTTTTACTCACCCTAACAAATAATTCAGTGAAAACCACTGAGACAACTTTTAAAATGTACCTGCAACTCTTATTCCACTGTTATTAATTGCCACATCAGGAAATAGAGTTTCTTGGTGCAGAGTATAATCGTGATAGAAAATTAACTCTGTTTCTCACTACTAAACAGTAGAGGATTTTTTGGGCCATGTTTCAGATACTCGTTCTCCTTGAACAGTACCATTATGATTAATCTTTTTACCTAATTTGTCTTTCTTTCTGTGTTCCTGAATTCTCCTGTGTTGCAGAATAAGAGTTATCCACCAGATTTGGATGCTGGTTGTTTATAGGATTGGATTAATTATAGGAGAACACATTCTTTACTTAAAATGTCAGCATCTGAAGAAGGCCTGCAGATACATGAGCTGCTGCTATTCCTCTGGAGCAGCATGGACCTTTCCTCTCCCAGTTGTTTCCTTGCTTTTTTCAGCAAGGGTGCAACTTGGGCGTTGCTTAGCACACCTTATCGAAGCAGACCCCTGAGGAAGAGGATTGTTATGGCACATGGCTGCAAGGATGTGCTTGCTGGATCCTGGTGGACACAGGTCCTCATTTGGACCTCTGCAGCCTGGAAAATACCTTGGTCTTCAGCAAGCTGCTCTGATGTTACCTGGAACTGCAAAAGGAGCGATCCTGCCTTGCTCTCTTCTGTCAGAACAATTTCATACACAAATGGGGATGGGAATTTGACTGTAACATTCAAAAATCCTTAACAGTGGTTGATTCTTCATTTTCTCATCTAGTGCAATAATTGCTCTTGAACATATGGACCAGTCCTACTGCAAAAGTTGACTCGTAAAAAGCGACCATTTTACTTCAGCGAATTCTTTGTATAGACAGCTTATTGTAATAATACTGGTGCTATTCTTTTAGCTTCACTGTGGCCACACATCCTGAACAAATCACTGTGGTGCTGTTTTCATAAGCTCTCCTTTTCACAGCCAAAAACATTGGCCCTGGATTGCAATCATAGTTACATAGGGCAGAGTGAAGAAAAACCCTGCCAGGAATCTGCCTGTATTAGCTCCAAATTTATTTCTATACCTTTTAAAGCTAAGGATCATTTGAAGGCTATCTCCAAACTCTCAGGAGAGAAGAAAGTGCCTGGTGGCCTGTAAATATAGCAGCAGTAAAATCATAGGATTTTTTTATGCTTTGTAAACATATGCACATTGTGCTCAGTTTGCAAACATGCAGCTGCATATTCTTTTTTTTTTTTTTTTTTGAACTGTGGTATTGGTTTAGACTAGAATAAATCTAAGCAAAATTTTCTCTGTGGGCTAAAGGTTCTCACAGAATCTGCTTTAAACAACACAATATAATTCCAGTGTGTCTGGCAGAATGATCAGGGCCTTGTTGGCTGCAACACTGTGAGAATAGGAAAAAATTAATTCAGCATCATCCTGATGATAGCAAGGATAAAGCTCTATAACAATAACTGTAAGAGCCACTGGATAAAGTGTAACTGGCTGTAACCTCAGCCCATGTCACATTACTGCAGCCAGAAAATAAAGATCATTTTGTTCCCAGTTCTTCTGTGTATCATAACGTTATTAAAGACACATTGCTACTTTGAAAGCACAGGATCCCTAAAAACTGAGCAAAAGTCAAGTCTTTTACAGCAGGGTATTTACCACTCACATCAGAATTGTTTCTGCCTTTCAGTGGAAAACTCTGGGGCAGAGATGTCCTTGCCAGGCAATCACAAAACAACCGCTTCAGGGACTAAATACTTTCATTAAAAACATTTTTTGTCCTACAGCAACTTTGTTGCTCATAAACGCTATGTACTGCCAACATAATTGGAACTAACATAAAAGCCACCTCCGTGTCTCAGGAGAGGTTTTTAGACAAAAGTGCTGCATGTGTCCTGTGCCTGGTTTGGTCAATGAAGAATGGAAAAGCCTCAAACCTTGAAAATGTCAGTGCTGAAGACTCTTTGGCCAAACTGTGCTTTTTTCTATGAGATTTTCACCACCCTGCCCTTCTACTATCGTGGTATCTCCTAGGTCAGGAGCAGTAATGTCACCAGGAACAAGCTCTCCTGGATAACACCTGCAGGGATTTATTTCCTTCCCACTCTCTGCAGGGTTATATCATATTAACTGTATCAGAAAACTAAGCTTCTTTAAAAACCTGCCCCAACTGCATACACAATGGTCTTCCTAAGCTGCTTTATGTTTCTCCTCTAGGAATATTACTATATTGCTAAAGGTGGAAGCCTCCAAACTTGCAACGGCCATTTTGAAGTAAGCAGGACACACTGACACCCCCAGTTAAGACAACTTCCTCTAGTCTTAAAGAGACAGATAGCCCGGATTTGTGGGTGCCAGCATTCCTACTTCATTCATGCCCTCTTATCAGTTCATGTCATTGTGTTTTGCTTGGCACTTGAGAAGCTCTAAAGAGCAGATTCAGAGTTGACTCTTTTAACCTTGTACACCTTCTTCCTCTCTCTGAACTGCCAGAATGGAGATCTGGGAAGTGAATTGTTATTTCTATGCATTTAAAAACAAAGCACACACAGGAAACAATTTCTGGGGAATTAGTAACAGGCAAAATGTATCTGAAAGAATGCACTGGAACCTCTCCTATTTTAAATTTTTCCACTCACTAAGTGTCCTTATCCATACATCACTGCGTGGAATAAAGCTCGATCCTGCATACTAGATAACAAATCACATGAAGATATCCTTTATTTCGTGCAGTGATTCAACATCCACCTGGACATTCCTCCCAGGAATATATCTGAGTACTGTTCACTTCAAGTCCACACCGGTTCTCGCTCTTTTGTCTTTTGTCATTTTGTCTTCTCTTTAAAAAACTCCATGAATATTGTGAAGGATTTTCCAAATGTGTGTGTCTATTTCTCTCTTTCCCTTCCTCCACAAGTTATGCCTTTTGTCTTCAGAGAAGACTCAAATTGGAAGAAATGGGAGGAAAAAATATTCTCCCAGCACCTTCAGAAGGGGTATTGGCCTCACTAGCATTGGAAATGGTGTGAGGATAAAGCAGAGCAGAGCAATGCTGTCCAGAAGTCAAGGCTTCCTTGCTTTTCTGCCTTTTGCCATCACTGTCAGCACCTACACTGGGAGCACTGCAGCTCCAGGAAGAGAAATAGGACATTTGCAGGGAGGGTTTCAACACCTCGTCGTGGTCTCTGCTTTTAGAGTTTGTTTCCTTATTTGTTCAAATCTCTCCAATGGCAGACAATTGTAAATAAGTGTCAAATCAACTTCACCAGCGCTTCACCCATCTCCATCAGATCACTGCTTGTCTTTGTCCCTTGTCTTGAATTTGGCTGCTTGCTGCAGCCACTGTTCCACCTGGTTGAGTCTGAGTGTTGCTGAAACCTCCTAATGCCTGTTTGATTTCATATCTCTCACACTCACAAAACCTGTTGTCTTGCTTATTTTATCTCCAGGTTTGAATTAGCTTATGCACCATTTGCTGTTCAGTAATTCTGCAAGTGTCCTAGAGCAGAATGCATGTAGCTGAAACAAAACTGGAGGACAAAAAGATCAAAAATCTTTCAAGGCTGCAATTTCCCCTTTTGCCAAATCTTGGGTGGCAAGCTGTGAAAAGGGGTTTTCTTCCTGAGAGTACAGATGCAGACAGCCTGGAAAGGAACTTCCTTCAATAAGTTAATTGAGGAAAAGTGGAACATAATTGCTGATGAACAGCTAAGAACAAAAACAGAGAAGAATTTATTTAAAGAGCATTTTTAAATGCCTTTATCATAAAGACAAAAATACCATAAAAATCTGGAATTTGCTGGTTTTCACACATACTTATGAAACATATGAATTTATGTTTTGGCCATCATTATGAAACTCAGGCTTTTCAGATGGGTTTTTTCACCTGTAGAATTGTTTTTAGGTCATTACAGGGCAAGGTGTAGGTGCTCTACAACGTGCTCTAAGAAATACATGACAATTACTTTGGCTTCATTTGCAAGACAAAATGGGGTGCAAAAATCTTTGTTCAGTGAAGTTAAAATCCAGAAAGCTACCCATTTCTTCATGAACAAAGAACCATTGTGTGCTTTTACTGGAAAGGGCTTCATTCAGATAAAATGGAAGCATGAGAAAGAACAAACTTCAGAGGCCCCAAGAGGGAGTTAGTTTCACACATTTCTTTCGGAACAGGCTGCCTCAGCTCTGCACAGCACACCAAACAAACAGACTCCCTGTTTCATTAAAAGGCTCAATGTAGACAAAGCAAAAGATGAGCAATGAACAAAGTCTAATTTGTAAGGTATATCTTACATACCGAAGGAGATAAGAGACATTGCCTCAAAGAAGTCACAGTCACAAAAGATGTGTAGCTACAGAAGTCTCCTTGCAGCTTAAGGCATCAGATGTTTTTCCAACAAAAATAAGCACTTTTTTTTCCCCAAAAAAACATCCTGTCTACCCAGATGTGGTGTTAAAAAAAAATAATAAAAAGGAATGTAACCCAGATCTTAAGGAAGAAAATTCTGTCCAGTGTTCATCAGGCAAAAAAATTCCATTACAGCAGAGTTCTGGTATCTGTACATCATCTCTGGCATGTTCTCCTCTTCATTCTTTATGTCAATTCTGCAGTAATGCCCTTATTCTGTCATTTTGTGCAATATGTTATTCTTTTTGCAGCTTTGAACAACATGTTCTCATAGGAAATGTTCCTGTACTGAATAGGCCATGAAATATCTAAGTATTTTCTATTCAGATCCAGTGCTTGCATACTTGATTTACCAATCATGGTAGATGATAGACAGAGAGAGAGAGAGAGAGACAAATTGATGGATGGATGTAGAAACATTATCTTTAATAGGTATCATTGAAAAAGCAATTTTAAAACACTAACTTCAAAATGGAGGAATGAAAAGCTAAGGCTTGGAAAGCAACAGAATTTAATCTGTGATTTTCATTATCATTTTATTCTCTTATGCTCTGGGACTGTAGGGATGTATTTCAAGGGACTCCTCAATACAGAAACATAATTCAAAATGTCACCATAGGAGAATGCTGCAAAAGTCACAGACATTTTATTCTCTGGATTAGAATTCAAAGGAAAAATCTAATATTTGGAGATTGCAGAGGCATTGGCTAAGGCTTGAGCTCTCTCAGGTAAAACAGCTTGCTTTAAAAAAAGTAATTGGAATGTATCTAGACTTTATAAAAATATCCATCCAGTATTTAACACAAGGATTCTACATGAATTCACCTTCAGCTAATGGAAAAATTTCCAAAAAATTCAAGGTACCTGAAAATCAATTCTATGTACAATGTGGCCTCAGCAGTTCCAAGGTGGCCTATACTTCCATGGAGTTTTACATCCTGGAAGAGTCCAGAATAATCTTAGAAATTGAGACATTCTTGACTCTATGTCCCGAGGACTGCTCTGCCAATGTTATCGAGCATTTTATTTATTCTGTCTAAAGGAACCCTGGGTGAAGGCTGCCCATTTGTGTGGTAAGACACATAGGAAAACTCCTCAAGACAAGACAAAAATATCTCATCTTGTTGAATAACTAGGAAGAATACAATACTCAGAATACAGCAGCCCATAATAATATATAAACTAATGCTGCAATGGAATTTCTTCTTTAAATATTAAAGTAATTAATTTTCAAAAATGAAATGAAATTAAATAAAATTATCTAAATGGATAAAACCATGGTGCTGGTATTCCCTTTGCTGAATGTGCAGGCTGGAAGCCTGATTTGATATTGTTGAGGTGGATTCTAGGTCCCTCTCTAACATTTCCAAGCCTTGGTAGAGTAGTTTATTCAAATCAGCTAAAAGCCAACACCCAAAGAAATTGACAATCAGTACAAAAAATTCAAGCTGTGGTACAGCCAGCTGCAGATGCTGGTTGCAGTGATTCCATGTGGGACCATTAACTAAGAAGCTTACAGTATTTTCATTAAGCCAAAAAAAAAAAAATTAACTTTGATTTTCTGAAAATGTTTCTTGGAGAAGTTGTTTTGAGATGACTAGACCATGGAAATTATTTTGAATGACACTAGCACTACATCCACCAATACCATGATTCAAAAGCAGTCAACAATTGCATTGGTCATGAGAGAGTTCACTCTGGAAATAAACCAAATCACAACATGAACCTGACTAAATTTTAAAATGTAGAACATCAATTTGAAATTTCACACAACAGCAGATGCGATCGCCTTTAGATGAGTATTGACAGCAGAACCTAATGGAAAGCCCGTTTTCTGTGCTCTCAGACAGGAATACTTGAAAAAACAAAAGGTCAAAACATGTTCTCAGTTGGAGGTTTGGTTTTCCAATTTAAGAATTTTCCAGAGTAGTATTCCCAAGGCTAGCACCAGCCATTCTGAATCACAGCCTCAAGCTTAAGGCTGTGTTAGACTTTGGCTACAAAATGTTGCTCTTCAACCCTCACAGTTGAAGACCAGACATCCTTCCCCCTCATAACATCCTTTTTGTGTCTCTTTCTGACTCTGTTCACTAGAGATTTCATGTGTTTAACCATCTGATGAATCATAGCTTTTATCCACTATCACATACAGAGGCTACTGGGATCCTGCCTCAACTAATGTCTAAAAGGGTATTTTGTAAAACTGAAGAGGACCTCATGTGACAGAGTCAGTCTGAGGCATTAGCAGGTACTGAGCACAAGGGCTATCTACTGCTCTATAAAAGGTTCTGACTCATGCATACACACACCAGTACTACAGATATTATTTTGCTCCTTCTCCTTTTTGATTTGGGGAAACTCCTTTCACTTTACAGCCATGCAAGCTGCAACAAAGCTCTGCTCACATAATAATCCAGCTGCATCTCACTATGACAGTAATCCAAAAATCTAAGACCTAAAAACTTCAAGAGCCCTTGCCAGATTTTCCCTCGCCCTTCCTGGGTTAGCACTGCAGCCAGTTAAAACCACATTGAAATTACCTTTTAAATATGCCCTTAGGCAAAGAGCTACAGCAAAGGTTTGGCAAAGCTCATCCTGTTCTTAATGCTCTAATGCCATATTATTACTACTCACTGAAAAGCTTAATGCATTTAAACTCAGCCCTCATGCCAAAATACACTGACGCTATTTAAGAGTTTGCCATATAATTTGAACTGATTGCGTATTTATTGTTGGAGGAGTCTCAGACCGTAAAGCCTCCTGTTTCCTCAGAAGCACTTATCCCTCTCATGCTCTGATAGTCTCCTGATACACAACTGTTATTCACAGCAGACTGCAGGGAATTCTTTATTTAATAGAGAATATTTATATTTCTTCTGCCTTCCATCACTAAAGTTTTAAATCTGGAATCCGGAGATTTTTCTGCTATAAGAAGTAACAACAATCTGCTTCAGCAAAAAATCTCAGATTTTCCTGTATCACACCCTGGTGTTCCCTGAGGAGCAAAAGTACCTGAACAACTGCATTTTGAATGTGTCTATACATGCACTGGGAAAAGATGATCCCCTTTCCTCGTGGAAGCTGTTAAAACCAGTGTGATACAAATACATTCTAGGGATACTTCTTTAACTCCTGATGCCATTTTAAATTTGAAAGACAGATACTGAGAAACCAGGGAAACTGTTAATGGCCAGCTATTCTTTAAAAAAGAAAGCCACAATCCAGACATCTGAACCAGGAAGGTCCACACTCAACAACATACAACAGAAGTCTTGGTATCTGTGTGAATATATTTTTTTTACTGTATCACTTAAATTCCTCCTTGCCCTCATTTTGATATATGCTTTTTACTTCTGAGGAAAATTTACTTTGGTAGCAGGATGCATTCACAGAAAGATGCACTTCTTGCAGCAATTGTGTTGAATGCCATAAAATATCAGCTATGCCCTCAAATTACACTTGGATAGTTTGTCCAGTGACAGTAGCTCCTGCCAAACCATTCAGCAGCATCTTCCCTGTTCGACTCTGTCTCTCACCAAAGTGCTCCTTTCTTCTCCTTTAGTTTTTCCTTTTACTTTCTGATATCCCTGCATGTACTCCACAACATCCAAGAACTGCTAACTGCTGCATGTCTTTTCCCCATCTGCTTTCAGGAAATGTTTCCTTTTTTACTAAATTACAAGCTCATCTACTTGAAATACCCAAAGTAACCTGACTTGAAATAACATCGAAGCACACCAGTGCCATTTATCATGGAGATGAAGACAGCTCTACTGTGGCACAGACAAATCTGTTCAGTACTAGATCTTCTCTGCCTGCTCCCTTTGACAGTGTGTTGAGGGAGAGAGATATGGGCTGGGCTGCGGTCAGCGAGGCAGAGCAGTGAGTTCCTGAAGAGGTCTCCAGCAGGTCTCCAGTGCCCCCAGTGAGTTCCTGCAGAGGTAACTGGCAGCAGGGAGAAGTGTGCTTTGTTACACTACGGCTTTCCAGATGACCTCCATGCAGGAAGGCCAAAACAAGCATTTGACCCTCTGTGTATTTAACAGGGTCTGCGCCAGGAAAAGAAGAAAAGAGCCCACACACAGTCTGCAAATTTATCATGTGTCTTTCCAGAAGTTAGAGACAGTGAGTCTTTCTTGGGCAGCACCTGTGTCTATGTTGTAAATCATCTCTTCCACAACTAGAGATGGTATGGAATTCACATTTCTTTTTATTTTTCCTTTAAGGCTTGTAGTTCTGTACCCTGCAAATGGCCAAGAAGTTGCAGAGTCACTAAATCAGGCCTTGCTAACTGAGACTATTTTTCTGTAATATTGTCCATCAAGCATCATGTCTTCTATGCAAAAATGAGATTATGAAAGAGTTAACATTGAGGCCTGGGTATCCCACTGACAGCCAAATAAAATATATCTGCAGGCTAAATGGGAGGTACTTCTATATTTGAAGAGGATAGTGCTACTGAGGATATGGGAGGCACGAAAAGAAACAAGACAGAAACCAAAACATACTGAATCATGCTGGTCAATTAAAGACCACAGCACTGTCACCCAAATGGAGGGCAGCAGGAATCCATGAAATTTCAGCTTTCACCACATCCAAACAGCGGTATTTCACAATGAATATGCTGGATCTGCAGTGAATCTGGAGCCACCCACACATCAAGTATTTTGTTTATTTTAAACTGACATGCTCTTTTCCTGGACTGATAAATGAACAGGAGATGGAAGTGAAAGGGAATAAATAAATCTCACATGTAGAAATAAATACATTTTCATCTTCATAACATCAGTAAAAGAGTTCTTGCCAAACTCTGAAAAGTAGGACGGCAACTGTGTGTCATTTTATCATCTGAACTCATGGAGATAACTTTCATTGGAAAAATAAATCAACTTTGTCACAAAGTCTCTTTCAGCTTGATTTCTTGGCACTGTACCAGCCAATACAAATTCACGTGTGGTAGCAATGCTTGCAAGTCAGAGGCTAAGAGCTACAAGAGCAACCAAGAGATTGTATTTCTTTAGCATCTGGAAGTAAGGAACTACACATTTTCTTAAATGGCTTTTATCAAACAGAACTGTGAAGAGGGGACTTGTGTCCCTCTTTGCCCCCAAACACCCCACTCTGCTGAATGCCTCTGGCATTATACAGCTTTGTAATCTGCTCCTTCACATGCTGGGAATCTCAGCATCTCCATTGCCTGGAAGAGGTTTTGACTAACTCCTTAGTAAGGCAGCTTTGAGCAAAGTGGAGAGATGTTATCCAAACAATAACAGTGCTCTGTGGATGAATCCTTACACATCTCTCTGGATCTTACAGCAGAAGCTGCTGCTGCCTGCCCTGGCTAACTCAGCTGGAGTAAATGTTTTGCTGTGACCTCAAAAAATTCAGTATGTTCCTTAAAAGAGAGAGAAAATTACATGGAACAAGTATGTTAATACATCTGATTTTAAATGGGCAAGGTCTGAAGAAAGGACCTAGTCCATTTTCATGAGATTGTGATGATGACCTTACCATCACATGGTTTACTAGTCCATTTTCTGCGTTCAATGTGATTAACAAATTCCTCCCTTAGTGATTACCAATTCAGATCCTACTTTTTATGTTTCTTTTTCCTCTGAAAGATTTTTCATGAAAAGCAAGTCATAGCAGCCTTTCCCTGAGTGATTTCATTCCTATTTCTTTACCTCCAGACCACTCCATGCAATGTTTTGAGTTTCAGTGAATCATAAGAAAAGGAAGGATGGGATCTGCCATCTGGAAATTATTATGAAAACCTACTGTACTGCATAAATATGCTTCTTTTTTTCCTTGCTAATTCTAACACAAAACAGTGATACTGAAACAGATGCCAGACTAAACAGTGGAGAAAACAATGCAAACATGAACTTTGCCATCAGCAACTTAAGTATTCAGCTTGGTCATAAAGGAAAGCACAAGCTGGAGTGCATGAATATTCTGAAGTGGGTGAAATGATCTGTTAGTGAAAGTGAAGAGAAGTTTAGGTAGGATTTCTGGAGGGTTTTTTTGTTAACATCAGCAAAATTTGATATCATTGAGAACTAGCTGGACTTACGCTGCTGAAGTGCGAAATCACAGCAGAAAGGTTTAGTTTCTCAAAAAGCTCTAGGAAAACATGCATCTCTAGCACAGAGGAAGTCAGAAGGAAATCAGTTACAAAGAATGTCTGCTCTATTTCCTCTGAGACAAAGGTATTTCTATCTCCAGAAAAGTGAAACAATGGCGGCTTGCCTTGGGCCCCAGCTCCCTCAGTCAGCTCTTTTTTGGATTTTGTAATATATTTGTTGTTGTTGTTGTTGGGATTTGAGTGATCTGGCACTACTATCAGTCTCCTTTTAAAATTATTTATTTTTTTGTTCAAAAAATCACTGATTCTACATTTAGCTGGGACTATGCCATTGGATTGCTTGACCTCATTGAAGAATTCTTTTGTGTCCTATAAATTCAAACAACATTTTGCATAAATTTGTCTGGCTCATTTATTCTTGATTCAATCAAAACCAAGTCACCAAAATTATCAACAGCCTTCTAAAGCTGATGATACAGCAGCCCAAAGCACAGGCCAGGGCTCACAGTGCTCAGTACAAAGAGGTAGCCACCTGGAAGACTTTATAGTTACTGCATGCAACTGGGAGTGCACAGAGAGGGTGGGGAAGAGAACAGCTAAAGATCTGCCCAGGATACAATCAGTTCACCAGGTAGGCAGGTAAAAGCACAAGGCTTTTAAGTACTCCTTCTGTTTGACATCTGATTTTTGTTCACACAAAGTAAACCTTCACCTTGCTGTTTCTCTTAGAGGTACAGAGGTGATCTTACTAGTACAGAGGTGTGGGCAAAATGGCAGGCAGAAGGCTGGATTTGCACTTTATCCTTCTTCCTCAGCCTCCCTCTCCATCTCCAGACTCCTGCCATTGTCCTTACCCTTCTCAGCCCTGTAACCCCATGGGACCTGGTGATGCCCTAAAAGTGTGGTGAGCCCAAATAAAATAAGTTTACCATTATTTATTAACTTGGTCTCTGCTTCTAGCTGTAGCACACCTCATTTGTTATGCTGGCAATATTTCCATCACAACACCTTTGTCTCCTTAGTGATGAGGCAGAGTAAAAAGAGGAGGCCAAGCAACAGGTTCCTGTCCTGTCCCATATCCAATCCCCAGTGGCAGGATGCACTGTTAGCAGCAAACACAAGACCCTCTCCTACCCATCTCTACATGGCTGCTGCACAGCAGCCCTCTAGAATCTCTTCTACTTGTGCCCCATGGAAGAGCCCATATACACAAGATCTTTAGATTTTGTCCATGCTTTTCACATAATCAGAAGCTAGACTTGCAATTCTGTTTGTTACATTTACTTTTATGGAGAGACTGAGCAGATTTTAAAAACTGGTAGGAGTAGAGTACTGCAAGTCAGCCAATGTAAGGAGCAATCTAAAGATCATATATATTAGGGTATAGGCTACCTGGATGTTCAAATATTGATGTTAATCATGTGCACATTACAAATATCAGCTGTTTGCTGATCTTGTAAATCACAAAAATTATGCCTCAGTTTATTTATCACTCAAAATCATTAGGATGTGATGTTATTCATTTTGAACTTCTATGTTTCACTGAAATGCAGAATGAGACAATTCTCTGAAATGGTGTAAAAAGTAGCAGTTATGTCTTCCTCCACTGCCTTTTATTCAGTGCAGAAAGGAGCATTTAAAGTTTGGAAATTCTTAGGAAAAGAGATAACTCTGGTAAGTAGACAAGAAACAGCTCAGGAAATTGGGTAGCTGGGAGTGGCCACACACTGAAGTTGCACAAGCTGCATCCCAGAGTGTCTTTGTTAGCCATGGCCAAATGTGGCCTCAAGTCACTGGCCCAAACTGCCTGGAGGTCCCAGTGCTTGGCAGGGCACAGTTCAGGGTCAAGCTCGTCCCCATGTGGGGTTTGATTTTTCCTGCCTGAGAAAACACAGTTGATTTGCCTGGGGCCAAGCTGAAACACGAGCCAATAACAGGAAGCGAGGATGGTGGGAGAGCCTGGACTCAAGCCATGAACCAATGTGCAATTAGGCACAAATAGCATCATGTCAGAAAGCACTGCTGAAACCAACAAGTCAGCTCTGGCTGGAACCACCAGCCAGTTCGGTGTAATCAGGCAGTTATCTGGGCAGGTATTTAACTGGAATCACATTATCACCTGATTTCTATGCTGCAGAAGGGAGGGGGTTGGCTGCCCTCCTTTTGCAAATCTTCAAATATGACTGAATAAAACCCAGAAACGAGCAGATTCTCAAACATTTCACCCTTAACATACACACTCAAACCCGCAGGAACAGCTTGGAGACAAATCATTCCATCTAGACCATCAAATACCACCCCTCCAGTGATGCTTTCACTGATCTGATTACAGAGAGGAGTTCAAGTGGGAATTTTCAACAGCAGAGTGCTCAAAAAAATATGTTTTGGAGATGCTACTCAACCTCTTAAGATTTTCAGCAAAGTCCTGCAACAGGTCCACTGCCTAAACTTTACACACATGCCTTTCTATTCCTGATGGGTTGAGGATATCAATTCTGCCATTGGCATCCGGGTGCCTGAACCCGTCTGGTTAAAGTCTGGGAGCTAGGGAATATCTGGAGTTCTGCCTGAAAGGAATGAGCAAATTTTCAAACAAGAGCAAGCTAAGTATATGACCTTGAATAAAAAGGATGAATAGGCTTGAATAGACATCTCAGGCTCAGCCAAGTGCCACAGCTGCATGGGAAACAGGTTGGTGAGGAGAAAGACCAACATACACTGAACATCATGTGAAACAAGGGGAGCATATGTGGATGAGTAAGGAGGGCAAAACAAAAAGCACAGCACACAGAAAGAAATTAAATCTGGACAAGAGGTGGCCAAAATGTTCCCAGAACACCACTGGCAAGGCAAAACTTTGCCCCTGAAAGGGCAGGGAAAATCTGCAGGAAAAGGTTGTTCAGCAGGAGTGGGGTAAAACAAGCAAATTAAAACTTTAAAGCTTATACAGCAAATTGTGGTCTTGTCCTATGAACCGTAAGACAAACCTTGTACCTGAATGTTGCTGGCACTTGAACACTATCCCACAAAACCAAACAGAGCAGCTCCCCTAGATCAGACAGCAATGGAAATCTCCTCCTGACTCTGAGACCACAGTTTGTTAGTTCTGTTTAGTCCTAAAAAGCCCTTGCTGAGCATATCAAACATCTGCATTCAGCTATTTCAGGCACTGAAGTGGAATCCAAAGTCTCTGGTCCCTTAGGAACAACTCTTTGTCTGCAAAGCCTCTCCATCAGACACCTGCAGGACTCTCTGGCGTAGCAGCCCAAGCCTAGGCAGGAAGTTTTATCCTACATATTGGCTTTTTAGAGTGCAATATTTGTAATTCAAGGCAAAAAAACCCTACTACCAGCCTAGTCATAGTAAATTCTACCACAATGTGCAGCATCTGGTAAACAAATTCCAACTTCTTAATGGTATTTGACAATGCTAGTGGCACCACACATTCCTCTCTGTATACTCACTACTTAGCAGAGTAATTTCAAAAGCATGTTGATAAATTGGAGAGGCTGCAAATGTGATCTGAGTGCTGGAGAAAACACAATATAGTGAGAGTTGGCAAGTTCAATCTGTGCATGTTATCAAAAAAGTGAAAGATGAGCTGATTGTCAAGTAAAAACTTTCAGAAAAGACAAAAACAAGGATTCAAGGGCTCTTCGCTTTAAGGACAGAATGACTGAGACCTGTGTGCAGCCACAGGAACCAGACAAAAAAATCAAATTATATTGCAGGAGCACATTTTAATTGTGACAGTGATAAACTACTGTGGCAAAACTTCAAA
The DNA here is from genome assembly GCA_034336665.1 of Luscinia megarhynchos. Lineage (NCBI taxonomy): Eukaryota > Metazoa > Chordata > Aves > Passeriformes > Muscicapidae > Luscinia > Luscinia megarhynchos. The sequence goes on along the minus strand of CM067565.1, from coordinate 88,270,768 downwards.
GGATGTGGTGAGTTCCCCAAGTCTTGCTGCTTGTCATATCAAGGGTACATGCTTTTCTGGGGAAGATGATTTCAGCAAACAAATTAGAAGCTCAGTGCAGATCTGAGCCAAACTCCGCAGCCTTTGCTATGCAAAAAATGAGGCAGGATTGTCTGATGGTCCCTTTCGGCCTCAAAAATCTGTCTGCGGGTTTATGAACCCTTTTGCTCAGTTCTGAGCAAGGATAGGAGGAGAACTCCAGCGCTGCTGCCAAGAGCCTCAGACCCCAAAATCCCGGGGCTCTCGGGGCAGTGTTAGCCACTCCAACCCTGCTCGCAGCCCTTCCCAAGCACACGGATCCATGAGGAGACATGGATCTGTGAAGATATACGGCTCCGTGAGGGCACACGGATCCATGAGGGCACACGGCTCCGTGAGGGCACAGGATCCGTGAGGGCACACGGCTCCGTGAGGGCATAGGATCCGTGAGGGCACACAGCTCCATGAGGACACACGGCTCCATGAGGGCACAGGATCCCTGAGGGCACACGGCTCCGTGAGGGCACAGGGCTCCGTGAGGGCACACGGATCCATGAGGGCACAGGGCTCCGTGAGGGCACACGGATCCATGAGGGCACAGGGCTCCGTGAGGGCACACGGATCCATGAGGGCACACGGATCCATGAGGGCACACGGCTCCGTGAGGGCACATGGATTCATGAGGGCACAGGGCTCCGTGAGGGCACACGGATCCATGAGGGCACAGGATCCATGAGGGCACACGGCTCCGTGAGGGCACAGGATCCGTGAGGGCACACGGCTCCGTGAGGGCATAGGATCCGTGAGGGCACACAGCTCCATGAGGACACACGGCTCCATGAGGGCACAGGATCCATGAGGGCACAGGATCCATGAGGGCACACGGATCCATGAGGGCACACAGCTCCGTGAGGGCACATGGATCCATGAGGGCACACGGCTCCGTGAGGGCACATGGATTCATGAGGGCACACGGCTCCGTGAGGGCACACGGCTCCGTGAGGGCACACGGATCCATGAGGGCACAGGATCCATGAGGGCACACGGCTCCGTGAGAGCGCACGGCCGATCTCCAGCCGCTAATCCTCGCCCCCGAGCGGGCTCGCTGGGTGAAATATCTGGCAAATACACACATAAAAGACCCAAAGCTGACCTCGAGCACACGGCCACGGCGCAAGGTGTGTCACAGCCGTGTCTGTGAGCGCCGGTCCCGGCTCAGTCCCGCGGTGCCAGCGCAGCTTCGCCCCTCGGCTCCCTCAGGGCAGCGGCCGCCAGGGGGCAGCGCCGCGCCGGGCCTGAGGCGCCGGGAGAGCCGCGGCGGCGCTTTCCGAAAGCCGGGACTTTTCTCCCAAAACAGGAGCAGAACGCAGCGAGGTGGCTCCGTCACACCCCGGCCGTGGCATTTGGAAGGGATGCCACGAAGCTCAGCGAGCATTTGCCGTTGGTGCCTTGTCTTTGTTGCACAGGCGAGGAAAGTCTCCCATGAGGGGAGCAGCTGTGACGCACGCCCGGATTTTATATTCGCAGGGAATATCCGCGGGGAAACACAAGTTGTAAATGTCTAATTCTTCGGCTTAGTTACTGGTATGTTTTAGGAATTTACTGTCCTTGTAAACTTGGAGGATTTGGAGCTTTTGTAAAACAAGTGTGCGGTGAGCCAGACGTGCTGTCTGTGTCACGCCGAATTTATGTGCTAAGCGTCATTTCTGATCCCATAAATGCCAGCTCCAAAGTGCTTGCAGAACTTGCTACACGACAGCGGTTTTGCTCTGCTCACCCAGAAAATGTGCGATTTTACTATAATGTGAAATTTGGCCTTTATGTTTAGCACACGCTGATAATTGTGGCAGAAATACAGAGGCAATGGAAGTTTGCAGCAGAAATATCCATCATCTCCCAAAGCACTCAGCGGATTTCCAGAGCTTGTCCTTGATACATGGCAACACTTTAAAACACAGTGGTATGACACGGTAGGGGTGGAAACATCCTAATTGCTCGGAAGATGAAGTTTGGCCTCTCTTTCTTTCCCTCCATGTTGTGACTTCTGTATTTATTAAGAACAAACTACCAGGAAATTGATTTTAAATTTGAAATTACTATGCACTCAATGTCTGTTACAGAAAAGCCCAGTCATTAGGACTTCTCACTGTTCCCAGTTAGCCAAAGTGTGCTGTCTTTGCCATTGCCACTTTCCCTGAGCAGTCCATATCCACACCTTCCTCCCTAAAATCCTGTCTGGCTTTTTCCCTTCATTGATAAAAAACAGCAGGAGAACTAACTCAATTATTTTATCTTAGGGTTCCCTATTTTTTTCAAATACATCTTTTTCACAAAATTTGGACCCAGATCTTGAGGAGATAAAGAACAAGAAGAGGTTTTGCTTCTTACTTCATTTTCTTATATCACTGAAGTTTAGTATCTTTTCTTGCAAGTTTATAATCACCGAAATAGTTCCTTTTAATGAATAGTTTCTGATAGATGACAAGTTACCTTCCCTGTGCTTGAAAGGGAAATGACAACAAATAATTACTTTTAAAGGTAAATCAGCAGGAACCTGCTATACTTCAACATCATGTGTAATTTTGTATTTTTTTAAAGATTTGTTGGTTATTATTTCCTGTGACCACAGTTTATTTGGAATGAAGGGCTACATTACATCTTTTCTAAATGAGAGTATTCCTTAGTTTTTCTGGTATTGTTTGTAGATCTAATATCACAAATGAGCAAATCAAAAATCCCACTCATTTCAAACAATCTGACGGTTCCTTCAGACACCAGCTATTGCTGCTACCTATTCACTGCCCCTTTGATACTGAAACAGTTAAAAATATCTGCAATTTCTTGACTGGGCCAAATTGCTCCCTGGTGCAATTCCACAGAGTATATCAAGGATGAATTTAGCACCATTTCGTCAGCATTATAAAAGCTGTATTCATCATTAGCCAGCTGATAAATTATTCAGGAGATTTTCTTCCATGTGGCTCATTAGGGATAAAGAAAATCCTTTTCCAATCAGTCATTGTCTCGTTTTTATTTTTGGTCCTGGTTGAAGCACACGCACCACATTAGCGAGTGATTAATGGCATTGGCAGGCAGCGGCCAGGGGACCATCGCTGCCTGTGTCCGTGAGGAGGTGCAGCTGGAGCCCGTCCCACATCCCACTGCTAACACGAGCGGCTTGGGGCTGGCAGGGGCAGCCTGGTGTGGAGTCCTGCTCCCGGGAAAGTTCCACGGTGCCCAGCTGCAAGAGCCTCTGGCTGCTCGCTCCGCCCTGGCGTCCTCTGCGGAGCTGCCAAAGCGCTGACTGACGCTGCTCCTGGTGGGGAGCTCTGGTGAGCACACAGGTCTGAAGCAGCAAATCCTCGCATGCCAAGAGAGATCACTTTCTGCTACTACTGACAGAGGCCAAGGCTAGAGCTGTGCGGTGAAAGCAAAAGTGAAGTTTTTTTTCTATTACAGAGTTTGGGAAGTGGATGCTCAGCACAGCACACGCAGTTTTGTTAGTGGTGAGGAGTGTGCGTGTCATTGCCACAGAACAGACGACTTTGAGCACAGGTGCCAAAGCCCCACAAATGATTCTCCTGCTTCCCAAACCCTACAAATACTCATATTCTCTCAGCATCAGCTGCTGCCTGCAGTGTTCAAGTACAAAAGACCTGAGCCCAGCTCGTTGAAACATCCAAAAGCTTTGCAGCTTTCACAGCTGGATGATTATGCCCATTTCCAAGTTATTCATGTTCTAATTATAGTCCGTGAACACAGGGAGAGAACCAGAAGGTGTTTTCCCCATTCCTCCCTCTCCAACCATCAGTTTTTGAATGAGTCCAATAACCAGCTAAATAGTGGGAAATCTCAGCTAAAATCTCTCTCCCACCAGCTCTTTAAGAATAGGACATCAAACTTCAATCTTGCCTTTCCTTCTTGTCATCAAGTCTGTGCTGAACTGGTGCTGGATTCTCTGCTGATTTTTTTTTTCATTTGTTTGTTTTGTTTGTTTGTAGACGTTTTTAAGATACAAACCAGAGAATGGGGAGGGATTGAGGTCTCCCAGATGGCTATGGGATGGATATGGGGCTATGTGCTCATTGCCCTTCAATGTGAATAGTTAGTTGTACTGAGGATCTACCATCAGGCTACCATGAGTACCTGAGATAAGTGAACAGACAAGAGGGAGTGAATTTTTCATAATAGCCCAAAAACAATGCAATTAAGGTGATTAAAGGCATTTTTCAATTCAGTGTTAAAAAAAAACCCAACCCAGACAAACAGAACTACTCTTATCTGTAGACAGAGAGTTTTATTTGGATCATTTAAAGCAGGTCTGCCATGTAAATTAATGCTGAATTTGTAGAATAGAATAATGCAATTTCTCTTTTTCTGAGTTCTATTGCTTCATAGTGTCTAAAAAGGGATGGAAAGTTTTCTGCCTAGCAGGGATGTCAAGAAACTGATCTGCAGAAAATGGAAAAAAATTAAAACTATTTATGAGTTCAGAAGTGCAGCAATGTGTAGGTGAAACATTCACATCCACCAGATATTTCAGAATTGTTATAAAATGTGGGGAGAAATTTCTAGCAGGCATAGAGGGAATTATGAACTGTACTAAAGTTGTATCCATAGAATGTCACAAGTTTTATCCCCACTTGAGTTGCGTCATTATTTTCATATATTCACACCACAGCATAAATGGCTGGCCCATTCTCTTTTCTAGGGAAAGAACAACCAAATCCAACAGTTAGGATATGTCTGTCATACCAGTTTGGGCTTATTGCACCAGAGCCCAAAAGATAATTCCCAGCTCTGCAGCACAATACTCACTTCTCTGTCATGAGGGTGAAATTAATTCACATTAGGAGATGCACACTCATAAAGCCAATAACAATGCCAAAGCTTTGATGCATTATATAAAATCTCAGTGTCAGTTTTCACTCCACTTCTGCCTCATTTAAAATTTCCCCACTCAGATCTGTTATTTCCAATCCAATCCAACACAAATTCTTTGCAATATAAGCACAGAGCTCTGTCCTCTCAAAAACCAGATGATATTTAAATTAGCTTCATCTATTTGCTTATTTAAAGCAGCATGACAGCAGGGATAGCTGAGCTCCACCTTGATGGTATAATAAACTTGAGCTCAGTGTTATGTGCAGGGGATTGATTTATGCTGTTGACAGATTCTAGGCTTCAACAGTGAACGTGTTAGAAGGGATGTAAATGCAAATGTCCACATGATTTCCTGAAGACATGAGGGCTCCTCATGGTCTTATACTAATGACTTCCACATTTAGCTCTTATTTTTCTCTCTATAAGCTCCCTGTTTTTCCCAGGAAGGTTATGACCATCCTCACTGAATGCATTTATTCACCAAATCAAGGGTTATGGAGTAATGGACATGGATTCTAAAAAAACCAAACACACAAACCAAAAGCCCCTCCCAAAAAAGAAAAAAAAAATCACTTTCAGAAATATCCATTGAAGGTACCTTCTAATATGTGTTAGACCACAACCCTGACTAAATGAAAACTGACATAGGGTAAAAATCAGTATAAGAAATGTCAACCTGCATTTCCTATGTTGATACAGATAAATTTATACTTTTTTTTTTTCACCATCTCCAAAAACTTCAATTAGAAGCACACATCTGTGATGACAGCCTCAATTTTTGCCAAAAGGTAGTATTGACTTTCCCCACTATTAGCAGCCTTTGTCTCACTCCCACTCTTGAGAATGATGGAGCAGCCTTTGGTTCCTCCTCTCAGACTGACTTTCAATGTCTGGGTGTTTTTCTGGTGGCTTGTAATGAGACAAAAAGTCCCTGAGATGTTGTCACCTTTCCCCAGAATTTTTGCCTTGCTCAAATCAAAACATAAATTTTGAGCTATAGAAAACCTGCTAAAAGGAGTTGGAAAAGGAGATCTCCTGACATCTCTGCACTATAACTGCCCATTGAAAAATTACTCAGTTCTTATCAAGAAAATGCAACTTTGGCCACGCTGCCAGCAGGGTAGGAAATGCTCTGCACCTTGAGCTCTTGAGCAGAGCCTCCACAGCCCTGTCCCAGAGCACTGCCCAGCACAGCACCCAGCTCCTTCCCAAAGCCCATCTGCTGCGTGCAGGAGCTGGTGTGCTTGGCCTTTTGAGGAAGGAAATGACCTTGCCTCAGAGGGGGCACAGTCGCAGCCAAAACCGCAGCTGCAGCTCTGCAGAGGAACACTGAGACCTCAGCTGATGTTACCTTTCTTCTTCGTGATTCTTGCACTGGAGGAAATGGAAGCCACACAAATTTAGAGGAATTCTTGACTGGAAATGAAGTAATTCTTTGAGTTCAAGCCTCTGACACAGCTCCCAGTGACCTAAAGAAAATTATAGACACAAAGCACTTGACCTTGTATGAAACTGTTATATTGCTTTGGAAGGGAAAAGAAGTAATGGAAGGACAGAGAGAGCTGACAGACAGAGCTGTCCATCCAACTCCAGCCTGGCAGGCAGCAAGTACACACATCTGGTAGCTGATATCAGCCAGCAAGAAGCACCCACGATGTCCAGCATAAAGTTATTTCCTTGGTTTGTATACTGCCAACCTAATAGTTCAACCCATCCTCTTCCCTCATACTCTGAAGGAAACAAATGCAAGTGAAAGACTTCTCTCTGCTTCTCTGTGGAACCAATAGTCAAATCAGTATTATAAACTTGTGGTTTGTCCAGGGTCTGCTCAGCAGCATTTTGTCAAAGTATAAACATCCTGGGCTCTGTTTGCCCTTGATCTTGAAACTATTTGTCTTATTTTCATTTTCTAAAGAGATTTACTGTGAGAATTGCAGAAAATGGAGCCTTAAGCTAAAACCAAAAAGGTCACAATGTTCACAATACCCTTGATAACACTGAGAACGCTGCATATCTTGCAATAGCCTTGCAATCTCTGCTAAGTTATCGTGTAAAAACTCACAGAAGAAAAGATTTGGTTTAGCAACACCCAGATTACAAAAAGCCAACCTTCCAAAGCAAAACAGGAAGCCAGATCTCTGTGCCAGCTACCTGACTCATGGCAATGGAACCATTGGTAAAGCACTGTTCAACACCCAGTCGGTGAAGGCCTTCTCACAAAATAAAATCAATGACCTAAAAGGTCACTCCTACATTTTTTATTCTTTTTGTGTTACATCTTGTTTTTATTATTTGGGACAGATTTACTTTCAAAGACTTTTATATGCTATGGGGAAGTCTGCTAAATCATTACAATGCACTTCCTTGTTCTTACATGTAACCTTTTGTAAACTTTAAATCTCATGGTGTTCTCAATGCAGGCTTAATCTCTGTTTTAGAGAAAGGGAAAGAAAGCAGGTCACTGCAGTCAAGGCCAGGAGTTGATGTCTCAGTCATGATTAGGACTGTGGACCTCAGCCTGTCATTCAACCACCGTCAGGGACAGTCTGTGATGGACAGGGGTCCATCACAGCAGGGCAGTATTTTGAGTTTCAGCCTGAGGTTGCAGGGAAGATGCAGCTCTCCACACAATTTGCAGAAGCGTTTTAGAAAACCAACAGTTAAAGTAAAGTCAAAGTTATGGGCAAAACAGAGAGTAAAACTGCAGTTTCATTATTCTCAGCTGTTTCTAAAAAACATCATCAACCTGGTGCTGGTGTATAACACAAGTTTTATCACCTTAATAATGCCCAAAGAATTTGTAGGTTGGCCAGGTTTAGAATTTAAGGGACCGTTGTTTGTGCAAACTCTGCTCAGAAGTATTTTGCTGTCAAAAGTTGGAAAACATCCCACAGTCTGAAACCTCAGACACTGCATTCATTTGCCCAGAGCACAGTCTTGGATACTCTCTGTGTGACCCACCTTTTTGAAGCAGCATATGCATCATTCTGCCTGGAAAGCAAAGCAGAGTCACAGAGGGCTCAGAGCTGGACAGTATCAGAAGGGCAAGAAATCAGTATCTGAACAATTGAATCACATTCACTGTACTGGGGTAATTAGGTTGAAATAGCCAGTGGTGCTGCTGTCCTACTGGGAGTTCTTCATAACAGAGGAGAGAGATGAATGAAATACTTTACTGTAGATTTCTTTTAGCTCTAGCATTGCCTATTGTGACAACCTGCTCAACACTCAAAGCTGTGCCTTCAGCTATTGTCAGTACTGCAGAGTATCTCAAAGTAGTGAATACCTTTGTATTGAGGCATTTTGCATAGTCTAATAACTCTCTGGCTAGAAAAAAAGATAAACCTCCATTTCTAGCACAGTGCATTCAGCTTAAATCACAATCCTCTCTCTGAATTTTAGCATAATGGTGGGAAGGGCTGTAAAGCAGCACTCGTTATTTCAACTTCTAACTATCCTTGCTGTAAATTTCCGCATAGACAGCCTGGATGCCAGCACACTGACTCCTGTATTTTAAAAAATATCATACAGCTCATGGAAGAAGTTCCATATGCTCTGAAAGAAATAAATTAGTGCCATGTCCAAGACTTCAGAACAATCACTTTCTAAAGTTTTTGTTTATAGCAGTATCACACAGCTTCAGCAGTTAATTACCTTGCTTGGTATTGCTGTGATTTATTTAATGTTCTTTTGTGTTTTGATTACAGTGTAGAAGCCCAAAACAGGTACCCTAGGAGAGACCAAGATTCCTGTCTTTAACTGTAGGTGGCATTCTTCATCTGTTCATCTGAGTTATTACTGAAGGAATTTCAATATTGCTGAGACAAATGAGTTATTTTCGTGTTCCCTTGATTAACGTTATCAGTCTTCTCCTATGTTTAATTAAATAGTACTTTTAATTGGAAGGAATGCAGGTTGACAAAATCTAAAGTTGCATAATTATGCTACTTGGAAAGATTAAAACAACTTTCTGCTGTTCTTGCCCTAGAAACAGAGGAAATGACATGTCTTTGAGTGATCTGGATGGTTTCCAGATAAATTCTTCCACCGTGTGCTATGAAGAAGAAAAAGCTGTAAGGCCTAAAGGCCTAGAGACCATTTTCAATTACCTTGCAGCAATAGTGAGTAAATCCAACCACATTTTGAATTTTCAGTGTTATCTCTAGAGAAATCTCAAATAATTTCCTCTAGTAGGTGGATTTTGGCTTGCCCAAAATTTCTCATGTGTACTTGGTTATCTGAGACAACTCTGCACTCCTCTAACAGCTTTAGAAAGGTTTCAAGGGGGAGAAAAAAAAAAAGACAATTTTTTTCTTAAATTTAACAAAAAATATAGTAAGCTTAAAGAAGAGAACTAATCATCTTTGGCTAGAACCAGACTGAACTACAAGGAAGCAAGTTATCTATGAGTATCCCATGCAGCTCAGAGTACATTTTACTCTCTAAGCTTTTCCAGTCCTGATCCTTCTTCTGATGTAATTCCATCAGTGATATCAGATTATGTACATGCTTCATGATGCAGGCAAACATCCACAGAGGAGTGGACTTAAGGACACAGGGTTCATATGCTCTTGTGACCTGGGAGAGAAGACAGCTTGTAATCCCAGGAATAAGTCTTCCAAATAGAAATGCAATTCAATTAAATTATTCATTTCCCTTCTCAGCTTAATCAAAGATTAAGCTACAAGAAATACGCACTTGTGCCAGATAACTGAAAACAGATGGCTGAAATTCGTTTAGTTCACCAGAGAAATTGGTAGGTCAAAGACATCAAGTCTATAGTAGGCTTTCTTTTTTAAAAAAGAACTTCATTTGGGGGTGACTCTTTTGATGTTTACATTTTTATTTCTTTTGTGACAGTCAAAATTGTTAAATTATCTGTAATCCACATGGATAAGAGGATTACAGGAAACATTTCACAGAGGTGTATTAATTTTTTCACTTTTTTATTCTGTGTGAATAGTGTTATCAAAATATTAATTTCAACCTTTTTATGACTGAGTCAAACCCAAGTATTTCAGTCTTATTGAAGGGGAAATATTCAGATAAACCTAAATAAAATATTCTGGAAAGTTTAATTTTTTATGGCAGTTTGGGGTCCATTTCAAACAAAACATTGAATTCAGCTACAGAACTAATATTAATTTTGATCAGTTCTAAATATTATCACTTTCTATTTCTACAGCACTTAGCAGCAACAAACTTGAAGGAATATGAATTCTTTGGCTCTTACAAAAGTTCAGCTGGATTAATTTTTTTGTAGAAAAATTAGTGATTGAAAGATAAAAATGATTTAGCAAAGCACTCTCCAGGAGTTGTGCCTACATTTCGCTTTGCCTTTTATGGATTTTCTTAAGACAGTGAAGGGAGACTAAGTAAACTGTACTTATCTCTTTCCTCTGTCTCCCATTTTCAGTTTGGGTACTTGTGCCTTCACTGATAAGGGACAGTGAAGAAACCAGGATTAGTCTTGTCTCTCCCATTCATAGTGTTGCTGGGTTCAGTCTTTAGTTTATAGAAGTGGAAATACAGATCAGTCACCATAAGAAAACTGGGAAAATCCTGTATTATTCCTAAACACAACACTTAGACGCACATTTTTCTTCATAACTGAAAAAGTAACACTGTTATTATTTATGATTTACTATTATTAGGCATGCACAGAATGCTGTATTAGAATTGGAGGAAAAAGGCATTAATTAATTGGTTTTTGTGTTGGTTCATCTGCTAAGTAACTGTATAAAAACTTAAGACATCTGCCCATCAGGGTCCAGCCTCAGTGGATGTCACACAAGGAACTGCATCCCCAGGCACCAGGTGAAGGCTGGACTGCAGCCGGTGGGAAATACCGTGGGAGTGTGGTGTATGTGTAATGACTAATGAGGGCAGGCTTAGATTTGCTGCTGATTACCACAAAAAGGCAAAATATTTCACTGAGTTCACTAATACCAATAGGATTTTAGAATACTTAACTCTGATTGGTGGATAGTAAATGCATTACTAAAGCTATTTCTGTACACTGGTGAATCCATTACAATGCAAAATCCTGTTCAAAGCTCCAAACTGCAACATGGTCCCTAAAGAAGTCAAATAAAAAAAACAGAATTGTGCAGCCCAATCTGTCTAAAGTAATGGATGATTTAAATATCAATCTTTCTTACCTGGGTTCTGTAAAGGGTCATGAAAACAAGTTCTTGAGTTAGGGGCTTTTCTTTTTCAAATTGGACCAATGTAAATGAGGTCTTTAGCAACATGGCTGATAAAGATGAACAATCATATTCTGTAAAGAAACAGACCACACTTATAAAAAGTCATCCTCTGTATGTTTTACAGTTCTCTGTATATTCTCAGATCTGGAAAATATGCCTCACAGTGACAGTTTAACTAGAGTACTGTGAGCTGAAGCATGCAACAGGTTTCTAGGTTTCATTTCAGGCAGAGAAAAAAACCCTAGGTTTGGCTTTCATAAACATGAGCCATTTTGGTATTAGTTCAAATCTCACAACTTGAGTCTGTTTCAGATAGCTGCGGCTTTGCACAGATCTGTAGAGTAAAGCAGCACGTCAGTGACTCCCTCAGCAGCACATCACCATGCAGAGACAGCATATTTAAAATATGCATTCATAAAGTCACATTCTATAGTGCAATGTTTTTATCATTTCAGTGAGGATACACCTGATGTGGTGTTCCATTACATTACAATTCTACAGCAAATCTGAGGTCAGCAGCATTGCAGCCTTGGCTGTCTGGGATCATACGCATAAGTGTCTTTAATTAATAGGCAACTTTCCAGCTATTTGGAGTATTTAATTTATTTTAAACTGTGCCACTGCCTTTCCTGTGAACTGTTACAAGGGCAACATGAACAAGACCAAAGCAAAATCCATCCTTGCTGTGTATTGTTAAATCCCATCTCAGTCACATCCCTGGACTGTGGTGATAGATTCCCCAGGCTACTCACACGATTGTAAAATCTCTTCATTTTGTACTCAGTAAAATGGAGAAGAAATGGTCATAGATCCTCTACAACAACCTGAGTGCTGAGCCAACATATCAGGGCAGCACAGAACCTCATGGTCTGTGCCATGACATGTGAACCTTACAGGTCACTGTGGGAATTTGTTCACAAATTTCTTTCTCAAGTTTAGTAAAGGGACTTGGTTAAAGTAAAGATCGCCACATAACCTGGAGACAAACATTCATAGGAGTAATACTCACCACATTGTGGATTTAATAATGCAAAGATTCAGGTGATCCACCTAGATCATATCTTTGTAAATCCTGCAGTGATTTTTCAACATCAAATCCATTCAGGGTTTTGAAACAGTGCCTTGGAATAGGAAGCTAATGATTCTTCTTGTATCATGTGAACTCTGTGTAGGCATATTTTCTAACACTATAAGAACAGATAGTGCACTTTCCCACTCCCCTAGAAACTGAGTTAATGCAGAATGACTAATGTATCTGTTTGGACTGTCAAAATACTCATTGTAAACTTGATGCATAATTTAGCCTAAGTACAACACAGCAAAGGATACAGTCCAAGGAACACAGTTTCTTTTCCCTTGATTAATAAAGGCTTGGAAATCAGGCTTAAGAGCATTCTGTGCTCCCTTAAGGTCAAGAAAAAGATGCAATACTTAGAAGTATTTCATTCTGACGCATTAATCAGTACTTTAGCTCACCCCACATTGCTCAATAATTTGCTTTAAAAATTTCCATGTGGCTTCATCTACCCTTCCCCTCTCTCTGTCCAATGTTTTGTTTCCCCATCAGGGTGGGCAGTGCAGACCCCAGGGCTACCCAGGCAGTCTTAGAGCCATGGTCAGTAGTAGTTTGACAGAGCTCTTGGAACAAAGTGTGCACTTTGGTCTTCTATAAAGTGCTTCATGGGAAATATCGTGCAGACCCCTGTCAGAGACTAGAAAAAAACCCCCAAGTTTATTTGCCTTTTATGTATGATTTCTTGAGTTTGGAATTTGCCACAAGATAATGCAAGCTGACTTTATAAGGGTGATATAAAACATAGGGAAGGGTCAGGTTTTGCAGGAACTACAAGGTCAGGTTCTTTAGGAGCTACATGCAGCATCAGCAAACGTTCTCCTTACAGCTTTCTTCCCAGCAATTTATTTCCAAAATAAACTGCAGTGATTGTGCCAGTACTAAAACAATCATTCCCCTGATTCACCAGCACTAATAAAATTTTTGACACACAAAGATCAGGGAATGTTCAGAAAACACCACATTTTTTTGTGTCATAACACTGGTGAATACCAGTAAAGAGAAAGAAAATTCTTGTGAAGAAAGATTATCAAACCGATGAGCATCACTTGGAACCAGCCCAACTGAACAACTGAAGTGGGAGAAAAAAGCTGGATCAAAGAACACTATGAATGGCTTATGGGGACACTGTGCTGTACCAAATAGCCCTGGCTGGAAAGTGAAAGCCCACTTGGCACCCTTGAAAACTTACTCATGTGACATAGCTCAGTGGTGAACAGAATACCTGCAAAATTCAGAATTTTATACCTTCCTAATGCTATTTGGGTTTTTAGTCATTTTACAGAAAAATAGTGATAACATGATTCAACAGAGTCTTATGTATGTTTGTTTTCCAAAGCATCTTATACAAAATTTATTAGTAAGTCTGAAGAACTTGGCTATAAATAATTTAAAGTTGTTTCTTCAAATGACAACACACTGAAAGTATATCTTCTCTCCTGTGGAAAGAAAAAGAGAGGTCTTTGAGTGGCTTCTATAATATGCAGCACTGAATGTCTTGATTAATGAAACCCCAAGGGATATAGAATAGAGCTCATATCACAGGAAAAATTGAAAGGCCCAGAAGCCTATTATTTTGTAATAATTACTATGGAATTACAAGCAATTGCAGCACGTTCATTAGGAGCATTTCTATTTCATCATCACTGAAATACTCTAATATATGCTGGTCAGCTCAGAGATGTGAGCTTGATACAGGAGGGAAACTGTACTTTTAAAGGGTGGAAGGTGCTCATTGATCAGTCTCAGGAGCCAGGCAAATACTGCTGTTTAGAAAGGAAGAAGCTTTGACCCAAATGACAAACATGAATGTCAGCTTCAGGTTTGTCAACATGGCATCATAAAATCAAGTATTTCAAGTACTCTCAATGGCCTGTGTATTTCAGGTGCCTCCTGTTCATCAATAAAAGGATAAAAATGCTAAAAATGGATGGATTTGAATTTGAAATACCAACTGACAACAGCTCCAGTATCTTTTACTGCTCTGTCAGGATTTATCAATCAGCTTAAAAAGAAATTATAACCATGGTCTTGTGGTTAGAATAACAAATAGCTGTAAGTAAGAAATAGTAAGAGAAAGAAATGTGCACGAAAAACCATTAATTTCACATTGTAAAGCTTCACTCTTATTTTCAATATCCCTCTATTCAATTCTATGGTTATCTAGTCATGTACAATTAAAGAAAAATAGACCAGAGGCAGATAGTAATTATGTGAACAAATGATATAACATTTGGTGAAAAAATTACAAGGATTGACAGCAGCAAAATACTATGACCAAGGTAAGAAGAGCAAATTAAAATGCTCAAAAGTAAATGAAGTTTTAGTGAAAGTATGCAGTGGAATAGAATATGAGAAGGAAAAGTTTGGGAAAAATGCAGTAAAAGGATATGGATAAAACAAATGCGAAAGAAAAAATAAACAAGGAAAATTCTGTTTAAAAAAAATAGAGCTTGAAATATCATATTCCCCCTTCATTGAAAACAAATCTAGTGTCTGTTTCTTTTATGTGCAGAAGGGTAAACACTGGCTGAAACATGCTGGCTTCCAAAAGCGTTGCCAACATAAATACTGCCAGGAAACACAAGCTGTCCCTTGCATTTGCCCTGCAGTTAATTCTGTTGTTCTGACTTCCACAGGCACAAATCTCCCTGCAGGTTATTGGTTAATGCTACACCTGAACAACAGGCAATAACCCGAATGCCGCTGGGCAGGCTCGGGGTGTGTGCAGGGCTGCTCAGCAAAGAGAGGGCTACGTGAGCTGTGAGCTCTCCGTGGTGCCCTCTGGGGCAGCGGCCACAAACCCACAGGCTCCCTCTTGTCTGCTCCTTAAGCTGTTTATACAGGGTATCTTTCAAACTTGGCATTTCACCTCAGATATGCAGAAAACCTACAACTCCATCATATTTTACACTAGTGTCTCCACAGCTAAGGAGAGTCTTATAGCTGCACACTCAAGAACTAGAAACTTGTCTCAAATCTTCATTAGCTGCCTCCCTTGTTTCCCCAGAATCCATCCATCCACACATGGCTAAAACAAATTGTCTGTGATCAAGCTTCCTTACTGATAAGTGTGTGATAAAATACTAAAAGTATGAGAACCACAGAAAAATTTGAGGATTTTAAGCAGCTCTTTCTCAGGTCAGCTAGAAGTAACAGGGTTGCCAGATGTGATAGACTACATGGAAAACTTGCCCACTGGGGCACACGTGCTGAGGATGGACAAAGAATCACAGAATTGTTAAAGTTGGAAAAGATCTTTAAGATCATCCAGTCCAACCCTTAACCCAGCACTGCCAAGTCCATCTCTAAACCATGTCCCTAGGTGAATAACTCCAGAGGTGGTTACTTATCTTCTCCCCTGGGTAGCCTTTTCAAATGCCTCACTACTCTTTTGGTGAAGAATTTTTTTAAATATCCAATCTAAACTTGTTCTAGTGGAACTTGAGCGTGTTTCCCCTCGTCCTGTTACTTGTCACATGGGAGTAGAAACCATGTCAGCTTTTCTGAAGGCTCTGTTAATATCCTTTTGCTTGGTGACTTCAGCTCCTTGCTAAAGGAGGAGGCAGGGTGGTGAACAAGCAGTTCTTATGCATGAGAGATTCTGCACAGGGTCCACAACCTATACCTGGCATTCCATGTTGCCGACATCAGTTTATTGGCCCTCACCTTGATATATGAGTGAGATCATGGCTTTGTAGCCAAAGAAGATCCAAACTGAGATCCAGTCCTCAAGCAAACTTTCCTGAGGCTGGGATGTGCTCAGTGCCAACAGCTGTCCAGCAGCATCCATGAGCCAGTCCACACTTACCAGTGCTATTGGGACAAAATTAGGCAAATACAAGGTTGCTTTAAGTTTAGACTATTACCGAGCCTGGATAAAAGCCATATTCCTTTTTCTTTTCTGAAACATTGCTATGGGTCCTTTAAACCCTTAAGACAATCAGAATTATAGTTACTTGGGGAGGAAAATATGAAATGCTTTTATATCATGTTTCCATTTATTTAAAGGAAACTTTACATGTCCTGGCTATGCCTTGAATATTCTTTCTTTGATGTAGGAAAGAAAGGTAACATCACACTTGAAATCTTTTCATGGATGAATGTAATATATACTGAATCTATGTCAAACATTCCTATCCTTCTTTCTTGCCTCACCAATTAATTTTGCATGAAATGACAGCATTTGCCTTATTAAAATTTCTGTGCTTGTGGCACAACTAAGTGTGAGTGACTTTTACAACTGAAAGTGTGAGCTAAAAATAAGCAAATCTTGACTTGATTGCTGTCTCCTGTATATTTGAAAAGGGAATGTATGCAGGTAGTCACTGAACCAAAAATATGCAATGATCCATTGATCACTCAAAACTATTTCTCCCATAGTCTGGAATCTGGAAATTAGTCCAAACTAGGAAACACTTAGATACAGCACGTACATAGGTAGCAAGCAGAGCTCTGTAATGACCTGTTAAGGTTCACATACTGCTCAGTATTTTCTTACTCAAGAAGCAATGTTCAGCCATCTCAGCTTTTGAAATGAGGTAGCAAATTTCTGTTGACAACTGTGAATGCACTTGCAACTCAGGTTTCCCTGAAGTCCAGGTCTTGACTCCATAAGACTGATTTCCTATGCCACCAGTAAGTCAAGTCTTTATTTGATGTTAAATGTAGAAAGGCAAAAGGCAAAAAATGCAATTAAGTAACATAAACATATCAATAAAAACCAGAAAACGTATCTTGAGAGAGGACTGGCCAGCCTGTTACTAAGCAAAAATATCGACTGTTTCCCAGAGTGGTAAAATCACTTCATTGTTTTTCCCATATCCTAGCTTGAGAATGAACAACAGACAGAAAAGATGACATTTTTAAAACTATCCAGTGCTAATGTTTTGAACATACTGAACTTCTGAATATTCAAATTAAATTGCATGCATGCATTACATACATGTATGTTTTAAGTGTAAAAATAGAGTGTAAAATTGATGCACGATACACTGTTCAATCTCTGGGCAATTTTAGAAGGGAAATCAAGATCTCTGATGTTTTTCCATTTATTCTAAAGTATACAAACAAAATTTCATGAATTTTTTTCTGTTTACTTGATTACTATTTTTCTTTTATTATTTTTGTTTTCTTTTACTACATTCTCATTTTATTTGTTAATAGGTAAGCATTCTATATTTCTTTCAAGCTAGGCTTTTTTAAAGTGAGGCAAGATCATAAAAAAAATAAGATTAGTGGAAAAGAAATACAGGCTGTTTAAAGTCAGAAACTCAAGAAAGTTAGAGTAATGGTCCCAGGTAGCAAATTCCAAATCTTTCTGCCTGCTCCCATGAAAAGTTAGTTGCTGCTTCTTTCTCCTTTCCAAGCAGTCTGACAACAGGAATTTACAGCAGTGAAAATGAAGAGTGAATATTACTGAGCGGGCTTTACCAAAAAACCTGCAAGCTGTGTCTCAAATGGAAAGCTTAAAAAGATATTTTTTAATGGCAGAGATTTTGCAAAAAAAAGTTTGCTCTTATAAGCCAATGATTCAGTAGCATTTTTGAGATCAGGAAATCCTTTCTCTACAATGGATACTTTGTCATGCCAAAAGACGGATCTAAAATTGCATTGTGACTCATTCATAAGGCATTCAAACATTTTTATTTTCTTCAAATGTCTGGAGTTTGAATCATCCAAATCTCCATTAAAAAAAAAAAAAAAGTAGCAGCAAAAGCACTCTCTCCTTTCAGATGGGATCTTTTGAGGAAAGGCTACACCTTTCTTCAGCCACTGTGGCCACATGTGGCACCAAAAGTTTGGTAACAGCACTCAGTGGTGTTTAGAATATCCTGGGGGCTCAGGGGCTGCTTACCAACTTGTCTCTACAGATTTTTACCTCTAATAGTGCTTTTCAAAGAACAAAAGTACTTTGGCTGGAGTAAGGTATGTGTATATCATTATGACTTTGTACAAGCTACGTACTGTTGAAATTAATCTGTTTAGACAAGTTCCTCAACTGATTCACAGCTTAAGTAACATACCCTGAAAAGATTTTCACGGGATTTTATTAATTTCCTGTTTTGTTTCTATTCAAGTATTGCTGGTGTAAATTTTTTTAGAGTAACACAGGAACAGCAAAGATCTTAATCACTGACATTCATGAAACTCCACAAATTGCTCTCAAAAGAGATTTTATTCTCTGGTATGCTATATATTCATGATAGCATGAATAACGAGTTCAAAGGGGACTGAAAAAATAAGTGCACAGGTATTTTAAGTCAATGTTCACTTGTGAAATCTTAGGAGTAATCAGTGAGAATTTTTGTTTTAATTACTAAGAAATCCAACCATGGTTGTTTCATTCCTCCTTTTGGTTGTCTGCTGCTCTGTTCACTGCTGAGCACTTTTCATTTGTGTGAAATAGAAAATGGAGTCATACCTGTAGAAGGTTAATTTTGGTATCTTCTACTTTTTTCTTCTATGTGGGGGTGATCAGGTTTTGATAATAAATTTAAGAATTATTGGATACAATTAATTTAAACTTTATATGAGAAGTACTACACAGCTAAAATCTTGCTTTTTCAATCAAGTGCAAACCATACCATGCCATCATTTGTGGATCAAGAACAAGTGCATCACATCACATGAAACAACTAGTCAGCTCACACAGTTTAAACCAAATCAGTATTGAAATGCTTGGTAGAGTTACTAATGGCTCAGGGTTAGCTTATGATCACAGATTCAGGATCAATATCCAGTTAATACAACAGATAAACCCCAGTATGAGGAATCTAGGAAATGTTAATAAACACCTGAGTATTTCTAAACACATTTCTAGCACAGTTGTGGCTACTTTTCCACCCCAAAGTCTCACCATCAGATGCAAATCTTCATGCTTCTTAGACCATCCATCTCTCTCAAAACTTATAGTAACTACTAGTAATAAAGAACTGTGAAATATCTAGGTTCTTGCTTACCAGCCAAACAAATTATCTAAGTTTTACAATTTATCCACTTAGCTGTCACTGAAATGCAACAGAACACCTCAAATTTAAGACATTGATCTTACAGACTCCAACAAGCCCCTGTAGGATAGCCTAACTCTACCACAAGGAGTAGTTCTGTTTTGGCATGGACACACAGAGAATAATGAGAATAAAGCAAACTTATCCACATTTGCTAGATTGGTATTCCATGGCTTAAAAGTTGATATACTGAAAGGTATTCAACAGTTTGACGTACCTTGACTTTATTTTAATGACAGTTCAATTTTTAGTCTTTTCATTGCAACAGTGATTCAGCAGCTGTTTGCTACAAGCCTTTAAAAGTATTTAAAAGTATCTATAATTACACCATGAGGTTTTATTTTTATTTTTCAAAAAGTCACATGAATATTTGATTAGTCAGTTCACAAATTTTAATTAATATACACACAAAGTTTGATTCATAATGAGGGAATCTAAGAAAAACCCAGCTCCATGCACAGCTTGGGAGCTGGTATTTTCAAACTCTTCAGAGGCACAAAAAGACATATCAGAAGTTCCAAGCCTTGACTTTACAATATTTCCAAGCACTCAACCTTAGAAAGCCTTACAAATAGAAAGTACAAGCTCTCCACATCCTCAATACCTGCTTCTGGCTCTTGCAAAGGAGATATTCAAATGCTGTGAAGATTGGCGTGCAGAATTTTTGGTTAATTGAAGAGATATGCCATGGCCCCTATACCATGCACCTGTCTGCATTCTAAAATTAGAATGAGGCTTTTTTTCCAATTTCTGTTAATTATAATGGGGCTTTAAAAAATTTAATTTCTACACAGCAGTTCTACTGCATTCACCATCACCTAGAACATTACAGAAAACATTGTACCTTCTTCTACATCAGGCTATCCATCCAGCAGAATTACCTTTTCAGGTTTAGAGAAATATGTGCAATATACTCTTTCCAGCCTTAGTTCACCTTTGTTTGGAGCTGGAACAAATCTATGTGGGAACTGCCAACTGGAAAAATACTGGTGGGGCAACAAATTTGCCGAGGGCTGGATTACACCATAGAACCATAAAACCCCCAGGAGCATGTTTCAGCCACTCTTTCTGGAATGATTTGTCCTTGTCTACTGTAGCAAGTCATATTAAATATAGAGCTAGTTCGATGGCAACCTTTACTGACACTCACCAGCAGCAGCAAGTGACATTTTAAGGTAGATCCTTATAGGTAACTCTTTTAAGGTAGATGATTGTGGGGAAAATCCTAATCTTGGTCTCTCTCTCTGTAATGCCAGTGGCTCCAGTGGACAGCACTTGAAAGATAGTTAGAATTGAATTGCCTTTTTTGGGAAAATAATTGCATTTCAGAATATTAAATGGCAACATAGATTGACACTTGAGAGGCAGCATTTTAACTTTGAAAGGAAATTTACAGCCAGTGGAAATCACTACTGCCTGCCAGTAATTTGCAGAGAAACTGGCCATTTCCACAGTATTATGTATTCAGCTGCCATTAGATTCGGGGGATGTTTGCCTTTTGGGGCTTTTGCAGTCCATACTGTTATGAAAACTCGTGCTGTAGTGGATTGAAGCTTGACTCATTGAACTGAAACACGAACTTCCCTGGAACAGAATATCCATGAGTATACCAATCCATCTTAGACAGCTTATGAATGGTTGTCATGGCACAATAAAATTGCTTTGAATGAAAACCAATTAACTTCCAAACTCTCCAGCCAAAACTAACCATGAAATCCACATAACAGTAGAGCCAACAAATAGAACCTACTGGGAAAGAGCTTAGGCTACCACAGCAAGCCATGCCACGTATTTTTCCTCTCTACAAGCCTCATGGATCCATGAAAAAGAAACAAAATGTGATTAATTCCCGTCTGCAGTCCATCAGTCTCTAGGTACTGGACTGACTATCTGTGCCTGTTGGTTGCTAGCACAGGCTGGAACAGAAGTCCGGATTATCTTAGCTGTAACAAAAGAAAAAGAAAAATCCCACTTGAGGAAGGAAAGCTACAGTCTCTGCTATCTCTGCTCATCCTCCCCTGGCCCTGCCAGCTTAGTCAAGAAAAGTTCAGTACTAAAAGATTATGAAACACAGAGGAATAATTTTGCATTCAAAGAAAAATATGCAATGAATATACCAACAAATAGTTCAAGACTATCTAAGAGCCCAGGAGTATTGCTGCTAAAATGTTCCTCCAGAGGGGAGCATGTGGCATTCTGCTGTTTTGAAATGAGTTATACATAGTACAAAGACCCCCATGGTATTGGTCTGGAAGTTAAGGAAGAAACTCACCTTTCCAGATCTTTGTGCTGTAGGAAATATTTAGTGAGCATATTTACATTTACTGTTCTGCTGCTAGAGAGAGTGATATATCTCCTGGAAGAAGGCACTGTCAGTTTCTTTGGTAAAAAGACACAGGGCAGGAATTTTCTTCAAGTACTGCAGATGGCACAGTGACCCCCATGGACCTACCAATCCTCCCAGTTATAGTGTTATCCAAAATAGGCTTCTCTAGGGATGATGGAGTGAGTATTTTTACAGATCCAGCACAAACCATGCCTTCTGAGCTCTGATACCAGCAAAGGGAACTGGAAAGACGAGTCTTGCTCTAGAGAGAGTAAGAACCAGAGAACAATGAAAAATTACAAGCAATACACAAATATATAAATCTGTATTTAGTCATTTATGGAATGAGATGATAATGGAAAAGTTACCTTTTACTGTACTCTGGTCATGCTTTTTGATCAGACTCTTTTTTTAGAAGTCCTGTCAGACCATTTCAGAAGTAGACACATCATGAAGAACAGCTCTGGCTCTTACCAACCCCCATGAACTCTGCCTGTGTAATTCAGTGGTGTTAGAAAGATCCAAAGGCTGCTGATATCTTTATACCCCCCCACACACAACAGTCAGGAGTGTTTTCTTTTAAGGAAAGCAAAAAGTGCTCAGGTGAACACGCTCAAGCCAGGAAAGAGAAAGTGAAACATTTTAAGCCTCAGTTACTTTCCAAGTGACCATTGCTTATTCCTGGGCACTTTGAGTCATCCCAAACCAATAGTTTCAAATGGAGTCATTTTCAGATGCTGGGCAACAGGTTAACAAGGCACATATGAAGAGCAGCTATGGCAGTTCTTCAGAAACAGCCTTACTTAAAAAAAAAATTCTATATTTTTTCACTCTTTCTTTTTTCATTCTTTCTTTACACTTTACTGTGTGTGCTAACGACCTTTGTACTGTGGGCATCAGTAATTGCAAAGCAAATGTCATGCAATCCTATTCTACAGCTGTGTTTCCTCCATGAATCTCAAAGCACTGTAGAAAGATAGTATTGCTATCCCTATTTAAAGTGGATGGTTCCTACTTCACAGATGTAGTTACCACACCACAGGTTCCCCTCAGACAGCAGAAATGCTTCCTCAGTGCAGCTCTAAGCATGAAGAGAATCATCCCAGCGATGCATTTGGACCAAGTGAGATGAATACATGGCTTGAAGCATTTTATTTCAAAGTCTGTATCTCTAGAGGACAACTGAAGATCAGAGAAGATCTTTCTCACAGACACACAAGTGCAAACACCTGTATGTTCTTTGGGCTTTATTATATATAATGGCTTTTTTTCCATTCTGTTTAACCAGCACATCTTCCCTACAACTGGAAATTGTTAGAAAACAGCAGGAAAGTGGGGTTGGGAGGGAAGCAGGGGAAAAGGAGACTATTTACCTGCTGCTTTAAATATTTTCCAGATTTGAGGTTTCAGGGTGGGGGGAGAAAGAGGAGAGGTCTGTTTTTCTAAAAAACATACAAATTCAAAAGTCAAAATCCTTACCTTTTTGAATGCCAAAATTCAGTGGCATTAAGTCAAAACAGATGTTTTATTTCAGTCTTGCATTTTTAAAATATTGTCACATCATAACAAAAATTTCTGTTTAATAAGTGTTATAAATAACTTAATTTTCCTTTTTCTGGAGTTTTTTTGAAGGGGATGTCCCAAGGGAGGTCTTAGCAGGAAAAAAAGAAGGGGCATTCTGATCTCCTCTACTCTCCATCTTGACTTTAATCTGCAATGAAAACAGCTCATCTCATAATCTTTATTATGCTCTGCTCAGAAAAAGATGACCCAAGAAGGTGCTAGAATATTCCCTCTTGGAAAATAGATGATGACAGAATGTATTATGGGCAATGCAGACAGTACCTTTTATCACTTACAATTTATGGAGAAACTATAGGATATAGTAGGATAAAGTAGGATATAAAACTGAAAAAGGGGAGAGTACATTTTTCATTTTGCAAGGCAGAAATATGTATTTCTTACAAATGTATAGGTCTGGGTTGACTTTCTTTTTACTATTTTTCCTGATACAGTTGTCATAATGTTTAACAAAATTTTTATGATCAACACTTGACATTTTATATCTTAGTTGCAATTTTTTGAAAGATGGTATTATAATCACTTGAAAGAATAATAGAGCAGACTATGCAAACATACATATGCAAAGGTACATGTCTCTGTATTTTCATTTTTAATCAATTTAATACAGCATGCTGTAATATAAAAGGTGGAAAAGAATTCTAAAGGCAGATTTTCTTAACTGTGTCTATATTGAAAATGATGCTTTGTGAATGATATAGTTGCCATATTTACATAGAAATGCAAAATCTTCTTTAAATTTGAAACTAAGCATCTGGCTTCTGCAATCCAATTCATTTGAAAGGATTCCTGCACCACCACAGTGATATTTATGCAAATATGCCCTCTGAGATGAGCCTGAAAGACTGGGGAGCAGTTAAAGGGATTTTTTGTACAATGGATAAGAATAATCTGAGAGGAAGAAAAATGCAGTTTTAAACTACAGAGTTAATGGTGTGGATCCTGTGCACACAGAGGGAGCAGGGAGGCAGAGAGGGAATAGGTGTCTCATGATTCAAGCTAAGATATACTACAAATACTAGAATACTAGATTCAAGCTAAGAATTGCTGGTGAAAGGCAGAAATAGCTCTTGTGTCTGTTTTTGCCTTTTACAAAGTAAGTCTAAATAGCACAGGAGAGCCTGGGGTCAGATTTTTAAAACACAAAGGATGTAGATAAGTCAATTTGGGTGCAGAGAGGTAAAGTGTGTTATCTGTCATCCAACTCCCTTTGAGAATCGTGAGGTGAGCAACCCATTTTAACTTTAGAAATTGACCCTTGCCTCCATGTGCAGAATAATATAAAGGAGTAGCATTTCCATTAACATGTTCTTCCATAACCCTTCAAGCATGTCTCATGGAAGAGAGCAGAGTGCAGGAGGGGCACCACAGTACAGCAGGACGTCACTTCACTCTTAAATCTGCACTCTCAGCTGTCCCTTTATTATACAATGCAAGAAAATACCTCCATTATGTCGGGTTCCTGCATAGCTGGGCTGAGCCTGTGATTTCATGGCAAGAGGAAAGCCTGCAGTTTTCTGAAAGAGTGATTTTTGATCCCTGTGTCTGGACCTCAGTCCCACGCTGTCTGCAGGGCTGGGTCAACCTCATATTCACCCATGAATTACCAAGAATCAAATTTCAGCTCCTGGTGGGGTTCACTTACGCATGACAGCGTTTCCTGGGGGTGATGAGGTGGCTCTGGAAGTGGCTGAGCTGTAAAACCCAACTCCTCCAAGGAGCCAGCACATGCTCTTTGGTCCTGGATAAACTGGGATGTGTCACCCATGGTGGGGAGGGAGACACAGTTCCCTGTGACCAGGTCAGCTCCAACCCAGGCTGTCAGTGTGGAGACTCACTACAGAACAGTGTTATGCTTACAATTAAATGTTTTAGCATCACTGTCCCTGTGGTGACTCTTGTTCAGCTTGCTGCCTGTGGGGCAAATAAATCCCATTTTACATTGGCAGCATGAATTAATGTGGGCAAGGTAGCTTTTGGTCTGAGACACAGCAAAGTGCTTCTGTGCTCGGAGAAAGGGCAAAGCACAATAGCAGCTCTGGCCCAAAAAGCTCTCTCATGTTTCTATTGGGATATTTTCTGTTCTCATGCAATTTTCAGAGTAATCAAAACCAAACTATTCCAAGCAGCAGCTAAATGAAGTTAAAGAAGAAGTTAATTTAAAGTACATGGAAAGATACACTCTTGAGAGAGTTTTCACTGTAAACAGATGAGAAGAGTGAGACAGTGAGACGAAGGAGACCACATACCTCTTTCAGCAGGGAGCTGGGGGGAGTGGTACAGCTTTCCTAAGCAGAGATGGAATGTCACTCGTTTCCCTAAACCCATGTGTCACAGTCCCCTATGCCACCCTTCAGTGGCTCAGGAGTGAGTCTTTCAACTCGCATTTCAGTTTGCAATTTTTCAACCTAGTTTTTATTGTTTGGGTCAGACTTCCTCCTCCTTAAATGTGTGCTAAGATAGGTATTTCTGATTCATTAAACACAATATGTTCATATGTGCACTGTGTGCTTCAGGACTGAAGCCATATTTCAGTGTTTACTAATATTTACAGAACACTATTTACACATCTCTTGACAATCACAAAATTGTTGTTACTCAGAATGTTCCTTTTTCCCTCAGAGTCATCATTCTGAGTTCTTTTGTTTCTTTCTCCCTGGCTTGTTTGCATTCCCTTTACTTTCCAAACCCATCCTATTTCCTCTCAGGTGATTTACAAAGAAAGTCAGTGACCTTCCACTGTTCAACTCTTGTATAAACTGTCTTGACAGAACTGTGGGCTTTAAGGAAGGGGGAGGTGGAGGAGTCTGGCTCCCTGGCTGAGGGTGCAGCTTCCCAGAGCTTCAGTTTGGGCCATACATTGTTTGCAGAGCTAAATTACATCCTCACACACCATTAGCTGCCCAAAAATTGAGCTGGCTGAATCACTACATTCTTGTTAATTTCTTTGTTTTGACATTAGCCTCTATTTTACTGTAAGTGGGTGATTGAAATATTTCTCGTATCATTTCATCATTACTCAGAGCTGAACAAGTG
This sequence comes from Luscinia megarhynchos, assembly GCA_034336665.1. Classification (NCBI taxonomy): domain Eukaryota; kingdom Metazoa; phylum Chordata; class Aves; order Passeriformes; family Muscicapidae; genus Luscinia; species Luscinia megarhynchos. Next base: position 88,244,632 of record CM067565.1, on the reverse strand, counting down.
CGGCCAATGACTAATGGCACATTCGTTGTGGGTCATGGATACCTGGTGATCTGCATGGGTGCACCGATTTCCCAACATTCACATTTCCCACTACATTCAGAAAACATTGTACAGAATGGGACCTTTCTAATATACATTTTTAAAAAACCCTTCTCTGATGTTTATAAGCATGTTTGCTTGCAGTGTGTTTTCAGTAATCATGTCTATTATTCCTGTGCTAATCCGGAGCTGTGTCTTGGCATCTGCATGCAGACATCACAGATACATATATATATATATTTGAGATTTAAAGCTGCTCAGGACTGGACTAACTCTGTTGCTTCTTGCTTCCTGGCATTATATTAGCAAGGAAATTTATTGGCACAAATAGTCATTAATTAAAACAAGTCAGAAGTGGCTCTAATAGAAGTCTATATTAAATTGGTGTAATGAAAAATCTCAGTAGAAGCGCAGCTCCCTGAGGTACAGAGATCTGATCAAGGAATGTGCTGGAACACTTGCATCCAGTAAACACACACTCCACTTCATATGTGTGTATGACACTGAATAATTGAACAGAATTGAAATTTTGTAGTGCCACTCCCCATCCTAAAATTCCTTGTGCTCCTGTACAACATTCTCCCTAGTGGGCTTTCCATCAGTTCCTCCAAAACATCCCACAAGGTAGAGAGATGCTGCTGTCTCCATTGCTGGGGTTGTCCAGAGATGAACTGATTAATTGTAGCCCCAACAAAGAAGCTTCTCCCCATCCCTGCTGGGTGCACAGACTCAGCCGCAGTCTGTTCCACATCTGGTTGCCTGCTCCAGCTTTTGGCACTGAGTCTGCATGGATATTTGCAGTCTGTCGAGGGTGTGATGAACATGTCAATATGATGGTCAAGCATGTCAGTTTTCATTTAATGTAGCATTGCCAAAGTGTGTTTTTTATTTAAAGTAAGGCTGTTTTGAAACTCTCTCTCATTCTTCTGTGATGTCTCATGGATTATTGAAACTCATTTTGGGAAGGCTGAAGTGGCCTTGAGAGCTTAACCTCCATTTTTCACGGGCTGCTCAGGGAATTTGCCACTCTTCCCCGTGCTGAATGCAACAATAGCCAGATAGAATGGCTTTTGATGTTAAACTTTGCACATGCAAAAAAATTCCAGCAATGTTCACATTTTGCAGTATTTATATGTAAGTGCAGAACAGGCTTTCTTCCTGCTGGAAGGGGTTGCATCTGAAGAGCATAAGAGCTGTCCCACAACAAGGGAGTATGCTTCAAGTGAAGACAGTAAACAACAAGGAAGGAAAAATGTACAAATTAGGACACTCAGAAAAGTTAATTCTTATTTTTCTTCAAAGTGGATTGGTTAAACTAAATTAAAGTCTCACATAGACGCTTTTTCTCTTCCAAAGGGATTAAGTAGTGGCAGTCACAGAAGTGTGTTTAACAGTATTCACAGAACAGTTTAATTCAATTTAATTAATCAGTTTCAGAATTCACTCTTTAATTAAATCCAAGCTCATTTTTAAAATATATGATCTGTTGACAAGCCCTAAATGAATAGCCCTCCTAACAAGGTTTTTTTTGCTAACTTGAGAATGGGAAAAATTATTCTAGAACACTGGTGTTGCTTAAGGGGAAGGAGCATTACAAAAAGCTAATATTAGAGAGTGCTTGGCTTTGCTTTAAATTGCAAGCCTTTTTGTGACTTTTACTTTATGTTTTCAATTCCTGCCTCAGGTTTCTAAGGAAAAATTCGAGATGCAATTAAATGATAAGAATGTCTCAGTTTGGTAAGGAATCATTCAGTTTCAGTAGATCTGTAATGACTTTAAACTTATCAAAAACAAGACCTTAGAGAAATGTATTTCAACCAGAGCCTGCTCCTCTCAAGGTTCCATCTCAGGTACCAAGAATGGGCAGAAAGTATTACATTCATTTTTACACAAAGAAACGCCATTATTTTGGTTCAGTGAGCTGAAAACTCAGTGAGATCCAAGTTCTGTTGGATGACTACAGCTTCTAGGAAAAAGCAAAACTGGTAAAACAGAGTGACTAATGACTAGTTCATTTATGGTACAGTATGGTATTTATGCTTAACCTGTGGTATTTGCAGGATGCATAAACACATTTATGCATAGGACCTTCCAAACTTGTTAAAAGGCAGATGTTGAATTCAAATCTTCACTTTCTTGAATTGCTGTTTATTATCTGAGAAACTTTGGGCAGCTAAAATATGATTCCCCAAGGGGTTATTAGACATTATCTTCACCCAATGCGGCACTTTAGCACCAACCTTAGGAGCTCTGCTGCACCTTTAAGCCAGAGGGCTCTCCAGCACCTTGGTTATGACATCCCATGTGAAAGCTGCTGGATGAGGAACAGGAAAGTAAAGAAATTCCAATGCTCTAAGAGTTAAAAGCACAGCTGCAGAATTCCAGTAACAACATCCTGGAAACATCAGCTCCCATAAGAACAGGTTGACCACAAAAGTCTGTCAAACTTAAACACAGCAAATGGATTACTGCTACTTTTTAAAAAAAGCCCTGTCTAGTGACAACACATTTATGAAGCAGTTATGGCAAGTATCAAGTGGATTTCCTCTCTGCAAGGAGAGAAGGATAGCAGCAGACACTGTTCTCCACAGGTCTTGTTCAGCCTTTTCTTTCAAGTCAGGAAGAGGGAAGGTGTGCATCAGCAGCCATCACCTTTCACATTTAAACAAGCTTTGGTCCACAATCACCCTGAACACCATCCAGCCAGTTTTCCAGCTGGTTTACCAACATAGTGGCACTGTAACTATGTCACATTCAACACCCAAGCATGAGCTAAGACACTGAAGGAGGTGGAACTGCCTCTTCAGCCAAACTTTACACGACACCTGATCCGGCTAATAACAAAACATAAATGGGTAGATCAGAGCCCAATTTACTTTTAAGCAGCAGACCACCAAACTCCCCCATCTCAGACAATGCTGTAGCACTTGCAGCCTAATTCCTTTTTATCCTCCACGACTATTAATTAGGTTGGTTGTTCTCAGCAGGAGGTGGCTTGTGTGCCAGTGCAGAGATGTGCAGGAGAGAACTTGGTCTGCCTCGGTAGGATGAGGGGAGATGGGAAGAGAGGAGAGATGGGAAACTGCCTCTTTCTGGGTGGTATTGATTTCAGCATCTCACCTTGCTGATTCTTCCATGGCACCTTGACAAAAATCAGATCCATCCACATTCTGTCTGGCATTAAGTACTTCAAAAACACATACATATGCCAAGACCAGCCTGAGAAAAACTGTGTGTGGTCTGAAGAATACTTGTATTTTTCCTACTTTTGAGATAGGAATCTTATCTCAATGCTTATCTCTTATTTTTAATGATTACAGCATCAAAAGGCCATGATGTTAACAGAGCACAGAATGTGGCATTTAGAGAGCAGAATTATGCAGCAGTTGAGACGAGGTCTGTAAGCAGAAGAAATAAATTTTATTAGTCTTGCTGCTGTTACAGGAAGAAACAAATAAACTCTGGCCTTGTGTGCACTGAACATCTTCTAAACATCTTTTGTTTACCTTTCCTTCTCTACAAACCATGTCCTTCTTACATCTTACGTAATAGAGGTCGGTAAAACAAACAATAGGCAAAAATCAGAGGAAGAAGTAGGTTCCATCAAAAATAAAACATACATATACATATACGTATACATATACATAAATATAGATATATAGGTGACAGATAGATAGATATAGATATAGATATAGATAGATATAGATATAGATATAGATATAGATATATAGAATTTTTCAAGTGTTAAGATGTTAAGTGAGAACCTGGATTCAAGCATGGTGTGTTTACTCCACCTTAGGTCTTAACATCTGAAATATGGCCCAGTCCATAATTTTGACTTGTCACTTTGATTTTTGTGAAAACTAAGTAGCCCAAAAGCTGCTTGCCAGACCTTCTGTTTGTGCCAGACATGTAGAAAGCACATCCTTTTCTGCTAGTTCTATTTTTCCCCAACACATCTTATGCTACTGTTTAAATCATGGTAAAGATCTATTCTCCAAAGCATTGTAAATGTAGAAAATCAGAATTGCAATCACAAATGTTAGATATTTAGATTCTTGATTTGGAGCCGTCTGTAAGCAAGAATGATTTATCAAATTCTGTTTCTGAAATACATGCAAGCAGAGATGTAAAAGGAAAGAAACTATTTCAAGATACTAAAATTAATGGGTGATGGAATCTCACATTAGTTCTTTCCACTTTGGCTAAAACCTTTGCTTCTGCTAATACTAAGGAAACTTGAAGGATGCAGCAAAATAATAGAAGGAAATTCTTGCCTTGCAATTGTTTGTTTAAAATCCAGTTCAGCCATAATCTTTGTTAGGTGAAGAAGGCACAACTTTACTCTTGAAAGAGCAGCTGACGGTACTAAATACAAACACAGTGATCACTGGACTGTAATTTAGAGCTTGATCTGAAACTTTCCACAAGCAAAACCACAGCAGGTGAATCAGAGTTTCCGTGGGTCTGCCAGCATTGCCACCCCTGTTCAGGCAGGGAAATGTCTAAACTTGACAGGGGGCCAGAGCCTCACCCCTCGCTGGCACTGGGGACACTGACAAGGAAAAGATGCTCACCAGCATGGCTGGTGACCCAGATCCTGGTCCCTCTGCTCACAGGTGGTCAGGCTTTGGGAGACCATTGAATGAAAGATGGGGCCATCAGAAATTCGTCCAGACTTTCTGGAGATAAGATTGAGGGCTGACTCAGGGAGAAACATGCACCTACGTACTCTTGCAGCACCAGGGATTTTCCCTGAAAACTCCCATTCAAAAATTCACATGGAGCTCCACCAATTTACGGGTAAGGAATCAAGAAAGACAAGTGTCATCACACAGAATCAGAAACGAGATCTGCCTACTGGACTTTCTGTCTTCCATTTACACTTCAGTTTTTACTCAGTCAAGCTGCTATAGATGTCAAAGAAAAATTTGCCTGTGAATCATCTGGTGCTGCTCTGAAGAACTTTGCAAACCAAACTGTGATTTCTCACTGAAATAATTGTAGTCTGAGGTTTATGGGGTTGTCCTGCTAATGGCCATTGCCACAAATGGAGCCTCTGTGATATGTATCCATCAGCCTCAGTAGACTTCTTCCCCAGATTTGTAATTGTCTAAAGTCAGCTTCCTTCCATATGTACTATAGAGCTTTACATTACTAAATAGCCATTAGTGATGAATGCTGAAAGTTCTAAACACTTTTTTATTAATGATGATGTTCTTTTATATCTTTGTCTGCAGAGGAAAATTACTAGATCTCTCTTTTGGTGCCTGATTCTGCTCTTGTTTACAGTAGTGTTAATTTTTAGCAGCTCTATTTACTTTGTTTATCTATATTAGTATTTTAGTGCTCACAGCAGAAATTGGAAGCCTTTTTTTGACAGCTGGTGAGCCAAATTGTACTTTGTTACATGACTATGCATCAAAAATGAACCCTTGCATTAATTCATTGCATTTCAGAATTCTTTTTCACAATTTTCATTAGTGATCCCAAAGTCTTATTTCCCTTTGCATGAAATAACAAATCTCATTTTGACCAACTTGAAAGAGCCTTTCCTTGAGAAGATAAAGTATCAGAGCCCTTGTACACATTTTCAAGCTAATAAAACTGCACTGTGGCACTATGCTTGATATTTCTGAAGCTGAGTGAAAGAGCTGAATGTGGCTCCAAATATTTTCCAGATGCTTTTGAGGCTGTTTCATTACAAATTCAAATTTTGTGTTGTGGAGGATTGACACAAATAGATATCTGGGTAAAAGGTTTTGCATGTGTTGCTTGACCTGGCTTTTTGACAAGGTACTAACTATTTTTTCCACAAACAGATAGAAACACTCAGAGTAGAACTCTGTGCAAACCCCTGCTGTGAAGAAGGTGAGTGCTCTGGATTTAGATTTAATCACATTCTGGTGCATGCTCACTCATGTAGCAATTTGTCTTTTTGCATTAGGAATAAAATATACAGCTTGTCAGTTTAAAACATGCATTTTCCCTTCTGCTTCTGTTACTCTTTCACTGGCAGGCCGAGAAGCCCATATTCTGAAATGAATTCTAAGAGTTAGGCTATGTTTTCGTTTGGCAGATCAGATTTCAAGGCTTTTCTCCTAAACATGTGAGATCTGAGATTAGCTAAGCCTCATTCTCTTAAAAATGGGGCTACAAAGGGGACATAAGAAAAACAGAAGTAGTCTTCCAGAAGAAAGGGGCCAAGTACCCAGAGAAGGCATGGTATCTATTGAAAAGAGTTTTCATGCTATCACACATTCAGAGCCTATTTCTAGTTGCAGAAATTATTGGCAATGAGATGTGTTTTTGTTGTCAGAACCAAAATGTCTTTCACCTTCCTTTTACTGTGAGGTATTTCTGACTGTCTTCTGCCCAAGAGAAGTCAAGTGGTCAGAAGGATCACTTGCTGCTGATGTAGGGTTTGGCAGTGCCCAGATCCTTGGTATTCACAGCAAGTTTCATGGCTACTCCTCCTATGGAAGGGATGAGAGGACCAAACAACAGCATAGCACGGGGGAAACATTCCAGCCTGTCTTTCCCCAGCTTCTGAGGGGATGTGCTTCATCCTCAGCCTACTCACTGACCCTTCATTGGGCACGAAAAGGCTGAAAGTTTGTGAAGCTTAATTTGGAGAAATATCACAGACACAGAAGAGATGAGGTGGAGAAGACTACCCTCTAAGTAATTCATTCACTCAGTCTCCTTATAACACCCAGCATCTCCATTACACAATGCAATCTCTCACCCTGCAGTTCTTCAGTCCTGTTCTTTTGGGCTGTGTCCCATCAGTACTACATGCTCCTGCTCCAGCAATTTGGAGTCGCCTTCCCCCACAGCCTATTGAACAGCTCCAGCCTGTTAAACAACTTAGAAAAACTAACACCACTTCTAGCTGCACTGAAAACTCTAAATCAAACATCTGCCAGAGCATGGGGTTACTTCCCATTTTTGTCAGCATTCAGCCTTCTGGTCATATTCTCAGCTGCTCGAGCCTTCTCCCCTCAAGTCTGCTTTTCATTTCCTGCCACTCAAATCCAGTCTCTAGCCCCCTTTCTGAGAAGGAATAAGAGAAAACAAAACTATCAGAATATCCTTTCACAAATTTACAAAGAATAAACTTATCTACCAAATGTTAAACACCAAAACTACCCACATCTAAACCATGCTTTTACTTGCACACTGAACAGCATAGTATAATATCTCAGAAAATATCAGAAAGAAGGGAATCTTTTGCAACATCTGCATTTCCAGCTGTATACTCTTTCCTTTTTCATCCCTGCATGGAAATTAGTACATAAAATTATTTTTTATATATATTTTTATTAAAATAATTTAAAAGATACATAAGTTTGCCTATATAAAATAATGTGATTCTTCTTTGATCTACAACCATATCCATACTTAAGCAGACAAAAAAAAGGAGAAAATTTCCTAACAGCCACAGGGAAATGAAAAAAAAGGATTGCCTATTAAATAGCACCAGCATTGGTGAAAACAGGTTCCAGTGGCCTGATGTTCACCTGGCTGGACCACTTGATCAAACATATTTGCTTGGGGCTGAAATGCAACATGCATGGGGCAGCTTTCACAAAGGAAATGGCAACTGGAAAGAAGCAAGGCATTAGTCAGTGCTGAGTTTCCCTCAAAAACCCATAAGCCCATGCAAATTACTACTAAAAACAAGAGAGAAGTCTCCTGTGGCAACAAGGTGCTCTTAGTAACAGACACCCAAATAATGCAACAATACTCATTGCAAGAGTGTCTCAAAATAGCGGATGGGTACCACTGTGGCTATGAGGAAGGCAAGGCTTCTAGGGGAAGACAAACCATTTTACTAGACTACTTGGTGTACTTGGAAGAAGTGAACAAGCTTTGAGGAACAAAAACTCTTCTTCAAGGCACAATCTGAAGCCATTTTCATTCAGCCTTTCTTACCCCAGCCACTCCTCATTCCTCAGGACAGTCTCCCAGCTGGGCTATTGTCACACCTGTGTCCTCAGGCTGCTGGAACTGTGGCCTTGTTGTGGCAGTGAGCAGCCTGGAAGCTGCACCAGGAGAGGAGAGCCCACGGAGCAGGAGATGGGCAGTGCTGGAATGACAAGGGGCTCCCTGGCTCAGGAACCCACAGGAAAGCCACGTCCTGTGGCTCTCCCCTGCTGTTACCTTCAGGACTTTCTCTAGGGCTCCTGGGGGACAGATGTGCACAGCGGTCCAGCTCAGTGGGGAGTTTCCTTTGTGCCTCCCGTTCCCAGCCCTTCAAAGCAGAGGCAGAGAGAGCACTACCCTCCTCCTGGCTCCCAGGGAAACCCACCCCGACACTGTCCTAGCCCTAAGGGGCTGGCCCATCCTCACCACACCATAATTCAGCTTCTACTCCTTCAGGGCCCTGCAGGCAGCACTTCAAGTCCTCGTCGCAGTCTGAAGTGAGGAATTTCTCTGTACAGCTGCAGGGGAACCCTGCATGGCAGGAAAGCCAGGTGGGCTGTGCTGGCTCGAGCCGCTCCAGAGCCGTGGAGAGGAAACGCGCTTCCTTAAGAATAAAACCCCCTTCCCTTCCAGCAGTGGAAGAGCTCCTGTCACTGCAGCAATGCACACGCCTTGTTTTTCAGGAGAGGAGAGGAGTGTGTGAGGATGGCTGTGGGTGACAGACAGCCCAGGGCAGGTGCCACAGTGCCAGAAGGACGCAGCCCCACTCCCAGCCCGGCTCCCAGGGATGGGCGCAGCTCCCGGGAACAAAGCTGCTGCTTTCCCAGCGTGCTGGGGAAGAAGCCGCTCTGCCGAGCTCCCACACCACTGCCTGTGGGAGATTTTCTCACTGGGGAGCTGGCAGCTGCTTCCAGCAGCCCATGCACGGCTCTGCCTATGCCTTTGACAATCCTCATCTTCTCTTAGTACCTCCTTGGCTGAAATGCCGGGCTCGTGTTGCAACTACCTCCCAAAGCCTTTCAGGTGCTCTTTTCCTGCCTGCTGAATCTGTGAAGTGAAGCCTGTCCCAGCCTGCACACAACCCCGTGCTTCCCATCCTGAGGTCTGACCTTACAGATAAGTTACATAATGCATAATGTTATCAGAAACCCATACAGCTTGTAATTTTCCCAAGATCCCAGTTCCTGGCACACAGCAAAGTTTTGGCTTTCTGTTTTATTAAGTATAGTTCTAGCCCTTGTGGAAGTAGGATCATTGCAAAAGACGTGCTGTCAGTCCAGAAAATAAAGAGCAACCAAAACCAGAATCCACAGTTATTATTATAAAAAATACATGGTGTCAGATGGTCTCAAGATTTCTAAAGGCTTGGGGTTGCAGTAAAAAAACAAAACAACCTGCCTCCCATTCCTTGAGTCTGGAGAGAGATGTATCTGCACTGCCAAAGCACAGCAATAGAGATTTCATTCTCATCCTGTTATCATCCATCATCACTCTGCCAGGCACAGACACACACAATTTCAAGCAGTCTGGGCCACATCCTTATTTAGAAAATAGTCTCAGCTTCCCTGTACTTTTGCTTGGTGCCTGCTCATGCCATGCAGCACATTAACATAACAGCTGACAGAATTAATCAGCAGCAATAAAAGCATTTGCATGACTTGACCTGTATAATCTATTTGAGAACATCTCTCTTTTGCCTGTTCTTTCACTCACCCTCTGTGTTTCTGTCTACTGCACTTATTCCTATCCATATTCTGCAGATCAATTTAAATGTGCTGCAGCACTTGGGTGATTACTAAGCTGCACAGCAGAAGTTACTTTTGGTAGTGGCTACCCAAGGCAGGTCAAAGATTGCTGCAAAACTGATTTTAGGCAGCCTTTTTTTTTGTTTTTCTTTCACTTAATGAAGACCTGTATTGGAAAAATGTCACCAAAAATGTCCTCCCCTCAAAAATCCAACTAAGTTTAAAAAAAATTATTAAGAAGCAAAGCAAAAAAAACCCAAAAACCCCAAAACAACAACAACAAAAAAAAACCCCAAATCAAAACCTTCACCTAAATTTCCATACAAAACAAACAATTAAAAAATAAAGAAGTGAAGGAAAAACTACTTCTTGGAAATGAGCACAAGATTTATTATGCACAATGGGAGATATCACTCTTACGTCCAGGTGTGTTATCATTGTTAATAAAGTATATTTAATACAATCAGAGGACACAAAAGGGAAATGTTCAGACTAAGGCAATGAAATTTTTACAGATCTGTGGGCCTTCCTTACAAGAAGAAATGAAAATGCCTGATTTTATTACATTTGCAATGAAGTAAATGATCAGGACACGAGTAATTCTGTAAAGAACCATTCAGGAAGAAGTAAGGCAACAGTTGCTCTTTCAGCTATAATGAAGTAGAATAGATGGCTTTCTGCCTGGACTGGTGGTAGGGACTAGCAAGTCAAGCAACAGGAAATTCCTTCTCATGAAGCTACAGATATGCATTTTACCCTGGGAATACTGGTTCATGTTACTTCCTGAGGGCTTACCCCAGGAGACTTGTATTGGTGGGATCATCTGAGGGGAGGTCCTGCCTGGCATCTCAGCTGACAAGCTGTGAGAGCAGACCTCCAGCACTGGTCTGGCTCTTCCTGTCACCTGGTGCAGGTGACATCCAGGATGTGCCAGGAGAATCTGATACTGTGACTGACATGGAAAAGGATTCCTTTCTGCCCCTACCTTCTCATGCACATGGTGTGACTATCTAACCTTTCTCAAGAAAGTTAAAGTACAGGCAGATGAATTTCTCTGCGCTACTTCTAAATTTGGAAGCCTGCAAACACACATGCAATCAAGGCACGGGCCAAGAAACCTGGGCTGCTGCCAGGGTAGTGCTGCATATTTGAGGGGGTTCCTTGATTAGGCAATTACATAACTGCTCCCCTGAAATAGCCTAATGATTATAAGATACATTCTCCACCTGAGTCAGAAATGTATTTCCCTTCCTTCTCTCCACGTTGTTGCATTGAGAGACCGCACTTGCAAAATTTTTGCCTATGAAAGTGTTGCAGGTGAAGATGAATAAATCAAACCCTACCTTATCAAATACACTCCCTCTTTGTTTTGCCTGTATACTATCCATTTCCAGCTGCCAGTTTTTCCAACTGTGTTTTATTGACCAATTTTCTCAGTAGATTTTATTTCATACTTGGTGCCATGCCTGTGTTTCTGCCCAGATTGTGTGGGGCAGTGCAGAGTTGCTGTTTGCTCGCTCTAGGAGATGATTAAGTTTCTAAAGAAGATGAGCATGATTAGGTCATATTCTAGAAACAAGCTCAGTCCTTTGAAAAGTGTACATCTTAACACTGGTAAATCTTCACTGCTAGTGTGTTGTAAAGAGCAAATCTGAAAACAGAAGTTCTTGGGTTTTCTCTTTCCTGAGTGCAAAAAAAAAGAAAGGACTTTTGGAACAGATAAACAAATTTGGAATGGATGGGAAATGGTTTGGTTTACTTTTGGTTTTTCCTGTGTATCATCTCCTGGCAGTCCTTAATGGCAACCCTCCTGTGAGACTAAAGTTATTAATCCTAATCAGATTTGCTAGAAATATTAGCTTTTTGGATAGGCACTGATGTCTCATGTAGTGATTGAACCAAACCATTCACCAGTTGAAGAGTTTCTGCAGGTATTTTAATTCACTTTAAATTTCCCAAGTGGCTTCTACAGGCAGTCACACAGTGGCCAGTAACAGTGCTTTTGGTCTGTCATATTTTCTTTCCTGAGTTATCTGAGACTAACAAAAAACTGAAGGGGTCTTGAACAAACATATTCAGAGAGCATCACTTGCTTCACTTCAATGTGGGAAGTGCTGGGAGTCTTAACCATTTACTTCTAGTGTATGGAAGAGGATAAGCCAGTTTTTCATAGGGTGGAAGGCAGAATACAGCCAGCAAGCCATGATCATGAAAGGGAAAAGAATTTAGTAAAATTCTGCATAGCTTAGCACAGAGTAGAAAGAAGCCTTTACATTTTAAAAATCAAGTGTAAGAAAAAAGAAGGTTTATTATAAAACTATGCATAAGAAATTAATCTTACAACATACTCTAAAACCTTGAAAAGCGGAGCAAAAAAAATTAGGGCCAGCAGAGATAAGAATAGTGAGATCTTTAGTAGGACTAAGAGGATATGGTAAAGGACTAAGTTGCATATATTGGAACAAATGGTCGTATCAGTGCATATGTTGAAACAAATAGGTCAGCTTTGAGAAAATGGCCAAGTTTTTGACAGTAATGAACAAGGGAGCATGTCTCATATTAGTGGGAAAATTTGGGCCATTTCTGTTCAAAAATTTTATAAGAACTGGCTGAGAACTTTTTTGAACTCCCTTCTTGAGACACTTTTGGTTCTGGGTCTTTGTTTTTCTTCAGCAGCTGTTGGAATGTAGGGGAAAACCTGGGAGGAAAGATGAAAATCTTTTAGGATTGTGCCAATATTTAAAATAGGCAGGTAAGGTGAAAGTTATTACATGGGCGCTTGTCTCTCAATCTTAAAGAACACATCCATATATCTCTCACCAGGCTTAAGAGAGTGTATCTGTATTGCACAGTGCAGCTCTTGGCTGAGATAACATCTTAGTTTCAGGAACAATATAGCTGTATCAGTGCAGCCTCTGCCCTATTTTAATTAGCCTGGGCATACCACTGTGCTGATGCAGCTGAACTGTTCCCAGTTCTGGAGCTGGTTCAGTTGGATTTATGTCAGGTATTGTAGCATATTTTGGTATTGCACCATAAAGACAGAAAGGATAGAATCCATATGTCTGGCCATGCAGTATAGTGCTCAGGGAAGGAGTCATACTTGCACCAGTGGAGAAAACTTCTAGTTAGAACAACAGGCAACAACACAATATAAGTCTCACTATCCTTCCAGCAAGGTCATTTGTAATTGTCTTCAGCAACTGTGCACTTGCAGTAATACAAACAATGATATATGAGCATTCATTTGAAATATGGTCCAGATGTTGCCACTATATCATGTACTACTTTGCACAAGATTTCTTGGTGAAGATGAAGTCAACAAGGCAGTGCCAGCCCTAATGATTTATGCACACAGAACAAAAAGGGGGAAAAAAAGTTGAGAGAAAACTCGTGATTAGAAAGGCAAAGAAAAATAAGGGAGACAAGAAATCACCACATAATCTGGTATGTTGAAGAATGGTCTGTTGAAGAATAGAGGATGGGATCTCTCATCTGTGTATCATTTTGTTTTTCTTTTCTGTAGCTGAGTCTCTGCTGGGTCTCTGGGAGTCTTGTGGTATTTCTTCCACAGTAACTGCCATGGAAGCTATTACCCTAATTGCATGGATAATTTGTGCAACCCACAGGCTAGTACTTGGACTTGGCTTTCCTCACTGCCAACTTTTCTTTTTCCCCAACAGATTTTCTTCCTTGCTTAATGCCACACTCCTCATCTATTTCTTTTCCTCCCTGCTGTGAAAGTATGTTTCCTTTCTGCTCTCTCTAAAGCTCCTCTTGCCTGAGAAGATCTAGGCTCCTACAGAGCCATCCACAGGCTGCTCATAAAAGGGAAAACAGCATCTGCAGCTTCTGCTGGCTTCCTGGGGCAGTATCCTCCCAAGTTACCCCAGCAAAGCCCTGCTAGCTGAGAAGCATCACTGGTTATTCCTGTAGAAGTGGATATATGGCTTCCACTCCTCAAAGGCAGCACTTCCTGCTCCAGGGTATCCATGTGATGCCTGGTAGATCAGCTCACCGTGTTGGGGTTCAGGCTTTGGCATCACTGGGGCTGCTCTGTCTGTGTTGTGCTCAGGTGTCAGCTGGCACAGGGGAACACCCAGGCTCTGCATGTGAATGGTCCCTTCATTTCAAAGGAGATCAGTGCCCTAACTTGAATTAGTTTAATTGCTTTTGTCAGAAAATGACAAGCAGATAAAATTCATGGGAGCCCAAACTACAGGTATGCCCACCTGGGCACAACAACTGATCCTCCCTCCAAAACAGAACAGAGATTACAGACTCCCATCATCTCCTCAATATTCAAGAACTTGCACCCCTAGTTACAAAACATACCTGCAACATCCCAGAATGTGCACATAAAATCTTAAGAACAAAGCAGTAGGAAGAAAGAATGAGAAAGAAAAAAATAATATTGTCTATATCCTCCTGTAATGGAAGGGGGAGAGAGAGGTAAAGTAGTAAAGGAAGCCCAAGACTATTTCATGGTGGCAGCAAGTCTTGCTTTCCCAAGCTAACACCCAATCTGCTTTACCACAAGATTAAGGAAGAAAGAAATACAATCTGCATGATTAGTTCCAGAATTTGCAGAGAAATGCTTAGCTCTGCTCTCACAGAAATGCTTTTGTGTTTTTGAGTATGCTTTTTAAAGTCTGGCAGCCCCCCATCCCTACACATACGTGTCGTATTAGAAACTCGTATTGTCTTTTACCTTCCCTCATCACGTCAGCAGTATCAACTTCTGGAATTAATTTGATGTCCTCTTTTTCCATTCATATTGTAATAAACCAATCTTTCTCAGCTATTTTTGTAATACTTTGTGTGTAGCATTTCTAACTCTTGCCATTTGAAAGTTTTGTGTTTTGTTTGTTTGTGGGTTTTTTGTTTATTTGTTTTGGTGGTTTTTTTTGTTGTTGTTGTTTTTTAATTCTGATTTCTAGAGTCCTATAGGTTTCATTTGAAAATTAATTTGCCCTCAGGATTACAGAGAAAAGTGGAAGCAAAATTGAAAACTTCCAACAATCCAAAGCAAACGGAAAGAATTGCACAACTGATATTTTTCTATCTTGTGATTTTTAGACCTGCCTAATGATTTTTGGACTTCTGAATGCATAGGGCTGCTGCCTGAGCTTCAGTCTCTGTTGACCTGAGGGGACATGCTCTTCACATAGTGAAATTCTGGCACTTCCTAGGGAAGGAATCTTTTCTCCAGAGATGGCTCCGCCTGTAGTTCAGAATGCTGCCCATGTAAAGAAAGGAACAAATGCTGGGCAACAGAAAATCCAGCTGAAGGAAGAGAGGTGTTCTCTTTCCCCCCAGTAATTGTAGTTAGATTTTTATTTATCAATTTTCTGCCTGTGATTTTTGTTCCCTCAACCATTACCTCCCTGCCTTTGCACTGCAAAAGGCTTACACAGAGCAGACATGAGTTTTCACTTATTACACAGGGATAGTCCATTTCTGCAATTTAGATTTTAACCTCACTGGATCAAAAAGGAATTCACTCCTGATTTAAATCTTTACAAAGTAGGAACGAAATGGGTTTATGACAGCCTATGTTTCTCCTTACTGTGGTTTTTTTTTACATGTAAGGTCCATTTACAGCTCTGTAGACAGAGCCCAGGGTCTGTCAGCACAAACTGCTGGTTTATCTGTTCTGGGGACACCCCTGCACTGCCAAGTCTCAGCTCTAAGCCAGTTCCCAACACACACTGTACTATGCAGCCCAGTACACATGCACAGTTGAAGTAAAATAAGTCTTTTCGTGCATTCTCTGCACGTATTTTGTATCTCTGTTTCATACAGCTCTGGTAGAAGTTATTCCAAAAATGAAGGTGCTAAAAATAGTAAGACTTCAGAACTGAAATAGCAACCACATACTACAGCTTTTTTTCCCACGAGGTATATGTCCTTCTTATCAAGAAATGTTAATGAGACTCTGTATACACCCATATTGCAAACAACACAGTATCACACTTCTTTTTTATAATATTTTTTTAATAATCATTGAAAAACATGGCCCAACACTACCCTAGTTCTTGCATTTAGAACAAAAAAGAGTCTTTTCTCTCTTCTTTACTTTCATAAATTAAATACACAATATGCCCCTTTTGGAAAGTGCACACCACATTTCCAAAATTTAGTCATAATGAGAACCAGAAGGCCATAGTCTGGCTGCTCTGGAACTTGTGTGCACTGCAGAGAGGAGAAATAAGGTCCATTTCCTCTGTTTGTGTGTCTCTTGTGGATGAAATGATGTCTCTGCAAAATGGTGAGGTCGAGAGGCTGCAGGATCCATGTCCTGAGATTCAGCCCTGCAAGCCTGGGACTGTGCAGGCTGTGTGCTCATGCTCCAGTTCTGATGGACATCAGGCCTGGGGGGGAGAAAAAACATGGAAAAAACCACTCACTTTTGTATGAGCAAAATCAGATTCTAAAATTTCTGGAT
The DNA here is from genome assembly GCA_034336665.1 of Luscinia megarhynchos. Classification (NCBI taxonomy): domain Eukaryota; kingdom Metazoa; phylum Chordata; class Aves; order Passeriformes; family Muscicapidae; genus Luscinia; species Luscinia megarhynchos. The sequence goes on along the minus strand of CM067565.1, from coordinate 88,228,471 downwards.
TGGAGGAGTAGGAAGTGTCTCTCTCACCTCACATGTATATGTGTGTCAGAATCCTCAGGAGCACATTTTGGCACCAGAGCCAAGTGCTCCAGAGGCAATGGAGACAGTGCTGGCAGAGATGTGGGACAGCCTCACCACAGCTGAGCAGTGAGTGGGCTGCCAGGGAAGCTCAGGAGAGCCCTGGCACTGAGGAGAGTCATGGCACTGTGGGTTCCTCACCAACCTCCCAGCTCCCCAGGTGCCCAGGGACTCCTGAAAGCCAGCAGCACTTCCACAGGCAGCTACAGGAATGTGGATCTCTCCTGCAGCACAACTCACCCATGAAACAGCAAGGAAGTGGCCATTATGTGCACAGAAAACTGGAAAGGAATATAGCACACTCTTAGCTAATATACCTAAAAGTCTGCTGAAGGCATTGGAGGCAGCCAAATACTTTTCTCCATCTGTAAATACATATGATTTCCCTCTGCCTGTGCACAACTGCTGGATAAGTACAGCCACACACTGTACCAAGATGTTCTTTCCAAACAGCAATCAAATTTGCCTTGTTTATATTCATATGCTTTTCTGGATTTTTCTGAAAAAATCCGTCTAAAAAGCTTCTTTTCAAAACTGCTCTTCTTGAAAGAAAAATGTAGAAATTAATGAAGGGACAGTGTGGGGGCTTGTAACCAAAGAATTGCAGAGAATAAGGGGTAGGCTGAGACAAAAGTGTCCCAGGTAGGGATTGATGGGCCAGTAGCCAGGTGCCAGGCTGGCATTACTATAAAAGATACCAGGAGCTGGTGCTTGGGTGTCTCTCCAGGGTGTCTCACTTGGGGTCTGCCTGTGCAGAAATCCACCTCCTGCACCTGCAGTGAACTGACAGCACGGCTGCATGGAAAGGAAGAGTGGCTGAGCCAGAAATAAACGCTGCTGCCTCCCAGGGACACCCACAGCCCTTCTAGGCTGCAAGTAAAGAACATGACTGACAAGGGAAGAATCTCATGGTGAAGGAAGGATTTGTTGCCTCCTCTGTGTAACAAATGGAAAACTATAAGAAGCAGAGACACTAAATTATGTCTGCAATTTGCTTGGAGACATGGAAAGTCAAAGGTAATGTGCAGTTGACAAGCAGAGCACAGGAAAAAGAAAACACTCTGTTGTGCTAAACACATTACACAGCTCTCTGAGGGTTTGCAGGGAGAGAACACTGAAAACTCCAAAGTATGCCAGCATGAAGTGAGCAGGACTGAAGTTTATTTTTTAGGAAGTTCTTCAAATTCAAACGTTAGACTTTACAAAATAATAAAGGGACAATTAAAAGACCACAAAAAGAAAGAAATAATTCCAAGATTTTTATCCATTTAATCAGAAAACAGAAATTAATGGTGTGACTGATTCATCCAGATGTAAACTCCAGATCACATTGTTTAAATAATAGCTGTGGTTACTCTGCTAGCATAGAAATAGCTCTTACAAAATATTTTCTTCATAGATAAATAGAGCAATCCATACATTCACAGTCTATGAGGGAAATGAGAATTACACTGGAAGTACAAATAAACACGTAACTTTGGTTTGGCACTATGTGCTGCTGAAATAGTCAGGTTTGTGAGCACCAGAGGTGGATCCAGATTCTGGTAATTTTTAATGCTACTTGAAGCTAAATGGCAAGGCAGATCTGATGGTGCTGTTCCCATCTATTTGCCTATTTGGAGCACAAGAGATCTATTGTTCAGCCACACTTCCTGCAGTGGTTTAGGACTAAAGCTCAGGTTGCTGTCAGGGTGGCTGTTTCAGGGAATCCATTGACATGATTAAGGCATTACAATGGCAAAAGAGGAAAAGAGATTTTTATCTACCCATTATCTCCCCAGCTTTTCTGCCAATGTTTTGTGTATGCCAGGAAACATTATATGTTTCTCTCTTTATAACTTTTTAATCACAGATATACCTGCCTTAAGGTGAGCATAAGGATAACATCTATATTTAGGAGGAGTTGGAATTCATTATATTTAAAAAGAAAACTTTGGCAATGGGAGCTTTAGGAAAATGTTAAATAGTTAAGATATGGCCAAGCAAATAGTTGTTTTTACATCTAGGCAGAAGACTGTGAAAAATGCTTATGGAGATTTCATATTTGTAGCCTGGCTACAAAGGGAGGATATGGACAGCAATGGAGAATTTATAGAGCACCAATTATCCAACACTAACTCTCTGCCCAGACACCCCTAATGCATAATGGATATGACATACCTTATTCCACTTCTTAAAGTAAAAGTGATAGCTTTCCTATGAATACATAAATCCAAGTCTTTTCCCTCCATGACAGTGTGATGGGGTGAGGAGGGAAGAGGCAGTTTGCAGAGAAATGCCTGTTTCTAAGCTGTTACCACACCCTGTGTCCTAGATGAAAGCAAGGGGTCGCAGTAGGTCCTGAGGAGGGTTCAGTATGATGCAGTGAAGAGACAGGACTAATGTGACTGTGGGTAATGTGAACTGGTGGGAGCACAGAACTCTAGGATGAAAGGGGGTATTTTTAACAGAGAGTAGTAAAACTTCAAAACTCCTTGACTCAATGCAGAATTCACCCAGCAATAGTTTTCAGTGATCATTTGTGTCTTCTTCATTCAAATCCTGTTCTAATTCAACCCTATTTAAAAAAATTGTGCCCCTAAAACAAAACTCTATGTGGTTCAAAAATACATCTTATAGTTCTTGGTGAGGAATAAATTCCTCTTTTGAAAGAAGACAGAAAACCTGACTTGACAGGCAACACAGAAAGAAGAGCATTCTTCCTCCCAAAACAATAACACCCAAAGGAGTGCAGGGATTCCTGTGAATATTAATATAAACAAACAGGTACTGGAAATTTATACCTGGTATTTATTAGGAAGGATTCCAGGAAGGATTCCAGGAAGGAAGGATTCCAGGAAGGAAGGATTCCAGGAAGGGTTCCAGGAAGGATTCCAGGAAGGATTCCAGGAAGGAAGGAAGGAAGGAAGGAAGGAAGGAAGGAAGGAAAATAAATTTTAAACTTCCATGGTGTCATTTTAATCCTATAATGCTTATCCTACCAACTACAGGTAGAAATGTAATGATAAATTGAAGTTTGTAAGTTTGAAGAGAGTGAATAAATATGTTCTACCAAGACATTTATTCAAACAATGAAAGGGCATAGGCTGAGTCACAGTGGCTTTTCAGTAGAAGTAAACACCTAAAGAAATAAATTAAACTAAAACAGATTAGGAGGTGTTGTTAAAATCTTTCTCTGATATTTTTTTCTCATGTTCACAGCACTCAGTGCCTGAAATGTGAAACTCCAATTGTATTTACTAAGACTCATATTTAGACCAACTTGACAATCGATGGCCATCCCAGCATTGTCCTGGAAGACTGAGAAAAAGGAAAAAAAGTAATCTCTTTTAGAAAATAATAGGGAACTATTAGTCATTTCATACAAAAGGATATAATTATATAAATTTAATTAAATTCCATTTCTTTGCAATCATCGGCATTAACACTTACACAACATTGAAGTTTTGTTATTAACTTCAAAGAAATAAGGATATTATCCTTAATTATATTTTTCAGGGGCAATTTTCTGGCCTAATGCAGAATCTTCTGAAGGTAACAACAAAAGACTCTTGTTGATGTCAGTGGATTTAGTGGGAGTCGATGGTAATTTAACAGTGCATAAAGGAGCTACAGAAAATGCAGAAGGATATTTTCCAAATCTTCTATATCTATTTTTAAATTCTGTATAATATATTGGTTATTGAGACATATATCAGTAAGTGTGAGTTTAAAAGAGTGTTTTAAATTCGAGCTTCTGGAGCAAGTGAAGTTTTGCCTTCCATTTTTATTGGAAGCCTAGTCTTTTATAAAGCAGCGAAGCAGAGAAAATAATGAAGTATTTGATAAAACCGTAATGCTAAGACAAGTTTTTTTCATTATTCATGTGTGCTAGACAAAGTCCTTGCTTTTTTTAATTTAGTTTAGTGCAGAATACGCTTATCTCAAACAATTACTGATAAACAATATTAAGTCACATTCCATTAAATGCTCACCTGATAGTTTTAATTGGTTCAAGAGAGGCTGAAAAACACATTCATGTGGTGGAGGGTGTGGCACCAGATTTGGTGCCTTTACTTTTCTTCCTCTTACTATGCAAATTTGTTCTCTTCAAAGAGGTGATGAAAAGAGACGTGCATTTATTCCAAATAAGATCCAGACTCAAGGGCTACAGTCCTGTAGCCAGCCAGTAGTCCTTTGTCACACCAGATGTCCCTGACCTCCCTGGGAGTCCCTCAGGCAAGGCCATGGATGGTGTCCATATCAATCACAGCCAATTCTTCCTCATAAGGCAATGTTGTAGGGTGCAACTGATAAATAACAGGTGGTCAGTGCAAAGGAATGTAGGCACATAACAAAGGCTGTACAGGGTTAAAACATTGGGATTTTGCTTGCAGCTGTCCACAATAAATATGCATAAGTTCATTTTTTGCTTAGTTATGGATTCATCCACCTGTTTTCCTAAGAGTGCCAGACATTTTGAACTCTAATTATTACCAGGTCATATCCAAAGTCCATTTCAGTTTACACAAAAGAAGTTATCAGTGATCTCAGGGAGCAGGGATCAAGCCATATGGAACAGTTTCACTGCCATATTTATATTACAGATTCTCATTTTTGACCTTACATTTGGTCTTTCTGTTTAAAGACTTAAAAATTCTGTGCTGTTCTTATTTCCAGGTAGTTTTTGAAAATAAATCCGTGCTCCTGATAATTTATTCCGGCAGATATTGTTGCAGGACCACAAAGTCAGTGGAGGGTTCAGGGCTGTGGCACCAGCTCAATTCAGCATCCAGACCTTCCCAAATCAACTTTAAGGCTCTCTCCAGAGCTGGTTCAGCTGCAGCACATTGCCCACAAAGCAGATGAAGTGCTGCTGCCACAGAAATGAGCACACTTCATTCTCCAGACCACCTCTCGCTCCCCAGTAACACTCCTGGTGCTTCTTGCTTCCTACCTGCTCTCTTTGACTATCATCTTACCAGTTTATGTCTGAAAATTTCATCTCTATTGCTTTGGTTCCCATGTAAGGCCATAGTGTATCCTGCAGCCATAGTTCATCAGGAAATTCACAGGTGGAATCACAGCCCTCAGAAATATAACCTTATCAGGGAAAATACCTGTAATCTGTGAATACTCCAGAAAATGTCACATCATGATTTAGCAAACAAAAAAAAAAATTAACTATAAAACAGCAACAGCAAAGGAGTACCAGAGAATTCTCATGGGCAGAACTGAACAGCTCTGTAGATATCACAAGCTATCAAGCATTACCAGTTTCCAGTTAGTTTTGGGATCCATTTCATAAATCTAGAATTGCATCACATAATATACTATTATTTAATAGTACATTTAATTCTGTAAGCCATTAAATTGTGCAACCTGGCCTTCTCTATTCTCCATTTTCCTTCTTAGTGAAACGAACAGTGAAGCAAGTTCTTGAACATGGCTATTCTGAATCGTTATACCTTACTTTATAACAAAACCTCTAGTTAATCAACATCAGACACATCTTTTTTTTATTACATTGTTTATTAGATCGAAGATGTTGGCTAGTCCTGAAACTGAGGCAGTAGAAGTGTGGTTTGCATGTTCACTGACACCTCTCTGCACAATTAGTTCTGGTGTGAGTCACTTGGGATGGAGATGTTTGTCAGGCAGGTTTTGGGAGGTTCATGGACATGATTAAGTGACGCTGTCTCAAGAGGCTAGTGCACACAAAATAAAAAGAAACCAGTCTTTCAGTCTTGGCAAGTAAATAGAGGGAGAGACTAGTCTAGACTGGCCTAGACTGTTTTCTTATGCAAGAAAATAAATAACTAAATACATCTTTAGTTGCTATTTAAATTTCTTCATTACTACTTTATACTTACATTAGCAGACTAAGCTACAATATCATGAGTAGTTTTCCTTTCTTCAATATTTCAATTTACATTAGCTATTAGTTAGAACTACTTATGTGACCTGTCAGTAACAGTCAGGCTTGGAAATAGGAAAAAAACCTCCAAACCAATCAGGAAGTTTATTTCCACACATCAATTTGCTTTTTAAAGGCTGGAACACAAAGTTTGAAATATCTGCTCTTAAAAACACACCGGTGAGCCAAGATGTATTTCCTTGCTGCTGACCATTTTCATGCAGGCCGGCCATGACTGTTTGAAGAAGAAGAGATGGAATCCCCCCACTGGATCTGGATGTGGAGTGGGGCTGCTTGCTGAGGGTGCTCCAGGAGAGGCTGGGGGTCCAGGCTGGTGATCCCTGCTCTCTCTTTCTAAGTGCTCTGCAACCAAGTCTTAAATCAGATCTACTGTCTTGATAGAGGTATTTTTTAAATTAGAAAGTATGCTAATTTCAGCAGTGTTAGCTTCTGAAAGTTGCTGCAGTTCTGTGGACTTCTAATTATTTACACACTTTTTTTGAGACATCAGTGTTTTAGAAAAGACTATATACCCTAGTTATAGAGATTTTTATTGGAATATATTGCATTAAAAGACCATGTATGTAATATAATATTAAATATTAAAACACAAGGCTCAATGCATTGTATATGTATCATATAATTATCCTTGCTATAAACTATTAACGCTGTAATATTGATTACTAAATTAAAAGTATTTTCCAATGTCTTGAAAATAAGACATCTAATTACAAGACAGTCTCATGTAACAGTTAAAAGAATTTTCATATCCCCAGGTGTAATGAAAGCTCAAAAATCTAAGCTGAATGCAAACTGAACAGAACAAAAGGGAATAAAAGCACACATATTTGTGAAAGACTTCTGCAAGCTGATTTCTTTCTTGAGTAGAAGCCTGGTAATAGTTGATGAGACACCTGATTAAAAATAGTAAGAACTGCTAGCAAGCAAAAACTCAAATAAATCTCTGCACAAGTATGGAAGCTTTTACTGAACCCTGGGCTCAAGTGCCTTTTAGATTTTTCTGCTATGGCTGAGAAATTTTAAGAGCCATATTTTGCTTTTAAACTAATACTCAAAAATAAAAATACAACAGGACTTCAGAATAGAATCTCCAGGGAGTTTTCATTGGAGTTTGCTGCAGCAAGTCAGACTGTACTTGCTACTGCTGAGAATTAAAAAGGTAATTAGCAAAAACCAGGCAGAGATGCCTAACTGGATGAACTGGATTGGATCTGTACAGCTCATATGCAATCCAAAAAGACTGCCAAGACAAGATGAAGACAGACTTAAGGCTTTGCTTTGTATTTTCCTTGGATATACAAATACAGGCACACAAGATTAAAGCTACATTTTTAATAAAGTCCTACAGCTATAATACCTGATGCAAAATTGCACTCGACTTTAGGAGTCTGGCCCACATAATAAACTTTATGGATGAGAAGTTAGTAATTGATTTGGCTCTGTATTGAAGACAAAGCCTTATTTCTCAGAAGCATCAGCATAAGCTGTAAAGGGACTTGTAGTTTATGGGAAAAACATGCATTGTAGAAGCATACTGATTTTACCATAAGTGATCTGCTTCAGGAAGAAAGTTCTGCAAAGAAATATCCCCTCAACTCAACATATGAAGCATTTCTTCCTAGTAAACCTGAACTTTTTTAGCTGGGATTATTCCATGCAATAAATATGGAAAGAATCACCCTTAAAAGTTTACTGGTCTTATTAAGCACCACTAATAATTTATTTTAAAATCTAACACATATATGCAAAGAAGGAGAGCTTAACTTAACAAACAAATTCTGAATTTTGCAACAAATTATTTTCCTTGCAGATGAGCATCCAGAATAATTTCAGTGTAAGTGAGTATCAATAAAAAAGACTTCAAGGGTACTAAGCAAGAATTTATCCTTGTTTTTCATAATATTTCAAAAGTAATGATCTTAAGAACCTGGAATAGAATATATTACATAGTACAAACACTAGAAAAACGAGTTCTGCTTTATCTAGTTAATGGTAGTAACGTTTCTGCAAATGTAGACACCAGCATTTTAATGATACCTATCTTTGATATGTATCAATAAATTATATTTACATTATAAATTTTATAATTTAAGATTTCTTTTAACAGTATCTTCAAAGAGCTTTAGATAGATTGAATAAAATGGTGTAAATCTAGTTCAACTGAAAATCTTGACTGTTTTAGTACTGTTGCTATTTCTGTGTGTCCTGAGATATTATGAAAATATTTTAATATTCAGAATATGAAGAAGTAAATCATTAAGTATAATTTTTCTAGCAGATGAATTCACTGTTCACTGGTGTTGATACTTCATTGTTTTGTATCTGGTGTAGTCATTTAGAGATGTGCATAGTCAGTGCAAAACATTACAAAATTAGAATCAGATTTTTCCAAATCCCTTTATGAAGGTGCTCAAAATGTAAGGCAGGAAACTGGAAAGTCACTTTCAGTGTCTTGTGAATCTCCTTTGGATACTGGGCTAGATTCTAATTTTATTCAACTAAATTCTTTAGAACTGATCCTTTTTATTGTTAATTCACAGTCAAGGATGAGATATATGGACCCAAACTCAAGAGTTCAGCCATGTACATCATGGTTCTTTGAACAAAATGTAACCAGTGGTAAACAGAGGCAGACTCTCAATTATTCTCCATGGGGGTTTTTTTAGGCATTTGCTGGAATTCTTACAAGAGTCTGCTCTGTGTACTTTGCTGGAAAGAATACGCACAAAAATATTTCCAAACTAAATGCAGCTGGTTCTAATCCTCTGATAATTCAATCTACATGTATCCCTAGCTTTAACATGAACCAAGCCATCTGTAAAATGTTAGTTACATTAGAAGACACAAATCTAGCTTTTGACCAGATCCGAGCCAATCAATAAGTCTTTCTTTCTTTGATCTTTGCATTTTCTGGAATAACGGCAAGAAACCAAACCAAAGTCACCACAAAATCAATCCAAGCCTTAATGCACTCTTAAAACTAGTAGGAACAGTTTTTGATGAGGGGCTTCACTGCTGGTAGAGTTTCTCTCCCTGAGATATGCATTCCAGTGGTGATTCAAATTTTTCTGCTGAAATCAGAGGATAAACTGTACTTGCAATCTTATAGTAAGCAGTAGGAATCCTAAAAAGGTAATTTTATTTTAAAATATATATATATGGCCCTCCTTGGCTTATTTCAGATGAAATCCGGACCAAATTTGTTTAAATAGCCTGTAAAGACAATACAGGAACTAAATGCAGGAAGAATGCTGAAAAAAAAATGAATCACAGCCAATTCCAAGTACACCAAAAGAATTTTGTTCATATTGTATATTCACATTACATTCCATAAGCACATTCATGTGCTTATTCCATACTCTCACACTTCAGCTATAATGGGTTCCAGTGACATTTACAGATAACTGTTTGTATTTTAAAAGCCCAGGGTTGTTTTATTAAAAGGCAAGGAATTTGCATGAGAAATGACATTCTTTTGTGGAAGTGGCTTTATGTATCAGTAGTTTTCCTCCATTTGTGAGACACATATTATTAAGCAGGATTTTCACTACCCCACAATTATATGAGAGAGATGGTGGAGTAGGAATGAGCAGCCACTGCTGCTGGAGTAGGGCAGTGTTTTGATTTCTCTGGGTGCAATTCTCCGTGCAAGGGAGGGATGAGCAGAGTATGAAACTGGTGTCTGCCTTCCCACTGCTCTCTGGACCTTGAGGGAAGACAGCAACACTCAAAATGCTCTCAAGTCTTTTTTTGGCTACATACAAAGATGATTCAAATGCAGCTCTTCACTTTCTGCTGAAAACAGTGTATTTTCAGCAAAATTCCTCCTATGTACATAAGGCACAGAAATCAAGAAAAAGATTACTAACTTGATTCCATGTCTGTTAAAGAGAGGCTCGTCTATTCCTCCAGTTGTCAGGCATAATTAATAAGTTTTCCTCCATATTTTTCCCCCTCTCTGTTCCTGTGGTCCTCTATTTTTCTTACCATCTTATTAATGCTTATTAGCTTTACAATGAAGATTTTGCAGTCCTCAAAATCAATCCCTTTTTTTACTGATGTGGAACCAGCTAGAATAATTTAATAGCTCTTCAATTCACCTGCCATCACAATCAAACTTCTACTGCTTCATTTACCTCGAACCCTTATAATCTATGTAGTGGTATTTTCATTTGAACTATTAACTAAGGTCTACTGCTGCCCGATGCTTTCTGCCTTTTCCACTTTTCTGGCATCTTCACAGTCTCCTCTTGAACCAGAGGACTGGATGTTCACCCCTTTCTTCCATGTTGGTAAAAGATTTGGGAGGACTCCATTGTTTCATCTGCTCTCATGATCAGTGCAGGTAACCAGCACTCCCTGCTCTGAAGGATGCTGACATAGGTAGGGAGGGACATGACAAAAAGAACATTCAGTTCAAATATCCTGGGCTTCAGAACATAACCTGAAGTACAAAACACAGTAGCAATCAAACTGAAATAAGAAAAATAAGAGAGATGAGTCAATTCCACCTTTCCTATGCTGCCACCTGTCCTCTTCCAGCAAGATTCTGGTTTGACAGACTTTGTAGAAAGAACACTTAGAATAGATTTTGATCTTCATAAATTGTAACAGCTGGAACTGCTCACAATGGTTTTCCACATTAAAAAAATGCTGGTGACATCTCTAAAATCTTAGATTTGGCAGAGGAAAATAGTATGTATAGCCAATATGTCTGGTGCATCTTTTATTCGAAACTAAAATGATATTCTGTGTCATGCATACTTCAAAGCATGCAGAGATACAGAATGAGAGAGGAAACCTTTACAAGGCTTACACAGAAACAGACAGAACTGGATCTTTGAGGTCACTATGAAGCTATTAGAAATTTTACTGTTCTAATTTGAAACAAAGAACTTTCCAAATACCACAGATGTGAAGTGAGACTGGAACAGGCAGTCAGCCTGGTAGGGCTGTCTGAGCCAAAGAGCTTCTTATATCTCACAGTAGAAGGGAAGATTGTGAAAGGATTGTCAGAGAGGAAAAAAAATTTAGAAACATTTAGAAATGTATCCTGAAGAGGAGTAAGTTGCCTGTTCTGAAATGTGGTAGAGGAGTGTAAGAGCATGAAACACCATTCATAATGTTACAGGGATGGTTAACTTGAGACTTTTATGCCAAATTTGACTCTGCTTTCCTCAGCTATGAAGTCCTAAAGGAAACTTGCCCTTCATGGTTCAAGGTTTTTTCTTTAAAACACTTTATATCTCTGAAAACATGGAGCTGCAGAACCCAATGCCAATGCTTGAATTTACCTGTGGAAATCCTACCTCCACTGGTTACTGTTCAAAGGATGAATTTATGAGCACCTGGATATTAAATGAAACTTTTGTCTTCAATGCCTGTCTCACAAATTCAACAATACTAGTTTTTGAATGGCATTTTACTTCCTCTTTTGAGAAGCACTGCCTTTGCCTGTGACAGCATTTATGGACCACATGATGCTCAGGAAGCAATTTTCTCATATCTGATCTCCAGCCTAAAACATTCTCTGTATGCAGAGTAAACCCTGGAAGTTGTGGCCCTGACATATTAAGGATTTTGTCAGACAACCATGTTTTTGAAGGACAAATGTCCTAACCCACCAATATTATATTTTAAACAAAACAAAAAGACCAAGTCACTCTGGGCATTCACCTTTTCCTCCAGCACCATTTCCTAAGCATTATAAACCACATAAAAAGACAAAGGATACTTCAGTGCCAGTCCAGAGAGACCTGAGCCAAGAAATACCTTTCCAGGAGGAAGATCACAGACATTGAGATCACATGCCTGAAAGAAGGTAGAATTTTTGACTTTCTTGTGTTTTCAGGACCAACTTGAAGAGATATTAGCCAAGAAATGATTTAAAGCCTACCCACCCAAGTGAAGAGGGCAAACCCCAGATTTGGATACACAGTCAGTGTTGCTGCCATCTGCTGTTTTCATGTGGAATGGAAAAATATAAATTACTTTTTTCCCCCCACCACATTTTTTCAATTTTTAAATGCAGTCAGGTAAGGATGATTAGAGGGAGAGCTTTCTTTTTCAGAATTCTTGATTTAAAAATGCAAATTTATTAATTTGGCCTAAGAAATTTTCCTTTAATTTAGTTTTACTGCCTATTTCGGGGCTGGATTTGGAGTTTTTTGTTCTGGTTGTGTTGGGTTTGTGAGTTTTTTTTTGTTTGTTTGTTTTTTGGGTTTTTTACATGAATTCCCATTTGAGATAAAGGAAAAGGTTGTCCACTTCTAAAGAAAAGCAAATAAAACAGATTAATAGGGGAAATAATGTATTCATTTGGGTGTATTATATACTTTCTTTGAGTAAATTTTAATTGGATGACTTGCATAAATGGAATGTAAATTTGTCTATAGCACAGCATGGTTTTGGTGCTTTAAAAGCCAAAGTTCAACTGCTGATGTCATTAATTAGGAACTATAATTAGTAAATGTAGGGTAGGTAAAGGAAATGAAAACAAATGTGCTTCATTAACAATTCTTCAGGCACAGGTAAATATGAGTTCATTCACTGCAACTGTGCTCTGCATGCCTGAGACAGCCTTATTAGGAATAAAGTAATAATCTCCTGCCTTTGATTACAGAATAGCTAACTCCCCTGGTTACATTTGTTAGGGATCCATGAACAGGAATCAAAGTGCAAGGCAGGTTTGAAGTTTCCTCATTTGCCCCTATTCCACTATGAGCCTGAATGACCTTGGAGGTCTTCTCAAAGCAGGAGATATTAACATGAATGGTTTTGATGACCATTAGGAAACCAAGATTAGAATTTTATTTTCTTGATTAATTGTGATGATACTAGTAATATTTATTCACAAAGACACAATCAGTTGCTGCATCAGATTTTTCAAGTGATACATCATTTCTGTATGACCCGATCTGAATGCTGTGTCCCTGAGCCTGCAGAAGCTCCTTCCTAGAGCTACATCTTCTCCTGGGGCAGTGAAGTAAATGTCTGATAGAAAAACAGCAATGACTAAAAACTCAGCTGTACATTGCTGGCATGCAGAGAGCGGCTTTGCCCTTAAAAGTGTCTATAGATAGCTATTATTGCAAAATTAATATTTTTTGGCAATAGAGTTTCTTTCCATTTTATTTCAGTTTAGCCCATGCTGACCTGTTGGTCTTCACTCTCCAGCCTATATCTTACACTAACACCCTTGTAGGTGCTCTCATCCTACAGAACAGAGGATGATCATTGTGCTGCTCACTGAATTAGGATGCAACATTATTCATTCTAAAGGAAAGCATCACACACCTGCCCTGCTGGTTAATAACCAGGCAACAGAATGGTTGTCACAGCTTGAAAAGGTAGAAATGGAAATGGGAAAGAATCCTGAGCTCCCAGAGGGGACAAGGCCAAACATGAGAGATAAATCTTTTCCTGAGAAAGGCATAGCTGAAAGATTCCTTAAACTGGGCAGAACAACAGGACAAAAGAGAAACAAAATCTCTTAAACCATGTCTGTTCATTTTTTATGATGGGGTGGGCTGCAGCCTGCCAGCCTGTTTTAAAATCAACACTTCACAGCAAGAAACTACACAGCAATGTATCACTTCTCTGCAGGCACTTCCTTCCCCTGACAAATGGTTCAGGCACAGTAATAGTTTAACCAGAACTGCACCGAGGGGCGACCAGCACTGAGGATCTGTAGGAAATAAATCTGTATTTATTTACAGACACATACACAGGCACACAGCTTATTGTGCAGAGCAGCTTCTTATTGTGGAAAACGAGCTGTATGAAATACAAAGCTACAGGAGATGTTTTAACACTCAGGGGAAAAAAAATAAATTCCACATGTTATGCTAATTTATTCTGTCCCCAAAGGGGATCTCCATAAACTTCTCAGTCGAAAAATCAGCTCCTCTTCCAGCAGTTTTAAAACTTACTAGTTAGCACTCTTTGTTAACATCACTAACCTGCTAGGCTTACATTTTTCTAATTTTTCTAAGAAAGGAGAATAGAAAAGGGATTGTTCGAGAGCTCATCACAGTGCTCCTGAGTACAAGCTGAAGCACATTTTTTCCTGAGGCAGAGAATAAACTGCACCCTAATGTAAACGGCTGATACAGAGCCAATACACCAATTTATGCCTCAGCTAAATCCTTAACTTAGCACTTATGTAAGACATTAGACTTTTATAGCACTTGGACCAAGGTAGGAATTCATGAGGAGCTCACTAATTTGAGAAAACAACTTGAGTGTGCTTTTCAGTATGACAAACCAGACCACTTATCCAATTAGGGAGAGATGAAGGAAGATAAATTCTATTTTGCCAGCTTTCTGAAATGTTTTTCAGATTTTCTCATTTAATACAAGCTTGATACAAATCTGCAGAATAAAATTTTTAAGCTGCTCTCTAGTTAAAATGCTAAGCCTTTTCCCCCATGAGTAAAAAAGGTATTGTGCATGCAGAGTTTTAACTATCTCTGCTCAAATTCTGCAAGTTTTTTTGAATGCTTAGGAGTCACACTGAATCTGCTCATTCCCCACCAGGGCTGGTAAATGAATTAGCACTAGAGCTCTGCTATTTTTCTCTTACTCAGTAGTCACATTTGTAGGAAACTTATGTTTTTTTAAAGCCATTAATGTAATGATGGGAAATTTAGCATAAGCTAACAAAGATTTGTAGGCTCTACACCTGAACCAAAATGTGTATTTAATGAGGACCGCAGGAAATTATGCAGTCCTTGCCAAAGTGTCATTAATGTCTTGGAAATTTTGGGATAATCAACATAAAGAAGCAACCTGTAAACTGGATTTTTCAGGATATGGATGCTTATCATATCCCCAAAATTAAGCCATCTCTATTGAGTCGCCATTATGGAGACTCTCACAAATCATTACTATATCTTAAAATTTTTTGGCTTTTTTGACTGACTGCAAATTGTATTCATGCTATTAAATGAGGACATCTCTGAACATTTGGAAATAACTTTGCACACTGTGATGAAAATCTATTTGCAATAAAATGAAAAACTAAATGTGCAGAAGTGAAACAAATATCAGCTCTATCTAAAAGTCAACCTCTATGAGATTTTATGTTAATCAGCAAACAAGTAGTAGCACAATAGAAAGAAGACTATGATCCATACTACTACTAAAAAAAAAAAAATAAAAATGTCTTCCTAAGCCGATCTTAGCCACTGGAAAGCTTTTGGCAAACTCTAATAATTTTTGTTTGGGAGGACAATTTCTGTAGTTACTTTTTAAGACAACAGGGATGCTTAGGCATGTATTAACATCAGACTTCTAGGAGTACTTTATAAAAACTATGGGAAGCACGTAGCAGAAACACTTGGCTTCTAAAATGCATTCTACAGGAGCAACTTGGTGTCTTTAAGAAAGTGAATGAGGATAGACATAGCAGTTAATTCATCCTCATTTAAAAAATCCTAGGTCATATTTTTGTTAAACAGATAATTAGAAGCCTTTAAGGAAGTTCTCTTAGTTCCTCCCAAGTTCCTGACAAGACTCTTAGTGCCTTCCAGCTCATTCAGCATTACAGGTGCTGATTCATGCCCCTGGGTAATTTAGAGGGACTGAACCTTAGGCTGCTTCTTGGGGGAGGCAAAATCCCAGCCCAGAAAGAAAACCTCCAGAGATTCTGTGATGAAGGTAAGAGAAGTAACCTCTGGAAGTCAGGAAGAAGTAATTTAATTTTCCTCTAGGTCAGGCATCAAATCTTTTCCTTTACATCAATGGGTACTTAAGACTCGCTTGACAGAATTAACAATATCCCATGCCTTATGGCATGCTAACAAAGTTGTTCTCAAAGTTGATCTCCAAAACAAGGCATCATAAAGAACGCACCTAACTGCAAAGAATCTCAGAGGATCACGGGGAGAGATCCTACGCTGATTACACCACCAGCTGGTTACAAATAGCATCACCGATTCTTTTTCCTAGGTCTGCAGGTATAACAGGAAAGAGGCAGGATCAGACTTCAGGCTTTCTGACTGCTCGTTGCCACCTGGGCTTGTGCTACTCACCCTGAAGAGGTGCACCAGAAAAACTGCAGGAGGGAGAAGTGAGTCCCGTGGGAAGTACATTTCTCTTTCTAAACAGTAAGATGAAATGGCTCAGGTTCAGACCCCCAACTTCATGTACAAGAATCTCAGCAATTTCATTTTCAGTTGTTAATAATGTTTACGTTTCCTCAGTGGAAAAATGCTTAAATGTAATTTACATTCAAGCCACCAAAAGGTTATAAACAATTCCCAGGCTGAAGGCTGCTCAACTATGTCAATTCAAAAAACCACCAAGACAAACATAGGTATTCTTGCAAGACGTGCTGTTCACAAACCTGCAGTCCAAGGAAAATGTGCCAGAGGAATGAAACAATGGGGGAAAACCAGCCTATTTCCTTCAAGGGCTGTGTAAATATCTCTGGAATGTGTGTAGCCTCCTCTGTGTATTTCAGGGTGACCTCCTTCTGGGGTTTGCATTTTCCATAACTTCCCCCTGGTAAGAGGGAGACTCGGTGTGTGTGTCCAGGTCCCCAGCCAGGGTCTGTCAGCCTTGCCTGCTGCAGTCAGCAACACCAAACAGATTTAGTGCAGCTGAGGCACTGGCTCATTGCTCACCAGCTATTCTGAGAAGCAGAGCTTAGGCTTTGCCTGTCCCAGCATAGGTCCAGCTGCCTCCTGAAGCAGTGGGAGTCACAAGGGGTCGGGCTGCAATGCAGGGGGAGGGAGAGCAGTAGAAAAGAATTTACATCTCCCAAACTGTGAATCTGTCAAATTGATGCGATACATACCCTGTAGTATCACATTTATCTTTCTATATTTGCTATCTATATGTGCAATAAAGCACTGCATGTTTAGCTGATTTGAAAGTTCAGATGGGATATTCCAAGTTTACTCCAATCTTGAATAGCATTATCTTTCCTAAGCATCAAAACATAAACTAGAGGGAGACAATAACTGAGCTTGTTAAATTTTTTTAACAACTCTGTCGGTCATGTTTTTGAATCACTATCAACAAAGAGACAGTAGCTAAACCCCTTAAAGCCCTATACAATTCCTTCCCCCTCCAAGTCAAACATTAGTACTATAATTGAGATAAGAAATCACCTTTTCCTTAGGGTTTGCACCTGGAACAGTCATACTGTTAATCAGTTTACAGCTATGTTAAATAATTTGCCGGTACCTCTCTGAAACCAACACAAATAAGAGCATTTTTTCTGAAATTGTAATTTCTTCCACTCATCAGCCAACTAAAATTGTTAAAGATTACATACACATGGCCACATATGTATTTACTACAGATTTTTTTTGCTGAAGTTCTGCTTGTGTATTATCTATACTGCATTACATCTGTTGTGTACATCACAAAGATAATAAATAAATTAATGCTTCAGTCAAAACCCCACCTAAATTTACACAGCATACAGAACTTGGCTTAGACATAAGAATTTATAAGCTGGAGTTTGTCATATTTTGTTAAGTTCTGCATAGTGTTAGCTCTTCAGAAATTCCTATATCAAGTCACACATAAATGAAACTTTCTTTCCAAATGTCTCAGTTTTGTTCAGTTCCTTAACTCGGCAGTTTTACTTTTAAAATATTGGAACCAAATCTTGGGCTTTTAACAGTACTGCAGTACAATACTCATGTTCAATACAAGATCATGGAGAACTGGTTTTCTTTTTTTTTGTATACTTCCATGCAAGCTCTGCACAACCCATTCAATTTCAGTAGGGATTAAACATTTAGACACAGATATATGATGCCATCTTCACTTCTGAATCTCAGTTTCCCGTCTACAAAATAGAGGAAACACCTAAAAATGTAAGGATGTTTGCTCTACCTCACTCATGGATGTATCTGAAGGTTGGTTTTGAAAAGCTGAAGAAGGCAGCTGGGCTTGCTTTTTTTGTTTGGTTGGGGTTTTTGTTTAACAAAACAGCACACCTGATGCACACAAGTCCCACATGAAGAATTTGCATAAGGTTCTGTCTCCGGGAAAGGGACTTTTTTTCTGAAGAAAATTGTGCACAGATTCTGAATTCCCAGGGCACTTTTCCTTTCCCAGCTTGAGGAGATTTCTCTCTGTGTACTCCCAATGCTCTGAGCATCTTGGAAACCTGCCCTGAGGCAAGCAATAAATGAGGGGTGGGGAGATAGGACTGGAGCTCTAGTGCCTAGCTCTTCTTTTGTTTGTAAAATGAAGCGTTTTAAAGGGAATTTTTACTGGAATATACTGACTGCAGGGCCCATTTCTCATAGCTAAAAGACTACGAAAGTAGCCTATATGGAGCCGTTCTGCAACATACTCCAAGTGCAGGTAGGAACTCTAACACCTGTTATAATTAAGACCAGACCTTAGAGGCTAATGGTGGCTCATTTATAGCAGCTCGACTACAGGGCATCTTTGTTGACAAGTCTACAGGATGTATGATGGTGGATTATTAATGTAGTTGGCAGGCAGCTGCACTCAAATTCATTGCTGTGGCAGCTGTTCAGTAAAATTTGCTGGAAAATCCAGTGGAGATTAGGTTTTGATGAAAAATTTCAAGGCGCTTTTCTCTAATGCGAGCAAAGGCAAACCTCCTGGGTTTATTGAATATTGCAGATCACCAAGATAACGATGCTTTGTGCCTCAGCGGGTGGAAGGTGCTGGGAAACGTGGGCTGCTCGCAGCAGGTCTGTGCTGCTCTCCAGCTCCGCATTCTCCCCAGTCCTGTTCAACAACATCCACAGCCTGTCATTAGAGGGCCCAGCTGCTAATGCCGGGGCCAACGGTGAGGCAATTACCCACGTCTCTGTGTAACTGCACTCGTCTGCGGAGCATTGCAGGGAAATACTTATAGCAAAACAGGATGTTGCGATGGGTACGGAGTTTTCCTGACCAAGGAGAAAGTGCGTCATGCAACTTGATGATGTTGCTTAACATACGAAATCGCCTTGGCTGGGCGATTAGATAGTACGCAGCATGGCTGACTTGAATTTCTGGTCCTACTTTCTTTTTCGCCCCGACAACAAGCACATGGCTAGAAGTTACAGGAGCCGGCTGGCAGGGAGCGGAGGGAGTGACTGCTTATACCCAGCTCTAAGAGAGGCGAGGGTACAGAAGCGACAGTTCCCCTGGCTTAACATCAGTGAGGAAAAACTTCCCCGAACTAGTACGAACAAACATTTTCAGATTCACGTAAGAATTTTGACTGCTGGGGTGATGACATGACGTCGCCCAATTAACCCACCCAGAGCCCGCCCGACAGCACAAGCTTTTGAAGGTAAACCGAGGTGCTGCTGCTGGCCGACCCACGCCGGAGAGGGCGCGCTGGCCCCGGCGCTGCCGCTCCCCGCAGCCCATCCCCGTCCCGTTCCATCCCGTCCCGTCCCCCCGCGCTCGGGGCAGCGGCCGCAGCCGCAGCTCTCGCGGGAGGCGCGGCCCGAGGCGCTGGGCGCTGCCCGCCCGCCGGCGGGGCTGCGGGGCCGGGCCGCCCGCAGGGGAAGCGGCGGCTGCCAGGGCGGGCGGAGTCGGAAGCACGACAGCACGGGGCGCTGGGGCGGCGCTGGTGGCGGGGGCGGGAGCAGCTCGCACTCGCCGCCGTGCTGGGGTCGCGGCGCAGGACGGAGCCGGGCAGCGCCGGCCCCGCAGCGGCAGCAGCAGCAGCGGCAGCAGGAGCAGGAGCCGCCGGAGCCGCCCCCCGGCGCCGAGCGCGGGGAGCCGCCGGAGCCGCTGCCCCGGGCGGCTTGCGAGCGCCGGGCTGCGGCGCCGCCGCTGCCTGCCGCCGCTCCGCGGGTGAATGAACCTGTCCCGGCCGAGCACGGCGGCGGCTTCGCCTCGGGCTGCGGCGGCAGGCTCCCCCCGCGCAAGATGGACGGTTTCGCCGGGAGTTTGGGTGAGCGGCGGGACGGGACGGGACGGGACGAGGCGCGGCAGCCCGCCGTGCGGCGGGGCCCGGGGCGCGCACCTGCGGCCGGCGGGGATGCCGGAGCCGCGGCTGGGACCGCCCGGGCCGGGGCGTGCGAGCACCGCCCGCCGCGGGAGGGGAGGGGATGCCAGCGCGAAATCTGGTCAGCTTCAAACCATCTGTTGCGAGAGCTCCGGCTGCACTTGCCTTCTTTGTTCTTCCCTCGCCGTGGGTTTGCGCTTCCCCAGGGCTAGTTGCTTGGCTTCGGGCTGATGGTTCGGCTTAGGCTGTGTGGGTTTTTTTTACAGTGTTGCTCTGATTTTTGTCTGTCCCTTTTCTGCGGGGCGGGAGGACGCCGCCGGTGCGGGCGCAGCCGGTGTCGCGCCGGGAGCCGCGGGCAGCCCTGCCGTGTCCCGGCGCCGAGCGGCTCCAAGGGGAGCGCGGCGCCCCTGGAAACTCGGGGGCGCTGGCGGCGTCCGCGGGAGTGTCACCCGCTGTCCGAGCATCCGTCCGTGCGCCCGGCGAGCCCTCCCGCCTGCCTGCGCGGCAGGTTCCTCCGCCGGAGCCCCGGCTGATCCAAAGTATTTACTGCTTGCTCGTGTGGATGTTGCCAGAAAACTGACAGGCTGCGCTGCCTTCAGTTCTACGAAGGCTGCGGCAAATTCTCACCAGTTTCTTGAAGCAAAAATACTCCACCAGCCCAGTTTTTGACTTGTTTGAAGGAGGGATAGCATGTGCTACCACGTTGTGCTGGTTACAATGTGAACCGAACATGTATCCAAATGTAAGAGTTGTAAACAGTGTAAGTTTCCATTTCTGCACGTTATGAGACCATTGGCTTTGCAGTGCTGCCTACCTGCTGTTCTCATCATATTCAGTGCCGCTGCATCTATTGCAGGCATTTCGTGCTCAAACTCACTCCATCTTTTGTAGAATAACAAATCTGTGCCTCTTAAAAATAAGATTAATTTATTTTTACGTCACTCCCGTAAAATCTGCAGTAACAGTGAATAGTTCTCAATTTTCTGGAAAAATTGACTCATTTAAATACTTCTGAGTGTGATCCTAACCTTTCAGGTTTCTGAAATGTCAACTCCAGCATTTTGGGCACCTCTCCAAACCAAACTGGTGCACCATAATTAACAGTATGCTTTGGTAGTTTGGCTCTCTGCCAGGTATACTGTCCTTGCTCAAGTAACTGCCATGGCCATTTTAGATCTGGCGATCAGAAAGCGACACATGGAGGAATTGTACGGGTTCTGTTCCCAGTTTTCTCAGGGAAGATTGTGCCTGTGGGTGACATATGCAAATGTTCCATGGTTAATATTTATGAACCTCTTAACCCAGCAGAAGAACTGATCACCATATCAAAGCACACCGATATTGCTTTTAACTCGTGCAGTATTGGTCCCGTGAGGTCGATATTTAGAAATAACTGGTTTTTGTTGGAAGTAGAAAAAACTCAATTATTATGAAACAATAAAGCTTTGCTTTCTGACGTGGAGGCTCTCGGTGAGCAGTGGCATGGGATCATCGGGTGGCTCAGCCCCTTGTGCTGGAGCCGTGATGGGCTCATTGGGGCATCCCGTGTGTCTTATTAAGGGGGGCTCCATCTGGACCTCTAATTTGTTTCCCTGTTTGTTCAGGAAGGCGCTGTGATTTTATGTGAATCTAACGAGGATTAATCTCAGCTCAACCTTTTAAAATGTGCATTATAATCTTCACTGCTAGTTGGCCTTTGATTTTGCTTTTGTGGCAAGCACTGATGCGCAGAGGTTTTCTGGACTTGGGCTGAGGGGAGGGCATTCCCAGAATCTTTTGCTTTGAAGTATGAAACTTTACGTGACTTTTTTGTTTCCAGGTTTGAATCACGCTGCTTAGTCCTCTACTGTATTTATAATCACTTGTTGGCTCTTCTAGCTGCTAATGAGCACATAGTGTTCACAAAGATGTGTGAATTGTTCTGAGACCTCTTTTTTTTTTAAACGTCCCTAATTAAAATCTAATGGCTTGAATTTAATTAGCTGTCTGCTAAATATCTTTTAGGAAGGCCATAAATTAATGTAATTTAGAATGAAATGTAAAAATTAATTAAAATTATTGTTGGCAAAACTGTGCTGTCTATGTATGTGCATGCTCAACCAGTCAAGCAAGGTTATTAGAGAGCAAGTTGTCCTTTTAATGCCTCTTGTCATTATCTGGAAGGCAAAATGTTATTACAGATTGTGCCCTCTAGCACAGGCAGAAATACCTTCTTGCATGTCTCTTGCAGTTGAAAATACTTTACGCAGCTGTTTTCTTTTGGCTTCCACGTTGAAATTTTTATGAGAATAAACAGATGAAAGAAATCATTTTATATGTAATTTAGAAAATTGTTTTGGTTATTGGCTTACTAAGTGCTTATGTAGCATTCTGCTTACAAGTATACAATTACTGTATACAGTAAAAAAATAAATCTATATGCTGTGAGTTAACTTGCATAGTTGAAATAGGTATTGATTATTTTGATAAAGCACTGAGTTATTTCCTGTGCGCTGTGGCTTCAGTACTTTTAGAATATCACAGTGATAATTGAATCCCATTTATTTTCTCAAGCAAGACAGTCGTATTTCACATTTGGCATTGCCAACCTGATGGTTGTCAGAGGGCTCAGTGGATTCTGACCATCCCGTTTTTCACATGCATCCCTGGAAGTCAAAGGCTGTGCTTCTGAAAGGGAGCAAGAAGTCTGTGAGCTTGGACTGGGCGCCTGGGCTCTTGCCTTGTGCCCTGGCTGAGACAGGAGCTCAGCATGGGCGTCTGGCTCTGATGCTGCCAAGTTCCCCTGCCTCTCAGGGTCCTCATCAGGGCAGAGAAAGCACTGCTGATTCTGCCAAAGGAGTCAAGCAGAGAGTTCTAGCAAAAGGAAAAAAAAAAGGCAAAAAAGCCCACGTGGGAAATAGCGCAGCTAAGGCTGTCAGTAAGTGTTGTCCTGCTTCATCCCTCCTCCTGTTTGTTCTGCACTGCTGCCCCAAGTCTCTTCCACCCTTACTGGTGCCTGTGAGCTCTGGGTGAGCTGGCTCAGACATTCCCATCAGAGGGCTGCAGGAGTGCAGAAGACTGACAGTTTTGCCAATAGTAATTTTGATTTTTAGGTATCATCAGGGATGATATTACTTTGCTGCCTTGCTGCTTGCCCCTGCTGTTTTGGTGGGTTTCTGCCTAAATTGGCTTGTTGGGGAGTAGGAGAAGCATGACAGGTGGTGGGAGGGAGGCAGTGGGAGCCTTCAGCTGAGGGTAGGTGGGACCAGGTGGTGCTGTGCCGAGCTGTCAGCTCTGAGAGCGACTTTGCTGGGTCGTGTCTAAGGTGAGATCTGCTAGATTTAGACTCAGGAGGAGCCAGCTGTGACAGGCTGCCTGGGGCTGGTGAGGAGTGAGTGCTCCTTGCTGGACAGTTTTCCATTGCTTTTAGCAGCTGCATTGTTTTCCTTTCTGAGAAATCTTCTGCTAAGTGAGCTCTGTAACAATAACTCATGGTAAACAAAGATACGGAAACATTCATCAGATTATATTAAAAAAATCACTGCAGCCATTTCCAAGCTTGTCACCAGTGTGTGATAACAATGTGGAAGAAAGCATTTCAAAAAGACTGTCTCCATTATTGAGATCTGTGGCAGAATAGTAACTCATAAAAAAAATGGAGAAGTCTCAACTTCTGATTTCAAACCATGGTTTTTGTGCAACTATGCAGGATGCCCTGAAGGTTAGAAGGAGTCTTTCTGAAGAAGTCTCTATGTTGAAAATATTTTCATAGAGAAATTAAAATTGCTCTTGCCTTGAAGTCTTAGGAAAGCAGAGTAATTTGGCGTTTTTTTAAAGATTCTTTGAGCCTGTGCATTTTGTTTTCAGAGAAATAGAAAGTAAAGGAGAGCTGGGATTACTAAGTGGAGACCAATGCTTTGCTCTGCTGTTGTTACTGGAGACATAATAAAAAAGATTATTTTTTTAATATTTTTGTGTAGTATCTACATTTTGTTCTGTCAGTGTGTGTGTATTGCAACTAACTGCAGTTTTTATCGTATCATTTTGCCCCATTTCTTTTCCTGGGTATTGTGCAGAAGCTGTGTCAGGTAGTTTCTGAGGCAGTGTTATGAGTATGTGCTGCTGCTCAGCCCTGGAGGAACCAGCAGCGTCTGTTGAACCTGTGGCTTTGCTAAAACCCAGTAAAGCTTCTCCAAAGCCCCCAGTCTGTGGGGGCAGAGCTGCTCCAGGGCTCAGGGTGGCTCAGGCACAGAGGATCTTGTGGTCACTGGTTCTGTGAGCCTGGAAAGCGTGTGTGCATGATGATTCATCTCTGGCTGGGCTCACTACCGAGAAAAATGAGTGTGTGGGGTATTTGTCATTTATTTGGGCTAGAATATTAGGTTTTATCGTTGCCCGTCTAGACTGCAGAAGTGGCCGTGGTGCTGCAATGCGATTGCTCATAGCACAGCAGGCTCAGCCTAATTCACAGCCTCTGTCCTGGGATTGCTGGGTGCTATTGTTGCTGTGCTGGTCTTCTTAAAAGTAAAAACTTTGGCAGGACATCACTCTCCCCTGCCTGAGAAGGATGGCCTTGGCTGGTGCCAGGGGAGATTAAACTCCAGCAGCAAGGAGGGAACAGGCTGTTTGCTTTAGAAACTTGGTGGTGGCGGCGGCTCACCTTTTGCTGAAGAGGTCTTTAGTTCATGTGCAGTGAGGAGGAACCCTTTGCTCTCTAGCCAGATGAAAAGCAAAGGGTTGTGTGTTTAAGAAACAATCCTATTTTTGCACAGAGTAATTGGCAATATTTACTCTCATTGTGAGCAGTAACTCAACACAGGAGCCTGTTAGAACTCCTTCGCTTAGAATTTCTCTCTCCTTTAGAAAGGCTTTTAATGCTTGGGATGCTTAGAATAATTTCTGGCCTTACAGTGTATTTTTCATATTCTTTAACTGAATACTCTTGATATGGTAGTACAGTTATCTGACAGGATTGTCTCTTGCCTGAAGAACTTACTCTGAAATGATATAAAGCATAGAAGGAAAAAATCCTGAGTTATGTCAGAGGGAAAAAATTGGTCAGGAGCAGCGTTCTTGGAAATTCTTTGAAGCAGCATTTTGTTTTTGTAAGCATTATTATTATTATTGTATTGTTAGTAAGTACAGGGTGATCTGCATGCCACTTGCTCTTCAGAGCTGCTTCCCTTCTTGGTGTGGTTTGTATCAATTACTGAGGTTTATTTTTCCCTTCTCTCCTTAGGTCCTTGCTAAACCTAATCCTTAATGAATGCGATCGTAAGGCCAAGAATGCTGTTCCTGTTTTACCCGCACATAATGTAATGGGAAGAGTGTTAGAGGATAATTAATTTTATAGCACATGGCATGTATGATGACAGTGCAAGTCTCTCTGTTCCTGCTGGTGTTGAGCATTTCTAGTAGGGCTGTTCTTCTGTTTAGGAGGTAAAAATCACCTGATAAAGAACTTTTCGTAAGCTTCATTAACTTCCTTTCCAAGAAATCTTTCCTGCAGTTACTTTTTGAGCTCAGGTAGAACCACGGCTCGCCTCGCTTTTTCTCTCTCTAAACAAATGAGCACCAGGAGTTTCAAGAGTAATTACTTGCCCCCTCATCTACTTGTTTAAATTGATGCAGAATTCTGGTTTTCTGGACATTTCTTTAATTGAATGCTGAAGGATGAATAACTAGGCACCACATTGTGATGTGCAATTTTTTCTGAGAGTTTGAGTACTCTTTAGGAAGTACACATATGGGTATTCAGATTGCAAAAGCTCATGTCCATGGAGCAGCTTTGAGTCTGAACTGATCATTCAAAGCAGATGGGTGGTGCTAATGGGAGGGTGGGATGTGGAGAGCAACACCATCAGCATTAAAAGCCTGAATTTATTGCTAAATCTTGGAACATACAAAAACTTTTTTCTCTTCTCATTTTGCCTTTTTCTTTTCATTCTCCTTCCTGCTCCCTTTCTTATTTTTGTTTAGCTTTTTTTGCTGCATGATGCAAGTATTCATCCTACAAACCATCTGTGAGTGCTACGATATTCTTAAGCTTCCCACCCGAAGACTGGGTTGAATGAACTGGGGTTTTTTAAATTAGTTTTTTTGATTGTTTTGCCTCTCAGTGGGTTGCATCTTTTGCTTATCCTCAATAGTTTCAGCCTAACTTGTTTACTAAATATAGCTGTGTCTTGTTCTTTGACTGCTGGTTTCTTGATCCCGTTCCTGACTCTTTCATGGCCACACTGCTCTGCTTTGCATTCAGTGCTGCTGATAGGGAAGGACAGCTACCTTTTGTGAGTGTTTGGGGAATCCAGTTTCTTTCTTTGGTTGGTGTGTTCAATGCCTTTCTGCCCATCTAGTGATGTGGATTGCATGCTCTTGCAGCTTCTTAAGCAAGATATTTTTGAGTGCAAATCTTTCTTATTGTAGAAGTAGGCTTACTTTTTGTATTTAAAACCTCTTCTTCCTGGAGCTGCTTGTGCTTGTGAGTGACTCTTGTGCATAATAGAAATGCAGTGTGAGGGACAAGAGCAGGAACAACAGCTGTGCACTGTAAATGGATATGATATATTTTGGATGTGATCTATTTTGTACAATTACATGGAATTTCTGATGTATTAAATTGAAGAAAAATACTCACTGTTGTCTGTCACCTGGTTCTCTCGTTTTGCTGAAACTCCACTCATAGCTGTAAATGCAGTGTTCCTTCCAGCCTGGAGCTGGTTCCCATTTCTCTGGCCATTTTTGAGCTTAGAAAATACGGCAGGGGGGAGGCTGAAACCAGGCTGGTTTATGTCTGATTGTATTTTGGATTTGTGTAAACAGTCTTAATGCATCAAGCTAAATTGGCAGGCTTTCATAATCCTTTGGGAAAATTGGGAGTTTGAAACCCAGAGGATAAATGAAAAAAAAAATGGTTCTAAGCCCCAGATTTGGCTCCCTAAAGGGATGCTGTAAATTAGTTAGATCTAGAAATGTGGTTTAGTTAAAGTAAATGAAAATGTGTTTTCATGAGAACCTTATAATTTTAAAGACAAAAGAGTTGGATTTCTTTATTCTGAATTGAGACACAAAAGTGAGAAAATGGCTGTTGACAAGAAATTTATATTTGCCGTCCAAACAAAGAGGTAATGATTTCACCACTTTTTATGGTTTTTAATGAAATGATGACATAAGGGTACTAGAAATTGTTTTAAAATGCTTAAATTCAGTCAGTGGCTGAGGTAAGCAAGGCAGCCTGCACATACATAACTAATTTAACAATCCCAAATATACATAAGATGAATGGTAGAACTATTCGTTTCCTTACAGTTTACTATGTTACTTTTTTGAAAGCAAAAGAAAAATGCTGCTTTTACTTCAGTGTTCTTTGTGATAGCTTTGTCCCCATCACTGTAGAAAAGAACTGCAGTAGGGTGGGCTCGAGTTTGTTTCCGTCCTCTTTATTCTTGGTCACAAGCAGACCATGCCATTTCCTTAGGACATTTCCTGCTGTGTGTGCATTACATGGATCTTTCTTTCATTAGAACTCAAGATTTGCATTGGCAAGCTCAACATGGCAGAGTAGAGCCCAGTCTCACAGGTTCAGTTTTTGAGGAAGGATGTCACCTCCCCAGATTTTTAGTCTTTTTTGTATATCTTCCAGTACTTCTGGCTTCTGTAACTAATGGGCTAACTTTGGACTGGCTTTGAATTGTAGATATAATTGTAGGTCTTGTAGACATAATCCTCCAGGTAGGGCACAACTGACTGAATTCCTTTCCAGGAGCAGTAGATGGTGCCACACAGAATGGAAGGAAAAGGGGCTGCTGTTAAAGATTTTCTCACACATCTCTGGTTTGGTGTAGATGTGGTGGTGAAATCACTCTGAGTAGGAGCAGAGGTGACTGCTGCACACATCCATCTGGGATTCTCTGGGAGCAGAGGCCACTTCAGTTATGTGAACATGCATTGTAATTGGCACGGTTTGGGAGTTGTTTGGATGCATTCTCATTGAATGGACTTGCAGAAGAGTATTTCTGAAAATGTGCTTTTTGGTATTTCCAAAGAGAGGTGTGGAAAGGAGGAAAGAACCTCCAGAGGTAAGAACCATAAATTAAACTCTTCCAGCTGCAAGATTCAGAGACATGGCAATACTCATGTCTGTGTAGTATCACTTAGCTTCTTTAAACAAGAGCTCTAACAAGGAGGTAATTACAACTTTGTTTAACTATGAAATTCTGCATTGAACTGCTATCCCCTCCTCTCCCAGCGTGTGCTGTGTAAATGCCATCAGAGAGACCTGGCAGGGAATCAGCAGTTTGTGTGGCTGTGGTTCTTGCTTTCTGAATTCTAAACATGTCCATTAAAACCATGAGGCAAGAGGGATAATAACAGGCAGTACAGACTCTGTTTCTGATTTTTGTTTTTTTAAATAAGTTAAATTTATTTTTTATATTTTTTCATAGGATAAGCATGAAGCAGCACTGAGTCCATCTGCATGTCTATTTTCTAAGCATTTAATGATGGAATTTTTCCATTTAAAATTATGTGATGTATTTAAGAAAGGTGACATGTTGGCAGTGCCATTCTCTGGTTCTGGAATTTTTTCTATGTTTTCTATAATCTGTCACTGTAGTATTTTCTGGAAGATGCTTGGAGGGATGAAGTGTTGGTTATAAACAAAGAGTTGGGTGATTTGAGATACTTTCAAAGGAGCTTTAAAAATAGAAATTGTTTCTCTTCCTCTTAAACATAGAGAAGAGTGGGTCTTAGGCATAGTCATAGAAAACAGTAAACAATTCAAATGATTGTGAAGTACTTTTTTTTTTCTCCCTGAACACTTTATTTGGCTTATTAGTGGTTCATTAGAAATGATATTCCAGTGTGGCACTACTCCTGTGCTGTCTGCTAGAATAACTAGCCTGAAGTGTTGATACAAACTCTAAAATAGGAAGAAGCAATTGCTGGCCCCCAAGTGCTGGAGAGCTTTGGGTGGTGGGTTTGCAAGGTCTGTCCAGCATGTTAAGCAGTAATGGTATTACAAACTGATAAAGATTTTTATGATTCAATTGGAAAATCAACTGTGGAGATAATTTCTGTGTGAGATTACCATCATGCCTCAAGCTTTTGCATGCTAGCTGGTTTAGGTGCAAAGAAAACAGATAGAAGCTGGCAATCTTCAAATTTGTAAGCTGTGTAGTTTAGAACCACTCCAGCCAAGAACTGAAAAGCAATCCCACTTTAATCATGATGTGGACAAATACAGACTGAAAGTTATTGTTTATTTACAAAATGGTTTGGCTTGGAAAGGACCTTAAATATCATCTAGTTCCAACTCCCCTGCTGTGGGCAGGGATGCCTTCCATCAGAACAGGTTGCTCC
This sequence comes from Luscinia megarhynchos, assembly GCA_034336665.1. Classification (NCBI taxonomy): domain Eukaryota; kingdom Metazoa; phylum Chordata; class Aves; order Passeriformes; family Muscicapidae; genus Luscinia; species Luscinia megarhynchos. The sequence continues at coordinate 88,199,192 of CM067565.1, read as the reverse complement.
AGGCCTCATCTGATGACAAATTTAATTCTATAATAGGCTTCCATTTTTCATTTTTAGATGCCAAACCTATAGATGTTAGTTATTTAAACTTTGGAGGGATTCAAGCTGTCAGGTTGGTGGATGTTACCAAGCTTTGATTTTAGTGTATTGCAGAATGGTTTATTATGGGTTAAATGTCATGGTGTGTGTTAGCAAATTCAGGAAATATTTGTTTGGAGGAATCTTATATTGGTTTTTCATTGAGATAATTTGTCAGTGAGCCTCTGTGTATTGTGTAGGACTCTAATCTGGCATCCTGTTTACTGAACTGGAGATAGGAGACCAGTTTTCTTTATATCAACTCATCTGAGCTTTAAACAGATTTTTGATCATTCCTTTTGTGTATGTGTGGCAGGCTTGTGGCTCTGCTACAGGTATGTTTGTATATGTGTGTAGTAGTCTACTTGTAGAGAAATATGAGGTTGGGAGAGCATTTAATTTGACTTTTAGTAGTCAAATGTTGAAGTCATCATCCACCTCAGAAACAAGGCATATAAGAGGTTTACTACTGGATTGAGGTATTTGAAGCATTGTTAGAGTGGAGATTTTACCTCATTTCCCTCTCTGCTTATCAGCTGAGTTATTGCCTAAATGATACAAGTTCATGTGTATCTTGTGAATGTGCTTTTAATTATCTGCATTTACTTAATTATTACTTGCAGCAGAAATTTCAATGTCCTGCTCCTATAGCTACAGCAGCTTTACCAGCAAAAGGGCTCTAACTTGGCTGCTGGTTTTTGTGAATGAATGGCAACATTTGCTGTTTGTAGATTACAAAGGGATTTTTTTCCCCAAAGCTATAGATAAAATGTCAGGGAATTCCAGGAAACTGAAAGAGAACTGACAAGAAAGCTTGCATAGAGTATTTGCAGCCTAAATTGTATTTATCAGTTTGTGCAGATTTGTGTTTGATAAGATCTCTTACATATGCCTTTCAGCCTTTAATTGAAGTTAATTTAAACAGATAAAATTTGAATAGTCCTTATTTTAGTTTCCAGAACTAACTGGGCAATTTCCAGACTCTAGTGTCTGCATATGTGTGTGTGTATGTATATATATGTAGTACTACACCCACCGACATCCCCTACCCTCTCCCCCAGTTTTATTTAAAGGAGTCACAGTCTGACCACCCTCTCAGTGAAGGAACTTTTCTCAGTATCAGATCCAAACCTTTACTGATGCAATTTCCTGTGTTGTATCAGCCCTCACCTTATATATAATTTATCTCTTATGTAATATAGCCCTATCTGGACTTACTTTTTGTATGTGTGACTAATGCACCTTTTGGTTTCCTGTCAGTATTACTGGGTCTTGATTATCTTATGCATTGCAGTATGTATTTTTGTTTTGAAAATCTTTAAGCTAACTTTGAAACAGCTTTTATTTTTGCCTTTGCCATCTTACTATTTATGGAGTCTTTTGCATAGAGTGTATGAGTTAAAACTCAAAATACATTCAAAGTTAAACTAATTAGCAAGCAGAAGAAGATAGAAATCTTTACTAGAAAGAAGTGACTTGCCTAAGATGAACAAGAAGCTGCATTTTGGCAAACAGCTCTTCTGTACTATCTATGATCTTTGGCTATGTATTTTTAGAGGAAAAATGGGTAGGGTTGATGTCATCTAAGAGTGGCCTGTCGATTCTTAGCTCCAGTTTTCCTTATCAGCTTAATTACTCTGTGATGTTACCAACCCTTGAGTTGCAGTTCTGGCTTAACAGCCTCGGGTACTGGCTCCTGCCTTTGATCTGCATCTTTCTTTGTTGAGAAACAGGGATGCAGAACCAGCCATTTCATAGTGATTTTCACCTGCCTCACCAGCTTTATGGTGTATGTGCCAGCATCCCCCCTTCTCTGTCCTGCACAGGTCATGTTCTCCTGCAAGCTCCACGAAGAGCAGCTGTGTGCTGCCCATGGGCACTGTCACACTGGGATTTGGGGTAACCCCTCTGGGCAGGACCCTTGAGATGGAAACCATCTCTGCTTCTCTTTGCTGATTCCCCTGTGGTCCTAAGTGCCGTGTAGGGGAGCTGGGTGGTGTGACAGCAGAGACTTCCATGTGGCTGTACAAAATAATGCTAATAATTGCATATCACATGCAGTTTGACTTTCTGTGAACAAGCAGTGTTGTAGCAGGGAAGGGAGAGGAAAATGCCTGCCCCTGGAAGGAAGGCCTTTAATTGGAGACTGCAAGCCACCCTGGTGAAGTCTCTGGGGGTTTCATGGGGATGCTGACACGCTGCAGCTGCTGCAGGGAGGCTCTGCAGAGAGACTTGTGTTTCTTCCTGTTGTGTTACACTGCTGTGACGTGCTCCTCACCATGAACACCTAGATTGTTCAGCTTTGTAGAATCACCCATCCCCTCTCAGGACCTCTGTGGATGCCTTGTTGTGATTGTTTGGGATTTTAAAAAAAAATTATTCAGTGTAGAATATTATTTTCTGGTTTTCACTCAATGCCATTTAACTTCAAGTTTTTGCTGGAAAGCTCTTGAGGTGGTGTATGGCATGCTTGCCATGTTCACCATGCTTGTCATGGGCTACTTTGTCACATCGTCCTTTTTCTAATCTGTGGTCTCCTCAGATGCTGACTCCTAGTGGTTTCAGTGTTACAGAAACAATTTTTGGTCTCTTGGAAACAGAATAGGTTTTAGTCATTTACCTCTTGTGCTACTTGAACCATTCATATTCTGAAAATGGAAAACTCAGTCACATTGATGCTCTGATAACTTGGTGTCTTTCTGGAGCCACTTCCAGGGGTCTTGGAGCAGGAGGGTGCTGTTGCCATTGCACTGTACTGGCTGTCCAGTCCAGCCAGCTTCTGCTCCTCACTTCTCTTCTAACAAAAGCCATCCTTATTTAATAAGATAATGGCTGCCATATGGTTTTCTTCATTACCCTTTTCTAATTTTTTGTGTGTGCTTGTGTACTAAAAGCTTTAGGAGACCATCTTCTATGCTAGTAAAACACTGGAAAGTAGATAAGTTTCTGCTTGTTTAGAAACTTGTTAGAGCTACACTTTTTAAACATATAACAAATAATCATAGAGGCATTTATATTAGTTTTTTATCCTGTGAGGTACTTTCCATTTATTTGTTAATCTTTATTGGTTTGATTGTCATGTTTGACGTAACTCATTTTTCCAATAAAAAAATTTCCATTTTTATTGCAGCAATTACACGTGTACAACATGAAACTTAAAAGGAAGTGCAACATCAGATCACTGGAGAGTCTATGGTGATTTTGCAGCTAATTTTTATGTTTTGTGGTGTTAAAGTTAATGATTTCTTGCTGTGCACACTGTTTCTCATGCATAGTGTGTATTTTATCTGCTTTATTACTGAGTATTTTTTTGAACCCACATGCGTCAATGTAATTAGTAGAAAACTTATCTTTGGTTTTGTAATTGAACAGGGTTGTATTTCGGTGCTTTCTAATGCTGCCTCTTTTATTGATCTAGCAAGTGACTTGTAGCAGTCAGATAGAGTAGTTACAATTACCAAGATGTACTGCAGCTCTTCTGTTACTGTGAACTTTTTATTGCCATGTGTGGTGTTCTGCTCTCATTTTGTATTTCACTTTTCTACACCCTTTTGAGTAAGCTCTGTATCAAGTAGTCATCTTTCTACCTACCATAAAACCCCCTCAGTTTTAGTTTTGAGGCAGTAATTTGTAGTCTTTTTGTAGGTCAGTGTTCCTGTTTGTATAAAAACATTTCTAAAGTGTCAGCAAGAGCAAACCAGATGGAGTCAAGCTCTGGTGGTGTTTTCACTGCATCCCCTGCTGGGAGGATGGACAATGCACTGCTGCCTTTGGGAATGTGCTTTGCTCTGTGTGAGAGCTCATCAGCAGTACCTTGCTGTGCTGGGGAAGAGCTGCACCCATCCCATGGCTCAGACCCTGTGGTGCATGAAGCTGTGCTGGAGGACTGCAGGGGGCTGCTGAGAGACAGCTCTGGCAGTAGGGGACAGCAGGCTCTTGAGTATGACTCTTCTGTCTTGGGATGTAAAGAATTTTTTTTAATTTTTTTTTTATTTTTAACCTGCTTTTATAACCTCTCTTCAGGTGAATACTGAGTACTGGCTGTATTTGAGGGCAGTAGGGTGGGGAAAACAAAAGTTGAGCACTTGAAGCCCAAATGATTTCTTGTACAAAATGTTTAGGGTTAGCTGTGTGTCCATCAACATGATAATGAGTGTGTTTCTGCAGAAAATCAGCTCGTCCCTGATCTGAGTTGCCAGGGTGGATGGTTTATCTCATGGTAACCCCTCTGTCACACATCCAAGGTGACAGCAGTGACTCTGTTGTTTTAGTTGGAGAAAGCCTGGAGTCTTTGTGAGGAGTTTTGAGCTGCTGGGTGCTGTGGGCTCAGCTCTGCTCTCCCCAGGGAGCCCAGGGCAGGGGCTGCAGCACTGCCACGTCTGCCTTTGGCTTCGGTGGGTCACTGGTAGCGGGAGGTTACTGGGAGCATCAGTTTGTCACTGTGTCTCTGGAGGATGTGGGGAGGTGAGTGGGCAGACAGTGGCCTGAAAACTTGGTTTGGCAGCTGTAAAGATAACACAGTGTAAAGGAGTTACAGAAGATTGGTGTGTGCTGCCCAGAATGGCCAGCCTGTGGTCTGGCTCCCCTCTGTCTCTGATGTACAGTTCCTGCCAGCCAGCGTGGTGGGTGGAGCTGGTTCACTGCACACACAGGTGAAAATATCTCCTTGGTGTGTGGCTTGCAGGACAGATGCTGTGGGGGAGGAGGAACAGCTTGGTGTGGTAGCAGAGCAGCTGGAGAGACAGTTGGATGCTGTTGAACATCCCAGTACTCTCCAAATCCCAGCAGCTTTCTTCTCCCTCTGCTGCTTTTCCTCCACTTCTTCCTGTCCTCCTCCTGCCATTCTCAAAAAGGGTGTGTGAAAAGGCAGAAACTTTCCTTTTCAAAGCCTTCTGAGAAAGCCTAATGTTACACATTCACCTATGTCATTGTATCTTCTCAAAAATCAAGCATAACAAACATAGTGCTGTTCTCTTAACCAAACCAACCCCAAACTTGAAATCTGCTAATGATACAATTATCCCATTTAATTATCATTATTTGTCTTGCTGTCCTTATCAAGGCAGTTATGCATATGTTCCAGATGAGAAAATGTGTTTTAATTTCATTTTACTGTTGCTGTATACTGAATGAAAAAATAAGCCAGCCTAATTCCCTTAGAATGTATATTTTGTGGAAAATGTATATTCCCTTAGAAGGTAGATTTTATGGAAATATCTGAGATTAAGGAGTCAATTTTAACTTAATACTTAATTTATAAGACTTGATTTTGAGCTTCATATCCTAAAGCTAGTGTCTTGTGGAGCAGCTAATCATAGGAAAGTCAAATAAGTATCAGATTACAAAACTTTTCTACATTAAAAGTATGACCATATGTGCCTCTGAATAATTCCAGATGGAAAGCTGCTGGTTTATAATTTGTTGTTTTATATTAAATTTCTTCAGAATTCTTTGCTTCTTTTTTTTTTTTCTTTTGTTGTTGACATGAACGTAAGTTGTGAATCCAGAGATATATTACAAGCAGGAAAAAAGAATGAGTATAAAATAATAGTTTATGCCAGCAGAGTTTTAGGTTGGACATTATGAAAAATTTCTTCACAGAAGGGGTTGTAAAGCAATGGAGGGGGGTGTTGGAGTCACCATCCCTGAAGTGTTGAAGAAACAGTGTGGCACTTGTGGATATGGTTTAGTGGTGAACATGGTGGTGGATTGATGGTCAGACTTGATGATCTTAAAGGTCATTTCAAAGCCTAAGGATTCTATTTCACCTACTAGGTATGTAAATCCCATTCCCCAACATTTTGGTTGCTTACTTGAGCTAACAGGGGCGTCAGGTCTGGATTGGCCATACAGACTTTTTCATACACTATTATGTAGTCCCTAAGTGATGACATTTTAGAGTACAATTCTTTTTTCATATGTATTTTCAGAAGCATATTCAGATGCTTATTGAGAGAGTTCCCAGAGTGAATGTGAAACCTTTCAAATAAAAAAGGAAAAACCTGAGAAAGTTACAGACCTCTGAAAACATGCAAAAATATTATAATAAAAGTGGTTTTGCAACCTTAGTTCTGTTTGCCAACAGTAGTGCAGCATGCAACTCCTTTTGAGAGAAACACTCTTGAGAGCTTGTCAGCTTATTCTCTTTCATGAGTCCTCTTTTCAAATAGCCTTGTGTTACAAAAAGAACCTTAGAAATAGGCATAAGTTTGGTTCATCTTGTCAAAGACAGTGGTTAAATATTTATTCTCAGTAATTGCAGCTGCGCTTCCATGGCAAGGTGAGAAAAATGTAATTTTAGGTTATAGTTAATGAAGTTGTAATTACTCCTGTATGGGAGTCATTTGGGATTCCCTCATTTCAGGAGTGAGCTGTAGTAATCCTCTTACCCTCCTGCCCTGGGCAACTTGATCATTCTTGATCCCTGGGTGGAATTGCCATTCTGGTCCCTATTGGTCCTTGCTTGCTCACTCTTCTTGACAGAGCACTGTCACATTCATTCAGGATGGTCCTTTCAATTCTTACTATTTGTGTCTATTGGAGCATTGTTCTTGCATCTTTCTGTTTCCTACTTTCTCAAACAGTTTCAACAGTATTTTATAAGTCACTTGTAGGAAATAATAACTGTGCCTTTGTTAATAGTTTCTTTATGTTTAACTTCACTCAAAACGTCATGTGGGGTTCATGTGCAATGTATTAACACAGATGATGAGCTTGGCATAAAAACTGCCTGTTCCAAGTTGTTTTTTATCTGCATCCTCCCTTGTTTTATTTCTGCTGCCACAGTGAAATTTCAAGGCTTTGAGAAAGGCTATGTACTGTATTCACTTCATGGCAGAGGAAGGAATGGGGTTTAGTTTTGGCGATGACAGTCACAAAGTCAGAATATCTGAAAACTTATTTCCATGTCTGGAAACTTTATTCTTTTAATACTTCTTGGGGCTAAATATTGATTCAACTGCTGATTATTCAGGAGTCATGTGAAATGCAAAATGCTTCAGAGCCTTGTGGTTTGAAGCCTTTAGAGGCTTGCCCCAATGCCTTTCAATGGGCCATATAAGAGGTTCTTTATATGCTTTGCTGAGGTATTAACCGTGTCTGCAAAATGGGGGTTTTCTTTTTGTAATGCAGGAAAAGTGAATTCTGTGATACATGCTTTTTACAATAAGTGTGTGTGTAATTTAAAAAAAATTGATTATTTTCAACAATGTTGCAAGTATGTGCAGCTCAAGAGAAATCATCTTGATTTCTCAAAAGGCATCATCTTTGTTGAAAAGTGCAATTCGAGTAAAATAGTTTCTGGAGTACAGAACCTCCTGTACAGTGCTATTTCTGAAATACTGCTAGGAAAGAGGCCAGGATTAGAGGGGGAGCAAAATTTAGCAGTATGGAGGACTGGGATTGCTAATGGTAAGCTTTTTCTCATGCTTCTGAATGTACCATTTTTATGGTCTTTTAAAGAGGGATATTGTGATATTTCTCCTAGTCTCAAGTACTTCTGTGGTCATCTTTATCTGTGGTTTAGACTTTTTTTGGTTCAAATTCTATACTTTAAAGGATTTCATCACTTTTCTATGAAACCTTTGCCCTGGTCCTTTAGCATTTTAGATGAAAACTGTCCTTTGCAACTGGAAATTCCCATTAATTGGCTTGTTTCTCACACAGAGTAAGTTTAAGCCTATTCACAAGCCCTTGTGTATAAAGAGGAGGGTGTTTGCTTGCAGTTGCTTTGAGAAACAGGGGAGTGAAGGAACTTTTGCAATGCCAGGCTTGTTTGCTCAGTTGCTGTTACAACAATAACAACCCCCTCAGAACTGCTCCTTTGTAAATGACACCCTATGTACTGTTAATTGTTTTTAATTCTAAAATTAATTCTATTTGGTGAGCATTTAACCTGGAAAGCTTGCCTTGACATGTAAGGCCGATTAGCTGGCATGATATGGTGTTCTTTGCACACATTTTTTTATTTTTTAAAGAGCTGATGTAGCAGCAGTGAGGCACCATCTGACATTTAAGGTTTGTGATGGTTCCTCTGCATTAGGATTTCAGGAAGACACTGTCACCACACCCACCAGCAGCTCCCTCTTCTCTGGGGACTCCTTTTCCTGGTATTTCCTATGGTGCCTGTGAAATTCAGCTGTTCAGAATTTGACTTGCTTTATCAGATTTTGCTCAGAAGTCAGAAGCTCATGAGAAAAACTATTGCAAGTTGGCAAAACCTGCCCACCTGTGCCCATGGAAGGCTGGGGGTGTGTGTGATATTTTGGAGTTTATTACAGCAGAAACTGTATTTTGGAGCAGAAATGTGTAGATCACTCAGTTACATCAGCTCCAATATTGAGCACAAGGAAGATGGTGTGCAGTGGACTCACAATCATCTTGAAGCATGGCTGAATTGGTTATCAGTATTTCAGCAGGAATTACCTTTGAGTAGAAATCAGGCATGAAGAGCACAGGCCCACCTGGAAGTGATTTGCTGTGAGTATGAAGATGTAAAGTTTGAAAAAAATGAGAGGGATGCTGTAAATGGAGATGTGCTTGCCTCCCCCAGCACATCCTTTCACACAAGCTCGTGGTGTTAGCTCAGGTGAAGTGTGGGCTGGCACAAGACAGGAGACAGCATTATATCTTGACATAAACACTTAAATAATTAAAAGCAGATGTGGAGGGGAGAAGATGGCTTAGGAGCACGGACAATTGCAATAACCAAAATGTGTTGAAAGATAAGGTGATGCACTGCATAAAAATGTAGAGGACTGTTGAGTGTTAATGCTCAGTGATACACTCCATTTCTTCATAGAGAAGTTCTGCATTACTCAAAAAAATGCTATGGCTTTTGGCATGGATATCTTTATAAATGGATACTTTTTCATCTGCAAGTTGCCTTTTGATCACTTTGCTCTTTCTGTATGGGTATGTTTGAAGTTTTTAGTGTGAGTGAAGAAAAAAGTGGTAGATATGTTCCTGCTTCTGCAAAACATTGATGCTCCCTAGTAAAACCACTAACTAGGGGTTGTAACTGTTTAAAAAATTCCCTGTACAGGTGTTCTTTGGTTAAAATGCTGAAATAGAAATGTTTCAGATTTATGTTTCTGTGACTGGACAGAGAATGGTTTCTCCAGCTCTTTTTGGTGGTTTTATCTACTTACTTTAATTGTCTAAATAAGCAAATCTAAAGTCACATGGAGAGGACTGTGGGTGGAGAAAGTGCAACTGTACAATTAAGTTCTCTTGTTATTTAAGTAAACATGTCTAAACTTCTCATTTGTATAACCTTCCCAATTTAATGAACTATAGTACTGGTATTAGATGCAACTGCATACTTTGTTCAAATGTCTGAGTGGTTATTCAGTTTTTCTCTATTTTATAAATGAATTACCCAGATGTATCTATTTAAATCCTACATTTCTGATGCTACACTGTCTTGAGTCATGGAGTCTCATTTGCTCAGGCTGCATTTTTGTAAATGACACTTGACAAGCCAGCAGACAGGAATTTAGAAACTGATAAGTGCTGGCATCTTTAGTTACTGATCACATTCTGCCACACATGCCCTCACAATGGGTTCTTAGGTATGGGGTTTTTGTTTCCTCCCCTTGCATCTGTTCATGTTCTTTGCTTGTTGGCTGATTTGCTGACACATGTTGGTCGAGTTATTTTTGTATTTCTTTGCAATCAGGAAGCTAACAAAACTCATGCAGTGAATGTGTATTTGCACATAGCTTAAGCTGTCAGTGTAGGTGGCTTTGCAACAATATAATGCACACTCAAAATGTTAATTTGCAGCTTGGCAAGAATGGAGAGGAGTTCAGCATTTAGCATCTTTGCCATGTTTTTAGTTTGAATGAACATGCTTGAATGCACTCCTTTCATCAGAAGTCTCCAGAAGACTTAATGTTTGGGCCAGCAAAACAGGGAATCTTCTACTGAAATAATTTCCACCTTCTTTTCCAGTCTCTTTTTTGTTCTTTTCCTTCTTTTCACATATATGATTGTATAAATTGCACTCCATTCAATAAGTACTTGTGAAGCTCATGCAGAAACTCTTACAATACAGGCTATGTTTTCCAAATATCAGAAATACATTCTTAGGAATGGTCGAGTGTCTCAACCTCTATGTTGCAATGTCTCAACCTCTATTTTTAAATTATATTTTAGTGCATAAATTCTTCCAGTATTTTAACTTCTGAAATTATTTCCACCCAAGTCTATTCACCTGTCTTCATGATTTGCTTATGGGCTTGTTTGTAAATGCCCACGACTTTAACCAACAAGGAGCAAGTGAATTTTTTTTTTTAGAGATATAGTGCTGGATGGGCTTGTTTTCTTTTGTCTCCCTTCATTCCTCCCCACAGGCCATGAATGGAAATTAAATTCTTCAAAATATTAGTTTTTCAAATGAAAATAGACTTTTCAGTGAGTAAATGAGAAATATTTTTGTGACTAGAGGAAGAAGGAAGATCAGTGTGTGTAAGAGACAGCTTATTACTGCCTTTTATCCTATTGTTGGGTTCTACTGGCACCAGTGTAGGTTCCTCTTGTTTCACCTAAATTATGGCCAAGCTCCAGCCTTCATAGTAAATTTCAGTTAGACTTCTAAAGCTAACTTGAACTTGAGACACACAGTATCTTTATTATATTTATTAGCAAACAGTATTTTTTTTCTATGTGTGTAGAGTTTCTGTGTGTGTAGAGTAGCCTGGTTTTACATTTTTCAGAGAGGGGGTAAATTCTGACAACTTCTGATGTAAATTGACCTTATATTGAAGCGAGTAATCTCTTGCCCTGCTCTTAACACTCTCTGTTGGACTGTCTGTCAACATAAATCAAAGTTAATCACATCAGACTCTACTGAAGTTTTTTCAGCACATGCAACCAAAGCACAGCAGGCCAGATCCCCTCTCCTTGATGGGGTTCTGTTGATTAACATCAGCTGAATTTCTGGCCCAGCATGTCCAGTGGTCTCAATTCCCAAACACAGCCCTACTGGCTCTGCAAGACGCCAGTGCCACATTTATATTGGAGGAAAGTTTGTTGTATCAGCTGTGTTACAGAAAATCTGTTTTCCCCAGGCTGTTTGTTACAGGCTGTTCATTGTGACTTTGGCTGGGTATCAGATGCTTCTATTTAAACAAACAAATGCCTTCTCCTAGTTTTCCTCAAGATGTCCTGCAGTGAAGTACCTCTGACTGAGACAAAATGAGGGATACATATGTATTCAATAAGTGACATCAGAATTTTTTCAAGCACATCATAAAGCAGTCATTGAATTGTGACTTTGGAGTAGGTTCTAGTGGCAGTAAAACAGCAACCAGAATCTCTAAAAATTTCCATTTCAAGACACCTACTTTTTGTCCCAGATGTTTTTCCTCCTTCATGCCAGATCAGTGTCACCAGCATCTGTACTACCTGTCTTGCTCAAAGGTGAGCCACAGAAAGGTGTGATCTTCCATATTTAAGGTAGAAGTCCTTATGTACAGATATGTGAAAGCAACTGTGTTTGCATTCTGGATTTTTTTCCTTTTTTCCCCTCTTTTCCCATGAGTTTTGACAGAGCATTTTGGAGCATCTGCTGACAAGAGTATGTCAAAAGAGTGTAGAGTAGTATTTTCTATTCTTGCATTTTGGCTGGCAGTGTGTTTTGGCTTACTGGTATATTACATTTGTAATCCTATACCATGCATGCTGTCCTAGAATAGATCATAGAATCACTGAAAAATGTAGGTTGGAACCGCTGGAGGTCATCTGGTCCAACACCCTCTGGCTCCAGCAGTGATGGCTTCAAAAACAGATAGTGTTACTCAGGGTCTTGATCCTACTGAGTTTTGAATATCTAGAAGAAGGAAAAAAGAGGTTACAACTCTGGGTACTAAGCAAAAAAAAAAAAAATGGGTTGAGGGTGTTTAAAAGCTAAAACAGGTGGCTGAGTTGGAGTTTCCTTTGTTGCCTTTTCTTTTTGCACCTCTGAAGAGTGTTTGATTCACTTTTTTTTCTGTAGTCCGCACTCCCCAAGGTAGTGAAGAATTGAATTGGCTCCTGCTTTGACTTTTCTCACAGCCTCTGGTCTTGCATGATGCTCTGCAGCTTCCTTACCTTTGACTCTCTCCACCTGGCCAATGTCCTCTCTGCTGGAATATACCAAACTGGACATGTGTCTAGCTGCCACTCAGATGGAAGTAATAATTTCTGCCAACACATTGGCTGCAGTTCTGCTCAGACAGCCCAGTGTGTGGGCAGCCTTGGCTGCTGCATGGGTCCCTTGCTGACCCCTCCCAGTTCCTTCACCTGGATCTTCATATTCTTTGTGCTGGTCATCCCAGCCTGAATGGCTTGTGAGACTTCTGTCAAACCAGTTTTCTAGTTTGTCGTGGTGCTGGGGAGCAGCAGCCCAACAACACCATTTCAGTCCTCCCCATGCATGATGTCATGGATCCATAGAATTGTTCAGGTTGGAAAAGACCTCAGAGGTCAAGTCCAATCGTTGACCCAGCACTGCCAGGTCCACCACTAGACCATGTCCCTTAGTGCCACATGTGCATGGTGTTTGGATATCTCCAGGGGTGGTGACTCAACCCAGGAGTTATTTATATAATGTGACCTGAATTTTCCCCTTGTACTGCATTAGGAGTGGGGTATTGATCACCCTTGAATAGGATGAGGGTGTGTCCATCCCCTTGGCCAGATGAAGCAGTATTGACCTGGGTACTGACCCGTGAGGTGGCACCACAGGTCAGCCACCAGCAGGACCATTAGTCCACAGCCCCTGCATTTGAAGCCTGATGACCCAGCCAGTTTCTCATCCCCTGCCTAAAAATAATCACATATCTTCTTTCACCCAATCCTTACATTTGAACAATGCAGATTTAATAAACAGGTTAGTGGAATGGAAATTGTTAATACTGTAGACTTCTAAAAATGCATCACTGCATTTAAGAAGGAATTGGGAATTGTTAGCAGAAAGCTGACAGTCCAGCAGAGAAATCTTTTTCTTTGTTTTTTTTTTTCCAACTAGTACAGATTTGTGAAAGTGTCACATTCAGAGTGATTTGAGCTGAAAAGAAACTGAAGGGAGAATTGCAATTGGTTTGAGTTAATTTTTTCAGTACTAATTTACATTGTTTAAGCTTTATTGCACTGGCTGTGTTTGCAGGCTGTGTATAGGAAAAGCAGCTGAGTTAGAGAGGTTTTAAGGTGAATGCATGGCAGTAAAACCACAAAGTGTCAGGAGGGTTCAGCATATCGGAACTATTTTTAGATAATTTTTGCTTTAAAGTCACTGAAGTTTTAAAACAGTTCAATGTACAACTCTTTTCTTTCCATCTTTTTTTTTCATTTTCTTTGCACTTTGTGAGACTTTTCTAGATGTGATGGCAAATTATTGTTTGTTATTCAAAATTCGTTTTGTAAACTGTTCTTCCTCTGAAAAGGAGTTTGTGTTTGGCTTGGATAAGCCCAAGGTCTGTAAGCACAACCATCCTGGAACACTTGGGCTCATCTGAGCCTCGAGTGCAGCTCTGGGCAGGAGTTTGGTGGAGACAGGGGCAGGGGTCTTGTTTTATAGGGCAGGGCAGAGACAGTGTTATAGGGCAATAGTGTTATAGTCACAGCTGACCACCATGGAGCTATGAACTTCCTAGGGAGAAAATGGGCATGGGAGGGTGTTTCCAGCTCAGGGACAAGGGGTATCTGTGAGCCCTGTGGAGAACTTTCCACTGTGTCAGTGTGAGCAATGGAGTTGCAAATAGGGGAGATAGCTACTTCCAGTTTTGCACAGTAGTTTAACAGGAATAATTCAGTCCAACACTCCTGTCATAAGGGGCATTACTGTGATAGTCCTGTGTTGTGGTGACTGCACAGATTTTACACCTCTTTTCCTGCTCTTCCTCCCTCTCCATCCCCTTCCTTTTGTCAAACTCACCCACCACAATCTACTGCATTGACAGAGGTGTTTTATACAGATATATTGTATTTAAACAGATATTGTATTTAAAAGATATATCCATAGCTCTGCATTTGTCATGTTAACCTTAACATCATGCCTTAATTTTACTAATCTCACTCCATTATTACTTACATGTTCTTTCCCCTTCTTGTTTGTTTTGAACTTGAGAAGGTTTGCACAACCAAAGGTGCTTTTGCTTGCCTTTTAATTAAGCCAAGCAGCTTTGATTGTCAAAAAATACACAAATATGTTGACTTTGCTAGTGGACAAGTGTTTGGTAGATGACTTAAATTCTACAAAATCTATGGAAAGAAAAGTATCTTCTGTGTGGCACCTTGATGAATGAACACACATTTTCAGTATGCTTTGACTTTTATTAACAAATGCAGTGGTCAGAATATCACCTGCAAAAGATAACATGGTGGTGGCAGAGGTCAGAGCTAGAGTGCTGGAAATGAGCAAAAAATTGTTCTTGAAAATTTGCATGTGCTTGTTTTTGTCCTAAGTGTTGATACACTCTTTTTGAAGGCTATTAAAAAAAGTTTTTTTTTTTAAATTTATTTTTTAAATTGTGTAAGCAAAATAAAAACTTAAGAATTATTGGAATGAATGTGGAAAAAATTCCAAGTATGAATTTATACAGCTGTGCATGGTACTAGAGACATTGACTTGTCAAATGTAAAGGAATATAAATACAAATGGAGGTGCATTGCCCTTTTATTCTTAAACACTTGCTGGAAGCACAGAAAATAATGATCAGTTGTTCAAGGTGCTGAATGTATAGATTGGTGCTAGTAGGAGTGCTTACAAAAAAGAAAATACCTTCAGTTTTGAGTAGAATTCATATCCATGTTCACCATACCTTGAGGAGTAGTCACTCTTCTGAAAAGAATCTCCTGTATAATACAGGGTAAAACTTGTAATATAGTTTAACCTAAAGGAAGATATTTATCATCTTTTAATTTTTTTCATTATTGACAGTGGTGAGAGGGTGGGTTTTTTTTGGGGGGGTGGGTGGTGTTTGGTTTTTTTGGTTGAGTTTCATTTTGGGTTATTTTTACTCTTTGTTTTGTTTATTTTTGGGTTTTTTGTTGCTTTCTGGGGGACCTTTTTCTCCCCCCTCTCTACATGTTGCCTGAAACTCACCTTGCAGTAGTTGAATATGGAATTGAGCATCAAGGTGTATCTGCTAGCAGGGGCTGCAAGTTCATCTTAAACTTAAATTTCAGTGAGAGAGGACTTTGGTGTTGGGGAAAATTGGGGCAGGGTTTTGAGAGGGAAAAGATCATGTGCAGCTGGGGATTTCCCTTATGGTGCTGCAGGGAAGAATCATGTGTTCTGTTTTCACTGTACACAATCACTGGAGGTCTTGGTCTTTGTGGTGACCTAATCAAGACTGTGTGCAATCTTTGAGTTTCTGACACAAGTCAATAACTTTAGTTTGGAGAAAACCACTAACTTCTAGGCAGCTCTGATGTTCATCTCTGCCCCTGGGTACAGCTTTACTTACAGCTGTACTTTGTATAACTGCATATTTGCAGTTATAAAGGTATTTCTTGGCCTGTCACTCTGATTGAAATTCAACAATCAAATTAATTGTGGAGAATATAATTTCTTTTCCAATGATTGCTAGTAATGTAGTCATTACTATGCAGCTGCATCAGTTTGAGGAGCACTTGTACTGAACTTTTGGTTAATTTGCCTTTTGTGCTATTAGCAATAAGCATAAAAAGCTTGTGATAAAAATCTGATCCTGGTCTGTGAGTTTGTTAGATGGAGTTAGTGGAGTTGAGTAGAAAGCAAAGCAATTCAGCTTCAGTCCCCAAGATTCATCCAACTGACATTGCAGTCACTTCTGCCACAAAGCAAAAGAGAAACAGAGGAGTTCCCACTCCTTTCTTTTGCCCCTTGCAGATTTAAAGTGCTGACTGAAGTTTGAGCAGCTCTGTGTGACTATCTATAAATAAAGTTCAGACTGCAAGTAATATTTTGTAGCATCAGAAATGAAGAGCTGGAAATCTTCTGTGATGCACTGGCATTTTCTCCACTGTTATCTCTTGCTCTACTCCATCCCTCTGCTCCTCTGGCTTGGCTGCTGCATTTTTGTATTTCCCCAGGTGCAGGCAGGTACTTTAACCAAGCTCCTGGCAGGGACTGGCAGCTTTTTCCTCTTTGTTGGCGGGATTTGGTGAAGTCATGTGGGCACTTGCTCCAGAGCTGGGAAATTGTGTTGCAGTCTGTTCCAGTTAGGTTTCTGTGAGTAATTGCAAGCTTCCCTTATCTGTATTGTCTTGAGGGTTTCTGTTGTTAATTGATTCGTTTGCATGAAGCTGTGACAGCTGTGATAAGCCTTACTATTTTTACTTCCAGTTAAATATTTATAAAACGTGAATTTCACTGTATGTGGCTGGAAAGTCAGATGGAGAGCCTCTGAGTGTATTTGTTTAATTGTCTGTAGCCAAGTACAATTAGCATGTACTGTACAGGCAGTGTAATTATCCTGTCTAGTAAGCATGCAGAATTCTTCCTTACTAGAAGATTATTTTATTGTTCCCTTGGTGCAGCGTGGGGCAGCAGTTGGATCCCCATGCTAAAAATAAGAAAGAAAGATGTGCATATTGTGTTTTGCATCAGCTTTCAGCAAGCTTAAAATAATTTATTGTGCAAGAACATGTCCTTCAGCTGATTCCCTAAAGACTATTGACAAGTTTAACCCCTTTGAGCCACACGCACACACCCTGCCATGTATGGACACAGAAATAATATAATTAAGCTTATAAAATACCCATTCAGCTTGTAAAATAACTCATCAATATGCATTGATCTAAATTCAGGAGGAATTTGGATTGTTTGTGTGGAAGAGAAGAGGCAGTATTAGCTTTAACTAAAATATAATTTGATTGATTTGGCATGAGTGCTGATGAGGTCTGAAAACCTTTCTGGAAAGGTTTTTTGTGTGTCCAAATGCTTTCTTAGGTTTCTTTGTTTCCCAGGTAAGGGAATTGGAGAATGAATGTGTCATGTGAAACTTTTTTTTTTTTGAATGGGTGTGCATTGATACCTTTTTTTGTTTGTTTGGATTTTTTTTACAAGTGAAATACTATATAGATGTTTTGGAAAGTCAAAGCTGATTTTATTGGTTACTTTGGAAATTATGCACTCTTATTGCCTGTTTACTGGGCAGGACAAAAAAAACAAACTTAAGGAATTTGGTACAGGGTGGGGGAGAGATCACTGTGACACTGAAGTTTGCTCTTTAGGGAGGAGAGACCTTGTAAAAAAGGTGTTATCATAACTTTCCCAAATTGAACGGGTGATTGCACTTGTTGGTTTTTGAATCAATGCTGAGGTACAACTTCTAATATTTTTTCACATTGGCAGTGGAGCAGAGTGAGCCTTTTTCATGGAATGACTCACTAAGATATTTTTCATTTTGACTTACTGCAATAGGACTAATCCAAAATCATGTCTCTCTAATTCTGTGTACTAGAGGCAATCTCTTGATTGCAACTCTTGGAGAATCAACAGTAAATGTATCCCAAACAGCAATTATGCATTACTGCTTGTACTTGCCCATAAGTTGACTAAATGACTGTAGTAATGTATTTAATACCTTGTACAACAGAGGTGTATTTCTAGCACAGAGGTGCTTAGAAATAACTGTGCATTCCTCTTTTCTCTTTAGCTGTAAAATAAGATTTTTGTTCTCTGCTTTGGTGAGTTTTGTGTTAATGCTTAAAGAGAGAGCATGAATGACTGTTCTAGTAGGCTAAGTAGCTATTGACCTAAATGTTTAAAGCTTATTTTGGAGATGTGAGATGAAAGTGTAACTTCCATAAATGAACTGTCAGCTTCAGAGTTTGATACTTTTGTTTATTTTCTGCTCAATTTCTCACTGTGGGTGTGAGGTTTTTTTAGGTGTAAATTAAGAGTAATGGCATCATTAAGAAGAGAGAGCAATGAAAATGTACTTCATGTCTGTTAAGATAGTCACAAGTTTGCTTGGTCTGTTTCTATGCATGCATTTCCTTGAGGCATTCATCCCCAAGGTCGAACTGCTCATTGCAGTGCTTCTCTCATTTCTTCCAAGACAGGTGGCAACTGGCTCTAAACCATGTCTGTGAAGTCCCAGTGTCCTTTTGTCTGTCCAGTGCTTACTGCTGTGATCTTCATCTGGCATTTCTTGGGATGACAGAAGTGGCTTTAGAAATGTGCACAAATATCTGAACTCTGACTTGAGTGACCCAGCTGCTGGAAGTACACTGCAAACACGAGTTGCAGAGTAGGATTACTTTTAAAATCATCAGTTGATAGTAGTGGAAGGTTGTATTGTATGTTGCTTTGGGAAGGTACTGAACTGTGGAATAATGAGGATTACACTTAACTTGGAAGAAAAAAAAAGAAGCAGCTGAATGAAATGGGTTAGAGTATGATCTTAATACTACAGAAGAGGCACAGATGCAGTTTCACCCAGGTGGTTTATCCTGCTTTGGAGTCAGGGAATAGGTAGCCATGAAACAGTTAGAGTTCACCCTCTAAAATGTTATTAAATAACTAATTCTGAATAAGGTTGATGTTTTTTTGAGTGCTGTTTTCTCATTTGTTTGTTTTTGGAGTTTTTGTTTGTTTTAAGGAAGATATATGCATGCTTTCAAAACTTGCATGGAGAGCTGACATTTCTGTCTGAGTATTTGTAAAAGTCTAGCACACCTACCAAAGTGAATTGAGACAATGAATTGAGGGTATTTGATGGTGATTATTTTCTTTACTTGAATCAGAATTTCAAACTTGAATATAAATTTCAACCTGAGTGTAATCCACTGAATGGATTCAAAATTGCAAAATAGATTTTTGTCTCTAAATAATTAAAGGTGTCCAGATACTGCCATGCACAGGAACCTGAAATTACCACCAGTACTCTGTTAAACTGTATTAAAACCAAGTCCATATATAAGTGTGCAGAATAGAAATAATGCTGCATCTTATTGGCTTTTGATGTTCTCATGAACTTTACTAGACTACAGTTAATCAAATGTTGATTCATATTTAATTTTTTTGTGGTTTGAATTTTGCATCAAATTATATTGCAAGGGGCTTAATCACAAGCCTGTTGCTCTTTACCTCAATTTTTTAGTGTGTAGTGTAGGGTCTTTTAAAAATAAATAAATAAACTTAATCACAAAACTAATGTTCCCAGCCTTAACTAGTCATTGAAACAAAGACTATCAGAGGTATAATTACAGCTTAATAATATAAGCACTTATAACTGTATCTCAGAGTTTGGGGTTCTTTTTGTTTTTATTGAGGTTTGGTTTTGTTTATGGATATACCAATTTCCCATACTTAATTCTGCTTAGCCATAGAATTTTAGAATTCCTAATTTGGTATGACACTTTTCTTGTGTTCTGCTACTTTGTGTTTCTTACCATGCTGGGTATGAAGGAGCAGTATTTTTTGCCAGTATCATAACTGTTTTATACAGTCCTGCATTAAAAGGTGTTTAGGGAATTTCAGCAGTATGTATTTATCTGGAAAGATGAGCTAAACTGCACAACCTGCTTTAACAGGTTCCTGAAGTTTTGAATGCCTGCCTTTCATATGCAGTAATACAGAGGCAGCAGACTGAGGCTGGCCAAGTTCTGCTACATCAGTTGTAATTACCTAAACTTAGACATGCCAGATGTGATGAGAAAAAAATTAGGTAGGTCTTCCTCTTCTATCTTCTGTCCCTTATTTAAAGTAAAAGCAGATTGCCTCTGAGTCAAAAATGTTTTAAAAATCTTTGTGATAGAGGAAACTGAGCCATGATGTTTGTGTTTTTACCCGTGAGAGGCTTTTCTAGCTATTTTCCCAAATATAAGCTAAAGGAGTTCTGCTGAAGTGATCACCCTGAGCTGGTAACTCTGCCCTGCCCTGCCCAAACAAGCCCAGTGAATTTGTGGGGGAAGGAGCTTGATCCTGTCTGCCTACCCCTTCAGACAGGAGTGTGCTATCAACAGCTTGACTTGGGAAGCAAAGAGCCTTGAATAATTAAATTTAGGTCATAAAAGTTTAAGTAACATCCGGTCTCAGAAAGGATACATATGTCTGGAGGAGGTAAAAAAAAGACAAAAGGGAAGCAGGAAGAGAGAGAAGTGCACCAGGGTTGAGTCAACAGAGGCCCTTTGGAAAAGGGAAATTCAACCCTAAAGAAACCAATACAGAAAACCATGAAATACACCAGGCAAATGTATGGGAAGGAAATCAGAAGGGTGAGAAGTCTATGAAGCAGATGGTTACTTTGTAATGTGTCACTTTACAAAAATAGGAAGTGAAATAGTTCCTTCTTCAATAGATAATTAAAAGAAAAAAATTATGTGGGGCTGTGGAGACAAGTACCCTAATTCTGTGGGGGTGTCTTGTTTTGTTTATTTGGTGGTGTGGTGTTTTTTTGTCAGTGAGAGGGAATCACTGTCACCCTTCAGGACGTTGAATAAAGTGATACTCAGGCTGGTGCAGTGAAACACAGGGAGCTGTTGTGACCAGCTGGATATGCCAGAGAATCCTGGGAGAAGTCAGGAATGTGGAGTTTCTGTTGCAAACATGCATTTTTGCTGTCAGTGAGGGCATGGTGAAAGGACAAAAAGAATAAGAAAAGTTAGTTATTTGGCTAAAACTAAACAAGTTTATGAGACAATGCAGAGAAACCTGATGAAGCAGCATGAGTGAGCAACAAGGAGACAAGGACAGCATGTTGGGCTGAGAGCATTTACAAAGGCTCAATTATTGTCCCAGCCAAACATGGGTTTACAGATGGAAAAAGGAAGGACCTTGATGTAAATTCTAAATCCAGAATTGGGCAGCCAAATTTCAAGTACATGGAAGAAATTAGAATGCTTTATCTTAGTGCTTGTCTCCAAGGTATCAAAAAGGGGTGGGGAAAACAGAAAACATATGAGACAATGGAAAGGTAGAACATCTCCTGTGAACAATGAACTCTCAGCGAAACTAAATCCAAGGAAAAGGAAATACTCCCACCCACTCTTTTTTCCTTATCCTTGTTCTCACAGAATCAGTGTTTACATTGAATAACACAGAGGCCACTGAAGCTGAGAACTCTGAGAATTCAAATTATTTAGACATTTGTATAAGTGGCAAGTAAGAGGTGTTACAGTAAACATTTTGTTTTTAACAAAGTATAGAATTATTGCGGTTTTGGGCATCGGCCAATTTCAGAGGTGTGGTTTTTAGTTTTTGTGGTTCTTCCCTCTCACCCCCCTCCAGAATAAAGTACGTCTGAATGTGTTGTCATCATAAATGGAGAAGCAAATGCTTTACCCTTTTCTGATACATGCTGTAGGATAGATTCACCAGTACTCTCACCAGATTGAATGTTTTTCTAAAGTACAGCCCTACCACATGGGCAACTTCTGACTTCAGTGTCTGTCAGGGTTGATGGAACAAACATTTGTTTACTTCTTTTTAAAGAAAGAAACAATAAAAACAACCAAACTTCCCCCCTGCAACAGGCAAAAGCCCCAAATCAAATGCTTTGGTTTTTATCTTGTTTGACTTGTGTTTGGGAAAGTCATTAGGAACTGTTTGTCTTAGGAACATATGAGTACTTCTCTCCAGTATTTAAGAAGCTGCTAGGAGGCTGTAGCATCAATGGAGATGATGTGGGCTGTTATCTCTGGGAATATAAACAGAATTAAAAAGGAATTGCTCTGTCTGGAAGCTGAACTCCCTTAGTTCAAGTGCTTCCATGCACTGGTGGCTGTTGGAGCCACAGTGCCTTTCTCTGCCCAATTCCACCTGCTTTGCAGCCACTGCTGTCACCAGGGAAAAGGCTTGTGAGGAGCTGAGGTCTGCCCCGTAGCACGAGAATTTCCACCTCAAGTATGCAAATAAACATCTCAGGGCTGAGCACAGTCTGGTGTAAGAGAGTCAGTCCTGAAGCTGTCAAATACAACTGTTGATTTACTTATTTTTTTATTAAAGAGAAATGCAAGTCAGTTGTAATCAGGTTGGGCATGTTGGATCTCCTTGCCACTCCTTGAGATTTATTTCCATCTGATCTGGCAGATGGTGCCTGGTGGTCATGTCTCCCTCCTGTGGCACAGGGAGCTCCATAATTCATGCTTATGAAATAAATAATTTTTTAGTTTTTTGATGGTCAGATCAAATCCTGTTAGTAAGCCTCAAATGCAATGAAATACTTTTTCAGAGGAGCTTTAAACTTTATAATGCACTTAACAAGTATTCTTCTCTCATTTGCTGTGTGTTACCAAGCACACCTGAAAAGCAGTTTACATGCCTATTGCATTTATAGTGGATTAGCTCTGCTTTTTTACCTGGAGGAGTATGTGTAAATCCTTGATGTGTGAATTGCTTCTGCAGATGTGTTCAATTAGAAACCCCACACTCCCAAGTCTGAGTGTTATGGATGGGGCAAGACAAGGCCCATGTCAGTGTTATCTCAGTACATGTTTGTGAGGCTTGCGAAAGGAAGGTGCTTCAACTTGGACTTTCCTGCTTGGGGGAAGAAACCTGTCTTTTATTGCTGTTTGTGCTGAGTTACAGGAGTTAATCATTGTTCACGTGTGTGTGCATGGAGAGAGAATGTGTTCACCAAAGGCAGTAAATCTAACAGTTCAAGGTGTTTTCTTCTGCTCGGTGCACTCAGTGCAACGTTCAATAATGATTTTCCCATGTTAGGTGCATTGGAAGCATTTTTAAACGCATTCATCACAGGTGCACAGCACCTTACAAATATACCAAATATGCTCTTGCAATGTTTGGGTAATTGGTGTATAGTCTGAAGCACAGTAAAGCTGATGTATGGTTATACATTCTGAAATACATCTATCAAAGCATTAGACATGACAGCTCATACATTGGTCAAAGGCAAAATACCCCCAGGAATCACATGATTTTCTTCATTTTCACTTAGTCTTCGGTTGACAATATTCAGTTTGTTATAAGTGAAGGACGCAAAGGCAAGTGAGTTATAAGAAGGTGTTGTTTTTTACCATTCTGTGGTAAAGCCCATAGTAATAGTTTCCAACACCTGGTGACCTTCAGTATGAGAACATGCTGTTGTCTGTCTGGTCCAGTGTCTTTTATCTAACTTTAGGCACCAGCAGCCTGTTTCAAAAAGGGTGTAAAACCTCTCTGCCAGACAAATGGGGGATGGTCTTCCTCCTCATTCTCAATGAAGTTATTTTATCATCCTAAGGAAGGGTGCTTCGTATTTCTTCTAAACCTTGTGTTTATTTTATTTATGCTCTTTGCGTGCCGTATCTAAACTGGCTTTTCATTGCATTTTCTTTTTACCTTCATGACTATTTTTGTCAGTGGTAATCTAAATTCATTTCTTGCTTTCCTGAAAAGAATAAGTGACATTTCTAGGAATGGTTGAAACCTTTGACATTACATTTTTTAAAAGTAAATGTTTTTATTAATATAAATACAACAATACTTGTAATTAAAGTGCTGTTGTGTTTTTAAGAATATTGGTATAGCTTATATAGCCTTATGTTAACAAATACAAAAATGCTTCTTTTGCAATAGAGTTCTGAAGAAAACTAAGTCCCTGTTTAATATTTTTCTCATGTGGTTTTGAAGGCAACATTTTCTTCTAGTGAAGTCGTTAAAACTAAATGTCTTGTTTTGTTTTATTTTGCCAAAGTAATGAAAACTAATTTTGGTTGTAATGAATGTTAAAAATTAGGTGTAATAGAGAAGAATATGAACCTATGAAATATTAATTGCTTTTTTTAAAGGGTATTTTTGTTCATATTTATTTGTGGTCAGTTGGAAGGAAGTAAGCACTTTGTCTCCTGCTAAGTGTGGAAGGCTTTAAATATGTATTGCTCAGTGCTAACTTTTTTAAAGCATTGCTTATGACTGACACATCCTGGTGTAGTTTGCTCTTCCCGCTGGTGACCTTGAAAGCATGTCTGTGCAATAACTGCTTATTGCTGGAACAAAAGATAGTTCTGTCCATGGTTTGTTTGAGTTCAGGAAGCCGTGTTTGCCAAAGTAAAATCTTGGTGACGCAGCTATGTCAGGTTTCTGCAGCCACACCTCTGCTAAGCAGTTTCAAGTTTTCAGTTTTAACCTTTGTTCATAGCCATATTCCTTTCCCAGCAAAACATCTGTGGGGTGGTTTGATTTCTTCCTTTCGCACTGGAGCTGTGCTAAAGAAATGCCAAGTTAGAAGGAAAAGCAGCAGCAAGTACTGCTGAGGTTTCCAGCCCTTCTGTGCTAAGGCAACTGGATGGTAGCAGAATAAATGGATTCTCTTCCTGATCATTGTGGTAAGGTTGGCACTCTGTATCCTCAAGCGTTGGATGGTATAGGTGGTGTGGGCTTTGGGGAATGGGGTTTTATAATGAGCTAGCTATGCCTGATACCTGAAAAGCAATGCAGAATGCCATCACTGAGTTGTGAAGGGATAGTGGATCCAATTAAATAGGTACTTCTTCACTGCTGTAATGCAGTTTTCAGTGTGGCTCTGAGCTATTGCATGAGCATTTGTCTTTGATATTGGTGTTTAATGCAAGAATACATTTCTAATGAGCCAAGCTGCTGAAAGTGCTCCCTCTAGGACTGTGTGAATATAGTTTTCACTGCTTTATGATGAGGATTTGCCTTTCTGTGATTATGGATTTGTAAGAATCCCTGCAAAATTAATGGGTTTTGGACAGCAATTACAGTTTAGAAGTGTACATTGCTGTTCATGTGCTGGGTTGGTCCCTGTGCTGTACCAGCTGTGTATTCTGACCTCTACTCAGGACCGAGTCTCTGGCGAGTGCAACTTCTTACCATTATCAAACTGCAAGCAAGCATTTAATTACAAATTAGCTGTTTTAACTGCTTGGGGAAAAAAAAACCCAACAGAGTTTTGAAATTAAATCTTGAAGGATCAGCATTTCAAAAGCAGATCCGTCTCTTTCTGCCTGGAGCAATCCATATTTATGCGCGTACATACACACGTGGCGTTTAATTATCAAATACCAAGGTTTCCTACTGAGATTTCTGAAATTTGACCCTTGGATGCAAATTCTAATTTTTGTCAAGCTCCAAAGTGCTTTAAGCATCGTGTTTGAATGTTTTCTGAGTGTGGAGGGCTGAAATCAAGCGTCATGGTCTTGGAGAGCATTCAGAGCTTTGTTAATACTGCTCTCAGTCAGATGCGATGCCAGGGGTCAAATCTTTGTTTACAGCAGAAGTAAATGAAGCAGTCATTTTACAAATGACTTGTGAAGAAATGATAGTAGTGGCGTGTGGAGCCTCTCTAGTCCGTTTGTTGCTGCATTCAGCCCTGCCTCATCTTTGTCCTGCCTGATTTACTGCCAAATTATGGGACAACTCCCAAAGACCCTCCCTGAAAGCAGTTTGTAATCTCCTGCCATGATGAGTACAATACCACATTCATCATCACAGCCCACTGTTTATGAGTTAAAGTGGGCACACAAAACTCATCATTTACAAAAATAGACTTTTTTTTTTCCTCCTTTCTAACTCACTGATACTTCTTGCTCTTCTGTGCCTGCTTTCTGACAGGACTTCCACAGCTAGTCAGCACCACTCCTTTCCTGAGCCTCTTAGAGGTGCTGGTGAAGGATTCAGGCAAATTCTGTACCTTGAGAGACTAAATTATACTTTTTCCACTCAGGAAAGACTAGGAGAATGAACTTGGAAGCCCAGTTTTTTTTCATGGGCAGCACTTTCCAACAAATGCCGTGGTCACCAAATACCGCAACATCTTTTTTTTTTTTTTTAACTTTTAATTAAAGATTCTAATATGGCTACTAAAGTATTTAGTGTGGTTTTTCATTAGGGGGAAAAATACATTTCCTCATTGAATGCATTTTTAGCCATTGATATATGCAGACTTGCCTTCTGTAATACAAGTAAACATCATTTGTGTTCCATGTGGTCTGACTAGGAGACTGAGTATCTGCAGAGAGAATAGCTTCAGCTTTACTTGCTTTAGAGTTATGATAGACACAAGATACCTGAGAGATCCAAATGCTCAAGTGCAGTTTCTCCTTAATGATAAACAAAATAAAACAGTGTGTGCCTCAGAAGAAGTTGGGGAATGGAATTCCATCAAAAATTGGGATAGTTGTTCAAGTGTTTGACATTTATTGAAAGTTTCCTAGAATGAATTTTTTTCCTTTTCTCTGTAATATGCAGAGTTCAAATTGAAATGAATTTTATAAAGCTTGCTGGAAAAGGCAAGAGGTATACAACAGCTGTTATAGATGAAAAAGGTCTTTCAGCTTCCAGGATTGACTAACTGTTGCCTTCCCCTTAGGCCACAAAGTAAGTGGTGAATGCTAAAGTAATGTGAAAATGGGATGGTAAAAGACTTGGAAAAAACATGAAATAATCAAATTTAAGAATGTTTTAATTGAGGTTTGGTGTTTTGGCTGCATTTAGATATAAATGATACCCATGTGATAACCTCTGAGAAAGGGCTGGGATGTGCAGTGGGATTTTTGTGCTTTGTTACGAAATATGTAAAATTAGGAGTGTTGATAATTAAGTACTTAAAGTTATTCTATGCAGAGATGAACCTTTTACGTGAAGACAGATTTACGTGATATTCACAGCTCATAAATCATTCTTCCATTGCCTCCCTGCTAGACTATTGGCAGTAGAATGCATTTCTCAAAATATGCCTGTTTTCAATTAGCTCAAGGAAAATTCTCTAGTTATGGAAAGAACATCCATCTCTATTACCTGCCTCATGAATTAACACCCAAATGCATTTGCATGAAGATTACCAAAGCTTACTGTGTGTAAGTAATGATTAGGGCTGATTTTTAAATAAGAGAGGATAGGAAGATTTAACTGAACTGCCTTTGAAATGTTTCTAATCCTGAGATTCAGAGTTGCCATGGGTTGTGGAGCAGCTCCTCAGAAATGGAAAAGTGCAGCCCAAAGCATTTTGGGCTTGGGAGGCAGGAGGGTTTGAGAGAGCCAGTGTGGTGTGAGTTGGAGCTGGTGGGGCTCTGGTTCAGGAGGATGATGGAAAGGCAGGATGCTGCCTTGCTCACCCCAGTTGCTCTGCTCTCCTGGCAATTTTGCTATTTGTTGTTTTTCCTCTTTAGCAGCAGTTTTCTCTACACTCTATATACAGCCTTCCTCTGTTTTAGTTCTGGGCTGAGGCAATTGAGGGCTTCTTAGTCCTGTTTTATTACATCTTTTCAGAACAGCCTTTTGTTTGCAATTTGCCCACTTCATTGTGCTTTAGTTTAAAAAGGTTGCAATTACAGATCCCTGCAAAACACAGTTTGTTCTGTGCTCTCATGGTATTTCTTGCATGGTGAGTTCCACCTCTCCTACATCGACTTTGTTCTCTTTAACTGAAGAAAAAGCAAGGGACACCGCCAACTTTCACAAAAAGCTTATTTTCTTCCAAGGAGAGTTGAAATAGTTTTAGTCTGTGACTTTTTCTATTGAAAACCAGATTTGTGTGAACTGGCATACTTGGAATGCACAATGTCCCATTAATGTGGTCGATCCAAAATCCCTTTTTGAAGGCAAAATGGATGATCTTGATTTGTGTGAGGTTGCCAAAGTAAATGTCACTTGAAGTCATTGGCTTGCACTAGGCTGGAACAATATACCTGGCTTTTAAATAAAGCTTTTTTTTTCACTGCCTGATCGTGGGTGAAGAGCTAATTTTATTCTGTTTTGCTGCTAGGAGCAGATTTCTAAGGTACTGAGTTAATTAGAACAACTATTCTCTGTTTTTCCAGGGAAAGAAGCGTTTACTTCAGCACGTACATTTCAATGTGTAAAATGACAAAGAGACAACATTTCTAGGAGCACCAGCTCCTCTGGTGGGAAGGGCAGGTTGCTTGAGAGCATATGTGTGTATGTGTACATTTGGAGAATCTGTGTGAACATCTGTCTGCTGCTTCTACAAGGTGAACATTTCCATAAATTAATATTGTTACAAGTATCTGGATTAAAATGATGCTGGTCTGTATTTGGGCTGATAGGGCAATGCTAGGCATCTGATAATTTAAGTAGTCACCTTTTCATGGTAGTCACAAGAGGTGGGTTGTTTTACAACATAGAGAAGAATGTGCTCTGTGACACTGTGACACATTGTTCTGCTACTTGTGATGCTCTGGGCTTGGTGCTCAGGCACACAAAAGACAACGCTAAGGAAAAGCTTTATGTATGCTCTATATTGGGAATTCTTGACATTTGTTTTTTTTAATAGCATGTAAGTCTGTGTTTATGGGACTTGAAAAATGCTTTGGAGATTTCACAGTTTGTGGCCATGTCAGTGCAAAACTGGGCTTTTATTAAAGATTTAATGGACAGTTCTGCAGTGGCTGTAATTTGTCACATCCAGGAGTGCTCAACAGGAACATCTGTTTGGATCAATATTCCTGTTCAGGGATCTTTGGCTGCTGGCATTCCACGTGTCAAGATGCACAATTTTCTTTAGTAAAATTAAAACAAAACTGACTGTGGGTTGAATTGAGTATTTGGAGAAACAGCATCGTTTTATCATATTTTTTTGCTGGAAGGTGAGAATGGGAGAGAGGGAGGAAAGCCTTGTCCATGCTAAGCTGACCTGTGTAGGTCATAAGTCAAGGGACAGCAAGTACCATTTTGTCCTCACTTCTTACAATTTTTATTTAATATATCTGTGGTCTCAGGCTTTTGAAGGCTCAAGGACACTGATGCCCAGTTTTTATGAATTCATGTAATAGATGACAATCTCTTTACTGCAGGGCTTCTGAAAAATGTCATTTCTCCTTTACTTGCATAATAAATTTTTAAAGATTTGGGAAGAGATAATTTATTACTTAGCTATAGATTCTGTGCTTTAGTAAGAATAATATGCTTCCCTTTTACAAATGCTTTTTTGCTCTTGGCTGTTGCATCCCATGATGTAACCTTTCACTTGAAAATCTTCAACTTCCAAAAACCCACAAGGTGAGGCAGGAATAGGAAGAGAGTATTTTAAAGCAAGACATTACTTCATTCTTTATAATAATACTTATAAAATGTATATATTATACACACATAAAATGTGTGTCTATTATATCTATAGATAGATAAAAGTGTATATATTTATTTTAAAAGATAAATATTTGTATATATGACTTTTTTGCCAGCTTACTTCAGTAACAATTAAGAATGCTTTTTGTTAGTGGTAAACCATTTTTGTAAAATTTGAAGAGAAGAAGCATTAGGGTTGCCTCTAGCTTTGAGGAAGCCATGGTAGGGAGCAGAGGTGCTGGGTCTGAGCAGTGCACAGGGAAGAAGGAATCACCACCATCAAACACAAGATGCTGTTTGTTTCTCCAGGTTGTTGTTGTTGTGCCAGTGGCCAAATCTACTTCAATTTTGATAATAGTGTTTGAGTTGAGGCTGAAGAATGAGAGGTCCTGCTCCTTTTGGAGTTTTACTCTTGATTTCTAGGGAGGAGAGTGGGAGAGCTGCTAGAATAATTGTGTTTTAATATTTTGTTGCTGTCAGAAGTATTTTCTAGAAGAATTTTTCTGAGGGATTGCTGTGTTATCACCACAGCCCTAAATGAATGTTGCTTAGAATGAGTGCTAAACTGAAATGCTGCACAGGGTCATAATGCTAGCATAATGCTTTGAGTTGCTTTTCAGACACAGATGATGCTCTTGAAAAAGCTCCTTTTTCTGTGCCTTCCAGGGAGTCATTTTTGAAATTAAACATCCTGTCTCTTTGGGTTGTTTGGATAGTGCTTGCACAAGCTTGAGGAGGAGAGAATTGATGCTTTGTGCATGAGGAAGCATTCTGTTTAACATAGTCAAAGACTACTATGTGCCAAATACAGAAAAGCAAGAAAACCACTCTCAATTATTGAGGGCTTATGTATTTAAGAAGGGGAAAGGTGAATAAAAGGAAGGAAAAAAAATCTTGATTTTATTTTTTTTCCAGTCCTGACTGATTGAATCCCTTGCATACATTATTTGTGAAAAGGAAATAATCCTAATGGGCTCCTGGGTCATTGGTTTATGGGCCTGGCTCCAGGAAACCTTGGAGAGAATAATTTAGTTAAAACAATGACACTAATCAGGCTGAGAGGGAGATGCTCAGCAGCTTCACTAATAGGATGTTGGCTCTTGTCAATTCTGTCTCCCAAGTCCACTGAGTGGGGGCTTCCTGGTGTTACTTGGCTTTCCTAGGTGGCACAGGAGAGCTCTGGCTGAGCTTTCTTTTTGTCTGGGCTGGCTGTGTTTGCCAGGAGCCAAGGACTGTGCATGCCCCAGGCTTCAGGCTGGAAGGCAGAGGGTCCTCACTGAGGTTTCTAGGTTTGAGGTGGTGCTTTTGGAACCTCAATTTCCTTACCTAGTCTGCCAAATCCATCAGTTGAAGGATGCTTCATTACGTTGGTAGAAGAAAGGATGGGAATAGAGTGGCATAGAGTGAGTTTTAGAGGTTACTGATACTTAAACATATTTAGCCCCTTACTTTCAAACAAAACAATTTATGTGTCAGTTTTCTGTGAGAACTTTCGGAGTATCAAGTGAATTTTTATTCTCTCCCTATGGCTATGTGAAACTAACAGCTTTGTTCAGGACAAGTCTTTTTTTGTTTGTGTAATTGTCACATTTGCTTTTGCCTACATGCAATCCTCAAACAAAATTGACTTATTGTAGCATAATTTCAAAGCTGGTTTATAGCAGACAAGAACATGTTGACATGCTCTCCAAAATAACCACATGTTCCTTTGAAGAAAGAAAGGAAAGTAAAAGACAAAGTTCTTGTTAGCAGGACTAACTGCTATTTTATAAGGCAGAGAAAGCTGGTTAGAGAAAAATATTAAATACTGTGAAGAGTTTTGATTAGGTTGTATATTGTCCTTATTTACGCTTTTCCTAATTAAAAATCAGCAAAGTGGCATCACTGCTCTGCAAGTAAAGTTCTGTGAAATAGTTCTAGTGCTTCTACTAAAGGGCAAAGAAAAAACTAATTCCTGCAGTCAGAAAGTCTTGATGATTTTTTTTTTAAGCTCTGTGTCCTACACAGCTACTTTTCTTTGTGTGATTGCTTACTTTAATCAGGTTTTGAACAGTAGAAGTGTGCTATAGAGGCAGATGACCTGAAACAGCAACACTTGAACATAAACTGAAGTGTAAGAGAATGTTAACTCTAGGACTGTAGTTTCAGGTTCTTAAATGCACATGCTATCTTTTCTTATATACCAGTCTTGCCAGAGCTTTTCAGTGAGGTTTAGACCACACCATTCATACACAGGAAAGAATAAAAAAATGCTTTCAAAAGCTGAAGAATGCTTAATATAACTTGTGCTCTTTCAGTTAGTTTTTTTTTGTTTCTTTTTTTTTTGTTTGTTTGTTTGTTTTTAATTGACGGTGAACCTGCCATGTAGCAGGGATAAAAATCATAATCAGTTGTTCATATCAAGAGCCCTTTTCTCCTTTCATAGCTCATCTTGCTGCTGTAGATTTGGGAGTAGGCTGCTGCTTTTCAAATGGGCATATTTGCAAGTTGGACAAGGCAACTTTTTTCAAAGGTAATTACTCCAAAACATTGCAGGATATGGCAAGCTGAACTTGTGTTTAAAAACAAGAAAAGCCAAGACAGTTTGCAGAAAGGAGGTGGGGGAAAGATGGTTGGTTTGCCAGAATAGTGTCATGCTTTCAAGTAAGGGGGAGAGACTTGAGGTATGAGACATGCAAACTAATATGTAAATTTGCTGAAAACAAATAATTTTGGACATGCATAGGATTGCTGTTGAAGTATCATACAGATATCCTATTTAGGTTTTAATACCTGCTTTTACCCAGAATATGAAAGCAAGTAAGAGCATATATTCATATCCTAACAATTTAATGATTAGAAATGAATTTTAAATGGTACTGTATTCTGTATTACACTCAGTGCAGGCAGTCCTTTTTGCTGGATGCCTTGCAAACTTGGGAAGAGAACAACAGGCATCATAAGGCATTTTTAATTAAAGAAATACAAAAGATGTGTATATTTTTGTTGGTATTTGAGGACAATTAAACAAAAGATGTTGCCTGTAAAATGGGATTGAAGTTCATTTTCCAACATTAGAGTTTGTATCTGTGAGCTCTTAGATTGTGTGAACCTGTTTTGCAGCGGGGTAAGCTGGAAGGAATTTCACTTTAATTTTGAAAATTTATTTGAGTTTGAACCAGAATCTAAATAAACATTTCTGTTTTTTCTTTTAGCGCTGAGATTTTTAGCAGTGGGGAACTTCTTGTCAAAATGCTTAGTGCATACCTTGTAATGGAAATTGTGGGAGAATGTGAATAGAACAGAAATAGACCCAGCGTTTATCTGATAGTTCAACAAAAAGTAAATATTGAGATTTGTTTCTTCTCTTGTAATGGACTATTAAAGTACAGCTGACTTGGGAATGGAGGGCTGAAGGGGACAATTTCCCCAAACAGTTGTGTAAAAAAGAAAAGTTTAAATCTAGATGGGCCTGTTGCTTCCATTCCCCATGTGTTCTAACACATTTAAAGCCTTTATAAAATGACAAAGTGTGAATAAAGCATAGTGTGCCCTAGGGAGGCAGCAGAAAAGTTCAGAGGCGTTTTTTCTACATCTCTGTTATAGCAGAGAATGTACTAAATGTAAATGCCTGGCCGAGTGAGGAAACACACCATACCTAAGCTACAGAAGTCCCACCCAGGAAAAATTCATTCAAACAATAGTGAATTTATAAATGTGCTGAGCAGACCCTGCTAAAGTTTATTTTCAAGTTTGTTGAAGTACAGCTTGCCAGTCCAGATGGAGTAATACCTCAAGCTTTGGGGCAGTGGGAGTCCTTCCATCAGCTTGTGCTTCCCCCTCGTCCCCTTCCTTTTCCTGAGATCCATGCTGCCTTACATAAACATACCTACACAGCTCTGTTGCTTTCAGCACTTAATTGCTAAGCTAGAGGATACCATGTGCTTTAGCTTCCCTTATGAAACAGATTCCTTTTTTTTTTTTTCCTGTGCTCTGTCTTCTCTGCATGTGTTTCAGGTAAATTGGTTTTGGGAAAGGCAAGTGGTTTGGTTTTGTTTTGCTTTTGACTTGGTAGCCACAACTACATGAATAAAACTACAAGTAGTGGTTGGCCAACACGTTATATAATGGATTATTCTGGTTTTCTGTTGAAAATGCCTATTTATTGTGTGTGTGTAAGTACTGCAAAGCATCAGTTTCCAACAGCAGTTGCTGCTCTGATGGCTCCCTTCTCCCCCTCATCTCCTGTTACTGGATCATAGCAGAAGTTGTTGTTCAGAGTTGCATTTCTCTTTATATGTTTAAATTTCATTGCACTAGTGTTGCTCCAGCTAGCCCAAAGGACTGTCCAGCTTCTGAGAGATGCCCTTGGGAACAGCTAGTTCTCCAAACTTTGGTCTCCCAGAAGTCATTATTGATACCTGCTTTTTTGGTTTGGTTACTGTGTAACTTGCATATAGCTCTGGTGTCACAAAACCTAAGGAGCACACATCTTCTCTTTGTTTGGATACCTTATCTCTCTGTTGCCTGTTTTTAAACCAGTGCTTTGTTCCTCTTTAAAATGTTATATGTCTATATCTTAAATACTACTGTCTATCACATCAGTTCTTGCTGTAATTCTAGATTGAGTTCACTGGTGTAAGCTCTTTGGTTCCTTTTTTGAGGAATAAATTACTCAGCTGAAATAAAATTTGTCTTCATTTCACGGCTCAATTACGTTAATGATTTCTTTAGTTCTGATCTTGTCTTATCAAGGTCATGCTTCTGCACTTGTAGCACCAAGGTTTCTCTTCCTTCTCTCCCAAACTACTTCCTTTGCCCCTCCCTCTTGTAGTGATTTTTGGCACATCTGTTGCTGTTTTGAGTGCCAGTAATTTCAGTATTGTGGAATGGAGATTATCCAGATCCCTTTATTTTTTTATTTGTAGAATAAAGGTCCCATTTTGTCTCCATACTGTATGTGGCAATAACCATTACCCTCTCCTCATCTTCAGTGTTATCTTTATTGAAATGCAAGGCAAAATGTTTTTGTTTTGTGTTTGTTCCAGTTTGGTTTTTTTCCTAAATGATCTCTCACACCTCAGTGTGTAGTGGCCGTCTTTCTCCCCCTCCTTTGAATCTGCAGTGCATAGTAACAGAGATGCCCCAGAATTTATTCTGCATGGTTCAGCTCAAGCAGGCTCTCAGTGGGTTTTGCTCTTCTGTTGATGCCCTGTAACCTCTAAAACATGCTGTTCTTTCTTAAGCTTTTTTCACTTATGGGGAAAAAAACACAGTTTCCTGTTTATTTTTAGCATCACGGGTCAGGTTTTTATTTATCCAGGTAGTCTGGGTTCCTCAACAGATTTGTTCCTTAGCTTGGAAAAATGGAATACCCTCTGCCACACTGTTTGACTGTCTCTGGGCAGTGATCAGGAATGGTCAGGATTGGTTTGTGATTGCTGGAGCTGCTGCTCATCTCTCCATCAGCATGAACTGACTGGGGCAGCATCCCTGACCACTGACCCAAGGAACCCTTCAGCTCTTACGTCCATGCCACTGCTATCATTCATGTTTGTTTGGGTTTTTCAAAAAATAAAATGTTAGTTTCTCAAGGGTTCACCCTTCTCTTTGATATTTTATGAGAGAGAATCTGTGGACCACAGGTGTAAATCTCTGTAGGATCCCAGTTGCTCTCCAAAGTGATAATTGTTATGTTTCTGTATTTCTCTTCCTTTCTTTTCCTTCTCCTTCATCCACTACCCTACCTGGCAATTTTGGCCTTAGTGTGTAAGTATTGGCCACCTCTCAAAGGTTTTGTTTCTCTTGTGTTTCATGATGTGGCAAAGACTTGTTTTCTTGTGAGGCTAATGCTTTTTCTTTTGAGTCTCTGTATTGTCAGCTGTGGTAGGACACTCTGGTGCTAGCATGTGGAAAACAATGCATCATGCAAGAGAAATGTGTGGCCAAATTATTTGTGTGTGTGTGTTTATGAAAAACAACCTTTTCTGCAGGAGACTGTTACGTTAGGACTGAAGACTGCGTGGGAGAGCTGAAATTGCTGGAAACATGTTTATAGGGGAAATTCTGGCAGGTTTTTAACTGCCATACGAGGAATGTGGCTGTCTAAAAACAAGAAGTTGTATGATTCTTTTTCCAGATGTGATCCCTTTACCTTTAATTGCAATTTTAGGATATGAGAAGGTTTAGGAATGGAAAGACTGATGTAAAATGTCTGATGACACCAATTATTGACTCAGGTTGTTTTCTAATTCCATGTGCACAGTAATGCATCTGCTTGAAGGTGCTTGTGCTGTATAGGTAAGTGTTCATGGTTCCTGCCTGTGGAGGTGGGATAGCAGATGTTCATGGTGATGTGAAACTGTCTAAGCTGTGGATGGTTCCTCCCTCTAAAAGAGGGCTGATAGATATTAATGGTGATGTGAAACCATGTAAGCTTTGAATGGTTAATTGTATGCCTGGATCTGCTACATATGTTGAGATTGCTCCTTTCATTTAATTGCCCAGACTCTCTTCCATGCTTGCTGGGCTTTTCTGGCTTTGCTCTCCATGTTTGCCTTCTTTTTCCCCTTTCCTCTTGCTTTTTTCCCTACCTTTAATTCTTCCCCCCCTTTAATTTTTTTTGTTTGTTTGATTGGTTTTGTTGTTGTTTTTTCATGTTTGTTTAGTTTTACTTAGGCTCCAGAAGGGGAAAGCATCATCAAGTGTGTTGGTTATGGGTCTGTAGGCGAGGATGTGCAGAGGGTGGAGGATTTTTTTGCTGCTTCTTCTGTTTTTTGTTTGTTTGTTTCTTTGTTTGTTTTTGCTTTGTTTTGCTTTATTTCATTCTGATGAGCTAATGGTTAGGAGAGAAGGGCAGAGGGAAAGCATTAGCAAGTAGTGATGCCTGGCAGGGGTTGATTACATTTGAAATAACTGATTGTGATTTATGTTGTTTAGTTTTCAATGAGAAGGAAGAGGAAGTGGGACACATCCTGTCTAACAGCTTCTTTTAATGCTCCACGATTTATCTTTGCAGCATGTGCAGTAAGACTGTTCAGATTATTTGCTATGTGAAAATGTTCAGTACTGTCAACTGTTGAGACTTCTGCCTGATGTTGTCTGTACACCTTGGTACTCAAGTAGCCCCAGGCCTATTGTTGCTGCTGCTTCCTTAACAGGTGAGCATGTTTTTAATGTTAATGTAATCTCCCCATGCCGGAGAAAGAATCTCAAAAGTTTTGACCCCCAAACCAACTCATTAATAAATATCATTTTGTCGTCTCACTTGAGACAGTATTCTTTATGGTCACTGAGCAGGTGTGGCCCATGTTGTAACTCAGCTGAGTTTTGCAGTAATCACCTCCTGTCTTGGTGCTGCTTTGTGCTTTATGACCCTAGTGAGCAGCTCTGAGGGGCCAGGTCAGTGCCTGGCTCTGTGGGTCATGGACAGACACATTTCATACAGACAAATCCATCTTCAAGGCCACTTTTTGGTCCTCTGGGCAGGTGGGATCTTGTTTGCTCCTATCACAAGCAGGTTGTTTTTAAGATGAATTCATGTTGAGATCTAGGGAATATTGTAATCAGGTCCTGTTTTGTCAAGAAAGGGAGCCTTTATTTGGAGAAGTACAAATCTTGTTGAGTTCTATTATTTGCCACTTGAACAAAAGAAGGATTAGTTGCCAGATCTTTCAACTCTGTTTTTAGACTAAGGAAGGGAGAGCAAAACAAGAAATAAGGATTTGAAATAAATGTCTTTAATTTTTGCTGTTACAGGGGTAGGTTTCATTTTTGTCAAGGTCCTTTTGGAGGATGAAATGAAGTGGAAATTTTAAATCTGTTTTTTTCCAGTCTTTTTGATGTGCAGATTGGGCATTGTGTATGTTATGAAAAATCTTGGACTAAGATTATATGTTTCTAGGCAGAAAATACTAGGAATAATTTACTGGATTAAAAAGTAAAAAAAAATTCTTTCATGTAAGCACCTCTTTTAGCATAATAAGAGCCTTAAAACAGTTCCTGTCATCAACAATTCATGCTTTAAATAGGCAAGAAAAGCAAAAACAGGATAAAAGGAAATATTTAAAGGAAATAAAGGTATTTTGTTGGCCATCTGTTTTCCCCTCTTTGTGCACATCCCCTAAATTTTATTTCCTGCTTGGCCCTTAATGTGAAACATGCCAATATGACACCCTCTCTATTCCCAAACCTGTGGAATTAGCTCCTTTGTGCATGTTGTCAAAGAGAGGTAAACAGTTTTAATGTCATTATTTAAAGGCAATCCCTGGAGAAATTTGGAAATAGACCCTTAGTGCAAGGAATGTGTGACTTTTTCCTTCCATGGTGCCCCCAGGAGGTTGTCCTTGCTCTGGAGACACCGTGGGGCTGGTGTGTGTCATTCCTGTCTGGCACAGAGCTGGAAGCAGCTCTTGTCTTGTTCTGGCAGGAAAATCACTGCAGCCAAGGGTTCCTTAGGAGACCCTTGGTCAGTGTGAGCTTTGGGAAATGAAATACTGCCTGAAGTAAGGAAACCCATCCCATCACTAGGAGGGTGTGCAGGGTGGTCTGTGTTCATGTGTTTCATTTTTCACTTTCCATGTCTGGAATCCTGTTTTGGACCTTTGATGTCTTCAGCATAATAAGTTAATAAACTGCTGCCATGTTGGATTTTCCAGTGGATAGGAATTTGACTCTTACTGTGGGAAAAAACCCCATGAGTTTGTTTTCATTGATATGCTTTGCTTCTTTGTTTTCATAATCTACAAAGGAGTTACAAAATTGTAATGGGCACAAAATTTCAGCTTACATCTAGAAGAATGAATAGAAGCAAAAAATACACAGTCTTGTCTGACTTAAACTGGAACTTTAGGCATTTTGCATTGATGATTTAGATGTGTGGATTTGATGTCATTCTGCAGCTCCTAAATGTTCTGTGAATAATCCAGCAATGTCAACAATGCCTAGAGCAAGGTATGTGGTTATTTTTCTGTGAACCTAAAATTGTGTTAATCTTTCTGGAGGTTAGAAAGGCAAACTCATAATTCTTTTTTATCTCTTATGTGCTTTGAAGTGACTTTGGTACTGCACCTGCACATATGTATATCACTGCAGGTTATTTTTTCAGAATGGCACATGGTTCAGTCCTTTCTGATACAGCCACTTGCAATTCAGACAGGTTAAACAGAAAAATAGTTTTAAAGGCTTTCTGCTTAATGCTCCAGTGCAATTAAATCCTGGCTTTGTTTGTACAAGATAGGATCAGCATGCATTGGAACAATCAATATGGCCCATAAAAATAAGAGGCTTTTGTTCGTTTTTGTCATGAATGCTCAAGTAAGCCAAAATGAAGTGAACATTACCAAGAGATGCATATCCAGGGATTGAACCTCTTGGCAGAGAAGGCTTTGCACAGCTCCAGATGTGTTGGTGGTTTTTTTTGGTTTGGGGTGTTTTGTTTGTTTTGTTTTTTTACACACTCAGCTTTACTGCTAATGGATATGATTTCATCGGGAATGTTTTAAGAGTTTGGTTTTCTTTAAGGCCATGCTTGATGAAGCTGTGAAGTATAAGGAAGAGAATTTTGTGTGTTTGTTTAGCAAAACTGGAAATTTAGCAGCCCTCAAAGCTGCAAAAGGAAAAAGCATGAAAATCAGACATATGTGGTGTGGGAAGTGATCCTGAATTAACTGACACAAGGTCAGAAAAATTGCCCTTTCCCCAGTAAGCTGGATTCTGGGGTTGGCTTCAGAACACAGTTTAAACAAAGATAGTTAATTTAACCTGACACTGTCTGGCTTTCCTGTTCAAACTGCATCTCTGTGAACAGATCCTGCTACCTAGTGGCTCTGCCCAGCAGACAACCTCACTCACCTCTGGGAGGCTTCACTCTCCTCCAGCTACACCAAATATTGAAATGTACTCTTGCAGTTGTAGAATAACTCCCACCACCACCTCTCAATAGGAGTCTGAGATTCCTCCTCTACCCTTCTCTTTTAATAACAGATCATTTCAAAAGAAAATCCAGTACTGTGCTCTAAAGCAGATTTTTTGTCTGTAATTCACTTAACATACTACTGGTTTTGTCATCTTCATGAATTTATTAAACCTTTTTTGCCTAGCAAAACAGTATGGGAAATCAAAGTACTTGAATAATTTGCAAAAACAATTTTTTGACTGATGGGGTAGCAATATTAATAGCCATTCTTTTTACAGAAGTAGCTCTGACAGTCACAGGGAGCGTGATGCCTTATATGAAGCAGTGAAGGCATCATTTAATATTTAGTATAGCCCAAGTTGTCCAAATGCTATTAGAGTGCATTTTTGAGGATACCTACTGTAATAAGTTGTTGAATTTTGCCATGTTATGTTAAATTGTATCAGTGTGGAGGTGAGTCCTGGTTCCCTTTTCAGTCAGCTTGTCCCAGGTTTTTAGCCTGTCCCTCACCTCTCTTACAGGGTGGTTTGTGTTCAGAGCTGTGCCCCCCTTCCTCTCAGAGCACAGCCACCAGCCAGGCTCCTCCCTGCTAAATTGTGCAGCAGGATCTAAAACTTTTTACCAAATCAAATCTCCCAACAGTGAATCTAGTTTAAACTGCTGGTTTGCTAATGATCTAAACCAAACTCCTGACTCAGAGGTTGTGCCAAGTACGTGTTATTTCCACTCCTAATCCTTTTAGTGGAGAGTGGTACCTTGCAAGCAGTTATCTGCAAGTGTTTTCTGGCCTGTTTTCAGGAATGGCTGGCTCCATTCCTGCAGCTGCTGACTCCATCCTGTCTGCAGGAGAGTGGACCTGTGCTGGAAAGCCACTCTGCTGTCCCCACCTGCACACCACCTATGTGTGCAGGGGGTACAGACAGCCCAAGGTACTGATTCGTGTTCTTGTAGGCTGGAGGGCTTCATGGAAATGAGCAGCTCTTTAACATTTAAATGTTTTTGTGACTATGGATTAATGCAATTCCTATTTTAAAATATTTTTAAGTAGACTAGATGTTCATCATATATTGATACTGACATGTGATGCCCTTGCTCAGTGGTCTCAGATGTAGCATGATTGCAGACCACTTTGTATGGCTCTTCAGGTAGGTGATTAAGATTGGATTGCAAACTCAGTTTACTATTTGCAAGTACATTCCATCCAATGTTCCTTCCTATCCTGCCTAGAATAACAATTGGTTTATAAATGAGAAAAGGAAGGAGACAATGTGAATAAGCCATAGCATCTCATGTCCTTTTTAATGCCATAGATCTGATTTCATCAGTGAAAGCAGTAAGATACTTCCTCCAAATTGCTTAATTGAATTCTCCTCTTTCCACTTCTCCCTACGTTCCTCCAATACACATATCCTCTATGGGCTTTGAGGATGCTGCAAGAACAAACTTGATTTCATCTGATTGCAGGTATGCTTGAAAACCTGTAATTTTCCTTAATGGAAGGTAGTGCTGACTTCTTGATAGCAATGAAGAAGATAAAATCAGTTGCCTGATTACCCATCAAATGAGTTACTCATTAAATCAAGTAATTCTCCTGTGGTGAGACAAAATGAGTGATTTGAATTCTGTCAAGAGCATAGCAAAGGAAAATACTGAGGTATAAATCTTCTGTTGAGAAGATCTTGAAAGATATGAAGTATAGTCATTTGCAGTCCTCAACTGCTCTCTCTTAACTGTGTTTTAAAGGAGCTGGGAGGAGATGCCTCTTTGTGAGCACCCTTGCAGGGTGACAGACCTTCAACAAGGTGGTTTTGAGGGTTAGTTTTGTAATCCATATGTGTCTATGTAACTTTGTAAATATCTGAGCGCTTAAGTGGAGGGAAGCTCCACAAGCAACTTGCAACAATTCATTAATTCCTTATTGCTGTAGTAAAATGCTACACTTTATTTTCATATGGGGTGGCAGAATATTGAGCAATTTGACAGAATAGTGAAAAGCTGTATTTGATGGGGAAGAACATGCTTCAAATCTGTCACATTGCCAGTGAGATGCATCCTTAAATGATGCCCAAAGAAGCATGCAACATTTAGTGAAAACTTCAGAAATGGGGACTGGAATTTTCTCAGTATATGAGCCAATCTTCTCATTGCTATTTAATACCATTCCTTCTGTTCTTATGTCCTTCAATGTAATGTGCATGCTTTCCTGTAGAAGCCTTCATTTATGTTGAAAAAACCCTCAAAAACAAACAACCCAACAAACCAACACGTATTCATGCTGCAAATACAGGCCATGGAAAAACAGAATAAAATGTCCAGCATTGCAGGTTTGTTACTTTCAAGCAGATTTTCCTGTGGGCTTTGTTAAGATAGTAACTCACTAGCAGTTGGTAGAAGGAAATAGCTGAGTCTTCCTGTTTATAGAGGTAGCAGGCAAAAACATTGCTACTGACCAAAACTTACACTGAAATTGTAACATTGTCTGGTGCTCAGTGTCCTACAAGCTTCTGTGGTAATTACAGATAAATAAATCACTGTTACTGTTTGTCTTCTTGTCTTGTTTTGACTAAAACTTCTTGAACATGCTAGAAATTCTTTTGGCCTGAGAATAGAAAAAAGAGGAATGTGGGTTTGTTTGGGAACTTGTATATTGGACTGAATAATTCAATGGTCACCTCTGGTGTGTATGATCATTAAAAAGTAGTTGTTAACTAATTTAGATCACTTTACTAGGGTTTGGAAATCTTTTATATCTCAAGACTGTCTTGAAGTCAAGTGTCGCTTACTTTAAAAATTTGGAATACTAGAGAGCATCATAGACTCTAAAGGTAATGATGCTTTATCATGTCCATAATTTAAAATCTGTGTAACCATGTGCATCTAAGGGTTCTGTAATTCTCCGTTTGGTTTTGTGGAGTGCTTTAAACATGCTGCAAGCTGATACAAGAGGAAGTATTTGCAGTCCATTTCATAGCTTATTATATGTATTTCAGATGGAAGTTGTGTGTTCAGAACTTAGTGTTAAAAAAGAAAAACACACACAATCCCCGAAACTTGGATTAAAAGAAGCCATGTGTAAAGGTGTTTGTCAAGTTTCTGCCTAAAAATCTTGTGATAGAATTGTGCTTATCACTCCCTTATGAGGAAAGGGTAAGTGATTTGGGATTGTTCAGCATGGAAATGAGAAATTTTTGGAGTGACATAATTGTAGCCTTCCAGTTACTGAAGGGAGCCTACGAGAACAATGGAGAGAGACTTTGTATAAGAGCCAGTAGTGACAGGACAAGGGGGGATGGATTCAAATTGAAAGTAGGTATAAATTTGGTATTAGGAAGAAATGTTTTGCTGTGGGAGTGATGAGGCACTGGTTGCCTGGAGAAGCTGTGGATGTCCCATCTGTGGAAGTGTTCAAGGCTAGGCTGGATGGAGCTCTGAGCAACCTGGTCTGGTGAAAGGTGTCCCTGCCCTGGCAGGGGGTTGGAACTGAATGAACTTTAAAGTCTTTTTCAAACCCAGACCATTCTGTCATTCATTGTGTTCATCTGCATGTGAGCAGCTAGTTAGATGAAACCTGTGTACTTCATACTCTTGCATATTTAAAAAAAAAAAAAAAAAGCTTTTGTAGTCTGTCTTAAAATTAAAAAGCAGGGCATGAAAATAGTTTTTATTGTTTTAGTTTACTTTATATGCAAATATATAGAGTTTATTCCTTATCCTAAGATGCTGAGAGCAGTCAGTACTGATGTGTCTTTTGCTAGCAAAGAAGTTGCTTTTAGTTGTAGCCCTATTACCCCTAGTATTCTATTCCCTTAACTCATGAACTTTATCCTTTATCAAGGAACAGATGGGTAAACTTCATTTGAGGCTCAATTAAATGCCTTTAAAACTTGTGATTTCAGTGTGTTCTAGATTGTTCTCTTTGTTTTTCAGCTCTTATTACTTGATGATAACTAGGCAAATCTGGAGTACAGGAGTTTCTTGTGGTGAAGTAAGGACATAGTGAGCTTTAGCATATGTTGCCATAACCATCCCCACCTCTTAGGGCTGGTGGTTCCACAGTGTGTGGAAATGCCTCAGGTAATATGATACCATCAAACTCCTGCTGCTTCTGACCTTTAGTCAGTCTCTGAATCTTTGGTAAGCTGGATTCTTGAAAAATACAACCACATTTCTTAAAGCCATCAAGGACCTTTTCCATTTTTTCTTATGTGGTATTTTTCCCCTGTAGAATGATGTGTCCTTGTCTTGACACAGCTGTTTAGTCTGTCAGCTCTGTTAGACCTCTACTGCACATCACAGTTCCCTCTCTCTCTTTCTCCCTCTTTCTTTGTTCCTTGCTTTGACCTTTAGCTGTCATAACAGGACTGGTTATCCAGAGGCGAAATTATTTTTTCTGACCTATTGAATGTTTGTTTCTGGCCATACCAACACACTTCTGTAGTCAAAAGTTGACCTTGGTCTCAACTCCTGTGAAAGACCTACCAGTTAAAATGGTATGGTGCTTGTCTCTTACTTGTCCTTTGTTTACTCTCCAGAGAGAGAGGCTGGCAAAGGTATCAGTTGTGCCAGGCTTTTTGTAATACTACTATTCCTACAGGAAGAAAAAATGTTAATGTCCATAGTGTTACTCAGACTTTTGTTACTCAAGTAAGCATGACTTCTAGTCTGGCAGATTTCATTTTTAACTTAGTTGAAAGGTCTCTTCTGACTTCTGTGTGTGAATCAATGTGATTCCTTCTAAAGATGATTTTTTATCAAGCAATTTGTGGGAATAGTTTGGCTTGTTCTTCCCATTTTATGTTCACCAGGTTTTAGGATACTGAGAAAACTACTGAAAAACAAGAGAAGTACACAGGAATTTCCATACTTGCCTTTTTGAAAAAGCACAGATCTGTATCTTGTGTGTTTTTCCAATAGTATAGGTCCAAAACCCTGCCTGGGAATTTCACAACAGTTCAATCCTATATTTGTAAATTAAACATGATGTTTATTATTGTGATCCATTTTCCTTAAGAATACAAAAATCTATTGTCAACTAAATTTAAAGAAATGACATGGATATAAAACTGTTTCTACAGATTCCCTTTAAACCACTTTGTTTGGTAGTCTGTGCCATCAGAAGGGTAATTAATTTATGGACTGTACAGCTGTTATATATAATATGTCAAAACTGTGGCTGTAAATGATCTTTTGATAAGGTCAGACTCTGGAGTAATACTTGAGGTCTGACACCTACATCACATTTGCATGTACTAGATAATACTTAAATAAGAGATGCTGTGTTTCTGCTGCATGGTCACAAATGGAGATGATCACCCCACCCCTTGGGTGGAAGATTTGGGTTCTGCTGGCGTATGCAGAACTCTGGAAGCCAAGAGGTGTGCCTGTAGGTCTGGGTGAAGCCAGACTGGCACTGTGAGGTTTGTCCCTCTTCTCCATGGCTTGCCATATGTCTGAGTCACTTTGGGATGGGGTGGGGTGGTGGCAGTGCAGTCACATGTCACCCCAGTGCACAGCTGAGCTGGTCACCCACTGTGCAAACCCTCTGTGTGTCCACAAGTCTTGTGCTGGACATCCTTAATCAGAAGTAGTTCTGTGGGGAAGGATTGTGCTTTTTGGGGAGGGTTTTTTCATAAAGGCTTTTATACTTCCTCAGCGCTTCAGAGTGGATGATAAACGAGAAACTTATTG
This sequence comes from Luscinia megarhynchos, assembly GCA_034336665.1. Lineage (NCBI taxonomy): Eukaryota > Metazoa > Chordata > Aves > Passeriformes > Muscicapidae > Luscinia > Luscinia megarhynchos. Next base: position 88,154,568 of record CM067565.1, on the reverse strand, counting down.
GTTTCTGTCATAAATGGTGTGCTCTTTCAAATTCTCTTGGGTTTTTAGCTCTTAGTTTCTACTTTTAAAAGCAGTAAAAACTAGTCACCATTTCAGCAACACATTAATGGAAACAGCCAACATCTGGAGATGTTTTGACATGCAAGAATGACTTTCAATCATTTTCTGAAAGGATACACAACTCTTAAGCAGTTTTGTATTTCTGGAAGTAGAATATATTATTTTGAAAGTGCTTTATTAGAAAACAGTTTGTAGATTGTCTATGCACTACTGTTTCCCCAATTCTGCATGGCAGAAGCAATATTTTTCTTTCTGTTGCCATAAGCTGAATAATTAGACAGCAGTCATTTCACCATGGCTAGTCATAACCATGACTGATATGACTAAGATCCACCAGTAAGTTGTCATTATTAATCAAACTTTTGCTGATCACTTTCAGAGAATGGAAATGAGTTATATTGCACAACCTTGTACAATTTACCTGTACTTTTAAAAATACCACTTATGCAAATCTTGTGTGTTTGAAGCTCAGTTCGTGACCAGAGATGAAACTGTGATTATCTCCATAAAGATACAGACTGTATCTAACAACCATGCTACTGTTCAGACTATTTCCTCACGGACAGGGTTGCACATGTCCTTGGGCCACCACCTAGGTTTATGTGGTCAGGAACGTGTGCCTAACACGAAATTTGCAGCAGAAGTACCTTTTTGTGTCTGTTTGAGACTGAACACTTTTTCATTTGTCAGCTGGATGGGCAGGAAGGCAGCTGCAGGCAGCCTGCATGCAAGCACTCCAGGCAGGCAGCGGAAGGCATGCTACAGCTGTGGTTTGCTGTAATGCTCAGTGAAATACCAGCCTTACACACTGCCACCCTTCCTACACTCCACATCAGCCTGCTGCCACCTCTGTCGAGTTGGTACAGCTGCTGCAGCAGCAACCCCCCTGACAAAAATAGGCATTCCTGTGGTTATTCTGAAAATGTGCATTTGCATTTGGAGGGCTCTGAATTGTTTGCAGGTTTTCCTTTTCAAATTAGGCAATGTGTTTTTGGACAACAAATATAAAATAAATTTTCCCATTCAGATCACATTCCTAGGTTGGTTGGCCAGGTTTTATTAGGGTTTAGTTTTAAGCTGGGTATGGTTCAGTTGTGGAGGACAGCCTCAGGACAATTTTTAAATCCAATGTACACCTATTGTTTCTCGTGTTTTCTGCATGCTATCTCCATTTGAGAAAAATGCCACAGGATGAAGGAGCTCAGTTTAGAGTCTAGGAGGGGGGGTGATGAGGGAAGGGCCTCAGGCACTGCTGTGTGCTCTCTGCTGCATCCTGCCCTAGCACTGCTTGCCTGAGGACTTCACTCTCTTCTGTATCAGTTCCTATTTTGCTTGGTTTTCTGGCAATGAAATGTGATTTACAAGTGTAGCTGTTTCACAATCTCCTTAAGTCATCCACGGGCAGAGCTGCTGTTGACAGACATGACTCCCACCACTCTTTCCAGAGGGTGCTGCCACCTCCCTGCTGACTGGCCTGGTGAGTTTCCCTGCTTTGATGGCAGTGAGTTAAGTTTCATGCTATTTAGTCTCCTGGTGTGCTTCCTTGTGCAGCCCCCCATAGGCTGTGCTGGCAGGAGCAAGATGAGAATGTGAAGGATGCAGGAGAGGGGCAGGGATGCTGATTTTAGTGCTGCTGTATGCCAACTCTAAGTCACCTTAATCCTAAGTCAAAGGTCCTGCTTTTCATCACTCTTCAGAGTGATGCTTCAGAGAATGGAACTTTGTTAGGGTTTATTACAGTGCCCAGCACCTGGAGTGAAGAGGAGCCAGCAGAGGCTGCCACATCCCAGAGGTGTTAGTGGGAGCACTGCATCCTGCTGGATATCCTTGTCCTTTTTAGCTCAGTAACAATTCTGCACACCTCAAAAGTGCTGCTGGGAGCAGGTGTGATGCAATGAGCATCCTTAACCCAAGTGTGTCTTGTAAAACTGTTGAATTACTTTGTCTCACCTGATGAGATGGTTTTGGTCTGTCGATAGCAGATATAACATGGGTTTAAAAACAAATGGAAAGAAATTTTCCTCCCTAAAGATAAAGCAATAAAAAACTTTAGGAATTGGGTGGATTGTTAAAGAAATTACTTTTATTCTCTTTTCTGTGGGGTAAAGTTAATGAATGCAGCTGCCTGTTTGGCAGTGAGGTTAATTGACAGCTGAAACACTGCTGCAGTTTCTTTTCAGAAAGAAGAAAGCAAAATATTTGAAGGGTCATTTGCTAGTGGAAACATGATTGATTCCATATATATGAGGAAACAAAATTAACTAGTGCTGCCCTCTTGCAGTTCAACAGCAATACAGGCATTAAACTAGTGTCACTGCAGCTACCTCTTTGTGATGTTTAGGTACAGTTACAGGTTTTTTGAATAAAAGGTAGATAGGGAGAGTCTCCAGTAATCTTCTGGATATATCACTGTGTTTGCCTCATGCAGCAGCTCTTGGATCTGAAATCTCTTAAATCTGAAGGAAATTAAGAAACCTTAGTTCTGTGAAAGCCAATTTCCAAATTTCATATGGCAAATATTTTCTTAGAAGCAGTATCACTTGCCAAGGAAGCTCAGTAGATAATCTTCCTCTCTTTTTCTTTTTTTTCTTAAAGTACTAAAGATGTCCTGGGGAAAAGTGTGTGTTCTGCAGCTGGGGACATGGTGACTTGGGTGGGGGCACCTCTGGTTTCCTCAGTTAGCTCTGAGTGACTGGATGGTAATTTTTGGTGTATGGACCCACAGGGACCTACTTTGTCCTCCTCTTTGGTGACTCCAAAGAATTCGTGCTGTTCTATGGCTGTCTTCAAAAGCTGGAAGAGCCATTTGCTCCCTGTTCTGAAGAAAAGGCCCACTGGAGTGTTTTCTGACTCATGAAAATCTGAAGTATGTCTAAAATCATCCCTTTTGCACAGTCATAAACTGGTGCTACTGCAGTCTTTGAGACATTCACTGTTCTGAACAGCACCAGATGTGTGGTGTTCCTAAATATCTGTATGTTGGGGATAAACAAGCAATGAACTAATTTGTGCTTGTACAGTGTGCAGAGCTCCGTTCCTGATCTTTAACAGGCTTTGTTACATTGAAGAGTGTTTGGTAGTTTTCTTCATGGTGTAGCAAAGCACTTTGCACTGCTAATAATCTGACAGCTTTTCCTAAGCAAAGACTTACATTGTGTATGTGTTTTATTTTGGAGTGTGCCATATTTTAAGGTTTTTTTTTCGTTATTTGTGCCTATCTAAAATACTTTAAAAGAGCACTTCCTCATCACTACACCATTCATGTTAAATAGTAGCATGGAAGAGGGACCTGAGATGGTGTTTAGGCTTGAAAAGTGTAGAGGTAGACAGATGTTGAAGATAGGTGGCTTAGAAGGGCCAGAAACAGAAGAGTGAGAAATCCTGATGAGGAGGTAAGGTTATCATGAGAGATTTAAATGCAACTTGAGGAATTTTGATCAAGTCTTCAGTGGAGCAGGAGATGGTGGCTTGGGAGTGCTTCTGCCATTTTCAGGGTGAGCTGTATACACTGAGCCTTCTGAAATCTTGTGTCAAAAGTTAGAGTTCTGAGGATCGTTCTGATGGTGCTCTGACAATTGCTTTGGTTCCTTCTGCCTCATCCTGCATGCTTTTGATGGAGCAGCCACTAAGCCCTGTTTAAGATACCCAGAAATAGCAGTGTTTCATACTCATTTTACAGTAAGAGAGCTTAACTTTTTTAGTACAATATGCTTTACTTACTTCAAAATCTGATGTATTCTGAAAGAAATGTATTGGTGTGAGCTAGATTGGATGCTTTTTGCCAGTTGCATGTAATGTGTTATTGTTCAGAGCACTAATGGACACTTAGATTGCAACAAGCCTCTTTCTGCTCTTGGCACTGATCTAATACAATGTATTTTGGTACAATGTATGTTTGGCCTAATGGGGCATTTTGCCTGTCATTTCTTCCAAGGCTTTAAAGTTGTACTGGGAACCATGTTGAGTTTGAGAGGATACCAAAGTGCGTGTGTTAAATTATTCTATCTGCCCATCCCACCCAAGATAAGGCTCAGTGTTTCATCTTGCAGTTAAGATTCGTTTAATGATGCAACGTAGGGGTTGGGACAAGTTGGGAGCTTGGTTCTTGGTCAATCCCAGAGCCAGCAGTGATGTGCTGAACCCCATGGCTTCATTAGGGTCCTTAATTGGGTGCCCTTGCCTTTAACACTTTATCATCTTCCACCAAACAGTTTCCTAGTCCTTTCCCCTTTTATTAATCACAGTAGTTGTCTGGCTGACTTCATCCTGCAGAGCTGTGTTCAGCTGACTGCCATCTCTTTTTTTAGATCACTGCAGAGGTCGATTCCTCCAGTCGATCAGGAGCTGCTGGAAAAGAAATATACTACTGTAGTTGTGTAGATTGTTACTCCTGGGGAAAAACACACAAACCAGTTGTGTGCTGTCCTAATTATGTGTGTTCTTATGAACCTATTAAGCTCCTCATCAACTATTTCTGATGGTGGAAAAAAAAAAGTGCTCCCCCTCCTTGTTTTTTGAATGGAGACACGAACTTCCCCTCCCCTCCCCCCCCCCCTTTTTTTTTGACTATCCCATTGTGGTCTGGAAATCTAAACTTTAATCCAGAGTTATTTCATATGCTTGCAAATCTCGAAAATAATAAACTATTTCAAGTATGATAGAAGAGTCAAAATACATGCAGTACATATTCACAAATAGTTTTGTTTTGACATTTATCTTGCTGTAGTCATTCTGCCAATTGGCTTCAGGCACGGCTACCAAAAGAATGAACACATGTTGCATTCATTAGTTCTCATCTGGCTGTGCTTCGTCTTGCAAGACAGACAAAATCATGATCACATTAAATAGATTGTAATGCATTTGTAATACGAGTTCCCTTCTGCTGAACGGAATTAGAGCTTTGCAAAGCTGCTGCTTTTAAGCCATGATATTTTGCTTAGTTTTCATATAATGGATATGAGTATATTGCCAGTGACGTCATTGCTTTTTCGTCTCGAAACGATGTCATGTGAAAAATATTCCAATATAATACCGAGCAAACTGCTGCCCCCTTCTTCCCCCCCGTGTGAACTCCCCGTGTCCCTGCTCCTGTCACTCCTTCCTGTCCGTAGCTGTGAGTTTCTGACAGACAGGCAGGCAGTCGTGCTGCGGGACAGTAATGGTTTATCTGCATCAGCCGCGGGCACTGCCGCTCTCGGTGGCGCCGGTTCTTCAGGCCCCGGCCGTGAGCGCCGTGTGGGGCCGGGGTGTCGGTGCCTGTGGGGCCGCAGGTCGCTGCCCGTGTGCGAGCAGCTGCCGCTCTCCCTCCTCCCCGCCGCTGGCTTCGGGCGCAGCTCCGCCGCCCGGCCGAGCAGGCCCGGGGGCCGCAGGGAGCGCGTGTTCGCCTGAGGCGGCCCCTCCCCGGCCCGGCCCGGCCCGGCCCGCCCCCCGCTCGCTCGGGGCAGGGGCTCGGGCGGCGGGAGCGGCGCCGCCGGCGGTGCTCGCTGGCCCGGGAGCGTGTGCTGGGCGCCCGCCGGGGGGCCGGGGCGCGGGAGCTGTCGCTGAGGCGCGGCGGGGCCGCTGTCGGCCGCAGGGATGGAGGAAGGCTTGTCCTGCCTGGCCGCAGCCTGCGACCCCGCGGCGCTCGCCGCCTTCTGCACGGGTAAAGTACCGCGCTGCCCCGCGCCGCGAGGGCTGCTCCGAGCCGTCCCAGCCCCGCGGGGCAGCCGGGAAGCTGGCGGCAGCGGGGCAGGCTCTGCCCTGCCAGGTGTGAGGCTGCTCCGCGTCCCCGGCACTGCCGCAAGGTGTGCCGGCCGGGGGCTGAGCGGCTCGCTGCCCCGCGGCCAGAAATTGACCAAAAAAAAAAAGTAAATAAAATCGGGACGTGCGTGGATAGCGGAGGAGGCGATAAGGATGGAGTTATTTTCACTGGACGGGAGCAGCGTGGGTCCCGACGGCCCGGCCGGGAGGGAAGAGTTTGGTGCGAGGGAGTCTCGCAGCGCTGGTGCCGGGGCGGCTCCGGCTGCCCGGCTTTCCCCGGAGCGCTCGGTTTGCTGCTCTCCTCCCCGAGGCAGAGTTTGGTGCCGGGGCGGCTCCGGCTGCCCGGCTTTCCCCGGAGCGCTCGGTTTGCCGCTCTCCATTCCCCGCAGGCAGAGCTTGGTGCCGGGGCGGCTCCGGCTGCCCAGCTTTCCCCGGAGCGCTCGGTTTGCTGCTCTCCCGAGGCAGAGTTTGGTGCCGGGGCGGCTCCGGCTGCCCGGCTTTCCCCGGAGCGCTCGGTTTGCCGCTCTGCCGAGGAACCCCGGCGGGACCGCGGGGCTCAGGCAGGCGGCAGCAAAGGCTCGTTCAGCCTGCGGAGAGCAGGACCGCGCCTGTGCCGCCTCCTCTGGCTGGGGAGCCTCTGTTTGCCCTTCAGAGCTAAGGGCTTTTCCCCTTCTCCCCTCATTTTTGCCAGTGTCACAGTGAAAACCGGAATATTTCAATGTGTATTTCCTTTCTTTAAACGGCTGCTATCAAAACAGTCTCTCTTGGGTGTAATTGATTGTAGCGTTCTGCCTGTAGCTACCAACCCAATAACCCTAACCAAGAAATCCTATCAGAGATAAAGCGTGTTCCGCTTGTACACGGAGTGGAAGTGTTTTACTGCGAATGAAGGAGACATCAGCGAGCGCCCCTTCTTTGTTTGCTGATTCATGCCGTGCAATTTGGATACAAATGCAGCATCTCGCATGTAAAACCTTAGGACCGAAAGTGCGATGGTGCACAGAAAAGTTTCTTAAAAAAAAACAAAAAGAGCAAGTGCTTAATGCATAGATTTCTATGGGCATTTAGTGGAAGAAAAGGAATGACCTTGCTACAGTGTACTTTGTTAAAGTGAGCAATGTGCACTGTCCTTTATCTGCTTCAGAATTCAAAGCATTTGGTTTAGAATTCAAGATGTCGCAACCCTCGAGAAAGATGGGAGGATAAATTGGAAATGTTAACATTGTAAGTGCTTTGTATGAATTTTTGCAGGCTTGCAAGGATTTTTACTGTAGAAAAGAAATGCTAATGTTTAGCTGTTTGTCTTCAGACAAAATTCAAAAGAACAGCATTTTTTATGGCTATAGCTTGAAGCTTTGTTACCGATACATAGAGGTTTATGTGACCAACATTTCCATTGACTTTAATGGCTTTTAACAAGAGTTTCTCTTGTGATTGTCTGTAAAAAATATAGCTGTGTCTCAAACAGCTTGAGGCATATCTTGAAGTTCCAAAGAGAGTGTGACATAATGGACTTACTTTTGAGGTTTGTATAGAAATCCAGCAAAATAAGTGGCAAGAAATATGTTCTTTTCTGAATACATATGTTCTATTTTAATATTTTTTTCTGTGTCTTAGGAAATTATTTTTCCTAGATAAATCAGTCTTGATATAAGACTGAACATTTTACTGAACAAGACTTAGCTTTTGTAGTTAAAAGGAAATGTGGCTTTGGATAGTCTTAGCAGGGTAGTGTGTTTTGTTGATTTAAAACTTGATTCTGACTTGTACAGTTAAACCTAATATACCTTTATATCAGGTTTTTCCAATGACTGTGTGTTGGCTTGCGTGTAAAGTTAAAGTGATAAGAAACTGGTATGATGGAGAATCAACAAGTGCTTTGTTCCTGTGAAATTTCTAACTTCAGCCTTGAGGGCTTTTAGCAACTTCACGCTGGTAACAAGTATGGAAAAGCCTGAGATTAAATTATATAAAGTATTTTTTTTCTTCTTTTTGTTGGGCTATACATGCTCATTCTTGCTTTATTTAAAGGAGCTTAAGGCTTTATAGTAACAGTAGGATATTTCAAGTGAGAGTTTTGGGTAAAAAAATAAAAGTATCCTATAGTAACATACTTTTCTACCTTTAATTGTAATTTGTTTTGTGCACAGTTATCATTGTACATGCCTCGAATTGCCCATTTATTGCCAAAGCTAAATATTAATTCCTAATTCAGCAGTAAAGAACTAGCATTTCCTTTTAACATATGGGGTACAAGTGCTGATAGGCAGGTTAATCAAATTTTTTTAAAAGCCTTTCTGGTGTCAGTAGGAAAGACTTTTTTTTCCCTCCTTTTTCTAATTAGTCTTTTATAATTAAAGCTAAGGCAAAGGCACATCCCTTTGGAAGAGCATAGCTATCAAATTGGATATGGGCTGGAATTTGTCTCAGACAAATACAGATTAGAATAGAAATTTTTAATTTGGCCAAGGGAAGTATTTACCTACAAACATATCTTCAGTTGGCATGCTTCTAGATTAAATATTCGCCTCCAGTGACACTTGGCATTGAAATTGGTATTTATAAATGGGGGAAAAAACCAAACAAACTCCAACATGCTGTGTTTTTAAAGCTTGATTTCTTTCAGACTCTTGATCTGTATGCATTTGTCCTTAATGTTAAGACTAGTAGAGAGTTTGCTTAGGGTTTTTTCACAGTGGGGGTTGGCCAGTTGCTGGAGACGTGGTTGTGTCAGTGGCTCTGCAGAGTTCCTTGGGTGTCACAGTGAGTTGCCTTGGGCTGGGTGCCTCTGTCCCTGTGCCCTGGAGGGCAGCTCGACTGGCAGTGCTTTGCCACCTGCCTCGCTGGCAGGCAGTGATAGTGGCTGGCACGTGCTGCTGTTCTGCTGCCTTGCTTCCCTGCACAGGTGCTGGTGCAAAAGTATTTAATTTGAATTAGTATTGGACATGAAGGACTGTGCTGTAAGCATGTGGGTGTTACAGGAGCCTTTTTCTTTCTAGTGCATGGAGTGCTATGTATACACAACACAAAATTGCAAGTACTGTCAAAGCCAGGAGGGGTTTTCATCTCACAACTATTTAGAAGGCCAATACCTTGCCTCAATAGAAATCTAATTTCTTTAACTTCATAGCTACCTTTTAAAACTGTACTGTCATTTTTGGGTAACATTTTTTCTGTTTTGCCAGTTCAGATCTCTAGCTGTCTCCTAACGGTTCTAGGAACATGTATTAGTCATCAGAAGGGGGTTGAGGAGATAATAGTGACTTGTGCAGGGTAATGGTTAGCATTTTTTAGCAGTTGCAGAAAGTAATTGCAAGTTGAAGTAACTGCAAGCCACACTTGGAAGTTGCTGAAGTATCGAAATTGGTGAAATGTCAGAGGTGGAGTTGACGCAGCAGACTTGTCATTAAAGGTCAGCTAGAAAGGTTCAGACTGCACGCACTTTCTCAGCACCGAGTCTTTGCTCTCAAATTTTGAGTAATGCCCCGATTAAAAAAGTATCTTTATGAACTCTACATCACACCCCTGCTTCACACAGAGAAGTAAGTTCAGCAGGAAAGAGGTGGCATTGGAAACTTCCCTCTTGCAGCAGGCTTCAACCTGCTCCCTCTGCATGGAGCCAGAGCAGATTGAGAGCAGAACTTGCAAAGATACACAGAAAAAGGGGCTGGACATGCAGCTCCTGCCCTGTGACCAGGAAAGAAGAAATAACCAGACAGGACAGCCATTAGCCACAGTTCTTTATTGTGTGATGGGAAGATGTCCTTGTGCATCATAAAAACAGGATTTAGGTGACATATCATCTTGCTTTGCTCGTCTCTTCCAGCACCCTTTTTTGTTCTTTATATGCTTTAAAAATGCATGAATTTGTTGGGGTTTGCCTGTGAAGCTCTTCAGAAGCATTTAAAATTATGGCAATACTCATGGTCTAATTTCTGATACCTTTGGAATGCATCAAAGGGAGCGCTCATTTCTATAACAACCTGGTTTGAGTTGACCCTTCAGTTTTTTGCATGATTTGACTTATTTGGTAAATAAGTGCTGCAATGTCTTGAGCATTAAGGTATTTTTTGAAGTTGCTTTTCTTATATGATAGAGGAGAAAAAAAACAAAGTCAGAGCTGCAAGTGTGGCCCTGAGCAGTTTGCAGTGATGGTGTGCAGTTTCTGTGCTGGGATTATGTTGTGTACGTGCTGGCAGAGTGGCCCTGAGGGCTGTTGGGCAGGGGTTTGGCTGGAGCTGGCCAGTGAGCTGATACAGCTGAAAACTAACTGGGGATGGAAAAAGTTCTCTATCAGGGAGCCACCAAAAATTACGTCCTGTGGCAGAAACTGGGGCAGAAAAAGCAGCTTGATCCTTCAAGGATAATCACCCCTTAAAGCATCAGCCCACAGTTTGACTGGCTTAAGAACAATTGAAACCATGGCCAATTCAGTAGTACTACAGACTGAATCAATACTAAAACTAGAACAATTTGTTGTTTGATGTGATCTTCATGTAAAGAAACAAACTCAGTGTTTCTGCTTGCTTTCAGCTTCAGAGTCTTGAAAGATTATTTATGAAAACATTGAACTGAAGAAAACATCTAGTGGCTTTCACTGAAGAAATCTTCTAATTGCCCATCTTTAACAATATTCTATGCATTTTTGCAATCAAAGAAACCTTTAGTAATGAAATCAAAAACTGCTGAGAAGGAAAAACATTCTGACAAACTTTTTTTCTTTGAAAAGATGCAGTTCAAACTTTTAAAAAATATCACTCTATACTAAAATGATATGAGTCTATACTAAAAATGATTCTAATTGTTTTGTTAGAATTTTGTTCAGTGGGGGCAGAGCTGTGCTCCTGGCCCTGCTGTGGCAGGGTCACTTGTCCTCTCCACCTTTCTGGGAGGTGTTCCCCAGCTCCCCCAGGCATTGCTGTTGCATGTCACAGAGTGCTGTGGCATTGTCCTGCACAACTTGCAGGCTGCAGGGATGGTCACACCTAGCTGGAGCGTGGGCTGTTGCAGAGGGCTGAGTGGAGGTGGAAACTTGGAGCATGTTGACACAGTAGGTTGGTAAATGTGGATTAGTAGGTTAAACAAGCTGGCATTTAGTCTTGAGTAAGAGCAGTGTGCTTGAGTAGTGTGATGCTGTTAACTCTCTCTTGGGCTCACTCTCCGCTGGTTTATGTGGCCGTACCCCAGGTTGCAGCCCAAAAAACGTATTTTGTTTAAAAATAAAATAAAAGTCATCAAGCGAGATTATTGGAAAGGTTAGAAGATGCTGAAAAGTTGCAAAATAATTTTATTCCTGTTGATGTATTCTGTTGTGGTGGGAGGAATATTTTTCATGCATGAAGGATCCTGTTATTTTGGTTGGCAGTATTATGTGGAAATAGTATCCTCCTGGATGGTTCTTTTATATGTATAAATAGCTGAATTAGCATAGCTAATGCTTAGTAAGTGTATGGGGAATTAATCAGTCCTAAAACATAAGCATTAGTGGAATAAACTAGATAATTCAGTGGTTTAGGATAATAGCTGCTTTCAGAGTAACTATTATCTTTTTGGCTTTAGATTGTTCTCCCCACAGTTATCAAACAAATACAAATCTCCAGGGTTTAAAAAAGAGAATAAAACTGAATTGCAAACACTGGGGACCTACAATATATAGCTTTTTCCAGAGTACTTTTCAATTTAAGAGTTGGAGCGTATTTGTAAAAAATCTGTAAACTTTATTTCTGTGGGTTCAGGCAGACCTAACCTAGCACTGCAGTTCATGATCTGTTGTGAAAAGCTGGAAGTGTTACCCAGTGATAACCAGAGAAGAGCTTTGACATAGGTCTGCAAGCGACTGACAGATGGGTTGGGTGACAATTCAGAGGTTCTCTGGTTGTGTTTGTGCTTGTGAACTTGTGCAGAAAAACAGTCCTGCTTCTCTTTTGAAATTGTGTTCTTTAGCAAATAAAAAATTCTGTTTCTGAGGTGGCTTTGTTATCAGTTCTTAAATAATTAATTCCTTAATTTTGAGGAGGAAGGAAGTAAATGGAAAAAAATGCAACGTACTTGTAATTTGTAATGCTGCTGTTACTTAGTCCCAACCATTTTCAAGACTTGGTTTCCTGTCAAGTATTTGTAGCATTTGCAGTATTTGTGATGCTGGGCACATCCATGATCAGTCACTATTACTATTTGCAGGGCTATGTTTTTTACCTAAAAACTGTTGCTTTGCAGCAAATAATGGGAAAAGAAACCTGGAGATTTTTTTATGCTTCAGAGACCCCATCTTTAAGAAAATCAGATAAGTAATCTGTTTATGATATAAAATGTGATCTATTTAAGCAATGTTGATAGATATATCCCTTTTGAGGGTACAAAATTTGGCAAACCTTTCATGCAGAAGTGTATTTCCCTACAGGATCCTTTGAGAAGAAAGGAAAAAGTATCCCTGTAGAAAAGCATTTTTCACATGTAAGCAAATTCCATGCACACATGCATGTGATTTATCAACAGTGATTGTGATAGTTCAATTTTATGTAGGGCTTCTACATAAAATCCCTTCAGGGTGAAATTTTAGAAAGTCTTAGCCTGCCTGTGTCAACCAAAGTGTTCTGTTCAATGATTGATTTTTCTCTGGGAAGTTGTAGCATCATGTAACACTGTTTCTGAGTGTTTGTGTTTGCTTTGTTTCAGTTCTAAAATCTGCTTTGTGGTTTGGCCTAAATAAAGGTGAGACTTAATTCCTCCCTTTTCTGGAGAGTTCTCCATTTTAGGTGCAATAGTGCCAGAATTAGCAACTGAAATTATGATTGAAACTGGCTTCATTTTTATGTATTTATTTCTGCAGAAGCAGCCTGACTACAGCTTTATAAAGTAGATGTGCAGTCACACATAGAGATGTCTGCCATGCTGTTCAGGAGTTCTTCCCTGTCATGAATTAAATCTGTTTCATTTCACAATTACCTCATTTGTTTATAAGCATTTGTGGGAACTTGTTGATAGTGTCCTTGCTAAGGAGAGTGCAGCAACACTTGGTGACAGACCTGCAGTCTGAATTGTTTAAAAGACTGCCTTTACAGAATAACTAATGTTAATGTTTCTGCAGCTCTTGAGAAGCAGTGTGTTGCAGGACAGTCAGTCTCCTGTCAGGCAGCAGCAGCCACAGCAGCAGGAAAGGTGTGGGCAATGCTTTCCACCCACACCTTGTTTACAGCTGTTACTTCACCAGCACCGTTTAACTGCTAAGGTAACAAAATGAAAAGAGCTTAACTAAAGAACCAGTCAGGTTAATTGTATTTATAGTCAGTCCCCCTTTATGAGGGTGGCTGTTGACTTTCACCAGCATAGATACTCCTTATTGCTCTCTGGCTGTGTTTCCTCTGACACACGATGTGCAGGTATTCCATTTATTTCTCAGTGGTTCCTCCTTTGTAGTAACCAAATTGGAGATTGTGACTAATGTGTGATGAGTAGTTGCAGATACCATGTTCCAGGCTGGCTGTGTGGGAGCCATGTGCTTTATTCTTGAAATCAAGCAGAGATCTTAGCTGTGTCTGTAGTATGACTGGTTTTTATGGAGATGGGTTAGTTCTTTTCTATGCAAAAAGCCTCCAACCAAACCAAACTGTTGTGGATTTGGTTCTACCTGTAGAGATGTTCCTCTAATACCAAAGCTGCAAGCAGTTGCAGAAGCTATGGAAGCTTCTTCCATAAGGTAAACAAAAGCAGGATTCTGACTGCTGCAGTTGCAAGTGTTGAGTTGGATCAAGTTTGTGATATAACAGTGGACTTTTTAAAATATCCAAAGTAAACCTTGTGCTGGTTCTGGCTCACAGGACACAGGAGAGGTTGAATGGCTGTGAGATGGTATCCCCTGCCGCAGCGAGGGTAACAATTGTATCACAGAGCTGGGAGAAGGGTTGCCTTCTGCAGGAGGTGCTGCCCAGCTGATGGACAAAGCATTGCACAGCGCAGCCGGCTGCTCCAGCAGAGCTGCGGGTGGATGGCCATGAGAGAAAAACTAACACTGGAATGAATACTCCCACCTGAGGGCTTGGCTCATAGAGGCTGTTTTTTTCAAGGGAGGGAACGGATTGCCATCCTTAGGTTTTGGATAAGAAGATCCAAGGAAAAACAATAACTCTTCAAGGTCACTTTAGCTTGTCGGAGTGGAGGTTCAAGATTGGCGTTTTACTGAATGGGCTCTGGTATGGAGAGGTAATAAAGCAGCGGCCGCATAGAGCTGTGAGTAAGTGGAAGGAATTCCTATACCTGAAATACCAGGAAACTAAGATAAGGCAGTGAGTTGGTGAGTCTGTTTCAAAACAGGTTTTCCCTTTATCTGAAATTGCTGTGTCCTGTGACTTGGCGCAGTACGAGCTGTGAAATAGCGCTGTGTGCACCAGCGCTGGTGCCTCCCCCTGCTCTGGTGTAAGCACAAAAATGCTCAGATCCTGCTTTTTCCAGCAGTGCTGAATGGGAGGGCTTTCCCTGCAGGGTAGATGAGTGTTTTGGGAGAAGGAGGTTCTTATTTCTTTGGGAAAGAAAATTAATTCTACAGGCCAGGTTTGTATTTTTCTTGATGGAGATTTGCATAGTGGTACTTACGATAGATTGGCTTAGAACAGCACAGAATGAGATCAAAGAAACTATTTGTACAGCGGTATTTTTGATGTTACAAATTAGATATTTATGAGTCCTGGGGGAAAAAAATGCACAGCACAATGAAGCAGCCAGTACAAAAACTTTCAGAAATATTCCAACACTTTTATTTACAGGGATAATGTCTAACTTGATTTCTAGATAACAGAAACTAAAGATTATTCATTTGTGTGCCAGAATTTGAGATGAGTAGAATTTTGTAAGTAAACATTGCATGGTACATAATAAAATGTATCCATAAAATAAGAGGTTATTTTGGTTTGCCTTATGGTATCTCACTTAATGATTTCTGTTTTCTTTTCTGCTGAAATGGTACTCTGGAATTGATGAGAGTATAGCAATCTTACAGTAGAAACTTCTTTCCTCTGGGGCAAAAACATACTTGTTAAAAGCATACCACAAACAAAAACCTGGTTAAGTTAGTTGCCCAAATAAATAATAAATGTTTAAGATATTGGAAGATTTCCTTAAGTGTCAGATTGAAAGTATGTTGGTAGTACTGAATTTAAATGCTTTGTAGTGGAGGAAATGCACTGCCAGTGATGGGGAATGTTGGACTTTGCCTGTGTTGTTGCAATCTGAAGATTTTGCAAACTTGGATTTTATTCACAAGTTACTAGAAAAGTATATGTTTTGGAAATAAAGCTTGCATAATCAGAGGTAAGCTGTATGAATTGGGGCTTAAATTCTGAAAAAAAACCATCTAAATATATGAACACTTCTTTGAGCATGAATTAGCACCATCACAGACCAGCTGTGGGTCCTACTATACATCACTCTGGCAAGTTAAAAAATAAGTGGTCCTGGGTTGGAGGGGAGGTATAGAGAGAGATGGAGAGATTACTGCAAGTGTGTTTCAGATGCTCCATAAACTGTGTTCGCTGGACTTTGTGATGTTTTGGATAGCAGTGCTTTTGTCTGAGCCTGACTGTGGTTATCATCATTCACTATATTGAGCAGATCGCTGAAAATTAATGGTGCCAGCTCCATCTTGTAGGTTTGTGCATTAAAGACATAAGGTTAAAGAAGAGTGTTCTAAGTGGGCAGTCAGACTGAACTTAAAAGTCAGAATTTAGGTTGTTCTTCAAGACTATATTGAAATCATGTAGGTAGTAAGGTCATAGTCTCCTCCAAGTTAGAACTCTGAAAAGGTGATTCTTCCTATAAAAGTAGTTGGTTGATATTTTGAGTTACCTTTATTTCCTTTGAGTGTCTGTCTCTTATTTTTATGGTAAAGCTCTTATCTTGAAAAATGGCATGCATTTAAACATTGACCTTGCTGTAGCACTTAGGGTAGTTCATTGGTAGCCCACAAGTGTTAATTAACCTTTAGGCAGTGTGGGATGATGAATTTAATTTCATGTAACAGATGAAGAGTGAAGTTAAAAAGAGATTAAGGTCAAAAGCATCTGCTAATTACCTAATTTTCTAGTTAAGTAGTCACCTAATTTGAAATTAGAAAGGCTTGATTGTCAAAGTGCTTAGGAAGGACTGCCCTGTACATGTCAAAAGCCTGATTGCTTCTGGTGGGTTTACCTGTGAGAGCAGAGCACTTTTCCACACTGATGTGTGGTGTTTTGGGTTGGGCACAGCATGGAGGCTTCTCTGCAGTGAGGCTTTGGGAGTGCAGGAGAGATGCTTTCCTACTCTGTGTCCTGCTGTGGCCACCCTGCAGCCCCAGGCAGTGGCAGGCTTTGTCTCTGTCCTGCAGAGCTGTTGAGTTTCTCCATAGGCTGGCTTGGGTGTCATCTGCTTTTGGTGCAGGGAGGTGAGTGTGGCTAAGCCCTTGGTAGAGGGAAGGACTTCAGGGATGTGGTCCCTCTACAGCATATGAAAAGTTGTTTTCTTTGAAAATGTTAGCTTGATCAGTTTGGGCATTAGGGAGGATGGGGATTTACCTACATTGTTTCATGCTCACTTAATTTGGTACTTCTAAATTAGCATTTTTGCATGGAAACGTTCTAACACTTCTAGCACAATATTAAATACTTCCAGTGAAGGAATATTAATCTATGTGTGCTAAAGTGTTAATGCATGTGCAACTTACAGAACAGTTTATTGCAGCTGTCTCTGGTTGCTGTGCGAATTTCCAAGCATCTGTGTTAGAAAAGATGCCCCCTGCCCCTCTCCTTACTGTGACATGAAAATGGGGTGGCACTAAATATTGATAAGAGCTTAGGGTGGCTGGGACAGCTGCTGAACCATTTATATGGGGGATCCCAAGTAGGTGCCCATAGCCACCATGAATTCTGTCTATGGAGTGTAGAGGTCACTGATTTGTAGCAGAAATAATATTTTAGAAGGGGAAGGGTTTGTCTTGTGGGCTGAAGGCCAAGCATTGAAGAGTAATATAAGGAACAATATCTGGAGCATCAGGAGCCAAGCAATGTTAGGAGAAGAAAAGTACTTAAAAACCACAAGACTTTTTAAGCAGTGGGTGGGGGAAAACCCATGAATGGTCTTACTCTTGAGATGCATCTCAATGGAGGTGGAGCTGATAGGAAGTATGCAGTTGGGGAAGGATGTGAGGCAGTGCCTGCATAATTATCTGCCTCTTCAAGTAATCAAATGGATACCGGTGTCAAATATGAGAAGTGTCCGTAAGTGTTTGTTCTGTTTTTGCAGTCTGCCTATCAAAGCTAGTATCAGCAAGTATGAAATATAAAACTTGTGCCCAGTAAGTTATGCAGTTACTGGAAACTTAGGCAAGCAGAACACTTATGTTGGTCAAATATGGTATGGGTGGGTCTGTGCCCTGTGAATCTCATGCTGATATACTTCTAGATTATCTGTATTAAAACTGAATGTTGACAGCAGCAGAGACACAAGCTTATTACAAAAACATTTTTATTTTCTTAAATTTGTGGTTATTATTAGGGGTTTTTTTAATCAGGATGTTTTTGTGTCATCTTTTAATCTTTCTCCTTCCTTTGCTTTTTCATGTCAGAAAAATGAAAATATATGAAAGTCTATCTGCAAAAATCTGTCTAGCATATACAAATAGAGCTACTAATTGTTAGGCAAGAAGTGGTAAGTCATCTTACATGTCAGAAGAACCCTTTCACATTAAGTTGCTTCAAAACATAAGTCATGTTCTTTATAATGTAGTGATTCAGGCTCACAGACATGAACATGCTTCAAACTGACCATAAAGCATTTCACAATATCGAGGGCCAGTAGCAACTATTGGACTGCAGAATATTCATGGGTTTCAGCAAAATCATCTACAGACAATTGAATACTGCTTTCTATGGATCTGTGATTGAAATGGTTTGTGGAATGGCTAGTGTAGAGTAATATATCCTTTATTATTATTAACTAATAGTTAAATTTGGGGGGTAAAATCAGATGGGTCTATGAAACATAAAAAAATCTCATGAGTTGTGCAAGTGTGGTTGATGTGGTGGTCCTAGTGCAGTATCAATCCTGAGCAAATGAGTGGTGTTTGACAATGTGTTCTTCCTGAAAAACCTTAAGAAATATCTTTGAAGGAGCCAAATTTAAGGTTTAGCTAGTGTTGGAAATGTTAATGTATTGCACTATCTACAGTCAGTGACTTACCTGTACCTATCTCAAAACATTTGCATTATTATTCTAAAAAGAAAATAAAAAACAAACTTCTGTCATCAGTAAAAAGTGTGAAATAAGAAGTGAATTACTTTTAATTTGGTGTAGAAAAGCTGGAAAATTAGGGAAAAGAATTAAAAACTAGCAAGAGAAGCCAAAGATGTGTGAGGTAACTGAGTGACTTAAAGGCCAGAGTCTTGTGCTTGCAGGAAGGGAGAGTTTGGGAAGAACTTCCCACTCCACTTCCATGCCATAAGCTCTGGGATAATACAGTGTCATTTGGGTTGAGGGGGAGCTCTTTGAATCCTGTGTTCATGTTGCATGCTTTGATTCCCATTCTTGTATTATTTCCATGACTCACAAAATTGTGCATGTGCTGGCATTCCGAGGAGCTACTGTAAGCAAAAGTATGGAGTACTTAATTCTACTTTTTTGTTGTTGGTGAAAATTATGAATTACAGATATGAAATATAATTCTTGATCTTTGCACCTTTTATAAGCTGTGCTTAAGACAGGTGATCTGCAGAAAACTGCAGAGAGTTTTCTTTCTCATAACATCGAGAAAAATAAATTTGTCAGGTATCTCTCTGGAAATATAAACCTCATGCAGAGTCAAATTTTTCAGTGCTCTTTGGAACAAAAATTGCAAGTTAAACAAATACATATTTTCCCTCACATATGAGCAGATCATGGCCCTCATGAGTAAAGGTTCTTTGGGGACAGTTATCTCCTGAAATTGTCAGCCAGGTCTTTATACCAGTCCTAGTAATAAAGACACTTACCACTCTGGGCAAAATGTAGAAAATGGTGTGGGTGCCTCAACAGCCTGGGGTTTAAAATTACCTGTGGTTTATGTGGCTTTATTGGGTAAAACACAGGATTTTCCACCCCATGGTTTAAATTTCCGTGTGCTGGAGTTTGTAGAATTTGTTTTTCTGAAATGCTGCTTACGTCTAAAATTAATTCCTTACTTAGGTTTAGTCAAAGCTGGGAGGAATTACTCAGAGGGGTGATAATGGATGCTCTGGGTTTGCTGAGACGGTTCAGTAGTAAGATATTTTCTTCTTTCAAATGTAGCCAGTTCAACATTCTAGGCAGCAAATGATGAAGGGTGATGCTTTTCAAATGCCAGTGCCCTCACATGCCTGCTGGATGACATGCGAAGAGTGATAGGTGGCTTGGAAGATTTGTTAAATACCATCACTATGTCCTGGATGCTCCTTTGGAGTTCCTGGCCCAGGTCTAAGGTGCAGCTTGAATTGCTGCCTTGTTTGATCTGCTGTGAGTGGTTTGATGCCTGTGGCTGTGAGGAGTCCCACACAGAGAAACCTCTCTGTTCAGTGCTGCTCACTGGCTATGAGAAATGAACCCTCATTTTTAGGGTCATCCTTGTGTCTCACGAGTATGGAATACTAGTGTCCTATGTGTATCTCTTCTTACTCCAAACAGAAGGGAAGAATTGATGTGTTCCTGGCTAAAATTAAAAATCCAACTGATGAACTATGAAAAAACCAACATATTTTATTTTGAAAGTTATAGTACTGTATGGTTAGACCTAGCACATTTTTGCTGTCATTTAAGCACCAGTGCTCTTACCTTAAACCAGTTTTTAAGACTGAAACACCTTAGATTCACATCTATGTGGATGTCTCCTCACTACTACCAGCGAGCATTGTAGATGGTGCTTTTTTCCCACACTTGATCTTGTTCCCAGTGTGGCCCTTAAAGGTATAGGTCATCAACAGCTTAAAAAAACACAAGCAACACATCAGAAATGGTGATGTTTGGTTATAATAAGAATAACTAGATAACTAAAAAGGTATTTTTTAAAATTAATTAAATGAATGAATCAGTAGGGAACTGCACTTACAAATTACTTGCTCTAGTTGCTTAACTGGTTTCCCATCTTTAAATAAGTTTCTCTCTGGTTTTATAAAAGAAGAGCAGCTTATGGAAGACCAGGATAGATGCCTGCCTATGTCAGCACAAGGGAAAGGACAGATGTTTAGGACTGGGAGAAGAGGAAGGGAGGAGATGGAATTTTGCTTCCCATTGACTGACTTTGCTCTTGCATAAGAGCTGTTTCCTCTCTGAAGGGGGAGGGCATGTCCTTGAAGGAAGGGATTTTTTTAACCTCTTTTGAAGTAGTATGTTTTAAATGAAAGAAGAAATCTGGAAGAGATTTTGAAAGCTTCTGTGAATAAAAAGTGTAATTGCAAAGATTTGTCAGAATGATCTCATGAATTCCAGCTTTGTTTACTTTCAGGGCATCTTCTTTTAAGATAATCCCTGTTGAGTTACTTTTCGAGACACTGCCAAGAAGGGCATGTTGGAATTCAGTTGAATATTTGCTGTAATGGGTGAGATATTTGGACTGGGGATTATTAGTTTTAATTCTCTAATAGTTGCCAGGGTGATATATGTTGTCATCACTTGAAACAGATGCTGCTTCTGTAGAATGATAAAGAATGTCTTCCAAGTGTGCTACTGTATTCCTTGATTAAGGACTCAAATTAGTCTTGATTTCCTGGGGATATCCTTGCCCTCCAGCTTCTTTCAGTTGCTGTCTCCTGTGCCCTCTCTGCAGTGCAAAGCAGCCACTGGTGGTTTGGACCCTCCCATTGCACAACAGGGCACGTTGCTTTGCCTGGTTTGGAATCAGCT
The DNA here is from genome assembly GCA_034336665.1 of Luscinia megarhynchos. NCBI lineage: Eukaryota > Metazoa > Chordata > Aves > Passeriformes > Muscicapidae > Luscinia > Luscinia megarhynchos. The sequence goes on along the minus strand of CM067565.1, from coordinate 88,133,895 downwards.
GAATGGCTCAACCTCCTTGGCCTTCTCCTCGTGCCCCATTTGTGCAGCTGTGTCCTCTGACAAGCTGTTGTGTTGGGAGGGTCCTTCTGCCTCTCTGTGCTGTGCCAAGGCTGGAGCCTCACAGAGGAGAGCACTGCTCCACTCCTCTGCCATCTCCTCGTTGAGGTGGTCAGAGCATGGCAGCTCAGCCTTCCAGGGCAGGAGATCTGCTCACCTGTTGCTCTTCAGAGTTCCAGTTAGTGACAGAACTGTGCCTTTGGGAGCTGCACCAGCCAGCTAATGCACCCCAGTTTTGGGTTCAATGGCAACAGTCTGGTCAATGTCAGTAGTTCATGGGAAATAAAGGTGTCCAGAGATGTGCAGAGCATTTGCTTCTGTGCTCGTCAGAGAGACTGATCAGCCTTTCCTGGTTTGGTAATTACTCTTGTTTGGACTCTACACAGGGAGCTCAGTAAGATTTGGCTTCTAAAATGATGATTTGACATAGCTACTTATTCCTTTTACAAGTGTTTTATAATGATCTGCTGTATATTTATGCAGCTTGGGAACGTATCCATAATTTATCCATTATAATGGATAATACCTATTACTTGAAGACTTTGGCCAACAAAAAAAAAATTTGAGGGTTTTCCCCCTTTTTTTTTCCCCCCTCCTCATTTTTAAGGAAATGTCAAACTGCTTTCCTCTGTTTGGACTGCTACTCAGTGCTAGAGAAGTTACAAAGTTGATAATATTTGGAATAATTATTTTCTGGAGTGCTCATTCTGTCTGATCCACTGCATGTGTTTAAAGGCTATTACTTGCAGGATAATACAAATATGAATTATATGATATTTTAAGTCCATCTACTTTCCTGAAGTAAAAGCTTTTCTTCATGGATTAATGTAATTTACCTTGGTTCCTTTTTGTATGCCACATACGTATGTATGCATGTAGGAACTTTTCCCAGCTCCTTAAACTAGATGGGGGTTTATGTTTTGACCATAAGGGTTTTAATAAAACAATCTTACACAATCCTTCCCAACCTGGGGTAGGTGTCACAGATCTGGGTTTGTAAAGTCCTGCTGAGAGAGCATTGGATGTGCTGGGCTATGGAGTCATTAAAATCAATTTTCTGCATATAGGGAGGTACAGTTATGAATGGTGGTAATAAAGATTTTTTTTGTTGAGTCCTAATCTGTTGTTTCCAGATCTCAATTTACTTATATACCTTATTAATTAATTAATTAATTCCCCTGCAGTTCTTTCCATCAGCCAGAATGAACATAGTACTAACCATGAAGGGTACACTTCTGCTTTTGATTTAATCAAATAGTGAATTAAAACAATATGCAAAACTCTGATCTAGGGGCTGTTTTATTATTGTAACCTTAACTGTTCCTTTCGATTCAATAATAATTGTGGATACATTTCATTACTGAAGGGCTTTTAGGGTTTTCTACTAATTCATTGTAGGAATTTTGTTTGTGTTGTGAGAGTATTATGACGCTTTATTTTGGTTGGTTCAATTCTTGGTCCTTCAGTAGTGAGTATCATGTTTTAACTGAGTCAAAGTTGGCATTAATTCCTTAATCCCTTTCACAGTGAATTAATTGGAGGAATTTGACTTAGTATTTCTTTTGTTTACATATATTTTGAAAGTGCCTCTACTTGCAAAGATTAATGCTTTTTTTGGGGGGGAGGGGAATCAAAGTATTAGGATTGTGGCTTATATTAACTTTTTTCTTCTTGTATGTCTTCCTAAGATTAGTGAAAACTAAAGTTTAGATTAAATAGAATCACAGTAATAGTACCTGCTATTTACCTTTACGTTTAAATTTGCTGCATTTATTTTGTAGAAAATAAACTTAAGCAAACTATATCATACAGGTGAATTTTTGTATAGCTATATTAGAAGTTCCTTACTGAGTTTTTAGGAAGCCTGAAACAGGATGGATAAGGAATTCAGTACCTTATGACTGAGCTACACACCTTTTTACAGATATTTTTTTTTAAGTGATTGGCCTAAGATTTATTACAACAGCCAAATACAAAAATCTGTTATGTGTTATTTTGGCTTGGCAGAAATAATGCAAAGAACTGTCAAAGGCAAAGAGTAAGCAGAAGCTGTAATTTCCTTTTTACCACTGAAGAATAGATTTGGCTGGGTTAGGCCTTCAATGCTAATCTATCTCTGTGTGGCCAAACAGATTTTTGGAACCTTTTTGTAGTGCATTTATTTTCTCTGTGCTTCAGGCCAAATGTTATAAGGTTGTATGTTTTTTGGCACATCCAGAGTGGTGATGTGAAAAAAGTTAAAGAGAAGAATCGAAAATAAGAACTCTGATTTAGATCATTTAAATTGAGATTGCCACTTGACGCAATTAGGTCCTTGTTAACAGTACTTGTAGGTTCAACCATGAACTTTTTTTTTTAACTTGGAAACTTGCTTTAGTTAAGGGTCATAGTTGAAATTCTTAAACAGTTCCACAAGAATACATTGCAGAATTTTACCACAGTTTTATAACTTTTTGGTTAATTCAATTGAGTGTTTAAATAAGATTAATTTCAGTCTTCCATTTGTAAGTGTGTTTTTCACAGGAAGCACATTGCCTCTTGTGATTTTAATAGGGCCACACTCCTTAAGCCTTCTGTCTTAGCTAATGATTAGTAATGATTTCTGTCTTGAAGCATTAATTTGATGTTTGCCATAATATCCATTCTTTATTTGCCCAAACATGTTTGTCAGAGCGTCTTCAGTGTTTCAAAATGATGGGACAGACGTACTTGTGCTGTACGTGTCTCTTTCTGTGGCTTTTAATTCAGAACAAAGCATTTCAATGCCTCTTTCTGCTCTGCTTTGCCTCTGTGCAGATGACAGCATCTCTGCTGCAAGCACCTCCGATGTCCAGGACCGTCTTTCAGCCCTGGAGCTGAGAGTGCAGCAACAAGAAGATGAAATCACCGTGCTAAAAGCAGCCTTGGCTGATGTGCTGAGGCGTCTTGCTATCTCTGAAGACCATGTAGCTTCTGTGAGAAAATCAGCACCAAGTAAAGGTAAACCCAAATTTGGTAAACTCTTTCTAGAGTCAGACTGTGTTATCATGTCAGAATGTTCTCCATTGGTCACTTGTTTTTTCCCTTTTCTGTCTCATGTGGGAAGGCAGAGCTATTTTGAGCTGGAGGGGTTAGGTTTATAACAGTGGCTTAAATATATATGGCCAAGAAATATCTGATATATGCTTATTGATTCTACTGTTTGCTAACATTTTTATGTTCTTGATACCCCTGAAAATTTTCCTTACTTCTTGCCTGTTTTAATTTCAGTGGTGGAATGTTAACCTGCCACTGGAGGTTCTGGGGTTCATGGGCAGTTTTGAGTCTCAGCTTTGACTTTGCCTGGGAATTACTCACCTGAAAGGGCATATTAGAGATTGCATTTTCTCTTGTTCCTAAATTATAACCAAAACAAAAGCCAAACTACATTGCCACCAAATAAGAAAGCTTTCTCAGAGGTAACTCACCACCAGTAGCTCTCATGTAAGAAATGGCCATGTAGCAGCAATTTTTTTTTTTTTTTGGTTAGTCACTAGTAACTTTTATATTGCAGCACTGAAATATTTAGGATTGTTTAAAAGTAAAGAAATTAGATGGTTTTTGCATTAATTTTTGTATGCTCCCACCCTACTGTCCTGTTCCCCCCCCATATATTTCATTTTGTGTTCTGGAGAAGTATTTGAATCGAGTTTTGAACTTACTCCAATTTAAAGTTGTGTATTTGAAGAGAATTATGGCTGTGTATGTTTCTGGCATATATCAGGTCTCTGATTATATAAAAGATTAGGTCATATTTCAAATAAATCACAGTTTTAATTCACCATAATTGCATGTAACCCCATCAAGCCATTGGGCACAGAGATCTCTGGGATCAATCTCAGTGTGAGTCTTGCAGCACTCCTATTACATCAGTGCCAGTATAATGCTAAACTGATGCAATGAAGCCTATGCTTGTTTGGGTGACCCCTTTATATAGGCTGAAAATGCTGAAAGTTTGAATTATTTCAGTTGTAACAGAGGGATCAAATTCCTTAATTAAGTGTTTTTGCAGTCTCTCTGCCAGATGGAAGGAAGTCATGATGCTTAATTGGGTCTGAATCCTGCCATTCCTCTTGCTTGCTAAATGGTAGACTGTTGTCATCTCTGCTTACAAATGCAGCTTTTATCTCCCCAGTTTACATGTCTGGCCTCATCAAGATTGAAGCTTCTTTTTCAAGCTCTTTTTAAATATAGCTTTAGCAGCTATTTTGACTAAATCACTCTGCTGTCTGCTATCCATTATGAGAAAATGTCCAAGTGAAAAAGTGTGGGCAAAACGTGTGCACTGTAGTGCCCTATTCTTCCTATTTAAATGCAGAGGGGCTGGGGTGTGTGTAAGCATGGCTGAAAAACCTTTGGCTTGGAGCTAACATCCAGCAAACTTTGTGTACAGGCAGGGCAAGCTTCCTGTGTTCTGCAGAATGCCTTGGGGCTATCTTCTTTCTGGCTGTCTTGAGACCGTACTGAATTCTCTAGGTCCATTTGTTCGGTGAAAAATAAACTAATTATTTGGGGGAGGCAGAGCAGAGGGAGGGTGGAATGTCTAATATCTTCAATTTGGTCATATTATATCTCTACAAATGAATGGCAACAGCATGGAACTGTGAAGAAAGAGATGGGAACAGGGACATGACATGCATGATCTAATTCACTGAGCTTAAATGAATTATGACTAATTGGCACTGTATTTGATTGGTGATGGATGTGTTCCCGTTGTGTTCAGTTACCCAATACCACCAGACAGCACATTAACTTCACTGTTAATCATAAAATCAGCTGTATATAGAATTCACAGAAGAAAATTTTTACATACAGAGACTGGAATTTCAAGAGACTAAAATTAGGCTTGAAGGGTAAATTTGGGATTAAAACAAGTTCATACATTGCTGTTTGCAATACCCTAGGTTCTGCTTGTGATTTCTGTATTTTAAATTATTTTAGTGGACCAAAACCAGAGATAAATATGTTATTTTTTTTATTAAATTGGATTAGAAGATGGTCTGAATCACTGTACAAAAATAATAGTCAAAGAAGTAATTGTTAGATTTTCTTTGAAGTATTATGCATCGTGTAACAGATTCTTACTAGTCAAGTCATGATTGCTGCAAAGGTAACTGTATTCCTCTAAAACTCATCTTGGTGTTTCTGATCCTGTCGAGAATCTGGATTTCTGCATCAAAATAATTGTACTTTCATGTAAAATATTATAGGTAAATTTTCATTTTAAAAAATGCTGAGGCTTTCGATCACAGAAGTATTTTTCCCTGCAGCAGCCCTTAAATACATACTGACATAAATAATGATTAAAGAGAATAGATGTCTATATATACTTCTGAATACATGAGGAGAGATGCATTTAATCTGAAGTGAGATAAATACTTTTAAAACAAACTCAGCTTAACAAGAGTAATAGGACCAGGAAAAGCCATCCTGAATCTTTCTGTCAAACAAAGGAGTTTTAATACAAGGCAATAACTAACCTAGTTTGAAAGATGGCTTTTCTACTTTTTGCTGAAATGAGTTTTCTAAAACCTCTCCATTTTTTTTCTTGTTGCCACCTCAGCAGTGTCTTTGAAGAGAGATTTTTCATGGGCTAAAAATAAGTGTTGTGAGCAGACAGTGAATCATTCTGAGAGGGACAAATCCATCCTCATCGCTTTTTCACTGATTTTTCTTATTCTGAAGTTGATGGCTTGACTTAGTGAAAAAAGTGATCTTTTCATCCTTTGTCTAGTTTGTCTGCATGGCACATCTGGTGATCTAATTCTGTCCTTAATTTCCTTTGTTTTAGATTGACAGATTGAAACAGTAGCTAAAGATAAAGTTTTTGCATTATCCTTTAAATCTTTGTTTTTCTTTTTTCCCCTACATTCTGTCACATGCTTATTTTGAGCTTGATCCAGTCTCCAGTGAAAAATTCACATGACCAGGGTAGATTTATATTTCTAACTCATGGGCTCTCAGTCAGGAGGTTGCTACCTATGATCTTGTGTGTAAAGCTCTGTCTCAGAAGCAAACAGCTCTTGATCCAGGGATTTGTGAACTGCAGAAGATAAGATAAAGGGCAAGATTTTTTAGGCACCTCAGTGTCTCCTAGTAAAGCATAAGTGGAGATACTGTAAAAGGAAAATACCTCTAGTAGGGATTGCAACAGGATTAGCACTTGTCTGTGTTCCACAGTGAAAAGCAGGCTGAGAGTGTTTGCAAAGTTTTCTAAATAGAGCAAATCTTTTCAGTATAAAAAGACTGTGATAGTGCTTCTCCATCTCTGCATGCAGCTAAGAATAACTACACCAAGGAGAAATTACCAGGTCCAAAGACAGTGTTGAGGATTAGAAATGTGAAAGGGTTTGGTAAGGAATCCTGTCCCCAGCAGCTACAGGGCTTGTAGGGATGATAGTGTGGGGATGAGTTTATGGGTTTCATTTCTTTTCTTTCTCTCTTTCTTTTATTTTTAAATGATGGCTTGGTAAGAAGAATTTCTTTGGTGGGAAATTATTTGCATTTGGCAGCTCTGCACTCTTGTTGCTGCATGCCTCTGCTGTTGATGCATGATTGATGCTGTTAGCATTCACAAAAAGTTCCAAAAACAAAGATTACCTGGACACTGAAGAAAAGGAAAGCATGAAGCAGTCTGGTACTTGTGGCTGCCAGCAAGATAGATTGGCTCACAGCTGGTGCCTGGTAAACCTATTAAAACCTTCCAGGGTGTCAAAATGCATGTAGCAGAACAGGAGAATTCATCCCTCAGGCTCTGGTTGTGCAGACAAGTTTGTGGCACCAATGGCACCAATGAAATATCTCAGACTAATCATTTCACTGGAGTATGTGCTTGTGCCTGAAAAAGTACATCTGATGTCTGCCTGTAGAGAAACAAAGAGTTCATGTCCTTTTTCTGGACTCAGAAATAATGAGGAGAATTTACAAAGACTAAACCTTTGGAGGAACATTTCCTATTGCTTGGACAGGAGTTGGTATTAAATAACTCATATGCAAATTCAACTCACAAAGTGAAATTGCAATAGTGAATGGCAGTTTGCAGAGAGGGTTTCCTATGACAATGAAGAGTGGCAAACTGAGAGGCATTTTATTTTACTTAAAGCAGTGATCTTGGGGACCTACAAAAGGAGGTATGTACTGGAAATGCAATTGGTAGGAGTTTTTGTACTTATTTTTTTCTTTCCTTTGTGCAGTGGGCTTTTAGAAGAGGAGCCCATTGAATTTTCCTTCTTTTCCTACTCTCTTCTCTCGTATGAAATAGTTTATCATCAAATGCACTCATGTAAGCAAAGTACTTCAGATGTAATTTTTGCCTTATCTCAACAATGGCTTAATTTCATTAAGACATTTTGTTTTATGTTAACAAAAATTGACTTCAGGTGTTCAGCAAGCTTCATTAATGGAAGCATAAGACAGATTTGAGTTTTGCTTTTTTTAGTCTTTTTACTGTATAATAAGCAGAGCTGTTTTAATAGCTGAGTGTGTGCTTAATTGTCTAATTGTTGTCTAATCAGTAAAGGTTGAAGAAACAGAAAATAGAAGTGTAAGTAGGAAAATGCTTATGGTAGTGGTAGAATATAGGTTCTTATCCACCATATTAGAACTAACCTGGCAAGCTTGTATGTGGGTCATTTTACTCATGGGAAAAGTCCTATTGAAGTCTGCAGGCTGCATGCTCACATAACAAATAATGATACTCTTGAGGTCTTAATGCATTTTCCAGGTGCTGTTTTTAGTACCATCTGTTCTTTCTGCATTTCTTCCCATTTTTTCCTATCTTCTGCTCTGACTTACTAAATATTTTCTTTTTCTTCTATTACACTTACTGTTCTTGATTCATATATTTTCCTTTATTTAAAGAATTTGAATCTAGAGGGCATTAATGAACTAAGGGTCACTAGCCAGCTGAACCAAGTTTAGGAAGGAGAAATGAAGGACAAAGTTCAGAGGTGTTTTTTAAAATTTTGTAACCTAATAATCTTGTTCATTGCAGAGGAATATTTTTGGTTGTGGTGATAAATATCCTCATTCTGTTTCCATGTGCTTCTTACAGTTTTGGATATGTTTTGTGCATCTGTGCACTTCTTTTGGAACAGTGTGAGTAAATTTTCTTGAGTGGTACTCTGCTGTTCTCCATGATGCTTCTCAAACTAAGAATTGTAATGTTGGAAGAGTTCAGTTTTGTCACTAACTTTTTTCAAATGAAAACTCTATAACACTTGAGTAGCTTTCTCATCACTTGTTTACCAGAGTATATCGAATTGTTTCAAATTACCATAGTTAAAATTTTATTTCCTCTGCTTAAAATTAGCCCATTTGGCAACTGGCTGAGCATGTAGATGGTGCTTCTGGGAAAGTATAGCAAAATGAGATAGAAGGGAGGAGGAAAAGGGCAATGTGATTTGAATAATCAATTGGCCAAAAAAGTCTTCAGTTTCCTGTAGAATGTTTTAAAATGCTTGCTGAAAGAGCAGAGATATGGCTCCCCTAACACCTGAAAAATTAGTTTTGTATTCCTATGAGGATCATTTAAAGTTAGAAATCTATGGGTTAAGTCAATTTTTATAAAAATCTTACAGGAAATCTAAAGATAAATATTTAATTACTTTTAACATCTAGGTTAGTTTATGTACCTACTAGGAGAGATGCCCTTGGAGCTCAAGTTGTTTATGCATTAGCTATACATTCCCAAACTGTTGCTTATTAGCATGCCTCTATTTGGATAGTTCTTTTCCTATTCATAGGAAATGACAAATAATGAATGTTTAATAGCTGTCTGTTGAAATTTCTGAAATTTGTCTTCCATTAAAAAATGTAAAAGCCAGTTGTAATTATTATAAGAATAATAAAGTTTGTTGAAACTTAGTTGTTTTAAAACTTGATTATTAAACTAGCAGAAGCATGATCTATAGGTGGTGAACTGAACTATTTATTTTGTTCATTATTTGAGATCTAGTGTTTCACCCTGTCCTGTCTTCGTGTGATAGGACACTGTTTCAACCTAAGAAGTTTTAATCAAAATTTGGCTCTTGTCAAATTTAATATGTAAATCTTGTCTAGTATGTAAGTGAAGTAGTTGAGTAAAACAGGATGCTGAAGAAAATATTTCCCTACCCTTCAGAATATTGTACTCTCTTTGAGAAGAGTTTTGGTGCTCCCAAGCTGTTTCTTTGCCAGCATCTTCCATGGGCTGAGGGCCTTGACATCCTTTGAAAGCCTGGAAGCTGAGCCATGACTAGAGCTAGCTGCTTTTAAACAATTCATTGTAACACCTTTAACTCAAGATTTGTCATAATTTCTATTGATTTTGATGTTGTTCTATTAGGAAGGAAGTGCAGATAAGATCTTATGTTCTGCTAAACTTACAACTATTTCTGTCTGTTTTTCCACAGCTCACTTTGTGGGCTCTTTGGAGAGTTACACACACTGTACACTGGTTTAGTAAGAGTGCTAAATTGGTTTTCTGTCCTTCCAGGCAGAAAACCCCATGGCATGTAATGTATTTATAATCTAGAAGTCTGTCACATTTTGCTGAAAGTCAAGTAGTTTCAAGTTGTTGAAGTATTTGGATGTTGTATGCCTTAATGGGGGAAAAAGAAAAATCTACCATTAAAAAGACAACTTTTATTTTTGTAAGGTGTCATTTCTTGAGCTTTTTCTTTTAAATCCACTTGAATTAAGTGCCCATAGAAGTAACTTTGATGTAGTTGCAGTTTCTTATTTTAAATTGAAATTACCTGAAGAAGAGAAACAAATCTTTGGTTTTTCCTTGTAAGAAAGGCAGTTTACCTGTCAGAATATTAGAAAATACAAAGATATTGAGGGAATTGTTTCAGTAAATATATTTGATAACAGAATAAACTACATTTTAATGTAAAATATTCTATGTTTTGGTTTTGGGAAGGAAAATGAATTACTAATTGATTCTCTGCTCAAGCACCTTGTAAGTATGTTTGAGGGAAAAGCTATCATGTTATCACAGGACACACATTTTCAAACTTACCACTCTCTCTAACAGCTTGGCTTCATTTTTTCCCCAGTTAGCTAATCAAGGCTGATAAAGAATTGGAAATAGATTTTTGGTTTATTGTGGCCTGTTTTTTTCTAATCCTACTTATCTTTCATTCACACATTTGTATACTTGACAGATGTTAATAAAATGTTTCTTTTGAACTCTACAGATACTATTCTATGAAAATTATCAGAGATGAATCCGTTCCATAAAAGACATTTTTACCACTTTGATCTCTGACAATTTGGCTTTAATCCTGATCACCATACACTGCCTTTCATTCTGTGTTCAGTTTATGTCTGGCTTTTGTTCCAATCTAGCAGATAAAGCTAAGTGCTTCTCAGTCTGAAAATTTTCAGACTGTTTATGCTAGCAGGTGGTGTATGACATGATATTGGCAGAGCTGTGCAGCCCAGTGCTGGGAGAACTCTATTGTTTTAGTGTATTGAGCTGGAATTTGTGTTCTCCTGTGCTGCTTCATTATTTCCAGGTCTCTGAAGCAAAAGCACTTGACTGCCATGAAGGACTGTCTCTGCAGTGAAGAAGGTTATAGTGTTGTTAATTTTTGACATCTTTAGACTGCAGAGATGCCCTGGCTAAAAGTCATTAGAGAGATGTGTGGTTTGAACTGGTGGCTCAGCTTGCTTGGACTTCTGACCCAGCTGGGAAGATCACTGCCTGGGATGTGCACAGGACTTAAACTCGCCTTTACTTTTCGTGTTTTAAAATATAAATGCATTTCCTTTACATAATTGCAGATGATTAATTGCATTTTTTTCTTCCTTTTAAAAGTAGGTATTCTAAAGTCACTTTTGATTATCTAATTAATATGCAGTATATAGAGAATTTGGAAGGGTCTTGTTTCTTAGGGGTGTTGAGTGTGGGGTTTGGGGATTTTGTTTGTTGGGGGATTTTTTGCTGCTTTTTTTGTTTTCTTACATTTTATTGCACATTGAGTGTGGCACACTGACCAAGATTTTGTTCTGGAGTGTAAGAAGGCCTGATATATTTTTGGCACTTGAAAAAAAATTGTTACTGCAGTTTTTAATCTGGGTTATGTTTAATTGTTAGTAATTTCGCAAAAATAGGTTTTGCTTCAATTCAAAAAGCTTAATCTCAAATATGATTTTGCACATCACTCAATGACATTAAGAAGTACTTTGCCAATCTATCATCAATACCCACCTTACTGGAAAACAATTCCAAAACTGCTGTCTGGATCCCTTTTTTTAATGTTATTGTGTTCATCATTGCATGGAGCAGTACATATTGCTGTCATGAGTATATGCTGATGTAGAGTTTTATTTGTAATCAGTTTTGTCCCTGGACCATAAGCAGGAGCTAACACTTTCCATACCTCATAGGGGGAATTACTCTAAATGTAGTCAGCAAACAAAATAGCAGTGTGTTCCTTGTGTTCCCCATCTTAATAAGGTCCTGTGTCCTTTACAGATCCCAGTGAATGCCTTACCCACCATGCTGGGAATCAGTGCTGTTACATCTCCTGATTCACATGTCTGGAAAGCCATGCTAGAGCTGGTTGGAGAGACATTAATCTATTACAATGAGCAGACAGAGATGTTAAGGTCATATACAGTTCAAGAGTGAATCATAGGCCTTGATATTATGCATCTCCACAAAGAAGATGACTTACTTTGTCACTGAAAATACAAAAGAAAGCTAATTTATAGGTTTCTGTAGTAAATGTGCTTTCTAAGCTTATGTGCTTTTGTTCTTGCATTTGAGCTACATGAGTAAAAAGAAATCTCTTGAGCTTCAGAGGTTTTGTGCAGTATATTAAACCAAATTCTAAAACAAATTTTGTATTCCAAATGTTTATGTTGCAAATAAAACAGTCTCTTAAAAGTACCTATTGGGAGGAATCATACCAAATTTATTTATACATAATTTAGGAAGAACAATGATCTTTGAAGTGTTTTTGGATTTTAAGTGTGTCTTTACTTTTTTCAGACTTCTTTTATTCTCATTTCTGCCTGGGATATTCCACATGTTCTTTTTGGCTTTCCTGATCTAAATTTCAGATGTGATCACATGCTGCTTGGTGCATTTGAAGCAGTGTTTGGTTGTGTAGGCCAGCCCATTTCTGCATTCATCCACATAGTTCTGACATCTAATATTCCCTTGATGGGTATCTCTTGTATATAATGTGGTAGTTTAAAATAAGAATCAGTTTGCCTCTCAACCTGCTTGAAAGAGCTGTGCTGTGACACATGGGGTAGTTTTTAAATGAGGCATCTGTGTGAGTTTGTCCTCTGTGCACAGGGCTGTTGATTCTCTCCAACTGCTGTTTTACTCCTCACTTTTATCTTCCATGTGTGGCCTCATGCCTTATCTATCTCACACTATTCAAAGCCTGCCATGAACACAGACCTGTTACTTTTCTGTCAGTCATGCCCTCTGTGTTTGCTGCTGAAGTCAGAGTGACTGGCCATCACAAACCTAGAGATGCAATAGAAATTTGCTGTCTGTGAAATGGGCATGTGACACAGAGGGGCTCAAAAGTGACCACTGCTTTTTGGATGCTTAATGTAGGATTAGCCTGGGGATCTTTCTCAGGGAATGTTATATTTCAGAAGGAAAAGTACAAAGTCTAGCACTTTAGAGGAAGGGGCAAAATTCTCTGAGTAAGACCTTGGTAATAAAACAGGCACACAAAAGAGAGACATAGTGGGAAAGGATGAAACATGAGGGTAGAGTAAAATGCCTTGTATTTTACTGGCATTCTGTGGAAGAGGCAGGTCTGGGAGCTAATTGCCAGGCTAGTGTTCAGCTCTGAAAATAGAAGAGCCTTTGCTTCCCCTTGTCTTCCTTGCAATCCCCTCCCACATTCACTGCATAGTTTTAAACTTCTGCAATGAGTGAAGTGGGCATCTGACAGACAACAGCCTTCTTCACATATACACTCTTGATTCATCCCTGGAGAGAGTCTGTAATGTTCACTGGATGTGGCAGATGTTCTACAGAGTGAGCACTATCAGAAACTTAATAGCTATACCATAGGGCATATACTGAAAGATATTTTAAGATGGAAGAGGCAGCTGAAATGAAACTGAAAATCTTGATTTTTTAAATTTTTTTATTTTTTTTTTAAATCCTTAGAATCACAACCCTTAACTTAATAATTCTTTCATGACATCATAGCAGTAGAGAAACTGACCTCTATCACAGCATATTCTTGCCTGCCTTAGTGTCCAGGTTTCCTGGGTCCAGCTGCTTAGGTTAACGTTTCATGAATATTTGTCACTGAAAGTTTGTCCTGAATGCTCAGGCTGCTGCTGTGTGATACCAGGTGTGCAACTGAGAGATTTTTATTGTTCATGTGGACCTTTGGATGGAGCTATAAAACCTTACATTCTTCAATATTGCTTTTCTCTAGGTCAGCCAAGCCTCCGAGAAGCTATCTCAATGTCATGTATAACTAACGGGAGTACAGGAAGCAGGAAAACAAGCCACAGTTCATCTGTTTCTGTTGCCAGAAAAGAAACACTTTCCTCTGCTGCAAAAAGGTACCAAATTGTTATTAATACTCAAATTTTTATATATTAAGAAACCCTAAAACCGAACAGAGCAAGAATTTGATTTTTGTCTCTGCACAACACTCAGCAGAGCTGTATGAAGTCCAGTAAATCACAAATAAACTTTGGAGATTTACCATGTTATCAGGCTGTGTGCAGAAGAGTTCTAAAAACAATTCAAAAATGGAGAGCATTTCTGTGATGTGTAGTGTCCAAAATGAATTCTCTCTAAGGGAATAGGAAAATGTATTTCCAGTACAAATGGAAATTTTTTTTGTCTGGTATTCATATGCTTTTTTTTTTGTTTGTTTTTGTCCCCCCCCCTTCTTTCTTCCCTCAAGGAAATTAAAGGGCAAAACTGACTTCATTGTCTGGAGTGTAAATGGTAGACAACAGCAAAATAACTATGAGACAATAGTAAATTGTGTAAGATAAAGGTTTACATTTTTGGGTAGAAAAATCTAACCCAAAATGTGGCTACTTAGTCCTTATGAAAAATATCAGATCACAAATGTGAAGAAAAAACATTGCTGGAGTAATTTGGGAGTTAAATGAGCTAGAACCAAACAGTAGTGGTTTTCTTCCATGTAATACTTGCAGCTTCCTGCTGTAAACAAAGTGTTGCTTAACTGCTTTTTTTCTGTGGGTCTGTTAGACAGTGGCTTCTTCAGCAGTAGGTTTTGTACCTATTCTTGTTTGTTGTGAAGAACAAGCTGCCAGATATAGCCACGGGGCAGAGAATACTCTAATGTGTAACCATGGTAAGTCATGTGAACAAATTCTTGGCCTCTGTAGAGTACTCTGGTTGCTCCAGTGGCTGGTTTATCTTCTAGTGTGGATGTAAATACTGTGCTGTGCAGCAAGACAGGGAAATTATATACTTCAGGGAATAAAAATGCTGCAACCAAATATAAACTGTATGAGAACAAACCAGAAGAAGCTTTAGTGCCTTTTGGAATTTGGAAAGTGAGGATAGTGCCCCACTCTTCACTTTTCTCCACTGTGTAGCATTGCATATTTTCCTTTTTATTGAATTCTTACATTTGCTTCTTAACAATAAATCAAACAGAGATCAGTGTATATCTCTATCTGCTAGTGTGACAGGCACAGGGACAAAAGGCATTCCTGCAGGAAGGTATTTCTTAGTTAGCACTTTTCCATTAATCTTACCCCTGTGGCTCTTGGCACTTTGATGAGAGCCAGTCCAGTTCCCGTGGTGTTCAGCTTGCATTTGTGCTGATTCACCTGCTTGATTCATTGGCTGCTCAACACTTGACTACATAAGAAGAGCAGAGTGGAGTGGCCGGCATCCCTTTCATCTGAGTTAAGGTCTTTAAAAGGAGACCTGGACAGACCAAAAGAGAAAATCTTCATATGCAGAGGGCAGCTTCTCTTGGCCCCTGAATAAATGTCCAGGAGAGATATTAGTGGTTCCAGTGCAGCTGAAGACATGTGACTCCCTTGGTTAAGATGTTTTAGAAAGGCCTAGGAAGGCTCTTTTTCCAGGAGTTCCTTTCACTGTGATGTCTTTATTACTTAAATTTGTTTTGTATTTGGAAGAAACAAATTTGCTCTTTTGTAAAATAACCAGCTCAAGAAAGGGGAAAGGAAAGGCAAGTAAATGTCAATAGTAGTCCCATCTCCTTACAAACGTAGAGTAACCATGTTTATTTCTAACACTTGTGTTGAAAAGGGGGGAGGCCAAAGGAGACTGGAATGTTTCACCCCACCTTTTCCAGGCTTTTCTTCAGGCTGAAGCTTGAACTGGTGCAGCAGGTGGACAAGGTCATATGCTGACAGAGAATTAACCTTTAGGTTCTAAGCAGACCCTATAACCTGCCTAGGACTTTTCATGTTCCAGCTGTATGCAGCCATACATCTAGCCAAAATAACAGAAGGGCTGCTGTGTTCAAACTGTTACTGGTGTTGAAGCTTATTGTGTAAATTTCTTCTATGAATGAACTTGAATTCATTTCCTGGGCTGTTAAATCTTGTTCTATGAACCTGAACATTGAGATCATGGATATAATCAGCTGCCTCAGTAGCTCCACAGCAGCAGGATGTCTCATTTCAACAATGGCTTGCTAAAATACCAGCAATCACTAAAATGAGAGCCCAGGAGGAATGTTCCCTGAACATCAGGTAGATGATCTCCCATTAACAGAGATGAAGTCATGGATATGTTGAGAAAATTTCAACCCTATAGTTTGGACTGGAAACAGGTATATACTTTGCACAGAAAAACTAAAACCAACCAACCAATGACACTCAGGGACCTGTTTGATCATTTTCCTTAGGACTAAACATTCTTCTGAAAGCAGCATCTGATAACAATAGCCTTGATGTTTCTGAGTGACCACCATCCACAGTAGATTCCAATGTGTTGTGGTCCAAGGGATGAAACACTGTACAAAGTGAAATTAGAGAAGCTGCAAAATTAGGACAGATAGTAATAGCTCTCAACTACTCACTTGTAGACTGAAGAAATGCCTCATCAAATTGGGTTTTGGAAAGAATTTTTGGATGCATTAAATGACTGCTTCCCAGAATAACTAGTCTTTAGAAACCCACAGGAAAAAACTCTGGTTTTGATTTGGTTTCAGCAGTTACACAAGACCTACTAGAAGAGGTATTAGTATGAGAGCCACTCTGTACTTGCCAGTCATAATACGATTAAGCTGAAGATTTTAGCAGAAGTGAGCAAACCAAATAAATTCAGAACAATAATATTCAGTACTCAGACTGCCACATACTATCTCCATGATTTCCTTCCAAATTAAAATGACAGTCAAAAAAGGAAGCCAGGTGGTAGATAAAAACACTTTGTTGGAATCCAGGTGTACCTTGTGCTACAATCCAGAGTGAAACCAGAATGGTCCAGCAATTCTCATGGCCCAGCAAAAAAGTTAGAGTGAACCTTATGGCAAAGAAGTGAAAGGGATAATCCACAGTGATAAGCTCAGTGAAGAGATTCCCACACCGAACCCGTGGTTTCTAGGAGGTGGATCAGATGAGTTTGGGTAGGAGCACAGAAAATATGAGTCTGAGCTGATAAATTGGATTATATGCTGCTCTCAGTAGGTGGCATTCACCTGAGCCGGCTGGGTGAGTGCAGTGCTGAATTGCAGAATTGCTGATGTGTCACTGTTAAACAGGACATTACAAAAAGTGATGAGTGTCCCTATCATAGTAGGAATAGAGATGACTACTGTTTTCTTCAGTGAAAAGAGATTCCAAGAATTTATTTCACTATGCTGCATTTCTTGCAACAGACTGCAAAAACATTAAGTGTAATGTGCTTTGCATCCAGCAATGCAAGCTAAGTCTTCTGTTTAAAAAAATAATAATAAATTTCTATGCTAACAGTTAATTAAGGACTTTTGGCTATAAATTATTAATCAAAACACCACAGTTCTCCAATCTTTGTTCTCTGTGATCACATATATGCCCTCAAGAAATATGAAATCTCTTTGTTTTGTTTTCATCTGGGTTTTTTTGAAAAGAAAATGTCACTCTGATAGACTATATTTGCATTTTAAACTAGTTAGTATGTTTTACAGTAGAAATCCTGAGTGATCCTTACAGATGTGTCTAGGTTTCATATTCATGTTTTGACCTGTTTTTCAATGCTTCTCTTCTCTGAAAGCAGTTGGAAAAGTTAAATTCCTGTAAGTTTTGGAGGCTTTGTCTCAGTGGTAGATGACACACTTTAACTGAAATAACAAAAGAAGCAAAAAGAGGTTCTTAAGACTAATGTGTTAATATTGGGTGCCTGTTTTTTATTAATTTATTTTGAATATTGCTTTACTGTTTATTTGTGTTTTGGGAAAAGGTAAATGGAGATACAGATAATTATGGTAATGCAAGAATTCAAGGCGGGGGGGAAATCGTTGTGGGGAATAGAATTTGGATTTTCATGTTCAGAAAGATACTCTTTTCTTTTTTATTTTGCAGGTTACTTTGACCCTAAGAGAAAAATCTTTCCATTACATTTTTAGCTGGTGTTTGTATCTTGCTTTATTTCTTCATTGAGAAATCTATCTTAAAAGATTTAATTATTTTACCTTAAAAAAGAAATAGGCCATGTACTTGAGAGCACTCTTCTCTTTCAGGTGTCAGTATTGTTTGTGTGATTGAGTATGTTACAAAGTATGTAAAAGAGCCTTTTAATTGATCTTTCTGTTTACCTAGCAAATCCTTCGTTTGGTTCTTAATAGATTTAAAGTTGGTAGTGACATGTATTTAAATCTGTTTTAAATATGAAACTAATAAATACAGCACTATGAAAATAAAGATGTGTTCTTAGCTGTCCTGGCTGAAGGCATTAAAGAAGTGGTGAGACAATCTGTCATTAGTCAACTACAGATGAAAACAGCCATGAGTTTTCAGGGATGATGTTGTTTGAACTCTGGTGCAGCCAAGTAGAGCCCAGGGACCAGCACCACCATTCCAGGGCTTTGGGGCCAGCTCATATATGTCAACAAATGCAGTTCCATGGTGGACTTACACTAATGGGAGAAGCACAAGTCACAGTGCTGCCTTGGCTTGCACTGAACCTTGGCTGGCAGCACGACAAGGTGGTCAGTGAGCTCTGAACCAGAGGATGGTTTCTGCTGAGGGACAGGGACTTGTGGAGCATCAATTGTGTCAGCTTTGACACAAATCTCTGTAGGAGAACCCATGAATGAAGGTTACACTCAAATCAAAGCTGTACTAATTTTAAAATCATAGTTAATGTAGTACAACTGAAATATGTAAATAATCTTCCATGTCTCTCTGTTTTTTATTGTTGAAGCTAGTGGATAAACCTTATTTCAGCAAAATGCTAGCATGAAGAGATTGAGTTAATCAAAATGTTCTTTTGGTGGTTCTTTATAGTAAGTTGTTAAATGCCTCTCCCATCTTTTCACAGAGGATATTTTCTCCCACCTTGCTAATTTATTTGCTTGTTCTCTTTTTTCCCTCCCTGTGTTACACTTTATTTTACAGCGGTACAGAAAAAAAGAAGGAAAAACCTCCAGGACAAAAAGAAAAAAAAGAGGACTCTCATTCTAATGATCAAAGTGCACAAAATCAAGCATCACCTTCTCCCCAGCCCTCCTCACAGACTCTCCAAACACACAGGCAAACTCCAGAAAGCAAGAGTTCTACTCCAGCTAAAAGGTTTTCACAGTACCACAGTACAGAACTAGAAAATTACTGTAATGATACTCAGTTCATATTTGACAACAAGTCATGTGAAATAGTTCTAATCTCATGATCAAGTTAAGGTTTGATACTTTTTCTGCTAGAGAAGATGCATTCAATATGCATTGCAGCAGAAAAAAAGACATAAAAATGCATGTTTTTCTTTGGATACCTTTTTAAGAATACAGAGGTTTTTTGTTCTCAGATTATCTATAATCAGCCATGATTGTAAAATATTTCATGATCACTCTTACATGATTCTTTTCACAAATACACTTCATAGATTTTGTCTGACATAGCTGAATTATGGAGTGTATTTTCTACATGGCCATTTATTATGTCTCATAACAGTATTTTTAAAATACTAGTATCATTACAACCCTTGGTTCAGAAATTACTCTCAAATTATTCTGTAAAATAACTGAATTTTGGTTTTGTTGGTGTTTTTTATTTCATGGCCCTTCCCTTTTAAATTCCTGCTAGGTTGCAGGATGGCTTACTTTGATTCTTTACATGACTGAAGTTCTGGGTTTATACCCAGATCATAGAACTTTTACTTTGAGTAAAGGCAGAAATTAATTTAGGATTGCCTTTTAAATTCCCACTCATTTTTGTGGGAATTAGGGACAGGGGAAAAAAAAATAGGTACGTTTTAGAATACTAGATTGCTTTTTGACATCAAGAAAATGGGTTTTAAGATTTGAATGGTAGCTTCTGAGTTTCAAAACTATGCTGATCACTTGGCATGGTTTCTTTTTGTTTTGTTTTTTTTATTCATTGTCACCTTACTGTTTTGGAAGGTGTAATTTTTTTTTTACTCTGACACTTTGAGACTGAAAGAAAATGAAAATGAAGTTTATTACTCTGAAATTTATTGTGGTTCACAAGATTGTTGTCTTGCATTGCTTGAATTCACAGCTCTTATAAATATTTAAACTTCCACTTGACTGGTGCATGTTATAACACTCCATAAAGGCTCTGTCTCCATGTCTTGCACAAACCTGTAAGTTGTCTGAAGCTGAACTTGCAGCCTGTTGTTCTCTTGCCTGGTATTTCCCTATAAAGATGTCTGAAGTCTTGCTTACTAATCTTTTGCAGCGTGGGGGAAAAATAAATGCCTTTTTTAGTCTCCTAGGGCTTTAACTTGATTTGATTAACTTGTTTGTCACAGGACCTTTGAGCCTTCTTTGAGGTGCTGTGGAAGGAGCTTGCCATTTCTAAGGTTGCATTTCAGGACTTAACTCCTGCAAAAAGCATTTCTGACAGGATGAAGTGAGACACTATTAGCAGGACATGTGCAAGCTTTAAATCAGCTGGTTGAAGGATAATTTGGGCTAGGTTACTTTTTGAACATGTATTCCATGATTAAGGCATACATGAAGTTATTGAACTAGTGAATTATTGAATTAGTGACTGCAAAAATTGCAAGTTCCCATTAGTGTAAATTAGCTGCAATAAGATTGCTGAAAAATTACATCAGAATTCATGGATTTAATTGTCTGTAGTATCAGGCCAAACCTAGCTTGTCTTACTCATGCAAGAGGTTTGCAGACATTTGTTTCAAAAAGATTAAAACCATTAATGTGATTCAGTATGTGCTAACTGCAAAGCTTCCATATGAAACTCTAATCTGATAGAACTGTTCTGCCTCAGAAATCAATGTGCTAAAGCTGGTGAACAATTAATCATGGAAAAAAGTTACATTGTTATCTACTTAATTGATTTTTTAAAACTACAGTTTATTCTTTAAGACTTGTATACTTAGCCTCATTTTTTCCATTATTGTAATTTGTTAGTGATGCAGTAATGAAGTATAGTTATTTTGTTCAAGTCTTTATGTAAGTGCATTTAGAAATGGAAAAGAATAGATAAAACATGTGCCAATTGTCTTGCTCAATTGTTTTCATTCATCCAGTTAGAACTTTTTGACTAATCTTTTTTCCCTGTTTCATGCTGCAGCTTGAAGGAAGATCTAGCTCTGCTTTTGTCTCCTGCTGCTTGATCTGTCCATTTGCATATGAGTTCCATCTATTGTTACATTATTATCTTGTAATTGTAAGATACTTTTTTGTTTCTTCCAGCATAAAGAAATCCTTGACTGGTGAAAAAGCTCACAGTGCTTGGGAGAGTTCAGATGACAGTCGTAACAAGCTGATGAGAGTAGCATCAACATCTAAATTAATATCAAAAGTGGCGAAGAATGCAGACAAGTATGTATTGGTTTGATACATAAAAAAGCAAGAGAACTTGAGAGTCAAAATATTGTGAAATCACACAATTCTAGTGACCTTACTTGTGTATATGCTAAGACCTTTTTTGCATCTTTGTTTTTACTGAGTACTTACTTAAGCTGCCAGTTTGGTGCTCCAGGTGCCCATGGAATTTTAAGATTATTATAAAGTAATTCTTGTGTAAATATGTTTTAATATTGCCTGTTTGGATTAGCAGGGTTATGACATTTTATGGCTTAATGCCAGTGATGTGAAGCTTGGTTTTTTTTGGGTTTTTTTTTCCTAACTAAAGCTGATTTGAAAATGCATGTGTATTTCCTTGGAGTCAGTTTCTGAATTTCACATAGGATGTGTTTCCAAAGTAGACTGTAATAGTAGGAGTATATTTCTTTGATTTCAGATAGGTCTCTCAGTTTAACTGTTTAGCAAGTTCCTGGTGGCAGGTTCTGGACTATAGGCAAGGCTTTTCTTTTAAGTGTCTCCTTCGGCAGGTGATGTGCTGGAGCCCACCATTCCTCTCATGCTTCCTGAGCAACAGGTTTTCTGGGTTTATGGTCTCAGTCAAGGCCTCTGGGGGTGAATAGTTATTCCTGCTTCTGTCAGCACAGGGGCAAGGGTTTGCTTTTTGCTGTAACCCCACCTTGTTGACCCCTACTGTGACCCACTCTTGTCCTCACTATTCTCTGCCAGTTGTGTTTCCCACTTTGTATTCCCATACTTAGTTTCTCTTTTTGACTTTGTGGAAGTTTTGCTGAAATTCTTGTATTGATTTTTTGAATGAACCCTCTCCTATTTGCCAATATCACCCCAGGCAGCCTCTTCCAGCTTGGTGTTGTCTGCAGATTCCTAGATTTGCTCATTAATCTTCATTCAAATAGCCCTTAACTGGCCCAAGGCAGAACTACCTGAAAGCCCCTCCCATTCTGACAAATAAAGCACTTCAGACCTTTCAGAGTAATTGCCAGTTTTTTATGATTATGGCTGTAGTGCCCTCCTTAGCTTGCAAATAAGACTGTCAAATACATAGTCAAGAGTGGTGCAAGTGCATTCCTAGTAATGGGAAGAACAAAAGCAAGCTAATCTTGGGTGTGGATCTCAGCACATTTAGTAAAAGCTTTATCCTTAGCCTGAAGAGTCCTGCAGAGCAGTGGAGGGCTGTGTGTGAGGGGATTATGCATTGCATACTTTGCAAGTATTTCCTTTCCTTTTATAATTGGTTTTCACTGATGGAATTTAAAAGCCCTTTAGCAATTTAGATTATAGCATGGTACTGCTGGGTAATATTTTGGAGTGACAAAACCCTCTGCCGTGATTTTTTTGCTATGCTGCTAAAATATCTTTCACAGTTTAATGTATATTTCAAATTTGCTGAAAGTTAAAAAAAAATTTTGCTTTTATTGACACTTTATACATTGTTTCAGACATGGTTAAAATTGAGCTATTTTATTTCATTTTTCTATTATTCTGCTTATTTCTGAGAGGCCTTAAATATTGCCCTTCTACAGTCTTTAATGTAGAAAAAAAGTTAGGTATCTAACAAAAGTGTAGGCAAGAAAATATTAATTTTAATTATCGTTAGAGAAAGTTGTCTGTTCATAACTTGAAGTTGTTGTATTTTAAGTATATTTGGCAAAAACAAAGCTTCAAACATGAATTGTAGACCATCACGTGCTTGAAGAGTGAGTGTTGCATTGTTGTGTCCCTTGTTCTTATGCTCAGATTTGTAACAGAGGCAGTGTTTGCATATAAGGACACATATTAATTATAATTTCTTATACATTCTGTGTGCCACATTTCCATAAGAACTGGTTGGTATTGTGCAAAGACGTATTGTTATATTTATTATATTTAATTTATTGTTCCCAATTAGAAATGTTGCCTCATCTGCTTGAAGCTACAGGAGTCTTGTGCAAGGGAATAGAATTCAGCCCCTAGTGTGGGCCCCAGGACAGAAATGTTTTACATATGCTTTGCACTATCAGCCCAGGATATGAACTTTGTTTATGCAGCTCAGTCTTTAAGTCAGCACTGAGCTGTAAATCAGCCTGATAAAGCCCTGAGAAGTGAGAGGGTTCCCACAGCAGCCCATCATTCAGTACTTTTCAGGCAAGACTGGGAGTCCACTTCAAATTTTTCATTTGGCAGTGTGGTAAAGGGTGATTCCACCAACAGCCAGAGATGACTTTCCTCATGCATATGCTTGACCCTTTGTCACTGTTACAAAAATTTGACCTCCATCCAGCTAAAAATACTGGATGCCACTCATACCTTTCTGCTGAATTTCAAATGAATTCAAGAGGGTGTTGTAGGCAATGCATTCTCCTATCAAGGAGTGTTGTTTTATTAAGAAGTAGGTTTGATGCTGGAAATTAGTGTTTTTTCCCTCTTCACAAAAAAAACAACCAATACTGAGTTTTTTATGAGTAACTCATTTCTGGCTCTGGTAAGGAGAGATGTCTCAACTGCACTCTGTTGAAGACTTTGTGCTGCACATCCAGTAATGTTGCAGGAACCTGGTTTAGATGAAACTGCAACTTGCTTACATTTAATCCATGTGTCCAATAGAGTTCATTCCTAGAAAAATTTGTGCTGTTGTGTGCTGAGAGCTTATTTTGACAGGTGTTAAATGCTTTGCATGCAGGCCTGACGATGTTTGGCAGCTTAAAACATTTGGTTATTACAAGTTCTCCCTCTCAAAGTGGAATTTCCTCTGCACAAGGAACATGCCCTCTGTAATTTATTTTTTAAAACTTTCTGTATTTTGTGACTATCAGAGTAATTCTTAGAAGCCCTTACCATAGGGCCAAAAACTAAGTTGCTTGCAAGATGCAGTGAACTTCATAGAATAATTATGAAAAATGCACTACAATGATCAAGATTAGCTATTGAGCATTGTATTCTGCAGTTACACTGTACACAGAATCTGATGAGATTGCCAAATGCAGTAATGGGTAAAAACTAGATGATATTGCCTTGATAAGCAATCAATTTTTGCATGTTATTAATGATAATATTTTGAATTTTTCCACAGGCACAAAGATGTCATTGTCAGCCAAGGTAAATAAAAATATTTATTTTTAAATACTGGATGAAGTTGAAAGTATTTGCTTTTGACTGAATGGTATTTCCTGTAAATGAATACATTGGGACATATGCTTATGAAACAGGGATTTGGAGGTAAAATGTCATTAATCAACTCCAAGAATTAATTTGGCAAAAAGTTACTCCAGATATTTATATGAATCTTTGAAATTATGGAGAAATACCTCATCAGGTTGGATTTTTAATACAGAAGGTTTTGGTAGGTGGGTGGTGGGGGGATTTGATTTACTTTTGTGAAGAAACCCCATTCTAAAAATTATTTTCTCTATGTATTTGTGCATAGAGAGAGGTTATGGAAACAAAAATTCAAAGTTTTGACCTATGTGCCAGTCTTCATCCAAGCAGGTGTGAGTGAGACTTTAGAAATAGTTTTAAGATATTTTATTTCTGTCCCATAACTAGCCAAAATGTCAACTCGTGAAAAAAACAGCCAAGGTAAGAATTAAGCTGTGCCCTGTGGTTGCTTTCTTCTAATTTAGCACTCTCACAAATCTTTTATTTGGCTTTTCACCATCAAAGAGCATCAGTGCATATTGTCTTAATATTTCAACTCTCTTCTTATGGAAATTTATGGCATATGCACGTTGCCATCTATATGGGGTCTATTTGGGAATAGTTAAAATAAATTATAATTTCATAATTTCATTGGAGAGGAATATGTGTTCAAATAGAAGTCTTGCATTGTTGCCTAAGATATCAGAATATTAAGAACTGCCAACTAAAAGATTTGTTTTATCTCAGCTTTCTGTCTTGCCAATATTAGAACATATAAATGCTGATTAGACAAGAACAGAGACTGAAGGTTTTAATAGTCTCCTGAAATGAAAAATGAGTCTCTTCTGAAATGTGTCTCTTTGCACCAATGAATCTTGCATTCTGTGGCTACCTGCTGCTGGCTTGTTCAGTCAAGAAAAGGAGCCATCTATCTGAATATGGTGGGATGTGACAGCAAAAGAACTCTGCTTCTGGTGTTGCAAAATTACTCTGCTTTGATGTCCTGCAAACTGTACTGAAGCATGCATTTTCAAAACTAAAGCATGTAACCCAAGTGCATGCTGTACACAACAATTCTATGTACAGGGGTTTTGTCTTGTGCTTTTTTGCTGCTAATTAACAAATCTGTAGTCTTCCAGTTCTGTGCTGTCAGCAAATTTACATTATTCACAGTTTGATTGCTTTTGGTCTCCTTCAAAACAGAAAAAAAACCTCAGATTTTTTGAAAGTTTTTGAAAGTTAATAAACGAAAAATCAACTTGGATCCAATTGCTTTATCTTTGTCTAGTTCACAGAGAAATTACAGGTATAAAAATATTCTGAATTGATGCTTACAAAAAGCATCTTCAGAGACAAGATGTGCGAAAGAGCATGAATAAGTATCAAGGACAAAGAAATGTTTCATTATGCCACAGTGCTTAGCACTAGCTGTGGAACAGTGCATATGTGCAGCACTGGCTACTGTAAAAGGAAAGCTAATCAGACCAGCTGTTTAGCTTTTCCAGTTTTTGAAGAAAACTATTATATTAAAAATACCTTTCCTAGTAAAAACAGCTTTTCACAAAACTAAGTTGTGTATAGCTAAAATACTTTCAATATTAATTATTTCCTTACTACGTGCTTCTACATCTCTGCATATTCTGCCCAAAATGGACCATCCTGAAGTTCTCTCATTCTGGTAGCTGTAATTTCAGTGGCCTCAGTGTGTTCCCTGCTGTCCTCTGTGTTACTGTGCAGAGGATGTGATGCCTTCCAAGTGTGTCATGCCATAGACTGTCATGAGCCTAACTGGAATCAGAGAAACATGAGGCAGATAACAGGGCCCCACATATGGGAGGTGGAAGGAAAGTCTTCACAGAAAATGCATTTGCTCCAGTTTCAACACATAGAGTGGCAAAATGTAATTCTGTCTCTAACATGGATGCAGATGCAATTAGAGAATTCAAAATTTTGGTTTTTGGGGTTTTTTTTTGTTTTTTAGCTTTTTTTATATGGACCATTGAATGTATTTTTGACAGGTTTTAGAGTGTCTGTGTGTGGGACTGTTAGCTTTATGTTGTGTTTACTGCCACAGAAAAAAAGCCTGTGTGGGTTACTGTTGTTGCAGCAGATTTACCCACCTTTCCAGTATAAGCTTAGCAATACTTTGTCCCTTCTCTGTCAGGGCAGGTGACTTTAACCTGTTTTGTATTTGACAGATGCCACATAAGTAAACCAATTTCAGTTGTCACCTTGACCCAACAGGTCAGGAAGCTGAAGAGTTGCACAGCCAGTTAGTGTAATATTTCTAAGATAAATTCTGTGGACTTGGAAAGTGTTGTCTTGGATAGGATGGGATGAAGAGCTGCCCTTCATGGTGTTTGTACAGAACCTTCCTGCTCTGGAATGCAAGAGCACAAAAATTTACAGCAGCTTTAACACTCCTTTGTGGCTTGCCAGCCTTTGCCTCTTGGGGTGAGCAGTCTTTAGCACAGTGTTAATTATGTTACAGCAGTCCCCTTGAGCTGCTCATTTCACTGAGCTGTGTGTAAAACACTGTGTATGCTCCCAGCACTCATATCCCATAAGGATTGCATCCATGTGCTTCCTAGACTTACAAATTCTGTGAAGGAGGCTCTTGGGAAGACTGCTGGTGTGCAAATTGTCAAGCTTCAAAGCAAATCTACAGTAAAAATACATCAGTGTCTTTATAGACACATAAAATAAATTTGGAATCACTGTGAAATTGCAGATTTTCATAGCAGAAGGTGTTTGCATAGGATAATGGGATGGAAGATGACAATTTTATGTTGCTTTGAGCATCCTGGAATCACTTTGTTTCCTTTTTTTTTTTTCAATTCAGGTAATTTAAAAACAGCTTTGAAAATGCTGATATAGTATAGTACCACAAGATATAGATGAATACATTTTTGCATGCTTAGTTCTTGGAGTCTAATTTTTCTAGCAGCTGAAGTTACTGCAATTATATCTGTCTTGTGATACACTGTGTAGATTCATTGTGGTTTCTGTTGGTGTTGGTGTTAGCTATTAAAGTGAAAGATCTGGGGAGCAAGTGAGAGTCTTAGATGAGCTTCAGCCTTGAAAGACATTAGGTGTGGTGTCAGAATTGGCTGTGGTTTGGTGTGGAGTTCCCAGAGTGTGTTGCATGTAAATGTCAGCAAGACCTAGGCAATTCTGTTCTCCTGCCAGGAGCAGCAAGGGGAGCCACATCCTGCAGCTGCCTTGTGGGCAGCCACTTGATTTTCCTCTCTTTATCTCCATGCCTAAGCCACAAATGTTGCAGTGTCATCTTGTACCCTCTCAGTACCAGTTTTGTTCCATCGGTGCCTTTATCTCTCCAACTCGGGTTGAATTGCACATACTTTATGTAAGGTTAGTCCTGAGCTTTTTCCTTCTGGGTATGTGCTGCAGCAGAGGCCAAAGAGTCAGTTTGTTTGTTTGTGCTTGTAAACCACACCAGTCTTTTGACAGTAAAATCCAGTACTAAAATTCTGTGAAAATCCAATAAAGCTGTGGGTGAAATGAACAGGTGCTTACTACAGCCTTAAAAAGACCCTAAGTAAAGCTATTCTTTTAAGTTCTTTACCAGCAGGTGTTTATAATTGCCTATAAAAGCCATCTTGCTTCTCACTTCAGCAGAAACATTTTTAAAGTATTAATCATAAGGCATTCATATTTTTATACCCAGAAGTTAAAGACCTGGCTTATTTTAAGATAAAAGGTAATTTATTTCTCTGAGATTGTGTGTTTGAGTCTGGCTTTCAGTGATAGCAGCTCCACATATGAATCACTTGTACACTTATTATGAAGTAATAAGAGACACTTAAACTTTTTGGATGGCAATAAAAACCATATGTGGAAGAATTAATGAAAAACATGCATTGCATTCCTGAGTTTTTTGGGTTTTGTTGTTTGGGTTTTTTTAAATTGTGCTTTTTTAGTTTCCAGTACTTTTTCTTCTGTTAGTTTAACTGTGCTGTAGTTTTAGCTTCTCAGACAGAGCAGTCATGAAGCACACAATGTAGTAAAAGTACCCTGCTGACAATGTGTGCTGTCTGCTGAGAGTGCAGAATTCAGTGGCTACCTCAGATTGCTTTTTCATCAGACAGTGCTTTTGTATCAGATGGTTGTTGAAGGTGCTTGGGTACCTGAGAGCAAATAGAGACCCCATCTATCATTGCTGGGCTTCTTGCTCTTGTTCAGGCACAGTGCATATTATTAAAAACCATCAATACTGTCACAAAACCAAATTGTGTACTTGGGAGTTTTTATCATTGATCCTTGGAGAAGTCAGAATTTTATAATTTAAGCAGGAAGCATTTAGTTAGTCTTATTGAGCTTGTTTGTGTCCAGACTTCCTTTTTTAGTCTGTTTTTATTTTTTTTTTGTTAAAAGCTAAAGTTTAATATTAAACTTCAAATATTTCAGTGCTAATGGTAACCCTTGTTAATATCTTAGATTCATAATGTCACCCAATAAATGAACAAGCAAAGTTTACTTTTCAGATTATGAAAAAATTAATAACCAAAGACTTGTTAAGAAATTTCAAGGCAAAGCTGTAAAATCATTCCAAATCAGGGCAAGTCTCTTGTCTTACCTATTGTATTAGACTTTGGCTGGCATTGTACCAGGGCTCAGTAACAGCAGTGCATGTCTGTCTGTCTGTCAGGTTCAGCAGGCACTGGCACTGGGGTGAGACATTGCAGACCTACAGCCACATTTTAATTCTACAGCAAGGTTGAGTGTAACAATCTGGGCTCGGTGGCTGAATTTGGTTATTCATCTCTGTGCTGTTAGCACTGGTTTAAATTAGAAACAGGCTTCTGAGCTCTTGTCTCTCAGGTTAGTGGTCCTGCAGAGCTCTTGGACACAGGCCTGAAAGCAGAAGGCTTGTGGGAAAGAAGCTATTTGCACATTTAAAAAGCATAACTTCACTGGTCAAGCAACTAGAAGGTGAAGACAGATTAATAAATGTACCCTGGATGTGGTAGTTTATTGTGTCTTACTGGACTGTTCTGCATGGCCAAGCTAGTTGGAGACTTTGGGGTTTTTCATTTGCTTGTAAATTACTTTAGGGTGCTGCTACACACAAATAAAACTGAGCTGGTGTTTTTTTTAATGCCTCAGCCCATGCTGAACTTTCAAACTAGATGGGGTGGGATCTACTGAATAATAGTCAGTAATAATTTGCAAAATTATTTTAATGATTCCTTTAGAACTAAACTTGTGTGGGTGTATATATATATAATCTGCTGTATGCTCATTAGACATCCCATTATGTACACACTTGCCAGCTGAAGAGCAGTTAATTACAGCACAGACTTGCAGGGCTACCTCAGTGTCTTGGCTAATGAGGAATAGTGTAATATAAAATACACTTCTCTAATATGCCCAGTTTTGTTGAAGAAGTCATTAATTGAGGGTGAAGGTTTCTCACCTACTTCTACAAAACTACTTGATTTCTTTTTGCAGCATGTTTTTGGAAAGCAGGAGGGTTTTGTAGTCTGCTGTCTTCAAATTTCTGAAGTATCAGAATAGTAGCTTTCATGTCTTCTGAATTGCTTTTCTCTCTAGATAATTCTGTGTTAATCTACAAAGAGTTCTTTGATCTTTTTTCTCCTCCTTTCCTATTTTTTTACTATTTTCCTTTGCAAGTCTTTCATATTCCC
This sequence comes from Luscinia megarhynchos, assembly GCA_034336665.1. NCBI lineage: Eukaryota > Metazoa > Chordata > Aves > Passeriformes > Muscicapidae > Luscinia > Luscinia megarhynchos. Next base: position 88,104,089 of record CM067565.1, on the reverse strand, counting down.
CTAAGAATATGTTTCAGGGAAAGTAATAAATTGCTTAAGTGCCATTGCATGAGTCTTTCTGTGCTGGCTTCATGGAAGCACTAATTTCAGCTTTTCAGATGGTTTTTATGTATCTTTGCTCTCTGTTATCACCTGCAGGGTTTTTCATTGGCCTTACCTTCCAGCTTGCATTCCCTGATTTGCTGGGTTTTAAACTTTTTTCCAAAGATATATTAATAGAAATTGTTGAGATTTGAATTTTACTGTTATGGAGCTGCTTTTTCTTATTTCTTCAACTTTTTTTTTTTTTAATAAAGCCTGATTAAAAGCTTATTCATACTAATGGGAATCTGCTCTTGGTACAAGGAGGCTTTATAGAAAACCTTGTCAGTCCACTATTTGTCTACATATCTTATTTGCCCCTAGTTTTAGTGAGTCCTGGATTGCCATGCCTTATCAACATCTTCCTGTATGCAAGGTAACTATGCTGGCTTACAGCACCTTGTTTCACCAACATATTTATTCCTTTCTTCTCTGTCAGGCTGTAAACTTCCAAAGAACATGCTGTAGACACTTTGGTTGCTAACATCTGCCTCCAGCCTGCTGGGACCTATTTGGCTTAGTGTTTACACTAATGAACTTAACACAGGAAAGTAGAAGCACTGAAATTTCACTGATGACACAAAGCTGGGAAGCCAAACTGATAGAGTTGGAAGCTGAGATTTTAATACAGTAAGACCTAGATATTCCTGAGGCTGGAGTAGTATTAAAAAAATAAGTTATTAATTCAGGAGTTGCTAGTAATGTTCTAGCTATAAACAGGTGCTTGCCAGAATTAAATGGTAGAGGGAAGGGCTATAACATGCCACTTAATTGTACAAAGGTTGAACCACTCACTTATTTTGAAAACACAAGTGCAGTCCCAGGATGTATCAGAAGTAATTCTAGTGGAAATAGAGGCCTTGCAGAAAGTGTTAATGCATCAAAACCCTGATAGGTTCTCCTCTGCAATGCTACAGGCACCAATAACCATAAAGGGTAAGTTTAAAAGCCCTATTATATAAAAAGGGAGTTAAATAGCTAGATGTTATTATTTTTCCAGAATATGAAGACTGGGAGGGTTGCTGTTTTCATGCTCACCCAATTCATTTTCTGATAGCAGATGAGCAGACCTGTGCTAAAATGGGCAGCCATGCTGTCACACATACAAAGAAAACAACCTGGCCTTGTGTTATTGTCAGCTGGAAGTTGAGAAGTTCCCAACTAGCAGTAGTAGTAGGAGGTTTTTGGATGCTCTTCTGAAATCAGCAGTGTGTTTGTGTTTCTCTCAGTGACAGCCAAGGCTCTGCTCTGCAAAGCAGGTGCTACAGTACTGTGCAGAGTGAAAAACATCAATGCGAGCAGAGAGAGGGCACGGGGGGCATGTTGGGTATCTGTCAGGCTGGACTAGGCTGAGCTGAGCCAAGCCGTGATGTTCTACCAGCTCATTACATTAATTTGCATTAATTTGCAAAGCCACATGCCTGAACAGTATGCAAGACTACATGCACCCTTACCATGTCCTGGCTTCTCTCATGGTGTCTCTCCTCCTGAGCAGTGTTTTGTGTCACTTCAGCTGACTGGGGCCATATTTTATTCCAATTAAGCGTTTCTGCATCTTAGGGGCCAAGTTAATAATTTCACCAAACCTCTGGGGAACCCATGGAGAGCCAAGACCTGCATGGAGTCTGCCTAGTCCAGCACACCCCGAGGGCTATGTGAGGCTAATAAGCCTGAGCCAGTCCTGGGAGCATAAATTGGGAGCGCTGATCTTGTGTTCCCTGGCACTTGTGTAAAGAGATTGTTGAGGCTCCAGAGGTGAAATATCACGGAGCCAAGCAGAGTTTGGCAAGGGCTGTGAATTTGAGCTCAAAGCTGCACAAAAAGCAGCTTCAGCTGTTCGTGGTGAAGAGCTGGCCCCTGGAGCCCAGGGTGCTGCAGCCACTTGATGCTGCCTTTTGTAGCAACTGTGGGCCTGAGCTTTACTTTTTGTGTGGTGTGGATAATCCATGGCACCTGGGTGTGCTACCTGCAGAGCTTCAACTGTGCTTTTCATTTTTTTGTTGGTTTGATTCATATTTGTAAGGATTTGTAGGATGTCTGCAGTTGCAGAATAATTAATTTAGCAAATGCCAAAGGTTCATCATGGTATGCCTTCCTGGCCCTTTCCACACACATCCTTTAGCCCCACCTTGCCCAAATGCTTCTGCTCAGTGGATAGTGGTATCTGAACATCTCTTTATATGGAACAAAATATTTTTGCTTTCATACCTAGTGTTTTCAGGCTGGTAGATACCAGAATTGTCAAGGATTTTTTGTTGGTTGGAGTTTTTTACCTACTGTCTTTAGAAGTTTTGACTTTTTCTCCCTTATCATCCCTTACATACATATCTGTTATAATATGACTAAGGCTCTTTTTTCCCAAAAGAAGGAAATAAAAGTCTAGACATGCTGCTTTGTATTGGAAAATAGGCTGCAGAAAAGGAACGTAGTCTAATGCTCTTGATCATTCAGTTGAGCAAGTATAGTATGAAAGAGTTAAATCACTGATATTTTGAAGTTGCAAATTCAAGAATTTGGCCTCAGGCAATTAATTGCTGTTTGAGAATGGTGTTGGTACGCTGTCATCCTTTCTAATATTTCAAAAGATTTTTACATTAATATTATATCTGCCCTACAGGTTATTCTAACAAAAGGAAATTTACAGTCTTAGACAAAAAAAAAATATCTTTCAGTGGGTTGTCTCTTTTTCTAATCCTTCTTCTTTAGGGAGAGGCTGAATCAAGTTTTACCAAGCCTGTGTCTTTCTAACACGCTAGGTAAAACTGTTAAGTGTTTTAAGTATGTATCTTCAAAGGTAATCTTGAGTAAATACAGCTGGTAAGTAAAGGTAAAAAAACGTTCTTTCTTTAATGGGAAATTTCAGAGAGCTAATTTGTATCTGAATGCCCTGTAGATATTCTTTTCCCTGAGCTCCAGGAGAGCCTCTTCTGCCAGAGACTTGACTGAATTCCTCTTGGCTCTTCATGTCTCTCCTCTGCACAGTCCAACAGGTGCAACTGCCTCCATCAATAAGAATTTCAGTAGCAGATTGTCTCCCCTGTTCTAAGCAACAATGAGGAATGTGATCCTAAATTTGTGATGTCATTTTGCACTGATCTGGTGGAACCAGAAGTGCCAAGCTCAGTGTTAAATGAAGAATTTATGGTTTAACAATGATTGGTCTTTTGTAAATAACCTCAGGCTTAAATTTATAAGACTGTGAGTGCCAGATTTTAATAGAAAGGTCATTGTTAATACATTACTCTTGGGTTTGGCCAGTGTTATTTTATCTCTGAATATACATACTATAAAAATATATTGGTGGATAAATGGGACATGGTGCTAGTTTGGAGTAATTATCTAAACATTTATGTCAAAACTAGTGACAGCTTCAACCCTTAACTTTTCTTAGCAATGCAATTAAGCAATGCATATGTGGTAAAATAACTGTTGTGTCCAATTTAGCTATCAGGGAGTGATTTTCTTAGTTCTTTTTTATTTTTATCTGAGACAGGTTTTGTACTGTTTCTACAGTGGGTGAGATTCATGGGCTTCTTGTTCAAAGCACCTATATTTGTTCTTGGAAAGAAGTGGGACAACTATTTTTCATCTTTTTTTATATTTGTTCCTTTCATACAAGACTTCTATGGCTCAACTTTTCTTGTATTAATATGCTAAATAAGAAAAGCCTTTATTTATGTGTTAGTTTTAAACTGTTCAATTATTATGATTATTGACCTGGTTTCTTTTGCCTTTTTAGATCTCCAAGTTTGACTTGAGCTCTTAAGCTATGATTCTGTGGAAATAAGTCTCAATTTCTCATAATTTCAACTTCAGATATTTTAGGGAAGACCAAACATAGATTGCACAATCATGCAGTCTGACTATTAATCTTATGCTTAATTGGGGAAATATTTCCAAGTATTCCTCGAGGATTGTAGGGAAGTCTGTTTCATGTTTGTTTCTTAAAGAAGTACTGAAGTAATTGTTTAAAAATCTTAATTTTAGAGCTTAGTGTTTGTTGTATCAAATGTGATTAGAGATTTCTTAATACCCTATTGCTAATTTACAGCTATTCTTTTACTCCACTTCTACTCAGCTATTCAAATTTTGGGTTGAAGTCTGAGTTGCCTGTGTCTGCTATGGTTTTCAAATTCCCACTCATAAAAAAGTGTCAGTGTTCCAAATTCACAGCAGAGTATTATATTACTTTGGTTAATACTTATACTAAAAATGGATGTTAATTACTAATGAAGAGTAATAAAAAGTTACTTCATTGATGCAAATTTAGTGGAATATTTGGCTCTTTGTCATCGGTGCTTTTTGAAATGAAACTGAAATTTTCCCTGGTGGTAGGTGAGCTCATTTTCCTTGAAAAGGGACTCCTGAAGGCTTGTGAAGTGCTCAGATTCCCACAGAGATGATATACATGTGTTTTTGTCACAGCTGGAGTGATTCTGAGCTGTTGCTTTTTTCCATTCTTCAGGATACAATGCTTAATAACTCAGGTTGCTGTATTAGTATGTGATAATATATAAGTCTTGATTCTATTCATCAGCAAAGCTCTTGATGCTTTTTGCTGCAGTGTCCTAGCTTGGCTGCTAGGATTTGGAAAGGTGGGCAGCAGGGTGGGGGGAAGAACCAGTTGGCCATGGAAGGCTGTGGTTAGTGGGTCATGCTGTACCTGGTGGCCAGTAGGTGCCACGTGGAGTCTGCAGGATGCTGGCCTGGCCCTGCCCTGCTCATCATCTCTAGCAATGGCCTGAGGTAGGTGGCACAGTGCCCTCTCAGGACTGCAGGGACAGCAGAGATGGGCTGCCAGGAACCTCACAGTATTAAGCAGAGACAAATACCAAGTCCTGCACTTGTGGGAAAGAAGAGTGTCTGGCAGGAATACAGTCTGGGGACAGAGGGGCTGCAGGAAGCAAGCTGTGTAGGAAAGGCCTTCGAGGTGCTGTCAGATGCCAGGAGAGGCTGTGCCATCTTCATCATAGGAGTTTTTCAAATCTGGATTAGGCAAAAGCCTGAGAAACCTATTCTGGCCTCATGGCCAGGCAGAGGTTGGATTTAGACACCTCCTCAGGTGCTTTTCCTCCTGAAATACCTTATGCCGTAATTCTGTGACTAATTATTTATTCAGTTTCAGATTTGAATTTGAATTTTGCCTTTATAACTTAACTTGCATGTCTAAAATGTTACATGCTCAATCTGTTCTATCACAAATTCAACTAACGCTTACTCTGTGTGTTTAGTGTTCCATTTAAAAAAAATAAATTCTGGGCCTTTACCAAGCTCACATTTCAAAAATAATTGTTATATAACCAGTGTGATTTGCATCTCTGTGCTTATTATTGGTTTCTTTTGTTCTTACTTCATGTGTAAACTTGCCACATGACTAACGTGCCTTTTTGTTTCAACAGAGGGAGAATATATCAAGATGTTCATGCGAGGTCGACCAATCACAATGTTCATTCCTTCTGATGTAGAAAACTATGATGATATTAGGACAGAGCTGCCTCCTGAAAAGTTAAAACTGGAGTGGGTGTATCCTTAATATCAATAACTACTCACTGTTCCCTTTTTGTCTTATCTTGCATTTTTCCCTTTTAGAGTCCAGTCTTGTCTCTTGTCTGTTAAGATGTAAAAACTAAAAGGTGGCGGAAAATGTTCAAATTAATATAATAATGGAAATGGTTTGTAGCTCCTGTATAGTACATCTTTAAATGGCAGACTGCATAGGTACAGATATACTGCACTTTTTCTTTGTTTATTTTGCTGTTGACTAATTCTAATTTACTAACTGATTTATATTTAGTGCAAAAGAAAGCATATTTGGAGAGTTACAGAGTTTGAATCATGTCCCCCTCTGCCTCCCACTTTATTAATGTAGACTTTGCTTCAGGAACAATTAGTTTTCAATCTCTGATCCTTTTTAGGAGGTTTTAAAACTATGGAAGATGTTGAGTTTGTTGTCCTTTCCTAGGGAATGAGGATTGGAGAAGCAGCCGTTCTTTGCACTGGTTCTGTACTTCAGCTCCAAAGTGAAGCATTTAATTTCTTGGAAACTGCTTTGTATTAAATGCACTGAATTTATCATTTGAGGAATTGAGTAGGTGTGTGGCTGATTACAGTTCTTCAAGTTCAGTAGATCAGACATTAAGTTCATTTTAAGAGATGTGCTTTTGCACACATTTGAGACTTCTTGTCACTCCCCCATCTCTGCAGATTTTTCCAGTAAGCTGTGATTGTGTAAGTTTCTTAGTACTTCAGTAAAACAACATGTCTACACAGCTTTCAGTTGTTGTAATAATCTGAGGTTTGATGCTCTGATGTTGCTAAAAGCAGGAAGATTTTTTAGGAGTGTTGATGGTACACTGTCATATATCAGGAAGAAAGTTTTGGATTAAAGTCTGACTGGAAGGAAGGCAGTGCTCTTATTCATGCTTTGTAAAACTGTGGTACCCAATTTTCCAACAGTCACAGCTCTTGGTTGCTGATGCTTGCACTCATGACTGTGGAGTGAATTGGGTCAGTCAGTGATCTGGCTGAAATGTAATCTCTTTTTGTGAAGTTAATTTTCAAACAGGACCAGTACATTAGTTTGATTTGCCTCACAAACATGCAAGGACTGGCACTGGCATACTGCAGGAACGTCAGCTCCACTTTTCCAGCATCAGTGAGCAGTTTGCACTGATGAAAACTGATCATGAAATCACACCCTCAGTTAAGTAGGTGCAAATCCCAGTGTGGACACATTTAATGTCCAAGAACCTTAAGTTGGGTTAAACCAGTTGGCTGCTGAGGTCTAATTAAAGGGAAATAAATCTGGTCGAAAGAGACTGTCCATATGTTTTGGAATCTGTTTAAGGAAATATCATCCCAAATCAGACCAGTATATTTATGAGTGTAGGATATCTTTTGGATGCAAAGGTGAAGAAAATGAGGAAAAGGCAGTAAAATTTATGAAGACTAATAATGATCTCTATGAAATTTATGAGCGAAGTTGCTCTTCAGTTTGGAAAATGCAGCAGCAGCAGACCTTGTGCTTTATGCTTAGGTTTAGCAAGGGGAAGAAATCTGCAAGGCAGCTGTATCTTGCAAATATGATGGCAAACTGAACCCTGTACACCTTATTAAAAAGGCATGGGGACAATGATTCACTGAGTATTTTACTAGTGTCAGTGTTTTGTACCTGAAACCTCAACTGGGTATTGAATAGTTCCATTTATAGGATTTGTTTTGAATTCTTCTAATTCTCTTGCCTTCTGGATGATTTTTTGTAACTGGTTGTTACTTTGTTATTACTCTTTTGGAAAATGCTGGTCAACTATGACCAACTGCAAGGAAACAACAGGCAGATTATTGGGATGGATTTTGTTGGTTTATTGGTTGGTTTGGGAGGTGAGGGGTCTCCTTTTTAGATATTTCCTATTGGTTTATTCAACTCCTGATGCCCTGTACTGTAGATTCATCTAAGGAAACTTAGCTTTTGTGTGCCTTGCAGATTATTCTCATTTGAAGAAATGCCTAATCTGCTTGGCAAGATAAAGCAGCTCATGGGGGAGTCTGAGCTCTTGACTGTATCTGGTTCCTGAGTGATGTCATTTAAATTGAATAATTTAGTTTGAGTATCCCTGCTTTGTAGTGCAATCTTTGCTACTGCACTTCAAAACTGGTTAAAGCATATCTGACATTCCTAGTAATAGCAAAATTGGCTTATTTAGTAGCTTCAGAGGTCACAGTCAGTGCAGCTTTTGACAGTGACTTTGTAGATTCTTTCTCCCAGTGTATAGTAGCTCAATTTCAGGAGGGTATTTCAGAGTCCGTTTTATGAGATTATTTTTAGCAGTAGTGCTCTTCTTTCTAAGAATAATCAAAGACAGTGGTAAATTTACTGCTTCTCATGTATAGTAGATCACTTTTCATGAGGGCTGTAGCTATTTTTAGCCAGTTCAAACAAATAAACAAACAAAAAACTCCAAAACTTAATGTTTTAAACATATTGAATGTTGTGACAAAACAGTCCTTGTAATTGGTGAGTAGTCACAATATCAAGGCAACTATCTCTTGATTTCCCTGATTTAATAATTAGTTTCACTGAAAGATTAACATTGAAATTCAGTGGAAATCAAGCATCAAAGTTGTGTCATCCCTTTTTCTGAAGAGACACAATCAATTATTTCATTAATTTTATTGCATTAATTGTGTTGCACTGTATGTGCTGCTTTGTTTTGCATGTGCGGAGGAAAGAAATGCTGTGGAGCAACAACCTCTCTTTTTTCACTCAAGATAATCTGGGATAGAGAATGAAGAAAGCAAAAAAAAAGGTCCCACAAAACAGGTGGTTTATTTATGTGCTTTTAAAAAAATGTGCTTCTAGAAAATGCAGCCACTCTTTGGTACTTTTTTTTGTAGGAAGGGTAAAGAAAGGAAGGTACTGAGAAAATGTAATTTCTTTTTTTTTCTCAAAGCTTCACAAATGTCAGAGCTCAATGGTTGGTGCCAAAGCATTTAGCTTTAGCTTGGCTAAGCATGGAAGACTTCTGCTGTGGAAAGACATGTTTATGTAAATCATTAATACTTTCCTAGGATGAATGTTCAAAGATGTCAGTTTTACTAAATGCTTATCAATACATTCCCTATTGTGTACAGCAGATGAGCAAAATCTTCCTTGTCCTCTGAGAAGGTATTTAAAATATTAATGCTTCAGGATAGAAAAAATATTTTCATTTGTTTGTAGCCCATTGCTTGTGAAAGTTCAGTTGTTTGGTTTGTTGTTTTTTATTTTTTATGAAAGGCCATTCTGGGGTTTCTCTTAGTTCCATCAAAACTTCAAAAAGAAGAAAGGGGAAAATTGAGTGGGGAAGTTAATAGTAATGAAGGAGAAAGAGAGGCATTCCTGTTTTTCTGCCCTCAGCATTGTGTTGTATGGGGATTTCTCTCAATATTGTTTGCTTAGCAAGCCAGTGAATAATCTCTGCTTCAGAGGAGCCATTGTGTTCTTCCCTACTAAACGGAAGACAGCAAGATATAAATGTGTTTTGTTTTCCACACTCCAAAGGGGTTTAATTGACAGCTGAATGCAGTGTCCCTCTTTGAACTGTTGATTAGTTACAGCACGTTTAATTTTACAAGTGTTCCGCTGGTCTGGTGGCACTGCAGAAGAGGAAGGGCAGTGGGGCATTTTTGGGGGTGTGGTGCTATTTTTGATAGAAAGGTGGCCCTTTTTCATGGAGAATAGAGGTCAGGCTATCAGATTAAGAAATACCAGTTTAGATACTCCCAAACTTGAACTACTGCACCTGCCTTCATTTATGAGAAAGGGCCATCTTCGTCCATCCAGATTTCTCCACGTGGGCCTTTCACTTCCTTTTATTTACTTTATTAACCAGGACCTAAAGCTGGACTCCTTTAGCTTAAGTTGCCTAATGTGTTTTCCATCTTTTTCTTGCTGTTGCAGGTGTATTAGTTGGCAATGAAGTGGAAAGCTCTCTAAAGTGCACGACATAACAGGAAAATAATATTTTTGGGGCTACATAGTTAGATGTTAAAGTCTGAGTTATGATGTTAATTGTTCCTGGTGACCCAGGGAACTGAAATATAGGCAGGCAGCCACATTAATAGTCTAGAGGAAGAAAACTGCACCTGCTCCAAAGAAATAATGAGTTGTAATAACGTTTGATCAGTGCCAACCAAGGCACCTTCACAGTGTGTAAAACTTCTGAATGTCATTAGGAGCTGTGCATATTTCTACAGAAAACGTGTCTTTTATATGTTTTGGGTTGATTTGGATAGCATATTTTTCACTGTGTAAATTCCTTTTAAGTTTGGTTTGTTTGAAAAATACTCTTAAAGCAGTCTAAAGAAATCTTTCCTGAACTTGGCAGCTGCTGTGCAGAAGCTTGCCTTTTTCTGTAGGGTATTAGGAATTGTTTTAAAAGGCAATGAAAGCAATACTCTGCTGCCCAGCCTGATGATACACACCTCTGCTGCTGTAGAAAATTAGAACAGCGAGTCCTGCTGTTACCTCATGAAATTTCACAGGAAAATTTTTGCAAAACTGCAATACTCTGTTTGCTTTACTTCTACCATATCTTATTTTTAACATCAGTGGTCATCATTTCTCGAGGGATTTGGGTTCCCAAAGTCCTGTTGTATGAGGGATTTTTGTTTTCTTTTTAAACTCTGTTCGTGAAATCATGCTGCAATTCCGTAGGGAAAAACTTGAAGAGCATTTGCTGACATGAGAGCTCCCCAGGAATCCTTTAAGGGGGGGGGGGGGGGAAAGTTAGTTGGTTTTTTCCTGGTATTCAGTGACTTTGAAAACCTTGACTAAAAAAAAATACAGATATGGGTATCGTGGAAGAGACTGTCGAGCCAATGTTTACCTCCTTCCTACCGGAGAAATTGTGTATTTCATAGCCTCAGTGGTGGTACTATTTAACTACGAGGAGAGAACCCAGCGGCACTACTTGGGTCACACAGACTGTGTTAAATGGTCAGTATACAACATTTGCATGTGAGTGTCTGGGTAATAATGCAGAAATATTGCTTTTCCTCTCCTGCTGTATGTACAAACTAATTAATGTCATCATGGTTGTAGTTATTTCCTGTTTAATCAGTCCCAGTAGATTTCACTGTAGTAAACACAGCACAAATAAATGATGTTAGAGCAGTCCATGCTAGCTTAGGATGTCTGGTTTAAATGTAAAACAAAGGGATATGTCTAGAGTCTAAGAGTGCCAGGAAAGGATCTTTACATAAATTAATCCAAATAGTTGTCCCAGAAATTAAAAATTGCTGTTAGCCTGACTCTAAATCAATTGTTTACAGGCAGTATGGCAAAAGTGCGATCTTAAAGGAGAACTGAAAACTGAGCAGTCATGCTCTTAATTTTCTAAAAGATGCCCCATCCAAAAAGAGAGGGAAATCAAAAAGATGTTTGGGAAAAAAAAAACCTTAGAGAAGGAAAATTGAAGCCAATGTCATTGTGAGTGCAAAGGCAGTTACAGAATTTGCTATGTTAGTCTGAAGAGCAGTGCACAAAATGTAATGGTGAACATAAACTCCCTACTGTGAGTACCTGACTGGAGGAATTTTGACATCTGAAGCTCCTTTCTCTCTTGTCTGTGTAATTGCTTCCTGTGAGAGGAATGCTACCAGTTTGTGTTCTTCACTTTCATTCAGAAAATTGAACTGAAGTGTAAATTTTTTTGGCGTCCATCATTATGACCTCTTCAGGTTTGCCCTGGCCCAATTTATTCTTTCAATGGCTTTCTTCGCCATTGCAATTTTACAGAGAAAGCAATTAAGAATACAGATCAAAAAGTCCCAAGAACTGGGAGAATGTATTCTCTAAAATCTGTTTTTTTTACATCAGCTTAAAAGCAAGCTGTGATAAGCAAGGGCAGATTTTTACTTCCACTAGTAGTGCACCACTCTTCAATAGTACAATCACATCAGTAACTCATTTCAAGTGGCAGTAATCCCCAGTTCCTGGGTGCACAGGCAAGCCCTCAGCCTACTTTTCTGACTGTTTTTCCCTGGGTTCATGACATCTCTAGGTTTAGGCATAAATTACGCTGTAGTATTTATAAATATGGCACTTAACTGTGTGTAGGAGATTCATTACAAGACAATGTAGATTTTGTTACAGTGTAGTGCAAACCTGAGATGTGTCAGAGCACATATAGAGGTGACTCTTCTGGCATTCCTAATTGTGTCAGCCAACATTCAATAGAGTGTGGAATGAAATATCTGATGAGAAGCATTCAAGTTGTCTCCTTAGAAATGGGATTTAGGATCATAAGTGTCTTCATGGGCTTTTGTTGAGAAACAAGTAAAAAAATTTACAAAACACCTCTCAGTTTTGAAGACCTATGACAGCAAAAGCAAGTCATATTTCTGTCTGTCTTAGTCTTGCAGTTCATCCAGACAAAATTAGAATTGCAACAGGACAGTTAGCTGGAGTGGATAAAGATGGAAGGGTAAGTAATAGAGCTGTTGAGCAGTAGTATCTTGTTTTGAAAATCAGGAAAAAGTGGTTTGGGGTTTTTTAATCATCACCTTCTGTCTGCACTTTATATTATGCACTGCATTTACTGAGAGATTTTGAGTTTCTCAGGTAACAGCCTTTATCTGTAGCAATAGACAGTAATAATGAAATACTCAACCATACATTAAAAAGAGCAGAAGCTCATAAAGTCCTTTATCTGCAAGCAAACTTGAAGCTTGCGATTAATTTATAAGGCCACGTAATTTCTGTCATATTACTTTTGATATGTCTTCTCCCAAGGGAGAGAAAATCCCCAATGCTGTGGGTGAGTATAGTCTTAAGGCTTGGAAGAGGAAACCAACTTTGAGTATTTATGGTGGTATGCCAAGCTTTCCTATAAACTTGCTCATTTGGGAGCAAGTATATGTAAATGCTGCTCTCCACCTCTTGGCATAATTCTGTCAGAATATGAATAATTGGATTATTTTTGTGAAGTTATAAACAGGGGGGGAAAAAGGACAGATGCTATTAAGTGTAGAAGCATGTTAAATATAACTCTTTGTTAGATGTTCAACTTATTTTTTTTTTGTTTTGTAAGAAATTAATGTGGGGGAGTTTTGAATACATGATTTCTGACTCTTGTTAGAGCTGGTTGGTTTGTTTTTCCATCAGTACAAAGATTTGTCACTTTCAATGGTGAATGCTGTCCTTAAGCCAAGTTAATTTGTGATTGTTTCTAAGCTAGTTTGGGTTTGTAGTTGTATGAAATATAACCATGCACATTTTCATTGACTGGTTGGTGATGGTTAAGAGACTCAGTGCACCAGGGTTTGTTTATATTTTTTTCCCTAATTTATGTATATAAGCCCAGATTTGATCATTATTTCGAGTTGTATAATATCACTAGTCTGCGGTCTGAAATGGAAGATGATTCTTCCATTATTTGTTCAATTCCTCGATTTGGTTGTTTTCACAACTACCAAACACCCCTTTCCTGCCACATTGGTAGCCCAGCCATAAGCAACAGCATTGCCTTGACTCTTCCTCTTTGACTGAGGGTAGTCCCCAGCAGCATCCCGGCACAGTCACCCTGCCTTTACTCCGCAGCTTGCTCCTCAAAGCGCTCTCCCTGCCGCTGACCTTCTGTCCCGTTGCTTTTCCACGCAGCCCCTGCAGCCCCATGTCCGAGTGTGGGACTCGGTGAGCCTGGCCACGCTGCAGGTCATCGGCCTCGGCACCTTTGAGCGCGGCGTGGGCTGCTTGGATTTCTCCAAAGCGGTAAGAGGGGCGCCTGCCTCAGCGCGTCCCTGTGGAAACTGGCGGGAAGTCCCTGGAGATTTTGCATGCTGGCTAGCTGATCTCTTCCAATATTAAAAGCGCTGAAGTTTTTGTTTACTTTATAAAAGTAGCTAGCAGCAAACTAGCTGGAAAAACAGGAAATGGCATGTGTAAAATTGTGGTAATAAACCAGCACGGTAAATAAATAGCTTAGAAAAAGCTTAACTAGAAATAGAAGTCCACACTGGGTTTAGTGGTTTGGTTTTGTTTGTGAGGAGCTTGGTTGTTTTTATTTTGATGTTAGAAACAAATTTGTTAGTGAGGTTTGTGAAGACAAAATTTAGTGGGTTCTCATAGGAGGGTTAACTTTTCTGCTTTCACAGCTGGAGTAGGTTTTTGTACAACAGGAAATTTAAAAAAAAAAAACCAAAACCAAAAAACCCTCACATTATCTTTTACTATTTTTTCCTGAGGAATAGCTTGTTCAGTTTTTGCCTCGTCTTTTACATAGAAAAAAAATAGAGGTCATTGTTACTGGGCCCATGGAATTTATCAGAAAAATTGGGATCACATGGAGATGAACTACTTGGCATTCAGAAAGTTCTCATTTCAAATTTGGAAATGAGTTTGGTTTGGTTTTTTGGGTTCTTTTTGTTAAATATGGACATATTTTAATATTTAAGCTGCCAGTGCATTTTTGCCAAAAGACTGAGACATATCAGACCTCCTGAAAAACCAGACTGGATTCTTGCATTCTATCAAGAAGAATTAATATGTGTAAAAACAGAAAATGCAGAAAAACAATGTCTGCAGTATTTTGCTAATAGAGGAAGAGATTTATAGGACAGCTGAGGTGGGGAGGGATGTCTGGAGATCACCTCATCCACTGTCCTGCTTACAGCAGGTTCCGACAGAGCAGGCTGCTCAGGCTCTGGTCCAGCTGGCTTCTGGGAATCTCCAAGAATGGAAACTCAACAGTGCCTCTGGGTGACCTGTTGAAAATAAATTCTTGCACTCTCTTGCTGCAGTTTCACTTAGCAATTGAAGGAAAGAGAGCAATTGAAAGAAATTTCATAGCGTTGAAATGCATTCCATCATTTTAAAAACAAAAAACCTGGGGAATTTTTGGGTACTAGATTTAAGTTTTCCTCCGTTCTGTTTTGCACCTGAAACTGAATTTGATTCTTATTACAGTCTTAAGTGATTGCTCACTAGACTGAAACAGTTGGTGTACAATATTTAGAATGTGTTTTTACCACAGAATTTATTAGCCCCCACAAGAGCTGCATGCATTGCCAATGCTGTCTTCAGGGTTTCTTCCCACCTAGTAATTCACACATATATATTTGCATATTACTGCTTAGAATAGTGCTTGGGAATAATAACTTTAGCCACCTCTATTTTCATAATTTGTTAGAGAGTGAAGTGCAAGAATCAACTTTAAGATCAGTAAAGTCTCCTCCAAATCTTTTCCCAAATGTCCTTGAAACCACTGGTTTGTGCAAGCCTGCATTGCTGGGTATAAGTATGGTTTTAAGATTTTTTTAATCTGTTCCTTTAATTACATGTAGCCATATATTTACCATTTTTTTTAAAGCTGTTCAAAATAAGTGGTTTCAGTTGTTTAATACTGTAGGTGCTGCTCTACCTACTCTGTAAACATTGTTTTATTCAGAAAATGTTACATTTTCTGCAGTTTTACCAACTACTTGATGAAACTGCTGGTACTTTATGTCCCATAAGGAAAAATGAGACATGCTTACAGAATCTGATAATGTAGTTGTGTGTATGTGATGGTGGTATTTAGGAAAAAAAAGCACAGGTGGAGCTGTGTGTTTGTCCTCTGTGACCTGAGGAAAAACAAAATATTTATAGAAGACAAAACTAAAGCATTTTGCTGCTGGCATGAAATTGCAAACAAGAAAGAAAAAATAGCAAAGCCAAAACAACAACAAAAAAAAAACCAGCTACAAAAACCAACAAACAAAACTAGAGTAAAGACTTGGTAAGATACTTTTAAACCTTCCCTAGAATGTTATTTGAAGCATTGTCATTTTTTATGAGGTTATACAAAAATCTGTGTCTGTATTTAAGAAAGAAAAAAAGGAAAATTCCATATATATATATATATATGTATATATTGAGGTTGTGATTACTTTAAAAGCACTTGGTTAATTTATATTTGTACCTTCGGGGATTTTTTTAAAAAATGTCTCTGCCATGCCCTGTTTCTAAATTGGGTGTGATAGTAGTTTGTCATTACTTCTTTTTTTTTCTTTTTCCTTTAGGATTCTGGTACTCATTTGTGCGTAATTGATGACTCTAATGAGCATATGCTTACTGTGTGGGATTGGCAGAGGAAATCAAAAATAGCAGAGATAAAGGTAATTTTTGCACATACATATTATGAAATACAAGTGGTTTTATTCCCATAAATACAACTTTGTGAGACACACTTTTGATCTTACTTGGAAACTGCAACTGTGTGATACTGCTGGCTTGTTTAAGGGTTCCACAGAAATTCTTAACTTGTTTACTGGAAGAGGTTTGAATATTGAAGGGTTTGTGATTACATTTTACTCATCCTTAAGAGCCAATGCAAATAAAGCAATTGTATAATAGTTTCTTAATTTAAAAAAAAAAAAGTCCTGGGAACTTTAAGAAACTAAACTGATGATTCAGTCTGTAGTTATTTTTGAAAAAAATAAAATACTTCTAGGCATTCCTTGTTTCAGTTTTGTCTGAATCAAATTCTGGCTATTGATTTTCACTATTTGTTTCCACACATTTGAAGTCATAAGTACTTTTTGTGGATTGCAGCCATGTTGGCTTCTCTGTTTCTTTTTGAAACTTTCCAAATTTCAGACCAATGAGATGTGTTCAGAGGTGTTGCACTCAGTGCTCATGTAAAGCTGATTTCACTGGGAACACCCAATCCTTCCTGTTATCCAGTATCAAGCAAGCAAATATTTCATATATGGGGAACTAAGTATTTTTCTATTTTTATAAATCATGCTCCAAAAGCATATATGTCTATATCATTACAAACTGGCCATTTCAGGTAACAAATTCAGGTTGGTTTGACCTGTTTTCTCCAGATTATGTTGACCAATACTAACTGTATTCTACAAGTTTTAATTTAATTCTATGATAGTATTTTAAATTCCTTTTTGATATTTTATATGAAGCTATTTGGCATATGCCTTGTATTTCCCGTTCACTGACATTATGTTTTGACAGTTTTTGCACTCAGGGGAGTTCCTTGGTGTTTCAGAATTGGCTAAGAATTATTTGGCAGGGATAGCTTGCCCTTCAGAACTTATTCACATCTAGGGCTTGGTCTTTCAGTATCTTAAGCACCTTCCACAGAAGATGGTGTGAGCAGAGTAACAACCCTTGAGCTGGGATGCAAAACAAGCTGTTTCTTAGCTGAACTCCATTAAGGTTTTCAGTCCTTAAATTCCAAACTGATTTTTTTGACATAGAGTATTTTCTCATGTGAAAACTGTGTGAGAAATATAATTCAATTAATATGGCCGTGAAAAAAAAAAAAAAGGGAACTTAAGATTTTTTTTAAAGTAAGCCAAAAGTGGTGAAGTAGGGAAAGTTGCTCTCAAAGATGTGATTTAACAGCACTCTTATGTATAGATCACAGAACAGCTGGGGCTGAAAGGCACCTGTGGAGATCATCTGTCCAACCCCCAAGCTAAAGCATGCTCACCTACAAGAGAGAAAGAGACTCCACAACCTCTCTGGGCAGCCTCTTTTGAAATCCTGTAGAAATAAATGCATTGACTTTCTTGTTTTGTAGTCACTCACTGCCTGCAGGAGATTTGTCTTCAAAGACAGTTTGAATATACATTAGAAGTTAAGTAAAGGGTCAGTCAGTTTGTTATGTTTAATAAAATCTGTTGGTAAAGGACAAAATACTTTAAGATGCTGGTAATTCAGTAAAAGGACATGCAGCCAGTAAAAATACAAAGATGGGACCCTATGTTTCAAAGTTTAGAGTTATGCAGGCTTCTCTTTTGTCTTCTTTGTGAGGAAGGGCAAACGAAGAACCCAAAAGAATTTTTACAGAATTTCAGAAAGAGAATAGTGGATATAATTCTGCAAGATTATCATTGTCTTAGTTGCCTCAGTCACAACTTTTTTTATCTAGAATAGCAAGCCAGTCTGTTTAAAAACTAAGCAGGGTTTTCAATCCAAAAAAGTGTAT
This sequence comes from Luscinia megarhynchos, assembly GCA_034336665.1. Lineage (NCBI taxonomy): Eukaryota > Metazoa > Chordata > Aves > Passeriformes > Muscicapidae > Luscinia > Luscinia megarhynchos. The sequence continues at coordinate 88,086,537 of CM067565.1, read as the reverse complement.
TTTATATGTTATTAATTCTCCTTGGCAGAGGCCTTAGCTATTCGAGAGAGCAGAAGCTTTTGTGATTTAGAAGGGAATGTAAAACCCAAACTTATGTACTGAAGTTTAATAAAGGTCTCTTATGTATGTGAAAAATCAATATTTATAAAATTATATGTGCAGTCATTCAGGCAGCTGCCTTAGCACAGAACACTTAGAAATACTTTCAAGCATACAATGAGCTATCTAGTTCTACATATCTCTGTTCTAAAACTTGGGGGTTTACATGTGTTTCTAGTAGTTAATGTCCTCTCCGAATAAATATTATTTCTGTTATTATTTCAGACTACAAATGAAGTTGTTCTGGCTGTAGAATTCCATCCCACTGATGCAAATACCATAATAACGTGTGGCAAATCTCATATATTTTTCTGGACCTGGAGCGGGAATTCATTATCAAGGAAGCAAGGAATATTTGGGGTAATAATATCTTGGTACCAGGACAGTTTTAAATCAATGGAAATCACGTGTTCTGTACATTTGCTTCATTGTTACCATGTACTGTCTGATCAGAGAGGTGAACATACAAAAAAAGGCTAAATTCTGCTTATGTGTATGCAGGGTGTAAGAGTGTGGATGCATTATTCTAATTATGTAACAAGTACAAGCAATTATCCCTTTCTCTTGCTTGTTTTGTTTCAGAAATATGAGAAACCCAAATTTGTTCAGTGTTTGGCTTTCTTGGGAAATGGTGATGTGCTCACTGGAGACTCAGGTGGGATAATACTTATATGGAGCAAAACTACTGTAGAAGCTACTCCAGGAAAAGGAGCTAAAGGTAGGATATATTCAGAGTTAATTACAGATTTTACAAAGTCTGTAGAAGACAGGCATTAAGGATGGCATTGGAAGGAACAGAGAAACAAGCCTGGATCAGAGCATACACTTGCTATCAATAACAGGTGGTACAAGGCCTGGAAATTCCATGAATTTGCTGACTTAAGAGCAGTCTGGAATTTCTTTATAATTAACAAGACTGCTCATTAAATGAATGAAAACTACTTTAAATGTTTTATATTTTTAAACAATGTGATTAATTAGCTTTCCTTTGATCTGGTGATTTGACAAAAGCTCTAGGATGAGTTTGGGGATTCTGCAGGCTGCCTTTGCCTCTTAAGGCTTATGTTGCACCATGCTTAGTCTCACAGGTGTACCATTAAGTGATGGAGCTGACATTAATAGGACTTGCATGTGAAGTACAATTACAGTGCTTAGTTATAGCAGTTACATGAGTAACAGTTTCTGCTAAAACAGACCCTCAAGTCTTGATATACTTTCAATTCCAGATTTCAAATTTATTTTTTTTAACTAACTCTTTAGAGCAAAGCTTTTGTAACAAAAAAAAAAGGAAAATTATTTGTTACCCAGCATATGCAGACCTGGCGCAGCTGAGCCCTCATAAATTCAATGATAATACATTTTACTTGGCAGCTATTTCAAACACTGTGGTTTAAATTGGTATGCCAGAAAAACTTTCATGTAAAAAGTACATTTTTAGCAGTAAGTCTGACTCTGTAGGTAAATCTTTTTCTCATCTTTGGAGCTAACTGCAGTGGAAAAGTAATTCAACATATTATCTGATGTTTAGTCTCTGATTTCTTGTGCAAAAATAACCTTTTCCAGTATAACCTGAAGCATTATCAAATAGAATATTTACATTGACATAACTAAAGGTGAGGGTTTTTTACTTGGTTTATCACATTAGATTGGTCACAGGACTTGATCTCATACTCTCACAGTGTGAGAGCATACTGACTTGAGCCATGGGGAGAGTCAGCAAAGTTAAGCTCATAGCTGGGTGGTGTTTCACTTTTTCTGTGATTGCTATTTGAAAATATGCAACACCAGAATCTTGTTTTGTTTGGGTTATTAAAATTACTTTCCCACAGCAGTTCTTTTGATGTGAACACCTGATGAGGATGCAAAAGGCTTCTTTTGCTACCCTTGTTTAATTTCTCCTTCATTCTTCCAAGTATTTCTCTTTGGGTAGACTGCTGTCTTTATAGATGCCAAATGCTGGTTGTACTATTTTTGTGTGGCAGCATCGAGCATTAGATATTAGGTTCCTGCATCCTGGAAACTTCTCTATAAATAATTGGCCTTTTATTCCCAAAAGATTATAGACAGCAAGTCTTTTAGCTTCTTTTAATAAAGTAGCTTTACTTATTTTCTAATAATGACTTTCTAAATATTTTTTGACTGTAAAAGATAGTTTCTCTTGCATCTGGAAACACTGTATTCTTTTGGAAAGCAGAGAAGTGAAAGCAGTTTACCAGTTGTTGGTTTTGCCTTCACATTTTGTAGAACAATCAATCTTTCTTTAGCAAGGCAGGCCCTTTGTTTAATTTTTTTATCCTGTAAGAAAACACTACCACCTTGTGTTTGCAGTACTAAGAGTCTGACAGTCCAAATGTAATTATTATTATTATATACTTCCTTTATTCTTCTGCCTAAAGGAAAAGCTTCTCATAAACCCTAGGTGAAAAAAGGAGTATTGTTCCTTCCTATTTTCTTTTTTGTGTGTATAGGAGTATATCAGATAAGCAGACAAATCAAAGCTCATGATGGCAGTGTGTTCACACTCTGTCAAATGAGGAATGGAATGCTGCTAACTGGAGGTGGGAAAGACCGAAAGATCATCCTGTGGGATCATGATTTAAATCCTGAAAGGGAAATTGAGGTAAGAAAAGGAAATTGTCTTGAAGGTATTAGCTAGCAAGACAGAGCCTTCCCCACCATTAGTAGGGGAAGTTAGGATGAAAGAATATCTTCTGGTTGCTGTTTAAGTGGATTGCAATATTTTATTATAAAGTGTTTAAATGTTAGCCTATACATGAGCCTGTATGAGGCTACAGTTCTCCTGTGTTTAAATAGAACAGAAATTTTAAGGGTTTTCTTTTTTCAAGACCCTTCCTTTGTTGTTTTTTTTAAGTTCATTCTGTTTGAGAGGATGTTTGAGGATATTCTTTAGTATTGCCTGTGTTTTTATAAGTTTTCCTCTCCAGAGAAAGACAATGTCACCAGCATTTGAGGGTTTTGGTAGAATGTTTGACATAAGGTAAACAAGTGGTAGAGTACATACTGGAATTCTGTAATAATTAATGATTAATGAGCTATGATGAGGAACTTCTTTCAAACTTATCCTAAGCCAGGTGTTCAGTGAATATGTCTGTTCTTTGTGATTTGGCAGTATGGCAGTGCCAGGTCAGTGAGGATGAACTGGAAAAGGTAGTGTATTTTGAATTTTAAAAACTTGGGGTTTGCCTTATCTTGAAATAATGTGGTCTCATTAAACCGCATTAAAGTTCTTTACACATTGGTTTACTCTACTTACCTATTGTACACTTATAGCAGCATATTTTTTTCTTAACACTTACAGAAGTTCAATCTAGAATTTGTTGCTGCCTTCAATCTAATACTGGCATTTAGAAAACATGACAGAGAAGATAATCACTGAATATTGTATACAATCCTTAGGCTTAAGTAACACACTCTTCATATCAGTGACTCTGTTTTCCTTTGTTAATAATATTATGTTAAAGCTGATTTTTACCAGAATCCTGACAGATGGATTGTTATGCTATGTTATGTTATGTTCTGTTATGACTAAATATTAGTGTATTTTCTCAAATAAAATAATTTAGAAAACAAATAATTGCGCACTGTAAAATAAAGCAGTGTATGAGAATTCAAGCCTGCAATAAACAAAGTCATGAAAATTCAGGATCATTGCCAACATAAGGCATATGAACATCAGACTAATCAGGAAACATTAAGAAAATCAGGAAGCATTTACTGTGTACTGCAAGATTTTTCTTGTTTTTCAAAACATGTTTTGGAAGGTAAATAGTAACTGTGAGTTATTCCTTTCCTTATAAGATAAGTTGTAAAGCTGTGGAGTGCATTTGTTTAGTGAATTTGACACTTAAAGGCTATGTAATTTAATTTGTAATTTTTTTCTACTGAAGTAATTGAAATGTTATAACTGTGATTGTCTTGGAATAAGATCTTGTATGCCTGTACTGAACAAATAGATGAGGGAGGTTTCAGGTCAAGCCCTGATCGAGGTTATAATAATTGGATTGATCCTTTCTACTGGGAGAACTCCAGTTCTGATACTGTCACTGTGCTCTATTTGTGCCCTCCAAAATGAGGCACCTGTCAAAATGCCTGACGGGATTTGACAGATGTTTCTTTTCCCAGGTTCCTGACCAGTATGGAACAATCAGAGCAGTAGCAGAAGGAAAAGCTGATCAATTTTTAGTGGGTACTTCACGAAACTTTGTTTTGAGGGGAACCTTTAATGATGGTTTCGTGGTAGAGGTACAGGTGAGCATAACTTGCTTTTTTAATCTATAACCCAGAAATGCAAGTTTTCTCTGCTGGTGTGTTATATTAAGACACTTCATTTTATTCATTGTTAAATAAATGTGGTTTCTTTCTAGGGACATACAGATGAACTCTGGGGACTGGCATCTCATCCTTTCAAAGACTTATTTTTAACCTGTGCCCAAGATAGGCAAGTTTGTATGTGGAACTCTGTGGACCACACACTGGAATGGACCAGGCTGCTAGATGTATGTCAACCCTTTAATTTAAACATAAAGCTAGAAAATAGGAAATAGCATTCCATTTCTGAAACACTCTTGTCCCATCTGATTGCAAGCAAAAATCCTCCAGTTATGCTTTTAAAAGCTGCTATCTGGAAGCTTTGATAAACTTAGCAAGGTTCATCAGGCATTGTGTATGATGTAATCTGGTTGCCATTGCTTGATGTCATTTTGACAAGCCAACTTGAATAAATTTTAGTCCTTTATTCATGGTACAGTTTATTTTTTTCTCTGTTATTCAAACAATATGGACAGGGACAATACAAACAATACAGTTGTGAAGATTTGGCTTTACTGTCACCCATTTTGTAGTTTGGCTAGTTCTCTGCTAATATTCAAGCAAAATAATTTTTTGCACAGAGATGTAGCAATGTTGCTCACAAGGTGGTCTTGCAGTGCATGTCACTGCTACACTGAGAGAGGAGCTGTCTGAGGGTTAGCATGCTGCTAAGTGGTTGGTGTTCCTGTGTCAGCTCAGCTCAGACTTTGGATGGCTCTGGTGTAAGGGGTGCTGTGCCTCGGGATGAGGATGGGCACTAACGTGTCTGTGCCTCCCCGTGCAGGAGCCCGGGCACTGTGCGGATTTCCATCCCAGCGGAGCCGTGGTGGCCATAGGAACCCACTCGGGCAGGTAAGCACCTTCCAGCTGAGCTGTGGTGGCAGAAAGTGCAAAGCAGACACTAACAGTGCACCTTAGAGTTGGAGTTCACTTGCTTTTTATTCTTTATGCTTGAGGTTATGGAGCCTGAAAAGCATGGCAGAAGGGGGCAGAGCATCTTATTTGAGTTAGATGAAGAATTGTCTGATTGTTGTTAGGCTGGTTTGGTTTTTCAACAACTCTTTAAATGAAAGCCCAGACCCTGGAGTTCATTTTATTTTGGGTTTTTTAAGCTATTTATTTGCAGGAGTTTCCATGAGTACTCCTTATTTTCTGTTCCAAGTATCTTAACATTTCAATGCTATGTGCACATTACATTTATTTTTAAGACAGGTACAATACAGATCTTTGTCCTTCCCAAATCAAAGACACTTGCAACCTTTCAAACTGAGGTGAAGAGGCAAGTGAGCAGACTGGTATTTTGATTTTTGTGTAAGACTTAGTTCAGCATGGCACTGAAGTGATACTGAACTGTTCCTATTCTTCCTAAAGTCACCGTGCTTTTGAAAGCTGTCAGAGTACAAACGGAATCTTTTTGACTCTGGCTTCTTACAGTGGGGAAAAAAAGTTGCATTATTTCATAGTCAAACTCTGGCTTGGTATCATCTCCCAGGGAAGGGAGTACCAATGTACCAATTAAAAGAAAAAAACAGGATATTCATAGCATTAGAAAGGTGAAAGGAGCACATATTAAATCTACTAGCATTTTTGTTCTATTTTTCAGTTATTCCTCATGGTTGATAACTTGATGATAAAATAATGCCAAGTTTGGACAGCATGTAAGAAAATTGGGTAATTTTTTTGTGTGTTTGACAACTAGAAATTTTTTTATACCTAACCTCATACCTAAAAACTATTTGATGTTTGTTTTTTAGAAACCTCTGAACATGTGAAACACCCTTAAAATTTCCTGGAAAACTGAAATGCTAAATATTTTTAGGGAATTTTCTCCCAAGATGAAGAGGCAGTGTGCACTAAATTCATTAGGTATTATATCAGGCTACAAAACCAAGTTTATCTTCCAGTAAAAACCTTGCTGAGCTCTTGTGTATTTGTTTACCACATTGACTCTTTCCATCTTACAATTGTAAACATTAAATTGCACAAATGTTTCTATATTTATTAAACAGAGCAGAATATACAGGCCAAAGAGTACTTGAAACAGGGAGAAGGGAAGGAAGGTCAGGCTATCCTTCTTCAGAGTTTTTAGATGTTTTTGAGCTTATGTTAAAGCACAGTCAAGGCACATTGAGTGGCCAAAGCATTCAGTCTGTTGCTTGCTTTTGGTTGCCTTTTTTTTTCCTTCTCCTGGAGCACTGAGTGTTATGTTTTAAGTTTGGCACATTCAGTTTAAATTCTTATTTTTAATTTACTGGAGGCAACAAGTTTATAAGAAGTTCAAGAAGTTTGATGATGGCCTTGGAGTTTTTTTATGTTTTTGTTTAGCCTTTAAAAAGAGTTTTTAAGCAATTATATTTTCACCATTATATTTTAGTGTGTTCTGAAACTGTGTGGTTCAGTGATGGGTTTGAGGTATACACTTACCAGGTCTCATTTCAACTCAGTTTCATTTGTATAAGTGGATGAAAAATACATGGAGTTGAGTCAAGATAAACAAAAGAGTTTTAAAATTACTGCCTACCCAGCAGCATCATGCAGTGCTTTCTGTGCCAGAAAATCTGGTCCAAAGTAGTTATTTCCCAAGGAATGGGGGCTGCATGATATATCTCGATTAAGATAGGAAAAGCATACATAAAAACCATAACAAATCTTTTAATAATTTGATTCACAGCCTAAAAATCTTAAAGCAAATATTAAATTAGTCCAATCTGTTTAGAACTCAGTGAATCCAAACCTTGTGTGTGTCTGTTACCATTCTAGTGCAGCTCAGCTTTCATCATTTCCCCATTTGGACTGTCTGCAAAGGGCCTGCTGGAGGTTTTTTTACCATTTCCTTAAATACCTGCTGTGGACCTGATCAGTTGTTTGGGAGTACTAATTCTTTGTGGATCCTGTTGCATGCTGAAAAGGCACAGCTGGAAAAACAAAAAAAAGTTTTTTAAGGCATGTTTCAGATCCTTTTGCCATGCTTTCAGTGGTACTATTTGTAGGGAAGTAGAGCTTTCTGTGAGTAATAGTGTAGAACATCTTGAGTACTAAGCATATGAATATTCAAAGGCACTGTGGAAAAGACAAGGCTCTAACAGAAGTGCTGACATTGGTAGGGAAACTGAAGGCTGAAGGGCAAGGTTAGTGTAAGGCAGAGCCACAAGAAAGTAAATCAGGCAACAGAGATACACATTACCATTTTTCACTGGTTCTGTCTGTCTTGCACACAAGTTATTCAGCAGTCCATGCAATGTGGGATTGGGGGTTTTCTATGTATATTTTTTTAATTTCTTTCATGTGGTTCTCTAACCACAAGCTGGTTTTAAACCACTAGAACCAGGCTGCTTTCCAGATGCCTAGCTGTTTGACACTGATGAGCACAGATGAGTATGAACTGGAATCTCATGCCCATCTATAGAGAGCAGTGTGTGATGTTGTTCCTGGAGCTCATTTTACAGCTTTGCTATGGAATAAATGGTCTCAGGTTTAGCAATGTTCCACAGAGTTCACTGTGAGACAGAGGGTGGGATTCCCTTGCTCATTTCCAGTGTTTGAACCTGCCATTTGCCATTAAGATAGAAACCTGCCTGTGGTGTGTATACATGGCTGTGAGAGAAGTTTGGAGCAAAGAAATTAAACTCTGAGTACAGCTTCAGTATGTTCAGCCATATTGACACCTTCTATTTTCATGATCTGTGGATATGAATATGTGTTTTTATTAGATTGTCACTGTTTCTGTGTTGCTGATATTCACTGTATTTAGGAGTTGGGAGGGCATCAGACCCATTGCAAAATGCTCAGGTCCTATTGATCTTGCACATCTTTCTGTCAGGGGCCATTTTGAACTGTGTGCCAGTGAATTTTTGTAAGCATCTCTCATGTGCCTCATAAATAATAAATTGCAGTTATAAAAGTTATTGCTAAAGAATAAAAAATGCAATTAACTACCTTAGTTATAAATCATCCAAGCAAGAAATATAATATAAAATGGTAGTTTATGAACCATCAAATTCTAGTGAATGGTTGGTTATTCCTTCTTACTTTAATAAAATTATTCATAGAAATGAAAAGGATTGAGATAAAAATATCAAACTAGAATGTAATTTATGTTTACAAAGAGTATGGAAATGTTTTCCACCTAGATCTACTACTTCTGTCTTTTTTTAACTTTGCTTTATAAAAATTGAAAGATCAGTTTTTATATCAAAACTTATCTTCAAAACAGGGAAGTAGAATGAAATTCAGCTTAAGGCTTAATGATGATAAGATGCAGTCATGTTTGGTGGCATGTTTATTGTCCAGTAGATGTTTTGGTGATTATTATGGTGTTCAGGGAAGGGAAATAAATTGAATGGTATTTAGAATCTCTTATATATTGTTCACTGAAACTTGTATTGCTTTGTGAACCAGAAAAGTGTTCCATTAAAAACAGATGTTCTCTATGCTGCCCTTGAGGGTCTAGCATAAGATGATGAAGGCAGCCAGTGGTTATGTCTGTTTTACTTGGGTTTTTTGTTTAGTGGAAGTGATACTTACTGGAATTCTCCTCTCTCTAGGTGGTTTGTTTTGGATGCAGAAACGAGGGATCTGGTTTCAATACACACTGATGGCAACGAACAGCTTTCAGTGATGCGCTACTCAGTAGGTAGGCAGACTTGTACAGCCAGAATAATTCTGATAAACCAGATGGATGTTCTGCTAAATGGTGCTAAACTCCTCCCCAGGCATTAGAAAAAGCACAGCTTTGGAAAAATTGTTTCAAATGCTTAAAGTGTAACTGAGAATTTGCTTATGGATTTGTTTGTGTGTACTAAATCCTGGAATTTTGTAACTGCAAATGTCACCATCACCTTTCTCAGCCTTTTCTTCACCTTGAGCTCTGTTCTTATAATAAATGCTAGCTTTGCTCCTCCAAAAAAGTTCTCAAATAGTTGACAGGTTAACAGAAAAGTCTGTAAAAAGCTTAATATTTCATTATTACTTTAATATCCTTCTTAGTTTTCAAGTTCATTGATGCAAACCCATAAAACTAAGTTCATGTCTGTCTGGAAGTCAGAGCTATTTGTGAGGTGTTTGTTCTGGGATTACATGGAATCCAAACCAGTGTTGAGTCTCCTCTTCAGATGTGACATGACAAATAGTCAGAGACTGACTCCTCTGTTAAAACAGGATGGAAGAACACGCTTGCAAATCTTTTTCTTGTTTCCTTTTGGCTCACATGCCATGTCAACGAGCAAAATGTTCCTCTGCTACTGCCACATGTGCCAAGCACAGCAATTTATTATAAATCACTGATGTCCATTGATGATTAGAGGTGTTTGATTGTGATTTGTGGCAGCTCTTGTCCACATATATTTTTTAAAAAGAGACAAGGTAGAATAGAAAAATGCTTATAATGTTTGAAAATTCCACATCTTTGTATGTTTAGTGTTGATTTATTTGCAGTCCACAAAGTTAAGCTATCCATTGCCTAAATACTCTTCTGCATTTTTGTGATGCATAAAACTCATGTCCTCCTGCTGTGTCAACAGCTTTCAGAAATCTGATGCACTCTCTGGGGTTATATCCTGTCCATTGAATACTTACTATAAAAGAAAAAAACAGAAGTGAAAGAACTTGTCCAAAAAAAATATACCCACAAAGTAAACAGATATGACTGAAAAGCAATGTAATGTAAATTGTTATGAATCCTTCAGTACAATTCATAGAGACTATTGTCTTAGCAGTAAACCTGAAATAATTAAAATTTGCAGAACAAGCATTCTATTTATTTATATAAAATATTCTGTGTTGCAGATGGCACCTTACTTGCAGTTGGATCCCACGACAACTTTATTTACCTCTACGTAGTAACAGAAAATGGAAGAAAAGTATAGCAGATATGGAAAATGCACTGTAAGTTTTGGAGCATGTGTAATCATTACATGATTATTACATCTTGTACATAAATTTAGATGTTAAAGCAGTGAAACTCTCTCAGGATTAATGTTTTCCCCTTTTGGTTATATGTTTTGTAGGGTTTTTTCAGCATTTGATTGTTTTAAACTTCAGTCTCTGATAGCTACTGCATCTTTTAGTGTGCAGAGATCACTTTTTCATGATAAAGGACTAACTTATCAGACTATTGCCTTCTTTCTCTGAATGGGAAATTAGCAGTAAGATGGAGAAATGCCTTGTACCTACATGCTGAAATTTGTTCAAGGGAAATATTGCATTTGTTTGGGGATGTTTTCCTCCTATTGGTAAAAGTTCTTCTTGAACCAAGATGATATTAGGGTGGTGAAGTTCCATGAGAATGTGTAGTCTTGGAGGCTGCAAATATACATTGTTTTCAGTTTTAATTGTTGCTACAAAATTTCAACTTGAGGGATCTAAACGTAGCATGGATAGTGGAGTTTATTATTATTGTTATATTGGATGAGGTTGTCCCAGTGCTAAAAAGACTGTTTTTCCATGAATGTTTAGTTATCTGACATCTTGGCCTTAAGTTCAGCTATCTTTTAAGGTTAGTGAAAATATTTGCATTAAGAACTTGATGAGATTTGCAGATGATGTCATAGGAGTAGGTTCACTGTTGAAATGTGACACAGGCTAGAGCATTGGGGTCAGAGCAGCCTGTGTGCAGCTGTTGTGGGGGGCACAGGGCTGCCAGGGCAGGCAGCAGCACTGTGTCTGCCCCATCCCTGCCTGAGCTCACACGGTGGGGAAAGGGCAGAGCCCACAGGGAGCTCAAAGCAGGGCCCCAGAGGGGCTGGTAGGGATGGCAGTGGATGTCTGCACCTCAGTACAGCATCTCACCTCAACACTTCTTGTTTAACAATAGAGTATAAAATCATTCAGAGATGGCTAATGATAACATACATATTTAGTTTGCTATGTATTTCAAGGTCTCTGTGATCTCTTTGAAGATGTATAAGATCATTTATTTCTATGTATAATGTATATGGAGAGAGCATATTGCAATTCAAACCAACATCTGGATGTCCCTCTAGCCCACTGGCTTGGCAGGAAAGGGATTTGTAAACATTGGTGTGGGAGAACTGAGCATTGTTATACCCAGGCAGAAGTGTCAAGGCTTCAAAGCAGATTTCTGTTATCCTTTTCCTTTCAGTGTGAGTGACAGCCTGTAGAACACAAAGTCAGCAGCATGGTTTGTGTCGGTGCTGAGCTCCCTGCCCTCCCAGCCGGTGCAGAAGGCAGCGATGTGGAGCTGCCTGGAGCTCTCTGCCAGGCTGCAGATCCAATTTCACTTGCCCTGCCCCTCCCCTGTGCTCCCTGCCAGCAGCCTGGCGGGTCCCTACCAGCTTGATGCTAAGCAGGGAGACACCCAGGCATGCTTGGGACCCGGAGCACTCTCCTGGCACTGCATCCTTCTGGCATGCTGTCATTCAGTAGCCTCACGGGTGACCTCCAAATAGTATGACTCAGCCCTCCTGGTAGTCAACTTCTGGTTGTTTCTTCCAGCTTGAATGCATTATTTGAATTCTTTCAGAAGGATTTTATCTACTGAACCAGTATTAGCTGGTGCATAAGGGCTGTACGCCTGCTGTTAGGTTTAAATCCCCTCTCAGTCACACAGGCATTCTGCTGCTGCTGGAGAGGCAAGTCTGTGACCTGTGGGCCTGTTTCCACAGTGAGGGATAGTGCTGACTGTGATCAGAACTTCAGATGAGCTAAAGCAACCATTTTGATGAGTGCAGCTGTTTTTTGAGGGCTCCAGCTATGCAGTCTGCAGTGTGAAGGTGTGGGCTGGGGCTGAACTTCCAGCATGTCAGCAGCTCCCAGGTGGCTGCTGCTGTCTCTGTTTGCCTCACATCAGAGATGCCTTAGCAAAAGAGGAGAAAGTGCTGGGCATTTATTCAGAGGGCTGTGGGATGAAAGCCACACAGGCAGCTACTCTGAAGTATTTGATACACTGGGCTTCACCTGAAGTGATTAGTGTGCCTGTCCTAGAGGCTGTGGGCATTTTGAACCTTGCACCGCTGGAGTCTGAAACAGATAAACACTGCCAATGGAGGAAGGAGTTTCCATTTAGTCAGATGGTTTTCTTAGCTGATAGTAGTATGAATCATTCATTGTATATAAAGGTACAGAAAAGGAGAGAATAAAGTGTTGGTGGGCTGCTAACAAAGGAAGATTTTAATAGAAACTGGATCCTCCTATTGCAAATATGATAACAATGCTCCAGTTCATCATTTGGGGATCACTTACCTGAAGGGATTTTGCAGCCTGAAGCCCCCTGGCCAATTGCTTTGTTTCCTCACCCCACTGCCCCCAGGAATTTTAACAGCTGCCAAATGTCTGGCAGGATTTAATAAATGGCTGACCAATTCTTTTCCATGTTGGAGTTTGACTGCAAATTGGAAGACTTGGAAAATAAGGGGGGAAGAAAAAAATCCTACCCAATTTAATACAGGTTTGCATGTCAGTATCATATGTCTCACCCATGACTGCAAAGCAGTTATGTCAATACACAGTTCCTCTGCTTGTGGCAGAGATGACTGCATAAGTAAACAAATCATAAAGGCCAACTTTTCTCCAAAATGTTTTTGCAATCTCTCACAGAGGGCCTGGGAACAGGGAGATGGGACACAGGTGTATTTCTACGTGTAATTCTGGAAGCAGTGAGGATCTCTTAGAGTTCTCTGTGGAACAAGCTGGCGTGGTGGGTGGCACAGCAGCCAGTGCAGACCCTCAGGCTCTCTTGGCTGCTGCAGGCTGTGCCAAGAGAGCCTGTGGGGGGCTTAGGGACCTTGTTCTTAATGCCCACTGAGGGAGGGACATGGATTGACATCTGTCTGTCAAGAATGTGGCAGTTTGTTGCCTGGCAGAATGACTAGGAAGGGGAGAAGGTAGGTAGTCTTACAAGGGGAAAAGGAGCAGTATGAAGGAATGGAAGAGTGGAAGAGGAAGAGTGACATTGATGTCACTTTTATTAATTTGCTTACCATGATTTTTTTGCTGTCATTATTACTCCCCCTCAAAAGAAGTTTGTGCACAGAAAAAAATACTGCATTTTTCTTCTTCCTCAAAACCAAAGCCAGGTGTTTAACCCTCAGTGTGCTCTTGATAGTGATAACTAAACAACTAGATCAAAGGGGTTTTATTCTTTATAAAGATGACCCAGTGCCTGTAGGGTAGACACCCTTCAAAGCTGGTGCTAACATGGTGCAGTGCAAAAAGCATAGCAGAGACTTTCAACAAGCTTAGAAGCATGTTCTTTTAAAACCAGTTCATGATCTTGTACTTCTGCATGGTGGTTGTTAACCAAGGTATCCTAAGTTTTTAGGATGAGCAAGGGTTATTTGCATGAGTGTTCATTTAATGGAAGTTATTTTGAATGGATAGAGAAATAAAGAATTCCTATCTGTCACTTTTTTGTTAGGATCTAAAACTGATCCTGTGTAAATTACTTGCTTTTCACAATTAGTAGCAATGTGTATGTTCTAATTCCAGTGTAAGTTGGAGTTCTCCCACATTTTAGCATCATGCCTTCTAGGAGTAAATCATTCTGGAGTCCAAGAGGGCCAGGCTTTACAAGGGAGAGTGGCAGAGGCACGATGCCCAGACTGCATTTGTTTAGCTGTTAGCAAGTGTGGCAATGGGTCTAAGGAACCTTTAAAGGAGCACCAGTGAATTGTGCAGACCTGGGGCAGGTGGGAAGGAGATTTTTTTTGTTTTTGCTGTTAGTTCTCCCATCTGTGGGTGCAACTTCTGCTTCACTTTCAATTGAAATCAAGTGTTTCACACTGGTGTTACTGCATTCTTCTTCAGGGACATTCCAGCTATATTACACACCTTGACTGGTCCCCGGACAACAAGTATATAATGTCAAACTCAGGAGACTATGAAATACTATACTGTAAGTATGAATTTAAATACACTGGAAACAGAAATGTGCATTAGTTGTCAGAGTATTTAGAAAAGTGTGTTTGATCAGGACTGCACAAAATGCTAAGTGACAAAGGGACTGATTTGAACTTGTGTAACCTGATATCTTGATGTTATTCAGAGCCATGTATTACCTAATGGCAATGCCAAATATAGCTTACTTCTTTACAAGGTCATAAATCAGTTTAACAGCATAGAATTTACAGAACAAGTGGCTCTACGACTTGATGTTGGCCAAAAGTTCTGTAGATTGAAAATAATATATACAGTTGTCTAATTAGTGTCAACAATACCAGTTATTTTGGAGGAATAAAATCAGTGGGCCTGTGCCACAGTTCTCTCCTGGAGTCTCTTGTTTGAAACTTTATCTTGGCTGCTGGTGGTGAAAACTAAGAGAAGCAATAATGCTACTTTAATGGGTTAGTGGTAATAATGTTTTTGTGTTTGTCTTTTTAAATACATGAAAACATGAATATAACACATAGTGATTATTCCAGAAGTTCAACATCAGTAGTGCATATCAGTCTGTTTTATTTTCTTCTTACTGTTATTCTTATGGATTTAACTGGGTCCAAGAGGTTTGTAGTTTTTTCCCCTTTACAGGCAAGAATATCCAACAGTTTAAATGTCTGTCACCTTAACATATTTTTTCTGCCTGTCACTGCTTAGGTTTCAAATCTAGATAGTGCAGCCTATCAAAAGGTGTTGCATATAATTTCATGCGTAGGGAGGAAAAGAACTATGACCCATTATTAGTGGCTTGGTGTATTGCAAGACAATCTTTCCTTTTCTAGTTAAAAGCTATAAAGCAGTCTAAGGCTTCTCTGGCAGTAGTTGCTCACTGCTTTAAAAGTACAGCTTCCTGAGTGATTTATTGAATTTTAGCACATCAGTGGAGCTGGTAGAAAGAACAAATTATTAAATTACAGACTTCATTAAAGCACTTGTAGAGTTAGTAGCAAGGTATTCAAGTTGCTGGGAAGTGTTTTTGAGGTTATGCTATCAGAAGAGGGAAATGAGAAGTAAATATGACTCATAAAAAGCAAGTAAAGCTTCAAGTATCCAGAATTTTATAAAGTTGCTGGTCTGTCTGCCTCTACAAGTTAATTCCAGATGAAATTTAAGATTCATTCATTTACTGCATTAGCATCTCTTCAAAGAGCTTTTGTATTGCATAACTCCTCATTCACTTTTTTTTACAGGGGACATTCCAAGTGGCTGTAAGCTAATCAGGAATCGTTCTGACTGTAAGGATATAGATTGGACAACATACACTTGTGTGCTAGGCTTCCAGGTGTTTGGTAAGCACTGTTTAACTAACTTTTAAGCAACTAACACTGTGCTTTTGTGGTTTTGTTTGCTTCAATTTGTCATTAAAAGTACACTGTTAATGATTATTAAGGGATGATGCTGAGATCACAGACCAAAGTGGCTGACCACAGTATTTGTATTAAAGTGCACCAAGTGGTCTGTAGACAATGTACAATTGATTTCTATTTAGTTCTTGCAGTTTGAGGGTTGACTCTCCCACTGTCATTTTAGGCTCCCCAGTTAAGGAGGCACTGAAGCAAAAGGCTTATATTTTAAATTGTTCATGAGCATTCTCCTTTGTTTACCTTGTTGTGGGACAGGAACAAGAGTGTTAGGAGTGTAGGTTATAATTCATAAACTAAAATTATGCCAGCACTTTTGATACCTGTAGTCAAAGGTGAGTAATATATTCTGTTTATAAAGAATAAAAATGCTTTAAAGAGTAGACAGATTTTTACCTAGTTGTTTATTTTTAAAATATACAAAAAAATTTAAAAGCTGATAAATCTGCATTTAATAGAACTGTTTTAAACTGTGACAAACCACTTCAAATAGCTTTTGCTGTAGGCAGCTCTGTTGGCCATAAAGGAGGAACCCCTCTGTGAGGGGTATAAAAGTGAGGCTCAGCCTCCCAGTGAAGTTATGTGAGCAGGATGCTGAACTCTCTTCTGCCACTGAGATCAGGGACCTGCCTCTGTTCTGGTGGAAATACCAAAAGCAAGCAAATCAGCAAATTATTTAGAGGTGAGGATTAGATCTACAAATCTTCTCTTCACAGCTACTAGGAGGTTGACTTTGAATACGAGTTTGCATGCAGGATAGAAGAAAATGAGTGAAGTGTGAGTCCTTTCTGTAGCTTCTGACACCTCTCGTGTGTATTTAAGGGCTGCCATGTGCTTAACAAGCAAGTAGCCTCAAAGGACTGAGGTTGGAGTGAGGGCTGACACTGACACACTGGTGTGGCACATTGGGTGGGTGGAGGGCATTTGGTGCTTAATAACCAGGCATGATTTCTTTTTTGGATATCAAAGATCTGAGACAGAATAGGAAAAATAAAGGGATCGTAGAAGGAAGTTGACAGGCAGAAGAAATATTTCTGATTTTTTTGGAGCTTGGTAGGTAGCACAAATAAACAGGAGCATGCTCTTTCTGGAACTGAATACTGTTGCTTATTGGTAGTTTGAAAATACTGGCTTCCATTAGCCTGAGAACTGTGAACCATATTGTGTATTTGTAGGTGGTTTTTATTCATTCTGTCTGGATGAAGTAGAAGCATCTCCTGATGCTCTTTTCATGTAAGCCTGGGCTAAAAAGGAATTGGACCACAGCAGTCCTTTCCTCACTGGCTTTGCTAGTGACTGTGACTGCAATAATAGTGCAGCACAAAAGCCTTTTTTCAAATGGAGTATCAGAAGATTCAGGAGAGGCCACAGAAAGTGAAAAGCAAAACTCAGATGCTAATATGATGTCTTCTGCCAGGAACAAGGAAAACACTTGGTAAGGACTGCATATTCCTTATGGAATAGGCTTGGACCTTAAACATTTTTTTGCAGAGTACTTTAATCTACCAGAAACGTGGAGGTAGCAGGCTCTGTAACTACTGGACTTTTACTACTACATTTGGTAGTAGAGCAGGCAGAATTAAGGATATCAGCTCTCTGAATCCTGGGTTTTCCCAGAAGTGTCCTTTACTCCTGACCTAAGGAGGTGAGATGTGGGAGTGCAGAAAGAGCTTGGTTCCACATCTACAGCACTGGCTTTGTCTTTTTAACAGCTGTTAGGTAGAAGCTGTTATTAGTGACTGGGGCCAGGCTGGACATGAGCAGCTGCTCTAACCACTGTTTTGAGAAACCATTTTACTTACTGCTTTTAGAAGTTGGTAAGTTTCCTAATATTGTGTGTATTTTCTTTTGGATTAATACAAACTTCAAACACTCTGAATTAAGTTTAAATTAGTTTCAACTGCTCTAAAAACCTTAGGTGTGCCAGAGAACTGGGAATGAAGTAATAAAGCAGATAATGCAATGGTATTCCAGGGCAGAACAGAATATATTTAAACTTCCTAGCCAAGATTCGTCTCACCCTAATTTTATATTGTCTGCTAGTTTGACACCCATTGCAGAATCTTAAAATTATAGTTTGACCTTCAAACAAAGGCAAGTATTTTCCCATTAAATCAGACAGTGCAGCTAAGCCAACCTATCAGATATTTGCTAATCTGGCTTTGACCCAAGGGTCAGCTATCTCAGAGATCCAAGCAAGCCAGGGGCTGTTCACTGATGTTCAGGAGAGAGGGTTAAGTTTGTGGGGTTTGGGCTTTTGAGGGTATTTTTAATCAATGTTTTACCATACCACAGGATCAGGCATGGCCCTGTTTTCAGCAGAAGGAAAGGGATGGAAATGTGTGGTTTGGATGAGAATAGCATTGCTCCTTTTGGCAGTTGCTGTTACTATTGGCTCAGCAGTATCATCACTCTGCACCCCGAATGCTTGAAATCACTCTTGGGTTTGCTGCATATTTCCCACAGTTTTGTCTGAACAGATTCTTTTGAGAGGCTTACTGCTCTCTTGCAGAATTTGTTAAAATTGAAGTGCTGCTGTTGTGCCTTGTGATAAAGTCCCGTTATTTTGGGGATTTTGTTATTCTTGCAGTTAAAAATTTTTGCAGTTATCTTAAGAATTCCTATTAATGTCTTGGATTTTTTCATGCTTGCCTGATGCATTGAGAGCAAATCTGCTGTCTTATCTATGACAAAGGGTTGCCTTACCTTTGGAACTGCTAAAGGACTTTGTGAACATAAATGATGTTTAATAAAAGCTTCAATTTTGGATATTAGTCCTTTTAATCTTAAATGTAAAAAGAAGAGGAAATTAAAAAGAAGAGGAAATTGCATAGTTCTTTGTCAAAAGCCTGCTTAAGGTGGTAGCTGAAACTTCAGGCATTTATTACTCCCACATGATGACAGTATTTCACGTATAGAATGAATTAGGAAAGGTAAAATTCATTCATGTTGAACTGTGAAAATTTTTGAATAATATATATTTTTCACTTTGATTTCTTTGATGTGAGAACACTAAAATGTTTCTGAATACTTTCCTTAACACTTCACGGGTTTATTTAGTTAATTGCCTACAATGTAGCTTATTGGCATTGTAACAAGTTTTACAAGCTGCCTTTGTTATTCTTGAGAGAAAATAAAGTTCTTACTCCACCCACTGAAGAATGGGAAAAAAACAGCTTTAAAGTTAAACACTCTTTTCTATTTTGCTTAAAAACAAGATGATAAGGCAATTCTGATTTGGCTTTTTGTGCTGTATAAAACAGTAGACAGCACATAGTTTTTATTTTATTGAAGTCAGCAACTGTAAGGGAGGAAGAAGGTATTTTCCTATCTGATAATCAACAGCCCTCTTGGTCAATTTGACACACAGTTTTTCAGGGGTGGGGGTGAAATTCGAGGAGGGAAAGCTCTTCCTAACTTGTAGATCTAATCAAAAACCCAAATCTGATCTTAAAAACATGGTACCTTGGGCATATATTAGTATCTTACAATCCCTTTGCTTACCTTTTGTTCAGCTTTCCGTGCAGATCTGAATTGTTTGTTTTATTACAAGAATCTCTAATGTCTTTATGTTTTGATAAAATAATTTTGTTTAGAGTCTCCTCCATCCCAAATTTGATCAGTGTTTTTCTTCTATGAAATGTTGTTTTTCTTTTATCTAGATATTTCTGTGCCACTCTTTTGACTTAAAACCATATTGAATTGTACTTAAGCACTTGACAGCACTTACATCTATGAAACTTGCACAGGCTGGGTTTCTGTGCAGTATATCATCAATCAGTTGTCTTCTTTGAGTTACACAAATACCAAGATTTAAAATACAACAAGTCAAACAAATTAAACCAGAGAAGAAACCAGTAGGAACACAGTGTACAGTACCTGGGTTTGCCCTAGTGCTTTAGCATCACTGTTGCTTTTGAAACATCTGTGTATGAATGACAGAATAAGAGTTACCAGTTTTAGCAGCAAACTTAATCTAAAGATAAGGTTTAAACAAGACTGAAGTTTTGAACAGGAAACAAATGTTAAGCCCAAGATATCATCTTGGCTGAAACTGAGGATTTGGGAGAACAGGGTAGGGGGAGCAACATTAGACAAGCAAAATATTAATGAGTTTAATGCAATGCACATTCCATTTTCCAGCTGAATTTCTGTCTTACCTTTTGTTCATCTTGCCTTTTCTCACAGCTTTATAGATTTTATTTTTGTTCATGAATTGTCTGTTGATTTGTTTCCAAAACCACCATTGCTGAATCTCTGCTGTACTCTTTCCTAGGAGTTTGGCCTGAAGGATCAGATGGGACAGACATAAATGCCCTTGTCAGATCTCACAACCGAAAGGTGATAGCAGTGGCTGATGATTTTTGTAAGGTCCATCTCTTTCAGTATCCCTGTTCCAAGCCAAAGGTAAGTCTAGACCAGTCTAGTCCATGTGCTTGTTTACATTGCCTGAAGCTTTCCTTGCTTTCAGCATAGTTGTTTTGGAGCCTGGCAGGCAAATACTGCTTTTATATCCAAGAATCCCTTTGACTTTTTAATATAAAATAGAAATTGTAAAACAATATAAATATAAAACAATATACCTAAAAGGGAAGTGTCAATAGTTATCCTTAAATTCTGGAGATGAGTCTTGATGCTTTGTGTTTGCTGGCCTTAGTTTTAGGTCCATTATTTTTTCTATAAAGATCTAAATATGTTCCAAGTTGCAAAGAAGAGAAGGAAGTATTGTGGTGGGAAATCTAGTATAAATAGAATTCTTTATTCTTTTGTGAACTAAGATCTCTCTTGAAGGGCTAAGCAAAAACATCAGTAGTTTTCAATTTCCATATCATGTGCTCTTCAAGTCAACATGTGATTTATCTTTCTGCTTGTTTTCAATAGGCCCCGAGTCACAAATACAGTGCTCACAGTAGTCATGTGACAAACGTCAGCTTCACTCACAGTGACGGCCACTTGATTTCAACTGGAGGGAAAGACATGAGTATTATCCAGTGGAAACTTGTGGAGAAGGTAACTGTGCCACCAAATGACATTGTCCTGGATATGGGCGCCAAACTGCCCGTCCCTGCCGGTGAGAGCGCAGCGCAGCCTCCCGCACATCTCCCGCAGCCTTTTAGCGAAACGAACCAAAGCGAAAGCGCGACTGGCAGCTCGCCCGCCTCCTTGGAGAGCAACCTGGAGCAGTCAGCGGAGGCCAGCGAGGAGCAGAGCGAGGAGCAGAGCGAGGGCAGCAGCCTGGATCCCGCCGAGCCCAGCTACGAGGAGCCCTCCAACGAGCTGAGCGAGGAGCACAGCGAGTCCACGCTCACCGAGGAGCAGCAGGAGAACTCGCCCGTGTCCTAAAGCTCCCAGCTCAGCTGGCTGTTGTTTTCCCGTGGTGTGCGTGCTTTCATTACAAGGGTGAGGGTTCAAATAGGGAAGAGTAGCTGAGATTCATGACCACTCCAGATTTTGAGTTTCAGTGAGATTTTTAGTCTGAGCTTCAGTTCAATGTGTGGAACCATCCCAAGGGCCTGGCTTGATGGTCTGTAGCAAGATCTGGTCGCAGTTAGTAGTGGACATTACCATAGATCCATTTCAGTTCTGAAATTGCTGTCAGGAAGTGGCATGAGATACATACTGGAAAAAAGGTTAGCTCTGAGAATTAGCTGAAGTAGACCACCTTAACTATGTGAAAGTGCTTTCTAGAAGAACTGAGCTGATGGGAAGCACTGAGCTGTTCCAGCTGGGAAGCACTGTGCTGCTTTTTCCAGATGCAAAGACAAACAGAATGAAAAAAAGCAACCAAAAAGCTCTTTGTGGGGCTGTTTTCCTTTGTTTTTTTCTTGAGAAAAATAGAGGAAAAATAATGTAACAATGCCACATGTATGGCGATGCCTTCTTGATCTAACACATATGCAATTTTCTAACACTACTAATTCTTTGTGGAGTCTGGATGTGTTCAAAGTTGGTCTGCCCTGGGTGCTGCTAGTTCTAAGGCAAGTCCTGTTGAGAAACAGTGTCAGCTGTTCTGTTTTCACAGACTCTTAACTAGCAGACTAACCAAATACTGGCGTGTTTCACTTTTCATGACCTGAAAGTTGACTTAAACTATAGGACATAATTGTCTCTTCAAAGAATTGCTTGCCAAGAGAGTTGGAAACTTGAGAGAATCTTTTACAGTGGCTGATGTGAACAGCAGAGGAAGCATGACAAGAACACAGAAGTCAGATGGGCTCCAGAGTTAAACTTTAAGCCTTCAAGCAGAACTTGCTCCATCCCTAGTATGAAAAATATAAATACAGTTAACTTAAATTATTAAATTGGTGCTTAGAATTAGTAAGTTGATATTTTTTTTCTTCTGAATTTTTTAGAGGTAATTCTTAAATCATTAAACTGCAATCTCTACTTTCTGTTTTTTCCCCTGGCTCCTTTAGCAGTTGTGATATAAGCATACAGTAATTTAGATGATGATGTGATTTTTTTTTGGTTTTGTTTCGTTTTCCCTAGACTTGCTGATCTTTTGTTTTTGTGATTTTATTTCCACCCCACCCCTCCCTGGGTTGCTCTAAGCCATGCAGCTCTCATGTGGCTCTACCTGGCCAGTTACGGGATATCTTGGCATTTGTTGTGCATTTGGAAAGTACTTTTTTTACAAAGCCTGTCAGATAGCTACATTTTTTTTTCTTAAGTGCATACATTTCCTACTTTAAAAGAGATATAGATGTACTGGCAGATATCCATTTCCTATGTACTTGTTTATATTTTGATTACATAGAATTTTCTTTTTTAACTTGCTGCATTGTGCTGGTATTTTAGTTCTTAGTTAGAATATCATGTTTAGAAACTTTGGATGAGTTCATAAGTCTTAATTGTGCAAACGTTTACGTGATTGTGCCATTCCAAAGTGCATCAAAACTGTCATTCCCTTACTAGTATCTTCTCAGGAGAAATGCTACAGATCAGGTATTTAGTCATCATTTGGAAAGATAAAAACAAATGGACTCCCAAAGGACATTTAGAACATTTATATATAAAATATATAAATATATATATACACACATATATATATATAGAAAAAAAAATCCTCTTGTTTACAACAGTTCCAGAGAACCTCAAAGTAGTTCCCTTCAGATGGAGGGAGATATCGATTCCAAGCAACCCATCTGTTTAAACTGTGCTCTGTACATAGAGTTTTACTGGAGTGCTCTAGTATGCCTGACTTGCAAGTTTGCCACATAGCAGCAGTGGAAGATAAAGTTCATCAGCTCATCAAAGTTCTTGGTTACAAGTGAGGAATATGCTGTAGGTTTAGAAAATAATCTTAGTAAAGGAGAAAGAATAGTAGAGCCAACGAGGCACAGAGAGCTCTCTGTCATTTTTATGAACTCCACATAAGCAACATATTTCTCTTTGGAATATCTGTCACCTGGGGTTGCCATGTAAGTGAGAGTTAGAGTTGTGATATTCTTGTGTAGTTCAGAAGACTCTACTAATATGCAAAAAGCCTTACAGCTTTCAATTGCTGGCAACTACTGTTTAACAAATAATTAAATCTGTGATAATGGATGGAAATGGGATTATGTAACTGTAGATGTTTTAGAAAAATAATTGTGAATGAATTATGATTAAGAGTGTTTCATGTGAAGATGTTTGAGCCATTTCTATCTATCATGCATTCCTGTCTTGAGGCAGAAAACTTTGAAGATTAAAAAAATAAAATAATCAAAATAAAATGTTGCAGTGTCTTTCTCCATACCTGTTCTGGTTCCTTCTGTACATACAATAGATGCTGTCGTCACAGTTGCAATGTCTGGCTTTGTGATTTTGAAAGAACTTTCTCAACATGTGATTTTTTGATAACCTTCCAGGCTGTCTAAAAATAAGTTAACTAAGCATCATGTATACTGTTGTCAGATCTAAATATTGCTCGTTTATGTCTCAAAAGTTCTATGACTTTTCCCTTTTCCATTTTTCATGAACAGCTGGCTGTATCCTTTCTGTAGCTAATTGATTAGTGGCAGAGTGTTACAAGTAGGTTTTTGTCCTGCTGCAAAATGCAGTCTGCCTTCCAGGGTTCTGCCCAGAAGCTTTCTTCTGGAAGTCATGAGAGAAGTATGAGCTTATTTTGGCTATAATGCATTAAATACCACAATCCTTTCCCCATTCCTCATAGTCTCTGTCCACCTGCAGGTGCAGAAGGTCAAAATATTCTGAATATATTCCTTGTGAGGGATTCCTTCCTTCTTTTTGAAGTCTTTGAATCATTTGCATTTCTTGCATCTGGTTTCTGTCCTTCACAAAAAGGGAGGGTGAGATACAGAAGGAAGAAACCTGCAAGTCAGACAAATACCTCGTGTTTATCCTCACTTAAAGGAAAAGCTAACAAAAAACATCATTGCCACCTGGAGTTGGACTGGAAACCTCAACTCTTCCACCAAATTGTCAGGAGAATGCTGACACCAGGAGAATGTTCTACCATGGGCAACAAGCACATGTGCCAAGGTCATGCTGAGCTGTTCCCAGCACACTGCAGCTGTGCAGGGCTGTGCTTTTCTACAGTCTGCTCCCTTTTTCTCCAGCTCAGTGCTTTTGCTACCTCTTCTCCTGGGATCCTCAGTAAGGCAGGAGACTTCCTGAAGATTAGGTAAGCTGGTCTTGGAGTCCTTGTTGGTGATGCAGGGGGGACAGAGCTTCCAAGTGCCCACTCTCATCACCTGGGAGCTCAGGAAGCTGCAGTGATGGTATTTGTTCCCTGGAGATGAAGTTCAGGGCAGAAGCACCACTGAAGGTGTAAAACTATAACTACATCCCCTTCTACATGATGGAAACTTAAAGTCTGTATTAAAATGTTTATGTAGTTTCATAGTAAAACACTGGAAAGTTATGGAGTGCCTTGCTTATTGGTTCTTGCATTCTGCATCCATATGGGTGAATCAGATAAAGTGATACTGGGTTTTGTGGATATGATCACATATCCATATGGGGTTTTTTTCCCATGGAAGTTTCAAGATAGGTGAGGAACAGGCTGGGGATGTGGATGGGTAGTGATGAATGATGAGTGTTTCTTTGGTTTGATCTTGCTGGAATTCTCATATACAAATCAATTATTTGTTGTATAAATAACAAAGTACTAGTTTTTGCATATGATGGCATGTCAAAATCTAGATTCTTTCTTTTTAAAATCATCCCTAGAAAGCAATGATTCTGATTTTGTCTGTGAAAATGAGCAAAAATTATGTTTTGATATATTGACTAGTCTGCACTGAACAATATGCTGTATTTTTCTACTTTGTGCTTCACTGCACAAGGTGTGTCACATCCCCTTATGTTTCCTTCAGTTCAGTGCAGTACTTCAGTTGAATCAAGATGAAGTAAGTAGAATATCCTTGTGAAATTTAGGCTTGGCCAAACCAACCAACCAAAAAATTCTCATTTCTACAGCTTCATGCAAATAAAACATGGGCTCCTGGCAGTGGAAGGGTTACTGTTACATGAGATGGATTTAACTTGAGTGATATTTGTGCTGCATGTTTGCTTTCCTCCTGAACAAGTCCAAGCCCATTGCCTAATCTTTATTTCTGACAGATGTTTTATGTACTAATACTTTAATCAACTGAGAATGAAAAACTGCTTACACTAGGATTATTTTAATGTATTTAACGTGCATGGGGTAGCTTTGTGTGCTCATACACGTATGAAAGCATCAAATGGATGTGGCTGCTCTAGGCCTTTTTCTATTTTTTTTTTTTTTTTTTTTTTTTTTTTTTTTTTATGGTTTGAAAGAGATGTGGATGACTTCACAGTTAATTAAGAAGGTTCAGGAGCATGGAATAAAAAGCCTTCCCAACAGAATAGTAAGGGAAGAGGATTAGGAGAAGAGAGGCAGTGGTGGAACTGGTTTTGTCAGAGCTGTTTCCTACACTGGTTCCCCACCACACACCCCAAATTTCCCTCTTCTAGTTTTTGTCTGTGTGCTAAAGCCTATAAACACTTTCCCTTCTGTTGAATGTACTGGCTGGTTTTGAGAAAGGCAGTTTATGGAGATTTTGGCTGGGTTTTACTTTTAACAAATGATTCTAGAAAACAGCTTTCTTCTAAAAAAACAGTCTTTCTTCTAAGGAAGCAAAATCCACAAACAGCCTACATGTTTAAGGTATGTATGTCCTTGTGATTTTTACAGCCCAGTATCCTTTTCAGAAGGGCACCTCTGGACACATCCCAGTTCTCACCAACCAAATGATCTCCAACAGGGCTGTGCCTTAGCACAGCCTCTACTGTGTAGCTCTGTTTGGGTCACATTATTTTTGCTCTCAGGCAACCACATTTGTTGGTTCCTTGTAAAAAAAAGAAACAACTTGAAGTTCTTGGAGGCTCTCTGAATCATGGTAGTTACCTTGTCCCAGCTTTATTTTTTGAGAAGTGCCTTTAGGTTGCTGTTTCTAGAACATGCTTTGCCTGGTGAGCCAAGTGCTCCAGAGAGCCCTTGGTCTGCTCTGTTCCCCTCTGTGGATGTTCCAGCAGTGCCACATTTCTGTTGTGCATTGCCTGTGCTGCCAGTTGACCTTGCTCTGAATCCTCTGTCACACAATACAAGGCTCCTCACCCTGCCCACGTCACTGCCCTCCCAGGCTGCAAGCAAGAGGTGACATTTGCTTTTAGTGCTGCTTTAGAGTTCTCTCAGCTTCCTTTAAATGCACTCTTGTCAATCCCTTAGCATCTGTGTGTGTGTCCCCCTGTTCTTCCCCCTCCACAGCTCTTATCAGTGATCAGTCCTTGCTCTGGCAATATTTTTTTTTCCTATTTAAGTCTATTTACACCCTGCTATACACCTATAGCTGCATGCAGTAAGATCACAGAAGAGGAAAGTCATAAGCTGTGTGCATCAGACAACGGATACAGCTTGAAATGCTATCTAGAGTGTAAGTATAAAATCCCTGGAATTTTGTATTCTGACAATGAGTGTCCGTGGTGTTGGGGGAACACTGACAATGGAACTGGGAACTTATAAAACCATGTATTTCCTAAGTAAAAGGAACTTGGAAGAAATCTGCTGTTATTGCTACATCAGGGAGGCCAAAAAAATCAGAAACAACTAAAATTCCACTTTCTGTGGAAAACCTTGTTTTCAGCATTGTGTTGATTGGAATCTTTACTTGAAGAACCAGACAACGCAGAATTGGGAGCAGAGGGAGAGTCAACATCTTGTCCAGACACAGGTGTCCTCCATTGCTAATGCTAAACAGAGATTTTCATGACTGTCTAATGTGAAATGGCTGTTGTATAGACAGGGCTTCTGAAAGGATCCCATTTGCCCCAAGTTTGGCAAAGGGAAAATGAAATGTCAATTGAGCATGTAAAGCTGGGTTTCTTATGTCAAAAGTTGTAATGCATTTTTAGATTGATTCACAAATCAGGAAATCTGCAGTTCCATGGATTTTCTGCCAGCTGGGATGGAAACAGATGTGGAGCATTTCAAACTTTCAAAAAAGCATACCTATGAGGGATTTTTCAGGACAGATGTCCATTCCACCCTCTGCCAGGACCATATGGATCTGCTTACATTATATTTTGTGGAGGTGTTCATGGAAGTTCTGCTTATGCTGGAGTATTTTGTATGAGACTCGGTAATTCTCTAGGGAAAAAGACAAAAACAAAAACACCCAAACTGTTGGAATAACTATCTGCCAAATTGCTCTCTCAATGGCCTTCCTGGGGCTGGACCTCTGAAACATCTTTCAGAAACATCTTTTCTAGGCCTCTTGCTCTGAGCCTCTTGATTTTCGTTCAATTACACATAATGTTTCAGAATGTTTTTTTCTCTCTTAAGGACAGGACAATCCAGGTTATTTCCAGCAATTAAATCACAGTCATTCTCCCTAACAGCAAAGAGGGGAACAGCTTCAGCTTTCCTAGGATTTGTGCCTCTGGAAACTTTTGACTGAGGCTTCTTCAGCTGTGCAGGTGATGTTTCTCTGTGCTGATGCTGCACTTGGAGGCTCCAAGGGCTGGGGTGTATCCTCCTGGAGGCTCCAAGGGCTGGCTGTGCCCGTGGGCTCCTCTGTATCCCTTTGGGAGTGGCAGGAGGTGGCTGTGCACACTCTTCCACCCACCACTCCAGGAATGCTGACAAGGTCACGGTGTTTTGGTGAGCCTTGCCAGCTGGTGCATCATCACTGCCAGCCCAGGTGGTGCTCCTGCAGCAGTTTCACTTCCTTGGATGGCTTTCTCCTGGAGTATTTGCAGTTTAGCCGCAAGCATGCAGGCTATTGCGATCCATAAATTTCTCAGAAAGGGAAGGGAGAGGATTTGGTATGTGGCCTTCTCATTTACTGCTTTGATTTTATTTTTTTCCTTCATTCTTCCACGGATTTAAATCTGTTTGACTGGAAATGAGTGAAGGAACACATTGACACAAAGACTGACGCAGGTTTGACTGGAAAGTTATTCTTAAGCTCCCCCCATCACTTTGGAGCCTGACCAACAGAGAGATTTTAATGTCACAGATAGCGTGATAGAAGTTCTGGCTTAGCTGTGCTGTAAGAAAAGACCAAGGGGAACTATGGTCTGTGTCCCATTTTTGGGTCCTGAATTATTGCCAATTATAATGTCTCCCACTGCAAGCACTGTCTCCCCAGAATCGCCCTGTGGGAACTGATGATAACTGCAGCAAAGAGCAGAAAGAGGGTTTGTGCACAGGGGGAAGGGCTGCAGATGGGGAGAGCTGCCATAAATGGCTTAGCTGACAGTCCAGCTTTTTGCTGAATTGAAAACTTGTCCTGCTGGAAATCATGGGAATCAGCTTATGAGTTTCAGGCTGGATGCATCTGCCTGGAGCTGTGTGAGCAGAGCTTGGCCTGGGGGTGCTGTGCTCTGTGCACGTGGCCTTGCTGCACATCTGACGTGCCACGTCGCTGTAAAATGTGTGAAATCCAATGGAATGTGTGTGGAACAGAGGGAATGAGTATCATGTGTGCAAAGGAATAGGCAAGGTTTTGATCAGCCCAACATGCGACCCTTTTGTCAGCCTTATCCTCATTTGTTTGGTTTGCCTTCTTCCTTCACGTTTTCAAAGGCCCTTCATGAGGTTTGTTCCCAGCAGTTCTCGAGGAGTTTCAGTTCAGAGTGATTTTCAGGGCAGAGCCCCATCTAAACAGCAGTAAAACACCATTGTTTTGTCCTGTGATCCAGAATAACAGCTACAGGTGCTGGTTTGATGAAACGTTGCAGGAGTGAGGCTCCACAGTTACTCTGGATGTGGTTATGAGAAAAAGCCCATCAAAACAGTGGTGCCAACTAAAAGCCCAGTGTGGTACAGGCACACCACTTCTGCTGCAGGTATTCAGGTGTGGTGATGAGACCTGTTTGCCTTTAGTACTTGGTTTGGGTGAGTAATGTTGATGCTTGTTTCTCTTTGATTCCCATGCACCAACCACTGCCCATGTGCATATATACATATATAAAATTTAATATAATTACAGTTCTTGCCCCCTGACCTGTAGTGCTGCATGGGAACTTGCAGCTTTTTGTTGACATTCATTTGGAAAAAGAGCCTCCCCTTCTTATCATGAATATGGAAACTCCACACCAGGCAAATTCTAATCTAGCACTAAAAAGTAGTCACAGGCACAGACCTAAGTTTGAAGTGGAAAGGTGACTCTGAGAGTTGATTATGGGAAGGAAATTGGACTGACACAAAGAAAGAGGGGATTGCACCACAGGTTTTCTTAATCATAACAGACAAGTGGTTTCCCAGCACTGGCTTAGGAAGTTGGGTTGGTTCAACAGTGAATATGTTCTGGGAAATAATTTTATGTTTCTTGAGTAATTTGAAAACTGAAAGGAGGGAGAAAGCTGTAAAAGGGGAGGGATTTGGGCCATCCTGCTTCTCTTGGCAAAGGAGTGTGCCCACCAGTACAGTGCATTGCAGGCCAGATGGTGTGTTTGTGATTCTCATTCTCTAAACTACAAGAATCTGAACTTTGAAAAGGGTCTTTTCTAGTAGAGAAGAGGCAATAGGAAGGATGTTGGGCAATGTTTTGTCAAAACCTGTTACAAGGCAGACTTTGCTAAAGGATTTTCCTTATATCCATCCAGGAATATATTATATTTATAAAAAAGCTTGTGGGGTCAGTCTGTGGATACAAGCCCTCTGTTTCTCAGAAATTATACCCTCACCCTTCCCTGCACCCTGTGGGAGGCTTGGATTTCATTGTTTGCCTTTTGTATTAAAGCAGGTTTCAAATATCTTCCCTCCCTCAGGTATTCTGTGGCTCTGCAATAGCACTTTCCTTAACATGCAGAAACTAATCATGGTTAATTTGACCACTGCCCCTAAAGGAAACACATATTCCAGCCTTTGAACTTGTTCATCCAGTGTTCCCCTGGACATCCCATCTGTGATACAGGCTATGCAGGTTCACCCATGGGGTCCTGGACATTCTGTACTGTAGCAGTGGCCAGTCCTGCCTTTCCAGCTGTGTTGTAGTGTCCCTAATTCATCTCTGACCACCAGCTTGGTACAAATTGGATCTGGGTTGATGACTGGCTGCGTTGTTGTCTGTTTCACCAGAAGGTGAAAATCTCCCTGGGTGGAAAGATGCTCACACCTCCCAGTTTAGACCTTGGAAGCACCTGTACCCACTGATGACAGGAGGATATGCAAGAAGACTATTTTCTTCCTCATGTTGGAGCTGGTGGGTAGCTTGGAAAATGCTCCAGCTTTGCAGAAATTTATACAAGGACATTTCAGAAATTTTTTAAATTAGATTTTCCCCATTCTTGGTGAAATACTTGGATTAATTTACAGTGCCTTTGTTACACCTGTGATTAGCTAAGTTGGCTCTGTAGGCTTGTACTAACACTGAAACTAAGCAGTGCTGCACAGTACATTTTAGCTTGGGAAATATTTTCCAAAAATATATCATATTCTGCATGTATTTTTTAATCTCACATTCACTTGCAGAACGTCTGGTATTTTAACTTGCTGCAGGTAGAAACTGATTATATAATGTCTCTGCCAGAACTTTGAGCCCATGGTGAATGGTATCAGTTATCAGGATCTCTACTTTGGGCAGTGGCCAAAAAGGTGTTTCTTTCTCTTTTTCACCAGTAAACAGTGAGTGTGTGGAAACAGGATTTTGCCTCTCAAGAGCATTTAGAGATGGGGTTTTGGCAGTGCTGTTGGTGATGGCTTGGGATTTTGTTGTTGGATTTTTTTTAAATTGGCTAGTTGTATTTTGATGTAGCTGGTCTCTCAGGTTTAAGCTGCTCATTTTCTGGGAAGGAATGCCACGGGTATCCTGCTAGCACAGACAATGCTTTGTTGTCACATTGGCTTCTGAGCAAACACTTCTCTCCAGCTCAGTCTGCATTGTAACAAGCTTTGCCAAGAAACTGCAAAGGACAAGAGAAATTTCAAAAAAAAATGCCTTCAGCAATGTATTAAATCCTAGAACTATGGAATCATTTAGGTTGCAGAAGACCTCTAAGGTCACTGAATGCAACAATTCACCCAGCACTGCAAGTCCACCATTAAACCATGTCCCCAAGTGCCTCATATACACATCTTTTAAATACCTCTAATGGTGTTTTCTGGAGGGATGGTGACACCACCCCTTCCCTGTTCCAATGCCTGATAGTTTTTTCAGTGGAGGAATTGTTCCTAATATCCAATCTAAACCTTCCCTGGCCCAACTCAAGGCCTTCTCCTCATGTCCTGGGAGAAGAGTCCAAACCCCACCTCACCACAACCTCCTTTAGGGCAGTAGAGAGTGATTGTAGAGAGTGGTAAGGTCCTCACTGAGCTTTCTTTTCTCCAGGCTAAACAACTCCAGCTGCCTGTTCCTTGCAGGCAATGCAAACCCCTGACACTGGTGAGATGCAGGGATCCCCATCTCGTCCTTCTCACTGCCAAAGCTGGCTTCTGTGAGTGCAGTGAGAGCCCTTCCACAGTGAGCAGCTGCTCCAGCCACACCAGGGAGGCTGAGCTCTGCCCTGGAGGTTAAATTCAGCTGCTCATATGCGACGAAATGTTTGTGTCACTTTGGAATTTTCTTCATGCTTTATTTTTCAATATGCTTTGACTGAACAAGTCGCCTCCATTCAGCTTTTCTACTGAAGGAGGAGGGCTGGACCCTCTAAATCCAGGGAGATGTGCACATGTGCCTGTGTGGCTGTGGCTGTCCAGCCAGGCTGGCTGTTCAGGTTTGTCCCAGGAGAGAGGGCTGTGCTGCTGAGAGGCTGCAGGGCACAGGGCAGGGTGTGTGGGCTCTGTTGGCTGCCATCCCATTTCCTATCAAGTGCAAAAGCCAGACCTTCCACAGGCCTGCTTGCCAGGGCAGGCTATGGATACCTGCTGGACATAGGTTGTTTTCTTCTTAAGGAACTGCACCTGTAAAATTTTTAGCCAAGGCTTTTGGAGAGAAACTTGTATTTATGCCTTTGCTGAACTCTTCTGGTGGGCAGAAAAGCCATTTTAACA
This sequence comes from Luscinia megarhynchos, assembly GCA_034336665.1. Classification (NCBI taxonomy): domain Eukaryota; kingdom Metazoa; phylum Chordata; class Aves; order Passeriformes; family Muscicapidae; genus Luscinia; species Luscinia megarhynchos. The sequence continues at coordinate 88,054,395 of CM067565.1, read as the reverse complement.
GACAATTCTTACTCTGCTTCTCCCCAGCTGGCAGAGACAGACTTGTTAGTGGATTAACTGGTTTATATTTCTCTGGGGACCATGATGATGTGAGGTAGTAATGACTGAGTACTAATAAGCTTCTTGTCAGGGATAACAGCTCTGAAAAACTGTAATTTTACAGAAAAAGGGGTTTATGGAACGGTCTGTCTGCATGGACATGTGAAATCAGACCTGCCATCCTAAAACCACTGTTAGGTGAGTGGGGAGTCCTGCACAGAGCAGGGCCAGGCCCATCCTAGCCCTGTTTGAGAGCTGCCATCTGGGCTGGCAGGGCTTTTCCCTGCCCTGCTCTTGGAGGTGATCCTCCTGTGACCATGGATTTTAGTGAGAGGCACGCTGCAGTCAATGCTGAAACATTTGGACTCCAGGGATATGACTCAGATGCCTGTGCTAGATAAGCAAGAATAAAACAAGAACCAAAAGGAAGCCCTCCGGAAGGAGGGCAGGGCCTGCATGCATGTTTCATTGGACAAAAATCAGCCATTTCCAAGCCTTTCTGAGAAAAACAAGCCTAAGCCTTAAGCTAAAATGCTCTACAGCCATTCCCTCAGCCATTTTGACAGCCATTCCCTCCCCTCCAGCTGATATAACAAATGGAACCATTTCTCACCCCCATCCCTCTTTTATCTGTTTCCTTTCAGTAAAGTCTGAAGAAAGTATTTCCGCTCCCTCACCCTCCTTAAACCAGGAGGCTGCCTGATATCCCCTTGATCCATGGGAAATGGGATGAAAACTGCAGTGGGGTGGTTTTTTCCATTGCAGATGTGCACAGCTCCTTCACCCCCAAGGCCCAGGCTGCCAGAAGGTGACAGCTCTGCGGGTGCCTGCAGCTGCCTCAGAAAAAGGTCTGAAATACATGCGTGCTGTGGGAGAGAAGCACGAGGGGTTTAAGCACACATTTATGAAAATATGAGAGCTTAAGAAGAATTGGGTCACATCTGACTGCTACCATCTGGCCCACTTCACTCCAAGATTACCCAGGAATGTATTTCACATGTGCCTTTGGAACAAGATTGTGAGCTGCCAAAAAGAAAATATTTTACAGCTGAGCGTTGCGTTTCGCTCGGAGCAGTTCGAATGTAATATCCCAAGGAGGAGGGCTCCACTGGCGGGTATCAGGCAGGGAACTTGGCCTCAGTCCCTTTGTTTTGTCTGCACAGTTTTGTAATATGGGACTCTTTGTTGATTGCTGGATTGGTTTTAAAGGTCCTTGGTTAGAACAGAAGCTTCCTGAAGGAGGTTTCTCAAACTAGAGCCCAGGCTAGGCAGCTGAGCTTGTGTTAAACTGGAGTCCCAGCTCAAACAAGCTGGCTGCACCTCTGTGGCTGGGGGGAGGCACCTTGGATGGAGGCTGGAGATGCCAGAGTGCTGCTCCCAGTGCAGAGCTTCCCTCGGTGGGGCAGTTTCCCCAAAGGTCTTCACCCATGTGTGTTTCCCTGTGTGCAGCTTCAGGGCATCTCACTTCTGTAAAACAGCTGTGCTGCCTTGCCAGACATATATATGTGTGTGAATGTACAGGTAAATGTTATTTGATACATTTTAAAAGATATAAAAATAGGTTTTGTGTTGAACTTTGCACACTTGCAAGATGTACACGTTTCTCTGTGGCACACCAGCACGTGGGATAGAATCCACACAGTGAAAGAGCACATGGCACCTGTTGCACTTGGGCTGATGTGGGTTCATTGTCACCAAAACAGGGAATGAGGGAACAGCAGAACTTACCCTTGCATCTCTCTGGGCACCCTGCAAGAGGAAAGGGAGCTTTTTGTGTTTTACTGGAACAAGGATGGAGTTAATCCTCTCTCTGCCTCAAGCAAGGTTTGCAGGACCTGAGAGCTGAACCAGCTGTGGAGGTTTCATTTCTTGCAGCCTGCTGGAGATTATGGACTGCTGAGGTTAGTGACAGATACAGGCTCTCTACAGGATGCTGGGATAATCCTGAAAACCTGGGGGGAGTACATCCTTACCTTCATATATATATAAATATATATATATATATGTTTATATGTATATATGTATGTGTATGTATTTTTAATAATTAGAATCAGCCACAGTTCATGTTTTGTCTTAATTATTGCTTTAGGTTTTGAGTGAGGAGACTTCTGATTTTTTAAGATGTAAAAGGCAGGGCCCTTTCATTTATCCAGGGGGCAGGAGCTCTGTCACACAGACTGAAGAATGAAAGAGTGTGCAAGTGCACAGCAGTTTTGCTGGCTGGAGCCACCTGTCCTGAGCTTTGTGTGGTGGGAAAGTGGCAGTGGGACCAGCCTGAAGTTTCAGAAATGTGCTTGTGAGCAAGTCTCCCCAAGGCCACGGGCCACAAGGCATCCCCACACCCTGCTAATATCATGTTCTGCAAGGATGTGCTTTCCATATTTAGAAATATTTACTAAGCAGCCATGAAGTCTTGTTTGTCCTGTAAAACAGGAGGATTTGATAACTTTTGTGCCACGGTCTATACTTGTAAATGACAATGGGCTCCAGCAGTGACTGTGGTGCTTGTGACTTTGCTGGGGCTGGGAAGCACTGAACAGGATGAGACAAGAACAGGAATAGTAATTCAAAGAGTAATTCATTGAGTTATTTCTTACTCCATTCTGCCCATTTCTGTTAGCCTAAATATAGGCTGTGTTTCTGGTAATAAATGTCAGTTAATCTCAAATTTTTCTCAAACACACCCAAGGAAGAAGCCAGAACTGAGGCAGCAAATAATCTTTACCTCAGACTGTTTTCCTGGGAATATCTGTGCTCCACCCCAATAGTCTATCTGACCCAGTTGTTCATTACCACATGTAGCACTCACCAGAGAAGGAACTGAAGTTTCTGCACTCTGGGTATCATTTTCTGGGAAATCTCATTTTACAAAACACCTGTTGTTGGGTGTGTTGTAGGTTTAGGAACTTTAAAAATAAAATAACAAAAAGAAGACTTGATTTTTCCTTTGTTGGTCTCAGAGAAGAAAATCTACAGCATGGGAACATCATCCTAGCCAGGGAAATGCTTTCTCTAGCTTAACAGTAGGAAATGCTTAATCTCTGTTGGAGCTACCAGGGAATTTCTTCCTGCTCCCACACTCTGCCAGCCTAATATGTCCCTTTGGAACACCAGTAAATGCACTTGAGGAGTAAAAACCTTTGTCTCCCTCATCTCTGTTCATGTCCTTTACCATTTTCAGAGCCCACAAGCAGAGTTTCCACCTCATATCTCCTCAGGGAGCTGTTGGACATATAAATATTTGGCTGATGTTTGCTGGGGTCAGTAAATTCCTTTCATCTGTAACACAGAAAATATTCCTGGCTTGTGTGATGTGCTCACTTCAGCAGAGGGTTTAAGTTTTCTCTTGGTGGGACAAAAAGTAAATTAATTGAGAGCACAAAATGCACTCACCTAGAACTGCAGAGTTGCTAGTGGCACAGAGCCTTGTCAATTTTACATAATTAGTACAGACTCTAATAAGTCATTATAATCTAATAGAGGGTGTCTGACACTGCCAGTACAACTGAAGAATGAATTTCTGGTCGATATTTTCTTATTGATAAGAGCACGCCTTTTGAAATCAAACCTGCTTAGCACTAGGTGGCACTCTGCTATAATCTAAATTAGTTTGCTTTAGTTTTGAAGTTTGGTAAACATTTTAGCAATGACAACAACAAAAAGAGATTGAGTTCATCAGCAAGTTGCCAGGATAGGCACCCATGCTGTGGAATGAGGGGGACTTTACCCAGATTGTAAACCTCTCTAATGTCCACTGGATGAGAGGGCAGGGTGGAAATGAGATCCCTGTATTTCTAACAGTGCCAGTCACTGCACTTGCTACTGATAAACCAATACAGTGTTTTGTGGGGTAAGTAATGTGGTACCCTCTGAGGAAGTGGTATGGAGGTGCATGATTCAAAGCCTGTCAGTAGAGAATAGAATAAGGATGGTGGAACACCTCCTAAAAGAGCAGCTGTTCTGCCCCACTTGTTCTTGGTACATTTTGTATCATGCAGGCCAGGAGAGGGAAAGCTGCACTCTTCATAATTGTCATTGGTTTGTATTGCTGAGGTTTTTAAAATGTATTTTAATGGACTGAATTCATGGGGTGTGTGAAGATTTGATAGAGAGGAGGTTTCTGGGTCAAATATTGCCTGAGTGGGTGTGGGACCAGCTCTTGGTCCAAGGGGAGGATAGAGTTCTGGAGCTGGTAATGATGTGGGCAAGTTTGCAGAGTCAATCTTTAGGGGAGGAAATGGAATTGAGGGGTGTAGGGCTGGAACCCAGTTTCTTGCAATAAACAATAACCCAGAAACTTTGGAGTTGCACTGCAGTTCACCCAAGCTGTATACTGGATGAATATGTATGTTTGTATGTGTAAGTATTGAATTGTATATGGGATGAATTTGTATACATATGTATGTTTATATGATGATTTTTCCTCATCCAGAAGAAATGGATAGTCTTAGAAAAACTGAGGTTGTCAATGCTGTTAAGAAAAACAAATTACTTGGAAAATGACTGTCAACCACTGGTATGTCAATGCTGATTTTGGGCTGCTTCTGGGGTTCTATGGCTCAGGACTCAAACTCAGGCCTGGGATTGCTGCTCTGGTGATTGAAGCCTGACAATCCAGACTTCCCACATGACCATAAATGCAAAGGATGGATTCAGGCAAAGGATGATCAGCTACAGCCTCATTCATCCTCCAGCTGGCAGAGCTGGGGGCCTGAGACTCTGCAGCTGGTGAGTGATGAGAATTAAACAAAGCACCTCTGCTGCTGACCAGAGAAAAGAGAGAGCTGTTGGTAAAGCCGAGGTGTGTGGGGGAATTTTGTGTGCTCAGCAGAGCTGAAAAGCATGTCTGAGGCTGCTGCAGGAACCTGTCCCCTGGGGAGCCAGACACTGAGGACATGCCAGCAGGAGGCAGCTGACAGCATTTTCTGGGAAAGCTGACCTGAGCTCAGTGTTGTCCTAGAAAATGAGGCTGGCAGAGGGGGAGAAGGGATTTCTGAACTAATTTAGGTATTAGACATCTTTGCCTGGTATCCTGGGGACCCTGGGCTGTCTTTCTTCCTTGGCATGTAGGGGGGTGTATGTGGGGATTTGCTGCTTGCCAGGAGAGAGCTCCAGGGCACCTGCAGCACCTGGCTGGAGGAGTTGCAGGGCTTCCACCTCCTGCAGGAGCTCAGGAGAGCAGGGAGGTCGAGCAAAAAGGGAGAGAGCCTGGCCCAGCTCTGTGCTTTGGGTGTTTACTAGCAGGGAGGAGTGGGCTTCAGGTGTCTCTAAATGCCAGGCTTGGCCAACACATCAGAAGTGTTTCAGATGAAGTGTGTGCCTCCCTCTGTGTCTGTTCCTTGCTGGTGAATGCTGACTTTTTAATGCCAGTCTGTGACCTTTGTGGTTTGGGTCCTGTCCCTAACATTAAAGGCTCCCTCCCCAAATATCTCTTCTTGTTCTCTGTGGAGACCAGTTCTTATCACCCCAAGTGGCTGGTGCCATTTTCCTTGGCTATCTGGGCATATCACCTGTTTACACTTTTCTTCCAACAGTTGGTTACTGGATTCTTTTCTTTTTCCCTGAATTTTAGCCCAGCCCTTGTTTTGTCCTGTAAGGCAGCTCTGATATTTTGGAATGCATTTATTATTTGTTTCTTCTTCAAATGTTTACAAATAATTGACTTACATTTTTGTTCCACAGCACTTCTTTGGTGGTTGTAACAGCAAAAAGGGACATATTTTGCAGATTTCTTCTCTTCTAAGGGATAAGAAATTTCAAGACTTCTGTGTTTCTATTTGGAGGCATGTGTGCAAAGAAAGATAAAGCCAAATGAGAGCAAATGGCAATCCATGCATGCTTGTGTACAGGCTGAGGGTTTTTCTCTATCTTTTTGGGAGCTATTGCTTCCCTCCCCATAAAGATTTCATGACAAAATTTTCCATATAAATTCAAATCCTTCTGAGGTGGTTCATGGTGAAATGTGCCCCATTGAACTGTGGAGGAATACAGCTGCAGCTGGTGGTTTCAAATCAGTGCAACATGTGGTGGAGCACTGGTAAAACACACTAGGCAGCCTGTCTTGCAGTGTATATTTCTGCTGGCAGAGACCCTACATCTCCTTGGCCAAGCATTCAGTGCTGGGATAAAATCTAGATTCCCAGCAAATTCTCAATTAAGTGCAAGATGTTTCTTGAGCACGGAGCCAGAGATCAAACTGAAATAAGGCTCACCCTGAGAAATATTTTGAAAACTGTTTGAATAACCTAGTGTATACAAATATTTTAGGTCAACTATCATATTCTCTCAAGACTTGTAGGCGTTTCTGTATGGGTGCCAGCAGCACTGCATCTCTAAAGAATGGAACCAATGCTTCCACTACTGTGTCAGTGAATCCACCCACGGCCTGATAATGTCAGTGCAATGTGATGGAAAGTTTTAATTATTGTTTGGCCCTTGTGCTGTTTTAGTGATATTTTTGCATCAGCACTGTGAGGAAAAGGAGAGGGTAGTAACCAGGGGTAGGAAAGCAAACCAGCTCTGTGGAGAGAAGCTCACCTCATCTCAGTTTGCAAAGCTGTGCTGGGAGTCAGCTTTTCATTTTCTCATCTTTAAAACCTTGATCTTCAACGAGAGGAGAAACAACCCTAGACAATTTCTTCTCCTTCGTGTCTGAGTGTGAGTGGTGCACACCCACTCAACGCCTTCCTAGGGCCACAGACAGGTTTGGGTACTCTGTCAATGGCAGCAAACCTGTCTGAGTTTGTCCTGCACCAGAGACGAGCCCAGATGATCCAGGAGTGCACCTGTAACCAGCTCCCTGCTCTGTTCCACCCGTGGGCAGGCAGGGCTCACACTGTGCCTCACTCCATGGCAGAAACCACTGTGCAGGCTGCTGAGCAGCTATGTTTAAGTGTTTTGGCAGAATCCTGTTTAACTTTGGAAGGAATGCTTTTAATAGTCTGCATTTCTCCTGGAGGCCTGCAGCAGGGATGTAGTTGCCTCCCATGCAGGCACAAGTCTGATTGGAAAGTGTGATATGGCATGGATGTGCGTTGTGGCCACGGCATGTCAGCAAGGCAGATTTAAAGCACTGCTGGAGAAGGACAGAAGAACTGTGCAGACCTTTCAAGATCAGAGGCCAAATTCATATTTTTCATATATGAAAGCAGCAGCAACTTTGCTGGAGGCAGTGGTGTTACTGTTCTCTAATGCATGTGAAGAGATTGTGCATTATTCATTATCTGAACCGAAGCACATCCGTGCTTTTATGTCACTTTGATATTTGGTACATGGAGCTGTGAACCTCCTAAGGAGGCACTTGCCAGCTGCTGTTAGTTTTTATGCAGGAGAATTCATCTTATCCAGAATTCTTGCAGCAGCTGATGACAAATGCATTGTTGCTCTGCAGTCTGTGGTGTTGGAAAAGGGAGCAGCCTCCCTGTTGGATTTTTGGGGTTGTTGGAAAGATACCTGGTTGCCTTCAGAGTTATTTGCAGTTAAACAGAGCTCTTGGTTTGCATGTACAAAGCCTCAGATGTTTGCAAATACTGTAATGGGGCCATGTCTACATGTGGGATGGATGAAGGGGTTGTCAGCCACAAGTATTCACAGCTTAAACACTAGTCTCTTCTCTCCCTGCCTCCCTTCCCCACTTTAACTACAGTGAGAAGAATTTATTTTCATATTAAATACTTTGGATTTTTCTTTTTTTTCCCCCTTAATTTTTCTGGCTCACAAAAGGAAATTATGTTCTTGGATTGTGCGATAATGGCTACTAGAACTCAAAACTGATTTTAAAAGACAAGTGAAAATGTAACCAAGAGATGAAAGAGAGAATCTTTTCAAAATCTGCTGATTCCTAAAGAGGCTTGAGGAAAATGCCAACAAAGATAACACCAATATCCAGAGGCTATTGATAGGACTTCAAGAAGAGATAAAAATAAAGGGTCTCCTTATTTTTGTTTTAAATTATTGTGTAGAAGCTAAAGCATGAGCAAAATGAGCAGAGTCAATTATGCCTTGAGCAGAAATAGCAGTTTCCTGGAAAATGGTGATGAAGCAAAAACACCTGGAAAAGGGGGTGTGTGCACTGTGATCTGAATTTTGCTGAGCAGAGGAAGGCATGTTCTGCCTGGTGTGTGAGTAATGCATCACTCCATGAGAACTCCTTTTACTCTGGAGGATTAGAGAAAGCATGAGTCTGCTTGAGTTAGGGGGTGTGGATCCAAGCATACTTCTCAAATGGGAACTTGTATAGCAATTTAATATTTTGTGGCACCTAAATACTTTTCCAACACCTCCATAAAGTATTAAGGAATCGTGCTTTGATCAGTGCTGTGGATGTGACTTTTTAATTTATTTTTTTGCAATTTCTCTATTAGTTGCTGTAAGGAATGTGAGTTGTGGTTGTCTCTACAAATTGTCTCTACAAACCTGAGTGTTTTCAGACTGCTGATAGCTCAATCCTTTGAGTTGTCTGTAATGGTTATATGCTGATTATTTTTTGGCAAAACCAGTGTTGAGCATGTGAAGGTTAGTGAACCTGTCTGTGATTTCATCCTTAGGAGCCTTGGTAGGGAATTCTGCAGCATTCCCATGCCTTTGACAGCAACTTTATGAGGACATGTGTTACAAAGGATTTCCTGAGATGAAGTTTATACACCCACAGAGACTGACAGACCCACCTCTTCTGGCAGCAATTGTGACAACAGCAGATATTGACAGTGCCAAGGAGGTTTATTTTGAGAGAGGCTTGTTTGGAGCTGGGATGTTGCACATGAAAAAACAGTCAAAAGAAGGTGAGTTAGGAATTAAATGTGTCTGCGAATAGACAACACAAGGTAGAATACATATTTTCACCTCTCACTTGATTCCTTTTCAGATTGATTTGGATGAGCTAATTATTCCTTTGATGCTGATGCTAACAAAAAATGTTCTGCATAGAGAGATCTGTACAGAAAAACAGTTCTGGGGAGTCTGATGTCTGCAGCAAATACCAGGGGGAAATTTATTTTTGAATAGCTCTAATCTGAGCCTGTTGACTTGCTGCCCACTAGCACAGTGTGTGCACTCCTGGAGCACATCACCCTGCTGAATTTAACACCTAAGGAATTAATTGTGCCCCCTGGGTCAGGAGCACAATCCTGACAAAAAATCTCTTGGTTTATCCCACTCACTTCATTTTTGGTTTGCATCCCAGAAACATCTCAAATGAGCACAGGGTCACTGCAGATCACACAATTTATCCTCCCCTCTTTCAGGAGAACTGTGCCTCCTCATGTCTGCTCCTGTCAGTCTGTCCTGCAGGAGCTTTGGGAAGCATGGCCAGGCACCTCTGCTGTCTGCAGCTTGATTGTACAGAAGTGAGGGATTTCTCCAAGTAGGATTCCATCCCAGCCAATCCAAAGCAGGACTTCTGGATCTTGGGTGCTCAGTTTTAAGTATCAAATCAGCACAAAGGAAGTCAGAAAGGTAGATCAGGACAAATCTGCTTGATGGTTGTTATTTACTGACCAAGCATCCCTTTCAAACCTGGAGGCTGGAGAGAGAAGGCTCACCTGCTTGGCCGCATGTTAGTCCCTTTATTTTAATGCTGAAAACTCCCATATAGGATCTAAAAAGTCTGCTTTTTTAATGTCATTAAAAAACCTGTGTGTTCACTTCATCACATCACAGGTCCCTGCATTAGTAAGCCCTAAATCTGCCTTCCCTATTGTCTGAATTTCCATTTTCAGCTTACATTTTTTTTTATTCCTGGGGGAGGTTCCCCACTTTCATTTCCATGCAGTGCTGAAGCTGGGAATCCCATTAGCATTGTTCATGTGACCTATGGAATGTGAGTAAATGTTTCAGAGCTGTGTATCTTCTTGGCTGCTCTCCAGGGCCTGTAATTAACTCCACATATATTCCTCTATCTATCACAGCCCTTTAGATCTGACCTAATAGAGACAGGGAAAGCTGGAATACAAAGCAAAGCTTTATGGAAAAAATCAAAGAAAGTGCTTTGCTTGCTGATAAGTCTTTAAGTGTTTATGATGCTTGCTTTCCTTTTAACAGGATTTCACTCCTAGGAAGCACTGCAAGTGTAAAGCAGCCCTTTGAAAGGATCCTGTGACTTTCAATGTGCAAGAGATGCTGGGGCATCCTTTAATTTTTTTAAGCACGATGGTGAACACATCACTTGTGAGTGGGTTGAACCAACTTTTACGTGGGTAACAAAACTTTTCATTTACCAAGTAATTTAACTATCTTGTCATCTTGCCTAACTAGAGCAGTTTTCAAAAGTTGCTGCTTTTTAAGTAATATACTTGTCTTTCTTCCTTTTGCTTTCTATCATATATGATTCTGAAAAATATTCATTGACTCTGTGTTTAATTATCTTATTAATTACATTAGGTTTTTGGCTGGACTGTAATAACTCTTGACCTGGTGAGGAAAATTATGGTAGCATTCATAAAAGTAAGATACAATGCAACATGCATTCTTTTCTGGGTTATCTTTTAATTCTCTGCTTATACTGAGGTTCAGGTCTGGAGTAATACCACTAAAACACCAGCAGAGCTTGAAGTTGAACTTGGCCTTTGTTTTTTATAAGTACAATATTAGAATTTCAGATCTTTAATCTGTTTGGTTTTCAGTCACCTCAGTCTATCTTCCATATCTAATTATGTATATTTAAACCTGATTAGCAAAACTGTTCAGAAACAAAGGCTCTCTGATGATTCTTAGGCTTAGGCTATTCACTGCTTGTAGAGAAATGTTAGTGGCTCATCTACCCTTGGTATCATATTCCAGTTGATGGCTTTTGTGTATGTCATTCACCTGGAACAGATGTTTTCCCTCCTGCTTTAACTCTTCCCCAAAAATATCTGAAAGGAATATGAAAATACAATTAATATGCATGTCTATCCAATTAATTTAAATAAATTAGCATTAAAATTGATTCTGGATTTATTTAGACAGTTTCTGCAGCAGCCAAAAATAATCTTGATGCAGGATTGAATTCTGTCAGATGCCTCAGTAAACAGCAGAGACTTTTGCTCAAAAGAGGAATCTTTATTACAAGATGGTAATTCAGTCTTAGAGCTCTGCTTTTTGTGACCAGTGTGAACCCTTGGATTTTGGTCTGCTGTGAAAAGGATAGAGGAGAGCAATACCTTGAAACAGGATGACAGTCAGCTGAATCTACTGAGGTTTTGGGAGAGGAGCAGTGCAGATCAGCTGCTCCTTTGCAGCACAGACTACTTTAAAATTCTGCACTGAGCACTAGTTAGTCCTGCAATTCCTAGGCTAGAGATATTTCCAAAATGCTGGAAATATGTATTGCAGGGTGTTGGAGACTCAGATAAGGAGAAAGCTTAAAGGATTTCATATCCAGGGTGTCAGATTGCTGAGCAAAATGAGGAAAGGGGATGATATTAAGGCATTTGAAGAGGATGTGCTTTCTTTAAGGAGCACTTTCTTCTGGTAGGAAGTTAAGTGCAGACATTATTTACTCTCTTCCCTAACTTTTGCTTTCCTTTGTTGCAACAAGTGAAATAATTAAAAAATAAAATCTGTCTTCTATGAGGTGCCTTTCAGCAGCTGCTGCTTCCATCCCCAGCAAGTTTGTCAGCTCTTTTAGAGACCATGGACACACTGAGATGCCAGTGCAGTGGCAGGTTTGGAGAGCATCTCCTGTGAGCTATGTCAGATGCCAGCACCAATCCTTTCCAGCCCAAGCTACACAAATATATTTTAAGGATTGGCCATGATCCCATGATTAAATAGCTAGCTGTGTTGGACTTTCCTGACTATAGTTGTATTTGAGAGGGAACATAAATTTTCTCTGGCTTTTAGAGTTGACAAAGTTGGAAATGTCATGTCAGGGTGGAAGGGCTTTTATCAGGCACATTTCAAACTCAGTCACAAGATGGCAATGGAGTCTGACCACTAATATGTTGTCTACTCATAATGTGAGAAAAAAAATAGGAAAAGCTGAAGGGGTTGAGAATAGAATTAGCTGTACTTGCTGGCATGGTGTTTCCATCTTCTCCTGACTGCTTTCTGAGGCTGAAGATTCACCCTCCAGACCAGGGTGTTCCAGTCTGACAAGAGGGCTGGCCAAGCCAGGCTCATGGTGTGCCTTTGGCTCCTGGGGATGCCAGCACCCCAGAGAATCATCCCAGCAATGCAGCAGCTCAGCTGGCAGCTTGGTCACCAGGGAAGGGCTGACTCCAGTTCTCTGCTGCAGCTCCTGTTTCCCTCCCTCTATTGGATTTGCTCTTGTGCATAAAACCCTAAACCATGAAACAAGTTGGAAGTTCCCTCATTGATGTCCTAATGAAGCCTGTAAAAATAGCAAATAATAACAGGCCATTTTTAGAGAAGGTACAAAATTATGATCATTTTCCCTTTTCCTCCCCCGGAATATCAGATGTAAATCTTATTCCTCCCACAGGCTAATGACATGAGTTGTTTCAAAAAACAGGTGAAAGCTAGAGATGAACCAGAATATTAAAGAAAATCTATTCTGAGATAGTTATAAACTTTTACTGAGTAAAATTGAGTCAGCTGTGTTTTCCCTTTTGATCTAATGCCTGAGCTTAGTTAAAATGGATACCTTGACACTTGTACCTCACTGCAACAAAGCCAACATAAACATACCAAATACTTGTAATTTTTTCAAATGAAATGATGAAGTGAAAAGTTCATTTTGCACCCTTAATAAAGGTTTTGCCAGCATACCAGTGAAAAACATTATTTATATTTTGGTGTGAACATACCTTTTGAGGGTAGTTTATTACACTCCTATAAGCAGAAAATTATTGGTAGGCTTTCAGTAGTCTGCAAAAACAAACATATAAATGAGCATGAGTCATGATGTACTTGCTGGTTTGCTTTCTTTTCTGAATGATTTAATGCTATTTTTTATGTGACTTGGCAGTTTATTGCTCGAAGTTGTAAAACCTTTTGAGCTGGGTGGGTGTGAGGGCAGGTGTGTGATGAGCACATGGGATGGCAGTGCTGCTGCTCCTCCCACCCAGGGAGATGCCCTGGTCAGGGTGTGATGTGGCAGTGTGTCCTCATTCTGGCAAGGAACCTATATTGATATAATTGATTTTGAACTTAACTGCAGCAATCTTGCAAAAACAGACACTGCATGATGGAGGTAGCCATCAAAATTACCTCTTTTCAATCTGGCACAATCTTTCTCTTCTGAGGCTAAAATGTTGCTTGAGAAAGGCAGCCCTTTTTCCTTGTTTAATAAATGCTGATGAGATGCCTGTGTTCTGTTTGTAAATGTAAAAATAAGAAAAAAACAACCCAAATATTTTTTCCCTTCGTGAAAATATTTGAAAATTAATATTTGAATAGCTCATTTGAGAACTGACATTTGACCAGGATTAGAGATTTCATTGGGAAGGACTTTGGAGAGTTTCAGTGGAAATTGGTTTTGATTTGGCCAACTTTCTGAGCCTTTGAAAAATATAAAATGGATAATGCCCAGTATGTTTTTTTCCACTAGGCTTGTATAGATGCCTTCATCATTCATTCTAGTGTGGATAACTAGCAGTGTTAGGAAATGAAAATCCACAGAAACCCATGGCTCTGGGTTCCTGGTAAATCATCTCTTCCATGAGATGTGCACTACAGATTGCTGTGGTGAGGCACCTGGGAGCCCTTCCTGAGCTCTGGAGATGGGCAGGGTCACAGGGAAGGGAAGGATTTGTGCTGGAGCTTTAAGGGGGCAGCACGATGTTGTTTAGAGAATCCACTCTCTGTACAGTTCATATTGGGCATGCAGTACTTAAACCTGCCAAAAACCTGCAGTGACCTTACCTCTGAAAGTTTTTAACACATATATTACATTCAGCTGCTTGGCTGCTTCTTTTTATGAGAACACAAGGTGTGGTAGCTTGTGATTGTTAGAGCCACTCTTTTTTTCTGCTCTGTGCTCGGTCATCCTGTGCTTCTTGTCCCAGTGCAAATGCCATTTTGGTAATCTGTGCCTGTGTTTCTCCACCTGTGTTATTAAAATTATTTCCTAATATTCAGTTTGTTACCTCTCTGACAAATTTTTGTTTTTGCAGAGAACAAAGCACTTGCATCTCTTTTCATAACAGCCTTCTAAATGGCAACTAATGACAAAATGCCATTATTGCCTCTGCCTTGTCTTTTATCAGCTGGTCATGCTGCTCTTCTCTTTTCTCATGTTTTACCACAGCTCTTCTTGGCTCTCTGCAATCAGGTCAGGTGGCTAGGTCAGTAGGAAAAACCTGTCCAAAGAAGTTTGGAAAGTAATAGCTGTGTGGGCAGTTCTCTTACACACTAAGCATTAAGGCTGGAATTAATCCACACACACCTATTATTTTTTTTCCATTTTTTTCTTCAGATTGTAGAAAACACATCCTGTGTCTCCTACTCAAGCAGAGAAGAACTCAAGAGTGTAACAGCAAGCTTGAGCCTGACTCAGCAGCCCAGTGCCTTTTGCTTAGGAGCAGTAAACCATGGATTCCCATCCAGGTAACACTGTCTGTGCCTCCCTATGGAAAACAGAGATGAGTTTCAGGAGTGGAAATCAAAGCTGGACATCCTGCCATGTGCAACCTCAGCAGCTGCCAAGCAGGTGTGCAGCCTCCAGACTTTTATTGAAATAATCTGCTGGAACACCCTGGGGCTGCAGGGAGGAACTGCAGGCTAAGTAAAGGAGAGGGGAATTGCTTACCAGTTTTACATCTAGTGTGATGATAGTGGTTGAATTTTTTCTTCTGCCTTCACTCAGAGTCAGGATTGAATGCTCGAGAGACAGATTTCCTGTTCAGACTTGGTTGTTTATTAAATCTTATCTAAAGTACAGAGAATTCTTCAGCACTTTTTGCTATCAAGCCACAAGTGAGAAAATGGAGGTGTATCTTGCTAGTTACAAGGTAAACCTCAACTATCCAATTAAAAGCTAGCATCTATATTATTTATACTTTTGACCCAACAACCAAACCCCTCTGACATGCACTGCAGGATTTTCTGTCCAACCAAAAACTACTACCTGAAATCATGAAGAAGAAGGAATAGAAAGGAGAAAGAGACAACACCCAAAACCCTCCATCTGGTCCCATACCTATTACCATATTCTAAAAACCCCAAATTCAAAACCCTTGATTTTTTTTAAAAAATTATACACTTCTATTCTAACTACACACCAGTGATTCTAACTCCATCACTCAGATTTGGAAGCCTTCTCCAAGGCCTCAAGTCAAAAGCAGTGTTCTCCTGGGGGTCAGTGTCAGAAAGCACAGAAAATTCAAAACTCCCAGGCTTCTGGCTTCCAACAGAAGACATTTCTTGAGTGGTTGCAAGGCCATAAAATTGATGGGAAGCTGGAATAAATCTCTTTTCTCCTCCTCAGATGAGAGGAGATTGTGTAGAAGAACCTGTGCTGAAGAGGTACCCCCAGTGGGTTGTGGTCTTTGTTGGGAACAGCATTAATATCCCCTGGGAGTCAAAAGGCTTTGTCACTAAATGCCTGTTCTCTCCTAGGAGGAGATAGAACTTCACAAAATCTATTTTTATTTAAGACCTTCCAGTAAATTATAAATATAAAAGTTTTTATTCATATTTTTAAGTGTATCAAGAGAAGAATGTTCTCTAAAATATTTGGCAGACTTTCCACCCTTCTTTCCATAGAGAAATCCTACTGTTCTTTCTTAAACATCCCAAAAGACTTCAGTTCCTCTCACATAACTATACAGACCTTTTCACATGTCAGGAGATCTTTTTTTTTTTTTTAATTAATGAATGTAATTTCACTGAGCTTAATATTTTAGCCAGGGTTTATTATAGTGAAGTCTCTAATTTATGTTCAGCTCAGGTGAACAGTGCCTTACATTTGTCATCATAATAAATGATTGATTGGAGGTCTCATTACAAAGCAGTGGTGTGATGGCTCCCATTTTACTCTGAATAGGAACAGTGACAAAAAACACTGCTGTGTGTGACACTATCTTGTCATTTTTTTCTCACTCTCAGCTGAGGCAAGCTGAATTACAAGGAGTAATTTTCTCTATTTCTGACTTTCAGGCCCAGTTTCAAGGAGGTGCATCAAATTTGGGACACCCCCAACCAAGACTTGCATGTCTGGTGTCTTTCTGTGGCCTCTGGCTTTTAAACTTTTTATTTTCTTGAGCATAAACCTCACTTTAGCAAATACTGTTATTTTTGTGAATTTCCCCTCTGCCATAAAAATTGTGAAGGAAATAAAATCCATCTTAATTTTATCATTGTCTTTATATCTGTAACATGATGGCAATTATCCTTATCTAACTAACTTTTCAAAAGAAGCACTGAGTATTCTGCAGCTATCTTTTCTATCTTTCTCTAGAGATGTGGATTTGGGGTTTTTAAGTATTATTTGTCTCAGCTGTAGGAGTTAGAGTAACTACAGCTGGGATATTTGGTATTTGCAGTATGAATAATTAACAATTGACTGACAAAAGCTGTGTAAATAGAGTAGAATTTTGTTTGGGCTGTGTAAATACAGTAGAACTCTATTCTGAGGAGACAGCAGACACCAGAGACACAGAAGAGGATTAAAAATTGTCCCACTGTTGAACAAAAAGACATTGAATGGTGCTCCAGTGCTCACAGCATTCATGCATGCCCACTAAAAACCGGTTAAACTTTATGACTGTGCAGAGCATAAAAGTTAAAACCCAGTATCTCTTCTGGACCTGAAAAAATCCCAAACCAGCCATGGCTTCTGCTGGGATCTAAAGATTTCTGCTGGGCTATTCTAAGAGCATAACATGCCTT
This sequence comes from Luscinia megarhynchos, assembly GCA_034336665.1. NCBI lineage: Eukaryota > Metazoa > Chordata > Aves > Passeriformes > Muscicapidae > Luscinia > Luscinia megarhynchos. Next base: position 88,037,586 of record CM067565.1, on the reverse strand, counting down.
TAGGCCAAACTGGATCTGAGGCTCTTGTTGCTCTTTTGCAATTTATCTTAGATTAAAGCACTGCTATATAATCAAGGATTAAAGGCATTAAACCATCCTAAAGAAACAAAAGGATGTGATTTTATCTGAGTTACCAGATGATAGATCTGAAAGCATTTTTTGATCGTTTGTTAGAACATATTATTTCTTTGGTTTGGACTGACTAACCAAGTAATTTAAAAGGAAATTGTTAAAATCTGAGGGATTCTCTTCTTCCTGTGGAGATCTGGCCTTTGACAATATGTCACAGGCTGACCATCTTTCTGATCTACTTGAGCTTCCACCAGGTTTAAGTGTAGGCAGCTCACTGAACTGCAGGACATGCATGCCTCACTTGATCCCATGGGAATTGTAGCTGGGCTTAGCCTAGCCAGTTATAATCCTAGTGACTAAATTTAAACAGCAAACTTAGGTAGCTACTTCTTCTGTAACTGCAAATTGTTCTGTAATCAGTGAGCTGCCAGTAATTTGTATCATTCTGAACTCCCTTAGAGTTAATGCTTTGAAATATTTAAATTTCATATTTAGTGTGCCTTTAAAATTAAACTCTGAATTAAAGTCGTATTTAACAATTGTTAGCATTGGTATTAAAAGAAAACACAAAATACTTCTCCATACATTCACAAAGCAGACCTAAGTTTAATCAGCCTACATAGTATACCCCAAGTGTTAGACTGAAATACAGAATTCATTTAGCTGCAGAGATTTTGTGGCATGAACTAAGGTTATCTAAAGTACAGATTTGGCAGAAAGTAAGAGCTGAAACAGCTAATCATGGTTTGAGAGAGAGGCACACAGGACACACTGAGCCAGAGAAGACCTTCTCCTGCTTTCCACAGTGGGAATGAAATCATTCAGATCATGACCCAAGCTGTCAGAGCAGTGTGTGCTGTAAGGAGGTGCGTGGCACTGACAGGGAGCACAGATCCCTGGTGGCACTCAGGAAAATGTGGAAAAGGGCATTCAGATATTAAATCCAGGTCAAGTGCTGCTCTCAGGCTCCCACAGGTACATGCTGGAAAACACAGCCCATGTGTTTTATAGATCCCAATTTCTAGTTGTACTCACAGCTGGAAGAGTTCCTAGACCAATTTAGTCAGCTCATGCAGCTCTAAATTTTAGAACCTCCCCAGGTTTGTCATCAGCCTTCATTTTCACCACTGGGCTCACCTCTACTTTTCCCCCTGTGCTTTGTAAGAACAGGGTGCAGCCAGCACCCCTGGGGTCACCAGCCTTGGACGAGGACCACCAGGGCACACTGAAGCCTGGCCACTGCTGTTTTCAAGTGGCATTCAAAAATGGAATAAAGACTAGACAACATTTCTGAAGTGTAATGTAAGTGATTGCAGGCAGGCAATTTCTCCCCTGTTCTCCCCACTAATTGCATTTTATTGTTTTGTGGCTGTATTTTCCAGGCTTCTCAGTAATAGGGAGTATTTATTTACCTTGGTGCTCTCAAAGCCGATTTGGATGGCAGCTACCTTGGGGGTTGCTGGCTACACCCACAGGGGGAGGAGGTGCTGTCCCTGATGTGTGGAGCTAAGGATCCAAAGTGTCAACATAAAATTTGCTATTCTCAGAAAACTCTGTGATGTGCTCTCATGCAAACAGAATTGCAAAGCCTTTATTTCCACACGTTTTCCAGTCTTTGCTCCAGGAGTGCACTTACACTGACTCCCAGAGACATGGGGCATGTTTCACCAGGAGCTCTGAAGGAATGTAATTATTTTTCTGCAGGTGCTCTGCTAACACTGGTGAAGTCACAGGTTGAAAAGATTTAATTTATAAAGAATTAACTGTTTATACTCACCTTCTCAGCATATGACTCAAAGTGCTTTGACTGGGAAAATCAAATTTCCTAGGGAACTGAAGATAAAGCAGCTGAGTGTTGAACTACTAGCAAATTGAAATTAATTTTGCCAGTTCCTGGCCACCAAATCACATGAGACTTATAAAGACAGCTGCTGGCAAAGGATGAGAAAGATGTTTAAATTTTTATTATTGTGGATTTTCTGAAAGACATTTTATGGGGGGGAAAGGGGAAAACAACCAACAAACCACCCCCACTGAGCTGTTCCATTTTGGGTGCATTGCATTGATAACTGGAGTCTCTGTTCTGCTGGTAAATCAAATTTCCAACCCTGCAGCTTGGCCACACCAGTATTTTCCTGTTCCTCTTCTCCTGCCTCCATAAATATCCAAGCTTTTCTAACTTCCTTCCTGTTCCTCACCAGTTTTTCTTTTGGCCATCACACACTGGTGTTTCTTGGTTTATTCCTCTCCTGGACATCCCCATCTTTTCTTGTCTCTTCTCTGATGTGTGGCTTTGGTTCACCTTGCTCTTCATTCACAACTGCTCTTAGTGAACCACCTTCTCCTTTTACTTGCCAGCTGTAGAATAAATGTTTTTTTTCAAAAGGCATGCATTATATAAATGTTTATGCATAACTTTTAATGTTGAATAATCCTGGTATTCCATATTTTTCTCTAATTTGACATCTGGTCCTTGAAGTCTATGCTGCTGTAGTCCTTTGCTGATTATGCCTTACAAAGTCGACCCTGCAAGTTGAATTCATCCTGTCTAATTTAAGGAAAGCATTATCTTCTGGAGTAAGTATTCTGATTTAGAATCCTGAGGTAAATCTTCAGTGTGGGAGGGTTTTCTAACTTTTTTGTCAGCAGCCCTGGCAATAATCCCATGGGATAAGAAGTTACTCTTCCATCAGCCCATCTCTCAAGCTTACTAGTAAAATGCTGTTTTCACCAAAAAACACACTAAACAAATATTTAAATTAACTTACAGAATCAAATTACTTCAAATTAATTGTGATTTATTGAGAGACACTTATGGTTATTAAAAAAACAGCAAACAGCTTCTATTTGTTAAGTGTTTAATTCTGTGAATATCAAGTGCAAGAGAGTGGGCTGCATTAGCCCCATGCTCCAACAAAGGAAGGGAGAGGAAAACACAGACTGATATCATTGTTCAACCTGTACTTTAAGTAAAATCACATTTGTGGTCAAGAGATAAGAAGTGACTTGTCTGAAGTATTCTCAGGGAGCTGATAAGAAAAGTACTGGAACAAATGGAAGGAGGATTATGAGACTGGGAGGGAATAAAATTAAGACTGATAACATATGGAGTCTTGCAGCTATTTCTCCTGTTTCCTAAAGATTAATTTTCGCTGGTGATATTTTTTAGAGTGATTTAATAATGAACAGAAGGTTGGGGCTTAAAAAGCTGGCAAAGGGCAGATTTTAGCAAATGACTGCAACATGGAGCTCACAGGAGCTGAGGATTGTAATGGCAAATTTTGACTAAAGAAATTTTCCTGAAAGCTGATGACTGGTAAATGTATTTCTGGCTCAAAATGTAAACAATCAGTGAAGAAAAGGACATACACACCATATATGATTGATTATGGTCAAGTGCTTTTATTGATTTTAAAACTGTGGATAGAAGTCCTTGTACTTCCCTCCATGAGGTGCTTACTAGAAGGTTTGTGAAGTGTATGATTTCTGTGTAGCAGGAGATGTTGAACAAAGGAGTCCCTGAAAGACAATGATGTTTCTCAGAAAGGCAGATGATGACAGAAACTTTATAATATAGCCAAATGATATTGGACTGCACTGAGCTCAAACAGGCTTCAGACTTACTCACATGAACCACTTGGGTCAACTTCATTTGTCTACACATTATTCATATGACTTTTGTTACTCTTAAGGGTCAAAACATGTTGTGTTTATTATGTTTGCCTTCTTTGTGCATGTGGGAGCAAGGGAGGGTGGGTGATCTTTGCTTCCAGTGGCAGGCACTCCTGGCACCCCTGGCAGGTTGTGGCAGCCTTTCCCTTGGTGGGAGTGACCAAATCAGTCAGAAGAGTGAAGAGTTCAAAGTGTCAGGGGATGGAAAGAGGTGTTGGAAGATCTTGTTAATGGCTTGCTTCGAACATTTTCATGTACAGACTGAACCCTCTCCTACCCTAATTTAAACTCTCACTATCTGCAGAATGGAGCTTCTGGGCCAATATCAGCTGAATGAGAGGGCAGAACAATTAAAGGCTGATGTACTCAATTTCATTCTTTTGCCAGAATCTGCCACTTTAAGAAACTTGTTGTAATCCTATTCCTCTGTTTTACAAAGCATGTTTATATAAAACCCCACTCACAGCAGTTAATCAAATGCCTTTGTGGACAGATAAATAAAGAAGCAGCAACAGGAATATGTTAAAAGCAGTCATTAGCATGTACCTCACATCAAATAAAAAAGTACTGCAATTAATCATAAGGACATAATTTTCCTTAACCTCATTTCAGATTGCTGTTTTAAGTGCAATTTATGCCACACACCCACCCATGTCTATTTTAATCAAACATTTTGTGCTGATGCGTGAATTAAAGTAATATAAGAACAGAGAGCTGGGATATGTGATAGAACAAATAAAAAGCTATTCTGCTTCTCATTCCAGAACCTCAATGTACCAGGTAAAAGAGAGAGAGAAAAAAAAATGAAGGCAACTTTTTAATCAAATAAAAAGGCTTATGGATGTTCCAAATCAATCTGACAAAAGGTCAAAGTAACTTAATATCTTTTCCATTAACCATTTGGTGTCACCAGAGCATCTACAAAACAGTGGAGAGTTTTCACAATTCCCATGCAGACAGAAAGTGTTCTGATCACTGCTCATCTCTTGTAAACATTGTAGGTCAGGAAGAAGTAATTTTATTTAAATATAAATAGATTTTTTTAACTGACAGGCTCTTCTTGTATAAACAAGACAGGGTCATTTGTGTCACTTACAAATGGTATGGAACTATTGATGCTCTTGGTGCAGATTTACTGTGTTACCTGGATTTGGCTGCCTCTCTTTGTTTTGAACTGATTTTGATTTCAGAGAAGAAATTATCCAGATAAGCCACAGTGAAGTTACAGAGAGAGTGTCTTGGCATCAGAAATTCAGCAAATATTGCTGTGAGCTGTTTCATTATGTCACTATTCCTCTGATTGCTCCTTGTGCTTAAATTCCCTCTCAGTGAAATATCACCTGTGTCTACTTGCTGAAACTCCAAACTGTGCAGCCACTGAACTTCTGCTAATGACCAAATATTAAATTATTCTTGCTTTTGCCAAGAGTCTAACAAACCTCTCTGTCTAAATCAACAGGAACCATTTGTAAGTTCGTTTAGACTGTGATATTCCCCCCACAATGAAACATATAGGGAAATTATTGCCAAGTATTGTTGATCCTGCAACTCCCCTTATTTTTCTTTTGGAAAATATTTGTTACACTTCTCTTTGATGTTCTTTTCTGGCCCACTTCATTCCATCTCAGATATATGACTGTTAAGATTACTGTTTTTAATATACTGATAAACATATTCAAACTTAGTCTAAAGGAAGCCATCTCAAGTCAAAGTTTTACAAGAATTGATGCAGAAATGCTCAAATTACTTGTTCTGGTGGAAGCATCAAGCTAAGTAATCTTCTGAATGAAAGACAAGGGGGAAAAAAGTGAACTTTTCACTTGAACAGAATTTGTGTTTAAAACTCTGTGCTTCTGAATGAATAATGAAGCTGTTTCAGGTTTCCTTCAATTGCTCAAACCCTGGAGTAGATGTGTCCTGCAAAGGTCCATCTAATCCTGTAGTCTTTGATGCAAATGGAAACTAATACTTAAGGAAAGGTCCAAAAGCAAGGGAGGCAGAGAGAGATAAGCATACCAAGCCTTCAGCCTTGAAAACCTGGCTGGTAACTTCCTGAAATTATAGCAAACAAGGATTTCATGTTCATGTTAGTGCCCAGTAGATGTACCAAAACTGGAAGTTTGCAGAATTTGGCTTAGGCTTTTTTTATTTTTTGTGAGAAACAGCATTTTCAGTATTACCAAAAGAAAAGAGCAAAGGGTTGGCATATCTATTCTAAACAATTCTGATGTTCAGATGCAGTCAGGATTTGCCTTAATAATGGTAGGAAAAGGCACTGGAGCCCATATATGATAACATATATTATATGTATATGTCAATTATTGTTAATATGGACTGAATCTACTTTAAAACCACATTCTATGTCAATCAGAAAACTGAGTGTGCTCCAAATTTACTAAATGTAGAACATCTATTGGTATGTCTGATTTAGAGTGTGAAAAATGTTGTTTGATTAGTCTCTTGCTGCTTCTGCATCCATTTTTTCCCCTGTGTCATTTTATTTCTTAGAAGCATTCTGAAGAGGCAGGAATCACAGCAGTGCAGCTGCTATTTGCTCAGCCTGGAGAGAAATGGTCACAGTGAACAATCCTACTTTTTAAGCTCTGGGATGAGCTGTGAATATTTGAACTGTCATGCCCACTCATGAAATATCCATTTTAACTGGACTCAAAGCTTCCAGGGGCACTTGTTCTGCTGCCTTCCCTGAGCTGTCTGTGATGGGATGCTAGCCTGGCCAGCCAGGGGCTGGGTGTGGACACAGATCTGATGAGCTGCTGTGGTTTGAGCTGCCTGCACCGAGCAGTCCCTGCAGGCACCCAGTTTGAGTTTCATTGGGCTCTAGTGGTTCAGGCAATTCAATTTTGCCTGGAAACTCACTACACTCAGGCTTGCTTAGGGAGCAGGTGGCTGCCACTTAATCCTGGAAGGTTATATCATGCTACTGGGTAGCAGAAAATACTATGTAATTACCAGAGAAAAGATTGATCCCTTAGCTGGGTTTAGAGAAATCCACGCTTCCTTCCACTTGTGTTCACAGACATGGGTACATCTGTATTGTGCTGTTAAAATCCCTCTGGGAAAGGTTCTGCCTGCAAGCCCTGCTAATCACATCTTGCCTACTTCAAAAGATATGTTCTAGTTCCTAAATCTTCTCTCTTGGTGAGCTATTGCCATGATGCATGGCCCTGCCAGGAGGTGTGAGAGCAGAGCTCACCAGGAAAAGCTGTGGAGGGGAACTCTCATCTCCTTACCATGCACAAAGTATTTGCAAAGAGGTTTGGGACAGCAAAATGAGTGATGGAATAGGCAAAATTCGACTGCAATCAACAGCCATTGGCCAACAATTTGGTGCCTCAAAAGGACAAAGGAAAACCTGGAAAAAGAAAATTGGTGAGAGAAAGTGAGTGGCCACCAGAAAATTTTACTTGGAGACTGACTTGTAAGGAAAACAAAATAAATGGAGAGAACTAAAAACAGTGCTGCTTGAAGCTCTGACATCTCCTCTTTTCAAACTTTTTTTTAAATGTCAGAACTCTTTTCAGGGCTCCAGGAAATTTGTGCTGCCTCCTCAAACCTGCCCTAGAAGACGTGACCCCAGACGTGCACACACACACAGAGACATGTTCCCACTCTCTAAAATGAAAATTCAAACAAAACTCATTTTCCTTGCATCCCTGGCAGCCACCCTATCTTTGTGTTTCTTACAGAATTTTCTCTTCTTTGATGTTTTGGTTTAAACTGTAGCAAGTTGGAGCTGCAGAGGTTTTTAGTTATGTTTTTGCAAAACTCCATTGGCTCCTTTATATTACAGATGTTAGAAAGAACAGAAATGAAAACTTGTACCAAATCTACCGAGGCATCTTGATCAGCAGAACATTTTTCCATAAACAGGCTTCTATTTTACAACATTTGAAACCCATCTAATTACCCCAGAACAGCAGAATGAGTTCAGGATGTTGGGAGGATCTGGAAGGCTGTTGTTTTACAGTAAATGGCTTTAATCATCTGATAACAGAGCTGTGCTTTATGCATAGAAAGTCCTGTTTCCCTTTTTTTCCCCCTCCATCAATGTGTTCCATATCAGTTTTCTCTCTGAGCTCAAGCCACAGAGGATGTGGACAGTCATGTTATATCCCATTTGCTCTGTCTGCTGATTAAACAGGAAAGATTAGGTTAATGTCATGTTACCCTTTAAAAAATCATTGCTCTTACAAGTACATGTTTTGTGTTTTAAAGACATTTACCCTTTGAAAGAGAGAGGTTGCAAGAGCATAAAATCAATGTAAAGAGCAGTTAGAATTGTACATAGCCCACATTTTTATCTTTAAATGAAAAAATGCCTTCATGTTGTATTGTATCTTGCATTTTCACACAGCCCTAGCTGGATGCTTTGGAACAGATCATCTTTCATTGTCTCAGATGTGGATTTGGCAAGGAGCTTCTGTGCTGATCTGAATTCTGGGAAGTCTGAACTCTGCATGGTCTACTTCTGTCAGAAGGAAGAAGTTCACAGATAACCTTAATTGTGATAATCAATTTTCCATAGCTATTGAAAGTCAGTTGGAAAGACACTGAATACTTTTTACTTACTTAATAGTAATGACTCACAAAAGTCACTCACAAAAATTATGTGAATTTCATAACCTTTCATTTCATTGGAATCTTGTCACCAGCCTGCACTTATGCAAAACCCAAAATACTTTCTCAGCAAAGTTATTATGCCTTACAGTGGGAAAGCACATCTGCCCTGGGCTTTAAACCCCTCAATGGTGATTATCTCACACAGCCCAGTGGGTGAGGGGCTGGGGACCCCAGGCTCTCTGCACAGAGCCAAGCCTCTGCTTTGGCTCAGGTCCTGCTGCCCAGCATGTGCTGAGCTCAAGGGAGGCTGAAAGTAATGTGAGAGGAAGGATTCCTGCACAAAAACTCATGTGCTAGGTGCTGGATAAACCATAACTTCATCCCTGTGCTTCCTTTATAAAGAAAGCTCCTGTGACACCATTTTCTCTCCTTGTTTACTTGCTATTTTCATTATCACAGCTGCAATGTTTTGAAACACACACAGGTGAGTCTGAAGGCAAATCCCAGCAGACAGTCAGGGAGCACAGCCTAAGAGATTGCTTTGCCTTCATAATCTACTACTGTAAGTACCTGTGCATGCTGGAATTGATTAATTGCTTCCTTTTCAGTGCAAGCACAATTAGCCATTGATTCGTTTTTGTCAGGCCAGTTCCAGGTGGTTTTACATCTCACACCTCTTCCTAATGGGAAAGGGAGGTTTACCACTCTATGGATCACTTCACTGGGTATTTAAGAGCAAAGGGGCTGAGAGATGGAGGATGTCAAGAGTAGCTACACTCTGGCTGGGGACACCTTTCTGGTGCAGAAGCCAAGGACTTGCTGCTGGGCAGGCAGGCACAGAGAGACAGGGCTGCTTCCTCTGCCTTTGCTTGGGCTTTCCAGAGCTATTTAACAAAAAAGTAGAGAAAAGGTCCTAACAGTGGATGTCTGGTTAACATTTCAATTTTCAGGTGCTCTTTTTCTCTGTAGGTCAAGGTTGAAATGTATAAGCAGACCTGTCTGGAGAGTACCCAGCTGCTCCTCAGTATGTTTTTTCCCACTTGTCTCCATAGAAGCAAAACAGGCAAGAATTCCAGCTGGTTGGCCAGCCATAACTGATACCAAATAGCCTCCATCTTTTATTCTCTGATGGTGTGTACATGACAAAAAGCTGCTCTTTGCAGGTGCTTAATTTGTTGAAGTTTTTTCAGCCATTGTTACATCTTTGGATGTAACAGATGGAATTTCCCATTTAGCCATCAAGAATGTACCTATGGCCTAAATCTCTCTTGAGGAAGGATGATTTTAGTGTGCTTGTAAAAGATGTCCAAAAAACCACAACTGTTTGCTTCCAGCAACTAAGTTACAACTGTGAGGAAATTATGCCCAGTGTGAAAAATGCTAAATAACCATTGTGGTAATTCACTGTTGTGTGAAGCTCAGTAGAAATGGATAGGACTTGATAAGGTGCTATGACTGGTATCTTGAAATTGTTCTCTTGAAATTTATTCTAGATTAGGTTATGAACTACTTGCTTTATAAAGAGATACAGGATGCTACACAAATTTTGTCACAGTGGTCTCTCAGAAGGTGTATAAAACATCCTCCAAAGTTTTGGCACTGACCACATGAATATATCAAAAATTAGCAATTTAGAGGTCTAGTAGTAGACTAGTTTACTGTTAGAGCTGTTACACTTTGTTACTCTTGTTATTTTTATTTTTTCCAAGTATTTTAGAGTGTGTCTGGGCCCCAGAGCCCAAGGACATGGAGACAAGGAAAGTGCTATTGGTTGTGCTTCACAATGCAGCCTGGGCAGGGGAGTTTCTGAGCCTCTCAGGTCGGGACATGCTTGGTACCTGCTGGGATTTTGAGCACTAAAGATGCTTCAACTACAGCACCTTTCATGCATCCTATATACAAGTAAGGAAAAATAGTGGAATGAAAAAAAAAAGGGGAGAATTTCCTCTGGATATGAATGTCTCTGCACAGTTTCCCACCCACATTGCAGCCACAGGCAGCTACAGCCAGCCCTGTCTGTAGCAGTCTTAAAATGTGTGTCCAAACACAGCTGTGAATAATGTTTCAAGATATGCACAGGAAGACCAGCTATTCTGTGTTGTGTGACTGGAAGACTATGAAAGGTTCTGGGATGCCTCAGTAAACCCAGAAGGAATGGTTTCAGCACTGTGGAACATTAAAAATTCCCAATATTTTAATATTTATATAATGCAGTGACAAAAAATATCACTCAGACTAGGCAAACTTAATGGAAATATTTAGTCTTCTATCATGTGGGAAACAGACTGCAGGTCTTAAATTCTCCTCTGCAAATTCAGAGTCAAAGGGTAATGATTCTCCACATGGGCTAAAATTGAAATATTATACACAGTTGCTGAGGGTAATGATTAGGAATCAGAAGATATCACAAGGTTCCTGACCTCAAACATTTTACTATGACAGTGATATTGCTTTAACAGAGATAATTTAATAAGTAAAACAATACTGTCCCTAAAATGGACATTCTTCATTTTTTCCACTGCTTTGGATCTTGTCTTGCATTAGACACATCAGCCTAAATTCATCCTTGCCATAAATGGTTGCCATAAAACTGGTGTGCCTGGAGCAGTGTGAAGCATGTCCACAAGTGCCAGGCTGCAGCCTCAGCTCGTTGTGAAACTCTTGGTGGTGAGCAGAACCGTCTGGATTGAGCAATCCCTGCTGGTTTTCTGTAAGCTCATCCTGTTTAAACTGAGGGCAGACAGCGATGGGCAAGAAACCTCCTGTTGGATGATCGTGCTTTTTGGAAGTTCATTTGCAAAAAATCCCTCACCCCACAACTATTGGGTTGCATTAGATGTTCTTAAATTATGTGTTAAGTATTTTTACTTCAGATTAACAATAGGGCTATGATAACTTCTGTGTTAAATATAAAGATGGGGAGAAATCCTGCGAGACTTTATTAAACTGGAAAAGGTGCTCCTACATGTAATTCTCATCTCTCTCCTACTGCCTAGAACCTGTGCTCTGTAGCTCTGTAGCTTTCCTGCTCTGTAGCTGGGGGTTGTTTTCCCCACTTGGGAGCAGAGCAGCCCAATTTTCTGTCATAAATCCTCCCTGTATCTAGCAGGATAGCACTCTTCAAAGCACATGTACCACTGGCCTTGGGGAACAATAAATGACTAAATGGCACAGAAAATCTGCTCTTTACCCGAGGTGGCAGGGAAACAGGTGCTCCATGGCTGCTAGAAAAGGCCATGGGAGAGGATTTTGTGCAAATGAGTTTGGGAATGTCAGATCTCCAGGTGGTGACTGTGACAGGTGAGAGGAAATAATTCAGCAGCCCTGCCTTGCAGTGAGCCCTGGCTTTTCTCACCCTGCTGAGTCACACTGAATAGCTCATTACCCAACACTGCTCAAGGACTGTCATAAACAAGCCATGGGCTGGAAAATTTTTCATCTTTCTCTCCACCTAGGAAACTATATTTTGAGTATAATGAAAGTTTTGCATTGCACCCTTTTTTTGGGGGCAACATGTCAAGAAATAGGATTTTAATATGAATTTGTTCGTATAGCACCTGGCTCATTGAAATATCAATATCACTTTAGGGGAAATCCATATGTCACTACAAAGAATTTTTCACCTAAGGTTTGATTTGGTCACTGAAAATATTTTAAGCCTAATTTTATTTTCTGTTGCTTCACTTAGCTGTCTTTCCAGAACAAGGATGTCTCAAGACAATGCAGGAGATTATTTTCTCTCTCATTAGAAATAAGATATGAAAAATATTTTGTAAGAAACTCCCTAAAAACTGACTTTTGATGGTTAATACCATAGATGATTTATTCAAACAGAAAAAAAGAGTGTGTGCCCTTGCCCACTGATATTTCAAGACATTTGGTGTATTTTGCTGCAATGATAGAGGCATCTGGGTTTATTCACATATTTTTTAGTGACTGAATTGTGGTTTTAAGTCCCTTATACTTGGAGAAGCAATTTTTCCCAGATAAAGCAGGGAGATGCAATTTGGTGATACCCTGGCTCAGTGATGAACAGCATTGAGAATTGTCCTGTTGAGGTGCCACTGTGGTGTCCTTAGGGGATATTTCCAAGTCTATAAACTTGGAGTATCTGAGGAAATACTTTAACTATACAATGGCATTTCATGCATCAGAGACTGTGGATTTTTTACCTCTTTCACCCTCCCTTGAATTCCTGAGAGATGAGTATTGGAAAGTATGGAAAACTGAGATGAGAATACTTGGATTTAACTGTGAGCTGAAATCTCATTCCAAAATACCTCAATGATTACTGGGAGATAGACAGAAACTATCCCACCTGTCCCTGTGGAGAAGAACAATATTCTTTGTACTGTGCCAATGGTAAATCATGGTGTTTCCAAGGGGCTGAGCTACAGTCCTGAGTGCTGTTCATTAGAAGGGGGAAATTTTTCCTCCCCACTAACTGCAGAATTCCCAACCTCAAAATTTCCTTGAATCACCCTGAAAATGAAAATCTAAAGTTTTTTCTCCTAAAATTTAATCTTAATTTTTGGATGTGAGAAGAGTTAAGTTCTTGATTTTTCAAAGGGACCTCAGTTTGGCTCTCAACATTTATTCTTGTTCTTTCATCTGCACACAATTATGTCTAGAAATGCATATAATTTCTTTCACTGGTTGAAGGCTAAGTATGCATTTGTTGGCACAACCAAATAATTATCTATCCAAGTAATATAAAACAATTGTAAAGATATTTGCAGCTCCCTTCACTTTATTCACAATTACCATAAAACTAAGGGAATGTGAGGAATGAGGTCTGGATTCGTCTTTGAACAAAGCAGAGCCTTCTAGAAAATAGACTTCAATTACATTCCTCCTCTTGTTGGAAAGGTTATACATCAGGAAAAGTCTTCTGAGTCTTTTTTGTGGCAGAAATGTAGCCGCCATATAAAACCTGTAATAAGAATTGTCAAATATAACGATTTTATGATGTCTGTTCATCATCTGGGCAGTGAAGCTTTTCCTAATGAATGTGCTGATCTAACAGATGAGGGCCAAGGAAGAAGCAGCACAAAAGCAGTACCACAGCTTCAAGGAAAAACACAGAGGTGAATGTTTGAAAGTCAGAGGCACAAAGTTTTCCAGTTGTTTTGCCATTGCTGGTGGTGAGAGGCTGAAGGTGGATGATAGGTGTGAATTCAGCCAGGGGGATGGGGCAGGGATGAGACCTCAGCTCCTATTGCCCAGAGAGACCAAGGAGAGGGGTCTGAAGCACAGGTTATCAGATACCTTGGAGGGTGTGTCAATCAAGACATGCTCTTCAAGTTTGGGTCCTTGGATTTGTTTTAACAACAGTGAGATTACAACAGACTCCTGTAGATTATCTATTTATATCATGCTGGATAAAATGGCAAGAATTTTGGAAAATCACTCTCTCCAAGCCAAGATATAGCTTTAACCTCTGTGTGGGTGGCTAAGAGAATCTCACAGTGTCAATAAATGATAGACGAGCTTGCTTTTTTTTTAAAGCAAACTTTCCAGGGGCTTAGAGGCACTCATTAAAACAGGCAGGACCTGACTGATGCATGCTCCCACTGACATCAGTGCAAGCCTGCCAAAGTTTTTCTCCAATAGGATCAGATCCTTTGGGCTGTGTCTCCAGTTGTTTACACAGGTGTAAATTAAGTGTGGATCTGTTGTGGCCAGCACAGGGATTAATCATCATGTCAGCCTATGAGAGTTGCCCTCAACCTTGCACTGAACTCTCTGAGGTCCTTCCCTCCCTCCTACCCTGTGATAAATGTGCCAAGAGTTGTGTGCTAATGCCCAGCTCACAGCACCATGCCCCTTCCCAGGCACTGCCTGGGAGCTGCTAAAGCACCAGCAGTGCTTTAGGAAACTGCACCATGGTTTGTGCTTTGCAGCTGTGGGGGTGTCTTAGGTTGCAATGCAGGATGTGACCAAAGTGTGTATTCTATCACCATCTGTTGAAGCCGGGTGGGGCAGTGATCCTTATCTCCGTGGGAGATATCCTCTGCTAATGGGCCATCTGTAAAAACAGGTGGGGCAATCATCTTTATCTTTTCCATGACCCATCCTCCCTCCAGAAAGATATCATCTGCTGCTGGGCCATTCAGTCCCACTGTATGACTGATAAAATTACATCATCCCATTGGGAGATGCTCCAGCCAGGGGGAGGAGCCAAGCCTTTCCTACCTTTTGTAACACCAAAGCAGCCTTCTTTCCACTGGATTCCAGAGAAAAACTGGACCTTTCCACATCATCCCTGGACCTTCAGAGGAAAACTGCACCTTCTACAGGAGCACTGCTTCAACTGAACCACATCTGTCACTGCAGGAGGACTGCAGCCACCATTTAATGGGACTGCTACCAACACCCTGACTGACAGGGTGTCAGGTTGTGTTCTGACTCTGTCAATGTTTTGGGATTGTTCTTTGTAATACTGTATTTCTATTTTAATTTTCCTAGTATAGAACTGTTATTCCTAATTCCCATATTAAGGGGCCTGAGAGCCCCTTAATTACAAAATTATAATAATTTGGGGGGAGGGGGTTTATATCCTCCATTTCAAAGAGAAGTTTCTGCCTTTATTGACAGACACCTGTCCTTCAAACCAGGACAGAGTTGCAGCATACTGGGTGTCACTTGTGTGGTTGGGCTCAAAATCTGTCTGCCAAAGCTCTTTGCTAATATATGATAGCTTTCTTTCTTTCTTTCTTTCTTTCTCTCCCACAGAATTCTTGTTTCAAATTTGGTGATGCCAGCACTCGAGGATCTGCGGTTCAGCTCAGAGCACGAAGCAGCATCTCCTGAGGACAAGTTAATTCAGCAACAGCTCTGAGGCAGCACTGGCCGTGGAAGGAAACAATGCATCAATTCCCTGGAAAAAAGCCGTAATGCCTGTTGTGAGTCAAGATTTACATGGTAAAATGGACTGCTAGCTACTGCAGTAAAGTATGTGTAGGAAAATGTTATGGATCCACAGGAAGATGGTAGGGGTTACAAGAAGAATTTATTATTGAGGCAGTCTGGTTCTTTTCTTTTTCACTGAATTGTAAAACTGAGTTTTATGTTAAGTTATATTCAGTTAGAGCTTGATCTTCACTATTTGTTATTGACATCAGTAATACAGATTATAAAATATGGCTGCATGATTTTGTTGATCTTTTAATTTACAGCAGACAGAACTGGAAGTTCATACTGATAAGTTGGCTCTCAGTGTTTGTAAACACACACACACAAAAAAGGGAATTTATTTGCACTTAACTGGGTCCACAGAGAATAGCTGCATTCTGTGTGTGTTTTATTTTTATACTGGATTCTGCAAGGCCTAAAACAAAGTAAAGGAAGAACCTTTATTTTTAAAAAGAGATATCATTCTTCATAACTGATGACTCAATGGCTTTGGAATGTTGAGGATAAATGGCGTTTTACTGTCATGTTTGGTATTCTTAGGAAAGTAAGCAGGGGCAGGGACACAAGTTCCCAATTTCCACATAAATATTGAAGAAGCTACACTGAATAAACAAGGGTGTGCATTTTGACCCGTCCTCTCCATAAATATGATGTTTCATAGTTTTAGTTATGGATACACTGTCGTGGAGAGATTTTGTTTCGTACTAACAGAAGTTTCTCAACTCATAAGTTCTGAATTAAAGAAAGCATTTGGGAACAGAAAATGAATCACGCCAGTGGCACTATGAATAAGTTTTTTACATTCATAATTTAAGGCTCTTCACACATTTTCTTTGGAAACCTCAAGTTTCCATTTTGAGGGCTGAATTTGTATTTTAATGAATCAGAACGTGTGAAAGCAGTATGAAAATAAGTTTTTAAGTCTTAGGGGGGAACTTTAATTCAGAACAGTCTAGCAATAGAAAATTGCTTTCAACAGGCTATATCTTTGCAAAATTTGAAGGGAAAAAAGGACAGCTGAATTATAATCTACATAAACATAGATGTTCCAAGACGTAGAGTGCCTACCTTTGTCCTCAGAAAAGTGACATGAATGAAGTCTTAGTATTTTCTGTACCTGTTTCACAATTAACATAAAAATATAGAATGCACACTTACATGCAAGGAATATAAATTTCTTAGTTAAAAATGAGGGGGAAAAAAAGTAATTTGAGTGACCAAAAGCCTGCTAAAGGAAGTTGGAATGAAAATCTGACCCTGATTTCTAACTTCGCGGGCAGTGGTCCTTGGCTGCCCTTGAGGTGTCTGATGTGCATCCATTCTGAAGCTTGGGATGCTACAGAGTGCACAGGCACTGCAGCACTACAAAAATCTTTGATTTAGGAAGTTTTGGTGGGTTTTTTTTTACCCTCTGAACTTGGATCTCTTCTTTGTTTTTCTTTTTCCATCATGGATGTGTTAAAGCAGGATTAACCAAATGGTTTTGCCCAAAATCTGATGAAACTGAAATGAATGTGGGCATTATTCATTCCAAGCATTCATTTGGTCCAGAAGTTACAAAGACTTAAGTGCATCTACAAGAGTAAAATCAATGTTTAAACAGACTAAGCAAGAAACTGTGGTATCATTTATCCAAGGGAAGCCACATGGAAGAAAACACAAATGCAATTCATAGATGAAGCTACTATGAGAAATGGTGGCAGCATTGCAGCATTAATGTTTTAATTTTCAATGCAAATGAAATTACAGGTATTTTTCATCTGATTTTTACAACTACATTCTTTCAGGCTTCAGTGTTAAATACAAGACTTGCTCATTTGGTTACTCAGTGACATCTGAACAAAGATGGGTTTATGAGAAGTCTGTGGTTTTAAATTAGGTTTGCCAAGTGTTACATAAAACAATCAGATATGCACAAGTGAAATCTGTTGAAAGCCTGGATTATAGGGAGATAGAGCTCAATGAACATTACTGCCAACAAATAATCTGACCTGTTTCTGCCATCAGTATAGAGTTCCTGACATATCTGGTGGCACATTTTAGGCAACAATGTTGATTTAAAATAAAAAATAGCTATGAATTTCCTGTGACCTGCATCAGGAAAGACCACAATATCACCAGAAATTTTTCAAAGGTAGACAGAGACTATTTCATGCTAACAATTTCATATGGGTTCATAACTCTGAGGTATAACAGCACTTTGCCTGTTACCAGACTCTAAACAAAAGCAGCAGAAGTGTCCATTTTTAAAAGTCTTGGCTTAACTTAAAAGTTAAATTACCAATTGCTATCCTTTTATGGTGGAAAAAGAATTACTAATATGTCTTGCTGGAAATCCTGGTGCACTTTTTAATGTTTGCTTTGAATTACCAACATGCTTTTCTAGGTAGCAAAATACAGTATTAGTTCAATCAGCTCAAATGCAGAGCAGAGCAACGTTGCTGGTCTTCCCAGCACAGTTAATAACAAGCAGCACTCTTGTGGTTTTAAACCTGAATTAAATTTGCAGAAATCAGGGGGGAAATTGGGGCCTGATTTATGGTTACATATTATGCCTTGAGGTGGTAGCTCTTTGTTTTCCTAAGGACTGTGAGAGTTTAGACCAACCTGTGTGTTGGTTTAGACCAACTCAAAACAGATGAATTCCACTGGACAACTCAAAAGAGCTTGACAAAATAATGCCAGTGAGATCTTGGCTCCCTCTGGAAGACTGCAGGGATTTTGCCACTAACATCATCTGGGACAGATTTCTTTCCTTTTGCTTCTCATCCCTGGTGGAGTCTGCTTAATCCCCTCCTGGAGCAGCACTGAAGAAGGTGTGGTGATGTAAAGCATCAGGAATAAGTTATAAAAAGTTGTGTCCAAAAGGCTAGATAAATATTACTTTAATCCTACGTCCAACCACAGAAGGAAGAAGGACTGATACATGTAGCTCTTCTTTCCAGCACAGGCAGAAATAATTCCTGGATTCTTATAATCTCCAAGCAAGTTTCTCAAAAATCCCCTTTCTGTTGTGGAAAGACTTAAAAGTAGAGACAATAGAGTTTGTTTCTTAAAGGCAAAATAAGGGGGGAAAAACCAAAAGCACAACTGCTTAACATAAGAAATCACCTATTCATCATATAAACCAAATGAAAAATCTTTTATTTGTTAATTTGCATGAGCCAAGATTTACATATGGCAGAAAAAAGTAAATTCAGAATACAGAAATACTCCAGAATTGAATGTACTACAAATTACTGTGTCTAACTAAATTGTCCTTCCTGGCTTTATGTTGCAAAGAAGAGTTTCAACAAACACAGATTTGTCATAACTAATCCTTAACAAAGGTGATATTTCAGTGAGGAGACCTGGCAAACCTGTTTCATTTACCAGTGTCAACTCCAGGTTCATGTTCAGTTCATGTTTCCAACAACTGCACTCTGTCACTCCTTATTTAGGACTGATTTTCAAATTCCCTCTTTTTTCAGCTGAATTGAGCTGTATCTGCCAGGCAAGCAAATCTTAAAACTAAATCCAGAATTAGTAATAGGATATTTATATAAGAGATCATTTCCCATCCCCTACAGATCTATAAATAATAGCTAATATAAAGATGAGTGTTTTGCTCTAATAAAAGAGCAGCAAATCAGGAGGAGAAAATGGTGTGTGGTAGGACAATGCATCCTGTATTGACTGCAAAGATCTGTCTTCTTCCCTAAAAATCCAACAATTTTGCTAAATTGCCAAAGTGAATGCCATCAAACTGTAAAATATTTGAAATATGTTTTACATGAGCATCTAGATATAGGTTGCATTTTCATTCCCTAGGTATTCTCAAATATTTGCAGACTGCACTGGGCTTGGTCCACAGGTCCCCTCCCACCACCCAGTGTGTCAGCTTACACCCACACATTGCTTTTGATGGCTGTGGTTGTTGAGCCTCACCTCGTGTCAGTGATGTTGTCTTCCACGCTGCTGTTTCAGGTGTGAATATTGCTGATGATGTTTTCCTGACCATGGTGATATTTGGCATGTGATCACTGAAAATGTATGCCCCCAAACACATGATGAACAATAAAGACAATGTTTTATATCACCTAGATATATATATGTATATGGATATATATATCTAGATCTAGACCTAGATTTAGTTTCCTTGTAAAAACTAAGAGCATCTCTGTCTCCCTCTGTCTCAGATTTTTTGATTTCAAAGGGTAATAATGAAATTCGTTGGAGGCTGAATTAATTGCAAAGTGTTTCCCAATTGCATAGTAGAGAAATTGGTCACTACTGACTTTTTAACTGGAATTCTGCCTGAGTGGATTCATATCCCCAGTCCAGACTGAAATAACTACTAGGTGGTTTGTACTTTTGAGATGATGCTCTCTAAGCTCCACTTCATGTTATGTGGACTGACTTCCTGGCAGCTCAGGAGTAGTCATTGCAGACTGGTAACTGGTGGCCTGTGGAGGAAGGACTGGATTCAGTTCCTTTTCCAATGAATCCTTGACAAAAACCCCAACAGGTGTGATGACAGCAAGACAGACTCCTACTGAAGGAAAATTTCCTCACTTTTTAATCGTGCTCAAGATCATGCTCTGTCCAAAGGCACATTTAAATAGTCTGTTGAAGTTGAGCTGCTTCCAAAGAGACTAATACATGGAGTAAAGCAGTTACAGGTGTGGCTCAGCACAGGCATGCTGGGGCTGATATTTGAGGTGATAAATCAGGAGGGAGAAAAAGGAGATGGCAAGGATGAAGGGAGAGAAATGGACAGGCAAGCAGATGTAGAAGTTGGCAGTGAAGCCAGCCTATAAAAACAGACTACTCTGCTCCTCTTCCTTGCAGGGCCAAGCCAGCAGATGTTCTTTGAGAATTCCCATTGGATCAGGCTTCACAGAAGAGCCAGAGCAGTAACAAGTTCATAGTTCCCAGCAGGGTTTAAGATCAAGCTGGAAGCTGTGCTGCTCTGGCTTGTCAGGCTGTGGATGCCCAGAAGCAAATCCTTTCCTTTCCCTTTCTCTCCAGAGCTTTGCTCTTCAAGTGCCACAGGAAGAGGAGCATGGGGCTTGAGGAATGAAAATTTACTCTTTGATTCTTGGCTCAGCAGTTAGCCTAATTATTATTGTAAATGTGGCAGGCAAGTTGTCTTTCTAATATGTTCCCTCTCTTTTGAACTATCCATATAGAATGTGAAAAAAAAATTCTATACTGCTCTAAGATGCCAAAGTTCAGTTTTAAGATTAAAAAGCCCAGAATCCAGAAAGACCTTGCTGTGCTGTCAAGTATAACCTCACCTCCTAAGCATTTGAAAGCCTGAAGGGCTTGGAGAGAAAATGAAGGGTATCTAACTTTAATGGAAACATGTATTTTTCCCCTGATCTCTTTATTTATTTTGGTAAGATGTATACAGAAAAAAAGGACAACTATGTTGAAATTAATCATGTGGAACTGATTTCTGCAGGAGAGGCCATGAGATAGCTGGGGAAACTCGAGAAAAGTCCAGCTCCTGGTGCTGTGACAAATGTGAGTGGTACACAGCACCTTCTCCCTCCTGTGGGAAAACAACTGGCAGCTTCTGGGTGAGGAGGCTGCTAATATTTAAACATTTATACTGTATTTTTGGTCTGTGGCCATGACCAGAGAGAGAAATTCCAAGAGAATTAGTGTATGGTAGGTATAGGATATATAGGCATATATAGTGGGTACAGGAAAAATATGAGGACTGTGCTTTCAGCAAGCCAAGCACTGAATCTTTGGGAATTTTTGCTCCCAGACTTAAGATGCCATTGTGAAAAATACACAGCAGTATAATCCATGACGCATGAGATTGAACTTTGAGAGTGAGATCTTCCAAAATAAATCATTACCAGCAAGGTCTGTGCAATCCCAGAGCATTTAGCTGTTAAGTACTGTCTTTTTTTTTCCTCTGTGGGGTATAATTTGCATTTTGATTGAACTAGCCAAATATTTTGTTGAACAAAAGAATTGCTTGGTAAACATAATTATGCTTTTAGTCTAGATGACCTTTTTCTTGATAAAAAAAAAATCCTGATTACCTTTTCCATTAATAAAAAGTTGATTAATGTAGTTGGATGAATTATTAAAGAAGAGATAACTGAATTAATCATACTTAATGTAATAGCAGATTACTGGGAGCTTATAGATTAGTATCAGAATTTCCCTTCTGTATAGGCTAATATAAATAGATTTAATTCAAAGGGACTATATTCTTTTTTTTTTCTGGCCTTACTCATGAATTAACACTGCTCTTGTAAAGACTCCTGGCAGAAAACAGACACAGGGTAATGCTTTGAATCAAAGCATTTTTCAGCTGGTCCATGTTTTTCACTTCTTGCTTTTAACAGAACCTGGAAATCTGTTCTGTTTGAAAATATAGATTTTGTCACACACTAAAAAGAAATCTTGTATTTTTTCAAAGCAGATTTGGAAATATTCAGACCTTGTGGCTGATAAATTAGTTTTGAGCTAGTAGCTCTTTAGCTACCCAGTTATTGGTTAATAACTGTCCTATTGGTGAGTTTCTTGAGATCTGAGATAAATCAGCAGCAGCTGGCTGATGCACATTCTCATGTTTGTGTTTTGGGAAAAACAAAGTAAATTCTGTTCTTCCTTTTCTTTTCTAGACCTTCCTATCAGTAGCTGGGACACACACAGAGGATGAACAATGCAAGCAGGAGCCAGGTGACAATGTTTTTGCATTCTCTGGGAGTGTGTGGTTCTTCTTGAGGAAGAGACCTTCTGAATCCATTGGATTCCTGCATAGCTCAGCCTATGAGAGACACAAATCCTAATCACAGCCCTTGAAATGCAATGAGCCCCTCATGTGCAGTAAAACAATTCCAGACATATACATGTGACATGGGAAGGACCAAGTGCCAAGTTGGTTTTTTTTTTTTTTTTTTGCCATAAAGAGTAAAAATATTCATTCTAAAAGGTAAAATACAATGATGTTTATAGGTATATGATTATATATGTTTTTATTCCATCATACTTCTGTTCAGAATCATTTAAGCACCTTCAGAAAAAGGTTTTGTTTGTTGGTTTGGTTTTTTTTAAGAGCCTCTTCTTCTATTTAAAAGGCCTCTGCTAAAAAAATCAATGTCATTTTTATGCATGTGAATGTAGCAGCATGTATGTAAATCCAGAGTTGTAATGGACCTTTAATATGACCCAGCTCAGCAGATGGTGACGAGCAGAAAGTTCTATCCGATTTGTCTGGGACACACTGGTGGCTCCCACGTTCCTGATCAGCTTGTGGATGAGATGAGAGGGAAGATAAGGCACTCACCAAGCAGAGACTGAGTGGTGATGATACTGCACAGAGAGGACAGGAGCACAAAAACTGGGTGATGTCCAAAAGAAGTTGTGCCAGGAGCAGTCCAGGAGGCAAACCCAACATTACCAGCTGGTTTGGTCTCATCCAAGAGACTCTATGGGGCCCTTTTTCTGTCTTCTTTTGTCTTGTCCCCTGAGAACACCTCAGGTAATGAAATATCTCCCATTTAGGTGATGAAATAGTTGAGCTGTTGGAGGCAGTGTGATGGCCTGCAGGGAGGAGTCTGTGAGAGGTTTGGCCAGATTGGCTCACGCGAGGAATTTGGTTTAACATCTCACATGTCATCAGAGCTAGCTTTGAACATGTGAGGAACATGCAACACACACAGCAGAAAATTGAAGGAAGGCAATGAATCCAGAAATCCTTGTGGTTTTAATGGACCCCATCATAGCAGACAGCCTCTATTTAGCCACTCATTATCATTTATTATACCTTTCATATTATATGAAATATAAATTATATTTCATATAATTCATATTGTCATTTTATCATCATAACCCCTGATATTTTTCTTATCTTAGTTTAATGTTCAATTCTCTTTGAACTTACTTAGAAATTCTGAGACAATGAGGTCTGTAATTTAACCATGGGCAAAGTGTGCATACTTTAATGGGGAAGGATGGGAGGCAACCTTTTTACTGGTTTTTAAATTTGTAAATTCTCATTTTTATGGCATTTAGAATTTCTGTTAGATCTGGATCCGTGCCTGGTGCTCTCCCTGGTTCAACTTCTAATGGTTACAAATGCAAAGAGTAAATGCAGAATAAACAAATGAAGGAACACCCTCTATTTGGGACATGACCATTTAAAACATTCCTGAGGCAAGTGCATATTTACTGAAGACATTTTGGAAACCACTTTTGAAAGGTTAAAAGAAAAAAAATCCCTATTTTTGTCTCCCATTCTTTATATTTTGGTCCAGAGTAGTCTGATACTTTCTGTCTGTAGAAAATAACAGAGTTCACATTCCCAAACCTGAATGATTCTAAAAAGACCAAGACATATTTTCATTTTTTAAAAAATGTAGTTAATCTCAAGCTTTAAATTGCCTACAATCTGTTGAACAGCTTTCAAGACTGATATATAAGGAAAAGAAAGGATGGTCTCTAGGGAGCTAATCTTGCAGCAAGTAATGCTTTGGGTTTTCAGCCAAATAGGATTGGGACCAGGTTTTCTATCAAGAGTGATTAAAACTGTCTATATAAAGCTCAGATTAAGAATTTTTTAAAAAAAGCGTGCATGAAAAGGCTTTAGTGTAAAACTAAAATCTCCCAAATCTCTTTCATTAAAACAGTGCTACTCATTTCAATGGAAGAATTTTTGGTCTTCTCTTTTTTATCTCTTTTTTCTCTTGTCTTTTTTCTCATCTTTTCTCTTTTTTTTTTTTCCCCCTTTTCTCTCTTTTCTCCTTTTCCCTTTTCTTTTCTCTCCTGTGGTTGTATGTCAACTGGCAGGAAACTGAGATCATTCAGGAGAGACTATCCATCTCTCTCTCAATGTATGGATTCATTACACCAAGTCCAGGATACCAGCAGTCAGCTGCATCATGCACTGGGCTGCATCTTCTTATTTCCACATTCAATCCCAAACATTAAACTGAAAAAAAAAATTGGCCATATGTTCTTTAACAGTGCCATGAAAGTGTAAAAATTGTTAGCCAGGAGAATTTACTTTTAAATCTTGATCAAACCCAGATTAGGACATTAATGACCAAGTTGAAAATTCTGAGGATATTAATGACCAAGTAGAAAATTCTGAGGATATCTCCTTTAAATTGAGTGGAGCAGCTTGAAATCTAACCTTTTCTAGAAACTGGAAGAACTAACATAAGCATGGGGCAAAAAGACCAAAAAAGTTGAGATGAAACCCTGTGGTAAGTCTAATTTTGGGAAAATTCTGAATCAGAACTAGAAAGGTAAAGTAATTAAATGAATATTCATCTTCATAGTCTTCATATATTTTATGAATAACAGTTGGTGTGAAATTGCATTTTATAAAACAGTACTCCATTCAGGATTAAAGCAGTACTTTCCTGCCTCTCTCAGAATTGTTAAATGCTTTACTCAAAATGGGGCTACTCTAGTTTTTTAGTTTCACTCTATTGCTAATGGTAAGAGTGGCCAGTATATTAAAAAAAAAAAGAAGGAATTATCAGAAATGTGATCATAGCTCCAGAAATGGTATAAAATCTTTTTAATAAACTCAATAAAACAAAGCCATTTTATTCTCCTTATATTATTACATATCAACCTAAACAACTTTGCAGACTGCGCTTATAAAATAAATGTAATCAAAAAGATTGGGAAGAAATATGTGAAGAAGATTAAGTAATATAGTATATCCCATCCAGCTTCAATGTAGAAGCTATTTTTGTGTTCTACCCTTCATGTATGTATTTCTAAAGCCTAGTAAAATCAATCAGTATTTTTGTTCAGTGCTCCTTCCCATGGTGATTTTGTTATTGCTTTTGCTTTAAGTGTGGAAATGTTTAACTGTGCAAATATATTAGTGGGAGCTGGGGGACAGAAGTGGAAATGCAAGTTATGATGTCAGGGTGGTGAGGCTGACTTGGACTAAAGGGAATCAGAGAGGCTTCCCCAGCAAGCAAAAGCCATAGGAAGGGAAGAGACTCTGGCTCAGTTTAGGATGGAAGATGTTTGAGGGGCATATGGGGAGTGTAAGGATGGGGAATAGTTCAGGGCACTTCCTAGAGAGATAAGCCCAGACCAAGAGATAGAGCTGGAAGCTGTTATGTATTTTGGAGTGTTAGATAATGATACTGGAGGAATCCTCATGTATGAAGCCAAAATATCTCCTTATTTTTAGATCAAATGCTTACATGCTACAGATGTGTCCCATTATTCCTAAATGTTTCCAGTACACAGACTGCTCACATTTCCTCTAATCCCATCACACAGCAATGCTAGGCTGCTTCTCCAAGTTTCTAAAAGATGGCAAATAATGGAACAAATCTGGCTGAGCTGAGCAGATAGCAAGCCAAAAATTTTCGGGTGCTGCCACCTTACACATAACACATTAGTATCTTCTCCAACAGGGATTTTTGATTGATTGAGGTGTCTTTGCAAGACTGAGTTTTGGCTTACTTTATATTTCATGTATTTTTTAATCAGAGCCCTCCAGATGCTACTGTGCTCTCCTCATTCAAAAACATCAACAGCCATATGCTACAGAACCCAAGGGCTTAATTGCAAAGATGTATCTGGAATTCAACAGAGTCAGGGGAGAGGAAAGGGAATTTCATTAGTAATCAGGCAATCACAGGCATGATGCATAAGTAACAAAGAAATATGCTCAGCATTCTCTCTATTGAGCAAGTTTTCAAACACTTACAGATCCTACATATATGGGAATGAAATTTGTGTCTAATGTACATATATGAATTCACCCCTTATTTCTTTAAATACCAACTAGGAATTCTTACAGGAGAGGTGAAATTAGGGAAGAAAATAAAATGGGAAGAAAACAATTATCACTACAGTCAGGTGATGCCTCAACACTGATTTTGGGAGGAATCAACATCTGTCCAAGAATGGAATTGCCATGGAGCCAGGTGACATCTGTGGATGGGAAAAACTGATGCACAAAAAAAATGTATCAGGTTGTTGTAAGATTTTGTGGCTATTTGTAATGATCAAGATGTTTTGATCAATGCAGAGAGTAGCAGGGTCTTTCCCCTGTTGGAGAACATTGTTTGCCAGGGTCTTTGTTGTTGGTGCATTTCAAACATTGCCACTTTAGAATTACCAAGTTTAAATCAAACTAAACATCTGATTTCTGAATGTGGGGCAGCTTTCTCCTGATATTCTAGTAATGTATTTGGATACACATTGAGAGGAAAAGTTACATGTACCCAGACTTGTTTTTTATTTTATACAGGCAAACATATAATACAAATAAAATACATTTTTAGCCCCCAAAAATCCCATAATCATCATATTATCCAATGACAATTAAAGAATTATTCAAAATTTGCCTTGTTTCCACTAGAGGTCAGTCAAGAGATGGTAAATTTTCATATTGTAGGAATGTATATTTAACAGCTTCACCCACATAACTTCTGCAAACCTGCTGAACAAGATAATTATTGTATGTGAAAAAATTATGCAAGAATAATGTTTTTAAGTATTTGACAAATTGACCATCTGTGGAAGTATTTAAAAACATGTAAATGTGGGGACATATTTTAGTGGTGGACTTGGTGGTGCTTGGTGGTTAATTCTGGGACTGGATGAAATTAAATGTCTTTTCTGACCTGAATGATCCTATCTACGACTCTACAAGTGCTATCAAACAGGAAACATGCATCAAGAATTGCTTTTCCAAAGTTGCAACACAATCTGGATAGAAAGACTGTGTTATTGTGGAGTGTTTTGTAAATTACAGAAGCTGACTGGAAATCTCTGTCAGCCTTTTACTAAGCTGAAAATGCAGTAAAACTACTGGGGTTTTTTAAAGGCAATTTGTCTTAACATTTTAAAGCTTGAAAGTCTCAAATGGCTTTAGCATGGCTTGGTGTTACAAACTATTTGTCATTTCAAAAAAGGTTTGCCCCAGCTATATTTACCACTGCCTTTATTTGCTACCTCCAAAGTGGGAGTGTTCTCCATGTTGATTGTTGAAGAGATAGAGTTGTTAAGTTGCTTTGTATTGTGCTTTTATTTATTACCTTTTCTGCAAGCAGCATTTTCATTCCTTGTAATTTTTTTCTGGGTATTGAATTACCTTATTTTTAGTATAATAGCACTATTTATTGTTTTCTCTTGTCTCAGGACGTCAATAATGAGGTCCTTGCCCTCAGATGCTCCTTTTTGGCTCTAGCATACAGGTAGTGGGTTTTCAATCTAGAAAGCAATTTTATTGCACTAAGTCTTGAAATGATAAAGCAGGACAATACCCATGCTGATTGCTATGTTTTGTTCTCAGTGAGTATTTACCTAATATTTGAATTTAAATGGTTCAATTGCTAAAATACAAAGATCCCTCATCTTCCACCAAGTGTCACCAATTATGATTTTAATCACACTCAAATGCACCTTATTTTTTGCCACACCTCTGCTGCAACTGCATCAAGGCTGAGCACAGGAATTTTGCCTGAGGATTCGAGCACAACACTGTTCGTGTGTGGACCAAGATCATCAAAAAGTGAGTAGCAGTAATCAATCTATTAAGCTATTTGTCTTAGATTGCAATGTAAAGATGTGCCCAAAAGTGTGTACTCTATCACCATCTGCTGAAGCCAGGTGGGGCAGTGATCCTGATCTCTGTGGGAGATATCCTCTGCTAATGGACCATCTGTAAAAACCAGATGGGACAATGTTCCTTATTTTTCCCATGACCCACCCTTTCTCCAGGGAGGTATCTTCTGTTAATGGGCCACTGAGTCCCACTGCATGACTGATAAAATTACATCATCCCTATTGGGAGATGTTCCACCCAGGGGGAGGAGCCAAACATTTCCTACCTAGATAAAAACTGAGATTTGAACACCAAGGCTGCCCTTACCCACTGGTTTCCAGAGGACAAGAGCTACCAGACCTTTCTACAGGATCACTGCTTCAACAAGACCCCTTCATCTGGACTGCTATCACCACCATAACTAGTGGGGTGTCAGGTTCTATTCTGACTGTCAGTGGTTTTTCTTTTGTACTATTGTATGCATTTTATTTTTCTCTTTTTTTTCTATTTTTATTAAATTGTATTTCTGACTTGGAGTCTCTCACTGGTTTTGCTTTCAAACCAGTACAGTATTACATATGTATCTATATGTCTTTATATCTCTGCTAGTCACTTAAATAGAGACATGAGCCCTACCTGGAATTACTCTCTTATAACATCACTATAAAATGCTTAACCATCCAGCTTCAGGAAAACCAAAGTGCTGAAACTATAATTCAGGAATCATTATCTGCCCACTGATTCAAATCATGTGATGCATGACTACAAAAAATTTACATCCTTACAATACTTTAAAAAAGTTTTATAAAATAAAAATTATATGCAGTTCCTGCTAGACCCAAATTGCAGGTCACTGACTTCTTAACCAAGAATTGTGTAGTAGGAGTACCATTAGTACTGAAATTGTTCCTTTGCAATTGAACTTGACAGCTAAGTAGAGGACAAAAATGCTCATTTCCGTGAAGCTCCCTGGAGGAGCATTTTCAAAACTTCCTATTATCCCAAACCCTACCTGTATTATTGGGTCTCTCAGTATTAGCTGAAATGTCACACACAGTTTTGAGCACAGGACAGAGGATTTTTTTAATTCAGCAGCAGCATTTTCAAAACAAGTTGGGTTTTTCCCTGTTAACTACACTTTTTCTGACACATGACATTTGAAAATTTATTTACAGCTGTTACAACAAGGAAAGGATGATATAGTAGAGCCCATTGAATACCTTTAAAATACATTTCCTTTATGTTTTACTTATTTGGGTGGCCCCCTCCCCAACCACATTTTTGGCATGAATATCATGTGGCCCCGCCTCCTGGCCACGTTTCCTTAAAATTTCCCACTTCAATCTGAATCAAGATGGTATCTTGGTGAAAATGACAAAGTAAATATATCCATATTCTTGTTAATTTACAGTACCTAAGGATTTGGCAGTCATATTATTTAGTTCCTTTTTATATGTCCTGCAGCAGAAGACTTCTTCCATGAACCTGGGAAACTGAGGCTTTGCCACATCCTTTTGTGCTCTTACTGTGACAGATAGCTTTCCCTGAGAGGGAGCATGAGGGGTGGTGGGAGGACAGCAGAGCTGCACAAAGTGATGAACACACACAGGGAGCTGGTAAAAGAAACCCATTTTGCTTGCGTGTCAGAAGAGGTGGGATGTGCCCGAGGGAAGCAGATTTTTGGATGAAAGTTGCTGAACTTTTTCTCTGATGCTCAAAAGTGAGCACTTTGCATAATGGCTACTCTGGGAAATTTACCCTGGGGCTCTTTAGGCAGCTGCTGACTCCAACAAATGGAGAGGGATTTTTTTTTCCCCTTGCCATGTGAGGCAAATTTTCACTAAATCAGGCTTTTCTGAAGATGCCTAACACACTTTTCTCATCTCTTGGATGGATTTACTGAGGAGGAGCAGACCATGCTTGGTGCACTCACAGGCTCCTTGCAGTGGTAGGGAATAGCAGCTGCCTTGGGTCTGCTAAAGAGCACAGGGCCCCAGCTGAGGGGTGTTGGCTCATTATCCCAGACATTAATACCTGGGATGTGCCCTCCTTCTCCAGTAGGATGCTCTAGGGTGTTTCAGACTGCACAGGCAAAGAGAGCTCCTGCAAAGACCTTGTGTCTTTGCTCACTGTGAAAATTTCCTGGCAGCTGGTTAAGGGGCCTTTATCCTGGCACCAGTAATCCCATAGCAGGGATGCCAAATCCATCCCAGGGACACAGCTCCAGTGATCTCAGCAGGGCTCTGCCCCTTTAGCCAGTCTGTGAACTGATCACCTCCATGCAAATCCAGCAGGTAAGCTCCAGAAGGGTTAAATGTTTCTAGGAGTAGCACCCTGCTGTGAATCTTGAATGAGAAAGCTTTCTTTGGGTTTATAACTCCTGAGAAGTTATGACTATCTCTCTCCCTCTCAGCATGAATAACCCTCAAAGGCTCTTCAGATACTGATGAAAAAAGTGTTATGGAGCCTTCACACTTAAACTCACAATGCTCCTGTGACATAAGAACAATTTTATCATTTTATACCTGCTTCAGTCTTCACCACCTGTAGTTCTGGTCCAGCAAAACCTAGAAAAGAAAATGCTGTCAGTGCCTTTGTTCATTTATAACAACTGATGTTCAGACCTAGCAATTGGCCATTTATGTGCTTTTATTTGAGGACATGTTGGGCATATAAAGGAGAGAGAAAAGTTTGTACATGTGTCTATGTGTGAAGGTGCTACAGCTTTATCTGCTTAGGTTTTTCATAGGTTTTGGGTTGGATTAAACAGAGAGATGAGTACAGAAGGGTAAAAATAATTGAAAGGAGAACTGAGGATTCATAAGGAAAACATATGAAATTATTTTTGGAATAGATTTTAAGACTGGGAGTGCATGCTTTTTGCATGGTAGTTTTATTCTTAGGTTAAATGTTCTCTACTGAGCCCTGAAGGATGGTTGTAGACAACCCTGAGTAAGTCCAGTTGTTAGAATGCCAGGTAAAGCAAGGCTCTGGATACCATTTGTCATTGTGTATCTCAGAATAAATTGATATCAAGAAAATACTTTGACAGCAGTACCTACAAGGGTGCAATACAAATAACAGAATACTTTAAAAGCTGATACAAGAAGACAGCTGCAAAATGCCATATGAAAAATCCACAGAGAAACAGAGAGATGAAAACAGACAGGACATATGATACCTTGCTCTTGGCTGGGAATCCAAACCTTGTCTGCTCAGCCATAATCAACATCAGTCTGCTACCTGGTCTTGACTCCCCATGCACCCATAAGAGAGAAATTAAGAAGTGCTGGGACTCTGGATAGCTAGAGCTGCTCAGATGTGTTTGAGGAAAGAAAACCAAAGAGATAATATGATGTTGTGAAATGTTGTTTATTTAATGACCACTGTACCATATTTAGTCCTGCCAAATCTATGACAATGTTGGGATGCTAAAAAACCCCACAAAACCCAAATCCAGGTCCAAGGGTTTTGTCTCCCTTAGTTCTCCTGTGTAACCAGGGAGCTGGAGGATATTGTATAATTAACAGCTCACTCTCAGAGTGAAGCTAACTCAGCAAGTAAAATAGTCAACATGTGTCAGCTGAGCTGTGGCAATTGTTCATTCATGTGCTTGGCATGTGAAATACCAAGTAATGTTATTTAACTCTCTTTCATTACATCATTACTCTCAGTGTGCAGTGGGTTAGGAGTGCACATCAGGAGGGTTTCACTGCTCTAAATTTAGATCTCTGTGTCAGGTCTGTGTCTGAGTTGGTTGTCTAAGTTCATACTAAAGTCAGTAAAAGAAACAGGTGCATCTAGAGTGCCCTTCTCTTGGGGTAGCTGTTCAAAACTCTGTGTGGGAGTCCTGCTGCACTGAGACTAAACAGCACTTACATGATTAACTCAGATGTTACTCTCAGGTTAAGTGACACTAGAGTTTGGAGATCTACCACATCTCATTTGATAGGTGATCATCAATTTGAGCAGGCAGATACACCAACTCATCTGGTATTATCTCTCACTGATCATGGCAAAGAGAAATTCAGATTTTACTGAATATCACTAAGGAAATAGCAGATATTTTCAGGCTTAAGGTGGGGTTTTCCTAGTTTCTTAAAATCTCTGACTCTACAGGCAGGTCACAGGGAAACTGGTCAAAGCTCACCTGCCATATTAATGAGAGCTCTTTGCTTTTAGCCACATAGTAATTTCTTCCTTCCTTCTAATCTTGTTACTTCTTATCCTGCAGACACTGGATGTTTTTTCATTTTGGAGTACCAATGGACTGCCACAGCAATCCAGTGAGAATGAGGACTCAAGCAGCACTAGAGGAAAAGTACAGCTCCTCATTCGGTATGATGAATCAATATTTTCAACAGCTTACTGTCAGAGAAGCATTTACCGTGGTTTTACTTCAGTCTCCCTGAAAGCATGTAAGCCTTCATCCTCTCATGTGGTTTGGCAATTTTGTTCTTGTTGTACACTTGGAAAATGACAGGAGGTTTGGTTTTATTGTCCTATCCTTAGCACTTTTGCCCAAGAATGATTTCTATGGGATATGAAGAACTCCTCCTTCAACACCCCATCTCCTCTGCTTTGAGGTGGGAGTTGGTGGGAAACTTTGGAAAAAAGAGCTTCCCTGAGCTCTGTTGCATGGGTATTTAAAAAGGTATGTGAGCCTATTGACAATAAAATCTAGAGCAACCTGCAGATTGCTCTGGGTTATATGTGATGAGCTAAGTGCTCTTAGATGGACCAGCTAAATCTGTCTTCAGTAATGTCACTCCACTTACCTAATCTATCTCAGTCTCTACCTCATTGCCTTTTGGTGATTCACAAATTATAAATATTTTTTACTTTTACTGCAGTGTGGGTTAAGCAGTTGCCACTTTGTCCCTGTGCCCTGTTAGGTTTTCCAGTCCAGATCCTACCTCATGCTGTCAAGAGATGGAGTAATTAAAAAAAAAAAAAACATAATATGCTCAAGGAATCCTTTCTTCCATGTGTATCTGTCTTGCAGTGTAGCTGCTGAAGCCCTTGCTCCAATTCAGCAGAAAAGAGGGAGAGGGGTGGGAGACAGCTGCTGAACACTTGGGTGCACTCAGGACAAAGATGATTAAATTGTCTTGTTTTCTCCTCTAACAATCGCCAAAAACTGGTGAGGGGGAGATGTCCTCCTTATTCCTGATGAAAATGGAATTTAAATTCAGGATTGTGATGCTGACAAATTACAATATGTTTAATGGAAAGAAACTAAATGAGAACACAATATTTGGCTTTCTTTCTAAAACTCTGCATTTTCTCTCAGTGTAATACTTTTAGAGTTTGTCTTTTACAACCTTTGCACTACTCCCTTCATTTATGGTATCTATTAGCTAATTAATCATAAGAAAGATAAACCTAAAGTCAGTCCCATGTGGATTCATTCAATCAGAGAAACTGGTGACTGGATTGCAGCATATTTTCCTCAGATACTTGTCTTGCTTCTGGAGTGGCTGGTTGCACTCTGGCCTTAAAGAAGAACCATGAATGATCCCAGTTTAGTTTCCTGCTCTCAGGACTGTGCTGTGGCTTTTCTAGCAGCCTCCTGTTCTGTACAGCCAGACAAAATGAAGCCTATACTGAAGGGTGTAAGATTGCAGCCTTGGACTTCAGCAGTGTCAAAACCTGGCTCCAGACTAGTGAAATGATATGATACATCCCCTGCATCCCAACAGTGTTTTGTAAATTATGAGTAAATGTAGTTCAGGTCTTTGGGAAGAGTTAATCAAACCCCAAAACATCAGTAGCACTAGATTTATTTGTGAAGTTCACGGGGAATGCACTGGGGTGTATTTAGAAGCATTGTCACCCAAGATTTCACTGCCTGCTCTGTAGTCACAGGGAAAAACCCAGCAATTTCCCTGGATTTTAGAGTGAGTTGCTTAGGGCTTAGTGTGTGCTCCTTCACCCTCTCTATATGTCTGCAGTGAGGTCAGGCAAAGATGCTGGCATTTACTTTTTTTTTATTTCATTTTTTTCTTGCACAGACATTTCCCCTCTCCTCTGTGCTCTGACAGACATGGGATGATGATCTGACCCTTGGTGGGTACCAATTGCTTGGCAAGCACTGATGTGTCCTGTCACGATTAGCACTGGCTCATTCAAAGGTTATTCTCTCTTGTTTTAAGCTTCTATTATGCTGCTTTTCTATGCAAAAGAGTACAACTTCTTTTGTGAAATATGACATAAAATATGCAGGGTTTGAGACCCAGGCTGACTTCTTCCTCTGAACTGAGGGTTTGAGAAGCAAACAGCTTATGACAGCTTTGCAGCTCTTCTTTCTTCTGAGACATGGGAGTTTTTCTGGTTTTCCACTTAGAATAAAAATGGAGTAATAATTTCTTAATTAATCATTTAACATGAGATGTTCATTGATTATAAATGTAGATGAGCCTGTTTGCATTTCTGTGTCACATAGTAGAAATCTGATGTTATGGAGTATTTACCAGCCATGCTGATTTTTTACAGTTTCATTAGAGAAATACAGGGTACTTTGAAAAAATGGAGAGCAAGGAGAAGGTATTAAATACAAGGTTGCTTCCTGTTTTTCTAGCTGTTTCTTTTCCACACAAATAATTCTTCCAGTATTGGGCTCTAACCTAAATTGATTTTTAGAGAGATTTGTTAGCATTAGGCTTTGGCTCTGCAGATAAGACTTTTGGAAAGTGTAGGCTGTGAGTGTAAGGAATGTCTAAAGTGGCTGTGGTAAGCCTGTTTCCACGCTGTCTGAGAGGGTGTTATGTGAGACGCTGGCCTCAAATATTTGTGCTTGCACAGATGATTGACTTAAAACCCCAGCACCTGTGATCTCTGCAGTGCTCAATCTATTTGTGCAGCTGTCCCTCTGAGACAGTTACATGCAGAAATGGATTAGTTCAGCAGTCCTGCTACGCCACTCTGTTCTGAAACTGGTGAATTAAATAAGATTTCATACTTCCTCTCATTCTGCATGTACTCCTTGCGTACCAGTATTTTGCTGTAGGAGCCCTGCTTTTCCAAAATGATTAGAACACCTAAAATACTGATTTGGAGAGGTAAAAGCATCTGTTTTCATTGCTTCCTTTACTGAAGCCAAGCACATTTTCTGTTTCATTTGATGAAGAACTTAAAAAGAGAGGACCAGGAGGCAGAGAGCATGGAGTAAGCTAAGAGCAGAACAACCAAGACATCTTGTCTGTATTCCTCCTCTGAAGGGAAAACTTAATGTTTGAAATGAAAAAGATGATGATAGAATTTAACCATACTCACGGACTTAATACAATACAGCTCAAAAGGTCTTAATTAATATTCCCCCATGTCGCCTAACTGTAAGAGAACAGTCCTTTAATTCACCCACATGTGGAATGAGAATAATCTCTCCTAAAATACCAGGCTTAAAACAACACTGTCATATAGTCTGTTGAGATTAAAAGGGGGAATGATGCAGTCCATTCCCATTCTGCTGTGCACAGTTAAGTTTATTTTTCAGACATTTTTCTAGGAGTATCTCAGCAAGTGATAATCAAGCTGTGCAAAAAGCACTGCATGAATTACAGATTTCGTGTGTATAAAGAATTGTATTTACTCTGCTTCCATGAACTAGACACACACTGTGAGATGGATTTTATATTGGAACCTGCTCGAGAGTTCAAGTTCTCCAGAGTAAGAGTTGATTTAGGTGTAAAATAATTTTATATCTGACAAGTCCCATGGGTTCTGACAGGGAGGGTGAAGTTTATAAGCAGAATGAGCCTTATTCCTTCAAAATAGGATGGTTTCTATCCATCTACTTTTTATGTTTTTAATACATGCTTGGGGTTTCTTTGGTGGCAACAGTTAATTATAGGTACAAACCTTATAATTTGTTTAACTCACTGGGACATATTCCTGCAAAACGCTAGATGTTAGGTGTGTAAGGGCAGAGGATGAATATGAACCCAAATGTTTTGTTAGATCAGTTATTTATAAAGTCAGAGTCTTCATAATTTGTATTTATGATAAGGATTCGTGCCTAGATAAGGGATTAGCCAAATGATGTTTAGGAGAGTCTTGATTTAGATGAATAAAATTTCATGTGTAGGTGTAGACCTAAAACAAGGTCAGTGGAGTGAGAGACTGAGGTTGTTTTGTAAATCTGAGTTGAGCTACTGAAAGACTGAAAACAATATATTCACAATTTAAATGGGAAAAATAAAAGGAAAAAATATCACAAGCACATATAAAATATGAAATAATAATTAAACATTGGTGTAAGAGAAATAAAGGTGGAATTGCTTTAGATTTTTCAAGCTTTTTCACTTTTACTGAGTGGTGAAAAACACATATATGTTGCTAAAATCCAGCATGTAGTAATAGAACTGTAGCAGCACGTGATGACAGCATTCTCCTGTTGTGTGTGAGATATGAAACAAAGCCTGCCAAGGTGTGAGGAAACATCTAAAACTTACCCAAGCTTTGTCCATAATCATGGATCACATGCTGTTGTAAATCAACAATGCATTCTGGCATGATTTACAGATATTCTGGGTTTAATAATGGGTTTTAAAAAGTAGTTGCTGGTTTTAGGAATAGGCTGGTGTTAAGATACATGCTCTCATGTAGTCCAGGAAGGCATAGAGGAGACCTAATTAAAAGTTTTGTATTCATTCTTGTCTTTCAGTAAAGCAAAAGTAGCTCACCAGGAACCTAAGATTTGAGTGGTTAATAAATTTCTCTTAGTTTGTTACCCGTGTTCTTGTTGATACAAACCATGTGAAATTCCTTAATGCAAAATAAGTACCCAACAGAAGAAGTAAATTTCAACATTTTTAAGTTGCTTTCAATACTAGAAAAAAATACCTATTGTTCTTTGTCTTTTGAGCAATCCTGAACTTTTAAAGATAATGAATTAAGCTTTTGACTATCAGTGTTACAGAAAAGCAATTCTCACTCTCATTTCTGAATCAGATTAAACTTTGGTCCCATTGCAAACATTTTTTTCTCTATTCTAGGATTATGAAGCTTTAAAGGGGAACTGTACCTGTCCCTTACTTACTTATTTTTAGTGAAAAGTAGTATTCTCATAAAATCTTATGGATGATGAGCTTAGTTCTTCAAGTCATTGTATACATTGAAGTTCCTCATAAAGTTCTGAGCTGGCAGGAGTTACTATAGATATCTGGGACTGCCTTTGAAAACAATGTGTGAAAATCTATAAGAAAAATATAATGTATTGAAAAGTGTGAGGGGGGAAAAAACATCAAAACTACATTAAACACAGAGTTTTACAAATAGAGAGCTGGAATATATATTTTTGCAATTTTGTCTTCTTGCTCTGAGGTCACATTGAAGTGTTTTTAGCAAATATTTACCAGACAGGTTATTGAAAACCTCCATAACCTTCACAGGTATTCTTGTAGAACTTTGTTGTCCTTGTGACTAAGTAGGAGTTGCTTTAAACTCCAGTCTAGCATCTAACCTTTGCCTGCTGTGAAACAAACCAATTATTCTTTGTTTCACTCTTTACAACCTTGGAGAATAGTTAACCTCTATATCCCTTTTAAACAGTTTTGGGATACATGAGAGCTGCTGTGACTACTAACCACCTTTCCACCCTTTTAATGATTTAACATTTGCTCTGGCATCTCCCAGGATGTGAAGCAGGCTGATATGTGATTCCCTGGACTCTCTCTATGCTAAGGAAAGCACAGTGCTTGCCTTTCAGCAGCTCTCTGTGACTCCTCAAGGATAATGGTTCAGAGATTTCTTTGGCTTTAGGGTGCATTTGAGCACATCCCATTGACTTTAATAGAGTCAAATGGTCAATTCTCTGCTGTGGCCTTTAACTCAAGCATTTCCTGCCTATTTGTCAGCACTGAGTGATGAGTAACTGCCCACCTAGTTGTTTCTTCTAACTTCAAATACATAAATACAGTGGTAAATCTGGGGACCTGAGGACATCTGTGTCCTGCTGTATTACATGTCCTCCAGCTCTCAAGTCAGCTATAGCCATTTTACCAAGTTTGTTAAGGAAACCTGCCCTTGATTGTTTTGTTGCCTGTTAGAAAAGTCACAACAAATTTTGAAAATGTAAAATTAGATTTATGTCCTCTCAGATTCAACATTTTGAATAGACTGTCTTGAAGTTAATATAAAGGCTAATGCAGGATTATTCTCCTAGAAAAGGAACTAAATTCTTAAGCAAGTTTTCTAAAAAAGGCAGAGCCTTCAGAAAGATATTGCAAAATCCAGATGGTTTGTTCATTACAAAAATCAACAACCCACTCAAGACCGTGTAAGTAAATTCCCTGATTTGGGACAGAAAAAGCAAAAGCAACCACCTTGTTTGAATAGTGGTCATAATAATTCTTCAGATGCTGTAAAAAAAAGTGTTCAGGGTTTTTTCCACTTATGTGGAGAAGCAGTAAAATTTATTTAAATTCTGGAGCTGCTGTTCTGAAAGAAATACCTTTAAGAAAGGGATGTGCAATCAGAGTCAATCCTGCATTTAGTAATATATTCTGGTGCTGCTCAGGATATGATTTCAGTGACTGGTTTCTGAAGCTTGGAGAAATTTTCTTGTGCCTTTGATAGCAGGTTTTCTTCTTTCCTGACAGAAGCAGCCCAAGTCCACATGTTATACAATTGGTTTAGCTTGAGATCAAATGCAGAAATTCTCTAAGATGCAGTAGCTTCTTGTTAAATTTCAGTTATATTTATGTCAGGTCTTTCTTAGACTGGTGTGTGTTAGAGAGAGATCAAGAGAGAAGAAAAGAGTAGACATGCTGTGGAGGTACCAAATCATACATCAGCTATTTAGAATGATGGAGGGTAAGCAGAATGCCAAAAATGAATTCAAACCACAGGCCTGGGTGCAGGTGCTTGGCAAATTAATGTGTGGCAAATTACCTTTTGTTTTTCTGCTGGACTGTGATTGTGTGGCAGACAGGAATATAGTAAAAGAATGGAAGAGAAGATAGGAAAACACCTGCCATTCATCTCCTCCAGTCCTTTAAGAGTTTGGTGAGCCCCTGTGCTCTTCACAGGTGTTCCTTGTGGGGGATTCCCTTCCCTCTTGCACTTAATCCAAACCACAGCCTTAGCAGTTGTGATTTGTAGGCTCTTCATGTGCACAGCAATTGCTCATCTTGGATCTCCTCCTGATTGCCTCATTTATCTGTCTTTCAGGCACTCAAGTAAATTAGCTTAACTTAAAATTAATATCTTTCCAAAAGAAAATGTTTTATAAATACTCATAGCCTTTGTGGGACTTATCTGAAGTATTAGTCTAAATGATGGCATTTTATTATCTTTTCATAATATTTTACTGCTTGTGAAATAAAAATCAGTTTAAATGTAGTTTAGCATTGTCTGCCCAGTGATAATGAATATCTCTGAAATAAATCCAAATACATTAGCAGTCTGTTCAACAGACTTCATACTCCCATCTAGAAATCTTATTAATTTCCATGTGTTGGAATATTTCACATTCTTCTTTGTACATTATGCAGATAGAAGTGTCAACACTGTGATATCTATCAAGAGAATGCAAGAGATTCTGATTAAGCTAATATGTGTAGATTTCACCTATAATTAATGGATACTTCTTCAGCATGTGTTTTCAGGATTTGAAGCAAAATTTAAAGGCGTGAAAATCCACAGTCATGCAG
The DNA here is from genome assembly GCA_034336665.1 of Luscinia megarhynchos. Classification (NCBI taxonomy): domain Eukaryota; kingdom Metazoa; phylum Chordata; class Aves; order Passeriformes; family Muscicapidae; genus Luscinia; species Luscinia megarhynchos. Next base: position 87,998,154 of record CM067565.1, on the reverse strand, counting down.
AAAGGCTTTTTCTTTTCTCTTTAAATTGTTTATAAGCCAACAGCACGCAGGCACCTTGATGTCCTTAGGAAGCATGTTCCACACTTCTTTAACAGGAGCAGAATACTTGGATAAAAACTGTGGGATAGAAACCTCTGCATCTGACCTTTTCCCCTGAATTCAAGCAGCCTTTCACATTCCAGGAAGGCTGAAATAGCTGACATGGTCTCTGAAAGCTCCTCTGCTATGAGCACTCAGGAGTGCTTGATTTAACTTATTTACAGCTCAAAAGCATGAAGAGAAATGGTTTTTGTGTAGTAGGATGGAAAAGCCTTCATTAGCCATGCTTCTCCCCCTAAAATAGCATTTGCTTTTTGAACAGGGGAGGACAAAGGGATGCCAAGTAGTCCCAAAATGCCATCCATTCCTAGAAATGTTTCAGTGCAGATGGTGCTGCAAAAACTGAACTGCTCCAGAGATTCTGAGTGGCAGATGGAAGCACCTGAGGCTGTGTGAGCAGACAGCTACTCCCTCTCTGTTCTGGCTGGGCACAAACCACACTGCCCCAAGGATTACAAAAGGGAGGTTGTGCCCAATTACCAGAGCCTTGAGTTCAATACATCCTGCTGTGTCACCTTATCCACATAAATTAAAGGAACTCCATAAAAAAGTGATATGGCAGCTTTGGGTTGGTAACTGGCTATGTGAAGAGGCAGGCCCAGTAATTCTCTCTGGATCTCACTAAACAAGGTAAACATATTTCTCCACTGTATTTACATTATTCATAGTACAGCAGTTAAAGGTGCCATCAGCTTTCTCAAGTCAGTAAAAAAGGGACTGCAGACCAATCTATCTTTTAAGTGCATTCTGATGTCATTTCTTGGTCAGTAACTTTTGTGCCCTCTCAGCTCCTGCAGAGACAAACTCTTAAATCTTTAACAGAGTCCTCAGAATGGTGCTGACACCATATGCATTTCTCTTGCATTATGTAGTGGGACTTTTAACACATGGGGTATTCAGTCTTCAGGTGAAGTGTCATCAGCTTTTTATAAACTAGGTTCTGAGCCAGTCTGGATACAGTGTGGGAGCTGACTCTCTATCAAAATCAGTTTAAAGATATATTTTTATCTTTGCTAATAGATCAAAGAAAATATAGCTCCTAATAAAAACATACAAGTTTTTTCAACTTTTCAAAACTGTCCCAGTGGTCCATATGCAAGAAATTTGCCATTGCATTTGTAGGTAAAGAAGGGCAGACCCTGAAGATCCCTGACACCCATCTATAAAGCGCTGAACAACAGAAAATATTTTTAAATAACATAAGCTTGCAGGGAGCACTGCAGTGCAGACAGAAGATAAAGATGTAGTTCTAAGGTACAGAGGCAAAGACAGGAGAGCCCCTAGAGGCAGCAGCATGCAGTCCTCTGGCTCTTTCTCAAGGAAAGCATTCCTAAATGTTTATGTCTGTTTATGTTTTCATCACTGGCTTACGAGATTGTGGACAACATACTTTGTCTTCTCTTGCTCTGCAGCTCAGAGATAATACTTGTGTCTCCCTACCAAGGGCTGACAATTCCAAGGGAGAAGAGGCTGTAGCTAAATCACCTCTTTATGCCCTCTGCTCCATGCTTGTCACATAACTTACATCCACGTTTTATGAAGATCTTCTCTTTTTGTTCTTGAAGGGTGCTAGGGAAGGTTATCAGGCAATAAAAATGCTTGCCTCGACTATTATTTGTGCTGCACCATGCATTTTCAGTCAAAAACAGCTTCCAGGGGAAAAAGGGCACAGTCTGAATGGTGAGAGAGCCACAAATGGATCTGTACCAGCTCATATTTGATAGCTATGTCCTGAAGTCTGCTGCCCTTCCAAGGCATTAAAAGTCAAACAAGGTTTGTATTTTCTACAAAAACAAAACAAAAAAGGAAACGAAACCCAAAAACATTTATTGTAGGAGTCACACATTTAGAAACTATGTGCTGGCATTTAATAACATCAGGAGAATATATTTGGCTTGTTTCTAAGTGTCTGTAATTCCACTGGTTTGAGAAAGACACTATAAGGCCTGAGGTAACTCTACAAATATTTGAGCTTTGTGGAGTTCAGAGGAAGCAATCAGACACAGAAAATAAATACCTGACTGAAAGAAGTCTATGCTTGCAGGGAACACCTAGGAAGAAAGGAAAGGCTGTAATGAATCCTATGCACAACTGGAAGGGAGCTAGAAAAGGAAGGCAGGCTCTTGGAGAATCCTTTTTCCTGTATAAGTAAAATTTTTGTCTCGTTTTAACTTTGAGAAATTAAAGCAGGAACAAGCTCTGAGCAGACTATCTGCCTCAAGCTCTTTAAAGGAACATTTTTCAGCTCTCCTGTACAAATCACATTGCATGTAATGGGTACAGTTATGATCATGGTAGACAGAAAGAGAGGAATCAAAACTTTTCCTGACAAGGATAATTTTACAGGGTGAATCCACAGCAGGGCACAGAAGGAAGACAGAGAAGAAAATGTCAATCTGGCAGTAGAATTTAACAAGGGAGGTCCCCACAATGCAGTGCTGGGGAATCTGATGGGATTTGCTCCTACTTCTAGCAGACTCAGTCTCCTGCCTCTCTGGTGGGGAACACCCAAGACCTAAAGCAAGCACACCCAGGGTATTTTTATAGACTCTAAGACTCTGTCAGCAGAACTCATTGGAAAATGGTCACTAGAAATATTAATATAGCCCAATCCCTGTATCAAAACAAATGAAAATTGGACCAAGTTAGAGTTCCTGGGCCCTTTCCATAATACCTGTTTGGGTAAAAATGATGGACAAGAGGAGCCCAGTAAGCCCACAAAGTGGAAAACTATTTTCTTTGGTCTTCCCTCTTCCTGTGATGGGTGGGGACACTACTTAGATCACTTCTCTGCTGTTTGTGACTGTGGTGATCCACAAAGCAAAAAAAAAGCTGAATTTCTATGGCTGTTTCTGTGTGGGGTTCTCCATGATCTTACTGTATTCTCATTCTGGGGACCAATATGTGGGAAAAAACCCAGGGTGTACCAGTATTTAGGCAGCATATCTGGTTGCTTAGTCTACATTTTAGAGTTGCTGAATTTCCTAAAATATCTCTGTTGATAAAATATAACCTAGCCAGAACATGGTCATCTATAACCATATGAAGAATTCAATGAAGAAAAGTTTGTAACTCCAGTAAAATTTCTTTTACACATAGATATTTTCTAATTCGGTGTCTGGTAAAGGGTGCTAAGGAAGACAGAAAAAAAAATATCCTCAGAATTTTTTAGTGCAATATTCCTTTTCAGATGAGATTAACTGTAAAATGCTACTGAAGGTTAATAGTTTGAAACTGTGAGGACACATAACAATCTATCAATTAATCTCAGTATCCAGCAGCTGTCATGTGCAAAACAGCTCACATAGCTAAACAAAACAACAGATTAGATTCATTGGCTTTTTAAACATTAATGCAAAGTATTAGCTTAATGACATCCTATCATCCATGGTTTGCCTGCAGGGCCTACTTCATCATTTTTTGCAGAGATTAAGATGAAAAGATCACAGTTGTTATTCAAACAGAACTGTTCCCTGCCTGAGCTACTTGCTATTTCTCACAGCATCACAGCAAATTATTTGTATGAGTCCAGTATATTAACTGAAATTGATAGACTCATATTATTCAGGAATGCTCATTCCCTCTCGTGGCCTGGGGTTGTTCCTCTGATGTTGCACATTCAATCTCTGAGCTAGTCTGGGGTCTTGCCCAGATTAATACAGAGGTGCTCTGTGCACATAGCCCACCTGCTTCCCTCCACCCCCTAATGTCTAGGGGCAGTGAAATTCGGGGAACTGAGCCCTGGGGAGGCACATGTGCAGTGTGTGTCCAGTTCTGGGCTCCTCAGCACAAGGGACACAGGGGCAGCTCCAGCTGGAGCATCTCTCTCAGGAGGAAAGGCTGAGGGAGCTGGGGCTGCTCAGGCTGGAGGAGAGGACTGAGAGGGAACCTCAGCAATGTCTGTCAGTGTCTGAAGGGAGGGTGCTTCCCGTGGGGGTGGTGACAAGCAATAGGACAAGAGGCAGCAGGAGGAAACCCATGCACAGGAAATTCCACCTGAACATGAGGAAGAATTTCTTCACTGTGCAGATGGAAAAATTCTGGAGCAGATTGTCCAGAGAGGCTGTGGATTCTCCCTCCCTGGAGACACTCAAGCACCATCTGCCTGCAATCCCTTGCCAGGGCTCTGGGATGACCCTGCTTGAGCAGGGAGGTTGGACCAAAGGGCACACTGTGGTGCCTTCCAGCCATCTTGGGATTCTGGGGCAGTGGAAAAGACAGGGATGAAAAGAACAGGGATGTTCCAGAAGACACAGGCTCATAGTGCAAAGCCAACAAGCCTTACTCCAATACAGAAAAGAAAAATGACTGCACGAACTAGTCCACAAGGCAGAACTGGTGGATGAATGGTTCTGTTTGAGGATTTTATTAATTTCTCACTGTATTCCTTCTGATAATTCAACAAAACCAGAAAGCATAATCTCATTTACTCATTAGCAGTAACAATCCTGCTTTTAAGCCCTCCATGGACAAAGAGTCTTCTTAAAAAACCATAATTCTTTGTTTATTTAGTTTAAAAAGGAGACCTATTTAGTTATTTGCTTGCTTGTTTGCTAGTCTATTCTAATTCCTCCATAGTTTGCTGAATTTCAGCAAGAGTTGCATTCATTTGACATCTCCATCATCCTAGTGTGAGTAGGGTACACGCAAGGATACTACAAGAATTTTTCAACATGGAGAACATCATGGGAAGAGTCTTTGCCTTTTTACATAGAAATTTTTATTGGTAGAAAGAAGCTAAGTTGGTTTGTAAATGACCAGAGCAACATAATTTAATTTTTTGTGGATGAATCTTTGGTTCCAACACTCTCCAGAGGATTGGGAGACCCTTATCCTGAAATCAAAAGCAAATTGAGACTTTAAGACTTAGCACTAGGTGACAATGGCACCTATTATTTATGTGAACACTTCATTTATGCACCAAAAGGCAAAAGCAAAAAATTCAAAAGGCAAAAAATTCAAAAGAAAAAAGCACACCTATGCAATCTGAGCCCCCATGGTTTCTTCCAGGAAGGAGCTCTCTGTATCTTTCAAGTTCTGAACTCCAAAATTTCCTAGTGATGGCTGTGGTGCCTTATGCCTGGAACCTGCTTTGGTGTGTATAGTACTGTGTCACTTACCACTCATCTTACTATTAAAATTCAGCACCAACAGGACAAACAAGATACTTTAAATACTTGACTTTTTGTTCCTTGAAGAAGATGAGTTGCCTGTGACTGTTAGGTTTCTTTAATATGTTTTTAATGTGCCTCCATTTTAAAGAAATGGCTGGTATGCCAATGCTGTTTTCTTGTTCTAGTGAGTAATGAAGCTTGGCTGGAAGAAAGGAAACACAATTCTGGTGAATAAAATCTGTTTACAGTGAAATTAAGCCTGGTCTGCTTTGCTTCATGGTAGTTAAACAAAAAGTGTTTGCTTTCTTAGCACTGATTCAAAGTTTGAAACTCCTTGGTCTCTGGTGTAGGAAGGAGAGGATTTTCTGCCACTTCAGGGCTGGAAATAAACAACTGCCAAGCTCAAAGCACCAGTGGTCTCCTCTTCTTAGCATTTACACATAATGCAACAGAGAGAGCACCTTACCATTGTGTTTTTGCTATTTCATTTCCTGGAAGAAAATTTCTTCAGATAAATATGTTTATCTTCATATAAACATGGGATCCATTTCCTAAAAGGTATTGTAAACACATCCTTGTTTACAGTGGAACAATTGTGAGCACAGACTTGTATTTGAAACTGGGGAAAACACACTCAAGCATCTAGTCAACAGCTATAAATTAATCAGGAAATGTTTGGAAGTCTCTATTTCTAACCAAGTTGATTTCAGTGTTTGTGTTAGAAGAGCTGACTTTCTCTGAAGTGTTTTTGGTGTCCTTACAAAACCTTGCTTTAGCAATCCACCCATGCCTATGCCTCTGCCTTTATGTTCAGAACCATTTTTGTTCCCAGGTTTTGTGCCAAGAAAACTAAACAGACTATTGGAAATCTTGATGGCATCAGTACATGGGCTGTCTGCTTTCATGATTTGTTTATTATGCACTGTAATTTGCTTATGAGAATAGTATCAGCTTTTGAATGTTAATGAAACAAACAAACTTTGGTTGTTTGGGGTTTTTTCCCATTAATTCTTAGCCAGCTCTTCTCAGATCTGTGTGAGAGTTGGAGCCTTAACCTTGCAATTCAGCTTCTTCAATAATTCATAGTACAATAACCATGCAAGGGCTAAAACAATGGGATTCCCCTGCTTGTGGAAAACAGATCTTCCAGCTATCTTTAATATTTAAACACTCTCAAGCTATTAGTTGTTGGAACTGGGAAACAGTGGGAAATCACTATTCAGACACTCTGATCAATAAAATATAAGAAACAATTTATATGCTTTGGTCATTATCAGTTGCTCTTTTTGAAGCTGTAAATTGACTCAGTCTTCAAAAGGAAGTGGTTGCCAGCAGAGCTGATTCACATCATTCTTGCATTCAACAAAACAGGGTAACTCCTTATTTATCTGCTTTAAAATTCATTACAGCAAGGCTTTAAGTAAAAAAGGTCTCAGTGGAATGTCATCAATGATTGGCTATTTGAAGAAGATTCATGGTGCAATTTTAAGAGGAAGAAATGATCTGTATATCACAAAATACTTAGGGGTAAGACAGCTGACAGCAATTGCTGCTGCCAAAAGCACTCCTAATGGATTCCAAAGCCATGAGGCTCTGCATTTGTGTGCAGTGCCTCTATCCCCATTTTCAGCTTCTGTTCTACATGTGAGAACTATATTTGTGCATGTATTATAGGCCTTGTTAATCTTGCCATCTTTTGAGATGTCAGAGGCTGTAGGTAATATTTATGGAATTGCTAATTATGATTACAGTGTCAGAAGAAAAAGGAAATTCCTAACAGTGAACAAAATGTAAGCAACACTGGGTAATACCTAAATATATTTTTATCTTCAGGTTTGGATGACATCTGCCTAATGCCTTATCCAAGTCCAATACAAAGAAGATAAAGCTGTTAAGTTGAAAAGAGCAAGGCAAGTAACAGGATAATTACTGAAGGGAAGGGCAAGAAAAGACTGAACAAAACAGTCATTCTGCAGGAGAGTAAAGTATTAACAGAGTCAGAGATTCAGAAAGCTTCTTTGGTTTGATTTGGTTTTAATTTATTTGGTTTTGACCTGATGTTAAAGGAGTAGCACAGGGGCTGCTTCTGCTGGCTCAGGAGGAGTTGTTCTTTTGTTCCCTGGCTTCTCACAGGACCCCGTGTGCCATATTACCTCTCTGGCATTGCCAGAGTCTTGGAGACAGATTGCCACTGGAATCTGTGCAGTGAGACAGAGCATCCAGGCCCTAATATGCTCTGAAAGCATTAACTGTGTGCTTCAATTAATATTGCATTTGCAGTCTGTAGTGGAATCAGTGTGAGGATGGCAGTTTTTCATGTCCTCCAAGACTGAAAAGAACCGAGTCAAGATGTGTGGGTCAATGACAGTATACAAAAATTCTGAAACTAAGAATTAATTGAGTTTTGTTGTCCAGTTTAGGTAAAATAGAATTACAGATCTTTCTTTCCTTTGTTCACTATGAAATTGCTTTTAGTCAGTCTCTAAGTTATAACATTTCACATTTAGATAACAATAGAAGCAACATATAAGAGCATGGGTCTGGTCTTGCAGATTGATTCACCAAAAGACTCTGGACTAATTAGAGGTCCTAAATTAATGGGACATCCATCAGATCCTTGTACCTGTCTCTGAATATTATTTTCTATGCAGTGGTAGTAGTGGACTTGGTTTTTGTTTTGTAATAAGTGGTCACAGAAAGGAACCCCTGTGGCTGACAGGTGGCCAATCAAACCTGTCTGGTGGAGATAAAGGTTCATTTTCAGCACCAGACCTACCTGAGTATTTAATCCTTTCTTTACTGCCACCATGGAGGGAGAAGCATGGGAATGGACAATACAAAGGGAGTGCATTTAGGACATACTTACTGTCTGACAATTTTTAATTTAACAAGTGACTGGCAATACCTAAAACAAGTTCTGTCCTTTACATCTTGCCAGGGGAGGGATTGTATGGCAAGAGGAGTAGAGCTTTGTTGAGGTAGAAGTGAATATCTGAGCAGCAGGGGAGGCCAGTTTTAATTCTCTCCTTGCTGGGCTATAAATCCTAGTTCTCCCTCCACATGGGCTGAACAGGGTTACAGAAATAGCTTTTTCAGACAGGTGTGGACTTTTCTTTGGGCATGAAAGCTGTAAAAGTCAGAGCACAAAGGAAAGCTATTTGAACTCCTCATCTAGCAAGTGTATTAATAAAGTCTGGGATATTGGCAAAGGACTGCTAACTCTCCTCATTTCTAAATCAGCAGGGTAAGCTGAAATAACTGTCCCATAAAATGAAATCATTGCAAGAAAGTAAAAAGAACTCTTGCCTGAAATTTTGCAATACTTTTGACACTGTTTGCCAGTAGTCAGGCAACACTTTTTCATATGCAGCAAACTGTACAGGTGCTATAAACCTCAAGATTCTCAGAATAAAATTAACCCAAAACTGGGTTGCAGGAACCTAAGAGAAAAGGCCATGGAAAACATGATGATAACATACTGGGAGATAAGAACAAAGGTGCTCTTTCCATATATTAGGATATCAGGATTAAGAAAACATGACATATCTTATCCCCAGCTTTTTCTGAGATACATAAAAACCAGCTGAGGAAGTCTTATCTTTCAGCAGAAGCTGCTGTGTCTGATAGCCAGTGTCAAGGAAGACTTTGACAATCACTCACAAGTATTGGGACTTCAGATGTCACCGACTATTGCTAGTATTGTTAAGTATTGCCAGTATTGGAATTCTGCCAATAGATGAAAGGGAACAAAAGCAGGAACATCAAAGATGATATAATGTTCAGAAAATTCTGAACTAGTCAATTAACAGGAGGGAAACAAGCTATATAATCCTAGATCAAAAGTAACAAATTGAGACCTCTAGATATAATTAGCTGAGTTGTGTTGGGATTTCTTTAACAACTGCCATGGCATCTTTTTATATATCAGAAAGTTGCCCACTTTTGACTCCTTTGAATATGCTCTCTCTTCTCTAAGCTTGCTAATTAGCAGCAAAAATGCAAAGGAAGTGGGAGACTTTTGCATTCAGTAAGAGAAAAGTAAGTAAACTTGTCATGTCTGCATTCAGTGACATAGATAAAGTTCTGGTTTAAATCCTTGTTTAACTTCTGGATTTGGCCTTGCTGTCTCTCCTTTGGATGTGAAATTGCATCAACAAAACTGGTTTTATATGTGGTTTTCTTTACTCATCATCCAGAGCCTTCTGAGTAGATGTCTACGTAGATTCCAAAGCAATCATGGGCTAACTTCTGCTCTTAATTGGCATTTCAATTAAAGAAAACATGTCTTTAGCTGAAGGAAAAAAACCTTAGACTGTTTTAAGGACAAGCACGTGCTTACCTGCCACCTTCCACTTCAGGTGGCCTTCAGGTATGGAGCAGCACCCACAGCTGGAATCACCCTGTGTGGATCTGAGAGAATGGTGCTTTCAGGTGATTAATAAAGTCTCCTTTATTTAGTAGAAGTCAGTGGACAGAGGAGACATGTCAGGCTTCTTGGCTCTGAACTACCCTGAGCAGCACCACAACAAATCTTTACATGTTACCAGATAGAAGAGAGGGACTTTGCTTTAGAGTTTTCCTCATTGGAGCCCAAATGCCAAATCTCTTGCCTTAGGAAAAGCTGAAAAGCGTCTATCAGCTACTTAATTTCCACCAGTTCCTGCAGTGTCATGCACACCAGTTTACTACCTAAATCAGAAGGCTGATTTAGATATTTAAATATTTAGATATTTAGGATGCTATCTTGGACACTTCCTTCGTGCTGATAGAGCCTCTGAGGTGGGTCCAGAGTAGCTTTTCCTACAATAAGAATTATATTCATGATATTGAAACAAAGTACTTTGTTCTTCAGGAGCCTCCAGCTGTATTCAAAATGTTCCAAATTGGCACAACCTGCAATTATCTTCTGAAATCACAAATATGTCATCCCATATTTAGATACCTTTTATCAGTCTGTATGAATGATTTTAAAAAGAAAATATAATTCCACCTCAACTACCTCTTCTTGAATTAATCTCTATGGAGCCATGAATTTAGGCTATTAAATTGTAGTACTATGGATTGATTTGTATACCTCATTCTCCAAATGTGTTTTTCTGAATTATATTCTTTTTAATTCAGAAAAAATTAAAAACACCCATTATTAAGCCCCCTTTAATTTTGTAGCAACAGTACTGAGCAGTTTACATGGAAATATCATTTGTGGGAGCAGGAAGTGTTCACTTGACAATTAAATTCTAGGAAGTAGTTAAATTTTTGATCAAACACATATTAGAGCATGGAGAATTCCCAGCCAAGTGCTTCACACTGTTAAAAATAGGAGAAGCATTTCAGTATCCATGCAGTGCTGTCTGGAGTACTGTGTGGAGAGAGGGGGAATATGCAGAAAGTAAGAGTGTCTGCAGTTTCCACTGGTGTAAGACTGCAGTTTTTGGCTGCCATATGGCAAGGATTGAGCAATGGCTGGGTTTGGCTCAGGCTGGCAGGCTGACCTCAGCTGCACTCCTTGGCTCGTTAGCCACGAGAGCCAATGCAGGATGTGATGAGTGCAGTGTTTTACAATTATCTGATTATTGGGCAGGGAAATTAGGATGGAGCCCTGGAGGTCTGCCTGCACTGTGGTTACTGCTATGCCACCTTTACTCAGCACAGCCCATGTGGATTTGGTAGAGCATGGCCACATGGATAACATTGCACAGGATAATGGAAAGTTAGTTAATATAGGCAATTCTCCTATGTGGGGAGGACTCTGTAGTGCTGCAAGTACAGTGCTAGGGATACTACAGTTATTTTAAGCTGAAATCAGGCTTATATGTCCCAAAAGAGTACATGCATGCCCTGGTGAGTTTTTAGGGGAGAAGGTGTTGAAAAGCTCTAAGAGCTGGGCTGGAGGGAAGAGGCTCAGCAGTGGGTAAAAAGCAGTAAGTGGAAAGCTGCTGTGGGTGTGCTGCTATAAAGGAGAATGTGCAAAGACTCCTGAACTAACAGAGAAAAGGTCCAGAGAACAGAAGAGTTTCCTTGGCGTGGGGGAGAAGCAAGGATGCCCTCAGGGCTAGAGATTCTGGCCCAAGTGGTGGGAAGGACTAGTGGAGGTGGTGGCAGCCTTCTGAACATATATAAACCTAAGGCAAGATCTTGGAGCAGAAAGTGCAAGGTCTGCTGACAGATTTACAGAGATATTATCAGCAGCATGTGTGTGTGTGCCCACAGAAGGTGTCAAGAAACCTTCTGGTACTCACCTTTCAAGAGGAGCCTGCCTTCTGCTTATGTTTGGATCAATGTGCCCTTGCAACTTTGTCTTTTCCTGATCCACTTATTCCTCAAAGATCTTAAATCACTGCACAAGCCAGTGCCAGGTAGTGGGCGTGTTTCTGCTTTTTTAAAAGAAACAAAAGAAATGTGGAATTCCTGTTTATTAGACTTGGAATCCAGATACTATGGGAACTCTTTGCTTATCTGAATAATGGTCTACCTTGTAATATACTGCATTGATTGAGTTGGTGCTCTTCAGAAATCATGACTGACTTGTCATCTTCCAGCTCATAAAACAAAAAAACAAAAAAAAACAAAAAAAAGGAGATGGTATAGTTTTTCTTAAAAGACTCTTTTCATAGCATTATGGCATTTATATAAGCACTAGAAGCTCTATTTGTCTGAAATAAAATTTGAGAAATTTAGATATACTGGATCTTTAAAGAATGTACTAACATAAGACTCATGAAAATAATGTATGTTTAGGGTACAAAAGTTAAAATCTAGAACATAAAAGAATTAAGAACCAAAATATTTTTTCTAGAACAGTCAACCTGGCTTAAAGTCAACTTGCTTCTGCAGTGGTGAAAGTTCTTTGAATGCATTTGTATCTCTGCAAAATACTGGTCTGAAAGGAAATTGAGTTGAGTACTGTTTCATGCACATTTCATTACATATCAGTGAGCCCATGACCTGGGAAGTGCCATGGAAAAATCCACTTTGTTTTGGGATTTAACCAAGACTGTGATTATGTTGAGTCTAGCTGCTCTGAATACCAGAAATAAGCCATAATTTTCCTTTTAGACAAAATTATGTAAAACAGTTTAGTATCTGTTCTCCTTTCCCACTGTAAATTATAGCACCATAATTTTAGTACCATTTGCAGCAGTTTGCCTCAGCAGTGTGGTGAGGTGTCACTAAGTGTTTTGTGAAATGACCTACCTCACTGTGTGAGATAAAAATCTCATGAAAAATGTGAATGGTCATTAGGATTGTGTATCAGAAACCCATTTTTCTAATGGGTTCTTCATGATTTCCTACTGGGCATCAAGCACAGAGGTGTTAATTCCACATTTATCTGCAAGTAGAAAATCAAATTTGCTTATGAAATTCTAACTTTTAGACAAAGTGCCCTCTGCCATTGAAGCACCTCTATAAAATAAACTCTTCTGAAGATATAGAATCTTCAGACACAGGTATTTTGAGCACGTGGAGCCATCCACACAAAAGACATTTCCATGCTCAGTGCAGAGATGGCTCTGAGGAGAGGACCAAGTTGCACTCCCTGGCTCTGTAAAAATTCCTTCAGGCTTATGAAGGAGTCACACTTTTCAGGAAGTGGGGAAGACCATCATGCTAGGCATTCTATTCCTGTTCCTAGTGCTGCCTCAGAACTTATTTTCTAGGTTAAACTATGATAGCTCCAGGTGGACTTTAAATACATGTGGCTTTTACTTTGTTTTTCTTCTCTTAATTTTTAGAGTTGAGAATGAAAGGAGGGTTGAGTGGATTTTGAGCCTTCCTTGGTCTTTTGCAGTGGTATAGACAACATGCTGAGAGGAAATTACCTTGTAAATAAGAGTGCTTCAGAAAAATGGCATTTTCCTTAATAGCAAGGCATTGTGATTCCCCAAAGAATATGTGTGATTACTGCTGGTAGCTGTTAGAGGTCACTGAACAAACATTACCACATAATAATAAGGCTTGACTTATGGTCAACAAAGGCTAAATTTCTCACATTAAGAGAAAGAAATTATTCAAAAATCAATTAAGTCTGGCTTAAGCCATGTGCTGTATTGCTAATATGCTGGCAAGAAGTCACATGGAGGACAGGAAAAGGGCTGAAAAACACAGAGTAAAGGCAAGGATCAGTTTTACTATCTTCCTTGCTCTTTCTGAAAATAGGATGGAGAAGAAAATGAATTTTCTAGATATGCAAGAGAAAATCAACACACAGATTTCCTGACTGAAGAAAACTGTTTTTGTTTTGTAAAGGGTTACCTTGTTCAACTTCTCAGCATGAATTTGGGAATGAGGAGCTCCAGTTCTGTGAGGTTTCTCTAGGGCAGGGACTTCCAAGAAGTCTTGTAGAAGGACTTCAGATAAATTTATAGGCTGTCAGGAAAGAGTCCTTCTACTTTCCTTACAATTTTTTGGGGTGCATCAATGGTTATGCAAAGTAACTAAATATGGCTCAGCTTCTCCAGATGTGTTTCCAGTTTCCAAGAGATGTCTGATTTTTGTCACAGCTTGCATATTTGATTGACAGATTAGAAGCATCAGATCACTCTTGGATACTCATACATCATTTGGTGTGGTGCTGTGCCATGCATGACAGGGACAGTGTTTCAGCAATGTTTTGCTGCAAGGGAAAGTTGGTGGTTGAAACCACAACAGAAAACTAACCAATGCATACATTTTTTGGATGAACTTGAAGTGTATATATCCTCCACAGAAGTTGAAACAGAGCTATTCCTACAGAGTATGGAGTTGTTGGGGGTTTTTTTAAGTTGGGAGAATAAAAACATGAAATGGATAGAGATTTTAAATTGTTGTTAGAGTGGAAGCACAAATACTTCCTAAAGTCTGTTAGCACTGTAAAGAATATAATAACAGGTGGAAATTTATAGATGTTTAAAAATTTGTTTTCTTCAGGAATTGTCATCTTCCATGATAGTGAATATGAGCCATGGCAATTTTGTAAAACAGTCAGAGTTTTATTCTTTAATCTATAGTGATAAGTATTTTATTTAGCTAAGAGGAGTAAAACTGCTGAAGGGGAACACATGCTGCTTTAAGTGCCAATACCCTTTAAAAATCTTTCTACATATAAGCAGATATTGTAATAGGAAAGACCTTTCTACCTGCAAGGCCTACTTAGGAGAAAGATCTGGTTCTCAAAAGCAAAGATTGATGCCAAGTACTTCATGGAAGCTATCATGGCTATCCCATGGAAAAGCAGAGGATAGCCTAAAAGTTCTCCTAATGGAATAGACTGTGCTTTTGTATGATGAGACACTGGAGGTTACAAGAAAAAATGTTGGAAGAAACTTGTGGCCTCCTACAAGGAACAATTGTCTGTGATGGACATCTTTAAAAGTTCTATTTTCATAGAAATTAAACAAGTTATTTCTCTTGTGACAGTTTACTACTGAGTGGGTAGAAGAAGACTCACAGTGAAAATTTTATGGAATGCCAAAACCACCTCCCAAGAGTAATCCAATAATTCATAGTCATTGTAACATCTGTCTAGATGAAATATTATTTTTCTTCTGTTTGCATTTTTTTAGTCTTTCTACATCTATACCAGATGTCACTTTGAAATTGCTGACAACCTCCACCTCCATAAAGAGACTGTAGAGGCTGTTTAAATTTTCCTAGTTTTGGTGGGGAACATATGCAATGCTCCTATAGTTTAATTTGTACCTTTCTGCTGGTAATTGGAAATCCAGCAGTGAATAATTGGGATCAATCTTGCTGAGCTGTAAGACAGAATTATCACACAGAGTGAGATTATAAAATCTTAGGCTTGTTCAGAGGGGTAAAGGATGTGTGTCAGTGTGCATGGGGTTACTCACCAATCTGGCAGGTCCTGCCACTGAGAAAAGGGAAAGGAGGAATGTAAGGGTGAGAAACACCTTCTTGCCATGGCACTTGGCTGTTACTTCCTGATAAAGATGCTGGCTACTCAACTGAACTGAGACAAGTAGACCAAAAAAGAGATTTATGAATGAATTATTTGCTGTCTTTCAGCTGAGGTGTTATTGGAATTTGTATGTTTGTCCATCAAGCTGACCAGATCCTCTGCTATTGTTCTTACGAGTCAGTGGTCCTCTCCAAAGTGTCCAGGTCTTCAGGAGAACTTTGAGAAACAGCCTTTCTGAAATAGAAATATTTCCTTTTTCCTGCGTAGAAGTTAAATGTATCTCCTGAAAAATAAAAAATATATCCAGAGGCAATGTACCAAAACTCTTTACCATTAGGAAATATGTGAAGATAACGAACATCAGACAATGACAGAGAAAAGAAGGGAGAAAAACAAAGGGAAAGGACAGGACAGAAACTGAAAAGGAAAAAACAGTTTGAAGAAGAGGGCTGAGATGCAGTAGACCCCAAGAAAAACCTCAGAAGACAGTTTCTCTAAGTCTTGAGCAATAAAATTCAAATAAAAAAATAAGAAGGAGTGCAGAGAAAGGAAAATAAATGCATGGAAAATTAAAGAAAAGGGGCTAGATGACAATTGAAACGAAATCTGTAGAGAGTGATCTAGCAAGGAATCTTATCTGTAAACAGGAAAAATGATAGAGCATATGGGAGCTGGGGGGACAGGGAGCTGGAAAGGGCAGATGGATGTGGCTTTGCCAGGACAACCTGCACATTTATGAGGAGACTGTCTCCTCATAAGTGAATTGAAGGTCTTCATGAGACTTCTCTGAGATTTGTAAATCTTGGGTTTGCTGAAGCTGGCAGATGTCTCCCAGAAATATTAATGATATATTAGTCTGTCTGAAGTTCTGTTTCCCTGGAGTTTGGCCCCCAAAAATGTAATTGGACATTTTTTGCTACAACCTTTGGGTCTTTAAGTCTGCACTTCATGTAATGGCTTTATAATATTAACAACCTGATGACAGCTCATTATACATTATTAGACAAGGATTTTATTGTTGTGGGAGAGGAATATTCACATTATTCATAGGTATCAAGAGCCTAGTTGTGTTGGGCAAATAATTTTAAGTAAGTGTTGATGAAGTGACATGTCCTTGTGAATTTTGCTATGCCATATTTCAGAGAAATTTGTGCAACCTTGGGGAGTTCCAGTTCTTCCAGCAATGTGACATGTAATTTCTCTTCTCTATCTTTGCAAAGTGTTATTGCATTATTTAATCCTGGGATTTCTTTTTAAAGAGAATTTAAAATGTGTTTGGAAAATCTTTAATGAACTTGAGGTCCAATAGTTAAACCATTGTGTAGCACCATACATCTCTGAATGCTCATAATCTAAAGATGTCAGACAGACATTTTTGACCCAGAAAAGTGCAGGATGACTTCATACTGCAGTCAAAACTACATTTATTACCTTGTCTTTAAAACAAATTTCATTTAAAAAAACAAACCTTGGCAAAAATAATAAATCTGTGTGATAATTTCTACTACTGAAAAACTTCAACTCCCCCCAACCCCCCAAACAATTAAAAATAAGCAAACAAGCAAAAAATTACCAAGATACAACTGTTCTGCCTGCACAGTATTTCTTCCCAAAATAGCTTCTAGAGGTATTCTTAACACATTAATGTTGGCTGTGATTTTGATCTCAGCATGGGACTTGGCTGGTGTGATGCTACAGCCATTCTAGGAGGAGGGTCTTTGCAAGTCTTTAGACTCTTTATGGCAATTTTCATACTTCATAAACATTCAATCTATTGCAGAAATTACTTCATTGTCATTTGATTTTCAGTGGTGAATGATTATTTAAATTGTGGGTAGTAAAAACTGATCTCTGTAGAGTGGTGAGGACTGCTTCTCTCAGCCAGCATGGCCTTACCTTCAACATCACTTTACAATAGTTCAACTGACCAGGAGCCAGCCTCAGGACATGGTTCACATTTTATGGGATGAACATACTTATCTCATATTCTGTTACTGAGGAAGACAAGAAACTGAAGTTCTTAAATAAGGGATGTTTCAAGATTAAATGCTTGAAACATACACAAATGAACATAGCTGCTTTTTTGAGATGAGTCTACTTTAGTGATTCTCACTACCAGCCTTGTAACCCATCTACTTATTAGGTTAAAAGTTCCAGCTAAACCATGGTATTCAAGGATCTGAGATGTGAATAAAATAACCTAGATCCCATTTAGATTAATAATAAAAAACATGGCCTAGATGTCTAAAATATGGGAAGGTGGGATTAACAAAATAGTCACAATTTTAAAAGCTATAAGTATAGTCTGTGATTTTTTGCATAAGTGTATAAAGCTCTAGGTTCAAATTCAGAAGAACAACAGATACTCAACATTAGACCAAATTCTTGTGTACTTTTATAGGTGAGAACTACTAAGGAAAAACTGGTTTAATGTGCTTAATGCTGGAGTAAAAATACTGCAGGGTTCTTTATGAGAGGGTATATAAAGGGTTCATAAACATCTTAGCTTAAAACATGAATTGTCATTCAGAATCCTATCCAGTCATCCTTTTTCTCCAAGATAATAACTGTGATTGGAAAAAAGCTACTATTACTCTACTCATTATGTCCTCTTATTATACTCTCCCACATATTTCAGATTGCATAATTTTTCTTATTAAAGTGGATGTGTCCCTAAAAAGGTAAAAAGGAGATGAGTGTGGAAAGTCACTTCAAGCTGCATCTTGTACTGTGCAAAGGCAAATGATGCAAAATCTTCATCTCCGGGGGAAAAAGATATCCCTGAGTGCCAAGACACTTAGAGATCAAAGGTATCACTCAACTGTCTCTGTGTTTACTGAGATTCGTGGCCTCATAAAATGAGATAACACGATGGAGTATTTTTCTAGTCTTTTTTATGTGTTCCCAAGGAAGTAAAGCTGCTTTCTACTTCTTAATTCTGTTCTCCTTGATGTCATCTGCAGGAAATATTTTACCAATGACTATCTAAACTATGAGAAGCAGTCTCTGAAGGTTCTTCTACCAGCTTCTGGAAGGAGAATGTCCACTGGCACAGCACAGGGCAGTGCTTTTGGCTTTCCCCTGGGCAGGTTGATACAGTGAGGGTGTTTTGGTGGGAGCTGCTCTGCCATGAGATGTGTGTTTGGCCAGGCACAGGCTCTGGGCTGCCCTTGGCATGGAGCTGCTCCTCACCCTGTGCAGGCTGGCAGACAGATGTGAGGAGTGGTGCCACATTCTGCCTGAGCTATGCATGTCATTAGCTGCTCGCTTTCACACAGACTCAATTACTGCAGGGATTGATTTCAAATGATTAGCAGCAAATTTCCTCCTTGTAGCAGCAGAAATCTAATCTAAGCAAGAGCCAGAAGCCCCACTTCCCCTCTCTCTGAAAGACACTGCTGGGCTCAGATCAGACACTTCTCAGATGCTCACTGAAACCAGAGACTGAAAGCAGAGCTGCTGTGCTCCCTAAGCAGCACTGAACTTGCCTCCTCCAGGCTTTTGTCTCACCAAACTCACTGGGAAGGTTGCAGGTTTCTCTTTTGTTCAACACATATATAAAGTTCATGGAAGCAGTTGCTGTGTGTGGGGCTGCTTCTTTCCAACCAATCCCTTGAAGATCACTGAATTTCGAAGAAATACTGGGAGTAGGCACTGACTTCTGTTCAGCCCTAGAACCTTGTGGGGCTGAAATTGGGATGCACAGGTTTTAGGTGCAAAGACAGGTCTTGGCTCACATTCAGAGAATGTTCTGACTGAGTGACTTGTGATTCTTTGCACTAGTACTTTTCATCTATTTTCTTTACATTGTACTGCAGATTTTCAACTTTTCACTTATCAAAAGTGGGTCATCTGGTCTTAGGGGAGTCAAGATGAAAAAGCAGAAGGTAAGATGAAAAAAGTCCCTTTACACCACGACAGGCAGTGATGTCTGCCAGTATCTGCAGCTGAGTAAGAAGTCAGACTGCCAAAATGTCTTCTGTCACAAGAGGGGAGGCCAAAACTGTCCCTTGCTATTTCCTGAGAGGACCTGCAGAGATCAGCTGCTCAGCTTGTCCTTGCTGCCTACGATTGTGATGGCTGTGAAGCCCTGCAGAAGGACAGACAGGCCAATCACACCTTAGGGGAGGCTCTCAAGTCTAGCAGTGTTCACCTAAGAAAAAGTAACCTGTATTTTCAACCTGTTCTGTCTTTATTCTCACAGTAAGGATTTTTTCTAAATCTTCATGAAGTTTGCATACAGCTTTTAAAGACTAGGAGAGTAAAAAGTCTTTTTTAAAAGACTTTTTACTCTCTTTGCTTTTGTTAACACAAAAGGAGGAAGGACAAGGTGATTTTCTTTGGCCTGCATTCTTCCTCATGCTTTTTTTTCCTGTTTTATCATTATGACGTGTTCATACTATCTCCAGATTTAAATTAGTCCACCTCAGCTTTTCCAGCTAGCTTTAATTATGGGTTTAATCAGTTTGCAACACATGCAGACATGTTTCTTATTTATATGCACAGAAGCCACTCTGATTCATTACCAAGGCAGACTTGAGGTTATCATCCATTGTTGTCAGGCTTAAACTTTTGACACAGACTATTATTTTACTAAACATTTAAATTATTAAATGAAAGAATAATATGACAACATGACAAATAAAGTCCCTGGAAAATTATCGTTTTTTTTCTACTTAATACAATTTTAAATAAGCAAATAACTCTTAATCAAGTCTTTCATCCCAAAAATTCTAAGTTCAGCACCTCATAAACGGAGATACTCACACCACCTGCGGCACATATAACACAATTTATGGCGTGTCTAATGGATGCTGCTTCTTCCTCAGGTAGGTCAGGATTAAAGACTCTCAGGCTCTGGATACCAGAATGGGTAATCAGATGTGAAGATAAATCATGCTTCTACATATCTCCCAGGGAATGAGTGAGCCCTGCAGTTTGTTCACAGAGGACACAAAGCTGGGCAGGAATGTGTCTTGGGTTGCAATACAGGATGTGACTGGAAATGTGCATTCTATCACCATCTGTTGAAACCAGGTGGGGCAGTGTTCCTTATCTCAGTGGCACATGCCATCTGCTGATGGGCCATCTTTAAAAACAGGTGGGGCAATCATCTTTATCTTTTCCACAACCCATCCTTCCTCCAGGAAGATATCTTCTGTTAATGGGCTATTGAGTCCCACTGAAAAAATTACATCATCCCACTGGGAGATGCTCCACCCAGAGGGAGGAGCCAAGCCTTTCCTACCTAGATAAAAACTGAGATTTGGAGCATCAGAGCAGCCTTTATTCCACTGGATTCCAGAGGAAAACTGGACCTTTTCCACATCATCCCTGGACCTTCAGAGGAAGTTCCTACAGGAGCACTGGTTCAGCTGAACCACATCTGTCACTGCAGGAGGATACAGCCACCATTTAATGGGACTGCTACCAACACCCTGACTGACAGGGTGTCAGGTTGTATTCTGACTCTGTCAGTGTTGGGATTGTTCTTTGCAATACTGTATTTCTATTTTAATTTTCCTAGTATAGAACTGCTATTCCTAATTCTCATATCTTTGCCTGAGAGCCCCTTAATTTCAAAATTATAATAATTTGGAGGGAGGGGGTTTACATTCTCAATTTCGAAGAGAAGCTCCTGCCTTTATTGGCAGACACCTGCCCTTCAAACCAGGACAGAATGTCAATCTGCTGGAGGGCAGGAACAGTCTACAGATGGATCTGGACAGGCTGGATCAGTGGGCCAAGGCCAGTTGTGTGAGGTTCAACAAGGCCAAGTGTCAGGTCCTGCCCTTGGGTCACCACAAACACAGGCAGCACTACAGGCTTGGGGAAGAGTGGCTGGGAGCTGCACATGGCTCTGGGAGTGACAGACTACAAGAAAGACATTGGGGGGCTGGGGTGAGTCCAGAGAAGGGCAGCAGAGCTGGGGAAGGGTCTGGAGCACAAGTCCCATGAGGAAAAGCTGAGGGAGCTGGGAGTGCTCAGCCTGCTCAGCTCAGAGCAGAGCTTATTTCTCTCTACGAGACCTGAAGGGAGTGTGCAGATTGTGAAGAGGGTTGGTCTCTTCTCCTGGGAATCAAGGGAAAGGATGAGAGGAAATGGCCTCAAGTTGTGTTAGGAGAGGTTTAGATTAGACTTTAGGGAAAACTTCTTCACCAAAGGGGTTGTCAAGCACTGGAACAGGCTGCCCAGGGAATGGGGGAGTCATCCTCCCTGGAGGTATTTAGAAGCTGCTTAGATGTGGTTTGGCAGTGGACATGGCAGTATTAATTTACTGGCTGGATTAGATGATGTTAAATGTCTTTTCCAACCTTGACAATGCTCTGGTTCTGTGTTTCTGTGATCATTATTGCTCAGGAGTAGGATCAGTAGTCAGCTAAAGAGGGGTTCTTAGGGGTATGGATCAGTGTTGCATCCTGCTGGAAGTACTTCTTTGTGACAGGGAGCTTTCCCAAGATGTTTTTACTGTGAAAATTAAAAGCTATTAACTGTTTTTTAACAGTTGCAGTAAAAGAGAGCAGGCTTAATGGAATTGCCTGATGGCTTATTTTTTTAAAGAAGCTAGAATTATCAGGCAATTTTTTTCTACTTTTAGTTCTGAGTGGAGATACCATTAAACAGATGGGTGTTTCCATGTTTTATGGCAGTCTAGTAAATTAATTTTAATATCTGGATTGTAAACAGCAATACATAAGCAAAAGTGCCTCGAGGTTAACAAATGCTTAAGAGCTTCTGCCAGTTCAGATGGCTTTGTGTTGGGCCTTCAGAGCAAGCAATTAATTCTAAGAGCCTGTACCAGCTACTAAGAATTGCCAGAAAAAAAAAAAAAAAAGAAAAAAAAAAAAAGAAACAAAAAAAGAATTATTTGGTCTGCCAATATTCCTTGACAGAAACTCTGTGGCTTAGCAATGCAAATAATAACATGAAAAGAAAACCACACAACAAAAGAAAGCAAACTCAATCACAAGAAAGAGTATTTACTGCTCAGTTCAAAAAAAGGTTTCTGCTAATTGTCTAAGCCTGGAATGAAGCTGACACTGTTGTTATAGTATGTGTAAAGCAGCAATGCAACATATTCAGAATTTCTCAATCCTCTAGGTTCCACTAGAGTTTTAAATAGGGTTATGATAGATAATCTGATATAGATATAGATTTTCTGGGTTTAGCTTCTCCTGTGACAAGTGGAGTTGGTCTGTTTAAAAAAAAATTAAACAATTTTTTAAAAAGTGTCAGTCTATATATCCTCCCATCAAGGCAGAGGAGATAAAAACAACAGCTAATACCCTATTGATACACTGCAAATTCAGTGTCATATTACAGCTAATGGGCCAAAGAAGCTTATTTAAACCATTTCAGTAAAGCTTTCTCATCACAATAATCCCTCCTAGCTACTACTCATTAAATTCAAGGCCAACTCCTTTGGGGGAGTCTTTCTTGTATTTTTTGTGCATTGGGAGAAAACCATACCACATAAACAGCATCATAGCTTCTAAAAGAGGTAAAGGGTGACTGAGAACCTTAAAATACTGTCAGTAGCAGAAATAAATAAACAAGAAAATAAAGATTGTACCATGGCCTGGGAATATCTATTGCAGTTGATGACTGGTGTACAGAGCACTCAGTGAGGAATGTAATGATCTGTCCTCTGAACTATAAAATCGGTTTATAGTTTCAGTTAAATTAATTTATAACTGCTATCAATCCTGTTAATTGGTCAGCATGGAATATGAGGAACAGTAACACCTCTGCACTTGAGATTTAGCATGTCATAGAGGATTTAATTTTAGTGTGACAGTGATTACAGAATTATTCACTGACCATGAAGATAAATTTACAACACCATTGGGTTCCTTATTCAACTGGATCTGCAAAGTGTGTAACAATTAATCATTTTGATTGTACTGACAATGAAGCATGCAGCAATCTTGTGTAATTGCAGCATAAACTTAGATTTGCTCTTGTTCAAATCATAGGCTTTTTTCAGGACTGATATTACAATCATTTGTCTGAGCATGTAAATTTATACCCTTGTGGTACTCCCATTGCTTTATGCAGAATCAGTATTTCAGCTAAAGGGATTGAATCACTTTAGCTTTGTTTGACACAAATTCTGTTGAGATTTTAGTTTAAATAATCTGAGGTGCACAAAATATTTAGGGACATTTATTTTTAAAATATACTTTGCTTAACATGACAGAAACAGAATTAGATGCTGAGGTCCAGAATGGAGATAATGTCTCTTCCAGCTGATCACTTGCCTGCTACTGACAGAAATTTAAAATCTGTAAATGGCTGTGAATGTTTCCCAATGGCACCCAGCTATGACAAGGAACTTCAAGTGTCCTGCTGGCATCCTAAGATGGACCTTTCCTTTGGGATGTGGGCAGAGGAAACCCTCTGGTCCTCTGAGACCTTTCAAGCAAACCTCTATGGGAAGCTGTTGCCATCAGAAAAGTCTGGGATCTTGCAAATTTTGTTGTGCCTGTGGCAGGTAGGAGGTGCACAGGAGTCACACGTTTGGTTTTACAGTTTTATTGCCACAGAGGGGAACATACAGAAAATAAAAATAACTGGGGACTGTAAAACACAATTTTAACAATATAAGTCTCACATTATTTGAAGGTCAGGTTCCCACTGCTAATAATAATCACACAGATTCTATACTCTTTCATCTAAACTGAATGGCAAGTTACAGTTGTAGAACTGTAAAAAAATCCCCCCCAAAACCAATCAACACCCCCCTCCACCAAAAAAAAAAAAAAAAAAAATCTCCCAGAAAACCTCACAGGAACTCTGGGGCTTTGGCTTTGTGTCTGAATGATGCTGACAGTTCCAGTTCTGCACTCTGAGCACTTGCGTCAGTTCGCAGTTGACAAGAAAAGGATTAGATTAGAAAGCAGGGAATTAAAACCAAGATGCATTAAGAGTTGATTACTTCCACCATGAAAACCAGCTTGGCTTTATTCAGTAATGTTTTTTACTTTCTTTTACCATTGCCTTTGCATTAATTTTGGATATTGTTACTTTCCTAGAAAGCAATTATCCTGCCTACATATTTTCTTGATTCAATGACTAGATAAAAGTCAAAATTGCTAAGAATAAATTTAGACATCTGACAGAACAAAATGCTCAATATTGGTTTTGTGCAAGAGTTTCTAAAGATTGAAGCCTCCATTTGTAACCAAGTAATCTGCAATTGTTTGACAGGTCTTGTGAAGAGATGCTTGTTTAAGCCACAAACCATAATTTTGAATAGAGTGTAATTATCCCAAAGGCTGCTTTTTCTATTATGCTTCTACAGCTATAGGTGTATACAGCTGTGGAGTGTATTCAGAATAAAATTCTTAATAAAGATCCATGGCATAAAGGGAGCTCCTTTTGCTAGAGGAGCATGGAAGGGTGAGATGATGTGAACGGCGTGGGCTGGGGAGAGCTGTCACTGATGCAGCTCTGCCTCTGTTCTGCCATGTGGCAATTCATAAATTTTAGCTTGGTATAACAAAAAATCACTTCAATGTCTCTAAGTTATGTGCATATTTCCCAGCTTTGCTGTAGTTTGTCTCTAAGACATATCCACAGAAGAATAAATCTTGCCTTCTCAGACTGCTGTAAAGATACGAAGTGTTTGCACAATAGGAGATGAGCACTGTACCTTACCCACTGGGGTGAGGAAAGTGCATGGACCTGGCATCCTGTGACACTGTGACACAGTAAAACATTGAATTCACTCAGTGCTGGTGAGAAAACACATCTTTTAACTATTTCATGTGGTTAATGTTTGGTGTGATGAACACTTGTTGAGGGAGACTCTCATGGTGAGTGCATAAACAGCACAGAAACCTCCTGGAAGGGTGCAGGGAGTTGCTTTTGTGAGTCAGTGTTGTAAAGGATGGGAAAAACTATTCCAGTAGGATGCAGAAGGGCAGCTGGTGGAGAGATAGGGGAAGGGTAAAAAGCCCAGGGAATGGGAGAGTTTGACCATTGTCTTTAATGCAAAAAGCAGCAGGGTTTCTGTTGTAGCCTAAGGATGGTGGGGGTTTTGATGACAGCCTGGGATTTCTGGTCCCTCTATTGATTGTGTCTTACAGGGGATGGAGGTTTGACCCAAAGACTTTCAGGTGGTTTATAAGAAGCCACCTCAGGCAGTTTATAAGAAAAAATATGCCAAAATTTATAAGAACTATTTATGAGGAGATCCCTGCAGTGCTGCTTAGTCACTCACAATCATTTTAAGAATCTTCTTTAAAATTCTCTAAAATAAACATGCAAGACTTTCAAGTCCTGTGAAATTGGTACTATATACCACAAATAAGTAAAATTTCTGGTTTTCTTTTAGTTTACTCTCTTTTTTAGAGAAAAACACAAATACAGCAGGTGGAGAACATTGTCCTCGTTATCAGCCTCTCACTGGTTTTCCTCCTCCCTTGAATAAAATTACAAATAGGAGTTACCCACCTAATAAGATGGGAATGCAGTTGGGAATGAGTTGAGTATCCTGTGCTTGGAAATGGTGGATTAATGCCTGCTGACTACACCTTGTGAAAATCAGCCACTGGACACCAGCAAAAAGTGAGTAATTCTATACAGCAACACAGCACCAGCACAAATACAGGCATCAGCAGGAAGGGGTTCCAAGGGTTGTCCCTGAACAGTCATGGCTCACTGAATTAGAGCTAAAAATAGTTTTAATTAGTCTCAGAATATGCTTTGCTTCTCTGGAAATGGTCATTTTTGCTGCATCCAAAGCAGGTTGCAAGTACCAAGTCCATAAAATGTTAAGTGTAGCTGTTCACAATCCATAATGTGCTGTTATAAATAATGCAGCACAGGGTACAGAAACACAAACAGAATTATGAATAATGTTATGGAAATTACAGAGGGAAAGATACTCAAACTAATTTTTAAAAAAACCCACAACCTGAAATGCTGTGAGTTGGGACTTCTAGGCTTTGGTCTGCCAAACTGAAAGAGTTTATTTGGGGCTTTAAAGCATTTTTCCATGGGGTTCATGAACTGTTAAGATCTCCTTGCTCTTTCCCTATCCTATACTCAGTGGGAGTAGATGTTTACTCATTCTGGTTTACTTCCTGGCACTATTCCATTTTTGCATAAATCATTTTACAAAGTATGGTGCTGTGGGCTCGTTCTGCCTGTGCTAGCACATTGGCATGCTCTGTCTGATCAAAGAATGAGTCTGCCTCACACTGGGGTGGATATATTCTCATCCCTGCTACACCAGGGAGAACAATCTGGTTTAAAAATCCATCTTGAAAGCAGAAGGTGCATGCACATTGCTGTATCTGTGAGAAGTTTTAAGAAGTTTGTTACAAGTGTTGGCAATACTATGACTTTTTCCAGGGGTTGCACTCCAATAGAAATATTTCATATCTATCTTGCATCCATGAATTAACTCTCTAAATATATAAATATGAACTAGTATCCTAAAGCAAACAGAAATAAAACTGAAACAGGTTTTAAAAATCAAAGTACTAAATATTATATTGGTAAATTTGGTTACTGTGAGTTAAAGGTTTTCTGTCTCACAATTAACAGAGACTAATGATGCAAATTATTTTTAGAAGATTTGTTAGGATGGTCTTTCAACCTTCTGTAAAGATGCTTTGACCTTGAATTATAGTTGTTCCCAATGCCTGGAGCTATACTTTTAGTAGCACTCTGCTTTTAACACCTCTGCAATGTCACTGTCCCTTTCTTTGAAAGTAACAGTTTAAAAATAGAAAAACCCTTAAATATGTCCTGAAGTTATTGTGGGTTGCACTTCCTACTGAACACCTGCACTTTATACAGCCATTTTAACTGAGAATAAGGTGTAGCAGGGAGTAGTCTGCAATTTTACTTCCAAGAACATTATTCATTTGTCCATTGCAGTGTGAAATTAATGGTGGTTTGGGGCATAATTGACAACCAGAGAGGGTTTTTCCTTCTAGGCTCGTGCTCTGCAAAATGTGTTCTGCTGAAGGTTGGCTGTGAAAAGTTTGTGCTCTTGTGTCTCTGTGATGCTGGCTGTGGTAATGTGGGGAGATAATTCAGTTGTATGGATTTCTGAATTGGGGCCTCCACTGAAAGGGGCAAAAGAAAATACTTAAAATTAGTTTTGAATTAATTTGGAACTTTAAAACAAAAAGCCATTTGGTCATGGCAACTTTTGAACCAGTTCAGAGGAAAATCAGTAAAATTTTTTCCATTCACACCAGTGTTAAACTTGATTCTTTGCTTGCAAGGAACTCATTTATTTCCAAAGAGCTCTTTTGACTATGTGGATTTGACTTCTTTACGAGTAATTAAAGGCTAAACATGCAGCATTTCAATCATAGCAAGTTCTTGTGTCTCCAAATTGAAACAAAAATCAATATTTTAGGACAAAGTGTTGCTGAGGATGTTAAAAATTTTTGAATTTAAACTTTTGAATATAGTTTTGAATAAAGAAATGTAGTTTATTGCCTACAAATTGTTTATCAGTATTTCTATAAGCAATTATTCTTCAGCACTATTTCATTACTACAAATAACCAAAAATTACCTAAGTCACTACTTAATAAAGTCAGAAGCTAGCACGTAATAGATATATATATATGTTTTAAATATTATTTCCTTGGAATAGTTTATAATGGAAATCACCAGGCAACCCAATAATTAATTATCATATGATTTACTATTTCTATATCCTATGCTCCTACTTAGAAGAGTTATCTCAGGATAATTGCTATTGGATTATGTGGTACAGTAATTCTCATAGACATCTTGTTGTTTTGTGTAAAAATCTCTTGTGGGTTTTTGGGAATTTGAAGGCAGAGGAGTCTGGTGACCACAACGCCCTTCCCAGGGCCTGTTCTGTGAATCTGAATTTATCATTCCCTGAAAATCTTCAGAATTTTTGTCAGTCTTCATTTAGTCTTATGAATGTTGGGGGTTTTTTCAGTCTTGAGAATACTCCTTTCCCTTCTGTAATCTTCACTATTTCTTTTATCAAAAGGTGGAAATAATTTGCTATTCATGGCAAGTTTCTATAATGTACCCCATTTGAGTTTTTATCTATGTTTTTGATTAGCTATTTAAAACACTGATTTTGTTCATTAGATTTGCTGAGAGGTAAACTTTCACATTAGTATTTGATGAGATATATGCAATGCTAAAGTAATTCAAACCACTTTACAACATTTATGATCACATAACAGATGTCAGAGTATCTGTCTTCTTATGTTTAATTTGATTTCCCTAAATAAATGAGTATTTAAAAAATTTTCAGTAGAGATACTCTATTTCTGGAATGATTTCTACTGATAATTATTGTCTAGGCAAGTGCTTACATGTTGTAAAAATATTTTATTAATGCAGCATTTCTATGTACTATCCCAGGGATGTTTTCTTCCTTTTACTGTGCAAGATTTCCAGTGTTCTAAAACTGAACATTAGAACTGCAGTTCTAAGGCTGCTGCTCATTTCTATTGTGTTGCTTTGTACTGTGTTGCATGTCAGTGTTCAGTTCACTGTAATAATTTAGTTAATGTCAGAACCAAAATCTGATCTCTTCCTTATAAAAATTGTAATTCAGTTCACCAGAAGAAGCATTTGGGTTGTACAAGGGCAAAAGAGAAATCAATGCTTTCTTGTATTCTCTAGTCTGTTATTAGGCCAGTAACAACTTGGATGCTGCCAAATGTAATGTAGAACAAGCAGCCTCTGGAATACAAGGATACAGCTGGGTTACCCTTCTCTCCAGAAATTACTTCCTTGCAGTCTAATGAAAGTAAATCTTGATGTGATTGTGAAGTGATTCGTGACTTTCAGATACTTTTCCCTAAGCCAGATGACACCAGTAAATGTTAGTCCTTGGGAGGCATGTCCCATCCTCTTGTCACCAGTGTCTGTGGCTCCCATCCTTCCTGTGAGCATCTCAGGGGAGATGCTGAGTGCAGCTGATGTGGGGTTCCTCAGCAGGCACAAGGACAGATTTTTGAAAGTTTCTGCTTGGATGTGCATGCAACATAAATCTTGTAGTCTTTCATTGAAGTTACAGCTCTTCTCTCTGCTTTATAGAGAAAAGTACAGCTGTGATAGTATCACCATAGTAAAGCAGTAGGATTGAGTGATGTGGACTTGTGAAGAGATTTCCTCTGGTCGTGTGCTTTTTCTTTATTTGACCTTCCAAGATAAAGATCTGCCATTGATTTGCAGTGTCTTCTCTCTCTGTTATGAGGAATATTGCTGCTTTTCTGACAGTGCATTCCTACTGCATCACAAACCAGGGTGGCATGTTAGAGAGCTAATCACTGTACAAGTTGTGCTGCTCTGGGCTCTTAAGTGTTAGAATCCCATCTAACAGCTTCTCCAGAAAGGAAACCCAAGTGTCCCAGATTTTCAACAGTATTTGTGCTCAGTGAAATCCCTCCTCTTCAGATGACTTTGGCACCCTCTAACACGAGCTGGTGAACTCCAGAAAGGCCTGAATTCCCTGAGCACATCACTCTGCAAACTGACCTTGCCTGAGGCAGAGGCTCAAAGTCAGGCTGAAGTCCCTGTGGCACCTCAGTGGATTCAAAGTAGAGATTCCCTTCCTTTCCTTGCTGGTAATGCCCAGTCCAATCTGTGCTGTGACTGCATCTGCCTCTCCTGCTCCTGCATGAGTCTGTCTCTCTTTAGAAGCCCCTCTGAGGCAGTCCTGTCAGGAGTTTTTAGTCACCTCTGGCCTTTATTTTTCCTTACTATTTGTGTAAGCAAATCTGAGGCCAAGCTGCAAGCGCTGCAGATACCTCATCTTACAGGCAAGGGAGATTTGACCATAGTGAGAGGTAAAGGGTTTGAGATGGAGCTAAAATAAGTTTTTGATGATTGCAGAAAAAAAAAAAAACCCACTGGCTTCTAGAGGATTTTATGGCCACTATATTTTGATCTCTTTATAGAGACAACAGACTGGAAAAAATGTAAAATTTTTTAGTGCAGGCATACAGCTTTTGAGTTATTTGCTGGTAAGTAGTAGTAGTAGTGAGATTGCAAACTTTTTAAAACACAAAAGGGATGAATGCTTAAAAAGACAAAGACATGTCCACGAATGCTGTTCTTGTAGTTCAAACCACAGTACAAAGAACCAGTGTGTGTGTGTAGGGAGGGGCTGTTGGTTGGTTTTTTGTGGGTTGTTTTTTTATTTTTAATTCTGTCCCATTTGCCATCTGGTTTTCATCCTAGGCATTTTTAAACAAGAAATCATACACTGCACTTGTTATTTAGGTGATTTCCTGCTTCAATTCCTTCTTAAATCTTGGGTAAATATCCTCTGGTCATGATGAACCTGTTTGTAAACTTTTTTCTGATCCTCAGTTGAATG
Source organism: Luscinia megarhynchos (assembly GCA_034336665.1). Taxonomy (NCBI): domain Eukaryota; kingdom Metazoa; phylum Chordata; class Aves; order Passeriformes; family Muscicapidae; genus Luscinia; species Luscinia megarhynchos. The sequence goes on along the minus strand of CM067565.1, from coordinate 87,967,698 downwards.
AAGGACCATTGAGATACCATTTATTTCAAAAAATGTGTATTTGTGTGGTGGGGAGAAAGCACATTTCTGATGAGAGAATTTTCTGAACTCCTCCACATTCACTGTGTGTAAAAATTCATTTAATTTATCTGCTCTGGTCTTGACTTCTGAATGCCTCTTTTGTGCCTTTACCATTTATTGTTGTATGGCCTTTCTAGAAGGCTTTTAATAGCTCTGTAAAATGCTTTATTTTTACCTTTTTTAGCTTTTGTAACTTTGTTCTTTAAACTCTGGCCTGCTTTGTGTTTTTAACCTGCCAGAACTCATTCTCCTTCATTTTTCTCACTTGAGCACAATGTCAGCTTTTTAAAGGTCACTTTCTCCCTTCTGAAACCTGGTCTAGAGCACATGTAACTGATCAAAGCAATGATGCAGTGAGTGAAAGGTGAAGCCACTGCTGGCCAGTGAAAGCTGCAGTGTTAATGAGATGTCCAGACAGGGGGAAGAGCTGTGGGGTGGTCAGTAAAGGAGCTCAGGAGGACTCAGAAAGAAGTTCAAAGCCTCTTTTTTTTACTTCTCTGTGGCAGCTCCTGCCTAGAAATGTGAATAAACTGCTGTTGCTTTTTGTTGTCCTAAATGCAGTAGGGAAAGAAATGACAATTTAAATGAGCAGAATTGTGTCCAGAAAACTTTGTTCAGTTTTATCTCCTAATGGACCTGAGACCTTCAAAATTGGGCTACCCATTCAGGTCAAAAAAGAAAATATTTAAACTGTTCAGTGACATTAATGTCAAGCTTAGAGAAATGCCATACATTGCAACTGGGGCACAACAGAGTGAAGAAATACAGATTTTGCTATACAAGAATCTTGTACCAAGGAGCAAATGTAAATAAAACAATGTTATGTCATACATGTTAAGACCTGTTATTCAATATGCTGAAAAGCTTTAAAACAGATCCTGCATATTAAAAATTAACACAAACTTCAGCTGAGACAAATATAGAAAACAATTCCTTTTTGCTTTTAATTCTGAAATTCTAGCAAGAGCCCATAAAAATAAGTAGGATTTGTTTCAAGGAACAAAGTTTCTTGATTAATCTGCATAAAAGAAAACAAACATCTTGATGTGAAATGGCACTTGTATCTGCAGCCTTTGCTTGATTTTGACCTCCCTTAGGAACATACAAAATAACATCTAGATTTTATTTTCAAATATTTTGAAAACCTGGAAATACATACTTGCACATGCTTAGTGCAGATGGGGCATTGCTTCACTTAAAATAACCAAAACAAAGTAATCAGCAATACCTCTCATACAAGTAGGGTTTAAGAGCTTGGTCTGTTACAGCCAAGAGTTTCAGCCAATTATTTCTCTGTGAAGACAAATTGGAATAAAAGTGTTCTATAACTGTGCTGCATACAGGAGTTTTATTTCCCACTTTTAATTCCTCTCCCTATCACAGCTCCAGGCTCACCTGTAAAAGTCACTTCAAGGTATTTTTAGGTGTGATGGGATTTACATAAATTTGAAAATCCCCTTACAATAGCACTTGGGTGAAAATTAAGTTGTGTGACTCTTTGCCAATTGCCTTTATCGCTTGAGAAATAGCACAGACTCTTTTTGGATCACAGCTGAAAGTGGATAAAACTTTGGAATTGCACCAGTGCAATAAGACAGTGGCTCTGCTATCATATGAAGCACTGTTCATTCACATTAATTGTGGTCTTTCCCAACACTGTGAAGCCTTTGCTATTATAGATCTGCTCCTTATGGCTCCTTGTAGTTTCAAAGGCATAGCAGTCTCTGAGTCCATTGCTTTTGACAAAATCACTATTGATTGGTGGTGGGAGGAACAAAACAATGCCCTTGGACAGCTTGCAAAAGCATTCTTTTGCTCTTATTACTACTGATGCTGTCAGGAGTTAGTTCTGCAATAAATATGTGGTGCCAAACCCCCCATCCTTTAGTCATCAAGGAGCTACAGACTCTGATGCCTTCAAGATCTAAGTATAAAACAACACACTTTGGAGACAATGTTAATATAGGAAGTAATATAAAAGCTGATATTTAATTGTACACCTCCAGGGACAGCTATGGGAAAATGCCCAGCTCACGTAGGGTGAATACAGTTTTATAGGTTTAGAAAATTAGCATAATTGACAAAAATTCCCAATTAGAAACACAAGTAATGAAGTAATTCCTCCTCTTGGTTCCACCCCTTCTGGAGCCCTCCTTTCTTGCTGCTGGCTGTACTTTGTTTATGAGAAAGTATCTTGGGAGAGTAGCTCGTCCTGGGTTCCCAGAGGAAGAAGCAAGATAGGATTGGGGCCCTTGGAATGTGTTTTGTCTCTCTGCCTATTAGTACTGAACTTATCTAGGAGCTATGTAACTGTACAATAATAGTCTGTGGAGCTACAAATGTATATGAGGAAAATATAAAAGCAAAAATCAGTTTGGCATCTTTACAGCCTGTGGTAGGACCTCTGCTCTGCAAATTCCATGGTGCATAGCAGTGATGTGACTGATCATGTAGGGAATTAGCACCAAAAATATGGTGTGAGACACTATGGAAAGAGAGAATGTGGTAGCTGCTTTAAACAAAACCAGTCTCCCTCCCTTGCACTCAGATTTCATCCTTTTCCAAGACATGTAGCTAGGCCTGGACAATGAGTGCTGACTATTGCAACCTCATCTCTCATTTCTTTAGTGACTAGCAGCAGTCAACTATATTTTGAGTGTTTATGCCCCATAGGTGTGGATTTCTTTCAGTTCATTAGTTTGCTTCAGATCTTTTAAGACTTGGGCAAAATCATTTGTGTCTCCTCATTCTTTTTGCCTTTCATCATCTTTTCCTCTAACCATTAGGCTGCCTTATTATTTGTATCTGGTCACTCAAATGAAATCACACAGACAGTGCTCTATAGCAATTAAGGTGTATCACATGTCACACTCACATTTCCACTTGTGCTTTTCCCAGTTGATCTTTCTGTTAGGAATTCCCACTGTCCAGCTTGAGGCATCAGCTATTTCTCAGAGAATAGCAGAGCTGGAGAAATATGGGATGCAGAGGAACTAGGGATTTAAAAACCCCCAAATGACAAAGTCAGATGAGGATTTCTATGCATTCAAGCAGGAATTACCTGTAGGGCTACCAGTCTAAAACTGTCCTCGTTGTCAGTACCATTAAGGTTTAGCTTTAGCTTTTCTGGCAGAAGCACTTCCATGTTTCTACCTGCTTTTTTTCTCTATTTTTATAATAATTCTGATCAGGGCTGGGATAATCTTCCTGACACAGAAGTTCCACTTCTCCCCCATGACTTCTCTACCTCCTTAGCCTCTTGTGAAAATGCTTTGTCTTCCAAAATGTTGCTGGTAAATGCACATTCCTTTGAAATCCTGACTTCTGGGTTCATTACCTGTCTTACAAGATTCTGTCTCTCCTGTCTAGACTCTTGTCACTCCTAACACAATTTGTAAAGTAACACTTTCTAGAAGCACAAGGAAATAGTATTTTAATACAATTAAATGGCCCTTTTAAGCATATTTTAAACTACATTGAGCCAAAACCTTCACCAGAACTAAACTTCAGAGCTTACTGGCTCCAGCTCAGTTTACTTTTACTTCACAGCTCTTACAATTTCAGTAGCTGTCAGCTTGAAGTCCCAGTTTGAGCTCTATGCTGAGTTTGCTGGCCAAGTTCCCCTAAGGGTGATTGTAAGTGATGGAACAATTAATCAAAAATTTGCAAGGAAACAAAAATGGAGCAATTCAGAACGAAAATGAATACAACTCTGTATAAAATGTTCCATGTGTAGTTCCTAGGGAATCTAGAAGCATTCAGATCCTGTAATAAGATATTTAATCATCAAGTGAGGTTTAAATATTTTTCAAAATGAAATATTTTCATTATGCATTCTTCCTTAGCTAAGCAATTCTTATTTTGGGAAAGCAATTGTACAAGGCTAAAGTCAGTTCTATTATACATTCCCAAAGCAGAAAATCAAAACCATCGCTGTTATATAGGACTATTTCTTCTCGTATCCAATTAATTAAATTGATTATTTTAAAGGATAAAGGGGAGACCATCACATGCATAACCACGTGCATGATTTTAATGTGTTCTAACCAGAAAATAACCATGCAAATAGCAGCTTGGATCTGAGAATCTTAACCTGGAACCTTCTGTCTCTAAACCTGAGATTTTTTAAAAAGTTTTTCTTTTGACCTTTGTGAAAAGAGAACACACTTGGAACAGAAGGCACCTGCTATTTCATTTACTTTATTATACATTGGGCTGATTTAAAAGACTGATTTACACCTTTATCACTCCTCTTTAAACCTCAAGCACTGTAGAATTCATCCTTAGGTTTCATGCAATTCTTTAATTAATATTTTTCACTCTATTGTCAAACAGTCACAGATGGTATGAATTATCTTGATTAGTGCAATGGTGTTAATGGAATATAGAAACAGTTCATTTTTAGTTCCATGGCTCAGCTGAGGCACTAATGTATGTAGATTTGCACTATCAAAAAATCAGTTTCACCCGAGCTTTTAAAGGTGGAAAGCTTAGCACTGCATGGTTACAGCAGTTTAAGAAAGGTCCTCTTTTTAGTAGCAAAGACACTTCTGCCTTCTGCCCTGGTTGTTGGCCTTGTGCAGTCCTGTTTTTTCTTGGCACAGGTATTATGTGTTGGTTTGACCAGAAGAAGTGTTTTGGCTCTTGGCTGTCAGACTTAGGCTGCATAAGAGATCTCATAAAAGCCATGTGGAGCCAACACTTTAGGTAAAGCTTCCTAAGCCTTTCCACTGCTAGGGTGTCAAAACCTTTGAAAATCACCTATCAAGCCAGCAGAGTCTGCAAGCAGAACTGAAGAATTCCTGTATCCAAAAGCTGCTGGGTTATATAATTTTGGGGATACAAAATTGAATAATCTGACACAAGTTTGTGCAGCAACCTAAGGATTAGCTCAGCTCCTGTCCTTATCTATAAATAACCAGAAAAGGGTTTTCTATTGACTTTTTTATGCAGCAGAAATCCTGTTAGTCACATGATTCTTCTCCCAAGCCCAAATAAAAGCAAGGCAATGAACCCCATTCATTTTTCAGCTGGTTCAGCTACCTGAGCCAGCTTAGCAGATAGTTTACAAAAGCCATCCTGGCAGAAAGGAGGGATAAGCACTTGAGGATTTTGCATGAGGAGTCAACTCTTTCACTAGGATGAAAATACTTGTTTTGGGAAGAAGAAAAGCTTTTGAAATGGTGGTTTTCATGCTTCAGTACAGCAGTTCTGTTTCAGTATTGCTTGCTCTTTTATACATTCTTTCTGAATAACTTCAAAAACAAACATCTATGTGAATTATCTCTGATAAACATTCAGATGATACAACTGTTATGACAACATTTCAGTCAGTTTTCATGAACACCTGTTAGTGAGGGCTTAGGGCATCAGGTTAAAAAACACAGGCCAGAAGTGTGTGATTTTTCATCTGGCAGGATTTCACTTGGACACCTTGCAGGTGAAAGGCAGAGAGAGCTGCAGGTCAGGAAGAACTTTTACACTAAGAACTATGAAACAGAATTCAAACAGCTAATCAGTGTCAACAACTGTTTCATTGGTGTTCTGAGCAGGAAGAAGGTGAAATTTGCCAAATTACTGTAATGCCTTCAGTCAGAAACTAGCAACTAGGAAATTAAATGTGTGGTGGAGTGTCTCATCAAAAAAGCATTTAAGCCTGCTGTAATCTCAAATAAGGAAGAGAAATGCTTGTGACCAGGGAGATGTTAGCTCTTCTTGCTTCTATCCTCTGCTATTCCTTCATTCGTGATTTGTCTCTATTTGGTCCTCGATTGTCTTCCCATGCAAAGCAATAAACAAAATAAGTGGAAAATAAACTCTCTCAGATTTGCAACAACATACTCTGAAACACAGTAATTATGGTGACACAAAACAACAAGGACTGTCAAAAATGTGGTACAGCACTGTATCTGAATTTTGTTTAATATATTCAAAAGGCCAATATATGCAATGGAGATTATACAACAAGGTAAACCTATACTTTATTTAAGTAGAAAAGATGTTGCATCTTAACTCCTTCTTGATTATGGGAGCCTTGGTGTTAAATCTGATGCAAAGGATCATCACTTTTCTGATGGAGTTCAGCAAGAAGATTTTCTGCTTCCAAAATTCTAAACATTCTCAGGAAAAATTGAAATCAGAAGGTCATATTTTTCCCTCAGCTATAAAGAAGCATCCAAACTCTTCTTAGTAATTTGCTTTTTAAAACAAGAATTCACATTTCTTTAAAATCTGGGCAGCTAAGATGCTTAGTTTGTCCTTTGTGCTAGCAGACCTCAGTGGCACTGAATATTTTTGGCTTGTCCCACCAGATGAGAAGCAGTAGTTGGAAAGTGTTCTGACAACTGCTTTTGCTTCCCATTGGCACTCCAGTAGGCTCCAAATGGGGGAGGTTGAGCCATGAGCCTTGTGATTGCTATTTCTTTCAGCCTCTCCTCAGCATGGAATTCTTCAGGGAAACTGCTTGTTAATCATCTTGAGACCTCCCTTTTTTTGCAAGCCAAGAATCCTCTGAATGGAAACCTGTACCTGGCTATTCACTCCACTTCTGGGGAAGGGAGAATCCATTTGCTCACTGTGTTGCTCTCCATCCTGGACACATCCTCCTCTTGTGATATATTTGCTCTGACAGATGTGACCATGAAAAAGCTAATTTGACTAAGCTGACTTCATCCCAGAGTTATCAATCCATAACTAAAGCTCTGCCCTTCCAAGGCTCTAATGAAGAACCCTTTTATCTATTTCCCTAGTAATTTATTTGTCTTCATTAAAGATTTTCCTTCCCTGATCCTTGCTGGATTTTCTGTCTGTAAGTGAAAAATCTCTTCTGCTAGCAAAACCACAATCAGTTCACTCCTAGTGGACACGAATAAGTGATCCAAATATTATATAACAAATATTGATATTTTAAAAAATACTAGGATAACTCACACTTGCAAAATATTGTCCAGATAGTCTATAACTCAGTGACTGCATGCTGTGACCTTGTCTCACCTGGTGTCTCAGAAGTTCTCCCAAACACCTATCTAATGTTCTCCCATCAAATTACCTTGGCTGCTGCAGAGCAGAGTGGCCTCATTCCCTCAGGATGCTCGTGGAAATGCTGACCAGATGAGATAGAGAGCCTTGACTCTGACCTGTTACCACGATTTTGTGTAAGAAAGGCTTTTACAATGCTGGATTGTCTTGTTTATTTACTCCTAGTGCAAGTTTGGGGTGTTTTGGTCTGTCCTAGAATGCTGATGCTCAAAGTATAAGTTGAGACAGCTCAAATGAAGGTGTGAGATTGCAGTGCTGGAATGCTGTGTTTATACCTTGAGAAAATTACTCCCTGGTGCCACATGCATTTGTCAACCTTGAAACACAGCCCTGAGAGAGGAACTCTTTCCAGGCTTGGAGAGCCATTTTTTCCCCCTGTGAAAGAAGTAAAAGCTGTTTTTCTCTAGGTGATTTCTCTGCTCTGTACAGAGGGAAGAAATTTCCCTGATTTATTTAAATAAAATGGCCTGGCATGCCCATGTGGTCAGGTTTCCATCTTACTGAGGAGGTGAATTACCAGTCATCAATCCAGGTGACTGATGGAAAAGAGTTTTCTTATGCCTGCATGAGCCACTCCAGTTCCAAGTCCCAAAGCAGTTTATCTGCCCAGTGGATATGTGTTAGATTTAGAGGCACTGCTCCAAGGGTGGGAGGGAGTTAGGTTTCCACAGAGCAGGGTTCTGAATTGTGATGTTGTATTGCTGAAAACATCCTCCCTAAAAAAGCCCGTGAAACCACCCAAACCCCTCTGTGTAGGGGAGGAAAGTGACTTCTAGCCAATAACTAACAACTGTGATTCCTTTGCTTCTCAATGCTTCCATTATCCAAATTCACTTGCCAAATAGCTGATAGGAATAATGCTCTGTCTGTAGATTTTTCCAATCATTTCCAGTAAGAAAATCACTCAATTTTTAGCTTTTATTAAATACAGAGGTTGCATGGCATTCACATTCTCTCTCCAGTTACACATAACTTTTAGAAACAGGCTGAGGTGTCTGATTACAAAGCCTATCATGCCCATCTATTCTGCTTGAATGTAAATGTGTAACATTTGCTCCCTCTCTAGTTGCTAGTCAGGAACATTCCCAGTCTGCCACTACCTCTGTGGGATCTCCAAGGAGGGACCAACATTGCTGAGAAGAGAGCTTTAAACATACTGACAGATTATTTTTAAAATGTGTTTAACTACATTTGATCATCTGGCTTCAAATGAAGGATACTGTCAGATATAAGCTGGTAGATAACTGAGAAAGGGGAAAAGAATGCTGAAGTGATAATTAATTGTTCCACTTAGAACAGTAAAACAGGTGAAATTAGAGAATTTCTGATTCCTGCTGACCCAGCACATTGATGTAAGCACCTTTGCTTCTGCCTTTTGGCTGTATTTCCAAGTTCCTCAGGGTTCTCCAAGTTTTCCTACAGAATTGCAGCAGCTACTGAAGTGGGAGCTGAAGGCACAGCTGCCCTGTCTCACAGCTGCTGCTGCACCCCCAGTCCAGCCAGGAGCATCCCAGGTGCTTCATCTCTCAGCAGCTGCCTGTTTCTTCAAGGCTTTAAGCAAAAGGACTTCTCCTCATACAATGCTGCATGATGTTGAAGTAATTTAAATGACTTTGTCACTTCAGACTTAAAAGCCATTTAAATGTTAAAAAATTATTTCAAGCACACACTCATAAGTCAACCTGAAATATCAAATGCACATCAAGCAAAGAGCACATTTTGTCTAAATTTTTGTATTTTTAAAAGAAAATGAAGTCAGGGTCTGTTTCTACACAGCTGAACTTCTATGTGATAAGATAACTTTTTTCCAATGTACAGTAAACTCTCCAGTCCATGTACACTAGTGATTAAAATATCTACGGTATGATGAAATGTGATCTCATATCCTCTTTGAGTGGCCAAGTTAAATTAGAGGCAATTAGGAATAATTTGGCTTCTTCCTAAAATCATAAATGTGCAGATGAAAGCTCTGATTAGACAGGGAGTGTAGCTTTATTTGATTTTTAGCTTTGAATGGCTAATGTGTTCTTACCTTTGAAGATCTGAATTACTGAAATAACAGCAAAGTAATAAAAACATCAAAGGTAAATTGATTTTTAAAGATTAAATGGTTGAGTTAAAGTGAAGAGATACAGATTTTTAAGCAACTGGAAAAACCTATTGATGTTTCAAAATATCTGCATATTAAACCTTTTGTAATTATGCTTGGTGGCATAAAATGAGTGAAACAGAAAATTCCTGAAGTTTCAGGTCTTGCTCTTATAACCCGAGAAAGCAAAATAACTCTCTATTTTTGACCAGGATCCCTATAAATAAATAAAAAATTCCTTCTATTCCTATGTCCCTGAGATTATTTGTAATTTATCTTGTACTTTATCCATCTAACTTTTTCAGCTCTAGACTTCATGGCTCTAAATTCTCAAGCATTTGTTCATCAAACAAAACACAGACATTCCTTTAAGTCACATTTTGAATGTAGGTTTACACTCAGGGATAGCTTATTAAAATAACAGTTTCTGTTCTTCAAAGGCAAGTTATTCACATGTTCCCAAATAGACAATATTTGTATACTTGTATATATGAGACCATGCCTGAGTCCTGCAGCCAGAACACAATGATATCTTGTACATGTAACCAGAGACCAGAAGAAGAATGTAATATTTGTAAAAAAGTCTGGCTCTTCACTGTGGAAAAAACCTGTCGTGGGAAAAAAAAACAAAAACAAAACACTTATATAGAATGTCATAGTGCAGTGTCTGAGTTAAATGGCAAATTTCTGCCTTTTGAGCAGGTTAGCTGTTTAAGGTGAAAGCATTTCTTTGAATGTTTTTTTACAAAAGCAGATGAACTGAAATGGTCCAACCCTTAGGTCTCCAGATATTCAAATGAACTGCTGGTCTTTCTCAAATTTGACTTTGTGTCTTACCTGTCACCACTGCCCAAGTGAACTGATAAAGAGATAGATAACAAAAAATTGTGAAGATGGTCTGACTTCAAATGCCTTTGACAACTAGCAAAAGAAAATGTCTTTTTTAGACAAACTAAGAAGCTAATGTAATTTATTTTTCAAAAAGAAAAGTTGTTCAGTAGTCCATTGGTTTAACAGGCAGGTCATGGAGAACGTGCCACAACTTCAGAAGGCACCAATTTGGTTCATATCTTCCTTTATTATTAAAACAAGGCAGAACGTGGTCAGACCGGTGCCAGGTCTTTTAGGGAGGTTATTAGTTGTGCCCAGAGATCTACCTCAGCCTAAATAGGTTCAAAACACTTATTAAACTTTCTATTTGTGGTTTATCATCTTATCTGAGTTAAGAACACTCTCCATTTATGATATTAAATTCGGGTTATTGTAAAGGAAAAATGTGAGATTAGGACTGAAAGGTAGTACCTAAGCCAGTTATTTTACTTCTTGGTGAATAATAAAATCCAGTGTTGTTAAACATAATTTGTCTATGCCCCCCCACCCCTCCCTCTTTAGAAAACAATCTAGTGTCTGTAATGTTTCCTTGTAACTTTGGAGGAAGTCTCATCTTCTGAAAACTCAGAGTATGTCTTCCTGTGACCTTATCTCAGTTTGGGCAAGTTTTCATGATGGTTTATCTGAACTGGTTCAGACAGTTTCTCACATGGAACCACAAGGGCCATTATGTCAGGATTTGTTTGTTCTGTTTCAGAGTAAAATTTGTGCTGAGTGTAAGTCAGACACACATACCTGGTGGGCTGTGTCCTAGATGGTTATTGCTTGCTAATGCATTGTACCTCCATCAGAAGTTTCCTGAACTATTGAGCCTTCATTCATAAAATTTTCTGCAATATTATTAGACTGGCTGGCCGGCTAGGAGCACCAAAACCCTTACTGCTGACTGGCATGTTGCCTTTCTCAAGTGTAACACATTTATGTTATGGGGAAAAGGAATTTGGGCACATAAAAAGACAAATATAGTAACTAGATGAGAAAACATTTATTTTCTGCCCTAATCTTTCTCAGGATTCAGAATCCTCCACCTCCTGGGCCAGCAGCATCTGCCCTTGCATTTACTCAAGCTGGATTGGAAAGGAATAATGTGGAAGAGAGCAAAATAAACATTGCATAGGTATGGAGGAAGAGGAGATGGATAAGATGTGTGTATTTCCAACAGAACAGAAGAGAGGTGCCTTTGAGAGGACATTTTTCTTTGATGTGATTTAATCTGTGTCATGTAGCAATGAGTCCTTCCTAAGGGTTAAGCACAGGGTCAAAAATCACATAAGAGACTCATACAATGCTTAGATTAAATTTTCCCTGAATTGGATATGAGTGCTCAGTTAGTTTTCCCCCCATCCTTTATTTTTCATTTCCAACTTATCCATTTGATGCCAGAAATGTGTAAGACATAAGTAATTTTTTTCTTTAAAATGGACTCTGAATGATCTGATTGTAGAATGTTTGCATTGCCTTTGAGTAACTCATACAGAAACTAAGGGGTTTCTTGAGATGCTTATTGCATGATTTATCTGCAAGGAGAGCCCTAGTGCAAAAATAATGTGAACACTCACACTTTTTTTGTCATCTGTTGTCTTCTGGCAGTGTAAGACACACTGTGTGTGTGTATGTACAGCAGATGCATAGCCTCCTCCAATTTTGAACTGTGTGTCTGAATTGCAAATATGTCTCCTGAGAATGAGGAAACTTGGAAAGAATGAGGTCATTGTGCATAATAAATCCCCCATATGCTTCTCTTCTTCCCTACAGCCCACAAGAGAAACATTTCAGAAAGGGTTACTTTATAATTTACATTCCTATTGTCAAAACTGGGAAATGAAGCACAGATATAGTATGAGGAACGGCTTGTTCTTTTTCAGTGGAAGGAAAGAATCTGAGATACAACTGGCTGGAAAACAAAGTTGAGGTACAGTAAATCAACTATATTTAAAGGGGGTGAGATCAGAGAGAAGAACAAAAGAAAAGTTACATACAATGTATTTTTTTACTACCATCCACAGCATCTGTGCGCTATCACAGATGTTAAATTAGCCACACGAGGGCTCTCCTGTTCTTCACTTGAAGAAATATATTTTTCAGAACTGTGAAAACTGCAGGAAAAAGACCCAGTTTTATACTCCTGCAACAAGAGTATTGGGCATACTGCCCTGGTCCCCAGGGCATGCTCCACTTGAAGCAAATATCATTTAAAGCACGGCGCTAGCACAGTAACTTAGCGCTTCACTGCTCCATACAGAAATAGTCACTGAGACCAAGATCAGCTGGTTTTGGTCGGGCAGGAAGCAGGGAGCACCGCAGGCTGTGAGGAGTCCCTGGTGCAGCAGGGCAGGCAGCATGGGCCGGTGCTGAGCCATGGCAGAGCGGTCACTACCGCCAGACCTGTGCCCGCTGGCCCCGCGCCCGCACCAGGCCCAGCCACACGCTGGCATCTGCTGTGCCACAGCCTGGGCTGGGGCTGAGCAGCAGCCTGGGCTGGCACGTCTGAGGGAGAGCTCTGCCTGTTGGCAGCTCCTCCAGGATTTCTACTTACCAGAGGCAGAAGGTCCCCGGGGGTGCCGAGCGCGGCTTGCTGAAGTATCTGATTGCAGCCCTGCAGCTAGGCTTGAAACAGCCCTAGGAAGTGGATGAGGAATAATAGCCTCGTTTGGGCAGCAACCTGAGCAGCTGGACTCAGAGGGATTAACACACTCGGGTCGGGAGCTGTGATCCAGCCTTTTGCCTGCTGCCTCCAGCAGCAGCCTGGTCCTGGCACCACCTGAATTCATTGAGAGCCTCTCTGTTCTATCTGCAGCTCCAGAAATGCTGCAGGCTGTACAAATATCCTCAGTGCCCTCTGCCTGAAAAGCTAGACTCTGTCAAGCAAGCAGAGGGGCATCCCTGACTTCCCAAAGGGAATCCTAACACCCTGCTTAACAGCTGACACTTTGAAACTCAATTTTGGCCTCTGATAGTCTGCTGCTTCTCAAAGATGACACAGAGAAATTAGCATGGGGGATAGCATGTGCCTGAAACTTCTCTAACAAGCAGCTTAGAGAATCTTTCCTTTGACCTGGAGAGAATTTAGTGCACACAAACCAAATAGTGCCCTTGACTTTATGGCACCCCAAAGGTTTCAGAACCACTCTGATTAGCTACGTAGATATTGATGTTTGGATCCTCACAAAGAGCAGATGGACATTTTCTGCTCAATGTTTGAGCAAGAGCAGTTGTGGACTATGTCTTAATCCTTCGTGGTAGCCCAGTGGCTACTAAGAACTCTTATCTGTGTATAGGGGAGAGTTGTGTTCCCTTCCATCAGTCTCTTGATTTTCCCTTCCTACAGATATACCCTAATGTAAGGCTCACTTTTGCTCTTACTGATTTTTGTTCTTGACATTTATTCTTAAAGCTGTTATCATGTGGGCAAGAACATAAAATTCAGGACTTAAAGATAAGCAAGAAAGAATTTGATTCTGTAGGCAGAGGTTAAAACAGTCCTTGGGGGTTTGGTTTAAAGTACCACTTGGCTCTGCTTTGTTAAAGGCTGTAAAAAAATGAATTATTGCTCTGCCTCAGCTGAGATTGAACAGCAATGATGATTACTTTTCCCAAAGAGCTTGCTGGAAGTTTTTGCAAGGGAAAGGAGAGTTTGGTTGAATATGAAACCTCTGAAGAGGGAAGAAACTCATATGCAGTTCTATTTTTCTTATATTGGCTTTTGGCAAGCTCACAGAGTTTTCTGCTCAGTTTTTTTTTGTATCACTAACTTTTGGAGAATTCCTGTTTCTCTTGTCTTATACAGGAATGCTAGGTGTCCAGCTAGGGATTTAGAGTTCCCTACTCAGTGCAGTTCAGCTTTGAAGCTTTTAGGTCTTTTAAGGGTTCAAGTTATTAGATTATGGGTATAGCTGTTACATAGGGCTACCCTATTACCTAGGGGTTTTTTTACATAGGCATTGCATGGTTTCTGGACACTTACTTAAGTCCTGCCTTGTAACTCCCTCTCTTGGTATACTCCTGCTTTCATGTCTTAACTTTGCTAACCAGAATTAGAATTATCTTTTATTTTACAAGAGTTTCTTTCATGTTACAGTGCACTTCAAAAATTTAATTCCTGGAAGATCAGAATTTGTACCATTGTCATTTCTAAATGCCTTTTTGCAGAAAAGGAGTTAATGTGTTAATGTGTTAAATACAGGCTGCTCCAATAACTTACAAATATTGTCAAAGGACTTCCTTCTCCTAATCTTGCCATCAGAAAATGCCTGTAGATACATCCTCTGAACCTTTTCATTCATCCTTCTTGTCAGGTAACATAATTTTCACTTGTCAAAATTTGATTAGTGATCTCTCCCTTTTCCACATCAGCACTACAAAGTCCTTGCTTTCTGCAACTTTTCCTTGCATTAGCAAAAGCCTTAAACCACTTTTCTTCTCCATCTTTTCAGTTTCTGGTTTGCCTTAATGAGACTATTTTATTTATTGTTGCACTAAACATTCAACTCCAATCCTGCACCTTTTCCAAGACATTAATATTTTTTTAGCTTGTCTTTCATTATGTTGTATTTCTACCTCCTAGTTGCTCAATTGAGGCTGACCTGCTTTAGCAGTACTATTAGTCTTCCAAGGTAATCAGGCTTGGGCAAAGTGTGACTATAATGGAGGCTGAGGGGAAAAAAAAGGTAGGGCAGGAAAGACTAAAAATGCTCCCTGTCTTGTTTAAAATGATATATTGTGTTTCCTTTGCTACTTCTTCTGTTCTGACTTCATGACATAAGCAATATTATTTGCTCCTAAGTGTTCATCTGGGGTACTTTTATAGTGCTGAATCAAAAAAGCCATTTTCACTGCCATACTCTTTTCTCTCTATAAACACATTTAGGATTTCTGGCCACAGTCTTCTCTAAAATGACCTGACTGCAAGTTTTAATGATGTGAGGAGTTTTGTGCTTCTGAGTTATGAGGAATGGTTATTGTATAACATTCTGTTCACTGGAGCCTAATTTTGACATTTAAGCTGCTTTTTAGAGTACTGCAATAAGAGCACCTGAAATCCTTGCTTAATTTAATATAGCCTGCTGCTTATGTTTTTAGTGCAGTGAGATGTTCTAGGTGCCTGAATAAACCTGAGGTCCATGGAACTGCAAACCAGTCGGTGCTTGGATCACCTGCTGTTTGTGGTATGCCACACAAGCATTTATTTCCTTCTGCATCAGCTGCTTACGCACAAAACTGTAGGAAAATAAAGCTGAAAAAGAGTTTGGCAAGTTTCAGAGTCTGCTGCTCTCCCACAACATTCCTGACTGTCTCATAAAGACTTCCTGTGATGGAGATAATTTCAAAGTCATTTATTCCAGTTCTTTAGTATTCTTAGTATGAAGAAGTCTTTTGAAAGTTCAACTAGCTCTTCATTTAGAGCAAGTGAATAATTTCTTGTCCTCACTGGTACAACTAAGGACATCAGGCCACTCCATTCCATTTTGAAGGGCTTTAGGGTGCCTGAAGACTGGAGACTCTGGAAAGACCTCAGTCTCTTCTTTAGAAGAAATGATCCTACTTCTTTCTGAGGTTGTGTTTTCTCATCATCCTTGGGATATTTACCCCCCACTACACACACACTCTACCCTTTACCATAAGGGACATTTCTATTCCTGTAACAGGACACAGTTGTGGGAAGCATCTCTTGATCACAACTCCAAAGAAAAGATGGACAGTTAAATTTAACCCACATAGGAGTAACAGGAGCATGGTTGTAGCTGAACAAGTTGATGTAATAAATACATGCCTGACCATTCCCTCCAACAAAAAAAAAACAATCCATCAGGCAAAAGTGCAACACGTCAAAGTCAGCTGATGCTCTGCCCTCTGTCAAGGGGAGGCAAACACTGGGATAGAGCTGAGAAACTACACTTTATTTTTTACATAAAGCAGCTTTGCAAAGGGCAGGGAGGAGGGATGGCTGAGAAGATATTACAGGCCATTCCTTATGCAGGACAGGGAAGGGAATTTCAGATTCCTCAGCAGTGGCAGGACAACAACTGCTGCTCTCAGGTTCTTGTTGGGGCACTGGTAGCACCGTGTCAGACACTACAGCCTGCACTGGTTCAGTGAAAATGTAGTGTTTCATTTCTCCAAACATGACATGGAGTTTCAGATTTCCAGCATAAATATTACATGGCATTCAGAAATTATTTATAACCAGTGTATTTGAATTCAGGACCAGCTGTAAAAATAAATGTCCAGTGCTTCAGAGGCAGTTTTACTTGTAGCAAATACAGATTAAATATGCATTTTGCCAGTTTATCACCTCTCAAAAACCATAAGGAAAAATTGATGAATGAAATTATTAAGATCCAAGCATGACATCAGATTGCCTGAGGTCTGATGACTTGTAACTGTGTATAAGTAACCAAAAGGGTGGGTGCCAAGATAAAGATTCTCACAAGGCCTCCACTTGTAAATAGTCATTTTTCAATCTTACACTGATATGGGCCTTTGTAAAGATGATACTTTGCATAATTTGGAAGGAAAGAATTAACCAGCAAAGTTGATGTCATCAAGCTGTTATTTTGACTATGCTAGTTCCTTGAAAGGGGGAAGGAATGTGCTGAAGCAAAATTGTAAAAATTACATTTGTCTGTCTATTTAAAGTCACTTCCATTTTACCAAGGTCACAGCAGGTACAATTCCAGACTGGGAACAAGTGAGCCATAGTGCTGCAGAAACATTTAAATGTCCTAAAATCACCAAGGACATCAGAATAGACCCTAGGGAAAACTCCCTGCATGAAAGAACATCTTGCAGACTGTGACAAAGTTGAGTATGTCTGTGGGAAGAGCACAGGGAAGCAGGAAAAAGTAGGGACTGCAAGGAATTGCTTTGGGTATTTTGAGGCTGTGTAGGGCTATGGGAAGAAAAGCATGATGCAGACTGCAGAAATAGTTTTAGATAGTTCCTGGTAAATACTGTATGCATTATGTATGCATTACTGTATGTATGTGTTCTGGTCATTGTTGTTCAAATGTAGTTTTATGGGTTTTCTGAGTCTTCAGAGGTAAAGAGTCAGGAAGAGAACTGAAACTTTGGCTCTTTGTTTCACACAACCAGGACAGTTTTCCCACATATTTTCTTGAAGAGGACATATTGCAAAGCATTTCTAGTTCTGTTGGGACGCAGTTGTTTGCAAAAATTAAAAACAAAAAATACTGCTGTGAAAGCACTACCCATTATTTAAAGCTGCAAATGCACTTCTGTTTTGGAGCCATATTCTGAGTCCATTCATCTTTGGGCACAGCACCAACATTTGGTGCCAATCTGAAGTTTTCTGGAGGAAAATGGTATATTCAAAACTACTCTGGAAAAAAAGCACAGAAACTCCAAGGGAGGAAAATGATCTCACAGTTTGGAGAAGGAGATGGGTGCAAAGCTGAATTTCAGGGTAACACTAGTGTTCCCCTTTGAAGTCTTGCATGGCTGAGGATGTGTACAGAGCACAGAGCACTTAGAGTGTTCCACACTAATTTTGTACAGAGAACACATGCTTCAAAATACTATTGTGCATATACTGTTCCATGCTGTGTTGTCTTTTATGCAACCATCTCAAATGATGGTTCAGCTTTTATGAAGCAATCGAGAGTCTCTGTGCTGCCACTGATAATATCTCTGGCCTCAGTTTGGAGAAGTGTTCTCATTATATAAAACCAGAGGCTCAGTGCCCTTCAGGAGAGATGGGACAAATGCAGAGACAGACCAGGGGGGAGAAAAACCAGCCAGGTTCATGGAAAACACACCTTCTGAAGGGAGGCTGCATACATTTTTAAACTAGATAAAAAGTAAAAGCAGTTTAATTGCAAGAGTCTTCTGTAAAGAGAAATAGAGTTACAGAATAATTCAGGTTAAGAGGGTCCTCAAGAAGTTTCTAGTCCAACCTCTCCCTCAAAATAGGGGCAAAGAATTCAGACTAAGCTGCTCAGGATTTTGAACAGTCAGATCTTGAAAGACTTCGAGGAGGGAGAGTCTCACCCAGTCCATAATGATCCTCATAGTAAAAATACTATCCTCCTGTACAGCCAGAACCTCCCCTCTCCCTGTCTCTCTTTAATTTATGACCATTGCCTCTTGCCAAGCATCTCAGTAGTAAAGAGCCTGTCTCCATCTTCTCTGTAAATTCCCCATAGGTATGCAAAGGCTGCTGTTAAGTCCTGTTCAAGCATCAGTTAGCTCTTCTCTCCATCCAAGATACATAAGACTCTAAAAAATTGGCAGTAGAAGGCTCAGCTTCAGCAGAATTCCCAGTAATGAGCTCAGAGAAGTTTGAGAGGGGGAAGGTAGGCACCCTCTTCTGTCATTGAAGGTTGTAAAGAATAAATGAGAAAAATGTGTGGTTGTCCATCCATGGGGTGGGGATGCCAGGGGATGTTCAATGAACCCTCAAGGTGCCTTTCAGTCTTGTTTTCTGCTGTTTTAATTTTATTCTAGAACAGCATGTGAATACAAGCTCTAGTGCCAACTTAGGGCCACAGAGCTACATACATCACAAGACTGAGCCATAGGTGCATAATAAATCTCAGCACTTATTAATATTTCAGGAAGTGCTGAATGCCTGAAAAATAACAGGAAAATGCAATTATAATGGAAATAATGTTGTAGCCTGAATTACTGCAGTGGTAGCAGGTGTCCATTCTATATATGTCTAGTCACATGAGATAAACTGAATATGCTGTCTTTTATTTTTTTAAAGGTCAAGGGACAGGTTTGCCAATAATGGACTTTTAAAAAAATCTGTCTAGCAGTTGACCTTAACTCTTTGTATTTAGTGATTGTTTTTTAATACTATTTGTCTTTATGAGTAAGTATTTATGTGGAATAGATTGCTAATGATATTACTGTAGGCATGGTTTTACTATAGATGCAGAAACCAGGATTTAGAAAGGTTGTGAAGCATGATGTTACTAAAACAAAAAGAGAAGTCAGATTTGTTTGATATCATGCTGTTCCAAACTATGCAGGAATGGAAAATCTCCCCTGGAAAATAGTGAACCAAATTCTCAGACATCTCCCTTTGTCACTTAGGTTTTTCAGATGCAGACACAAAAGCCCTTGAAGTGCACCAAATTAGTGGTGACTCCTGGAAATTTTACCTTTTGGTTGCTCTGTAGGAGGATGCTTGTCAGAGACAGCTCTGAGCAGTCTAACACATCACCCACCCCACTCTCCACCGGGTAGTCCATGTATATGTCTGAAAGCAGAATGCAGCAAAAAAAAGAACAAGCCAGGCATAGCTCTGTGTGTCTTCAGACAGCAGGGACCCCTTTCTGACCTATTCAGTGTGCAACTTTGTTCATGCACTCTATTTTTGAAATCCTTCCTTGTTCTCTTCACATCTCCATTGTAGTCTTACAAAAGAAATGTGTTTCCTTCAACAAGGCTTTGATACCCAGCAAAAGAACACCCACCTATTCTCTGTGTTCATTTCTGCTCTGCTGCCACAACCTGCTGATTGCAGAGAGAGCATTTTGCTTCCATTATATTTTAAATAAAATGATAGGCTGTCTACATAGGCAATCCATTAGCCTTACACAGCCTAGTCACTGTTAATTATAGGTTTTAGACTTCAGTAAGCTGGGTCAAAATTCTCCATTTTTCAGTGGAAAGCTGTGTCATTTAAATGCTCTCTTCTGTGAACCACTCATTCACAGTTCTGCTGCTCAAAACTCAGCAGCGATTCTTCTGTGGTAAGTGAGCATCTTCTTTTTCAGTTTGTGCTCAGAACAGAACTTGAAGCAAAAACCTCATGAAGCAGAGTTCACTCTGCAGACGAGTGATTTGTTTCACTGTGTGTTGGTGTGAAGTGGAAAACACCTTGTAAAGTTGAAGCTCTTAATGTTATCTAAGAGATGGAGCTGTGAAGGAGAAAGTGAGGTGGCGGAGTCAGTTTAGAAATAATGTTTATTTCAGTGTTTGAGGGTTTTTCCAGAGCAAAGCTTGAGTTTGGGAACAGAGCCAGCAAGGGATGTTTATTGCAAATGTAAGCTTTTCAAATGGAAATGGAAATTTTATGTAAAACTGTTTAGTCAACTGTCACTTTGTGTTAAGCTTTAAAAAACCAAAACCACAAGCAGAACGTGTTGCTTTCTAAAAACCATTTCTACCGTGTAGTTCAAGGAATTGATCTGTAAAAGCCTTGGTGCTGCAGGTTTATTTTTTGTGGGTGTGCTGTGGATGTGCTGGCCAGGACCTGCTATTCCCACTCGCACACGGGGATCCTGATCCCCTGGAGGAGCTGGACCACACGCCCCTGGCAGCCCCCCTTCCTCCAGAACATCTCTGCAGGGTGCCTGTGTTCGTAGGAGGAGCTGTCCCCTGGCTGGTGTGCTTCAGCAGGACAAGGACAGTCTTGAAGCCTTTATTATTGTTGTTATTTTTTACTGATGTAGCAAATGTCCTAAACCACAAATGATTCAAGATAACAGAAATTGTCCTGTCCTGGCAATATACTGAAGTGTTTCAACTGATAGGAGAAAATAATAGGAAGATTTGCTAAAGAGAATAGAGGATTCAATCCAGAGAATATTGGTGGGCTGATTCTGTGTGAGACTGACTGCAGAACTCTGGCAGACAAGAACAAAAGCCACTGTTGTGGCATCTAGTCCCCTGTTTCTGGTATGATTTGGTTGGTTTTTTCCCCTCTTTATAATAGAACAGTAATCTTATGATAAAATTAAAAGAGGTTCCTACAGGAGGCATTTAAATGACAATGTTAAGGAATTTGGATCAGATATCTGCACTATTGCCTAAATACAGGCAGTAAATTTACATCAATGTTACACTTGGTTTCCCACTAAATTTCTCTTAGACTATTATTTGTTCATGAAAGTTCAAAATAGTGATAGAAAAGAGTTAAGTCAAGTAGGAGTTCAAACCTCATTCAATTCCAGTAGAATACTGCTCAAGGGCTTAATATTGGAAATCTTATAAGCTGCTAAATTGGTTGGAGAATTTTAGTGATCAGTCTGAAGACTGCAGTACTGTTTTGTGGATGCCTTTCTAAAATATGCTAAAAATTATAGAGTCTCTATTAGACCTGAGTAAGAAAAGAATAAAATCAGAATGTGAAGTGGTCATACTGTATCTCTATAAAAGCTTGTCCTTTCATACATAAATTTCTAAACTTTGTGGGAAATAAACCATTCAGGTTGTGGCAGACTGAGTGTCTAGCACGCTCTCTTCTTATGAAACAACTGATAAGTTTAAATGTTTCAGTAGATCTGCATCTCTACCTTAACCAGTGTTTCTTTGATAGTGCTATATAAATAGCAGAAGATTGAAAAAAAGATGGTTTACATATCTCACTGGCGAGATAAACAGAACCTTACCAGGTGACTTCTCTTTATGACTCAGTTTTAGAGTGACAACTATTTGAAAGTAATTTAATGCTTTTATTTCATTAAAGGCTAATGGTATTTCTATTTTATTAGAGTTGAATACCACACAGATTTTGCTAGAAATACAATTTTTCATTTTCTTTAGTTGTTCTTCTGCAGTAATTTCCTGTGAAACTATTAAGTCATAAGATAGCTTTTATTGAACAGAAGTCTGCATTAAAGCAAGCCTAACACAATTCAATTGAAAAGGTAATTTAGTACCTAATGGGTCAATGTCTTCACTAAAAGTAGATTTTCGATTTTGCATTAAATTATTACCATTAAAGTTCAAAACAAGCGTTGTCTCACAATTTAGAAACACAGAACACTGTTTTCCTTGATCCATACGGTCACTCATCAAATCCTAATTATGGAGGTACTTCCCCCTAGTGGACAAGAAGATATTTCTATTGCAATGTTTTTCAGACCCATCCCAAATTTGATCAGGATTTAGAGAAGAGCGTGTTTTTAAAAAGGCAGGCAGGGAGCAGGAGCTGAGCAGTCTCTTTAATGAGCAGGATGAGGGGGAGATTTCTGAGATTTCAGGACTGGTGCCACTGGGCACAGCACATGGACAGTGAGAGCAAGCAATCACAGGGTGCCCTGCCTGCAATTGCCACAGGGATAATCAGAGCAGCCAAAACAGAGCTGCCAGAGGAGCTGCAGTAGGCTCTCCTGATGCCTAGTAGGCAGATTGCAATATTGATAAATTAGTGCAGCTGAGTTAAAATAAACAGATCCAATAATCAGCTCTGTGTTCACCCTTACCTGTCAGGGAAAGATCCTGGAGTCACTGTGATCTTGGTGTTAGGTCTCCAGAAATATTATCAGTGGCAGAAAAGTCAAACTAAATGTTTGCAGCAATTAAAATAATGAAATTAGAAAGAAATACTGTGCACATGTGTGCAACACTTATGAGATTATAGGAGGATGGTTTGGATCAAGCCCTCTAGTGACAGATAGGAGCAGCCTTATATTCTGAGAATATAAGAGAAGGAAGGTTGTGTGGAGACCTCACAGCAGCCTTCCAGTGTCTGAGGGGGCCTGCAGGGGAGTTAGGGTGGGACTCTTCATCAGGAAATACAGTGATAGGACAAGGGGTAATGGGCACAAACTGAAAGAAGGGAAATTGAGGCTAGGTATTAATAAATCCTTTACTGTTAGGAAAGTAGGATGCTGGAACAGGAGGTTGCAGATTCCCCAGTCCTGGCAATGTTCAAGGCCAGTTTGGATAAGGCCTTAAAAAACCTTGTGGGAAGTAAGTGTCCCTGCCCATGGTAGTGACGGCTGGGACTAAATATTTTTTAACCCTACCTTGATGATCTTTCAACCTCTAAGTTTCTCAGTCCCTCAGTCTTAAAAACTGTAGAAGTATAGAACAGCTTCCACACAAGAAGAGACTAAATCAGAGAGTCAAAAGCAGAAATAGAAATACAAGAGGGCACTCCAGTCTGAAAAAGAGGCAGCTAGAATAATGTATATAAATTATTATTAATATAATATCATTAAAGATAGGCAGAAGGTGAATAGGGGCTATTATTCCCATTTTTCATATCAGAATGAGTAAGAAATGTTCTAATATCCTCATCATCACAAAAGGTTGAAAGTGTAAATATCCTCCAAAGAAAATGATGTGGAATTGATGGAATATAGCTCTATTGGCACCTACTAAGTACAACAGTCTCTTTGAAACCTCCCTCTCAGAAAGACCCTGAGCTTCTGACTCTCAGATTGGGTTTGCCATGGCAAAAACACAGTATGCCTGGTTTTGGTTCCAAATACTCTTTTGTCTGGGGTGGGAGATGGGCTGGCAGTTTTAAATCTGTGGATTTAAATCTGTGGATGAAACATGGCCAGCTTTAGTCATCCTTACTGCACCATGTATATCCATGGGAACTTCTTTAAAATCTTATTCAAGCATTTATTTATCACTTGTATTTTGAATGAATACATTATTGACATATCAATGTAACCAGTTCTTGAGATTTTTTTTTAATCATAAGTCTTTCTTAAATTACTTGATTAGTTTCTTTTTCTGACAGCTCTAACCACAGGTGAACTTGCAATTGAAAGCATCTTTTTTAAAAAATAAGCCAGATATTTTTAAATTATCTAACTGCAGTTTCTGTAGAAAAGCTTCATGATGTGTATCTGAATCTCTGAAAAAGAAGTAGCAAACATTAAGGAAAAAACAATATCTGGTGATTATATATTTTTAAGTCTATTTTATAAGCCTTTCCTACTAATGCATACACTTACTAGCTTACCATTTTTATAAAAGAACTGGTAGTGAAATGTTTTAACCATGTGCTATGTAAGTCACATTAAAATCTCAAGCTCTTGTTCATCTTGCAGGAATATGGCCTAAATTTGGGTTATAAAGATAATGTAATTGGTTTGTAGACAGTTTCTCTTAAGTATAATGTGCATGTGTAAAACTCTGTGGAGTAATATAGTTCTTCACATTCCATGAGAATTTATAATAGTGGCAATAAATTAAACAGCAGTGTTTACCTTTTTCCCTTGCTGGCTTAATCACCAAAACCCAAGAGCTGCTTAATGGCCTTTTGATGAATTTTTAGAAGAAATGAGGAGTCTGGAACCATAAGAGCAGTGAACATAGACACACATTGCTCAGATACCTCATACACAAGAAAATGCTACAATTCATTAGAGGGAAAAAGGAAGCATGGCTGGAGAGCCAGGGTGCTTGTGACTGCCAAAGCATGTCAGTGAAAGAACTGGGGGCAGCTGAATGCAAGAACAGGCCCATGCAAAAATAAAACTAGAAGTGGAAGTTAAAAAAGAGACAAACTACAGAACCTTTAACAGCTCATTTATTTCTAATATGATGAGGGCTGTAACAAATTTTGTTTGAACACTTTAGACTGAAATTTTCGTGTTCCGTTGTAAATAATAATGATTTGTCAAACACATGATTTTCCAATATTTTCTCTGCTGAAATTGCCAAGCAGAACATTTAACTTACAAGTTCATTCAAGGTCCAACCAGTACTTTTAAAACTATTATTTTGTTAGCTCACTGTTCCTTGTGGTGGTGCAGAAGGAAACTAAATTTTAAATCTCTTTTTTTCTCTTGTCCATCATTTGCTCTGCCACTCCATTTCCATCCTGGAGAAAAAAGTGGAGGAAATACCTATGCTAGTCAATCTGCAGATACAGTGGTAATTAAAAAATTGTTAAACTTCCATGTGTAGGGAGAGGATAGTCCTCTGTTACTCAGATTAGGACTGGATTATGATTCATGTGGTTTAGCTGCTCCCAAGAATTTATTTAACAGTAAAAACCCCTTTACATTTGTTGGCAGAAGGCAGCTAAGGACTCTGACCCTCACCCAGCCACGGTGTGGATGCCCTTGAAGTCTTCCAAAAATCAGAACAAGTTCCATGAGATTTTCTGACATTTTTTTACAACTTACCATGTCAGCAAGCAGATCCCCTATTTTCAAAAGTGGGAAAAGGTGGGGAAACATATGAAGTATATAAAAATTTAAATTATCCCCTAACATGAACTTTCCACTGTGTCATAGCTTATTTCTTATGGCTGGTATGTATTTCCAAATGAGGATGTGAACATATATTATTTTCCTGTGGAAAACGTCTAAAACATATAATATTTAATCAAACTATTCCTCTGCTGTCATCGGGGGATGGCCCATAAAAGTCAGCCCACCAACAAAAACGCTGTTGCAGAACACTTAGGACTTTTACATATTCCCCACTCCTTTACTGCATGCCAGAGGGCTTTCCTGCCTAATGCTGTTCACTGGAAGACAGTTTGCTGCTTAGAATTGGTTCTCACATCAGCTGCAAGTGCTGTAATTCATGATGAACTATATGGGATGGCCTAGAGCTCTGAATACAGCTCTTTGTGCCCAGACATATTGAATGCCACAGCCAGCTGAAACACTCCTCATTCAAGCCAAGTTAAGACATAAGTAAAGAAAAATACTGTTTCTGAAACAGTCAATATAGATACAGAAGCTTTCTGAGACTCAAGAGGCAGAAATTAAAGATCTGTGTTACCACACTGTGCCATGGCCACTCTGCCCCTAATCCAGGTTGTTGGGGGCTCAGCTCTCTTGCACATTTACACTCAGTAAATGTGCTGTCAAAATACAGTCTTTTGTATTGAACCCTTTCCTTGGAATTTCATTCAGCTTTTCTTTTTCTTTGGTGATTATTGATCTTCAAGATTGAGAAATTTCTCTGGAAGCAATTTTGTCCCTCTGCCTTCCATCTTCTGGAAGTGCTCATATGCCTTTGGCAGAATAATCATGATCTGTTGTGTTTGATTGAATTATTGACTACTTGACTAAATAATTAACTGAATTAGGAAATTGCTGATTTATGAATGAGAAAATGGGAAAATATCATTGAGAAATTTTTTCCACATGAAGCTTATGTTTTTGTATTTTTATGCAAGCCACCAACTGCTCTGAAAGAAAAATGTAAATACAGTTGATGCATGTGGCTCATTACCAGCTCTGGCTCTCATTCAAAGCAGAAACCTGTTTGACTTACTGTTAGGAGGTGAGAATGAGCTTGGGGCAAAAGAATGAGAACAATGACTTATTTGCTTTATTCTTTAACAAAAATTGTTACTTCTGTGTCTGATGGTAAAGCCCACACCATCTTGAACTCCTCAAACATACTAGAAATTAGGGTGTTGCATAACATACCATTAGCACAAGGAACAGTATGTTTGTCAGATGTAAAAATAACAAATAAAAAGACTTCAAAAAATAATCCAATTATCCTTTGGAAATGCCAGCAGAACCTTTAGAGCTAGGAATAAAATAGAATAAAATAAAAGCATGGCAGGATGATTTCTGCTCTGTCTAGTTAACCAATGATGGACTAATTAAGGCTCTTGCTCTTTAGCATCAGTAAAGGGGAGAAGTTCTTCAATATGTCAACCCAATAGCCTTCAAAAGGAAGATGTGACATGGTGTTTTTTCCATTGTTGTACTGAAATTGAAGTGATGAAATCTGATAAAGCACAAAATGTCC
This sequence comes from Luscinia megarhynchos, assembly GCA_034336665.1. Lineage (NCBI taxonomy): Eukaryota > Metazoa > Chordata > Aves > Passeriformes > Muscicapidae > Luscinia > Luscinia megarhynchos. The sequence continues at coordinate 87,941,180 of CM067565.1, read as the reverse complement.
TTTGCTTGGAACATCATCATGTTCTATGACAAGTCTAAGACAGGTTGGAAGAGAGAAGTTGAACATGAGGTGTCAGAAAGTTACTAATACTGTTCAAATCTATGAATCATTAGCAACAGATGTAGAGTAAATGAAAAGTTGTCTGTAAATTGCATGAGTAAAATTGGACAGCCACTGTAGTAGTTTTGCATTGGATTTCTGTCCATGTAGCTCATGAAGAAGTATAATGCAAAGATATTAAACTCCTGAAGCAGCCATGCTTCCAATGGAAAAGGAATAAATAAATGAAAATCAATAATGAAGTAAATGTAACTAAAGCTAGCTCAGGCAGGGAAAATATGAGTACAGCTGATGTCTGTGAGAGGCTACCTGGAACAGAGGCTAGACAGTTAAAGGAATAAGGTAGGTATTTATAAGGTTTCAAAGGATTCACCATGGCCAGTACAAGAGCCTGGCCAAGGCTACACCCAAGATAGGCAATGGGTCATGAGTTCTCACACTTTTATGAGTTTTGGTCCATTTATATATTGGGGTTAATTGTGCAATTACAGCTTCAGGTTATGAAGTCCCATCCTCGCAGATTGCTCTCCTCAATTCACTGTTGTGTACAGTTTTTGGGCCTGAAGCTGCAATGGTGCCCCTGGTTCTCAGGCTGGAAAAGGATTGTTTTGCCTAACTAAACTGTGAAGAGAATTTGCTAGCACTTTATATGAAGTTCAGAGTCATGCATTAAGGCAGTACAGAGTCTGAAAAACATAAAAGCTAAAACTTAAGGCATCATAGCTTTGACAGGGATTTACAGGTTGATCTTGTTCCAGACACTTGTAGGGCTCGAAACACATATCATTACTAGTGACCTAAACATGCAATGACCTAAATTAGTGATCTAAACCAAAGCAATAAAAATCAGCACCATTGTGCCAAATGGAATTTGCCTTGACAGAAGCAAAGGAAACTTTGTTTTGAGTATGGCACAAAGGGAAAGCATGAGGATTGCCTGTTTATCTTAGTCTATCTTATGCTAAAAATGCTTTCCAAATGCATTTAAAACAAGAAATCAAAGTGCACAGTTTTCTGGAACATTGTAGTTTTCCTCCACATAATTATTATACATCTATTACTCTTTTGTTACCAGATAATGGTGTCTGCTTCCCAGAGCATATCCAAAAAGAAGCTGCATTAAAGGCTGGAGCAAACCTCTCCTGAGGAACTGAATTGTGCATGACTGGTGCCATTGTTGCATGGCCTGCACAAAACATGCCCTCCACCTTCTCAGACAAACACCCAGCAGTGCCCTTTTAGGAACATATTGAAAACAAGCTATTTAAAGAAGTCTGTTTAGAAAAAATAAATGGGAAATAAAAGAATAAAAGCATACCTTTTAGAGACTCTGTACTGCATTTCATCTGTTTAACGTGAAGACTGTAAAGTACAGAGGAGGTCATTTCCCTATGGGTGTTGGAACTGATTCTTTTATTAAATTTTTTTCTGCCTCTTATTTCTGGATCATCTGAGCTTTCTAGTTTCTGTGAAGCTATAGGCAAACTTCCCCCTCTGACAGTAAATGGAAACCCTTTCATAATTCAATCCTTAACCATTTTGAGTGCTGTATTCTCCCTCCACGTTCTGCTGTGTAATACCATCTTTGCCATAAAGCCTTTCCCATTGAAATTTCTGGTTGAGATGAAGGAAAAAAGAAGGTCAAGTAAGAGCAGAAAGAAAGTTTTCAGACCAGTCCTCTCATGTCACCTGGCAGGGGAAGTGAAAAATGACATTATGAAAACCAAGATGTGCAAAGGATAACACACATAGGTATCTGAGCTGGATGGAGACTTCCCAGCTGGGTGTAGGTGGCAGCCTCGTTCCAGCAGCTCAGCCACATCTCTTGACATCACTTCAGGCAGCTTCAGAGTTCCTTAAGCTATATCCTGAGCTTTCTAAAGTAATACATTCTCCATGGGTGAGCTTACACCTGTGTCTTTTCTGCAATTGCTGTATTTCTAGATACAAAGGAGTAGCCAAATTCAGCAAACTGAAAAAATAAAAAAGGTAGGTCTAGATTGTGTATAATGGAAAAATTCTGAAGGCAGTGGAACAGCTTGTCCAGAGAAGTGGTGAATGCTCCCATCCCTGGAAGTGTTCCAGGCCAGGTTGGATGGGGCTTTGAGAAGCCTGGTCTGGTGGAAGGTGTCCTTGCCCATGGCAGGGAATTGAAACTGGATGATCTTTGAGATCCCTTCCAACTCAAACCATTCTATGCAAGGAACAAATGCTGGCTGGTCACTAAAGCCACCAGCATTCCCTGCCCTGGGGCTGGCAGGTAGAACTGTTGTTGCCAAGCCTAACCTGTCTTGCATCTGGCACTGTGTGTAACAGTGGGCAAGGTGTCAGCAAAGCACTCTCACTGCTCCCAGAGCTCAGCTGAACAAAGGGTCTGAGTTAGCCCTTCCCTGGATTTTAGTAGAGTTTGCAATGCTGCTGCACTTCCAAGCCCAAAAGAGTTCTTTCCTTTCTCCTCTAGAAATATCATCTGCTTATTTTGAATTCTTAGTAATTTTTGAGATTTTCCTAGAAGATAGTGTTTTATCTAGATGCTGTGGTCATTTTTGCATATGTGTGCCTTTGGAGATTTGGTTTTCTTTCCGTGAATCTTTAAATTTGACAATTTTTGTAGCTGCTTTTTAAACTTTGATAAAAAGGTGTTAACCTATATCATCATATTTGAAAATGGCAATTCTACTCCCCATCTTTTTCATTGTTAGTTTGGATAAAATTAGGAAGAGAGAGGGAAATTCCTTTATGCACTTCTTTAAAATTACCAAAAATAGCAAAGGAATTTGTAAGTCTTTTGTCTTCAAGTAAATTTTCTGCAGCTTTCTCCCTCTGATGTGTGACTTGATGGTTGAGTTTATTGCTTAGGGTTTTTAAAATCTTATTCTATATGTTGGTTTAATACATTAACCACCTAAATGAGGATTTGAATGATTTAGATGCCTGTGATGTCAAAAAGATAAAATAGTAGATACCTATCTGGATACATTTTCTAATTCATTGTGTACTAAAATGCCAAAATTATTTTGAGCCTTGGCTGTTTGGCAGCCCTTTTCATTTAAAAGTTGTATTAATTTCAAGTTTTAATAGGTTTTCTGATTTCAACTAAAAAAGAACAAAGCCAAAGGACTAGAAACAGTGTTCTGGATGGAATTTCCAAAGCCTTTAACCATCTGTCTATATGCAGTCACTCAAAAAACTACAGTGTATGATGCAGGTTCCTAGGCTACTCATATAATCATTGATGCACAAGGCTGCTTTGGCAATCCATAAATAAATAATAATAATAATAATAAATAAAAAAGGGAAAGGACTTAGAGTGGATAGGGACCCATCCCATATGTGACAGGATGTCTTAAAACTTGTCCTAGTTTGTCCTGGCCTGATAGTGCTTTAAGAACCAATTTGTCCTAGCTGTCAAATGCTTTAATTCCATAAAACAGGAGGCTGCACAAGACAAAATCTAGCCAAAAGTTAATATCTCTGGACAAACAGTACTGATTTCCTCTGGCTTTGAATTAGATTCCTATTATAATTATTTCCTCAGGAAGGAGGAAGGCATTAAGATTAAATGTTGATGCTGGGAGTAAAACATCAGCTCTGGTGTGGTTTTACCCCTAATATGCAGGATTCATAATTCCTATGTACGTACACAGATGCATTTCTTACAGACTTCACAGATTCCATAAGTATCAGAACCACTTCCAGCCCCAAAAATGTCCTATTATTTACAGAAAGTGCCCAAATAGCATGGTGATAGCCACAGAATTAGAAACTTTATAGTTCCCACATATTTTTCTCAAACTATTAGACCACTGTTTTGCACAAAAATAATTTATTCATCTTTGTGCAAATGTTTCATCATTCATCTGACAGCAAAGTCTGTCCTACATATTGCCTTTATACAGTTGAATATTCTGCAGTTCCCTTGTGCTTTTATGAATCAAACATAAAGACCTAGTTCATAAGAAAGAAATGTGCACAAGGTCAGAGGAATGAATTTTGTGATATATTGCCCTGAGCTCAATGTACAAGCAGCAATTGCTACCAATGTATACTGCATGCAGAAAGCTGAATTAATTTCTCCCTGCATTTTACATTCTGCTTGAGTCCCTCCTTCCTTCTCCACTGGAAAATTCTACCTTTCCCTTTGAATGCTACATTCTCCAGCGTTCTTTTTAGCTGGAATAGACCCCTGTGATGATTGCTACTTTTTTAACTTCAGGAGGCACCAAAAGCAAAAAGAGTTGTTTCTCTGGCTACCTCAGAGCTGGGTCCTGGGGGGTTATTGTGCCCTCCACCATCCACAGACATATGGACAGTGCAGGACAGAGAGGAGCACAGCATGCAGAACTGCCCTCTGAGCCTCAGCCACATCTTGGGGCCATCTCATGGCATGGGGCAGGCACTGAAACTGAAAGCAGCCAGGCTGGATAATGGGGTTATATCTCCTGGAGCAGAAACCTTTGGCCACATTTCCCCAGTTTCCTCAGTGATGAAACAACTCCAAGTTGGGTTTCTGCCCCATTCCTCCATCTGCACAGTGGCTGTGCAGCTAAAATGGTTTCCAAGAATACAGAGGCAGTTTTTCTAAAGGTGTCTATGTGTTAGCAAGAAGGGCAGAGCAATAGGAGCAGATCTGCAGGACAAAATAGTTGGTGCTGAGGGTGCAACACCCACCCTGCATGTATTCATGGAGATGGAAGGGGTGACTCAGACAGCCCCTGGTCCCTTCTTTCAGCTCAGCATGGATCTGGAAAGAGCCAGGTTTGCACACTCCAAGACAGCTTCACTAGGTGAGACACAGCATAAGAAATGGGCATGGATTGGAGATTTACTGCAAAAGCTGTCCTGGAAGGATCCAAATATTGATATATGCACACCTGCCATCAGCTCCCACTCCAGCACCAATATAGAAGGTACATTTTCAAAAAATACTCACCACATGGAATGCTAAAATCATTTGAAGGTATGCTCAGTTAGAAGAGTGCAGTTAGAAAATATGGTCTCACCTAGATAGCCTTAGATAGTCAGGAAAACTTAAATCCTTATTGCAGCGTTGGCCAACTGAATACACAGCCCTGAAATCTTGAGGACCTGGTCTGTAGAAATTCTGGTTCAGCTGCTTATTTTTGGTGTGGGCGTGATGTTATTTACTGATGCCAGGTCTTAGCCTTTTATTGCAAGTCTTGTGGTTTCATCATCATCTGCAATTCCAGGTCCAAATGTCACAAGAAAAGCAGAATTTCTCCTTCGTCATTATGAGGAAGCATTACAGAGCATATGTTCTTAAGGATGGTTTTAAGTGATTCCTATTAATTGAAAGGTAATAATTGCAGTTCTGAATATTTTATCAATGAGTACTGAATATTCTTCTACCTAGCATTTGTACATTTTTTTTGCTCTTTGGTGCAATGACTGACTCTCTATCTGATAAAGAGCCTCCTAAAGTGGGCTAAAATAGGAATACAGTTAGTAAAGACTGTAAGAATATTAAAGAATAATGTTGCCCTTGCCACCATTAACCAGAAAGAATGAAGCAAACATTGCTTTTGTTCTTTCTGGGAAGCAAAGCAGAGGCTTCTTAGATAAAAGCATATTTATTTTTAAAGAAAGTCCAAGGGTTTCATTTCACTGTATGCAGTCATATAAGCCAGCAGCAGATTTGTTTCTTTGACCACAACTCGTAGCCTCTGTGATTGTGCACTTGGCCCACAAGCCTTGCATCTTTCAGAGTGATCCTCTGGTTTGCATCTTGTTTGTCTGGTTGCCTGACTTCAATCAGAACTTGAAAAACTGAGTAGGGAATGCCAACATCTACCCACACGATTCCATCCCTACACAAGCAGCACACACCACCGTGAGACTTCCTGAGGGGCCTGGCACATGCCTTGGGATTTGCTACACGAGACTGAATTTTGATGTAAAAGGTTGAGCTGTCTCATAAAGGAACTTATGTCTTCCTGTTCTTTTACATACAACCCCCAAAACACTTGTGCTCACTTGTTTTGATATGTTTTTTTCCCAGCACACTGTAAGCAAAGTGAAACTCAGAATGTGAAGGTGTCTCTTCAGGTACCTGGCAGGTAACCACCTGGTTCTGAAGGAGGCTCAGAATGAGGAACAAATTGAAACAACAAGTACCACGGCTGTGAAAATATCAGAATGAAGTTGTTTTGGCAGAAAGAGGAAGTTGAACAGCTTTCATATAGCACAAGCAGTCCCTTAGCAATACTTTGCAATGGTTTGCTAGATGGCACGTCTGCCTCATTCAGCAGGAAGACAGATTTTTCCTGATTAATGCAAACCCTTGAATCTGTTTTTTGCCTTTACATTCTCAAGGTCTCTCCATACTGTGTTTCAAAAAAAAAAAAAAAATCTGTGTTCAAGGGCTTTTATCTTCTTCTATCTGTAACTTTGAAAAATGACACAGCAGCTCAGACTACTAAGTAAATATTAGATGTTTCTTGAACTCTGAAAACTTCCTCCAATCAAAACCTCAGACTATTATACTATTATATACACACTTTGCAGGTGGACATCTATTTCTCTGTGCTATAAAAAAAAATTTAATTATTTCATTTACTAAAATGCTTACCTTGCCAGCAAATTAGCATTCTAACTCTAGGCTTGACCTACAGAATGATTAATCTTTCTACATACATGTTAATACTTTTCATAATGTATCAGTTCAGCTGTCCTCACTGCAAAGCCACCTTCGACCTCATCAAGTTTGTGCCATAATTTTAAAAATAAAACCTTTCATTTAAAAAGGGTGTGTTAGAAATCTGCTGACAATTATGTGGCAGAGAAGTAGAGAATTTAAAACAAGGAGTTAAAGTGTGTCAGAATGAGGACATGTCCTTTAACATGATGTTTACAATTTTTATTTAAAATGGTTTTATATAACTCAAACAGCTCTTTTTCTGTGGCACAGATTACACAGTAGTAGGGACTGTCCTTTTTAAGTCAAAAGAGTTGATTTCTGAACAGGATGTTAGGGCAGAGAGGAATGAGGAGTGTAGAGGACAATATCCTTCTTAGAGAGAGATATGGTAAACTTATATTTCTCAAACCTTTCTGAGGTTTATCTGAAATAGAGGTTAAATCAAATCTATGTTGTATAGCAAGTAAGAGAGAAGAGAAGAGTCAGACTCTGTAGCAGGTTTGAGATAAATCCAAATGGAGAGATGAGTAGATGAGTTCCTCTGCTCCTGTTGAAACCTGCCAGTCACAAGCATCAATTTGTAACATATCTGTGCTGTTTTCAGACTGAAAATACCAAAGAAAATTATGCCAGCTCAAATCAAGATCTCTGGTGTTTGACAATTTTCATCCATGAAGACACGCAGTTTTGGCAGAAATCAGTAACGAGCATAGTAGCAGCTCTCAGGCAAATTATATCCTCTTTAAAAATTCCATCCTCTGCATTATTTATTGCTAAGAGAGCTAATGACCTTCCAGCTTCTAGAAGCTTGTAGCTGCTTAGATGGAGCAAAGGGTGCAATTAATTTCTCCCCTGACTTCATAGCTGTCGTTTCAAGGTCTGCCAGTACTACAGGTAATGCTGAATCTTGCCATCCCCAGGAGGAGATGGCTGTGAGTAGGTCAGGGACAGCTGAATCCTGGAAAGCCATTTATGTTTGTCCCATGTGCTCAGGTGATAGTCACCACCTCCCATGAGCCACCATCTCTCTGGACAGCAGCAGCCAGATTGGCTTTCCAGGTGGCAAAGGCACCTCCCTACCTCATGACATGGCATTGTTTTCTGGATGGCAGCAAAAGCAGCACAAATTCTGGTTTTATACATCATATTTCCCTTTCAGGAGAACAAAACGACTCCTTTTGAGAATCTATAATAGGAAGCTGGGACCCTAAGACCAAAAGTCTTGTTATCTACTGGTAAATAAATACAAGTGGCATTCATTCAGTAGCTGGATGCTCCCTGTTTCACTGGAATGACTGTGGATGAAAAGTGACTTTTGTCTTTTAACCTAAGAGCTTTAAGTGTATCACTGACACCACTGTATATATGGTTTAAACTTTCTCTATTACTCTTCAGTCCTCTTCTTAGGGTGTGACCCAAAATATTTTTAATCTGACAGGGAAGAAAATAATCTATTTGGTACTTGAGTTAAGTGACAATAATCCATATAAATCCTGAAAGATAAATGGTTTATATAATAGTTTTCATTAAGGTACAAAGACAAGGTAAACCTAGTTCTAACTGTTCCTAGTTCATACATGTCACCCTGCTCCTGGTCTTTGTCAGCTGAGATGTTCTGCCCCATGTTCAAATGCACATAACATCTGTGTCTTTTGCAAAACTACAGAAAGGAGAGGGAGAACTGCAGGTTTCTCTGATTTTCTTCTGATTTTATTCGGTTCAGCATAGCCTCTTTTCCTCAAATGATGCCAAACAATGTCTTAGTCCTGTCAGAAGCTGTGCCACTTCCTGTGGAGATACTGAAAACAATGATTGAAAACATTGAAAACAATGTCCTTGTTGCTATAGGTCATGCAGCAGTATCCACTCTGACCCATTCCAGCAGCATCCTATGCTGCTGCTGATAATTCTTGTCTCACCCAATGTCTGTATCAGTACTCTGTAGGGTGCTGCATGTTGTATATGGTGTGGTATAGGCTTCCTGCATAAATGCCATTCATGAAAATGAGGGATATGGACCTGTTCTATGGCTTTTGGCACTTATGGGATCATTAATGTTGGAGAAGACCTCTAAGATTATCAAGTTCAGCCATCAACCTTGCCCCACAACTGAGTTCACCACCAAACCATGTCTTCAAGTGCCATCTCCACATATTTTTTGAACTCTTCCAGGTATATTTACTTGTCACTGTCACCTGCTTGAAATCATCTGAATATATAGGCTGTGTATATTGCTAACATGTAAACATAGTTAAGCATGTCAATGTTTTCACCTTGAAAGGAATTGTCCTTTTCTTTCCAAAGCTTCAGAGACAGGTCCTATCCATTTACTGAGACAAACACACAGCATACATTCAGGCTTTGACAGAACCTTTGCTCAAAAGGTGGGGAAACAAAAAAAGCAACAGATCAAAGCAACACAACAAATCTTATAAGTTTTAATTAAGCATCAGCAGCTGCATCCTGTCTTCTCAGAAAAAGTCCCATTATTTGTGCTATGTAACATTAATGCTCACTGAATTGTAAAGCTCAAGGGAACCCAAGGCACAATTTGGAAGAGACAAACATTTGTTTTTCAGAAACAGATTCATTATCTTTTGAAGTAGTGGTATAATCTAACCAGATATCTTCTGGGAATATCTTTGAAGAGTTCTGTCTCTGCAAATAAATTTAATTTATAAGAAAAGGAAATAAAATGACTAAAAAGGACCAGATAAGTGCTGCAAAGAGAACATTGATGGTATTTCTTCTAGGGTATGTTTTACCCTTCAAAAAATTATCAGGAAAAACAAACAACCAAACAAACGTTATTTTTAAAAGAATTTTAAATAATGGATTAAATTCTAACTCATGGAGTGCTGAAAAAACATAAAAATGGAGATGGCTTTGGCCACAGTCTCCCAAAGGGGGATTTGAACTTTTGTCTTTTTAACAAAGCACTCTCAAAGTGGTTTTGAGCAATACCAGACACAGCAAGATATTTCTCTAGAGATTCTGGCAAGAGAAGCAGCACAAATTCAGTGTAGTTCTAGTAATTCAAGTATGGCTTTGGAGTACGTGCTCACATCTAGGCTGTATTTGCACTGCAAGAGTTTTTTGACTGCAAAGGCATTTTCCTTATGCAAAAGTAATCATATAGGACTAAATGAGCCAGACTCCTTCATCAGAACTTCTGATTAGAAGGCAGACTTCTTGGGTCTGATAGATTTCTGAACTGTACTTGATGCCAGAATTACAACTGATTGAGAAGATACCTTAATATAATTAGCTTGTACCATTGAGAAGCCTCACCAGGGCAGAAATTTTCTAGAAACAGAAAGTGGAGACAGCTCTGGCAAATAACAGGTAATCAGGGGTAGATTTATTGCCAAATATAGCTGTTCCAGTAACACTCACATTTCTCATTCTTATTGTATTCATTTAATCATTTTCAGTTTACTCAAAGGAAATTGCCATACATTCCTGTTTGTTAGCACCTGCCTACACAGCATCAACACTTGAGGAGAGCAATGTGGCCAGGCAGCTGCACAGGATAACAAAGATAAACAGTTCCTGCTGGCTGAGTCAATCAGCCATGGCTTGAATGAGCTCTGTGATGTTATTAGTCATTGTTAATTCTTGTGAATATTCTTGGCTGAGGAAAGGAAGGTGTGGAGTGTAGCACCTCAAGCAGGACACAGCCTGAGCTATGTGGAGCTGTTGAGTGTGTTACTCACAGCTTCATGTTAAAAACAAACTGGTGAGCACTGGCAAGTCCCTGTTGGACTGCTCAGCTGAAAGTGGCTACTGGAGAGTACTAAACAAATTTAGATACTACAACCAGCAATTAAATAGTCTATACTATTCTCCAAAGTTGCTTGTGTGTGCTTCAAGATACTTCAAGATATCACAGCACAATGTGATAGCTTTGAAGATCTTTGATTTCTTCCTAAAATTGTCCTAATAATTCCTATAAATAAGAGGTTTCTTTCATCTAATGAAAATATTAGTGTGACTGGTGAAAAACACCTCTGTCCTTGTCCCCTTTTCCATGTCAAATTTACTGACAGAGCTGGCTGAAGGCAAAAATCCACCTACTTGCATAGGCATAGAAAGGCAGAAAAAACAGACAAAACAGGGCATAAAACCACAAGGAGACCTTCTTTGTGAATTGTCTTGAAATGAGAACTTCAAAATGTGGTGCATTCCCATAAGCAGGATTTTTTAAATGGCAAAAAATTAAAAATATTTTTTTTGAATAAGAAAATCCTTGAAGAAAAAAAAGCAACTATAACTATGGGGAGTTTGATGTTAGAAAAATAATATTATTGTTTTAATGTTACAAAGACAGAGAATTACTTGGAAAAGTAGTTACAGTCTGTTGTGTGTTTTTAACCATTAACAATTTTTCTCCCTAAGAGAATTATAATAGTATTTAAGGAGGTCAAACATTTTCCACAAAAATCTTTATGTGGACCAATGGCTAGGCTTTTACCTAGAAAGAAAAAACTGTAATAGTTTAATTTCTTTACAGATCTCTAAGCACTAAAAAATTTTCTCAGACCAAAGGAATAAAACTAGGCTTACTTAACTTGTTCTTGCAAACGCAGGTGTGTTGCATCCTAAGTTATCTGCCAGACTGCTCTCAGCAGCATTGGCAATTCTCACACCTAAAACTGAACTGCAAAGTCTAATTTTCACAGCTCAACTACTTCTTTGGGAAGAAAGTTTTTGAAATATCACAGACCTTAAGACAATTAGGGTTTTTTGGTTGTGTCCTGATAATCAGTCTTCTCTCTAATAGTTTTTGGGGGTTTTTTTGTATTATTTCTGAATGGCCAACTTTTATTATTATTATTATAATGATGGAATCAAAGACCAAAGAGGAAAAAACCCATGTATACCAAAAACTTTGCAAATACACAGTAACTACAAATTCTTATCCTTCCAAAGAATGAACACTTGGAGTTGGAAGGATAGAAAATCATGCATAGCATGTAAATAAAGGAATCAGTGTGACTGCAGGTATGGTAAGCTTGGTCTTCTGATAATTACTTACTTTGTCATTTAACAAGGAGGATTTCACTGGGCTTTCAGAGGGAATTTTTTCTCCTGTTGTTAGGGTAAGACTTTTAGGACTTTCTCCCAAAGAAGAAGAGGAATGGAAGGATGGGCAGAGTTGTGCTAGGCTGAGGAAATTACATGAGCCTGAGTAAGAGAACAAGGCAATAAATGCCCAATCAGGAGGTGGTGGAGAATATCAGCTGGGTGCTGCCCTCGTTAGCTGCTTGCTCCCTGGCTCTGCTGGTGCTGCTCTGCCCTTGCTCCTGCAGGAAATACTTCCTGGCTTGGGTCCCTCCTGAAAGTCCTTCCTCACTCCAGGAACAGCAGTGCTGGAGGAGCTTGTATATTTTTAGAGGTATGTGAAGACCTGAGTTGGGTTTGGCAGTTCCATGGGCTGATGGTGGTGACCAGCTCCACCTCAGATCCTGAAAGCACAAGAGAACCCCATGGTAGGGAATATGACTGGAATCCCTGGACCTGAGCCTGCCAGTGCTCACCCAGGAGGGAGAGTTTAAAACTAAAGGGTTTTGAAGCATCCTGCTAGGGTAGGGCATGACTTCCATGTGGGATCAGATCCCAGCAATTCTAAAGGTAACACAGTGAAATATGTTCTGTTTGTTAGTCACCTGCAACTAGACTTGAAGAACTGAAAAGATCAATTTTGTCTGCAGACTGAGCATAGGGAAAGGATTTTTGGATGAGTCAATGCAAATTTTCTCTCCCTACAAGTAAAGGTATTTAAACTGCATTGCCTTTAAGATATTCATGCTGTGTGACATAGTACAGCTGAGAAGTTAAATGGACAGAAAATTGGGGTGCTGTTTGAATTTACTATTTATTTTCATTAGGAGCAAAGGTCTGTTGGGTTATTCTTAAAGAAATTGTCATGGCATATTTTGATATTGCTTGTGTAAGACTGAAAATTTTGTGGAAATGGCATGCTTAATTTTGAGTACAGGAGTCTGATAATCTTTTGCTCTTGAAGTGTATGGTATTCTCTTTGATAAAATACTTGGTGACAGAGGGCTTCTCAGTTGTCAGTCAGTGCAATTGAGATTAATGTAATTTTCTCCAAATAGTCTTTATATCTCCAGAGAGAGAGATTGCTATGAACAACAGATTTCCCCTAAGAGAAAAAAAATTCACTATTTTTTAGCATCCTCTTATAACTTATGGAAAGGAGATGATGGAGGGAGTGAGGAATAAAAATACTTTTCTTCTAAAATTTCAAGGGAATTGTATTCTTCATGTCTTCTTATAACACACAAGGTTCTTCCATTCACAGTTTCTGTATTTAAGCTTTTTGTAACAGACCCTGCATAGTTATTTATATATTTTGTTACACTAATTTATTGGCAAGATTAATACTCTATATTCTACTAAAAGTACTCTGGGGTACCTCAAAATTACCCTAAAATATATGATCTGGATGTTCTGGCTTAGAGCAGACAGACAGATACTGATAAATATTCTTCTTCATGAAGTAATGCTTCCTGTTCCTGAGGTTTGGGGGTAGTTTGCTTGCTTTATTGTTTTGTTTTTCTTACTGTGGTGAGTTTTCTTATTTATATTTCTTTTATTATTATTCTGCTGGTTACTAGAACATGAAGGCTTTCCTTCAGTGCTGCTACTTTACAGAAAGATTTCTCTTCCCAAGCTGTAATCAATCTGGTCTGGGTGCCTCATTGAATAATTACTCATCTCTTCTGGCATTTCATGAAGCTATTTAATATCTTATTTCTTCAAACAGCAAATGTTCCATAGCTGACAGGTATCATTTTTAACTTCTTTCATAGTGCAGAGATAACACTCACTTTGGGGCATGGTAATACCACCCTGTTCACTCATTTGCTTCCCACTTATGTTCTCACACATTCCTTCAAATTCTTCATCTGGTTGGTTGTACTGAAGAAATTAATTAACCAAAAAAAAAAAGGTATTTAATATTTATTTCAGATATTTCTATGAAGCTTTTAGGCCACAGCTGTGTTTCTCACCATGACCTCAGTTGTCAGCTTTGGCAGTAGTGTCCAAGGCTGTGAAGGAGGGTTGTTATGTCACCCAGCGTGCAGAACAGCCCTTCCTCTGAAGGATGAGGAGTAAGTGTTGGGTGGGATCTGCAGAGGTGGAGAGGTGTCACTCTTGCTTCTCACAAACCCCTCTTGAACTGCTGCAAGCTGTGAATCTCATGATGCAGCAGAAGCCACAAGCTTGCAGGATCTCCTCCATTCCCTGTGAGTACCACTGTTTGTACTTGACCCAGTAAGCAGGACAGAAGCACACAACGCTTCTGTCTCTCCACAGAAGTGACCTTGAGGAAGCATCTAGATAGAAGAAATTGCTATTCCTATGTGGCATGTTCTGATAGATGGAAAAATGCCTCTTTACATTAGTGGCAACTTTTCCTGTTTGCATGCAAAGGTTATTCTTTATAGCTAATGTTTACGTGACAAATAATCCATGTGTTATTCATGCAGTAATGAGGTTTAAAACCAGTCATCAGCATTAGATAACAGCTTAGAACCAGTGATGCAAGAGAAATTATCTGCATGTACTCTGCTGGGGCTGTGAAAACAAGTTTTTGGTGTCCTCTGCAAACCTAGAGGGAAGACATGGGAGGGAGGGATTTCTTGTTCTTGACTTATTTCTTCCCTTTAAACAGAGACCACAGTGTGTCCATGCACCATTTAAATGAAACAGTTAAGGTAACTCATTAAAGGCAAATAAAGGGTAACAGCACTGTCTCTTCCCCTGCAATCTATTATCTATTACATTGAGGTAGTTGAGTATTGCCCTGGAAGAGATAAAGAGCCAAACCAGAGGGTGAGGACATGATGCACAATGTGGCAGGGAGGGCACTCACCTGGGAGAAGGTAGAGCTCTGTCTCAGCTCCTGATGTGTGCTCTGTGCAAAGTGAAAGTGCATCAAGAACACAAATTGCTGGGTTGTGAATGCAGTTCTTCAACAATATGTGGGCACATACTCCTATTAAGACTTCATGCATATACCAAAAGAAAGGCTTAGCATCAAGGCATGAGAATGAGCCAAAAAAGGAGTAGGTTTGGATTGAGAGTCACAGAAAACTGTGCATTGGAAGGGACCTCTGGATCTCACAGCCTCTGAACAGGGCTTACTTCAGTGTTAGATAAGGTTGATCTGTGTAAGTGTCCCATCTGGTATAATGAGACTTCCTCTAAACTTCTCTGGTTTCCGAAAAGCAAAAAAGGAATCCGAAGAAGTGCTAGAAAATGAATCATTTACATTTGCATTACATTGGTCTGGTTCAATAAAACATCATATGCCAGTCACAAATGGGGCACTGAGGTAAGGTGTTGCAAGCTATGCCAAGGAGTAATAAAGAACCATGGATCTAATCTAGGAAGTGAAGAAGCTTGTGATGCAAGCAAGAGAGGAAGATTAACAGAGGGAGCACAATTAAGAGAAAAGTTCAGATAAAACAGAAAAGCTTGGCTGCTTATTAATTTTGCCAAGAGATTTAGCAACTGCTAACACGAAACAGGAAGCACAGAACAGCTTTGCAAGTCTTTCTCTCTTTTGATTAATGATCAGGAGATTATGGTGTTAGAAAGGGAAAGATTAGGATAGCCACAGATTGCTCCTGACATGGTTAGTATCAAGATAAAGGCCATATAACAGATTACACAGTTCAGAGTACAAGAACTGGAAATTTTAGTATGACAATCAGAAGTATTTTAATACAGATTAAATAACAGTATTTCACTGGAAGTGTAAACAAGTGTTCAGTTTGAAGTCCATGAAGATTGAAGGGAACAGTATTTAAAACTGTCAGCCAGAGGAAACCTTGGAGCGTTACAGTGTCTGTTCTCAGTGTTAATTAGCTCTCAGAAAGAAGAATTATATTTTAGAAAGGGTTTTTGATGCCTTTGAGAATGGTACACAGACAAAGAGTGTGAGGGAGAGAAAAATGCTTGGCAAGGCAAGGTGAAGCTTTGAGTGAGTGTTAACTGGGAGAATCACTGGGGCAGCTGTGCAGCTCATGCTGCCTTTCTTCACTGCATTTGGATAGTTTTGCACCCTTGCTGTTTACGTGGGAAGGGTAATATGGAGATGCCATGAGGGAAAGATGTGTCCAAAGCCAATGGAGTTGCTGGCTCTGGCTATATCCAGGGCTCTGGTGCAGAAACATGAAAAGTGAGGGGAGTCACAAACTGTTCACAAAGGGGTCGTGTGAGTTGTCTTAAAACAAAAAAAACAACAACCAAAAAAAGTGGGCTAGGAAAGAGGAAATCAGGTTGGCTGCAGATCTAGATTCTGTGAATTGTGGATATGAATGCTTCTTGCGTTTTGGGATAGAGTTTCTTGACATTTCAGAAATTATATGTTTTCATCACGTAGTCAAGAGTGACACTGGATGCCTGTCTCTTTTCATATTTCAAACCATATTTTATGCTGGAATATTTTTGGACTTTGTAGGGGTTTTGTAATTCTAATAGTCTCCTGTGAGAAGGTGTGTTTTCTTCTTTTGTCTTTT
Source organism: Luscinia megarhynchos (assembly GCA_034336665.1). Lineage (NCBI taxonomy): Eukaryota > Metazoa > Chordata > Aves > Passeriformes > Muscicapidae > Luscinia > Luscinia megarhynchos. The sequence goes on along the minus strand of CM067565.1, from coordinate 87,924,905 downwards.
GTTCCTGTCTTAGATGTCTGGTGTTCCTATTTCTTAAATGTAGCCTCAGATACAAATTTGTCATGTTCCAGTTAGAAAAATACAAAAGAAAAGGTTATTAAGATCTGGAATTCAGCTGTAAATGTTTGTACAATCCTCTCTGCAGATGTTCTTACATAGTGGTGCATACTTTTGTGAACATGACTATGCATTACAAATAAATGTGAATATAAATGTGCTTATTTTACTGATACTGTGGACTAGGCATACAGGGTTGAATTGTACAGCTGAACTTGTTTGTGTCAATAGTCAACATCAATCCAGTACTGTGAAGCTAGAATAATAACAACAATAAATAAGAAAATTGATGAGCAGTAATGCAATCAGATGAGGGAGGATTTAGAACATGTTGGTACCTGGCCTGATTACAGATGGAAAGAGGGATGTTCAATTTGTAGGTAAATTTAGAATAATGACTTTAGAGTATAGACTAGAGTGGAAGAATAGCTGCTAATTGGAAAGTTGCTGCTGCATGCTGAGCAGGAGGTTGACTGGCGAGCTAATTTAGAAACATCCCCAGAAGATTTCTGCTGAAGGCTCAGTGACAGAGGGCAAGGGGCACGAGGATGAGACTGGTATTGAGAGTGAACCAAAACTTTCTTTTTCAGATTATTTGAAAACACAGGACTAGTCTGAGTTGCACTGACACCAACTTGTTGCCCTGGATCTAGGAGCTCCCTTGGTCCCAGGGAACAACATTGTGTATTTGCAGGAACATTTATAACCTTGTACTTTGTGCTGAGAGATTGACAATGGACCACATACTGTGGGCTCTGTCAATTCGAGCCTCTGAAAGAAAAACTGCAAAACCAATGAAGTTTCACTACCTCAAGAAGACAAAATGAAAATGTTAAACATCAGGAGTGGAGAGGAAGACATGGTAGTGAGAAATGCTGTGGTTTGGGCTGATAAGATTCAGACTGTCTCTAAATGCAAACAAATACCATCCATACTGTTTGGAGAGATTGTATTGAGAGAGATCTGGCAAAACTGTGGCGTAGAACTCCAGCTATTTGGTCTGTGCCAGCGAGGGGGAGTTTGTGTGAAGGTCTGAGCCTGGCCATAAATCAGTCTGACAGACACTGCTTGTCACTGGAGCAGGAGCATGCACAGGTGGGATGGTACAGCTGAGACTCATTGTGTGCTCACTGATCTCTCACAGCAAAAAGTTCTGAGATGGTTAAGGTTACCTCCTCTGCCTGCCTGACCTGAGACTTGAGGCACTCTCATTTTCCTCATGGTTCTGTTCAGTTTTGAGAGGAAGCTGTGGTGCTTCCTTTTGAAGGCTGTTGGATCCAGTATGGATTCTCAGTCCATCCACTGTGTATCTGATGCAGCAAAAGGTAGAGCACAAGGTGTCCCCTTGCTCCATGGGTTTGGGGAGCAGATGGGTGCAGTTCCCAATTGCTTCTCCAGCAACTGGAGGATTTTATTCTACAGCAATACTCTTCCTTTTATAAAAAATATAATTAATGAACTTTTAAAACCTTCCCAGTGGGCGTGTGGGTCCAACATAGCAAATACCAGCCAAGCACGAAGCATGCCTGAGAATAAGGCTGAGACACTGCTGCATTGGGGGAAAGGGGGCAAAAGTGCTTCAGTGAGCTGAGAGCTCAGAGCCTGGTGGCTAAAGCTAAAACTTAGTCTGTCTGCCTTCCATCTGCAACTGTACAAAGCCAGTTTCAGCACACTAGCCACTTTAATAGCTTAGACCTTTGTTTTCTCAGGCTTTGTTTCTGTCTTAGGGGGAAACCCTCATATGTACCACTATTCCTTTTTACCCCTTCCTTAAAAAAGGTTTTAACATAAACCCAAAAGCACTCCAAGACTACAGGAAGCTGACCTTTTCTTATTTTAAAGGCAGTGTGCAACAGGCTTTGTGGATTCTAATCATACACAGAATTAATGTAATGATTTTTAATGAGACAACATATTATGATTAAAACACCAGCTGGTGAATGAGAGTAATAAAGTATTAGAGGTTTTTATCTTCTGAGTATTGTGAGTTCACAGGTCACTAATAACCTTGGGTCTCAGGATGCTAATAATAACACTTGATGTTGCTAGGGAATGGTGCTGCCAGACACATGGTGAATTCTGTGTGGTAGGATATGCCTAAGGCATGTTGGCAACTTGCTAAACTTTTTATTATTTTATTGATCACAGAAACTCTTTGATAGCCCACAAATGTGGATGCAGTTTGTAGTGTTTGTTCACATCACTTGTCCTGATTAAGTGGCTTATTAAACAGTATTTTCCTTCAGCATCACTATTTTCAATATTGGTTGCTGATGACAGTGCTCCAGGTGTAGTAGCATGTAGTGAGTAGGGTTTTCCAAAATTCTGACAGTTATGTGCCACTGAATTTCTACATATCTTAATGAATTGTGTACATTATGGTACCTTTGCTTACAAAGATGGGACTAACCAGAAAGGAATTTATGGAAAAGTTTATTTCTTCTTCCCTTTTTATACTGCTTACCACTCAGGATTTCCATATTTACCTGGGGCAAATAGTGATTTCAGGTTTGTAGGTTTTCTTCTTTTCAGATGTGATTGACATTGTTATCAGAAATGCACATTTTCAGTGCAATATAGAATTTCAGACTGACCATGAGACCTCATTTAAAAAAAAGAACGCAGACCTTGTAGCACTGCTGTGCCTGGTGGCAGACACAGCTGAATCACAGTGCTCTGACAGATGAGGGCAGTGATGCAGTCAGAGCACCTCAAAGAGGACAGTCATGATCTCCAACCCACCTGGCCATGGTGTTTGGGTCCTGTGGGCCATCCCAAGTTATCCTTTCACTCCTGCAGGGCATTACTGTCTTGATGCACTAAAATTGCTCCCTTTTGCTTTGGCCAAAGGACTCATCTTCAGCTCTGTTTTACTTATTAAGGTATAAGGTTTAGTGAAACATAGAGGTTAGGCAGTATGTGATTTAATCTACTCTCTCTATATAGATCCCTCTCTGACAATGATTTAAATTTGTTTGTTAATCTCCTTCACAATATAGAAAACTACATTTCTGGAAACATCTTCCAAGTGATGCTTTGGCTGAGTAGGAAGCTGAGAGATTTGTGCTCTTAGTGTCAGAAAAAGCAGCAGAATGCACCTGCTGTTTGTGATTTGTTGGGGCTAAATTGCCACCTGTAATCCTGTCAGACTGTCAGTAGCTCCAGATTATTTCTATGCTATTACCTGATTAAAATATTGAAGAGGATCCAGGACAAGTGTCACCTTGAAGGGAAAAGAAACCTTGAGGTTTGACAGATCAAGTGTGACTACCACAAGAGAGCAGGTGTGAACTGTTCTGGACACAGAGAAGTTTGTCTTTAGTCTTACCTGCATCCTTTCACACTTCCCATGAACGTGGAGTGTCCTCTCAGTCTTAGCTGGAAATAACCACTCCTAAGAGTCTACTTAATAAGAGATTTATTCAAATCTATAACATGGATTTGATTTTGACAAAATTAACCCTGGGAAAACTCGCCACTGTGCACACTGAGATCCTAAGGCAGGGAATCAACATCCATACAACTGTGGTGAAACAAATTCTTACAGTTTGAAGATCAAAACGTTGTTTAAAGGTCTGTCTTCCACAGACGGTCCCTAACTTTTGCATTCTGCCTGTTCAAAACAGACACTGAGCACTGAGCTTATTTTTTCTCCTCCCTCCATGTTTCACTAACCAGATAAATTCCTGATGTCAGCCTTGGACAACTGTCCCTTTTGCAAAGCTGAACTGCAACTGTTCAGATTCTAATAGGAGCCACAGTCCTTCATGGGGACAAAAAACTAAGAGCTGGTTAGGGATGCTTGGGCTCTGTCCTGGTTTTCCAATAATTGAATTTTAGTTAAGGTGAAAAACGTCAACTCATAGTGAAATAAAATATTGCAGATTCTCAGCAAAGCTCCTATTACAGAAACGAAAATGTTTGCATGGCAGAAAGCCAAGGAGAACACTCCATCTCACCAGCCCTTCTTGTTTCCCTTTCATATAACAGATTTTGATTTTCGCTCGTTCTTAAAGCCTGAGGTCACCTCTGGGTGCTTCAGAAATGTGTTTTTCACAATGCCATGTGTTCTTTTCAAAGTGGGGGTTCAGTTTCAGCATAATCTTATGCTGCAGCAATATTGAGCATTTATCAAATTCAAATTAAGATATTTTGAATATATTATTATCTTGAGTTTTCCATATTTTTGAAAAGGAGAAGGACAGGTTATCATCAAGGAAAAGAGAAGTATATTTACATGAAACATTGCACCATCCAAATTCAAAGTCTGGGGTTAAACACAAAGGTCAATGAATCAGAAATTGTTTTCAAATCATTCCAGCTAGAAGAAGCAATATAATCACTTTAATTAATAATTGACTTTTAAGCACCAGACAGAAAACACTGCTTTATGCTGTATTATTAAACTCTGGAGTGTTCTGCATCATCAAAGTTCCACTAAATGGTAGAAATTAAATCATTTTCAAGTGCTCATCCCCAGACCTCTTCATCTCAATGCCTATGTTCTTAGCATATGCTTGTCTGAGAAAGACTTGTAAACAACTCTTTACTGAGACATCTGACTGCCCTCCTTGCCTTCTGAGAGGAATAAGCTTTGCTCTGGCAGAACTCTTAATGGTCTGCAGTGGAAGGTCCACTCCTACAGCAATGTCTCCCTGGAAATGTAACTAGCCCTCATAAGAATTAAAACTATCTGGATATTGACTTTGCAGCATAGTTTGGGCATTCTAGGGAAACACTTCAGGGAAATTTAGTGTCATAATTCATATAATTCCTGTTCTTTGGATGCCATTTCCAGTTTTGCTTTTATGTAAAACAGACTCAGGGTTTCATGTCATGTGTACCAGCCTAAATTTATTAAAATCTGTAATAGCTCACTGTAAAATCTCCCTCAAATTTTTTCCTCTGTGCTTTTTTTCAGTCTTCATTATGCTTAATTAGCCTTAAAAGTAATCTCTCTCCTCATCTCCCCTTATTTTTTTGTATTGTACATTCTATTCTAGGGTGTTTACTCTAGAATAGTTCACTCACTCTATCTCTGTGAAAATGTGCTTGTTAGAACACCATCAATTCACTTATACTAAGAGCCAGGCAAATTTAGTTTTATTTTGTTTTCTTAAAAACCTTCTGTCAAGGCAGTCAGTTCCCTTGGAACACAAATGATACAAGCTTGGCTTAAATTCAGTGAATAGTTTAATCTACACAAGGACCAAGTGACCCATAAGAAATTGTGCATTTGTTTCTTTACAGTGGTTTTATCCCAGAAATTGTAGAGTGGGTTTGGGTTTCCTCCTGTGTTTTGGGGAGGGGTGGGGGCTTTTTGTTGTTGTTTTGTTTGGTTGATTGATTTTTGAGGGAATGGGGGGAGATGGGGTGTCATTTAAATGTTCGGAAACATTATGTACTTTATTTTGTTCTAAAGTTGACAACTTCTCAAAGTTAGATTACCTGAGATTAGTACATTTTGTTTCAAAGCAAATAGACTCCTTTAAAGTCAACTTGAAAGAGAAATGCCCCAGAATTTTCTTGCCCCTAGAGGGCCACTGAATTAAAATGTCATTATATGAAATGTCATATACAGAATATACCGTTAAATCTCCAGGGATTTTGTATCCATAAAAATAGATACGTAAAATGATTGTGAGGAACTTTCAATCTTAATTATACAAGACTAGCTCTTGCTCACTCTGCATTCTTAAGCAAAAGTAAATTTTTCATACCACTCCTGTACTCTTTATTTAAAGTCTGAAAAACAAAACAGATTAGGACAAGGTGGTAGAATTAGATGCAGGCAAAGCATATTTGTCCTTGTAGGGAGAGTCAAATCAGCATCTTCATTCTATAAAGTATGTGGTACCCAGTGTAAAATTTGTAACTCTTTTTAAATTAAAAACCAAAAAAACCCCAAATCATTGTAACAGTGTTTGGTAGGTGGTAGATTGTGAGTCTACCATATGTGAACAGTGCTTTTTCTAAATGCTCTGGTTTTATCACAGGAAACAAGGGGGAGAGCTAACTCCAGCCTTGTCACCCATCTTGCAGCCTCTAGGTTATATAATCTCTGCAGATTATCTCACCAGACTGCTGTGACAGCACAGATTTGTGTGGATATCTCCAATGGTAAAAGGACAATTTTATTATAATTACTCTATAGTTTGGTCCGTACTCTGCATCCCATCAACTTTACTGTCCTACAAGACCATCAAAATTGGTCACATGTACAGGCACAAATTCACAGTTAGCACTTTCATTGGCATCTTGCACAAGTTCTGTGTCTGGAGATGCAGATGTGAGCTGTTCCAAAGAGCTTCATGGGAAAGAAATTGCTCTCTGCTACTTGATTTTTTTATGACCGGGATGAGATGAAATATGGAAGGAATCTTGAGAGGGGAAGAATCTGTAGGTATTTCCTGTCAAAATCTGTTAAAATGGATAGAAAATCTGCCAGGTGTTATGTTGGTTTTATGGTTTGATGTTTCTTTTTACCCTGCCACTCTTCATCCTAACTTTGAATGTTTGTGTAACAGATCACTGTAACCTAAACATAAAGAACTCTGTTCTTTGACTGGTACCACTTCCACTTTGGTCTGGATTTTCCAGTAAGAATTAAACTTGGGCAGGTTGCTATGCAACCTCCAGGTTGTGCTGATAAAATGGTGAAGAGTGTGGAAAGACAATCTGAAAACGAGTTTATATCTTGCCAGAACCAAGACTTGTTCTGACTCAGCCCCAGGAGACAGGATAAGTCCAATTTATGGCAACTTGGCAAGGCTCTTCTAGAGCTGGCCTGACACTGTGTGTACTAGCAAAGCTGACTAAAAATGATAGCATATAGGATCTTTGCAGTTTTGCCACACAGAAATGCATGAATAGAAAACCACTTGTTTGAGACAAAGTTCGTTTGGAGACCATGGTGTCTCCAGCATTTGCAGCTCTAGGAGAGCAGTCATGCATCTCCTCACAGTGTAGAACTGAAACAATTATTTAATGAGAAAAGGAGTAGCAAGGCATTTTTAGTGGATTTTTGCCTAATGAATGTTAAAATATGAAGTTTGAGAGTGCAGTAATAATTAAACTCCAAATTGTTTAGAGTGGATTTCAACATGCTGGATAAAAACATGGGGTTTTTAAAGTTTTCCTTTGTCTTATGATGACAGATTTTGTTGGGTTTCACATAACTTTAATTTCTTCAAGCCAGTGGCGCAAACCTGTCTGTTACAGGCAAAATGTTAAAGTTACTAGATTCTATTTACTTATTTATTGCTCTTCCTGGAAAAATATTTTTCCTGAAGTACAACTGAAAAACAGAATTCTCTTTACAGGCACTTTGTATGCATATCTGTGTGTTAGTTTTGAGAAACAAAGCAGATAATTCCTCATTCGTGCACTGAGTTCAGCAACTTTAAAGCTCAGTTATCAGAATCAGAAGTGCTAATACAAGATAAAATACAATAGCAATATTTAGCAGAAATGCTTATAAAAGCAAGGGATGTTAAGAGCAGTTTGGGCTTGATTGAGCATTTGAAGACTTATGCAGCCAGTTAAAATGTTAAAATATTAAAAGATAAACACAGGTCAGTGATCCTGATAAATGTATCAAGTGGTCATTTGAGTTTACAGTATGCAAAAACCAGGGAGAGGGGATGATTCTAGTTAATACAACGACTGACAGATTCATTATGTTTTCCCTTAGTTTGGTTTACCCAATACAATGTAAATTAGGAAGATGGGATTTGAGTCCAGGAAATCCACACCACAGTTTTTTATTGCAAGCTGCTTGTCAGTTAAAGTAAAGATATGCACACACTCGTTCAATTTCGTGAAGGGCATGTGTATTTTGAAATTATTCTAGTATTTTAATACTGTCACATTTGGATATTGTATTATGTTTACATTTTATACATGTTGCAGTTCAGAGATCGAATACACGGCTCCTCTGCAGGCAAACTACACAGGCATTATTGGTGAGGTTTTGCATAGCTGGGAATGTGTCTAAGCAAAACTCGCCCCTTTGTCTAGTGACCCATTCTTCAGTGGCCATGGAAAGATGCTACAGAGCTTCAGGAAAGGCTCCAGCTGAAACCTGCAGGTCTCTGAGAGTGCCAGAAATCACTCTTTTGTTGTCTTGAAAACATGCATCTCTGAAAAGACAGTGTAAGGATACAGTGCTACAAGCTTCTTGCTGTCTCCACCTTCTCAACCTCATGTGGACTCCAACCTGCTTGAGTGCAGAATAGGGTTTTCCTGTAGCTGCTGTTGTTTTGTAAGAGCTTAAAGTCTTGCCTCCTGTTAATTCTCCAGGGTTATGCTGCTGACAATGAGTGTGATGAAGTGTGGGTTTTGTTTTGCATATGAGCAGAATTTCTTAATCAGTTCCAATTAGAAGACTAATAAATTTTCCTTAAGCTTATGCAAGAACAAGCTTTAATATGTAGCACTTGTTCTTTATGCTAGAAAAGCTCCATGTCATTAGTCTTGCTCTCTTTGCTGCAAGTCAAGATCAAGTTGGTGGAACTGACATTTACAAGCTCTCCACTCCACCAAACATGCTCCCCTTGTTTCCTTGCAGAGTGCTGTTCTGCTTTTAGTTTAAGGGAAGACACAATTTGCATTTATGCAGTGTTGTGGATTAGACAATGTACAGCCTTCTCTTGTGAGTAGGTAAGCAACTGAAGATGACACAGATGATCTTCCTCACATGGAAAAACCTTTCCAAAGGGTAAGAATGGCTTTCTGTGGTTGGAAGAACACCTGGCTAATCCAGGCAGGGTGTAATGAGCTCTGCCACAGATGCTGTCAGCTGTCTTAATGCCTCAAGTGAAAGCTTTGTAATAGACTTACACACTGTAATTGATGCCTAAATTTCCAATTTTGGGTGTGTAAAATTAGGGCTCAGTGGTGAAATGTATCCGAGATATTTTGAGATAACACCACACCATAAATTGATAAAGCACTTATAGAAAAATGAATGTGTGTGACTGACTTGTAAGGAGGATATGAAAAAGGGTACAAAAATGCATGTGAGGTAGCACAGCTTGAAGTGTAAGAATGTTGCAGGGAAGAAGTATCTCCCCTCTTTATTTGAAGTATAGTCGGGCATTTGTAATCAGCGAGTCATTTGAGGCTCCTATGCTTGCATACTTGTAGAATAGCTTCTTCAAAGACTTCTCACTACAGTAAGACTTTCAGTGGGTTGGCAGGATTGTGTACTTGACAAAGGAGACTTCCAGGGCTTGTTCCAGCTTGCAGAGAAAAAATACATCTGACAGATTATATGAATATGATATGAATATTTCAGAAGTTTTTTTGAAGTCCTAAGAAACAATTTAATTTCTTTTGTGGGACAGAATATTTAAGAAATGATGTAAAAAAGGAAGTGACTAGAAAAATTTTCATGGTCTTCAGAATAAAAAATGTGGGAGTGAGGAAGGGGGAATAGTGAGAGTGGTATGCAGCTGATGAGAAATGAGGAAAATTACTTCCCCCTCTCTCCCACCTCCCCAGTTTTGCAGCACTGGATCCACCAGGCAAAATCATTCAGAAAAAAACATTTTATCAAGGGAGTATCCTGTCTCTTTGGAGCCAGAGGATGATGACTGCCTTCTTGTAGATCTGGGCTGCCTGCAATATACTGGGTGGTATGTGTGTGAGAAAACAGACTTTCTTGTATTTTGAGATAATTAATGTACAAACTAGTGGTTCCTTCTGTCTAGTGACATATCAAAAAGTAGTCTGGGATCACGTGGGAAGCATCAGAAGATAAGATCTAGTTAGTGAGATAGCACACTGATGCTTGACAAGCATAGATCCTATTTTCTGATCCACAGAAATGCCTGCACTCCCTCTCACAGTAAATATGCTTCTATCTCTTAGCAATCTGTGCATCACTTCCACTGCAGATAACTGGAATTGTTTCAAAATAATGATCTTTTATAAATGAAGATGCAGTTAGTACTGAATATGCAAAATGCTTAAAAGGTTGTTTATTGTGCCTACTGCTTGACTGTAATGCTTAGAATACAGGCAAATTCTTCCCATTGCACATTTTAAAACAGAGATCAAGCTCCAGCTTTCTTGTGAAACTCATCACTGAAGTGATGGGCAGGAAAGGGGAAAAATTTACTGTCATAATATGCAGGTATTTTGCACTTTTTTCAGAACAGTTTAGCATGATTTTATACACAGCTTAGCCAATACATGCCCATTTTTCTCTTTGTAGAAAAGCATCTGAATTTTTCAAAGTTTAAGATCTGCAGGGGTATGGTTTGTGAGAGGAGTCACCAAAAAAAACCCCCAATCAATCTGTGATTCTTAAAGCCTCTTAGAAGGCAGAAAGGAGGATAAAGACAGAATAAGGACCATGTACATGTATGCAAATAAACTATTCTCAAATGTTTTTAGGTCTGTAAGATTAGATTCCAAATTTTCTAGTTTTTCATGGTTTCATTCCTTACAGTGCTTTTTAATTTGGAAGTTTTGCTTTAAGGCAAGATCAAACAGTTAATGTCTCAGAATGGAAATAATCAGTCTGTTGACAATTTAAAATGTTAAGGTAAAAGCCTGTTGAGAGTGTATGGTCACACTACAATACTGTGGAGGAATCCTCTCCTTAACACACTTTAATTTTTAAAGCAGCTGTAAGACATGTGCATACTATCAACATCATCTCAAATGCATTTATTCTACTACTCCCACACAAAAGGTAGAGGAGGAGATCTTATTTAAAAACCATTACAGTGATACAACTATTGAATCCAGGTTGCCACAGAAATTATTTAAGAAGGAAAACCACTGTCTCTCAACAATAAGATAATGCCATGGGGTATAGATGATTACCCAAGAGATAATTTTGTTCCAGTGGATTATAAATCTCAGCTGCTTTCCCTTCCAAACTTGGCACCTTGGGGTATGAGAGCTTATTATAATTTATTCTCTAATATACATTCAAACCAAAACACTAGGGTATAAGTTATAACTTTAAAAAGGCTTCCTCCCCCCTTTTTTTTTTTTCTGTGTTGGTAGGTTGCATATTTTCTAAGACAAAACTGAGAGACAAAACAAGACACTATAATGAAGTTGTAGGTCCCATCAGATTCTTGCTTCTGGGTATGACAACTCACAATACTGAAGTAAACCTTGATGCTGCAAGTCACCCCTGGTTCTCCTTACTTAAGAACTTTAACAATCAGGCCAGGGTAAGACTACTCATTTTAAAGGTAAGGGTGTTCTTGAAGGCTCAAGATGATTATTAGGTCTCTGTATCACAAATAATTCAAAACACTTGAACCCTCTTGAATCCTCACAGAAGTCTGGCATCAGTATTTTAAAAGATATATTTGTTTGCTCTAGGGAGAAAAAGGATTTACCACATTGCGATTTCTTCATGATGATCTCAAAACTAATTGAGGAAAGGGCAAGACTTTGCTGCCACAGACTAAAGTGGTTATAGCTTGGAAACTTTCCTGTTTTTCAGAGTACTTTGCTGAGGGAACATAGAAATGCAGTCTGCCCTTTCTGTCAGACCTGGAGCTGTACTCAATGGCTGTAGACAAGCCTCTTTGTTCTTTAACCCCCAACTGAACCATGGGTGTGAATCTCAGAAGCTCAAGCAGAAGTCTCACCCTGCTTCAACTGGGTCAGCTTTTGCAAGGAGGGAAAAGTGAATATAGTTTTTCAAAATCCAGATACTGGCGGGGGGGAGAAGTGGAAGGGAAAGGTGTGCAATGGATTATGTAGTCTGTTTATTTGCAAAATCTTATGGGTGGTTTTTGTCCCTTTGGCATGTGTTCTTAGCAGCTGAAATAGAGCTGGGGAAAGGGAGGCCCAGGGCAATTCTGCTATCCTTGGATTCAGCCATGACCTCTAACTGCAAGACATGAACCCAATGTCCTAGCTGAGTTACTTTAAGCAAGCTGGGTCTGAGTTCCACTAGAGTATTCCCACTGGCTGTGGGTAACAGCTTGGTTATTTTATACACATCTGCTTTAGCAACAAGCAGAAAGGTGTTTACCCTCCACATGAGCACTAAAAATAATTGGTTTAAAACAAAAAAAAAAAACCAGTACTACCACAAAAACAAGCAAAAAAGATAAATAGCTATCTGCAGGCACTGGAAATAGTAAGCAGCAGAGTTATGACAGTGACCTGTTCCACCAAAAATTATTGTTAAATACATAGTGCAGTTTAGGAGAGGCTTGTAAGAGATTTGCCATCTCAAAAAGATGACAGCAAGGTAGATGAATTAATTTTATGATTTAGGATGCACAAATTGAACTTATAAGTGTACCAATATGTTTATTTCACTAAAAGGTGTGCTGAAATGCTCTGAAACTTTTGAGACTTGCCTCTTGTAGTATTCATGGTGCTATCTTTATTGCATGATAACACAGCTTGCAAAGGGAAATCCAAAACCTGGTGGAACTGATATTACAATACAGTGCATACACAGAGACAAGCCCTTTGTCCTACCTCCAGAGGTGGTATATTATTTGCTAATATACCAGCATTTGGAAAAGTTTCATTGCCAGCTGCTTATGTAAAATAACCTGTATAGGACAGAAGCAGGTTCCAAGTGTGCTATAATTAAATTATTTACTTTCAGTGTTTTGGAAACTAGCAGCATCCTTCCACTAAGTAATGTGGCGCACAGCTCACAAATTATTTGTCCTGTCCTCTAACATTGTTTGAGGGAGGGATGGGAGGCAAAGCTTAACTTTCTCCAACTGTTTATAAACTCCTTCAAGACAAAAAAGCTACAACCATATGTTAAAATAATGTATTTCTCTGTTTATCTTGGTGTTTTAGAAAACATAAGGCAACCGATTTAAAAACATTTTCTCCAAGAAATCCGATCTGAATAATGAACCCTATGTGACCACAGGGAACAGATTCAAGTGCAAAGTGGTACATGCAGGATATCCTTCAGAGGAGAGCTGAGAGTCCCATGAGGTGTGGTTCATTTATTCTGGTTTTTTTGGCTGTGAGGCAATGTATAGTGCAATCAGACAGTAGATAGTCCCTCCTATTGTCAGTGCCATTGTGGTCCGATAGAGCATCCTATCTGGATATCCTCGCTTCAGGTGTACTGGCAGCCCATCTGATCTCTGTGGGAAGAGTGCAAGGAAAAAACAAGCAAAAAAGAAATTAACACCCATACTGAGGTCATTAAGCAATAAGCTACCTTGGGTAAATTAAGAGACTTCCGAGAGAGAAACCTCGTGACACGTAGGTTCACTACAATCAAGTGTATTTTGTCTAGCAAGACAAATGCGGAGGCAAGTTAATTTTGTTAGCCAGAGCTGTTTAGTGCAAGAAGAAAGATGTATCTTGAAATATTTTTCAGGAGGACCTGGATGGGAAAAGTGTCACTAACAACGGAATGTGAAAAGATATGTATAAAAATTATTCACCAAGTCAGACTGACACATTCCAAATTGAAGTGGCACGTAAGAGAAAAAGGGAACATTATATAAAAGCACATTCTTGATGCTTAAAGAAAAGCTTAAATAATTTGTTTTAAGTCAAGTCTTGTATTTAGAAATTCTATAGCTAACAAACTAGCTTTGAAAACTTTACTGTGCTGCACTAATACTGCACTATAAACAGCTTCAGCAACATTCAAATTATTATGCACAAAACAGGAACAATTTTCTTTGCTCATTCACATCTGCTTTAAGGCATACTCAGATTCCCAGGAAGTGCTTCCAAAAGTCAAAGAATACAACCACCTATTTCTGAAGCCAGCAAAAAGACAATGTTACTGCATTTGTCCACTTTCTGCTTTTATCTCCTACACAAGGCTTATATATACTTTGTAGTATAGTACAAGTATTTATACTGTACATGACAGTTTCTTGACTATACTTTACAGAATTCAGGCATTGTAGAATGGCAAAAGTAGTTAGCTATGTTAAAATAAGGACAGATATGTCCCATTCTCCAGTTTTCTTTAAGCTACTCTCAAAGTTGTCATTACCTGAAAAATTTTCTGTAGGTCTGGCACCTTGTTTGGATTCAACAAAGGAGCAGTTGCTGGTAAACCTGGAGCAGGTTTACTTGTCCCAAAAATCGGATCTGGGTATTCAGTGGGAGCTAATGGTTTGAGACCCTGCATAAATAAAAATTAAAATATCAAGGTACTTGCAAATGTACAAATTGTCACATTAGGCAGGCACACTGCCAGTCATTACAAGGATACATTAAAAAGAGTATTTATCTGGTATGAAGACTTGTGACAAACACATTGCTAGGCCACCAATATCTCAGTGACAACTTGGGGTCAGAGCTTAGCAAGGAAAGCCTCCTTTCCAGTTTCTTCATGGCATGAATTTACAGCTGTTATTTCTCTGTGCTGGTACTTGCTCCAAATTACTGCTTCTATTACATACACAGACTATCTAGGACTCTCTCTGAGCAGTAGGATTAGGATCAAGGGTCAGAGTGAGGAATAAGCTTTACCTCCTGCAAGCAGTAGCCAAAAATAACTGGGCCTTAAATAATTTGAATGTATAGTTTGGGAATTTAAAAAGAGGATCATTTGGATCATACAGAAATTTTACGTGGTGCTCAAGACCCTTCAGAGTCCCTGATATAGTGGATATTTTGTGAAGGTGTAACTACATCCTGTAGTTCAGATGTTGTTGCAACTCCCCATGAGCAGCACAGCTCAGCTTCCTTTCAGTTCACAAGGTTGTACTCAACATTTGCCATACTTAGAAACTACATAATTCAGTTCTGTTATTAAGGGCACAAAGTCACAGCCAATATGAGCTGGCCTCCTTGTCTTTATTACTGTAATTAATTACTGTAGATTTAACAGTTGTGTCTGGACACATGGCAGTAATGCTTTACATGATGGGTCTCAAAACAATTGCAATTTTTTTTCCTAGTTTGCCATAGAAATTAAAAGCATTGTACAGTTAGTTTAATGCAACAGGTTTTTATTACAAACAGAAGCAGCCATGGGTCAAATTAAGACTGCACTGAAATTCTGGTTTCTGTTCAAAGGACTAGTTAATGCATTTTGTCTTGAAGAGAACTGTCTGACAGTATTTGGAGCTGAAAGCAGACTGGTATTCTTTCTTTTGTGCCAGCCATAGACCAGACATGTGTTTTCCTTATGCAAATTATCTGCTACAACAGGCATCTGCAGCAGAGAAACAGATTTCTCAGCCTCCCAAAATATCCTATGGAATGGCCATCGGTGCTGTACACTGAGGATGTGGGTTCAGCTTCCCATTCTTCCAGTGCCTGACTGAATATTAGAATCTGTTTGAGACCTTTCTGATTATGTTTTGAAAGGCAGCAGCAAAACTGAATTTCTTGGTGCATTCAGTAACTAATGCCTTCCTACTGAGCAGGCTTGCACAGAAGGTAAGTGCTGCTGAATTATTTAAGACCAGTGACCAGTTCTGGCCACAGTGCTATGAAGGAAGCATCTAGGGAACTATTATTGGGCAGGGGAAGTTACTAACTATATATTCAAGGCTAAGTACCAGCTACATCCAAGGCCTTGAAGAAAGCAATTTTGGAGGAGTATTTTTGTCTATAGGAACTGTAAGTACTTTATTAGATTTGTCTTTAAGAAGTTGGTGACAGAAATAACTACAGAACAGATGTTTATACTAAACATGCAGGTAACTTCTCCAAAGCTTTTCCTGACTTCTTGATTGGTAGTATCTCAGCAAATGTGAAAATGCACATCTTTCCTGTGCCTTAAAAGTCTCCAGTTCTGAATCTCCCTTTTGCCTTCCTGAAAAAACAATGTTTTCAGGAGCAGTGCCATCTAAAAACTTCAGTACTTAGTAAATCAACAACTGTAGGTTATTGCATACTTTTTCAACCTCCAGAAATATATTTCTGTTCAGATGATTGTAAGATTCCCTTCTGCAGGAACCACAGCAGTCAGACCTGACTCAAGTGACAAACTTCACTGTGAAATCAAATGGAGCCAGTTCAGAAAACTCACATAATCATTAATGTAAAGGTGTAAATTACTTCCAAAGCAGCAGGGTGCCACTTAAGAACACCATATAGCAATTTAAATAAAAAACATTGATGTGGTTCACTGGCTTCAGGAACAAGTTCCACAAAACACATGCTGCAGAAGGGAGACAGTTCAGTTTGCTTAATGCAGACAACTGCACTAATTAGGGCTCCTCACCAATGTAAAATTTCACTTGAATTCCATCCATGAATTATGAGTCTTGGCCAACTCCAACCAAGCTCAGTTAAATTAGTGCAAATGTGTGGCTGTTCCAACTTGAGAGAAAGTGGCAAGTGCTTTCTCTTACACCCAGTTTACTAAGCTTAACATGGCTGATGAGAAATCCACAGTGTAATGTAAAGGCTGAATTTCACTGCAGAAAATTGTAAAGTAAGAACCTTAAATGATCCTCAGACACTGTACTTAACATCACTAAAACCATGGGTTTATTTAATGACATCAGTGTCTCTCAATACTCAGGATAATACTGAGAAATTAATGTGTCTACACATTTGACCTAAGCTTCATTTTAAAAAATGTTAATCATTGATAATTGCTCTTCTGCTATTAAGGTATTAATCTTTCATTTTTAATCACTATAACAGGATTTTTTTTTCCAAGTCTTGGACAAAGTACAGCAGCTGTAGTTATGCAGAAGAGTCAACATCAGCTGATTTCATCAGCATGCTACAGCACTGACTTTTTCAAATGCTGAAGTCCTCAATGAAAGGTCAAGACATGTAGCTAATCCAAAAGAGCAAACAGAATTCTCTGTCTACCCTTCTGTAAAGTGTGTTTGTTTTCCTGTCAGAGGTCTGAAGGTCTTAGGACCCAATGTATCTCTTGGTTGGCCATCAGGCTCTAAGTTAAAAAAAATTACATCTGGCTAGTATGAATTTGCAAGTTAGATTTACATTTTCCTGACAGCAAAAACAGTTAAGGATTTGGAGCATAATTTAATGGAGATAGCAGAACTTCAGTTTTTTAATGTAAGGGGAGTTGCCCAAACAGATCTGAGAATGAGAAAGGAGAGAAAACTGAGGTAAAGGCCAAAGAGAAATGGGGAAGTTTCTTTGGGAATCAGTATTTCAGAACATGCATTGAAATAACTTTTATGAACCTACTGAACCTAGACACTTCTAAACTAAGTAGCAGGTCCTTCACAGTAGAATACACCTCACTGCCTAAAGTTAAATATATTTGTATGACACACAAGGCTCTTAGGTAAAACCAACTGAGTCTTTCATTGTACTGGGATGATGATCCAATGACAGTGATTTTGTGTATGTATTAAGTACTATCTAAGGCACAAAAGGTTACATATTATAGATTCTAAACTAACTCTTAAAAAAATCCATATTGGCTAAAATCAAAATATCTGTGGCTCTTGGGGGCTTTAAGTAGCTACAAGCAAAGTAAGTTGTACAAGTGAAGATACTGTAGTACAAGTAAATTTCTGCTAGGATCATGTTCAGTAGAAGAACTAGGGAAAAGTTCATGTACTTGTCCTCATCTGACACCATCTGAAACTGGTCCCAGCACTTGTACTTCAAACATAAGCTAACTCTTTGAATTACTATTTTTATTGAATTTTTAGTGGTTATGGCAGTCATTATCCTCCTACAGAGGCCCAGTTTTGAAAATATTTCACTCCTCAGCTAGATAAGGAAGTTCCCATTTATTCAAACAAGATAAATGGTTCAGACTACTTTATACAATATGTTAAACGTAAAATTAAATCTTCTAAGCATGTTAAGTCTGAGAAGGAAAGAACAATACAGATTTCAAACTCAAGAGTTCTTTTGTTAGTATAAGCTGTTAGTTATGTTACTGTAAGCAAAATAATTTCTGAAATCCATTTAGACTGATGTTTTGCTAGCCCACAGTAAGCTTAAATCTGCAGCAATACAGTAATGTATTGGGAAGCACCAGAATGCAATAGAACAGAACAAAGAGAATTTTTATACTGCATATTTTACCAAGGAGAATTTGAATGGCAGGATTTTTTCACTTTTCCAGAAACATCAAAATAAACAGAAGCATAAAAAGAAAACCACTTGACATGCTCAGCTATAGTTTTAATAAATGGAGCAATTAAATCAATAAGAAAAAAATTTACTTGTTTTTGACTTAACACTCATGGGATTACCCTTATATTTCAATTGCTGTTTATTGAAAACACTTTTAGCAGACTGATGCATCTAGATGTGTGAACTGGGAATTCAGTTAAACTTAAGAGGAAAAAAAAAGGAAATTCTACAAAAAAGCTGGCATAATAACATTGTAAAAAGGGATTGAAAGTAACTTTTAAAAATGTAACTTCTAGAAAGGAGGTTCTTTACTGTTTAGCCTTGAAGCCCTTCCCCATTCCTCTCCCAAGCCTCAGCTCTCCACTATATAAACGAAGTATCAATGTTTATTCTCTGAACATAACTTTGTCTAGAGAGGTAAGAAATGCCCCAATCACTGCAATAGTGCTAGATATACTGGTACTGTATAAGTGCTATACATACTACAATATTATTTATTCTGCTATCCTCTCTTTCTTGCACCTCTGACCCCCAATAACTATCCCAGAAGCCTTCCAAAAGTGGAAGTCCTTCCAAAGTGATGGGGAAAGATGAGGACAAAAAGCCTTCTTGGGACAGAAACTGCCCTATCAGAAACTCTCTGTTAGCTCAATGTTTAAGATCCTAGGGTAATTCAGGATGGAAGGGCCCTCTAGTGCTCTTTAGTCCAGAGCAAGGTGCCACCAGGTTGCTGTGGGTTTTGTGTGGCCTGGCCTTGAAAACCTCTGAGGACAGAGTGCACAACCTCCTTCTCCAGGCAGCTGCTCCACTGCCTGACTCTTCCCACCAGGAACATGTCTTTGCTCCTGTCCAGCCTGAACCCCTCCTCTTGCAGTTTGTCTTTGCCTTCCCAGCACGGAGCATGTGCAAAGCCTGCTCCATCTTGTGAACCTCAGCTGGCTGCTGACCTGTGCTGAACTTGCTCCAGCTGCCATTCCCACAGCTGGACACAGCACCTCCAGGTGATCCAGAAGTGCTGAGCAGGGGAGAGCCTTGCTTTCCTCAGCCAACAGCTCACAGGGTGATAGAGCCAGGAGGCTGCTGGCTTCCTGCCTGGCACTACCTCTGGAGCTCCACCACAAAGCTGCTGCCACCAGCCCTGTCACCACCCCAAAACCCTGCAGGGGCTCTTCCTTCCTGCACAAGCAACTGTGCTTTTCTTCCATCACGGAACTTCACAGTGTTCCTGTCAAATCATGCTCTTGGTAGGTCCCTCTGAATGGCAACTCTACTTACAATTGTTTTGAGGCCACTCCCTTGGTGTTTTCTGTAAACTTTACAAGAGTGCACTCTATTGCCTGCTCCAGGATAAAGTCCTGCAGTAACCAGCAGCATTCCACTTGTTAGGAGTGTGGTAGAGTTATGAACCATTAAGCACTGTATTCAGTCTGATCATCAAGTTCTCTTAAAAAAAAACTTTAGAAAAAATAGTTGTGTGGTTGTCCTGGGACCCTTGAAATAATCTGAGATTTTACAGCTGCTTCACACGATATTCTTGCTTGCAGAAGATGACTGGATTTTCCTAAGTAAAACACTCACAGTCAAGGATTCCCAGGAAAACAGAACTGTAAAGTAGGTTGCTAACAGAATTAACAGGCTAAGAATAAAATAGAGCTGTGTATCACAATTAGTCTACAAGAATGTAGTGACCTGAACTAATTTCAGTCACTTTTAAAAATTAATTTATTGGGAAGAAGACCAACCATAACTTTGATTTCATTTGTGTGTGTGCATCTGTATCTACTTTTTTTTCTTAAGACTTGTGTTGTTTAATCAGATGTTTGCTCTTTGGAGGCAGTTCTTTGAAAGGTTACTTTTCTTATAACTCTTAACCTCCAGTTACAGGGGTTTTTTAAGCTGTAAGAATTTAGTTTTTTCAAACTTTACTCAGGAAATGGAACATGGTGTAACAACTACACTGCATTTTATCCTATGATAAAATCACATTACAAATCTTCTTAATATTACTTAGGAATTTATGTTGATGTACAGAAAAGCAAACAATTCTTGTAATTTATTTTCACCAATACTCAACTCTCGTGCCTTGAAATGACTGATGTACTCAGGGTTCATTCTGCCCTCACTCAGATTTGCTTTGCTCCTGAAGATTTAACCATGTATTTTCACTATGCAGTGTGACAAGTGTAAGCTTGCTGAAAGCCATCTTTAAAGTCTATAGCCTTATTTACTAAGTTGGCATCATACAGAGGAGAGGTGAGTTTTCAGTTTGCAGTAAGCAAATTTTCATGGATTTGTATCCTCCCAGGGAAGGGTCTTAATGCTTTCAGTAATTGGGGATTTTTGTTGCATGCATGGACCAGAGAGACCAGAGACCAGTGCTGTTTCCATCTGCCAGCTGCCAGTTACAGAACCATGTCCAGTTCTGGGACCCTCATTTCAGGAAGGACACTGGAGTGCTGGAGTGTGTCCAGAGGAGGGCAATGGAGCTGGGGAAGGGTCTGGGGCACAAGTCTTATGAGGATGGGGGTGTTTAGCCTGGAAAAAGGAGTTTCAGGGGTCACCTTGTCACTCTCAACTCGCTGAAAGTAGGGTGTAGCCAGGCAGGGTCATTGTCTTCTCCCAAGCAACTAAAAGACAGCAGGAGAGGAAATGAACTCAAGCTGTGCCAGGGGAGATTTGGTTGGACATCGGGAGGAATTGCATCACAGAAAGAGAAATCAAACACTGGGATGGGCTGCCCGGGGAGGTGGGGGAGTCGCTGTCCCCAGAGGTGTTTAAGGAAAGCCTGGATCTGGCACTCGGTGCCCTGGTAGGTGTTCGGTCACAGGCTGGACTCGATCACCTCGGAGGTTCTTTTCAACCTAACTGATCCTGTGATTCGGTGATTTTAAAACCCCGCCAGGCACCGCCCAACTCTGGACCAGCCCTCTGCGCGGACAGCCCGTTAATTTCTTGCCCTAACCCGCAGCACATCCCAAAGCTGCCCCACGGGCTGCAGGGCAGAGCGTCCCGTCTCGCCAAGGTCACGCGAGGGGCCGGATCCGTTCGGCGCCCGCGGGGGCGGCCGCTCCCTGCCCGGCCCAACGCGCCCGCCCGGCTGCGGGGCGTCACCTGTGGGGTGTCACCTGTGGGGTGTTACCTGTGGGGTGCCACCTGTGCGGTGTTACCTGTGGGGTGTAGGCGGCGGCCGCCGTGGCCCCGACGAGGCGCTGCGCGAAGCCGCTGAACTTGTAGTACATGGTGCGGCCCGGGGCGGGCACCGGCTGCGACGGCTCGGCCGAAAGGACCCGCCCCGCCCGCCGCCGGCGTCCTGGCGACGCCGCACCGTTCAAGGGCCCCACCGCCTCAGGGCGCCTGCGCGGCAAGGCGCGGAAAGAATGAGAATTTAAAAAAAAATGAAAAATCCGAAAAATTACAGCAGGCTGCACCAAAGCAGCGCGAGCGCGCCTCTCCCAAGCACGCCCGCCGCTCGCGGGAGAACGAGGTCGGCGGCAATTTGCAGTCAGGCAGAAAAGGCGAGCGCCCTAAGCGGCGGGAGGGACGGTGGGGGCGGGACGCGGGCGCGCGGCGGGCGGGGCGGGGGGCGTGGTTTGCGGCAGCCAATCGGCGCGGGCGATAGGCGAGGCTCCGCCCACCGGGGCGCGGCTGCGGCCCCTCACGGCGGCGCTGGGGTCAGGGCGGCGCTGGGGCCGGGCGCGGCTGGGCAGCGAGCCGGGAATCGCGGTCACGCCGGCTGGGAAACACCTCCCAGAGCATCGCAGCCCACGGGCGATCACCGCCGTGTAGCTAGGCAGGGCTCTGGGTGCCACGTCCAGGCTTTGCTTGAGCACCTCCAGGGACGGGGACTCCACCAGCCCCCGGGCAGACCATTTCGGTGCCCAACCACTCTTTCTGTGAAGGAATTCCTATGTAAACTTCCGCAGGCGCAGCTTGAGGTCATTTCGTCTCGACCTGCCGCCTGGGAGAGGCGGCTGAGCCCCACCTGGCTACAGCCCCGCCCAGGGAATTGTAGGTCACCCCTGAGCTTCCCTTTTTTCTCCCTAAACCCCCACCTCCCTCAGCTGCTCTCTTGGACTTGTGCTCCGGGCCCTTCCCCAGCTCCGCTGCCCTTCTCCGGACACACTCCATAGCCTTCCTGAATTGGGAATGGGCACAGGACTCGGTGCGTGGCCTCACCAGTGCAGGGGAGGAATCACTGCCCTGCTCCTGCTGGTCACACTAGTGCTGATACAGGCACGCTCGAGGAGACACTGAGTACTTATTTCAGAGTTGCACAAGCCTGAGTCCTCAGTGGTGTTCCACACCAACCACCAACACTTTTTACTTTGCATGTATTTTAGCAAACAAAGGCATTAATGGTAATTGGCTAGAGGTTATCTACTTCTCTTATTATTTAGTATTCTGTTTATCAATGATTTTCTTGTTTCCCATACTAATTAGTCTGCTCGGTCTTTCTCAGCTCTTGGGTCTATGGGTTTCTTGTGTTGATGGTCTGAGTTGGTGGTTGCCACCTCCCTCTCCCAGGATTACATTTTACCAGCCGGACCTGATTCAGCACAGTTGCCAAGTTGTCTTCCTTACCTTGGGAGTTCTATCAGATGTCTCTGTGGCCTGTAATTCTGCATTCTTTGTGTCCGCTATCCTTGGCACATCCTGCTTCCTACATCCTAAACCTTTGTTAACCTCCCTCTGGGTCTGAGACCACCAAATCATGTCAAGCCCTAGATCTTAACAAGGTTTAACGTGGCAATTCTACCAACAAGAAACTTGTTTTTCTAATGCTTGGGCACCACTTAGAGCTTGCCTGTTAGCTGCCATCTGTTTCACGAGTTAGCTCTCCTTTTTTTTTATTAGACTGAAATGTATACAAAGATCAAACAACATCCTTTCTTAAGAAAATTTCCCATATTTCATGTTTTCCAGCAGGTACAGCAGTGGTTTTGTTTTCTGGAACTCAATTGCTGTGTCTCCACCCTAACGAAAGTGATTCACGTGTCTGTCATCAAGGGATTCCCTTCTCTCCTGCCACCTTCCCAAAACATCTGAAATGTTTAATTTGTTGCATAAAACAGGGCTCTTGCTAAGCAAAGTCAGCATCCTAAACTGGGGGACTGTGATATGCTGCTGCTTCTGTTTGTGAATTTAGTGTTCCTGGGAAGGCAGCAGCCCCTCCTCTGCCGTAGGACACGGCACAGAGCTCATGGTGTTCCTCACTCACTCCACGCCTGCTGTGGATCCCAGGCAGGTGCCAGCTGGCATGCTGTTAGTGACCCAGAGCATCGTGCTGTGACAAGTCTAACAGCACGAATTCATGGCTGGAGTTCGTGCTGTGAGTTGGCTGAGATTAAACATTCTGAGCCCTGGCTGAAAAGGATCATTTGTTGGTAATGTTTAATCATTAGTGACCTCCACCAGTTAGATCATTGCTCGTTGAGAGTCCCACATGCAGTTTTGAAGATAGGTTTGCTATAAAAATATCTGTGGTCATGCACTGAGTGAAAACTATTAAAATGTGCTTTGCTTATAAACTGGGGGAAGTTCTATTCATAGGAGATACTTTAGAAAGTAAAATACCCATATAAAATGTGTGATATGATTTCTTTACCCACCCGTGTAACGCCTTCTACTTAGATTTTAGAATTTGAGTTTGGTGCCTCGAGTTGTCTTGGATTTATCCCCTTTTGAACAGACATTCTATACAGGATAACCACTGCTCAGTAACAGGGGAAGCCTTTGGGAGCCCTGCACATCCATTTACTTGTGAGAGCAGGGCTGTGAGCCAGAACCTTGGGTCTGTGCTGCACCATTCTTGCCCGTGCCTGTTGCCCTGAAGGCAGGTTTTCTTTTTGGGGAAATTTCAAGCCCACAAACTCTGTCTGTGCTGTTTTCCTATTGAAAGAATGAGCTGGGTGCTCCATATGTAGTACACTGAGTGGATGCTCTGACTCTGTGTTAGGAACATTAGCTGGAGAGGATATGTTATTTGCTCAGTAAGTAGGAAATTTATGGAAATATTTTGTAAATGTTACAGGAAGAATTGTGAAATCCCTGTAGCTTTTAGGACTAGGCAGCAGTCTCCAGTAACGAACTGGAAGATGTGCTGCATAATTTATGGTTGAAAAGAATTTGCTGATCAGGATTCTTTTTATTCCTGAGAAAAACTAAACTAAAAGTGGTTTGATGACAAGTCTGTCTGTAACGGAGCAGAAGACCTTGGAGGTGTGGTACACATATTCTTTTAGAGTAGGATGATATGAATTATAGATAGGTTTGTGTGGTAACAGTTCTGACCTTTTCAAATCCATGGGACCTGTCTTGTATTATTATTTTGGGTATATTTGTCGGCAGGTTCCTCCAGTTCAGTTCTTCCAGCATTTGCCAGAAGAAATAGTTGTGCCTGGTAAGCTCATTCACTAAAGTTGTGTCATATTTTGCTCTTCTACCTTTTTTTCCCAATATGAATGCATGCTGCAGTACCACATGAACACAGGTTTTGGGGCAGGTCATGCCTTGACATAACACCATTGTAAAACTAGTTCTTGCTTCATTGTTGCTTTTGAATCAAGTTCTTGCAAAATCATTCAATATTGACTGAAAGCCAGAGAAAGAAAAGGTTCGTGCCCTGGAGCTCCAAGGAAGCTGTGAAAAAGGTACAGATATATCCTCTTTTTCAGTTAATCAATTTAAGTCTTGATGCTTAAAAGGAAGCTGTGAAACTTTGCTGCTGGCAAGCTCTTGGAACAAAACCTAGGTGTGATCTCTCTCTTGTTTTAGCTCACAAAATTGAGGATAGGGAATTGTTTACCTTGCAAGAGAGATGCATGGGAGGATGACATGAATAAAATTATGGTTACAAATGGAAGTTCTGCTGTTGTTTGTGTACCATAGGAACATGAGAACATTTCATGGCAAAAAAAAAAAAAAGGTTATGTCGTTCCTTTAAAGGAAGAAACTTAGTTTTGTCTTAGACTTTTGCTTCATCACTTGCTTTAGCCTCTAGACTTTTGCCAAGACTGCTTTGCTTATCAGGCTTGCTGACATAGTGAATAATCAGACTGTAAAACTTGCTGCTGTAGGAAGTTACTGGGGCAAACTGAGGCCACTCACCCTAGAAGGGTTCAAAGAAAGATTGGGCATTTTGGGAGACCATAAAGCTTTGTACAGTTAACATAAACAAACTGTCCTGGAAGGAAAGACTTGCTGCTGTGGATTTTAACCTGAGGTCTCACTTTTAGACACGGAGACAAACAAAGCATGGGGATGGCAGTTGGACATCTGTTAGGGATCAGTGTGGTATTGGAAAATAGGATCCTGTAGTTTATTCTATTTTTTTTCCAGATTTTTAAGATCACTGGTTTCATGCATGCAAGTTTCTCTATCATGGCTTGTTCCTGGAATAGCACTAAGGTTATGTTTCAAGATGAGTAGATCTCTGGGAGGGAATGAAGGAAACAGAGAACTTTGAGCTTATTCTGTTTTCTTTTTTTGTTGTTATTGCTGTGATTATTGTATTTATTTTCTTTTTGAGGATAAAATAAATAAAAATACAAGACCATAATCAGTTGCTTAATGAACAAAACCTTCATATGCTGATCATTATTTCAGCACAGATGTCTGTAACTCAAATTCTGTCAATCTGCCCATGCAACTCTGTTCTTGAATTGCTGAGAACAACTGTGTGGGTGGATGTAGAACATAAAATTGCCATGTGCACTTATGTTTTGTTTATGCAGTACTCATTTTTAAGAGTACTAGATTGGATTTGCTTAATATTTGCTTTGTGTGTGTGTATACATAATATTTACAAACCCCCAAACTAGGAGATGATCACCAAGATAAACTCTATTAATGCAAGAGGCTGATATTGTAAACACGTTCCATTTGATTTATCAACTGAAAGAAATAAAGTCTATACACAGACTAAGGTGTTAGTTACCTCTAAAATTTGTATCTGAATTTATTGGTGCTTTATCACCCATATGTACTCCATACAGCAAAGATGACTTAGAAATAGGCTTCTGTTGACAACTAAGATTTTTCTTTCATAGATCTGTCAATACTGAAAATTAATAAAAATTGTAGAGTATTTTAAAATAGTAATAGATTTAAAATATTAATGTAAATTTAATCCAAGTTTTTACTGTGTAGCTTTCTCATAACAGAATTCTTGCTTTTTTTTTTGAAGAAAAAGATGGTGTTAGGGAGGCAGCCATTTATATCTTCTCTATAAATTTAGAAATAATTCTCTATTTCACTTCTGTTTCCTGGGCACTTCCTTGTCTTGAGATAAGGCTTCTACATGTGAAGTATTTCATAGAGATACTTACTTACTAGCAATTTTGGCAATAAAGGCATTGTGTTCACTATTGTATGATGGGGATCAGGAATAATTTTTAAGGTGTTGAATCATATCTGGGGGTATCTACCTCTTGTTGCATATGTGTAGTATTCTTTTCAGGTTCCCATGCAGAACTTGTCTGAGAAATTAAATGAAGGAATTGAAAACTTTATGAAGTCATTATTGTAAAGCCTAAAGAATGAATAGCACTTCTAGGGCAGTGGGTTATGTTTTTTATAGACTGTTTCTTTGCAGTTGTGTATTACCTGAATAAAAGCAGAATGGGAATTGTGAAAACAATGCTTTATTCTAGGTGAGCAATATTCTTTCATTATATATTCTTTTATCTTCCAGTTTCTAGATGTGAAAAGCATTAGAGGAACCTACAGTAAATATTGCTTTCACTACTTTTCAGCTTTGTTGTCATTGCTTTTTTCCCCCCTTGATTGTCAGAAATGCAGAATCAAAGTAATTTTTTCATCTGATTGAGACATCAGCGTTGGCTGTCAGTAAAATAATAATCACCTAAAAGCCCTGTTCATTCTATTTTTGAAAAAGTAATTTCAGAATCTGCAGGCCCTATCTCTGTGGCTTATAACACTTCCCAGTTTTGAAATGCTGCACTTTAAAGTTGGATGTTTTGCCTCTAGCTGCTGACTTTGACACAGATAACCAGAGTTCAAAGTTTTGGTCTGCATACTTTCTATGCTTTTTGCTGCAACACATTTTCTTCTTTTATAACCAGAAATGAAATCTCATAATTGCAGTACTTTATTATTCCTAAACTTTTCCTTTAAACATTGTATGTGTAAGGAAATAGGTTCCCAGATAAAATGAGTGGTATCTCTGGACATAGAGAGGTAAAATGCATCTTCAAGGTTTTCTGTTCTCACAGTGCTACCAAAGTCTTCTTTACCTCTTCCTTTTTCCTCCTTGGGCTGTAAGCATTTCTCTCTCAAATAATCTACTGTCTGTAGCAAAAGTTTGTTTTTCCCAGATATGTTATAAATACTGGAGGAGGATGCATTTTCCTTTGTATTTATTCTTTTCTTTTCAGCATTTTCATGTGCAGATTCACAGATTGGAGTCCAGAGACAACCATATCCTCAGTGCAGTGTTATAACAAACTTTCCTGAACGAGGCAAGATTTTGTTATAGACAAAAAACCCAGACCACCAAAAACCTCCCTTGTAGTTGTGTTAGAGGAAATTTTCTGTACAAATGTGTCATTTGCAAAAGATCAGTAGTAAGGTGTTGTGATGGACTGGAGAAAGATGCCTTGCAGTGTTTCTCAGTATTAACAACTCAATTACAATTGGTTTAGAATTGCACAGGACCATTTATGCCAGGGGGCTTGACTTGAGTACCTAAGTCTTTTGCTTTCTTGGCCCAGTGCCCACTTGTCAGTCATACTTAATTTTAGTTTTTATTAGACATATTTCAGAACATTCTCTACAGTTATATTTGGACTTAATCTACCCTTTCCCAGCAATAACACTGCTCTGTATTTACTCTAGCAATTCCATGGAGAAGGCAATAATCAATGAACATGTAGGATTGCCAGCACCAGCTGCTCAAAAATCATGAGATTGGGTTTAAAAACGTGTCAGTTTATTAATATTTTAGTACATGCCACGTTTTACCACTTCTTTGTCATGCCTCAGGATATAAGGAACGTGCATAGATGAAAGTTGCCTTTCCCGTGATAAGTTTTAGTAACAATTTTCATAAGTAGTAAGTGTCAAAAGTTGCAAACTTCTGTTTTGTAATGTCCTGAAGATGTAAACTGTTGGAGCTCCACCCCCCAAATTAGGGAAGAGTGATCTCTGGGTACATGCTGAGACAGCACTCTTTGAAGGAATGCAATGAATTCATGCTGCTCAGGAAGAAGCAAGAATAACAGAAGATTTTCTACCAGAGGATCCCTGGTTCCTACTAATTCAGCAGCTGGTACCTTCAAGTAGCAGTACTTTGCACCTAAGCATCCTTGTGAGAGCACTAGACAAGTCTTGTAAAGTCTTTTGATTGTGTTTTAGCTAAGGATGTGTCTAAGATGCAGAGCCAGTGTGTTACCTCCTGGGTTGCTCCTGAACACAGTTTTCCATAGGGAAGGAAACTCTTACGGCCTTTGGCTGAGTCTCTAGAGAAAGTGAATAGGAAACCAGGACCTTACAGTATGTCTGCCATGGCCACTCAGACAAGATACAGTCTAAGAAAATCTGGACCTGCAGCCCTGGTGAAATGTCTGCAGTTCTGTGGATCTGTAAATGTAAAACAAAAGTTGTCCAGTGCATTAGAGAGAAGAAATTGAAGAATAAGGAACAAAAAGAGACATTTTCTCCAGATGTATTCAGCAGAGAAGCTTTAATCAGAAGTATGCTTCTTGAGTGAACCTCCAAGTCATACCTGTGCTTTGGTTTCTATCCCTGAACAGGCTTGGGGCTTACAAATGGGATAGCATTTGGGATGAATCTGAGCTTCATGGTTGACTAAGATGCACTTAAGTAACACAATGTGATCCATCCAGATGCTGTGGGTCTCAGATTCTCTGCATCGCCTGTTTCATTCTGCACATCACTCCTGTTCTGTCCACTCCTTCCAACAGTAAATGCAGCCTAGTAAATTGTGGAAGATGGCATGCAAAGATGGATTTTCTAGATCCTAATACTTGCCTAGAATCCCATTCACAGCTACTACCTATAAGTTCTTCTTCCAAGTACTGCTATGGGATAAAGCAGTTCAAAGCTGGCTGAGCTATCACTATACTCAGGCAAAAGGTGCATCTTGGCTCAGATTGCTTGTCAGTAGGCTCCATTCTAAGGGGTTTCTATTTGACTATTCACAAACAAAAAAGAAAAAGACATACTTAAGTTTAGTAGTACCAATGTCAGTTGTCTGGTTACTTGAGAAATCTTTCTTACAGAAAACATTCTTTATTTATGAATCATTTAGCACATCAGATATAACATAAAAATAGATTTCTGCCATGAGATCAGTGTCTCCTGCATTGAAAATAATGCACAGTTTTGATGACATTTATTTTTGAGGATTGTATTCTGCCAGCAGCAGGAACCATTACCCCATGATATCTTTCAGCTGACAGTCTCCTAATTATCTTTACTACAGCATCCTGTAGTCTCACTGACATTCTGTAAGCATGTTTCTTTTATGGATTAGTCTCTTCAGATGGTAGTGTAACTCATGTTTCAGGAAGTCATGAAGATGTTTTGACATGTCTCCCCTTTGCCTTGCCACATGATCAATGATGGCTTTCCTTTGTAAATACTCTGCTGTTGTATACCTGTCTGTGCTTTCTTACTGCCATCAGCAGGGGGATGCTGTAAAACTGGGGAGTAGAAGCAGATGAAAGAACTATCTACCTCCTTATCACAGCATTTCCCTGCATAGGAGAAAGAAGTCCAGAAGATGAGGTTACAGCGTGGGAGAACACTGGTAAAGTCCTGCATGAGGGGAAGAGGGAAGCTCAGTAACAGCTCTGCTGGGAAGAGGACTGAAGTGTGCTGGAGTGAGTAGAGTAACAGCAGGGGAAGCTGAAAGGAACTGTTCCTGAGCCAAGTCCTTGCACACATTAAAGGGTTGCAGAAATAGGGAGCCCTCCAAGTAAATGCTGCTAGCAACATCTGCCTCTGCATTGTGCAGGAACTTTTCTTTGGCAGAACACACACAGCCTTGCAGAGCCTATAGATAGATTGCGGTTCTTCGTACTGTGCTTTGCATCTCTATTTATAGATTCCTCCCAAGGAGGACATGACCTGTGTGAGTGCAGGTCTCTGTAGGTGGATGGAAGCACTTGCTGACCACACAACATCTGAGTGAAAATTTTGTTGGAAGCGTGTCTTTTGACAATATCCTCCTTCCTAAAGATTTTTCACAGTAAATTTTGCTGAACCATATCTGGCTCCCTTGTCTTGCGTAGGTTCTGTGATGGCAATTGCTCACGGAGAGTTTCATTTGGCTCAATATGTAGCAGCCTAGGCTTTTAAAATGGGAAAATCTGAGTTCTGCTTTCACAGGGAATATCAGAGCTTGCAGTACCATTGGTGGGGCAGGCATGTTCTTTTTAGAGTGCTGTATCCTATTCTACAGCCTGAGGGAACTGAAGAGGAGCGGTGAGGAGGTGTAGAAATAGAGATTTGGCACCATGATTTTACATGCTTTTTGCTTTACATACTCTTGATTGTTTCCCCTTCTGACAGTTCTCTTTTGCAGATTTTGCAGTGTGGATCTGATGTGATTGTGCTTTCCTGAAGGATTCCCCATCTCCTTTAGGCTACAGTGTTTGTTGCTCACTGTTCAAAGGCAGAAGGGAAATGCTTCTCTGCATCCTCAGAATTGCTGGAGGCACCACTTTGACTCCATTAAATTGTTTGTCCTAGATCCAGTTGCCACCAAACAGACAGTGTCAGATTATTATAATTTGAACCTACAAACTCAAGCTTCTTGGCGCTCACTAAACACTTGCCTTGTAATGCAGAGATTATGCTAACATAATAGGAACCTGATTACTACAGATTCTCTCTTTGCTTTCACAGGCTATTGAATTAATAGGAGAGCTTCAGGGAGAAATTAATTGAGATGAGCTCAGCTGTTTGGAGCATGGTGCTAATAACCAAGATTGTGGGTTTGATCTCTGTGTGGACCATTCAGTTCGGAGTTGGGCTTTATGATCCATGTGGAAGAGGCCTTCCAACTCAGTATATTCTGTGATCCAGTGATAAGTAATGAGATCTGAGATCTGCATACTTTCCTTACAGGAAAGTTTCATGGGTAGAGATAAGGGAAACAGTCTCCAAATGCTATTAAAAGCACTTTATTTAAGATCCCATATACTTTCAGTGTAATCTAAGAGCCAACTAATTCACACATAAACCAGTTTGAACTTTAGGACAATACATGTATGTGTTCCCTTTTGTTCCTTTTTGGATGTCTGCAGTCTTAAAGTTTAAAAAACTTTCTTAAAACAGGTTTAAAAAAAAAGAAACCATAAAATATGATTTGCACATTTCATGTATAAAGAGGAAGCAAAAGTTTAAGGATAAAAGAGAGTTTATGGATTACTGATGACTACTGGTAAATAAGTGCTGGTTTCTACAATGGACTTAATTTTTACTCTGAACTATAACATTCAAGCTGAATGTATTTTGATTCAGGATAACTGTATCTCATTTGAGCATAGAAAACTCTAGTGCTTATCTTCTTGCTCCAGTCTCCCCAAAAATTTATGTTGTTTTAGCTGAGATTTGTTTCATACTTTTTTTTTTGAAAAGCAAAATAATCAGTATTGTTTGTAGTATATTCTTCTTTAAAGTAGTAGGAGAAAATTAATAAAGATGTCAGTTTGGAAGCCAAGCTAGAGATCTGAACACAGGACCATTTACTGCATATGTTAGTGATAGCCTTGGAGCATGAGGAGTTGGCTGATGTGGTGCTGGCCACAACTCCACTCTGTCAACAGCAAAAGGTTGTGTTTAGAGTAGCAGCTGTCCTGATTAAAGGCAGCGTAGGGACTCTCCATGCTGAGATGGCACACTTTAGTGGGAGTTTCCAGTGGTCATCTCTGAAAGGAAAGAATGTGATTTTGGGGAGTTTTGAAGTCAAAGCCTTCTGTTGCATTTTGTGTGTATTTTGAATTGTTGCCTGCAGAATTCAGTCCCTGGGGCCCCTGAGTTTGGATGCCGTATGCTTTCTGATAGTCATTAGCATTTCACAGAAAGGAAAGCAACTTCTGAGTGGCACGAGACAGTGCCAGAGTCTCTCCCATTCTCCTGAGAGACTGCATCTGCACAGGGACACATTCAGGAAACCTTTAGATGGAAGTAGTAAACCATAAATGTTGGAGATACAAATTGTTGTCACAGTGTGTAATCCAAAGAAATAGGTGGAAGCTTTTCGTTTTAGCAAAGTAGGCAGGTATTAGTTGGTTTACACTTGCCATGCATGAGTGATCTGAGGAACTGTTTTTTAGCATAGGTCCTTGAGGGACAGGGTGTTCAATTTAATTAAGAATATACTTATAGAAATGAAGGTAGGAGAGCAAAGAACAGACAGGATGGGATGGCAGACACGTGGGCTGGCAGTGTGCTTTAGTAATACTTGGTGCCAGCACAGAAGCCTGCAGGTGTGGCCAGCAGCAGAAAGAAAATGGGGCAGCTAGAGAAAGGGTAAAAACCAAAGGGTGAAGAAATGGGATGGAAAGTGAGTCACTTAAAAAGGACTTCACTGCATAGAGCTTTTTGCATTGTTTGGTTTAATATTTTTAACCTCTCCCTATCTATCTGCTTAATTTTCTTTTCTCATTAGTCTTCCACCTGCTCTCCATAATATGTAGTTCACGTGACAATCCTGAACTCTTAATAAGTCTCCAAACAGGAAACATAAATGTGTTAGGTCCTCTTACTGATATTAAACTGGTTTCTTCAATATAGCAGTGAAAGCTTAGCAGTTTCCTGGTAGTTTCCTGCTTCAATCATAACTCTATTACATGCTGGTGGAAGTGGATCAGCCACTGAAAGTGTTCCATCCAAGCCTGGCCCGTTTGTTTTACAGCTTCTTGGTAGAAACAGCAGTTTAGAGTAATCAAAGCAAAGAACTACAAATCTGCAACATCCCACTGGTAATGCAGCTCTCAAGTTGGCAGAAGCAGGTGACCAAAGGCAGATAGGTGATCTTTACTGCAGACCTGAGAAGGGATTTTAATGGCTTGTGGGATGTGAAGCACCAGGATAAGATTCTGGACCAAGGATGGAATGAGGATGATTTTAGAGTATTTTGTATTGCTTTGTAAAAGCTTTGCTTTGCATGACTGTTTTTTCCCATTATATATGATATTTATTGTGGAGGAGGAGAGGTCTTCTTCTCCTACACTGAAACATAGAAATGTGTGGATATTATTTATTTTAAGCTATCTAATCTGAACTGCATTTCAAATGTGAATGGGACAGTCTGTCTGAAGAGAAGGCAAAGGCAACAGCAGCCTCAGTCTGTGGATGTTAATGTTTAACCATAATGCTTCTTGAGTGAGAATTAGGTAAAAGCAAAAAGAGAAAGGTCTAAGAAAACAAGATAGAGATGCTGGAGTCTGCTATAATGAGGGGAGCATGGTCCTTGGTCTTGTGTTGAGGGCAACTTGGTATCTATATTCAAGACTTTGTCTTCCATAACCCACATGACAAATAGATTTTCTGAAATAAGACAAAATTCATCTTAGCTAAATCTCAGTCACTGCTGGTTACCTGGCTCCCTTGAAGAAGATTTTTCCTTTCAGACATATCTGGTTTTTAAGCCTCTTGAGTCAATGGAGAACAAAAGGCTGCTGTGGCCTATAGACTGAGTTTCTATCAGAGAACCAAAGAAATAGAGCTTAAGGACACTGCACCCAAAGGCAGAGATATTCAAGGAATCCATATAACTTTGAAGGCTATAAGCAAGAATCTTGGGCAGGAATCCAGATTTGTATTTATTTTAATTTAAGTAATTTTGTTAGTGATGCCTTTCTTTTCAGTTTGCCTCTGCATGACTATACTTAGTGAATACATTGTTTGGATTGTTAATCTTTAATGGCATGTGTACAATAGAATCCTTTTATAGTGTTGAGGATTCAAGATGTCATCCTAATAAATGGCCCCAATTTTATTAATTCATAACATCCCAGCAAATGTCATCAAGTTTAAATATTAAACCCTAATGACAGAAATCCTGGTGCTCTCTTGGCACAGCCATTGTAGCTGACAAGACCTTTAGCAATGGAGAAAAACACTGTCTTCAAAGTGCTGTACTCTCTGTGAGGCTCTCTAAATTGAGAAGGAAAAAATATATGTCAACACTTAGTACTTAACAGTATATCAAGCTCAATAGATAAGCTACACTCAGGCTACAGAGAAATGCCATCTTGCTTGTACTGTTTCATGCTTTTATTTGTGTTTCACTATTGAATTGTAGGGCTTTTGGAAGCAGCACTGTAATTGTGATCTGTAGCTGTAGAGTTCTTAGTACAACAGCAAACTTGGTCCTCTCTGTGGCTCCTAATTACTACAATATCGGTAAAAGAGCAGTGCAAAAAATATAAAAGCAGAAGGGGAGGATTTCTGGAGTGCATTGGAAAGAATTCCAACGTTTAAGTTCTAGATTTCCTAGATTTTAATGATCTTCTTTATGGCAAAAAAAATTATAAAATGTTCCCCAAGGCACAAAGAATCAATCTTCTTTTGGAGGATCCCGTGCATTTATAGCTGTATCTCAAACTGATGGAAGGTTCAAGTGCTGAGCATATCTGCAAAACAGTAACTGTGTTTAAGCATTAAAAAACCCCTTCTGCTTCCAAATATTTTAGAAGTCCTTTTAGGAAAAACACTTCTAAAAAAATACTTCTATGACTATGTGGACATCTGCTTTATTTCTTCTGTTTCTTCTCTGTCTGATTTTATGTAAAATATTTAAAACTAATAAATAACAGAACTGAAAATGCTCATGATTTCCAAGTGAAAAGTCTGTTCATTCTCATAATAATGCAGAGGATTGATACCAGAATAGTTTATAATTCAGTGATCTCTTAAAATATTCAACTTTTTTTTTTTTTTTACAAGAATATTAGTTGTGAAGTACTTTTTTTTTTAAAGTACTTTTGAAATAGCTGCATTTAAAGCATCAAGAGAGTGTCTTGGATCCATTCACAATAATGCAAGGATTGCACTGCTGAAATTTCTGGTTATGTTGACATTCCAGAATGAATTCTATGTTGATGTTTGGGGTTGTTTTAAGGGGTTTTCTTAATATTAAAAAAAACTTCAGTGAACTTGAAGCCAAATTCAATCAATTTTTCCAGATTAATTTTCAAAAATAATACCTGAGGAATAATATATGCGTTACATGGCTGCTTTTCATTTTGTTTAAACAGTCCATAATTATGATAGATCTTCAGTTGCTAAAGAATAAGCCTGTGGATGTTTAACTTTATTTTTTTGCTTCAGACTTACTTCTGGATCAAATAATGAAATTTTACATTGATTACAACTCCTGCGTTCTAAATGGCAAACTTCTCAGCAGCCCAAAATTGTTAAAGAAAAAGGTCTTGCAGAGGTACAGTATGAATAGCCATAGAATTCACTTGTTTAAAAGAACACATTTTATAAACATTTCTTTTTGACCACTAGTCCATGAAATACAGCAACAAGACCAGCAAATTTTATTACATTATTTTATCTAATTAATTCTGTATTCACATAAAACCCCCGCACATTTATTACCTTTTCAAATTATAGAGTACATTTTTCTTTACAGATAATCAGACAATATATAAAATTAAGGATCTATGAAATGATACACCTTTGCATTTGTAATGAATAGAAGATTCTAAAATGTGTAGTTGCAAACATTCGTATTTTATTTGACCTAAGATTTCTATTCTTCTGTGGCTCTTAATATTTGTTGTCAAGCAGATTGTCAGTCTTGGTTGCTCACTGTGCAGCTTGTTGATGCTTAACCTGTCTGTTATCTGAAACACACTCCCTGATTTGTGTTGCACTTTTTTACAATGAAACCCATGTTTTGTTGTTCCTCCCTGTGGGCTGGGGCAACTTTTCAGCTACTGGAAGCTGTTACAGCTCTAGCAAAGCTGGAAGACTTTTCACACTAAGTCTCTGTATTTTAAACAGGGGTCTGTTTTATGCAGCAAGTTTAATTATCATCATGACCTGAATATTTGCTTTTACAAACAAATAACAGAAAATGAGAGCCAGTTTCCTCTTTTTAAAATCAGTGAAAACTTTTTTATAAAGCAGGATCTTTTTTTGCTATGCATAGCTTATATAATTTTCCAGCAAGTGTATCCTTAGTGTCTCATCTGAAATAATAATTTTAAAAACTTCATCCTGTACCTCTTAGGTGAGATAAAATTCAGAGCACAACAGACCTTGTTCATTGTGCTGCTTCCAGGAAACTGACAGGGTTTGGCTGCTGAATTTAGCTGGCTGGTGTGTGCATATGTCCACTTCCTGGAAGGCATTCAGATCTGATAAGATTTTTGTAGTTGTTACCCAGAAGGGAAGAGACAAGTGTTTTGAACTTAAGGACTTCAGCTTTACTTTGGAATAGGAAAATCAATTCCTGTAATTACAGGCATGAATTGTAAACATGATATGAAAAAGCTGTGCCTTTTCTTTTAAATACATGGATATCAAGATAGGAATCTTACACTACCAGGATTTTAGTATTTCTCAAACTTGCTGCTATGCACACCAGTATAAGCCACCATACAATAAGAATTAGTATCATATTTTTATATGGCTCATCCCTATGCTGATAAGACTGTTTAATATCATCAGTCAACCAAATTAATTTTTTTGGTGTGGGTACTCATCATGACAATATTGTTTTCAAGTCTTACATCAAGGGAAAGGATAATATTCCATTCATTGTGATATTTGGGATGATGCTTTATGTAGAACTTTAGAAGGAAAATACCCTAGAGAGCTTTACATTTCAGGGACTTCATTAATGATAAAGTACTTTTAAGTGACAGAAAGTACTTTGAAGGATTACAGCTGATACATAGTTCCCAATAAATCAGTCCTAGGGTTTGAACCTAGTATATAATGGATGATTAACCTTGGCAGCTCAAAACTCATTGACATTGGTTTCCATTTTAGATGAACCAAAATTGTACAAACTCTCTTCATTTTGCTTCAGTTTTATTCTATTTGTATTTCATCTAATTTGTTCCAGATGTGAATGTTTCCAAGAGAAACTGCCCATGAAGTCTTTCATTGAATAGGGTTCAAACTGGCAATGATTAAAGATGAGCCAGCTTGTCTTCACTTGGCTTTTTGCTTTGAAATGCTGCACTTTGAAATAGAGTGCTGCAGCCCATGTCTGCATAAAACATGGTCCCCAGAAAATTTTATAAAACAGTTTCAACTGTTTAAAAATATGCTTATTCTTGACTACACATATAATTCACATTTTGTAAATTTTCACAAAAAACCCCCACTGGTCCATTGAAAATAAGATGACATATATTACTAGAAGTCAGGTATCCTAATTACCCTATAAAATTCTGGTTTAAGGCTACCATGAAGATTACTTTATTTCAACTTGGTTTGTAAGGAAACTAAAGTCTACACACTGATTACCATACAATGATAGAAAGAGAAAAAAAAAAACTAACCCCTAAACCCCTACAAACAAAGAAAAAACACAAAAAAACCACCAAAAAACCCACAGCAGGATCTCTCCTTAGTGGGCTTATATACAGCAATTTGAAAATATTTTATTATAACTTAAATTAAAAAATACATTAGGTTATTCTGTTCACATTTTGCCATATAAAAATTGAACACAAACTGTTCAAAAAAACATAGTATGACTTAAGATAATCTCCACAGACTTATTCCTTTAAACAGTTATTTTCATTAGATTTGTTTTTACACTGGGAAAGGATTCTTCATCAGAAAAACACTTCATAAAGGATGAAGCATTTTGTTGTATACCATATATAGCCTAGGTTGTTGAAAACTTCCTGTCCTTAATTGCTTATGCAAAAATGATTAATGGTGCAAATTGGTATTCACAAGTTATTATGTGCTTTAATTTATGTTTTTCCTTTCTACAGGCATCTAAAGATTAGATTTATAGGTGGTGTTGAAATACATTTTATCTTGAAATCAAGATTGCAACATACTTTATATTCACATTCTGTATGGATTTTAAGTTATTGTCACAATGATGATGGTTCAGGCTTTTTGTGGAGGAGGGTTGTATCTTAGAGTATTGGTTTGGTTAAATACTATACTTGGACAAAAGACAAAGTAAGTTTTAAGGAGTTTTATGACAAACAGTATTTTTCCCAAGCATTCAAAACAGCACATAAAAATCTGCAGGGCTAAGTTCTTACATGGGATCTTTAATCTATTTTAGCTAAAAAAAAATAAGAAAAGAAAAATGGAGTAAAATAGAAAAAAAATAGCAGTTTTCTACTTAGATATGGTTTTGATATTGTCAAAATAACTTTTCATTAGAAGATGAAAATGATATTTTCTTCCACATCTATGCTTGGATTAATGTCTGAAATTTTAATTTTGTCAAGGAGGGAATTTTTTGTGAGGAATAAAAAACCCCAAACGTTTCAACTGACTATAATATATGCAGGATATATATAGGTACACATGCAGGAATACAGAGCCAGCATCTCCACTGCTGTAAAACATCTAAGAGTCTCTGAAGTCACAACTTGCCTAACTAACATCAGCTGTGAATCTCACCTAAGGCAGAAAATCTTGCTGATCTCATATTCACCTCTCTGTGGAATGCTGGAGCAGGTTTCCGAGCAACATGGTTTTGATAGAAAAGGCATAAATATAGTAGTGTAGGGAACTACAGAGCTAACCTTTGAACACACCAGTGGCAAGAAACAGAGGTATGGCTGTAACAGCACTTAACAATGGAGTCTTGAAGGAAAAGTCAAGCTTGTCTGTAGGAAGGCTACTAAAATTCTTTACAGGTCTTCAGAAAAGTTGTAATTGCAATGTGATTCTTTAAGACTACTTAGGACTAAGACCACTTAAAATGATAATGACTCTTTCAGGTCTCAGGGAAAAGTCTTCAATGTACTGGTTACTGATCATTGTGGCAGGTTTATTTGAGTGAGCAATTCCAGGGATGTGTTTTCTAGGTGATACTCACTTCACTTCTAAAGCCTTTCACAATTACGTATATAAAAGATGCCTCTACAGCACAGTAAGAATAAATGCAGTATTTTCAGGCAAGCAGACAAGTTTCAGCTGTGCTGATGACTCTGAACTTTCATGTTAGGATGATGTTTATTGGTATGATGTTGATGTTTATTGGTACCCAAATTTGTAAAGCTGTACCTTAATGTGTTTTAGTATCTAACTGGACATTTCTATGTAGCAGCCTTTCAGAATTATATTGAACAATGCTATTAAGCAGTACTACACAAAAAATATTTCAGAACCTAACTTGATTCATTTTCATTTTCTAGTAACATTGGAGAATACACCATTTTGCCAAGTGCAACTCACACTTCTATATTTTACTTTCTTTGGTATGCTCTGGGCTTTGTACAGTTGTTTTTAAAACTTCCATTGAGGTATATCCTTCAGTAAGGATTGCAGAATTTAAGATTATGAAGAGTCTCATCTGACAGGTAGCAGGTACTCTTGTTTTCCAGTGCTTGCTCCAGGCTATTTCAAATGATGAAATCTTACAATTTGTCTTAAGAGGACTCTCACTATGATATCTACGTTTAAGATATGTGGGGCAGGGAGGAGGTCAGGGAGGAAAATCTGTGCTTTTGAGAATGTAACTTCAGGTGGATGGAATTGAGCTGAATGTATATAAAATTTGGAGAGCTCCCCCACTAACCTACCAGGAAATATATATATCAATCCCTGATTTCTTACACTGATCTTTGTAAAATACAATACTTGCTTCTACTTACAGTTTGGTTCCAGAGAAGAAATTAATTGTGACCTAAAGAAGTCCTTGCTTACAACATTTGGAAGTTCACTTCTTGCACTTCCTTGTGAACTCTCAAATTCAGAGAAATGCCACTGACTTCACTGGGTTTACAGAGAAGATTTGTGTGCTTCCTCAAAGATCAGAATCAGGCCTCAAGGTTTTTTTGTCCTATAGACCTATATTCTTCATCTTTCCTGAGTCACAGAACCAGCTCTACTTTGTTGCAAAGCACAAAAGTACAAGTGATTCTCCTTCAGCATATAATTTGTATTGAGTTAAAAGTGGAGATAGCTCAGGCAAGAAGCTATCAGTGCTTCTGTAAAGCATTTAGATATTGGAATCTTTGACAAACATCTGCTACACGTTGCTTAGAATGGTTTAGGATATAATTACAGGAATGACAGATCTCAGTGTTACACCCATTTTTTGTTCTGCTTTTTTTGCGGGAAGGCAAACTGAACACCAAACTGGTCTGGTTGAGGATTTCTGAATCCTCTTTTGTTAATTTTGTTCTCTCAAATTTGAAACATCACTCCCTCTCCTTGCAAGGTGCTCAAGGCAGATGGACATCCTTCCTGTCTGAATGGTGACGGGCTTTCTCCAGGCTGGTGAGAATGTTGTTCCACAGGACCATCCAGTCAAGGAGGACACGCGAAGGGACCTTCCACCATTCTCTTCTAAGACAAAGCTTAGCAAGCCAGTACAACAGAATGCAAGTTGGGTCAATTTAGGAATTCAGCAGAGAGGCTTCTACTGTACCTAGCAGATCGGAACTTGAGCTCATGGTAGCATTGCACAAAGCTGTGGTAGATGAAAGTGATTGGCAGGGCTAATAAAACGATGCCACTAACCACACAAATTCCTCCAAGAATCCTTCCTGGCACAGTGATGGGACACATGTCACCGTAACCAACTGTGGTCATCGAGATGATCACCCACCAACAAGCTGCAGGAATGCTGGCATAATCCTTATTCTTTGTTCCCAAGTCCAGCCCATTTTCAAGAAGCTGTGAAAGTGCACTGAAAATTGCCATAGCAACACAGATAAAGACAAGTAGCATCACCATCTCTCTGTAACAACGCTTCAGAGTCAGACCAAGTGTTTGAAGGCCAATGAAATGACGGGCCAGTTTAATCACCCAAAAGATTCTCATCATTCTTAAGACCCTCAAGGTGACTCCAGCCCTCTGAAGCTGTGAATTTTCCCCTGTGAAAACTGTCATTAGAACAGAGATGTAGTAAGGAGTAATTGCCAGCAAATCAATGATGTTGAGAGGTCTTCTGACAAACTCACACTTGTTTTTGGAGACGATGAACCTCACAATGCATTCTGCAGTGAACCAGCCTATGCAGATAGCTTCTATTATCCTGCCAAAAGAAACAAAGGACAGTGTTTATGCTCTGTGCAAAGTCTTCAGGGGATGTTTGGTTTGTTCACAGATATTACCAAAGTGACACTTAGACTTTCACAGACAACAAACAGAAAGCCATGCCATCCTTATCCTGCACCCTGGCACTGGATTTCAGCAATTAGCCTGAGGATTTAGTGAGAGTTTAAACTGATAATTGCTAAGGACTCACTCACATCGCTTTCTTTGAATTATGGATTGCTACTAGTCATAGTACTGGGTAAATATGCCTACAAAAGAACTGGAACCCTACAGAAAATTGTACTGTAGAACACCAATGCCAATGCGTAACCTTATCTAGAACAGCAGGGTTTGGGGTTTTTCTGGTTTTTTTTAGTTCATTTGAGTTTTGGGGATTTTTTTTTTCCCTCTAAGTCTATGAGGCCTGATCCACTTGGGAATGCCTAGGGTTGTAGATCAGTTAACTATCTGGTTATGAACAGCTATGTATAGAACCAGAGAGCTAAACTAAAATGGAAGTGCAGATGGAGTAGGTAGAAATAAGTATTTCCATTGGATAATACATAAATATTAGTTCTGTAGGAACCAGCCTAAACCAGTCTATCTCAAACACGGGCTTACCTAGAACTACATTCAAACCTATTGTCACTAAATACATTGCCACTAAACACATATGGTATTTTATTTTTCAGTATTTCATCCATAAAGTACTAAGCTTGGGTCCTTCTATTTACCACTATGCTCTGCATTATTCAGTTTTCTCTTTTGCTGTAAATGTAAGTCCACCTAAACTACATTGCAGCAAAAATGTCACGGTAACCAAACGTTAAGGCGATAGGCAAGATCCTATTCTTGCCAAATGCAGAGGAAATCCTGGAAGGGGATTCAGTATGTTCTTAAATATTTTCAAGTCCCAGTGCATTGAATGAGACGAGAATATCTCAACTTGACACTGATAGAAGGTAGAAACAGAAGATAAAAATGTCGCTCAAAGATTATTTAGTAACTGTTGTGCATGGGGTCACAAATGTCCCTGAGATTTCAGACTGTGCTCACTTTTTTAGTAAATGAGGACATGGAAGCTAATCTTCCCCTTCTTCCTCCATTTATCTTTTTAACCAACAGTTTGAGTAAAGAAAAAGCCCATCACTGATGCCTTCTCTTACCAACAGCTCTGAAACTAAACTGGTGTGAGATCAGAGATTCTAAAATATTGCCGGAAAATACAACCAGAGCTTTTTTCGCTACTGCAAGGGCTCTAACAAGGTAGTGTCTGTTGAAACATTTTGATTTGCAGGTGAATATCCAACTGTCATTTCAAACCTAAAATTCTTCTTCCCTAACACATCTGCATAATTTCTTACCTATTCTGAAATCTACTGTTATTAATAAGATGGTGGCCTGTTAAAATGGTAATATAATTCTCTAACTGATGTAATTATAGACTCTATAAACTAATGTTTTCATAAACGTTTTACATTGTAAAATTTTGTTTATTTTTCATAAATTTTTTATTCATTCTCTTTAGTTTTAAGCTAAAATTGGAAGAAACAATAACAGTCACTTGACGTAAAGTCATAAGGTACATTGTAATTTTAGCCACAGTAAATTTAAATGAACATAAATTAATTACTTAGTCACATAAAATTGGACCATGTTTTTCTTTTTTCATGAGTAACAATGGAAGTTCTGTAAGCAAATGGTCCTTTTTCATAAAGGGCTTGTAAAACTCTAGTTCATGTTAGCACCTTTTGATGGAAAGACCTTTG
This sequence comes from Luscinia megarhynchos, assembly GCA_034336665.1. Lineage (NCBI taxonomy): Eukaryota > Metazoa > Chordata > Aves > Passeriformes > Muscicapidae > Luscinia > Luscinia megarhynchos. Next base: position 87,881,862 of record CM067565.1, on the reverse strand, counting down.
AAATTCAAAACCAGCTATTAAGAATTAGGTGTTCTCTTAAAAATTAAGCTTTTGGAAACTTTATATTTGGAAAAAAAAATCAAGAAAAAAATGGGTAAGTTTACTTAAATCCTTTTTACTCATGATGAGGAAAGACCTAAGATTTCCCCAGTACAATGGAACAGTAAGATCATGGTAATGGACAAACTGATGATGTCTGAATTATTATATGTCTGAATACTTATATGTTGGCCAGTTGAGGTCTCATGTAATGATTAAAAGAAAAATTGTATCTGAATAGAAAGTTGCAGCCAGGAATATTCAACAATTCCATAAGACTATTTCTTTACATTTTATGAGATTTCTCTGGTGGTGTTGTCTGTATCCTATGACACGAAGCATTTAAATGAAAAAGAAATTTGTAATTATACAATTTAAAGCTTTTTCACTTGGTATTTCCTCCTGATGCCCTGATAATGTCAGAAACAAGACTCCTCCATTTTGTCACCCCTTAGACAGGTTATCTCTGGGTTGAGATTTAAGGAAGTTAGGTCCTGATCATTGTGACACAGTATAAATTTTCTTCATGAATCACATTGATTCAGAGGTCATATAACTTTGGGGAATAGTTGCACAAGTAAAGGTCCATGAAATACGATCAATCCATTGTTTTACTCTGGCAGTTCCTGGGACAAGAAATACTGTAAATCAGTTAGGAAGGACTGAAGAAGTATTTTCCTGTAGAAGAGATTTGAAGTGAGCTAAGGAACATCATTGATGCAGAAATGACAAAGCGAGATCAAGGCAGTGGGGGATACATTAATGTCATTCTATTTCAACTTGCACTTCCACTTCTCCATTTTGCATCCATCCTTCTTTCTCCTGGCTGGGGAGAAGATAATGAAGAAGGGTGTCCCTTAATTTTTTCCTTCCTCTACTTACTTTTCAGCCATCAGTGAAACATTTTTCATTTTTCCTCTCTTGTCACTCCTTTTTTGCCTGTGTAGATGGATTTTGGCAGTACTGGTGAATCACACAAAGATGAGTGCTTTGGTGAGAAAAACTAGAAACCTCTGGCATGTTGGGAAATCTGGAGTGCTACATTCTACATTTCCACTTTCAGATCAAGGCTCCCTCTCCTTGCAGTGACTTTTATCTTTATAGTTAACCTTATCAGTGGATAAATAACATCTAATAAGGAAAGAAATTTTAACAGTTAGTCCTTAGGACGAACTTAACAGGATATGAAGGTAAAGCCAAATAAAAGGCATATACTCAGAAGACTAAAGTACCTGTAGTTTTTATAATCAATTCTTAAAATTCTTCTGCATATTCACAGGACAGACTGCTTTTATTGCCTATGTTTGGAATAATAATGTATTAAAAATCTATAACTATATAATTAAATAGTGACTTTATTTGGTAAAAATATACTACCTATTTTAGAAACTTCCATCACAGTTTTTGGTTGGTTGGGTTTTTCAGTTTTAAAGTAGCTGTTATCTAGAAAAGGATAGGGGTAAAAATAAAGTCATGGAGTATTTCCTGAAGATTCCCCACAAATTTTATGAATAATAACAGAAAATACTAAGTCCTGATTTTTATTTAGTTACAGGCTATTCCTGCTCAAACTGTTCACTGTCCCAGACCAAAGCACATGAAAGAGTTTTTCTCACAAAATTTTAAGCCTCTTGGTACTTAGCAGTCCTTCAAGATTGCTCTAATGAATCTTTTGTCCAAAAATGGAAAATCAAGCCTTTGCAAGCCTCATCCCTACTGTAATCCCATCACTGTTCAGTTTTCTGCTCCCTATAATAATTCCTCTCAGAATAAGCTACTTTTATGCACAATGAGTTAAATAATTTCAGAAATCATTTTTTTCAATCACTAACAAGTTTAGTTTGTTATTACTAAAAAAGAAAACTATGCTGTAACCATCTTAGCATTTTTTCAACTTAGAATATTCTTTACCTCAGCTTGCCAATTCGTATATTTTCAATATCCTCGGGTGAGTTGGTTGAAATCAAGCCAAAATATTCCTTAGCGGCACTATTATCTATTAAGCTTGTAAATAAAACATACACAGCAACAGGACACATGAGGAAAACAGATGATATGATTAAAGACAGCATATGACAGGGTTAAAGACTGTCAGCACTGATTTGTTAAATTGTTGCTAAAGTCTATTTCCATGTAAAGCACATTAAACACGAAAAATGTCCAAGCAGTAGCTAGAATGATGAAATTCCTGCTCAGGAAGACTCCTGAGTGTTTTCAGCAAATGTTCGGGGTTTTTTAATCCTTCTGAAATCAAGGGCTTCCTTCTCACTACAAACTGTGGAGTAAAGGCCACAGAACAGCTAGTTTCCCTGAATTAAAAACCATGCTGGCTTTTTTTCCATTCTGTCCCTGCTTTGGTAGCAAATTATATGTTGTCATGCATTAAACCCCAGTGCTTTGTGTGGGAGGCTGTAATGACCCATCACTCCCCAGGGAAGGGGCAAATCTCTTTCACAGCTCAAAGGGGAGACCTGGATACAAACGTCTTGAGCCCTGAGATCCTCAGCATCTTTTCCATACATGTTGAACACGACTGGCACCTAGCCCTGGTGAGTTTAAGACTTGGCTGTGCCCCGGCAGTGATATACATCAGTTCTTTGTTTCACCTGTATTTTTCAAAGAACTGGTAAACTCAACAGAAGAGTCCATGTCTGTGTTTTTAACGTACATCTTTGGGTCCATTCTTTACCTTCAGTCCACTGTTTTAACTTAGCAAAAATGTGGTATTCAAGTTAGATCTTGTCCAGGAAAGGAGTTCTTACTGTTTTTTGAATAGATGTTGAACATCAACATCCAGGTTCTGAAATTCCACTACTATCAAGGAATAATACTTTTTGTATATCTAAAATTCAAATGCAATTTTTTTAGGCTGGTATTTTGCAGAATTAAAAAAAAAAGCCCACTGGCTCTTGATGAGAGATGCTGTTTGGAGAAACTACTGTGATTATTTGCTTTTGCTTAAGAACACAGCAATCACGTAGGCTTGATAAGTCAGTGATTATTTCAGTACAAACCTAATCATGATTATTAAGTGGAAAGGGGACAACCATCTCTTCTTAGTGCTAACAAGCTACTCATATTTAGCATTAGAAAAATAGTTTAAGGCAGGTAGATAGAACTGTGCTGGCAGTAAGTCAAGCAGCTACAAATGATTTCCTATTACAGGCTTGAGAAGCTCTCCCTAGAAGATTACGCTCCCAATCAGCGTATGGACAGGTCCCTGAGCAGAGACTCACAGTATGCATCTGTTGGCACAGTTCAGAGGACAGCAAAGATGACTTGAAACTGCCAGAAGCAACAGAAGGCATTCCTGCTGTCTGCTCCTAAACTCTGCAAATCTAATGCAGATCTTTAGCTCTGATGAGTGGAACCTGCCAAGGCAGGGAACGGAGCAAAAATCTTAGAATGAAATAAATTTAATAACATCCCTCGTCCTGAGAACAGGCCTGGGAAAGGCAATCCCTCTGCAATCAGGGAATTGTATTTCAGTGTCTGTAATATCTGTCAAACTCTGAGATCAGATTTCTCATCCCTCTCTCCTTGAATAAAGCTTACTCCTGGAGTTCTCTGTTGCCTTTAAAGGGTGTTATCCCAAAGGATCAGAAATAGTCACAGGCTGTTCATCCTTTGAGAGCATGGTCACTATGAAAAGGCATAATACCTTTGTGAAAAAAGTTTGGTGGATTTAATTTCTCTTCTGCTGAAGAGGTGTTCATACCAGGAAAACAAATACAGTTGGTGTTAGCTGGCAGACCCAGTAGCCCTCACTGAAAACCTCATTAAAGAGGCTGATTTTGTAAATGCCAGAATTACTGACCCCCTCACTTGCTGAGATGATGTCCAGGTAAGATGGAGATACACTGCTGGCCAGCTGTTCTTACTACAGCTGTCCAAAGCAGTTCTGGGAATAGTTTCCATGGGAGTCAGCCACAAAATTATCCATGTGGCATCTTTCTGACTTAATACACTGAGGCAAGGGTGGGGGGGGCTTGTTGTGAGAGACCAAAAATATCAGAGTTGCTGGGTTTTCTGAGGTGTTCTCACCTCACCTCCATGGCTTATGCTGAGCTGAATAACCAACTACACCCAAATCTACAGCCTAAGGATTTCTAGATCAGCCCATTCAATTTTCACTCCTAAAACTTTATCAAAATACATTTTTTGAATAACATACAATCTTCATACTAGCAATTACAGTGCCATGTGAGTCAAAACTCACTTGTGTACAGCATTAATGTAACAATTTATAGTGGGAAAAAAATTAAATTTTTGTATTACTATGGTAGATAGACTTTCCCTCATTTTGATGAGGAACGTTGTTTAATAAACAAAAGACAGAATTTGGTTTCAAACTTGTAAATATATCAGAAACAAGTGGACAGATTTTTAAAAGCCTTCTCACCTAAGAGGGATATGTACTGCCAGAGTATGCAATCCCAGAAACTTCCATGGGATTTCTGTGGTCAGGCTTTCAAATAAGCCACTTAGCTACTTAAGTTTTGCAAACCCAACTAGTTTGAAAGGAAATAACTACAAAGTCAAAGTAATCATAAACATATAAAGGTAAATAAAGTCCGAGCTTACAACTGAGCATGTTGGGTCCAATCCTATGGCACATGAAAGTAGTGATAACTAAACTGGACAGTCACTTAAAAGCAACTGTAGCTAACATGCACTTTTCCAGCTATAACAGACTTTTTAGCTGTGAGGCAGCATTTGCAAAAGAGAGGAGCACATTAGTGAGGCATGCATTTGTGTCTGTTTTCCACGTGTTTGCCATCAGATTGGGATCGGTTCCTGTGCAGTCAGAGTGCATGGGTTAGATGACCCAGTCTGTACTGGTGCTTATTTGTGACAGACTTTTGTGACATTGGTAGAAACTTTTCAGCTGGTAGAAACTTTTCTATTTTTTTGTTGCAATAACATGGAGTACTACAGCTGGTACAGAAGAAACTCACCCCATCATTGGTAGTCGTCCTTCTGGTTCTGAAGGGAGCCTTCACTGCCCTGGGAACCGTTTGGCTACACTGCACCTTACAAATACTTAGGACCTTATCCTTCTAACACTTGGTATACAATATGCAATTGTTCAGAATAGCAAAATTAGGATCTTGGAGACAAAGGCATTATGGAGGAAAAATTACATATCCTATGCCATGCTCCTCTGCAGGCTGAACTCTTTCTGTAAGAGAAAATCTGTGCTTGATTGCCATACCATGAAGACATGAACAAAGACATGACCGATGTGGTTAATGCTATTGTAGTGTTGCATCTATTTTCCCATGCCTCTTGGGAGTATCTCAGCAATTTGCTGCTGTACAAAGAGGTCACTCACAGCATCTACTATTTGAAATAACCTTGCTAAGCTTAAGTGAGGCTTTTTAACTGGAAGAACCTTTAGGACCTTCTTTTAACATATCTGAATCTAAGCAGGAATCGACAGCTTCTCACACTGCATCTGCCTTCACTCTGTTCATACAATTAATTTTTTGGCTCAACTACAATGAGAAATACAGGTGCAGTTTTCCATTAGGCTAATGGAAACTATGAAAATACTTTCCAAGGAATTAATCTGGCTACTAAGATATAATATATCACATTCCAATTAACTCTATGGTAAAAGATGATGATTTCATAATGACAAGGCTGCAATTTCACTGTAGTGCCCTTTTAGAAGAGCAGAAGCTGAAAACTTTTTGTTGAATATGTCTGTTTAAAAAAAAAAGGGAAAAGCTAGCAAATACCAGGAATGTTTACTTCTTTCTTTATATGTCAGTAATATTTATGGGAGAAATTCTACCAGACTGGTCTCAATTTTGTTCTCTAGGGAACAGGGAAGAGGAAGGAGAGAAGGAGAGGGAACAGAAGAGTGAGTGCAAGAGTTTAATCAGTGTAACCCTAATCTGAGGTCACAGGATGGAAAAGTGTTCCTCCTTACTAGTGAGGCTCAGGACTGAGCCTTATACCTCATGCCCTGTTTTCTGCAACGGTTTGGCAATGTTTATTATGCATAAAGGAAATGTAAACATCTGTTACATTTATACACTGGGGTGCCTGAAAGATGCATTTGCAAGAGCTCGATGTGCAGTTTGATCATCTCCTGTGTTCCCCACATAGAGAATCTGAGATGTAAAGGGAGGGGGGGGTAAGGCTGTTCCCACATACAGGATTTTACCAGAGCAGAATTGTAACAGGCATTGCATCTGCTCCAGCAGAAGGATCTGTATTGGGGGTTATTTTCCATTTTTTTCTCCCACGATCATAAGGCATAAATTGATTTTCGGAGTGTCTGAAGTTCTCTGTGAGGTCCCGTGTCTCCTAGAAGGGGCAATAAGAGCTCCGAGAAGCTGCAGGGAGGGGGAGGCACCCTCACTGCGATCAGGAGCCGTACCCCGATGGCCCCGCTCCGCTGCCAGCCTGCCCAGACCCGACTTGCCGCCGGCCCCTGCGCTCGGCAGAGCCCGGGGGAAGCGGAGCTGCGGAGCAGCGCCTCTCCCCCGACACCCCGACATCCCCCCGGCTCACGGCCGGGGCACCGAGGCGCGCAGACCATCTCCGCCGGCGGAGGCTACAGCCACGGACCGTCAAGACAAGGGGCAGGAAGCACACACTGGACGGGACACACGGGGAGCGGACAGCGGGAAAATAAAGGATCCTCCTACCCTGAGGGCTCCCTGACTGACTCTGCTGTGTACCTGCTCTGCTCCTCCACGCTGCGATTCTCCGGCGCCCGCCACTCGGGCAGGGTGCTGGCGCACAGCACCACCATGGACACAATGACGAAGAGGATGGAGACGGTGGCCAGGACCTGGGCGGCCACGGAAGACGTGGGCTCCTCAAAAGTCCTCCTCATCCTCTCGAGCCACTTCCTGCCCTCGGCTGCCGGCGGCCGCCGGCCCTTGCCCTTGCCCTCGGGGCCGCCGCTCGGCTCCTCCGCCGCGTAGTAGGTGCACGTCTCGGACATGCGGTCGTCGAGGCGGCGCTGGCAGCAGTAGTCGAGGTGGGAGCCCTCCAGCCCCCAGTAGATCATCTCGTTGTAGAAGGACAGCTCGCACATGTGCGGCACGAAGCGCAGGTGGCCGTGCCGGACGTACAGCATGATGAAGCCGAAGGCCTCCGAGTGCCTGTCGAAGAAGTACTCGTTCCGCTCCCGGTCGTAGTCGTCGCACACCTCCAGAACGTCCTGCTCCGAGAGGCAGCCGTGCAGGCGGCTCACCCGGCGCAGCGGGAAATCCTTCAGCACCTCCCGGGAGAAGGAGTACCGGGTGCCCCCGACGTTCAACACCACCGAGGGACCGCGGCCAAAGTTCATGGCTTGGGCGGGACGGAGGAGGGGAACGGCGGGCAGGGCAGGGCGCCGAGGCGGGGGGCAGCGCGGGCGGCAGCGGCTGCCCCGGCTCCGGCTCCGGCTCTGCGCGCACCGCTGGCGGCTCCCGCTCGGCGACGGGGCGGGCGGCGGGCGGGGAGGGAGGCAGGGGGGAGGGACAGCGGAGAGACGCCGCCGCGGGCGCCCCAGCGGCCGCGCAGAGCGCAGCGGGGCGATGCCGCTCGCAGGTGCGGGCGCGGCTCAGCGCCGGCGGGCGGCCGCCTCCGCGGGGCCCCGGCGGGGCGGGAGCTCCGCGCCCGGCGCCGCTCCGCCGCGCTGCGCTGCGCTCCGCCGGTGCCGGTGCCGGCTGGCGGGCGAGCAGGGGCGGCGCGGCGGGGCGGGGAGGGGACGCGCCTCCTCCCGCCCGCGCACATGGAGCGGAGCGCGGTCCCGCTGCCCCCCGCCCGCCGGGACCGCGCCCGGCTGAGGCTGGGGGCGCGGTGCGGGACCCACCGCCCCGCTGTCCGCCCTCCGAGTTGTCCGCCAAGCGCAAGTAACACTTTGCGGGCGTTTATCCCCTCCTGAAGGAAAGCTCGAAGTGAAGTGTTTAAGCGCGGTGCAGCTCGCTCCTTGTACGCGGCGGCCGGCGCCCGTCTTTCGTTTGCCTAGCGGCAAGGTAGCCCGGCAAGGGCAGGGCCCCGGCCCTCCGCCGTGCACATCTGGATAGGGAGACTCTTCTCTTTCCTCCGCAGATAGTGCGTGGACACCAGGAAGAGCAGGTTCAATAGGCAGTCTTCTTCCCTGCTTCTGCCCATCCTGGTCTCAGGTCTCTGCTCCTGCAGCTTCCTGTGTTCCTGTGTCCGGCACCTGTTCTCAAGATTAAAGCAATTATTAGCTGCTACGACCCTGCGTGCACTCTAAAGCTTTCATTTCATTTGGCTGCATCAAGTACAGGGAGATAATTTCTGCTACTAACGGTTTTTAAAATTAATTTTCTACCCGAATATGACAGTTCTCCAAACTGAGTTATTTTCTAGGCTCATTAACATCTGGAATATCTTGGGCTAAAAGCAGGCAAGACACAGCTCTCCCTTTCAATGAGATGCTTCCAAGTTATCAGGAGAAAGGCAGGTATGTATGTCTTTTCCAAACCAATGCCAAAGATCTGTCACTCAGGTGTTGTGTCTTTAAAAGGGCATCCGGGTTGAATCAGTGTTTTCCCATCCCCATTCATTGTCGCTCTAGATGTATGCACTTTATGGATTGTTCTTCCTGCCATGTTACTTATCAGCTGAGATTTCTAAGGCGCGTTTAGGCGTATCAAAATAAATGAATAGTCGTCTAATTGTGTAGTAAAAATTGTTGTTTTTTTTTTTTTTTTTTAAGCGAGAATGATATTAAGCTCTACTATTTTAAAGCCTGTTTGTCATCTTGTAAGCTATACTTTTGGAGAGTCTAATCCATGTCCCCGTTCCCGCGGAGAGGATCCGGCGGGCTCTGGCTGCTGCGCAGCTCGACCACGAGAGGGCGCGGTTAGTCACGGTTCCCTGTTTGTTTCCCGGTTTTCACGGGAAACCCACCCGAACTCCACGATGCTGTCAAGTACACACACCAGCGAGTTGTCGCACGGTAAGGTCATTTAGCATGTCTGCTTAGTCATGCTGATGTCTGTTTTCCTATAGCTGGAAAGGTTTTTCATTCCAGCAGCTGCGTTCATAGAACCATCAAATCATTTCCCTTGGAAAAGACCTTTAAGATCATCTAGTCCTACCATTAACCCTGCTGGCAAGCCCACCACTAAACCATGTCCCTAAGCACCACATCTACACATATTTTAAATACCGTCAGGAATGGTGGTACAGTTAATGTATTTTTCTGTTTGTTAATTTTATAAGCAGCAAACACTAAACTTCTTCTCCCTTCTTCGATGTATACCTTCTGTATTTTGTTCTTTCAGGAACAATCACTAGAAAATCTGCTTGAAAAATTAAATAGCAAAACCTGACTAGAACTCTGGCAGTGCTAATGAGTTACCCAGGTGCTTTTGACTTTGCAATTTGTCAGGCTTCCTGCTCCATATGTTCTAACCATCCCTTGTCGGGAGCTTGCAGAGGAAGAGAGCAGAGTACAAATAACACAGCTTGAAGACACACATTTACAAACTGTATTGAAATATTGGTTAGAGTGTATGTTCCAGAAATTATTTCAGGAGGAACAAAGCTTTGTGTGCTGTATTAAGAAGCTGTCTGGCAGAGCAGGCAAAGTGCTGGCCTGACAAGACTTTAAGGTGCATTGCTTGATGAGGCATTGTGAGTTGATTAATGCCTATTCCTATTTCTGGTTTTCAGTTTCTTTTAAATATAGAATATAATTATTTCCTCCTTCAGAATTACACTGTGAAATATTTAATATAAGCATCACTGGAAACAGTGATGTTTTCTTTTCTCTGTAGTTTGACATGTTCAACTCTAGCTATTTTAGTTATAACTGCTGACTTCCAGTCGAGGAGATTTGTCCTAGTGAGCTGGTGTCAACAACTGTAAAGTACATCTTCTCAAAGCAGAAGCAGCAATTTACCAAGGACAAACCCTCAGGTTTTAGACAGAATTTTCAGGTTTTGAGTTTAAAAAAAAAAAAAATTCTCATTTCTTGACTTTTGAGATTGGTTACTACAGGAGAATGTATTCCAAGCAACCTTGCCCCTGATGAGCTGCAGCTGTACCAATTACCAAAGAGTGGAAACAGCCTTGCCCTTAGCAGGTGACAGCTATGTCCAAAAAGGATGGATGTTATAAAAGAGTGGGTTAGCTGGCAGAGTGTTAGTTGGGGTTTGCTGCCTGTGCTGTGAGGAGGAAGGGGCAAGTGGTTGTGTGGGGAGCAGAAAGGGTTGAGCAGTTGTGCAGAAGAAAGGAGAGGAGTCAGTGCTGCATGGAGCTCCCCGTGGGAACCTCATAGAGGAAAGGTATGAAGGTTTTACTGTAGGATAATAAATGGTGGCATCAGTCAGTTTGAGACCACTGTCCAGTGGTGCCAAACACTGATTCCATAAATGGTGCTCTGTGTGAGGAGCAAGCACCAAGAGGTTGCCCCATTGGAGTTGGGAATTAGCAGATTTGTTGCTGGACTAGAGCTGCCTAATTTTTGAGGAGGCTTCACTGAGTGTAAGCTATTTTTTGGTTTTGGTGGTGGTGTTTAATTTTGTGACTGAATGTCTCAAGAAATTTGAAGAAATAGGATGGAGAGCCAAAACACTGAAGGCTATGTGGCCGTAAGCAAAACATTTAGTAATATATTAAGAGAAATATCTTTTCAAAGGCAATTCTGTAATGAAAAAATGTGCATGCAAGTTCTGTCTGTCTGGATTTGAAAAATAGTGCATAATTGGTGGGGGGGTGAAAAAAGTGGTGAGCAAACAAACTCATTGAGGTCAGCATAGAAATGTGTAAAAAAGTTTGTTAAAAAAGTTTGAGGCATAAAGGCCAACTTTAGAAGGACTTAGCAGGCTAATGATCTAAAATGTAATAAAGACCTCTTTCAAGCAGTTGTGTAGAGGTGGTTGTAGTGTTGGTTTGTTCTTGGTTGGTTGGAGTTTTTAGGTTCTGGATATACTGCTGGGATGCTGAATTGAAGCAATTAAGGTTTTCCTGGTGTTATAGTTGTTATCCTTTGCTGCCCAGGAGGAACTTCACAATTAATAGTAATTATGTAAAACTAGCTTTCTTTGTGTCAACATTTATTTTCATGGCTTGCACTGTGCTATTGCATCCTAGGGGTATTTAATGAACTTGAAATATTTTCTACAGCTTCTAAATCTTTCTGGCCCCATGCTGAGGCCATTGCTCTGTGTTCTGAGTGCAGCTCTAAGCTTGCTTTTAGAGAAGAGAGTCTTTCCTTGCATTTTGTGTCTGAACAAAGTGGTTTATTTTGATGGCAGGCATTTTTCATAACTTGGGATGAGATTCTGTTCCTACTGAGGTAGCTACTGAATGCTGTTGACTTCAATGCAAGCTAAATTGGCTTTTAGTGGGCTGTCTTGTCAGGAATCTTGATTATTTTTATGACTACAACATGTAGGAACTCTAGTTGTGGAGCAGGTTGCCATGATGATAGACTTGTAAACACAGAACAAAAAATCTTCCTGGCTAGGGAGTATATAGTATATAACATGTAAAATTGTGGGGGGAAAACCCCAATCCTTTTGGTAATAAACACTGCCACATTTAGCTATCTCTCTCTTAATTATTTGGAAAGGCAATATATAAAGAACAGAAAAAATGCTTCAAAAGGTTCTGCATGCACAGATGGACTATGGTTTGCATTTATCTTTCATTTAGGGCTTGGGAAAAATTGTTTCAAATAGAATTTTTTTTTTTTTTAAGTCTCACTTCTCTTCACCAAAGCCCCTCTACTTCAGTCTGGTTTGTGAGCTAGGAAGAAAACCTTTCAGGAGATGAGCTTATTGCCACATATAATTACCAAACAAACAGTCTAATGACAGATGCAGGATTGTCAGTGGCACCTGACATAAGAGTACAAGTTCCCTTGTCACTAAGGCACTTATAAAAATCTGAATAATTTTGAATATAAGTGTTTCTAAAAATGGATGAATGACATTTAGTAGGGAACTGGGTATTCACATATATATACATGTGCACAGAATACAATCTGTAGTTGACATTTATAATGAGACTAACTTACTTCATGAAACATGATAACAGTTTGGGAAATTTGGCTGTGAACAATTAAGTTTTGATACTGGAGGCTTCATGTATTTGTGGGTCAGACTGTGAGATTTTTTTTATTTAATGTGAGAGACGACTGCCTTCTCTGTTTTCCTTCATCTCCATATTGAGAAGCTCCCAGCAAAACCTCATGTCCCTGATCCTGGGCTAATTGCAAAGACTATGATGTTGAATCAAATGAAACCCTTTTGGGAAGAGGTGGTTACTAACTGGGAGCACAAACCAGTTTGTTACATCTGAACTCCAGGCAGGCAGATACAAAGCCCAGAGAGGACATTTCTCGCCTGAGGAAGGTGATTAGGGGAAGCCTTGCTAATGGATAATTCAAAGGCATGAACATATCCTCACAGGAGAGTAAAACATGGGAATGTGTTTTCACACCAGAGAGATTATTTTTTAAATTCCTACCCAGGAGAAGGGAAACAGTCTGGAGAGAAGCCATGTATGTGGGTGAATCCTAAGTGTGCTCTCACAATAGGAAGCATAGGTCCAGCTAAATGCATATAAGCATTATTTTGTCACAGTCTTGCCCCTTCTTTTTTGCACTAGCTAACATAAAGACCTACTGTTGTGCTTTTTTTTTGTTGTTTGGGATGTTATTTCCAATTGCATCCTCAGCAAAGGCTGTGAGTTCAGTTCCCTTACCTAAACATACAGGACTTAATGCCACTTGAGGTGCCCCCCATTTTCTCCCTAGTAACTAGCTATAGGGCAAGAGAAAATGTGCCCAGCATTGTTCCCTAAAGCCAGGGAAGGTTTAGGTTGGATATTAGGATGCATTTATTCACCAGAAGGGATGCTAAGTATTGGAAAGGCTGCCCAGGGAAGTGGTTGAATCCCCATCCATGGAGCTATTGAAAAGAGGTGTGGATGTGGCACTCAGGGACACGGGTTAGTGATGGACTTGGCAGGGCTGGGGTAATGGCTGTGCTCAGTCACCTAAGGGGTCTTTCCAAACCAGAGTGATTCTGTGATTTAGCCTGTTCTCCACCTGCTGCTCCAGTAGTGCATGAGCCTCTTTTGTCCCGTCTGGCAGTCCCTGTGCATGCCATACAGGGGATGCTTCCTGCTGCAGTTAGGTGACTGAACTGAGCCCTCAGCATCTGTTGGGCCTCTTTGAAGCACAGGGTCAGAAGCTTGGAAGTTGTGTTGGTTGGGGCTCAGGTCAGGTGCCCTGGTGAGTCACTCACGGCCTTTGGGAAGGGAATCCAGGCAGCTGGGGCACCGAAATCTCATTGCTGGTGACTTCTGCAGAGCCTCTGAAAACAGCACACATTGCTCTGGCTGCTTGTTTAAGAGAGGTTATGAGCCTGGAGGGCTAATTAGGTGAGATGCAATCACAGTGAGTTAGTGTCTCACAAGTGGGGTTTTAGTGGATCTGTGGGAAAAATATTCTAAAGTGAAGGTTCTGGAAATGCTGGTCAATTTCTTTTATTTCTTAGTGAGAAATGCTATACTTCTTCATTTTAGGTATCTAAAGTTTTAGGGGAAGGAGAGGAGAGTTAGAAACTCTGTCTTGCTATTATGCTGCTCTGAACCTCACACTTCAGAGGAAATAAGGTTAAATAAAGCATTTTTTAAAACTGGGGGTTTTTTCATTATGAATAGGGGAAAAAAATATTTCCTTCTTCTGCTCTTCACAAATGAAGCACTGTTAACTACTGTCCACTTAATTGTATCAAACTACAATAAGTTTTGCAGAATTAGGTCTTACCTAACACTCAGGGATATAAAATTCAGTATTTCGAGCTGTAATGGAGATAATGATGTGATCATTTTAATTTCCAACTCTGGGAACATAATCCAGTCTCTTGCATCATTTAGCAATGGTTTTACCCCTTACATGGAGACATTTATTTCTAAAAAGTAATTATTCAGCATTTTTATCATACATGTTCTTTCAGAGGGTCCAGAAACTCTTTCTGTTGACTATACTAGTTTATGAAAATGATCAAGCTTGCTAACTTAGATAAATATTTGGATGACTATTTAGAATTCAGAGGCTCAGATTCTTAAAATACTAAATCTGCAGTCAAATACTCATCCACTTAAAATTAATAAACTTAGTGTAAATCCTTTGATTCTTAGAGAAAATGAGACCAGATGTCTTTCAAAATACCTTTTTTTTTCCCTGAGCTTCTTGGAGCATTAGAGATGGTGCAGGGGGCTGTTACCCTTTTTCAGGACACAGGCAGACGTGGCTCTGCAGTCCAACGAGGTGTTAAAGCCTCCCTGTTATCAGAGCTTTGGGAGCAAGTGAAGCATGGCTCGATTACAGTTCCAGGAGAGCCAATAAAGCCGCTCTGTCCTGAGCTTGCAGCACAGGACATTAAATGGCAGCTCGCTTCTCGTGGCCTGGCAGAAATAAGCTAAAGATCCCTCACTACTTTCTGTAACCCGTCTGCAAAATATTGGAGAGGACTCTGGCTTCCAGCAAATAGGTTACAAACTGGGTTGCAGGTCGGCAATTGTACACGGGTCTACCCGGGTGCCGAGATAATCACCGTCGATGTCTGAACAAATTGCATGGGTGCTCCCCAAGTTCACTGGTGCAAGTTAGTATCTGCTTTCAGGAGCAGTAACTTCTCACCGTTTGCATCAAGTGACTCTTTCCTAAATGATGCGAGAGACTGGATTATGTCCCGGAGCTGGAAATTAAAGTGAGCACACCGTTATCTCCAGTACGCAGCTAGAAGTGTGTCATAGCCAGAATGAGTCTGTCCTTCATTTTATGAAGGAATAGTGTCCCTCATAAGGGTGTTTTTCAATTATGGCTTCATGATGTAACCACTGATGGTCTGGATCAGGTACAAATCCTTGCGACAGAATCCACCAGAATGATGTGGTAGACTGAGCACCGTTTAGACAGAAGAGAGAGTGAAAGATCTGAGAATCTGCCTCTCGAGATCATAACAACTGCATGAGAACATATTTTTATTTATTTCACACTGTGAAAAAGTCATTTGTGTACAGTTTTTATGCTGTATTGTTCTCTGGTGTAAGTTATTGCAGCTTCATTTTGTGCAAGTACCGATTTAATGATTTTTTTAAACGTGTTTTTACCTATTTCAACACACTTCTGTTTCTCTGCTGGCAACTGCAGATCCCACCTACATGCAGACCTGCCCCCACACTTTAAGTTAAGTGTCACTGAAGTCACAGATTCTGAGTCGTTTTGTGGAAAGCTGCAATGCGTTTACTAATTGTTCTTTTCCTGCTAAATACAGGAGGGGAAGGTAAATTCCACACCTCTCTTTGGGGAGAGAGGAGTGGGATTTGGAGAAGGAGCTGTTTGCCTGTGGTATCCCTCCGTAACATGTGCCAAATTTATAATGAAATTGCAGCTGAGAAAGAACCATCACACGGAGTGTTGGGAAGTGCTGCCGGTGGACTCTGCAGTGCTCAAAACCAGCCGTGTCAGCTGAAAAGGAACAGCAAGAGGGCCACCTGCATTGCTGAAATGGCCACTGCTCTGCCTCGGCTGCCGATGTACCTGCAGGGTGCAAAGCCAATCAGCCGGCATTAGCAATTTAGTCAGCCCCTAATTTCCCTGCTCCCCACGGCGATAAACTGTGAAACTCGGCTGCTGAGGCTGGAGTGACTTTGGCACATCTTTGCCATCTAGTTAGGGCTGACTCTAGCCTTGGGAGAGCGGGGAAAGACTAAGCATCACAACAGTGAGGACAAAACAGATCTCTTCTGAAAATGATGACTAGGAAGAAAATTGATAACATTGTCTGCAGAGCCATACAAAGTTATTCTGATAAAGATTTTTGGTAAATTTGGGGGTTTTGCATGTTAAGCTGCTCAGGCAGGTTTATAGATGTGCCTATGCAGGAGCCAGAATAAAACAGATTGCTCACTGCAGATTCTAAATTGTTTTCCTTTCATCCATGTGAGTTTGTTTTGTGTTTCTTCTTATTTTTTAATGTAACTATTGCACAAACAAGGCAGGAGACATCAGTAACCTTATAATCATAGCAAGGAAAAATTTGTAGATGTCTCTAGAAAAGCTTAGCTTGATTTAATGAGAGTCACTGCTCTATGTTGCACTTCAATGGAAAATATTTGCCTGACTCTCAAAAGTGGGAAATTATAGTAAATAGCACAGAAGCATGTTTCAGAAGACTCCAACTCCTTAGCAGCAAGATCTCTGCCCTTAGACTGCAGCATTCAGCTGTAGGAACTTTCTGTTTGGAGATTTGGACTTCTTATTTTTGTTTATTACGTTGTGTTGTGGTATTATGCTGTATACTTCAAAACATGACCTTAAGATCATGTTATTTTCTTATTTTTCTGAAGACTATTGTTATCAAATCATAGGCACATTCTTCCTTCAGCATATCTAAATGTGACTCTTATTTTTTAGAAATTTCATCTGTTGAAGCATTTGTGCTGCAAAGCAGACTTCAAACTGGGAACTGATATCTAGTGTTTGTACTGCAGTTTTTGTTTGCTTTTCTCCTACAGTTATATCTCTTATTTGGAGATCTGTCTTTAGTTCACCAACTTGTATCATTGATTTTCTGTGTCACTTCTTAACTCATTTTGTAATTCATATATCAAAAACTATTTTTTCTGCCAAAGAGAAGAATAGGGAAAATAAGCTTTTAAGAAAACCAAAACACAAAACAGAACTAACAGTTTAAAAAAAAAATTTAAAACCCCCCTAACACTGATAAAAACATTGGACTGAAATCTTATGCTTCTGTTTTCCAGGATCTGTACCAGAAACTGTTAGTGAGTGTTCTCATTAAGTCATACATTCATCCTCTCTCCTTCTCTCTTTTGAGCACCAAGCATCTTTTTGAAAAAAGAGGATGGTGAGGAGTTCCTCACTTAGCATGGGCTGTGGTCACCCATTCTAAGATGTGTGCAGTTTCCATGGCTTGGGTCCCAGCATAAACTAAGGATGTACCAGAGCCTGGTTCTCTAATTATGTGCAGAGATTATTTGGAAAATATTCCTTACAACCTCCTCATCTCTCAAATTTGCCATTTCAGTGGCTTCATGGAACATGGAAAATACTCAGCCAAATGTGTTGTTGGATTGTCAGCTCACACTGCTCATTTTTGCAGTCTCTTACACTTTTGTAATTTCCTGAGGAGCAATCCTTGAAAGCTGAGAGGAAGATGAGCCTGTGGAGCTGTGATTTCTAACCCTGCACTTCTCAGTGGCTTTGTGGGAGTGAGCATGTTGAATATTCCTTCTCCCACTGTGCCAGAGTCCTGGCAGGCCAGTTACCAACCTGAACCTTATGGTTTCCTATCCCACACTAGGGCAGAACAGAGATGCACCTTTTCCTTTCGTGGGATTGGGTCTTAAAAGATTCAACCTACTGCTGAATTTGTAATTTTGTAGCCAAGTTCTTTTGCCTTCCCCAAAAGTGTGATTCCAGTGCATGAACTCAACCATACCAATAGAGTTATTCTGAATTTACAGAGGTGTGACAGAGTTAATAACAGATCTGCATTTCTGAGTCTCTGTAGGCAAATAAAGTAATACAGTTGCATTGCTGATAGTGATGGTCTGTCTAGTATGCCAGAATTTGGTGCATTTAATGAATTTAGGAGATGAATTCCATTGAAAGGAATCTGTGTTGCAGAAATTGTGACCATTTAGATCAACTGGCTCAAGAGACCGATATTGTGAGTAACAGAATAATTATTTCTTGTGGACAAATTGTTTGAAAGGCAGACATTTGATTTTTTTATTATTTTGCTTATGTAAAAGCAATCTTCTCTGTCTCCTATGACAGCGAAGTGATTCTGTAGTAAAAAACGAAAATAGCTCTTGGGTTCTTTAAACCTCACAGGACAAATTTCAGCCTAGCATGGACTTGTACTGCTTAGTTGTAGACCTTGGAACAGGGGCTGGTGATGGAAATAGTAGTGGAGAAAATTTTAGAGTTGCAAATGGTGATATGATGGATTCTCTGTGCCTTGAAATTTTGCACTTGTGAGGTTTTGCAAGACTGGTGTGTCTGAAAAAGCAGTATTGCCTTTTTCTACTTAGAGCAGCAAGACTCCAAGAGAAAGTGAATACTCAATTCCAGCAAGATCATGAAGAACTATAGTTACTTTTGTGCTCTTTGGTGGGGAAATAATTTTGGTGCAAGAGTAACAGTGTTTCCAAGTGTTTGTAGGTAAGGGCTCATCCCTGAACATCAAAGCTCTTGAACTTGTTAAGGACTAAGAGAGTAGCAAATTCTGCTTTCAGACCTTGTGATAGTTTCATCAGAGAAATCTGTAGGTGAATAAGACAAATACTCGGCAGCAGTTTGTCCTATAGAGAAAAACAGGGGACTTGAACTACAAGTCAATACTTTGATTTTTACATTTTGATGTATGAGGAAAGGTGTAAAAGGCCTTTCAAAAAGACTGGTCCCTTTTAATTCATGGTTGCTATTAAGTGGTGTGCCTCTTCAAATTTTAAAGATAGATCTAACTTAATCTTAACATACTCGGTGCTTTATAGATTGCATCAGGGTGGCTAAAGAGCAAGGTAAAGAGCTCAGGTAAAATGTCAGATTAAGAAGTGTAAAGCCCATGGATTCCATCCTACACAAGGCAACACTATGCCCTTGCCCAGACACCTTCTCCTGCTTCCCCCACCACAGCAGATCATGATGCTCTATTCAGTCATTCATTATTTGCTTTTCTAAACAGAGAGCGATCACAGCAAAACACGCAGTGACTCATGTTCAAAAGATATTCCTCAAACAATCATAAATAACCTTTCTCATCCCAAAATGTTGGGCAACTGCTGAAAAGGACTCCAATCACAGCATGAAAGCTTCTTAAAATATTCATTAAAAATATTATATCTGGATAGGCTTGACAGTCACCATGGCTGGGATATTTTTATTGCAACCTTCCCCTCCCAGTCATGGTGTCCTATTTTCAACTGGTTTAATGGAGCAGTCCCTATGGAACTGATGTTATGAATAATTATTAGCAGAGCTTATACAGTGTTGGTACTTCCTGTGAGAATGCTCTCCAGCATGGAAAAGTTGGAGGGCCTTCTACCTGTATTGTGTGTTCTGTATCATCTGGTGGATGTCCATGAAAGCATCTGTTGGAACTGTGCTCTCCAGCCATGGGCTTGGGTGTTGAGCACGGCTTGTTTATGGACCCAGCCAGGCCCAAAGGGTTGAATATTCATTTGGAAGGAAGTCCAGAACTCCTGAAAGCAGATCTGAGAAACACATGTGAACAGGCTGATTCTGTCCCAGTGTATTTGTGATTTAGCAGTGTGAGCTGTGTTTATTTTCTCTGTGATGTCTTCTGGGATTTCACATACCCATATGCTTCCGCTTTGATTTGGCTGCTGGGAGTTATTCTGGTGAAATTCATGAACAGGCTTCAGTGAAAATAGTCCTAGATATCTTGCTGACTAATTTTGAGGTGAGTTTTTTGGTTGTGGTTTTTTTTTTTTGGATAGGGTGAGTGGGTTGGTTGGTTGTTTTTCGGGGGGCTCTAGTGCTTTTGTTTTTGTTATTGCTGTGCATAATTATTAGTTTAGCAACTTTTACAGATCCCTAAAGCAGAATTAGCTGTAACAGTATTAAAAAGGATTATTCCAGTATATAGATAATTCTCCTGTTTAGTAGAAAAGAAAATCAAGCATACTGTATGCAGGAGGGTCCATGATTTCTTCCTGTTATCACATCTATTTTTAGGAATTTTTGAGTTTTGTCCCAAAGCAGAACTTGCAGGATGGGCCCTGAAATATTTTCAGTTGTATGGCAGAACGACTGGATGAAAAAATCTAATTTTTTTCAAAGACCATACTATAAAAGATGCTTCTTTAGTCATATTCATCTTGAAGAGCAGGAATCTGTGTTTTCCTCTAGCAGTTCTCCCCATTAATGATACCCTATATCAGAGTGCTTAGTTGGATAGCTTTGAGGAAGACAGGGGAATGAAAACATGAACTTTTGGCTCTCTGTGTTGGTTAGTCTCAGCTGTGTGTTGTACCTTTACATCCCAAAGGAGCTTCATAAGGAGGAGAGAGCTGACACACCCTGCTTTTTGTTCATATTGAAATATGAATGATAAAACCAACTTGATTGCAGGGTTGTAAAATAGTTTGATTTCTAGAAAATATTGTAGAATATTAAAACTCAGGTACTTTCTAGTACCTGAGTCTTTAACAAGGCTGCTATTCTTAAGTATCCAGATTTTACAGGTTTTCATTCCTAGTTGTAGCTGCAAAAGGGCTTAGTTGCATAGGTTAAAAAATAGTGAAAGACTCATCTGATAAATGGGTGTAAGGACTGTAGAGTCAAAAATCTTCATTCTGCCAGAGAGAAAGTAAAACTTGTCAGACTGAGCATGGAAATGACAGATCTTCAGACAGGCAAATGCCAACTGTACAACAAAAAGGAGACTTAATTGCAATAGTGGGGGAATTTTTACTGAATATTTAATATTCAGGTAATATGCTCAGTTTGGTGGGTTTTTTGGTTGTTTGGGTTTTTTTGGTGCCTATTTGGTGCAAACAGTCAAATTTGTCTCAAACAGCCATTATGAAAGAACTTACTTGCAGGACATATCAGTTAAGCTGTTGCTGCAGGAAGTGTGTAAAATCTGTTCTTTTACTGTGTTGGGGAATACTCAGTATTCTGAGTGTACAGGTGTTCTCCATCAGCCCATTGTGTGCTGTGGAGAAGGGGGTTTTCAAGCTGTTTGTTTTTTCCTACCAAGCAAAACATAGCTGATTCAAAACAAAATAATTCCAGACAAGAAAAACCACGCCAGCTTTGCAAATAGGGATCCTCTAGTTCTTGCAGTATTTCTTGTGTTGCCACCTCCTGCCTGGTGTACTAACTCCACCTTCAGTTATCTGCCTACCTAGAGGTATGTTTCTTGCTCTTTCTGTCATCTTGAGAAAATCCTTCATGACCTTCGCTGGTTTAAGACATGTATTTGATTGTCTCTAGCTGAAAGGCTTAAATGCAATGCCAATGCTTTTTGAAATACTGCTGTTGTGCTGAGTGCTGCTGCTCTGTCACCATTCACCAGAGTGGTTTTGGAAGTCATCTAGTCAGACCCTGTTCATCACGCAGGCAAGCTGACCTCCTCTGTCATACCACCTGTTGTTAGAAATAAAGGTCACTTGAACGCAAAGTTAAATTCACTGTTTGTAAGCAGGCATGATGCCCTTGATTTGAGAGGAAGGTGTGAGCATTACAGCACTGATGAATATGTGCCTGAGACTCATCCAGCCTGAATTCAGAAGTGGAGTTCCTTCTACCAACAAAACAATGAATGATTGTCTTCTCACTGCACTGAGGAGACCTGCATAAGGAAATTGTTCTGATTTTCAAAACTAGAGGCAGAACTGGTACCTGAAAATTTCAGGTCAAATGCATCTGCAATGGAAACACCAGGCAGCCTTTAGAGACACAGGAAGGCACTGAAGGTACATTTCAATAAGTCACACTTAGGTGTTGCTTGCCTGAGATCATTCAAGCTCCAGAAAAACTGAGCTGAACAGATGCTGAGTCCTTGACTTAAATTAATTCTGCTCAGATGAATGTACTGTACTCTACTTAAATAGGTGTCATTAGGCACCTTTCACAGCTTTTTAGCAGGTGTTAAGCACGGAAAATAGATCAGTTGAAAGAAAGGGAGAGATAAAGAGTAAATTTGCTGTGGAGTGTTTAATATCTATCCAGTATTGTGTTGAAGCCCAAAATGACTTCATTTCAGAGTGCTGCAGATGTGTGCAATGCTCCAGTGTGCTTCCAACTGCTCTCATTTGCAACCTTACCTGTGTCAAAGTTAAAAATCTATATAATGGTATTGCTTTAGCTCCACTGGAGTCAACCACAAAACTTGCATGGACTTGAACAGAAACTAGACATAAACCTAAGGGTTGTTTAAAACTGGCAAACAGAACGGGATACAAAACTGAATCCTAGAGCTGCAGGCTTTTTCTCCATTAAGATATGGACTGGAAATTAAATTGGTAGCTCCAACAAAAGCTCTAGATTGGTAAATCTTATTTTTTCTTTTTTAATCTGGTTAGAAATATAAAATATTTACTCTATTACTGAGATTATTATCAGAAACTGAGAATTATGTCGATGGAGTAGAAGAAATACATCTAGCCTTTAGTAAAAGATTAATAATAAAACCTACTTTACCATCCCTCCCTCAAACCTAAAGTAATTTTTCCATTGCAATGGACTGGTTTTCATTAAAGCAAATTCAGTCATAAGAAGAAGGTGGGTACATATAGGTCCAGATCTGACTTATTCTGCACCAAAAACCGAACAACAACAAAAACCAGAGAGCACCTTGATTGAATTGTATGATTTATAGGAAATGAAATTGTGTGGTGTCAGAGAAGTGCCTTTTGGTAGGCTATAGCACCAATCTATATAACACTATGATTCCTATTGAAAAACCATTACCAGAGATCTCTTTTTAACTACCCTCTCAATTAATAACACGTTGCCAACCATAAGAACCATTTTTATCTGCACATTGATTTAGTGAAATTCTTATGACTAAGATTTGGATTCAACATCTAAATCTGCAGACTACTAGTAGTTCAGCAAGTAGCTTTAAGCTACTGTTTAAATCATTTAATGAAAATAGTGACAAATTTAACTAAGAGTCTCTTGAGAAACCTGACTCAGAGTCAATAAAAAATCCAATGTTATTTCTGATGCCAAGAGCAGATGATTTTCTCATGTAAGAGGTTTGGGTTAATTTTTTTTTTCTGATTTGTATAGAAGTTGGTGTGAAAGCATCTCTTACAGATTGCACCTAGTCTCTGTTTTGTAGAGACAGCCAAAAGCTTCTATTGCTTGTGATAATAAACACTGAATTTAGTATTTCTGTAAACATAAAAGACAGCTCCACCTTATATAATGTTGCTGCAAAATGGTAGTTATATAAGGCTTTTTATAGATATAATAATGAGTATTGGTGTAGAAAAATATTTTTGTTTTGTTGCTAATTAAGTGACACCAATATGAATTCTGTCTCTGCTAGAAATTAGTTAATGAGGTTTTGCAAGTCATGGCGTGTATTTGTGTTGGTAAAAAAGAAGTGCCTGTACTTTTAGCTGCCTATAAATCAGTCTGATCAATGTGCAACTGGGTTAGCTGGCATGTTTGTACACATGAGAGCAAAGTGACTTTGTACAGACTACATTTTATTTTTGAGCTATAGGACAAGTCCATAAACTACTCAAGTCCTAGGTGGTGGTGATTTACTCTCAGTGTAGCAGTTTAAGCTGATAAGACATGATCATTTGTGGAGTCCTTTGTAATTTGTTTAACTCTTTGCATGGATTATGTACTTGCAGCCAGTTTATTTGTTGTAGGAAAGTTTTACAGCAAAGGAGCTGGATTTCCTTGATGTAAATTCATAATCTTGAGCAGCTGAATGTTACCTGTACAAAAAAATAGCCAAAATAAAAACAACCCAACAAACAAACCAACAAACCCTCTAGGGTTCCATAGGGTATGGGCCAAGGATGGGAAAAGCATTTTCCTTTCTAGTGCACTAGCACAAGAGTGAGTCTCTGTGAAAGCTCTACAGGAAGATGAACATTTTTCTAATGAGGGTTCAAGCAACTCCTTCTTCAATGTTTTTGTCTATCTCACTAAGATGTTTCTACCTGTAAGATCCTGAAGCATTTCAATCTGAAATACACATCTCTATCAATATATTTTATTTTACTCCTCTTCACTGTCAGTAACAGTCAAGTTACTTAGGAAGATTTGTCTTCAATTCTGGTATCTTTTGTGGGGAAGCTTATAGGTTGGACATGTTTTGATGGTGAGGATGGTGTTGTTTAGATTCAAGCTTTTTGTAATTAAGGAACTTCTGAAATTGGGAAACTTTGAAATTAAATTCTATGGACACAAAACAAGATGCTGTATGACAGCTGCAATGGAAGTTCTCTTATTCTATGACTTCATGGAATGATAAGACTGTCAATACTTTTTGAAACTTATCTTGGCTCTGCAATAGAGGAAAATGAGAAAATTCAGGGATAAAATTCTTTGATAGCAGATTCCCATTACCTTTGCCCACTTAATTCCACATTTAAGAAAGAAGTCTTTGTAGTATCTCTAATAGAAAAAAATAATTTCATAACAGTGTTCTTTTAAAGACATTAAGAAAATTGTATAGCTCCAGTCAACCTTACAGGTGTGAAATAGACATGATTTAGGTGCATCTGATGAGTTTGAAGTGAAAAAGCCAAAAAGGAGGGTGCAGCCTGGGAAGTCAATAGACTCTGTGTTGGGGGTACTGTGAAAGGTCCTTGGTCATCTCTCAGTGCCTGATGTCTATCTCCTTCAGGACTGCTGATCTAGCTCACCATGGGGCACTTGGCAAGCCTGGACCATGGAGCTAGTCTATGCTTTAAAATGATCTTTTTAACACTCCATTCTGTCCTTCTTGGCTTTGCTTGGCCATGAGGAGGAATGTGATGGGCTGCTTAGGCAGCACAACAAAGAAAATTGTAGAATGAGGCTCTCAGGTAATCTGTCATGCATCTTAAATTAAGTTGCCACAGAAATGTGGCTTCTTTCAAACAGCACAAGTATCAGTCTATAGCTAAACACAGTTCATATACCAGGTTAAGGCTCTTATCTGTTTGTGGTTTTTTCTTAAGAAACTTACAGTTGCAACATGAGTTTTCTATTCTATTTAATCTAGAAAAAATTAAGAGGTTTATGTAAATTTAGTTTTTCCCATTCTGTACGCTGAGAGAGAACTGAAAAGAAACTGTGTCCAGGCTTTTGTACATGTTACACCAAAGTAAAATGTACTGCCAGTGCTGCAATTCTGTATCCATTAGGTGGGTGTGCCACTCCCAAAGCCGTGACCTTGAGCTATGGACTGTGCACCCCAGGCTGGGCTGGTGCTGACTGTGTGAGCTGTGTTACTGTGAACAGTAAGGCCCAGGATTTGGTCCTAAGGCGTATTAAACGTCGTTCTTTCTCCATTTATCTGGTCTGTGGTGCATTCTCAGTCTGGCAGCTGTAAGCAAGGGTGGTTTCTTACTGTTTCCAGGCTGGGACCATGGGCTTCCCTGGGATGCTCTCTCACCCTCTGTGTCTTCAGGAGCTGCCTTCCTCTTCCACAGGCCGTGCCTTCAGCTGATGGAAGCAATGCTCTGTTTCTGTCCAAATCCCCTCCTTGCTGGATGAGGGGACGTTGTAAACTTCCTAGTGTGGGGAATCCCCCTGATGTGCAAGTGCAGACTTAATGCCTGCAAGCTCTTTTCCTCATTTGTTGTTCAATTGGTAATGGCTGTGACAAACCAACTATTTGAATTAACTGTTCTCTTGCCTTGAAAGTCTAGCCTGTTTGATTTACTCAAGCAGTAAACCAGAGTAAAAATAATAACTCAGTTCTATGCTGAGGTCGTGTTATTGTGCCTCTGGAAATACCCAGCTGGACAGAGTTGGTACTTCCCAAGGAGTTTCTGCTGACTTTGTTTTTGGCTCTCACACATGTTCAAAAGAGGAAAAGTCCCCTTTTTTTCTTTCAAAGCTTGAAAGTGCTGCTGTTTTAAAAGAAGAATAAATCACTGTATCATATGCCTGTTCCATGTTTTTCAGAAATATGCTTCCCAGTTGTCGTTTTGACACAAAGTTGTAGTCACTTGAGAAATTAAGCGTCCTAGAAGTAGACAAAAATTTAATAGTCCCAGATTTCCTTAGAGGAGATAGGAAAAACAGGATGTAATCGTTTGAAGCACAGGGACGATCATCCCTCCTTCTAATCAACACAGTTTGCTGCAGCTCAGGATGAAGTGAAATTTTAGTTTGGTGAGATTCAAGCAGCACGTGTAACTATCCAGGGCATAAAACAAATAATAAATCATCCCCTTTGTCACAGGAAGATAACAGGCATTTGTCTTCCAAGGAAGCATGCCACAGCAGGATCAATTTGTTTGTAAGGTGAATGGATTGTTTCTTATGGTGTGAACTTTGTATAAACTGGGGAAAATGGCTTCATATTACATCAGTATTGATGTTTTTGAAGCATCTCTCTCATCTCTCATTTGAAAGCATCTCTTTCGACGCTTCCTACCCCCGAGACCATCTGCTGGATTTATCTTCATTTTGTCGTAGATGTTTTCCGCTGCCCGTGGCGAGCGGCGGGGAGCTCCGAGCGGCGCCGGGCCGGGGCCGGGCTGGGGGTGCCGGGAGGCGAACAAAGGGGCCGCAAACCCACCACCAACAGGTGCTGCGCAAGAACCAAAACTTTTTTTCTGGGATGCTGCTCGGAGTGGCCGAAGGGGACGAGGCAAACACCGAAACATTCTGCCGGGCCGGAGAGGAGCGGGACAAAGCGGCGGGAGCCCGGGGCAGGGCGGGGAGCGCCCGGCACCTCCCCCGGCCCCGCCCGGCCCGGCCCGGCCCACCCCACCTGCGGCCCGCCCGGCCCCGCCCCGGGGCAGCGCCGCTTAACCCCTTGGCCGCCGGCGGCTCGGAAGCGGCGGCCGCCCCGTGGGGCGCTGTGGCCTGCCCGGGCGGGGAGGGGTGGCGGCGCGGGGTGGGGGCGAGCGCGGCGCGGGGGGGCGGCGGCGGGAGCCGCTCCCTCCTTGCCCAGCCCGGCCCGGCAGAGGCGGCAGGAGGAGGAGGAGGAGGGCGGCGCGGAGCGCAGACATGGCGGCCAACATGTACCGAGTGGGAGGTATGTGCGGCCGCGGCGGCGCCCGCCCGGAGCCCCCCGCGCCCGGCCGGGGCGCAGAGCGGCGCTGCGGGCCCGGGCGCGGCGGCCGGGCCCGGGCGGGCGGCGGGAGGCGGCAGCCGGTCCGGCCGAGGGGCGCCGGGCCCGCCGCGGGGCGGAGGACGCCGGTTCCTCCCCCGCCAGCCCCGTGCGCCGCGGAGGAGAAGGGCAGCGCCGCCCGCCGCGGGGAAGGGGCAGCGGCGCCGCCGGCCGCAGCCCCCGCGCCCTGCGCTCGCCGCTGCCCCGGGGCGGCCGGGCGGGCCCGGCGCGGCCTGCGGGCCCTGCCGGCGCGGGGCGCTGCGCACGGGCTGCCCGAGCCCGCCCGCTGCCCGCCTGCCCCGCCACCCGCGGGGCTCCTCCGCGCTCCCCGCTCTGCCGGGACGAGAAATGAACCCGGCCGTGCAACCGGGGGCTTTCTGTCCGCTTCCCTCGCTTAGCGCCGTGCCCCCGAGGAGCGCCCTGATACGTGACCGCCTGGCGGAGGGCGGGGGGAGAGGGCATTTAGGCGGTGAAAAACACGGCACATGTTCGTCTTGCCGTGCGCAGCCTGTCGAAAATGACACGGATAACTTTGGCTGCCTCGCGGAGGGAACGATCGTGGCAGTGTGCCCGGTGCTGCGCCTCAGGTGCACCGCTCAAGTTAGGTGTGCGGCACCGGGTGCTCAAAAATCGCTCTGCCAGCAGCCAGAGCTGAGAGAAAAGATGCGTGGAAATGAGGGATGATGATAGTTTGAATCCCTTTCTACTGGTGTTTCCAGGTACCCTGACAGAGCCACAGATCTTCCATCTGCAGGCTCTCTCGTTAGGGTATTTAGATTGTAGTGCCATCAGTCTTTACTCAGGACAGTAATCCTTCCCTGAGCAGGTAGTGGGCAGGGTTTACCTCCTAGGTTCTCTCTTTTTTCGTTGTCATCTTAATAAGCATCTTGTGAACACCGTCCAGAGATCATATTCTTTCATCAGAGCTACCTAAAGTGCCTTTTCGTTGTATCATAGTGTCAAAGTTTTAAAAATAAAGTTTACATGGTGCAGAAGTCTAATATCAAATTTAAAGTGTGGTTGGCATTTGATGGGTACTTTTTCATTGGACAAAAACAAGTTTTCAGAAAACTACTGAAGGGTATGCACTGCATGTCAATTCTTTGTATGTTACATGGGAGCTTTCAGGATATGAGTAAACTTCCATACACTCTATACAATTTTTTTTTACTAATGATGCTGGAAGAGACTTTGTCCTGCAAGATCCTTGCTAATCTCATGACAATTCCCGCTTAACAGTTTTCATTTTACTGGACAGAGATAACAAGAACAAGTATTATAAAACATACATTACTCATTGGGACAACTCTACTGCCACAGCACCTGATAATAAATATGGGGTGCCATCTCTTACAGAAATGTTAATCTCCATAATATAGAAACTCACTAAAGTGCTCAGTTCTTAAATATTCCCTAATCAATTGTGAGAAGTTAGTCCTTCTCTATCAAGATTTAGGAAATGTGTGGATTACTGGATTACCGTGTAAACTTTAACACAAAGCCTTTAACTCTTTTTTCCATCTTAATTGTTAAAGCAGGTGTAGTGCAGTTATAACCAGAATTTAGGAACAAATTATATTAACTCTCAGCATACAAATGCAGCACTGTCCCAACATTTATGAAGAAATCTCAGCCCTTTGAAAACTTCTAGGTTTAGAAGAAAATTTTTGCGCTAATAGTGATATGTCTTTACTTAGTTTTTGGTGTTTCAGTGACTTTCCCTTTTTTCCTTTCAGATTATGTTTATTTTGAAAATTCTTCCAGCAATCCATATCTCATTAGGAGAATTGAAGAACTTAACAAGGTACAAATATATAAGATTCTTTCTTAACTTTTGGCAACAGTCAGTGTGCTTGTTAAAACCTGAGAATTATTTTCATCCCTTAAGATTTCTACTGTGGTAAGGTTTTTTCTGGTGGTTACAGAAAACTTGCTATGTGATATCCTGTAATTCTGCCCTGTTACCTAAGCAAACGCCCAGTTGCTCATTCCTGGTGAACAGGATTACTCTGCTGCAAAAAATTTTCTAGTGAATTCTGTGGATTCTTGGAGAAATGAATGAATTTGATTCTCTGGCTGAGGATGACACTGTGAATCCATCTGGAATGACAGCCATCATGTAATGTGTCTGCCTTTAGATAGATGCCTAAAGAGCTGGAAGGTACCAGCGAGACTTTGCAGTGATCAAATAACAGAATATGTGACTTCTGTGGCTGTTTATTGCTCTGCTGTTGGCAGCTGTGAATGAAGAATGGGCTTTTGAATAAAGTGCAGGCTGTGTTCTCTGTTCTCTGTCTTTATCCTGAGTGTATTTTCCTAAAAAATGGGGGCTCTATTGACTGTCATTTTGTGGAAAGCATGATTATTTTTCTTCACTCTTACACTACTAGGAATAGCATGACTTTTCTAAATGTATTACTATTTTTACTTTTCATTCAAGCAGTATTAAACTTACTCATGCACTACTTCAAAAGTTAATTGTCAAAATGCCTATCCTGATGTAAGCAACGATTAAGATATTTTTTTCCAGTGGTTAGAAAGTGAATTAAAAAATTGGTGATCTGCAAGTGGCTTTCTTCTTATTAATGGAAACAATACTATGCCATAGCAGACATCAACCACATTAACTGATAGTGCTGTCCAACACAACATCCACTGAACTTGTGCATGGCAAATAACTTTTGACTTTTCTTTGGGGAACAAAATTTTTTATTTACAGTAAATGACCTGATTCCAATCATGTATTGAATGTAATGTTTATTAAACTGCATTGCTATAATTTAATTTTGCTCGTGCAGGGTAAAACAGAGTCATATATTGACTTTTTTTCCTTAAAGAAAGGTTGGAGGTTGTACTTCAGACATCCTAAATGTGAATGGTTTGCTTTCATGTGTTAGAGGTATTGAGCAAATGTGGAGGTGTTATGTATATATATAATGAAATGCTTTGATTACTGTTCTATCAGGGACAATATTTTTTTTATTATAAGAAACTTAATCAAAACATTATACTTTTTAGTACTAAATAAATAGCTCAAGGTAAAAAAAGTACTTTTGTACCGCTTCAAGGAGGAGGACACAGTTCTTCAAATAGTAGTAAATTCCTTATAGCAGATCATGGTCCCCATAGTGAGTCATGAAAACAGCAGTGAACTAAATAGCTCTTTTGTCTTAGGAGCTGTTGTGACTTTTTCGAATAAACCTTTCAAAAGTCTTTCAAAAATACTTTTTCAATAAATATTATATAAAATGAGATTCTGAAAAAATGCCAGAGTACTTTGAAATATGCATTTTTGTCTAAAGCTGGATTGTAAAGAAACATTCACGAGATTCTAACATTTCAGAAGGATTCTTATGTTAGCCTGATACTGGCATTGCACCTCTGAACACCTGAATAAAATATAAATTCTGAGGACTCAATAATTGTTGTTAATCCTCTTGTCTGGTCTGAAATGGTACTGGCCTCTCTCAAGAAGATTTTATTTATTGGGGTAATTCTGTTGATTTCAGCTTGACTGATCATGTGAGAACTACTGATATGAGGGAACACTCCAAGCAGAGATCATTTAATTTGTGTTACTCAGCTGAGGAAGGGATACATTCTGACTTGATTTTCTCTCTCTTTTGTAGACTGCCAATGGGAATGTGGAAGCAAAAGTGGTGTGTTTTTACAGGCGAAGAGATATTTCTAACAGCCTTATAATGCTTGCAGATAAGCATGCTAGTAAGTAGATGGTATAGGGCATTTTTTCTTACTAACACAGCCTGCTCAATTTCTGCAACTGCATAAAATTGGAGGTGTTTTGGCATGTGAAATATGTATTTATGTTAGGCATTTGTTAATATCCACTTAGTTACTTAGTCTCCTGTTCCTATCAGTTGCTTCTGGGAATTAAGTTAAGCTGTATCTGTGTGATTGAGACTGTTCATCTGGGGGGAAAAAAAAGAAAAGAATGTATCTTTTCATCTGGAAGATATAGCTGCATTTCTTTTTTTTTATAGCAAAAGTAATTCTTGGTTGTAAGTCAATTTAAGATGAAGAGCACTTCTGATTATTTGATGTGACTTTTTTGAGTTAGACATAAACATGTATTGCTTAATGTAACGAATGAAATGTGTCCTTGGGGACTGAAAATCACTGTAGATTGTAAAAGAGCTATTACATGCATTTATGCTAAATGTAGATATCAGTCATAAAATAGGGGGGGTGGTTTTTTTTCCCTTTTTTTTTCTCAGATAAACAACAAGTGGTAATAGGTGAAAAAAGCCCCGTTTTTCAATATAAACCTACTCTTTTTTGGTATTTACCTTTTGGTATACAACTGAAATATCATATTGTTCCTTACCTTTTTGATGAAAAATATAATTCTGAAGAGGAAAAAATACAATTCTGAAAATATAGTTGAGAACCTAAAAATCGGAGATGAAAACAGTAATTTGCAAAATACTCCAGTCATATTTGTAAATAACTGAAACATCAAGTACGTCACCCATCTCATCTATTTCTTGCCATGTGCTATTAAATACCGTTTTGATTATATAGTGTGTTTGAGCTTTCAAAATTAATCTGTGAATAAGTTATGTAGAGGTTCTAAATCTCTAATTTATCAGGATGAGTCTCTTGAAAGACATTAGACAATGCCAACTTTTTAGTGCAGATATATGATGGTGTAATTAGGTGCTTTAAAAATACCCTGCAATTTGTTCAATGACCAATTGGTAGTTTTGCTCATCCAGGTATGGTTAGTGAAGAGAAACAGCCAACCTTTGGCTGTTGTTTTATTCTTTTATTGGTCTTAGAGAAGTGGGAGTGATTTGAGTACATAGTATGAATTACTAGCTTGGCTTTTATTGCAAGACATATTGCTTATATGTTTTTCTTGCATAGTTGGGTACACACTATACTTATTTGTCACCTATTTATGATCATGATCATCAGCCCTTACAATCATTAGTCTCTTGAGTTCTTCTAGCTGAAATGTATAGAAATGTAGAACTTTAGGTGAGCTTCACTAAACTAACATTTTTTTGTTTTTCCTTTCTACTGGAGGGGGCAAGAAATTATGAAAAGGGTAACAACTTTGCTGTAAATACCTTTTTTTAAAATTTGATTTTTAAAACATGGATCTTGTAAATTTTTTTTAGTTGGCTTATTTTTTAGAAAAGGGTACTTTAATCCTGTGGATATCATTCAGTCTGGAAAAGTGAATAAGATTTTTCTGTTTCCTTTGTGAGTTTGAGATTGCTGTTTGGTCAGCACTCTGGTAGAAAGGACTTGTTGATGGTCTGTTGCTCTTCTACACATCCTAGGGGTTTGTTGGTGTCACTAGGAGTGCCATGGAGTCTTCTATCATGTTTTCTCTACTGGGATTCTCTTGCGGTTTTGCAGTGAGAAAACAGAAATGTGATTTACAGCTGGTTCAACAGACACCCTTAGAGTGCCTGTGTCTCCCAGGTTATGAGCCTTCTAACCCAGCACTCTCATGAATTATGTTTCTCTATGAAGGTTTTCTCTGGACACATCTGTGGAATCTGTAGTGCCAGTTATAGGGAGCAGCATGTAGGGAAGAATTGCTCACCTAGAGTTCCTATAGCTCATAGAGCAGATGTAGCTAAATGTCAAATCAATTTAGAGGCTTTCATTCTGGAATAACACAGTGTTCTGTTTAAAAATATGGTGTGTGTAAACAAAATATTTGTATATTTATGAATTGAATGTTTTGGAAATGTTTTATATAGCTAAACATGTTGACATGTCAACACTTCTACCTGTTTTGGTAGAAAATAAATGTTAAAAGATGCAATTTTCTTAAGGAATGGAAAGTCTAGTTCAGCCACTGATTTCTCCTGTGTGCCTGTTTGGAGAAGTCTTAAGTATAAGGTCTGCTTGATTTTTTCTAATGATGTTTTGTATTACTAGAATTTATTTTTTTTCTTTATGATTGAGAAAACTGGTCTGAGGTATGCATTTCTCAAGATTTTGGCAGGTGGGGGTTGGGGTTTTTTGACTGACATGTCAGTTTCTGAAGGTTACATTTTGAGATGTAGATATGGTCCCATTTACTAAAAAAAGAAAATAGCTTTGTAAGAAAGTATTTTGGAACTTTAAAAATAAATTTTTAGTTAC
This sequence comes from Luscinia megarhynchos, assembly GCA_034336665.1. Lineage (NCBI taxonomy): Eukaryota > Metazoa > Chordata > Aves > Passeriformes > Muscicapidae > Luscinia > Luscinia megarhynchos. The sequence continues at coordinate 87,848,896 of CM067565.1, read as the reverse complement.
TTGAGAAAGTTTCAGAGTTATTCTAAAGAACATTTGGGAAACATGGAATAAAGCTGATCTGTGACTTTATCACTGGTAAGGAGTCAGTATATTGTTTTCCTAGGGTGTCTGTTGTTATTTTGGGGGGGGGGGGGATTGGTTTTTTGTTTGTTTTTATTGCTTGGGGGTTTGTTTTTGTTTGGTTGGTGTTTAAAATGTAGTTGGGGATTTTTTGTTTGTTTGCTTTTCTTTTAAGTTGTCTTCCAAAATATTTCAAATTTGGGGGAGAGGGGGAAACAAATTTTCCTTATGTTATTCTAAAATACTTGGGTACAGAGTAGTTCCCTTGTTTTCAAAAAGGCAAATTGCATTGCTTCTATTCTTCCCTGGAAATAAAAGAAGTGTTTCAAGTGGAATTTAATTAAGGAAATTTTTATTTGTCTACCAGCATCACGTATGATATCAGTTTAGATCTGGGAATAGTTCTAGAAGTTGACTGTAGCCACCTAAATCCAGGGATTTGGAGTGTTTTATGGGCACTTGAAGACGTTGTTTGTTCACCTTTGATTTATGTTACTATAAAATAGAGTTTATTGTAAGAACAGCTTGAAATACAAACCAAAATTCTGTCCAGGATCAGCTTCCTGATCTTGTGCAGCCTGCTGAGTTCAGTAAGAGAGCTCTTTTGGGGTGTTAAGTCTCACCAGCACTTGGGTTGTAGTCATCACCCCAGGGTCACAGTGAGGGGGCTGCTTCTTTCTTGGCATGAGCAGCAGAGTAAGGCTTAGTGTGAAGGGAAAAGAAGGCAGAGAGATGAAGAGAGGATGGCAGGCAGTACAAGAGACAGATATTGCAACAGATACCCGAGTGCGCAAGCCAGCGAACTTGGAGACCTGGGACAGAAACACTCAGCTCGTTAAAATGGGTGAAGCAAACATGAAGGGGTGGCATAGCCATGTTTCCTAACTAAATGGAGTGATTGAGAAATTGCCAGCTGCAGCTAAATCTGTAAAATGTAGATGATTCTTTATCTTCAGTAGAATTAATGTAAGTATTTTAGGGCAAGGTTTTAATAGCTGTGGAGAGGAGACTCTATCAGCTTTGTGCCAGCACTGGTTTTGGGTTACAGCAAAGGGCTCAGGTTCTGTATTTCCTTCTTTTACAATAGATTTGTCACAGAATCATTGAGCATCCTGTATTACAAGGGACACATGAGGATAATTGGGTCCAACTCCTGGCCCTGCACAGGGACCATTCCAAGAACCATACCATATCTGGAGTTCTTTCACTACTACTTATTGGAGCTGAGTGGGGTGACCTGAGTGCATGATGCCATTTTTTGCAGTACTTTGCACTTTAAGTTCTTTATCTGATCATGTGTTATCATGTAATACTATGTCTGAAGTCATTCTCTTATTGCAACTCCTCAGCCAGCTTTTGCCTAGTCAACCATCTGGTGAGGATATAAAAAATTACTGTTGTTGGAGTCCTTCATCCTCTGATTTATTAAGAGGGTTTGTTTCATTTAGGTGTGCTGAGATGCTGACTAAATGCCAAGAATATTTCTGGGCCTTTGATAAAGCCCATGCAGAATGTATTTTTTCTCATTAACGCAACTGATATTCTTTGTGAATGAGACAGTTCTCAATTAAAAAAAAAAACTCTGAAATTTGTTTCATTGACAGAGATGAAATGTAAAATGAAATTTTTCTAGATTACAGAAGCTGACAAAAAAATTTATGTTCAATCTCAGGTGTTCTTTTTAAGAGATCACTTACAGGCTTTACTTCTTGTTGCACGTTTTTAAAAAAAAATTTCTTTTGCTCTTAATCAGTCATGTTTTGTGTCACTTTGCTTTGTAAAATGGTGTTTCTGCTACAGAATTTTTGTACATGATAGATATCTAGGAGGAGAAGAGTCTTGCTAGTGAGTCCTAGTTAGACAGTCATTAGGGTGGGAAAATACTTCTGACATCCAGCCTTTGACTTAACACTGCTGGGCCCACTAAACTTTATTGTCAAATGTTGGATTCTGTACTCAGTTCTGACCTTTGTATGACATTTATATGTTGAAATCAGAAACAAATCCAGTATTCTCTCTGTACTTCAACTTTTTTGCCTGTAGAACAGTTCTCCTATTAGAAGTTCTTATTAAAGTTGGTGAAAAATATTTAATATGCCAATATGTTTTTGTAGTTGCCTTTAAAAGATCTCAAAGTACCTTACAAGCAGCTGTAGTTTATTTTCTATATAATATCAAGAATGTTCCAGCATTCCTGGAAATGGCTAGATCTTGCAGAGCAGTTTAGCTGCTGCTGAGCCTTCTTACCTTCACTTAAAGGTGCTTTGTATTTGAGGGGAGGAATATTTCACATATTGTCGAGGTTGATTTTATTTTATTTCAGTAGAGCAGCAGGGTAGCAGGTATCATTGAAGATGTTAAGTAAATGAGCTTAACTTGAGCAATAGTGTTGAGCAGATTGCTCACTGATGTTCCCAAAGATACACCAAAACTGAAATGTGAATTCCTTTTGTGTGTCATCAGGTTTTTCAACATATGGTTGCTGTTGCATGGTGGTATTCTTAGTACTGAACTCCAGGAAAAACACAAGAATATTTCTTACCCTCTTCAGCAATCCAAAAAAAACAACTCAATTGAGAAAGTTGTATTGAAAAAGTTATGGGTGTGGAGACCCTGGAGGTTCAGGAAAGGGCTCCAGAGTAAAATATCCAAAACACCTTGTGTTCCTCAGTGTTCTGTTATCTTAGTCACATATTTGACTCAGTATAATTCAAAACATTTATAAAATACTATAATTGGACTACTTTTGTCCAATCAGATTATAGCACAACTAGAAACTTGAGGGGCTTTTTGGTGGTTCTTTTTTGTCATAGTAGTTCTTGGGCACCAAATTAAGCAGTTATTCATAAAGGATACAGTGTTTCCTTAACCACAATCCTTTTTCTGAAAAATCTCTTTAAGATGACTTTTCCTGTTACCTAATTCAAGTCCAAATAATGTCTTAGTATAAAAAGTACATTTTGACTGGAGATATTATCGAAAAATCTTAAATTGTGGGTGTTTTTTTTTCTTTTTTTTTTTTTTTTAGTTTCAGTACTTCCCTTGATACCTGTTGTCATTGCAGCCTATGTTAAGTTAGAAGCACCTTTGGTGAAATGAACCCAAGAGACAAATATTAACTCTTCTACCACATACAATCAATTTTCTCTATCTTGATAATTTTAAATGTTGAAATAATTCATAGTTTCTTTATAAAAATCAAAGTTCCAAGCAATAAAAATCAACCCCATAGTGAATACTTTTTTTTGTCTTGTTTATAGTCATGTTGGTGGAAAAAAAAAGCATAATAAATCTTTAGAGCTCAAGAGCTCAATTGATTTGTGTCTCTTACAGCAGTGTAACACTTATGTGGAATTTTGTGGCTTTTGGAAAGTATTCTGTTAGCTTGCAGTTCATTTTTTCAATTGCACTTGGTGAGAAGGCCTCTCTTTCTTGCTGTTAAGAAAAGAGATCTATTGATATCACACTGTGATGCAAGATAGCATTTTTCCAGCTGGATAGGAGAAAAAGGAGGCTAAGAAAAGCCAGAGCCGGGAGTGAAAGGTAGGAGAGGCTCCTGACTTGTGTATGAGGATGAAGGCTTGGCTGCTGGATATGCCTGAGGAGTGGGTGAGCAGACTCGTGTAACTGGTTCTGTGAGATTCTGCCTTGCTAATCTCAGGGCTCCTGTAAATACAAACTAGTGTTTTGTTTGCAGCTCTGTGTGCCTGGCTCTGTCATCTCTGTCCACACACACACACACACACAAAAAGACACAAAGAATTAAGAGAAAATTAGTTTTGGTCTCACATAGTTGCCCTCTTCTCTTTGAGGACAAGACAGGTTTTTCAGAAATCCCTGTCTCTGAGCAACTCATCAGAAGACTCTTGGGTTTGTTTTGAAGATGGGATGGTGAACAGAGACAAGCCCAAATATAGTAAGTCAGGAAATTCAAGTGCATAGGTTCCAAAGTTGTTTTTGTTGTAATTTTACATGTTAATGCTTATTTACAGTCATCAGATAGAGACATGTAAACTAAGCAGTAGCAAATTCAGGTGTGTTGTGTTGCTTCTGGGAATCCTGAAGTCTGTGATGTGGGAGAGGCACACCCTAGGAGGACCCTTTAAGGATGATACAGATAACAATTTCTTTAATCAGTGGCATAGTAGCTTTTATGCTAAGGCACTTATATTAGTCTAACTATGACTTTCATTGAAAATGAGCTTGGGGGTTTTGTGAGGAAGACATGATCGCTGATCTCCTGAGGCAAGGGAACATCAAGTTTTCCTTCATTTACCCAGGAGAATGCCATCAGTTGTAATTTATCTGAAGAGGGGGGAGAAAATTGAGAATTTGCTGAAATACAGAAAGCCTTGTCAAAAACTACTTCCTTGTCACCAAGGAAAACTTGTCTCAAGGCTCCCAATTATTCCTTTCAAGGGTGCATTGGGTAGTGTCATAAATTACGTGTTTTCTTCATTTGATTTTTGTTCAAGAACTTGTGAATGTTTTCTCTCCTCAATAGTGAAAGCAATAAAGAAGCAGTAATGAGAAGCATTTTGCTTCTGACAATATCTGAGTATTCTTTTTGTGACTGACATTTAGAATTAGTAGTTATATTGTCTCATTAACAAGTTTACTGTCAGCTCCAAGTATCTTGAAGAATTATTAACTTCTGTGTCCGTTCAGGCTCCTCCTTTGGTGCAGAATGGCTTGTTAAATTGTGAATGTTAATGATCTTCTCTTAATGGATGAATTGCTTTATAACTAAGTTCATAATTTTAGGAGTTCTTTGCTCTTATGGAAAACCACTTTTTTTTTTTTTTCACCTGTGTATGTGTGATCTGCATTTGGATCATGCATGGCTTCTTCCCATATAAAAAATTGTCTGCTCTGTTCAATTTGTATAACTGCATCTGAATTTTTGCACGGACTGTCTAGCTAGTAACTGCTTCATCTTTAGACCTCCAAAGTATATATTTATAATTTTGGGCAAGTGTGTGTAGGTTAATTTTCTTTCGAATTCAACAATCTTATTTTCTGAACACAGAATTTAAGAGGCTTGAATACATTGCTGCCAATTTCTCTGAATGTAAAAGCAAACTAAACCTAAAATCTGGATTAATTCTGTGCATTTGCTGTGAAGAGTAGAAAGCCATAAAATACTGGTTCATATTTATGCTTAAAATTGTTTAATAGATATATGAAGCTCAGTTTTTATTTTTATTACTTAAATACCAGAAGTATTAATTTAGTAAGTTTCCTTGGTAAAGAACTCAGTTGGGTACAAAAGGTGTCCCTTTTTTGAGCTCTACTCCCAAAATAAATTTTTCAGCATTTAAGAGTTTAGAAGGAGAGATTATTCACAGAAAATTGCCAAAGCATTGTGCATTCCCCCTATTTCCCTGTGCTCCTTAGGATTCATTTCCTCATGGTCACATTTAAATACACCTGCCATTATTGCTGTACTTGTTCAGGGTTTCTTTTGTTTTGTGGAAAACATGTAACTGTTTTTCACTCAGCTGCTTTCCTGCCTCTCATGTTTCTTAACTGTGCACACAAGTGATCCTACACCATTTTCTTGATACTCTTAAAACACTTCTAGTATTTAAATTGATATTATTCATCAGAGCTTTTTCTCTCATGAAGATAAATAGATTTCCATAATCTCAAATTGTCCTACTTCATTTTGTTTTCCCTTGGCTCTTAATTTTGAGTGACTTTTCCCACTTTCTTCCCAGGGTACCCACACTGTACCAAAGCACCTGAGGCATAAATTTTAGACTACAAAAAAATTGCTAGGTTATCTCTATCTGTAAAGCTGCAATTAGAGATGTGTTTCACATCTTCAAAGAGTTCTCTGGTAGTCTAACTGAATCAGTAATTTATATAATTTATAAATCTGAATGATGTAAACTCACTATTAATATAGAAAGACTTTCCAATCATGCAGTGGCAGTTAAATGGGTGATTCGGGAATCAGGACTGGTGATTTAAAGCCTTACCAGCAGTAATCCTTGAATGTCTGTGTTCTGCCCTTGGTAATACTCATGCATGCCTGTAACTGCACACATGCTGGTAGAGGTGGAGCTTTTTAGCTTGGGCAAGGCCATGTGAGTCCTGCCCAAGCTGATTCATGCTGTGCTGGGTGTGTGTGTGTATATATATATATATATATTTATGTATACATATATGTGGTGTGAGATATTATGGACTAGGTAGAAGCTGCAGATAAGATGAATGTGTCAAAGTAGCTGTGGTTTATCTGTAAACTCTCCTATTGAAGGTAGCCTGCACAACTTACAGGATTGGAATTCAGTAAATATGTTGTGTTTGTCATGCCTCAAACAATGTGGAGTGGGTGGCCAGAATTGCTGTGCTATTTTGCAACGTGGTTTGTCTGCTTGATCCATATTTTGGTTTTTACCTCAGCTACTCTTGGTAACCCTCTCTGATGAAGTGGAGATTTGTAGTGTGAATCTGCTTTGGTTCTGGTTTTGATAGGCAACAAATGATTCTGTGATCCTTGCAGAGAGATTGTTTTGTACTGATGTAAAATACATCACTCCCATGAGCAAAAAAGTTTGAGTGGTAAAAAACACAATGTTTTCAGTAAAAGCCTGTCCTCCATTATCAAATTCCTAAAAGACTTCAGGGAGCTCGGTAGTTCATTTTGACTGTCACCTACTGTTTGAGGATTTATGACAGTACATAGGAATGTCTTCTTTGTGCAGGTTGCAGAGTTGCTGGGCTATGCACAGAGCACTATATATGCATATATCCAGGGGTTATGTGAGTGCATGTGCTTGTTCTACTTGTACAACAGGTTAAACATCTATCCAAAACCAGCACAACTAAATTACCTGTTTTCCTGTTTTTGATATGCTGAATGATAGAATTTATTTTTAATTTGTCTGTTCTTGTTTTTGTGAAGGAAAAGCTATATGCAGTGCTGAAGGGAGTCATGTTTCAGTTTCCTGTATTAAAAGTGCAGCCTTGTTTTGGCTTAAACCAGTTGAAATAGTGTTGGCAGAGTCAGTGACCTGTAACCTAGACCCTGCAGGGTACTGTGGCCCTCTGCTGTGTGGCAGTTCCTTTAGGCACATCCTTTGACTGATGCTGCTGTCAGGAGTGAAATCCTGATGCAGTTATTCTCAGTAGGCCCTCAAGTTGGCAAGTATTATACAAGAAAAAGGGTTTTGATATATGAACAGCATTTATATTTATGTTAATTATATTTATATTTTTGCCTTCAAATAGGGGCTAGCTTCATCTGCCTTCATGATGCTCTCCCCTTTCTTTTAAATTTTTATTTTTAATAAGAGTAAAAAAAAGCCAGAATCAGAATTCTGAAGATTTGCCATGTATAAAGATGAATAAGTGAAGATTTTTGATATTTTACTTGCTGCAAAAGAAAATGGTATTTGAACATGTTGTCTACTGAGTACTGAGAGTATAAGAAAAACTTCATTGGTTTACTTGGGAACAGCATATGTATTAAAATTTGAATCGTTAATACAAGGTGATGTGTTTTCCTATACTGTTTCATTCCTTTGGTTTTCCTCCTGGTTTCAGAATTAATAGATTAAAAGACCTTTAATAATTTAAAGTAATACCTGTATTCATATCTCTTTACTTTACTCAGTTCATATGTGTAGTTCCTGTAAATGATGATCTCAATATCTCTGTATAGGTATTAAGGAAATAATGTGTCCTAGAAGGTAAATCTCTAACATAGTTGATGAAAAAAAATGATCCTTTAAGTCTAACACAGACCATCAGAGTGAATGAACTCCTCTTCCTGGTTGTCTTGTCAGGCCTATAGACAGAAAAGCTTTCTTGCCATGTTGGCATTGAGCAGGCATTCTCTTGGATAATATTCTTCTCATTTCCTAATCCCACACATAGACCTTTAATGTGTCTTATGTTTACCCAAGAACAGGATATACTAATCCTTTTATTTTCTTTCTCTTTTTTCCTCCCTTTTCTTTCTTTTTATTTTCTCTCTACTTCTTTCCTTCCTGCAAAAAATCCAACAAAATTCAGCTCTTCTGTAAGGAGATACTCTAGAAGATAAATAATTTGTGTTTTATAAGCAGAATCATATGCCATTCTGAGTAGGGGTAGGAGAGTGCTTGTACAATCTGTGCCTTTTCATCTCTGCCAACAAATTTTGAAAAGCTGTTTATTGGCTTTTTAGGATGTGAACTGAATGTTAGAAAAGCAGTTTAGATCTTTGAAACTCTGGTTATTGTCACACAGTGCAAGAAAATGTCAGTGTAGATCTTAAACATGGACTTTAGATTCTTACAGAAAGCATAAGAGCACATCTTTGTGTGCTTAGTTCTTATGCTACATTTATTATTTTTTATGTATTTACATTTCATTTTCTTAAGGAGAGACAACCATGCAGCTTGTTAACCAACTAGATCAAACCAGACCTATGCTAAAGGAAAAACAATCTTGATTTAATAAGATATGAGCAGGAGTTTCACAGAAAAATGGTGAAAATCTCAGTGATTGGAAGAATTATTAATAGCAGCTGTCTCAGGAAAATGGAAGATCCAGATCTCCCTTAAGATTGGGTGTAATAATTATTCATGCAGGTTACTTGGCAGTGTTGCAGGTAGCCTTTGTATTTCTTGAGCCAGATGATGGATTTAAAAATTATTTCTTGGGCACTGTCAGATTAACCATGAGCACTTTTGCTCATGGTGGTCTGCCAGCCTGGATTTGAGGGTAGAACTAAAATTTCCTTTCTTTCCCACACAACTCTAAACATATGTACACTTTGGAAAAACCACTAATTGACTTCTGATTCAGCTGATGAGCTGGATGTAACCAGTAATTGGATGTTCATCATGTTGCAAATGGCAGTGTCCAGGCACAGTTTTGAGTCTGCAGCTTGCTGCTACTAATGAGCTGTTGAAAGAAACACCACCCAGGACTGTTGCTTCTCACACCCTGCAGCAGCTTGCTGCAGTTCATACAGATGTGCACATGACCAAGCACAGCCTGAGTCCTGTAACAGGATATTTTTCTCATTTGGAAGAGCTTGCATTTGAATAGGTGATGCAGAAATCAGGTAAAAGGGGACAATCTAGTTGAGGTTTATGATACATAAACCAGCTTTCTCACCACTGCCTGCATAATGTTGTTGTTCTCATGCTTCTGTGGGACTTTTCTGTTCTGCAGTGTTGTTACAAACTAGCTTACAGTGCTGAAAAATGGTTAAAGAGATACTCTTCTTGCTCTTGCATTTATTCATGTTATATTTAATTTATTAGGGTCTATTTATTAATGTGGCACATCATGATTCACAGTACTTATGGAGGTAATCCTTCCTTGCTTTCCACCCACAAGCTCCTAGCTCTCAAAAATCTCCAGAACCAGCTATCAAATAAGTCCCATCCATCAAGTTTGGGAAGGTAAATGTTTCTGCTAATGAAAGGTGTGATGGTTTCCATAAAATATTTTTGCTACAGGCCTGTGATAAACATGATATGGTTACCCAATTGCTTATGACTGACTATTGTCCTGGAAATTGTTATTATCATAAAATGCTACTTGGAAATACCCAAAAAAACTCCATTTTGCATTATTTTGGAATTAATTTTTATTATTGGACAGTAGGTGTGGCATATTAGTTCTTAATGGCTACACAGTAGTTATCTCTTTGTTTTGTGATATCCTTCAGAAAAATAATGATGAGGTAGTGTGGGAGGATCACCTGGAGAATTGTGTAGGAAAACTGGATAATCCCTTAGAGGCCACATTTATGTCCATGCTATCCAGCAAGAATTAAAAGTAGACCTGTTCCCTGTAAGCACAGGTGATCACTTTTTTTTTTCCTACCTGAAAAATTGCTCAGTTTCATGCTTTAGATAGTAATATGCTATTTACATGACTTGTAATACATTCAAACTGTTCTTTGGATTTCTTATCCTATATGAAAGTAACAGCAAATATCAAATTGATGTTAGATATTCTAAGGCATTGCAACAGACGTGGTATAAGTAAAGCTAATTAATTCAGCTTTGGGAAGCGCTTCCTCACTCAAATTGAAAGTGTAACCATGCATAGTCTAGCTCACAAAGTTGATTAAAAGGCCTTAGTACAGCTTTAGGGGGTTAAATATCACAACTAAGTTAGTATGATGAAACGTGGCAAGAAGCCCCATGCAGATGAGCAAATTGGCCAACTGCTAACCTAAGAGAGCTCTTCAATTCATTCATGGTCTGAATAAAGCTGTTCAGATGGTTAGACTTACTGTTTTTCTTTTGTAGGAAATTTGGCAGTAATTAGATTTACTCTCTCTCCCCCAAAATCTATATTTATAATTGGTATTGCTGTAGCATCTAACTGCCAAATGTGCATTTGAAGTTTTTGCCACAACTATCTAAGCTTAGAGTCTTATTCACAGCCACCTTTGCTTTAACGTGTGTGGTAAACTTGCTGCTCTTCAGCATTCTCAGCTTTCATCTGTAGGTTTGAAAACATGTTGTTGATACCTGGAATGTGCATATTTCTTAGACTGAAGAAAAGTTGTTGAAGTATTGAAGAAAAAGGTATACAGGAAAGGAAGAAAGTTTGTAAAGTTTTCTGAAAGTGAGACTTTCTATGAACTTGAAATTCTGATCTCATACTGATCTAATACAGTTTTAAAAGTATTCTAACAAAGAGTGAAATGGCTGTAACTCCACAAATGGTGGTGGTGATTTGAATCTCTCCATATAAGCTTTGCATAAGCTGGGTGCAACTAAGCTGAGGTATGGCTTCAGGAGTAGAAACAATTAAGGTAGGAAGTTAATGCACTGTAGCTTTGGATACTCTGCTGTTTTTATCCAGCATTCATCTGTGCTGCTGTTGAAAGGAGTAGTCTTGTTTTTTTCCCGTTATGTCTTCCCAGTCTCTTATTTCTGCTTTTTTCTCTTTTCCTTTATTTTTTTTCCTTTGTAGGCCCAGCAGGCCAAGCAATTGGAATTGACCTAGATTAAGGGACAGCTAGGTGAATAAAAACCTAACTGCATGGTCTGAGTCAGAGGGTGGTGGTTAGGCATCCACACTGCACGTGGCGTCTCCTGGGAGTCTCCATGGAGACCTGTCCTTAGCAGTGGCTGGAGCAGGCAAGGTGGGGCACTCTTGCCATGTCTGCAGGTGGCACAAGAGTGGGGGGGTGACCAGGTGGTGGCTTGGGGGAAGAGCTGGTGTGCAGGGATTCCTGGAAAGCAGGAGGAGTGCTGTGTCAAGAACATGAAGATGTTGAGTAGGGACAAATGCCAAGTCTTGCACCTGGGAAGGAAGAGCTCCTGCAGGAGTGTAAGCTGATAACAGAGGGGTTTGGGGGAGCAGCTCTGCAGGAAAGGCCCTGAGGCTGCAGGCAAGGAAAGGAGCTGGCCGAGACCATCCTGGGCTCTATCCCCAGGCACATAGCCAGTAGATCAAGGCAAGAGATTATTCTCCCTGATTATTCAACATCCATTGCATTACATTGAATTATATTGCATCCCATCCCGTTTTAGGTTCCTGATGAAGGAAAGTTGCTGATAAATTGGAATACATTTAGCAAAAACCATCATGATGGGCACTTGCTCTTCTAGGAGAATCAGCTGGGATTGACCTTTTTCAATTTGGAGAAGAGGTGGGCTGCCAGTGCCTGTGGGGGTTAGACCAGAAGGTGGAGTTGGACTCTTGGCAGTGACTAAATTGAAACGGGAGTGATTCAGATTAGATACTGTAGAAGCTTTTCTTCATTACTGGGTAATGGAGAGGTTATGTGGTCTTTTGTCTTCAGAGATTTTCAATTATTGAGTAACAGGGACTGACCTCACAGCTGAGCCTATTTTGAAGTATAGTTTCTGCAAGGGAACTCCTGAGGCCCCTTCCAGCCTGAATTACTCTGTTTCCATGATTTTTTGATTGAATTTCCAGATTCCAGCTCTAGCTGGAAAGAATGCTGTCAGCATTTTGGTGGCGGTAGAGGGAGAACTTCTTTCTTTTAATACTGAAGATTACTCCTCCTCCCTGAAGGTAATCTTCAATGTTTAAACTAATCTCTCTTACTCTGTTGCAGTACACAAGGGGAGCACATGGGAGGTTATTTTGATTTGGTTAGGGAAGTATGTCTCAGGAACTGACCTTGTTTTGCTAGCTGATGGTTAACTATACAGTTTGTTGGAGCTGTATTTAAACCTTTAGATGTCTTTCAGGACTTTAAAAAAGTTATTTTAAAAGAATTTTTATATTAAATAGGAGTATTGTATTTCTAGAGACTTGCCCTCAGGTTTTTTTTTTCATTTTAGTTTGCAGAAACAAGCAATTCTTCCTCATAGCAAGCTTGACTCATCACATAACTATAAACAAAGATATTGTATACAAAGTTTAGGTGGTTTTCTCTTTTTCTCAGGCTCACTACCACCACCATTTTCTAACAGCAAATCCCACAAACTAAAAGGAAGAGGAAAAATAGAGTGTTCATCATGTTTAAAAGTGGTGATGCATATGTAAAATGATTGAGGGCTACAGTTTCTTTTTGGTATCCATTGCTTACCTGAGTCAGTTAAGTCTCATTTACATTAGATGGGAAAGTTGCAGTGCTGTCTCTGAAAGTATCACCAGATCACTCTGGTTTTCAGGATCACAGTAATTATTTACCACTGATGATTAGAAAGCCCACATATAAAAAATAGACCACAAGTTTTAAAAGCTCACTGGAGATGCCTGCTTTTGCTCACCAGGATTTTTCTTTTAAATAATGAAATATTTCCTGTGAACCAGGAAAGGTGCTACAAAACTGCATTATCCTAAATTTTGCCCAAGGCCTAAAGGGGATTGTGTAATTTTCAAAACATGAATATGTGTATGTATGAAGTCTTCATCTTTGGAGTCATACCTAAGAGTTTCAAAATTATATTTAGCTGAGCAATTTTAAATTGATTTTTTTTGGTCTCTCTAATCATGAAACAATGAGATCTGTGTATGTCGTCATCATCATATTGCTGCATAAAAATATTTGCTCACTCTGAGCAAATTATCTTTTCTTCCCTTCCTGACTGCTGAAATGTGCTTAGCTTGGTGCTACTTTGATTTCCTGTAGGTACCTTCTATTTCACTCCTTTTTAAAGAAATAATCTCTCTGTGGATGGCAAATTAAATTCACATGTGCTGTAAATCAAGTCAAAGTCAGAGATCTCTAAATGTTCTGCAAGGTTGTTACCACTTTCCTCCTAACAGGTATTAAGGCCTGATCATTGCAAAAACCTGCTTCAAATGCAGCTCTCTGGAGGTTTCTTCAGATGCAGAATTCTTTGTGTTGCCATCAGGCACACTTAGCTTCCTCCCTTTCTTTATGCTGTTCAGTTTCCTTTCCTGGTTCAGGTTTGTATGATTGCTGGGATGAATTATTACTTGTTTTATGAAATCCTACTGTTGGCATTGGTTATGTGTCTTAGTGCTGAAGCAGGAAATTGTAAAATTTTCCTGATGGTAAATTGTGTTGAGTGGATGGAACTGTTCTGTGTCTGGCCATGGCTTGTTCTACTTATTGCTGAGCTTGTCAGACCATCCCATGTAAAAATCTATTTTATTTCTAGAAATACAGCAGAAAAAGTTACATTTTAGTTTCAGAATGTTTTAAGATATGGGTCTAAGAGACGTTTGGTTTCAGCTTTAGGCTCTTGGATCAACATTTTCATGTCCGATGTAAGATTAGTGAAATAAATTTGTTTAATGGTGGTAGGTTTTCTTCATAATTTTTAATTAAAATTCTTACTTGAGGAAGATATTGAGGTGAGCATAGGTGTCTAAAGCCATTTTAAATTGTATATTTCTGGCCTCCTGCAGCAACTTTAAAATGGCCCATATTGCCCTGTGTTTTGTGCCTTATCCCTAGTCAGATCAAACTTGTGTTTAGATGCTTAAATTACTTAGAAAAACAGCCCCAAACCTAAGGTACTTAGAAGAAATACTAATGCTTGAACTTGACAATGAAAATGTAGCTTGTGATGGTCACTTACTGTGATAAACAATTGTTGGAATTAATTGCTGGAAACATTGGTGTGGTGTAACCCCAGCTAGCAACAAAACACCCACACAGCTGTTGGCTCACTACCCCAGGTGGGATGGGGGGAGAATTTGAATTGACAAACAAAGCAAAACAAGGAATTAATTCACTGGTTCCCATGGGCAGGCAGGTGTTCATCCATCCCCAGGACAGCCGGGGTCTGTTGCACACAACAGTGACTTGGGAAGAAAAAATATCATTGCTCCAAATGGCGCTTTTCTGTTCCCCAGCTTCAGGTGCTGATCATGATGCCGTGTCCTGTCCCTTTGGTCACTGGGGTCTGCTGTCCTGGTTGTGTCCCCTCCCAGCTCCTCCTGCCTCCTTGATGGGGTGAGGAGCAGAAAAGGCCTGGGCTCTGGGCAAGATTTTCTATTTTTTAATTAATTACTTGCCTAATTAAAAAATACTTTTGCCTTTCTTTTGAGATTTATTCATTGTCAGTATTTTAGATGCCAAAATAATTCTCAGTTGAGTTATAGTTCGACTTGAACCTGTACACATGTCAGTGAGGCTGTGGGTTGTCAGGTGAAATGGGTGAAATTCTTGTTTTTATTTTTATTTTCTTGCTCTCTCCACAAAACTTGCCAAAACAGGGAAAGGGATGGGGGTGTCTGCAGCAAGATAGACTTAGACTTAGGGTGGAATTGGGTTTGAAGAAGTTGGTTATATCAGGGTATGTTGTTATATCACTTTTGTGGAAAGAACTATTAGAAGTGGAATGAACTACACACAGGCATGATTAAAAAAAAAGTAGTAGTGTTGCCTATGGAGAGAACTGTGGTTGCTATGAGGATGAAGGCAGGCTTCATTTTGAAATAGTGGTTGTAGGTTGGTTGTAAAAATGGTTATTATTAGTAGAGCGGGTGAGGTCCTTTGTTGTAGGTAGTTACATGAAATACTATCTCATGCTGAGGTTCTGTTGTGGAGTTTCTGAGAAATATTCTGTAAACTCCATTTGGTTTTGCAGGTGATGGATAATTTAACAGATAGAAAGTTGCCAAATCTTAGATAAGTTTTTAAAGGGTCTGTATTTTTGCATCCATTATTCAGAGAGACTTTTTGCCCTTTTTGGGAACCTAGAGGAAGTACAGATTCAAGTTCCACATGTCCCAAAAATCCACTAGGAAGGCAGATTTCAGCCATCAAGATCACAGGATAGCTCTTTTGGAGAGCTTACCATTGTGTGACATGTTAGCAAGCATTGGGAACATTGCCCTTCAATTCTATATATGACTCTTTCTAGTATCTGCTTTTATTTCTTCCTGTCTTGCTTAAAATAGAAACAACTTTAAATTTTATTTAAATATGCAAGTACACTGTATTCGTTGTCAGTATCCAAGAAGGTTAGCATAATGGAAGACACTAGATTTTTTTCAGATTTCTTCGACTGATTTTTGGAGTCTTAGACTGCAATTATGTTTAGTAAATTTCAGTTCATAGAAAGTGTGTTTTTCTCCAGGAAAAAAAAGTGTAAAGTTTTAGGTAGTAGTGATACTGGCAAGAGAAAGGCAACCCCAAAACTGGTCAGCAACCAAGAGGAAAAAAAAACAGAGGAAAGAAGATGAAAAAGGAATGAGTAGTGTTGTCAGGATTGTTCTTAAACTGTGTGAAAGACATCAATGCGTAGTACTGAGGAGAGGAGCATAATTTTTTAAAGGGTTGAAGTAAAGTGTATAATTCAAAATACTTAACATTCTGTCAAGTTACATAAACTATAGTCTTGTTAAACTCCTCTTTTCTTTGAAATACTAAAGGAGGTTGCTAAGGGGTGGGGGGGATGTCAAATGAAATGGTTGCAATGATGTTATGCAACAGAGTTAATTTCGACCTACGCTCTGCTTCTCTGCAGAAGAAGTTGAAGAAGAGTCTGAAACTACAATTGAGGTTGATTTGACTGATAAACAGAAACATCAGTTGAAGCACAGAGAGCTTTTCCTTTCTCGCCAGTATGAGTCTCTACCAGCAACGCATATCAGGTAAGAAGTAGTAAATAGAATTTATCTGTGTGTTCTGCTGAGTGGAATGCCTGCCAGTAACCCATCTGCTGGACTGCTTCAGCCTTGCAAAAGGATGTCATTGATCCTAGCTGAGTTGGGCCAGGTTGTCCCATAAACTGCTTTGGAAGCACCTTTGTTTTTTCCTTCTTTACTTTCCTTCTTTACTTGTGTTTGAGTCTTAGAAGGGACAACAGTCTCAGAGCTCTAGCTCACCAATTGATAGCATCAGTAGATAATTTGGGGGAAAGTCATTCTGTTACTGCTTTGGGAGAGCTCATTTCTTTAGTTATTCTGCTGGGCAAAGGAGCCTTGACCATTTTGTCTGGCCTGGAAAGCAGCAGATGGGTTTGGAAAGGAGGCAGTGACTCACTGGTCAGATCTGCAGTTTAGGGTTGCATGTATGTAAAATTAAAATAGCCCCAACTTCAGTAAATGTGAAGAAGTCATGACTGAGTTTGGTTAAATATTGCAGAAACATTTCAAGTATTGTTTTAAATTGCCTTTAATGTAGGAAGAGGCTTGCTAAAGCTCAAAAAGTGTTTGCTGACTTCTTTCTGTAAGTGATGTAGGTAGGTGCTCATGTCATCTTCTATTTAGCAGTTAGGAAAACTTTTTTTGTGTTGGGATGAGGGGATGATGAATCTAGAAATGAAAAAGAAATAGCACAGTGACAGGGGGAGTCTAATTTAGCGTGAAACAATGCATTTTTACGGAATTTTCATTTTTCTCATTCCATCCAGCTGCCCCCAGCTATTTTAGACCATAAATGTCTAGAAGCTACCAAAAAAAAAGGTATATATTGTCCAACAGGAGAAGCATGTTGTATGTGCATATTTATTTTCCGTCTTGTTGGCAAATCACATAATCGTGGAATGGACCCACAAGCATCACTGAGTCCAGCTCCTGGCCCTGCACAGCACCATCTCCAAGATCACACCATGTGCCTGAAAGCATTGTCCAAACACTTCTTGAGCTCTGCCAGGCTGGTGCTGTAATCGCTTCCCTGGGGAGCTGTTTCAGTGCCCAAACACCCTCTTGGTGAAGAACCTTTTCCTGATATCCAACCTAAACCTCCCTTGACACAACTTCAGACCATTTCCTTGAGTCCTGTCACTGGGCACCACAGAGATTAGATGTTGCTTCTCTCTCTTGCACAAAAACTGGAAGGTGGGAATTTTTATATTAATTTCTTGTGCTTTATTCAGCTACTTGTTCTGACTTTGAGAAAGTCATTTAACTGTCAATTTTCTGCTGCTCCAACTATAGCATGGAGATAATAATCCTGTGCGGTGTCTTTTACTTACTTTGACATTTAGATATTGAAATAAGGTATTCTCCTTGCAGAGGGAAGATTACATAGAAGAAGTATTGTAAATGTCTTCTCACCTCACAACTCAGGGAGCAAATACAATAGAGGTTCTCCAGTACATAGTTCACAAAGAAGGCAGAAAAACACGTGAATTCATAGTACATGCCACACAGCACAGCAGGCAAAAGCAGAGTGATGACTTGCATCTACTTTTCAGAACAGATGAATGTTGTAGCACTGTGCTGTCACGTGTTACTAAGACCTTTACCAGACAAATTCTGGAACAAGCTTGATGTTTCAACAACATTTTAAAACTCAGCTTCAAAAAGAAACAAGAAGGCAAATACTCTATGAAGTATTCCTTACTTAACTCTTTAATTTACTAGTGTTCACATTCTGCAATTCTCAGTAATTTTCTTAACTTGTATTAATTAGCTTGTCCTCTAAAGAGGAAATATTGAGAAGGTGACAATTCTCTAGCTTTCTTCCATCAGAATTGGAGAATACTCAAGGATACAGATACCATAGCTTCTGTGAGTGTCTTTTTCGGTGTTTGGTGAGTGTTGTGGTGATTTCTTTTCCCCTATGACCTATTTGGGAATTTACTTACTGAAATTTTGTCTACTACCTTATGTCCTATCACTGTGCTTCTCTGAAAGGGAGCCTGGTGCCATCTTAGTGATCTATCTTTTCATTACCTAATTGAACAAAGCAGTAGAATTTCTCCCTCTAGTTGTCATACCTTAAGAGTGAACAAATCTGGTTTAATACCATCTGCAGGCATGTTGAAAGTGTATTTGGGTTAATAAAGGTATTAAACTGGTTTTCCCAGGATTGGCAATTGGGGGATATCCCCAGTAACCAGCTGCCAGCTGGGCTTTGTATCACTCACCACAGCCTTTCCAGTCTTTTTTTTCCAAGCTGATTGTCTACTTGTCTAGTCCATATGTTTCCAGTCTGCTTGAAGGAGACAGGAACAGTGCAGGCCTTGCTGCAGTCAGGTTCAATGACATTCTCTGCTGCCACTAGTCTACCAAGCCAGTTGCCTCCATATAGAAAGCTAGGGGATATTTGTGCAATAAAAGCCAGGGTGGCTCTGTGATGTGGGCCTTTGCTCTAAGCACCTGCAGTTTTAGCCCTTAGGAAAAACTGAATTTACAGAAGTAAATGGTACAATGATACAGAGTGGAGATTGGAGGTTGGAGATCAGTTCTCTCAAGAATAAGAACATAAAAATTCAACCCGTTGGAAGGAAGAGGAAAGAGTTCAAATAGATTTTAAGAGAATGGAGGAGGTTTTTGATAGCTACACATCTTGAACTTTTCCTGACATCTTCAGCCAAGAAAATTGCCTTTTTTGTTGTAATTGAAGGAGTAAAAGAATTTTACCTAGTATGTTCTTGTTTAGTTTTTACTGATAAGTAAAAAGAGGAAATGACTCCTCTTCCCCTCCACAAAAACCCTATCACTAAAGGTTACTTTTATTCTAGTTCACAATTCCAAATATGGTGATATCTCATTTATACACCTGTTGCTGTTACTTCATAGTTGATTTACCTTGCAGTTATTTCAGTGAGATGGATTTCTCTAATGTGCATGTCTAATCCTGAAGCTTTTTGGTCTGCAACTGGGTTTTGAATAATTCTGATGTAATTTGTTTGCTCTTGTATTAGTGAAATACAGTTTCATCCCTCATTCTGATATTTTTATATCGTTATATGTAACTGTTTTGGTATGTAATTTCTTTTGTTAGAAATGCTGGGATTTTTTTAGACTTCATCTTGTCTCCTCTTTAAATTAGATGTGTTTATGCCATTTCAGTAGCTTTAGGAAGCAGCGTAAGTTTTGGCATAAAAATAAATCCCAAGGAGCCAGATTTATAAAAGAATTAGAAGTGGGTAATATAGTAATGGTGCATTGTGGACAGAGTTCTTGCAGTGGATTGTGTTTCTGAAGGTGGAATTGCCTGGCTTGTTCTGGAGTCATGGTGTGTGGCAGGAAACAAGCTCATGATGAGACTTGTTACCTTCCTGCCCACTTGTCAAGTTACAAGTGAAATTATTGCTCTCCCTGTCTGCTCAGATGTGTGCGGTCAGTAACACCCCTGCAGTGGATTATCTCCTTCCTTCCTAATCCCTGCATGTTGCAGTTTTGCCAGGCTCTGTAATCCCACCTGTCCTTGCCACAGTTGTCCTGCCAGCCAGGGCTCCCTGAGCCACTCTGCTTTGTTAATGTCACACAGTGAGTTCTCCCAGGATTGCTGCGGGTGGCTCCTGTACGTGGTGCCATCCCAAACAGGGGCTGAGTTCAGCCAGTGCTGTGCACTTGGGGTTTCAGAGGTTTGACCATTACCAAATACAGCATTTTGGAAAGGCATGGGGGAAGAATGATGAAAGTTGTCAGAAAGTTGAAATTTTCTGCCAGTGTTGCAAAATTCACCATAAACTTTAGCATGTGGTAAAAGTGGTTTTTTTCTACAAAAATCTGCAAATGGTTATCTTGTTGGAGATGCATTGGGTTATCTGGCTTGTGATTTGGGCTTTAAATTTATTTTTCATTCTCAAGCTCTCAAGAGTTAATAGGTATTAAACATGTATTAGCATCTAAGTTCATTTGTTCATAATTCTCTAAAGTTAAGTATTTCTTACAAATTGTGTAGAAGAATTTATTTATACATTAAGGTTCATCTTACCATTTCAATATCTTTGCTTATTTCTTTTTGGTTATTTGGTGTTCTAGTCTTGGGGTTGTGAGGTTTTAATGGAAGATGATGATGATTGTGATATTTTAAATGTTTGGAAAGCATACATAAGCCAGGCATTCTCAGATGTCATAATAAAAGCAGGTGTGAATCTTTTGGGTTGCTTTATACTGCAATAATAAACCTCCTCCCCCTTCAATATTACTTTTCTTGCATTTCATTTTACATGTGTAGGATATCTGTATGTTATGTAGATGTTTGTCATGATGGGATTTGTTCAAATGACTGTAGTAAATTTGCACCTTAATCTTTAATGGGGAGTGTTTATTCAATCTGCAATTGGATAAATTAAGTGCTTCTTATGTTTTTTAGAGGATTCTATTTGTTGCTTGGAATAAACAGCAAATTCAAGTTTTCTATGCATCTGTGAAAGAAAAACTTTCTAAGCATTGATTCTGAAATATTCTTACACATATCCTTTATTTTAAAAACTGACAAAAGACAAAACCAAGAAAAGAACCTTCAAAACTATCTTAAGATGGTCTTGGCTTGGTTTATTACTTCTGTTCCACCACAGCAAGAGCCTTTTAAAAATTGTGATTGCATAAGATAGTTTTATTAAAAGCTGATTAATATTGGGGAGAGTGCGAGTGTTTTTGCAGAATGCCTATGCATCTGTGACATTAAAGAGCATCCAAATAGTCTGATCATGTGAAGAGTTCTTCAATTTTTATTAAGAAATTTGTGCCCTCTGCATATTTTTACAAATGTACCAAAAAAATGTACTTAAACTTCTAAATACCAACATATAAGGACCTTGGTTTTCCTCTTGACATGATTCTGATCATTAATAGAATTCAGAACACAGCATTATTTTTTTTTCAGTTTGGTGTTTTGTTTATTTTGTTTGTTTGATGGTGTTTTTTTGTTGTTTTGGTGGCTGTTTTTTTGGTGTTAAATGGTACCCTTGCTCTTGGGTAGACTAAAGAAACTGATTGGTACCACTTTGTAGACATAGCAGAAAAAGTAGCTTGAGAATGTGCAGTTTATAAGAACATGTCATGCTTACAAGCTGTAACCGTGTGGTGCTCTTTAGATGTGTTATAAATGACTCAGTTGTTTGAAGTATCAATATTAGTGAGTCCTGATGAGATCATGATCTCAGAAAGAACAACAAAAAATAAAGTTGTATGATAAAACTAAATAGAGAAGTACTTTTTTTCTGATTTTGGGATTCCTTCACTCAAAACACAACAAATGGTCTGAAACTCATGACAGATATGACAGGTCATTTTATAGTGTTATTTTTCAAGACAGGGCACTTTGAAAATTTAGTGGTATTACCTCGGGTTTTCTAGTTTTGGCATTGCTGGCAAACTGAATAGAAGTTTCTATATAAAGGGTGTGTGAGTATATATATACAATTTTTAGCTTTTTAAAAGCTTACTAATAACTTTATAAGGCCTGATTATTTTCTGGCATAAATCAGACTGGATAAGGAGTGAATTTGTTTTACATAGGCATGTGCTTACCTAATCATTTGTATTGTTAAGCAAGGTATTCTTCCTTTCTGGACTGAGTTTATTTGGAGCAAAGGGACTTTTGAAGCGTGTCTGACTATTTTCTTCTTCTTCTTCTTATTTTTTTTTTTTTTTTTTTTTTTTTTTTATTTTTTTTTTCCTTTTCTAGTAGAATTCAAATTATTCTTATTTGAATTAAAATGAAAATTCAGTTCAGGACAGAATCTTGTTTTCATATGTGGTCAATAGACAGTACTAGTAACAGGGTAAGAAAAAGTGTATTTATCAGTAGAAAACTGTCACTTAAATACCTGAAAAGCAGTACATATTTCCCTGTAGTGACATAATTACAAGGTAGGAGAGTTTCATAGGGTGCAAAACTTTTACTTTCAGTTGCATGGAATGATGTGTGTTGCTTCTGAGCTGGGCAGCTTGTAATGGCTTTGGTGATCTTAAAGGTGTTCTCCAACCTAAATGGTTTCATGATTGTATGGAAAATCATTCCTAACCAGCCTCCTGTGGTTTTGTTCAGTTCATGTGCATCACTGCTGCTGTGCTAAAAGGCAACAATTCTTTTACTTTTTATTTTGAATTAATCCCTAAAGAAAAAATATCAATGACTTGAATTTGCAACAATGCAGTTTTCAGTTTACAGAAAGTACATCTACAGTTATGCTTATTTTGAGGTATCAAAATATATAGTTTTACTGTAGCCACATTGAGAAAATATTTACCTTTTAATTACTTTTAAATCCATGTCAGTTGGGCACAATTGCTTTAAGAGACTGTAAATCTTACCAATTTGGAGTGCACAAAATTAGCACTCCAGCTCTTATTAAAATTAAAACTCTGAATTTTTTGACTGAAAGCCACATGCAGTATCAAAATCCTGGGCCATCCATATGATGCATGCACATGTTTAGATGCCAGGCATTTACTAGTTCATTTAGATATGCATAAATCAGTTTTCTGTGCATTCTGTTTTTAATTTTATTTGATCAGGCATGTGTTAATCAGATAATACCAAATTTATTGATTTATCTTTTGGCCACAGATACACAATCGTGTCCTCAGAAGATTGGTACTATTTTGTCAGAGGCACAGATGCCAGTAGCAGTCGCCTATCAAATATTTTTTGTTTGTTGTTTACGTTTTCTTCCTCATGTTTGAGATGGCCCTGTAAATGAACAGAGACAAAATTGAGCCAATTAATTATGAATCAATAAAATGCAGACTTTTTTGTCAATTCTAGATATTGATTGGATATTTTAATAGTCAAATTGTAGTTAGGGATCTATTATTACATGTTTAAATCGCTATGATGATGTTTTTATTTTTTTTTGTTTTTAGTGTTATGCAATAGCTTGCTCCCCAGTTAATCTCTTTGCAATCTTGACAACTTGAAATTTGCTATAAAGACATTGGTATGTGTCTGTCAGCATCATTCTGTGCCCCTTAAACTGTGCTTCAAATTGAAATACACAGATACTCTCAGTACTGGCTTGCTGTGACTGGGGAATCAATTTCATATAATTAGTAGAAGCTCATTGGACTCCACAGTTCCCACTCTGTGGTTTGGTGATCATTGCAGTGTAGGCTGCTTGTAGGGATCAAGACTTGGCTCAAAGTGGATGTTTGATTGGAAATCTTCAAAACACTTTCTCATTTAAGACAGGTCAGGAAAAAAAGTGTTGTTATTTCAGGTGGCTCTCCTCCTTTATTCAATATCTGTACCTTTCTCCCCTCTTTTCTCCCTTTATGCTGATGTGCAAAAGATTACTGTGGAGTTCTACTCCTGCACCTGCTCCTTTCTACCCCTCTTCATTATGCACCTTCATTTGAGTTTAATCTCTGATTGTCATTGAAGTAATAGCATATGTTAAAATCAAATCAGATTTTTCTCACAAGCATAATATTTCCTAATATTCTTTCCTGTTATTTTATTCTCAGACTGTCTAGCTACTGACTCATGCTTCTGTGTTCCAAATGTCTGCTGAGACACTAACATTTCTTCATGCAGATCATCAAGATACAATTGGTATATATCTGTACAAAATTATCCAACATAATTCTGTTGTTTTCAGGAGGGCAATTAATAATTGTTATTTCCAAGTCTCTGGAGTCATGCCTACTTGGTTTTTTTTTCTTTCTTCAGCTGTATCTGAATTAGCAATGCATGTAAAGTTTCATTGACTTGGTGGGAACCCAGAGCAATGAGTTCTGAGAGTTCTTGCGCTGCATCATTGTCATCCAGGCTACATCTGCATTCCAATAGAAAATTTTGTTGGTGTGGTACTGAACCCATGAAGTTGCTTTTTCCTCTCATTCATTCTGGTTAACAGGCAGCCAGTATTTTGTTTCTTGTAATTTTTTTTTTTTTTTTTTTTTTTGCATACCTCCTGTTCCAAGAAATCTTTATTTTTAAAAAATTGTATCTCATGAGCTGTCTTACTCATCTGGTGAAAACATGAAGAAATAGCCTGCCAGAACAGCAGAACAGGCATTGTGGAGGCTTCTACTGGTTTGAAAGTTAGGGCTGAAATGAACAGGCACTCTAAAAGATGAAGCAGTTGCTGTTGATTTTGCTTAATTTTGATAGTTTTGAAATATGAATGTTTGCATCAGCTTTTTAAAATTTTGGTAAAGATTTTAATCTATATTTTTGATTACTTTAAGAATAAGCTTGTTAAAGAACAATTACCTAGACAGTGCAAACAAGAAGGCATTTCAGTGTATCTTCTGGGCAATTTGGTGTTCTGCACTAGGTAGTTTAACCAGACAATATTGAAATCTTTTCATAGCATTGTCTGTTATAATAACCTTGGTACAATGTTTTTTCATGCTACTTAAATTTTTGAGCTGGTTATCATCATCTTTTGCCTTCATTTGAACAGATTAGTAAGGGCAGTCATCTGGCTCTCATCTAAATATTGATTGTTGTCACATTCTTGTCTGAAGTAAGTTCCCACGTTTTTCATTCCTCTGTTTGGTCTCACTGAAACATGGCACATTTTTGTCTTTAGTTTTTTAACATCTCTTAGGTCTTGCCTCAGCATACTCTCTGTGAACTCTCTCCTTCAGGACTGGCATGGTAACTGACATCTCACATGTTGATTTTCATGAGTTCTATATTGAATTGTCCAAGACAATCTGACCTATGAGTGTCTCACAAAGCTGTCATTTATTTTTTAGAATTTAAATCTCCTTTTCTTTGTTCCACAGTAAACTGCTTCCCACCCACCCCAGGAAAAATAGTTCCATAAAACAAAGGTGGGGAGAGGGAGAACAAATCCTTATGTTCCCCACAATGGGACTTCTATCTCCCATGATAACTAGTATTTCTTAAATTTTCCTTTTAAACCTCATTAGTATCTCTGTGCTTTGAGGTTTTGGCTTTAGATGGTTAGTTTTTTTGGGGACTATATGGTCCTGCATTTCCACTAGGGCTATTGAAGAAATCCTTTCCTACAAAATCATTAAGATGCTTTAGTTCTAAAGTTTTGGTGGTTTGGTTTTTTTTTTTTCTGGAGAGAGTGTGAGTCTCATTTCTGTGTTGTAACAGAAAGGTTTCCCTGAGGTATGGAAGTAGCCTGTAGGCGTAGAAAAATAGCTTGTTAGGCATCCCTTAGCTGATGGATGTAAATGATCAGGAATTGTCAACTCACTGGTGAAGTCACCTGGAACATACAAAAAAATTTACAAGCAGACAAAAGCTTCTAACAAATGAGAGGAAGGCAGACATGTGAAAAGGATTTTCACATGATTAATGCTTTAAAGAAAAAAGTTATGAGATATGGCTCTGGTTACTAGGACAGGAGAAGAAACTGAATCCTAAGTGCTCTATATGATAGAAGCTGGCAATACCATGAGCATATATTTATAGCTGAGTTTTACTGTCTCCTTTTACTGCAAGACCTCTAAATTACTTTTTGTTGCTGGCTGATTTAATTATATAATAAGTTTTGTTGACATTGTTGTTGGCTCAATGGAACAGCTCTTTATTTGTGATTTTAAATATGAAGTACATCTGAAAGCAGAAAGGATTCTGAAGGCACAACTTATTCTCCTCAGAATTAAGTTGTATTGAAGACCTAAAAGCTAACTAACTTTTCTGTTAACTGTTATTTGTGCATTTCTGAGGTTGCTTAAACTCGTCCTCAACATTCCTGCAGGATAAATTTTGCCTAATTCTGTAGGAAGTAAAAAAAAAAAAATTCTGAATATTTTTAATTTGAGGAAAATGTCCAAGTCAGATCTTTCAGACATGTGATCTTAACATTGAGACATTCTGATGCTGTTAACTAATAATTCACCTCAATGATACCAGTTAAGTCAAGAATGCTGCTTGTTGGAGGAATACAGCTTAAATCAGAGAATCAGAGTTGTGTAAGAGGAAGAAGGTTTCATATGTGGAAAAGTAGTAGACAACTCTTTATTTATATATATTTAGTTTTTTTAAAAACTGGGCAATTCTTTGTAATTTTTACCTGAGCTCAGTTTAACGACACATTTCAGGCAGGAGACTCCAACAGAACAGTGAACTTGTGGCATTGTATGCCACTAATCTAAATGATGCTCAAAATGTAAAGACAGTAGGATCTTTGAAAGAAGAGAGTATACTTTTATTTTATAACTGATTTTATAATCTGCTAAATGCAGCATACGCTCGCTTTCATTTCTTTTTGTAAGTAGCTAGCTCCCCCTTTCTTTTCTCTGTCTTGTTTGGAACATTCAGATTTTATGCTGTTATATTGATTATATATTTGATATAGCTCTATCTGTCCCAATTATCTGAAATAATTTAAAAACATTAAGGAATAAAGCTCCAGAACGCTGTAAGGAAGAAAAATATGATTTTTGAATGCAGAGAAGCTGTGGGTTTTCAGATACACCCCTTAAAGAGCTAAGTCTCAAGTCATGTAGTAATGTGCTTTAAATGACATTAACTTTTTCTCCAGGGCATTTGATTATTAGTATTGAAGAAAGGGTGAAAAGTTTAGTGGTGGTTGGAGAATATTAAGGGGTATATTACTGCAAATTGACATTCACTTAAACTATTTCCTTAGCATCCATGATTGCTGGGCACAATACAATGAACTAGATGCTTGGTTCAACCCAGTAGAGCATTTGTAACTAGACAGAGAAGCTTTTCCTCTGATAGGAAAGAAAGAGGGAGGAGTTATATAAACAGTAGGCTTTCATGAATTTGGTAAAGATTCTAAATCGCTTGTTTTAAGTATTGCAAGTTTCTACATTACAGAAATGAGTAACTGTAGTATAGATAATCAAAAGCAGAAAGACTTCTATAATTTACCTGTTTTCCAACATGAGTTCTGTTGTTGTTCTCTTTTTATTTTAATGCCTACTGTAAGTCTAGTACTGTGTTCACTGAGACACAAGTCCATGCATGTGAGAGGTGATATATGCATACAAAATATGTGTGACTCCAGCTGGTAGATGGTTAAAGTGCTGTACAAAGGAATGTAGCATCAAATAGAAATTCACTGGCTTAGAAGACATGCTGCAGGGACTATTCTTGTATCTTAATGAAATAAAATGAATTTTTTAACGGACCAGCAATAAAAGATGAGGTTGGTCAATAAAATAGTCCTGCAGTCATGATGGCAGTGGAGCCATGAATGCCTCTGTGATAATTGGAATTAAATAAGGGCAGGCTGTAGTGGAGAGAGAGAGCATGCTCAAGCTGTATGGAATAGAAGCTGACTGGAAAAGTAAATTCTTGGTTAGCCTTTTACACTAAAAAAGACCAATAAAACATTAAAATAAAGCTGGAAAACTGACTTCATGCTGCAATGCAATTAATTTTTAGAAGTGAATGTTCCAGAATTATCAAGGCAAAAAACTTCAAGAAAACCTTCAAAGAAAGATGTGATGGAATATCTAGAAGATTTCCTACTTCTCTGCTGCATGAGGATTTTCCTTTGCTATTGTGTATTGTGGTCAGATTTTTCTTCCCCCTCTTCCCACCATTTCTCTTTGGTGTTGTGGTTCTCCTGGCAGGTATGACAATGAAGAGAAATTCAGGACAGTAATGTGTGGCTTACCCCCCTTTCCCAGGATGTGCAGTGGCAATGAATAAGACATTAGCATTAGTATGTTCACTTAACGATCAGCCATTAGCAATTGGCATCTAATGCCTCTGGTTGAGCTTAGAGTCAGCACTCCCTGACAGAATGACAGGTTTTTACAATACCCATTTTGGTGTTATCTTAAAATCAAGAAGGTCTCTGCAAACAATTGCTCTTTCTCTATTTGTGTTCTGGTCTGTTCCATGAGGAAAGATGGGAGATAAGTGTTCTGAGCATAGTTCCTGTAGCTGGATGTATAAGGGCACAGGAACCTCCTGGCAAATACAGCTGAACTGAATAAAACTTTGGTGCATGAAATGCTGGATGTGTCTTCATATATACACACACATATAAAAAATGGTAGTTCAGTTGTAAATTATAACATAAAAATGCGAGTTACTAGCAAGGTGATTCAGCACACTTTAAATTTTTCATCCACATTCATGGGTATTTCTTTAAAATAGCATTTGTTAAAAGTAATTCTGCAAGTTATTTGCAGAGAAGCTGGAGACAGAGGAATTTGAGGCAAGGCAATGCTGGGGGAGATGGTGATGAGAAGGGGGATGAGGGTGGTGGGGTCAAAGTCCCGTTGCATTGACTATTTATGTTACACATGGGCAGGTCATTCAAAAGAGAAAAGTGCTTAGTTTTTACAGCCTTAAAAGTAAACCTTTATATTCTTTCTAGTTTGGGTTATTTGTTTTCAAATTATACACTGAACTTACTGGAGATAAGTCACTTGTAGGTGATGTTTCTTTGATCCAGGCCTTTTTATTAATTGTGTCTGTATTTATTGTTTGCCATGGTACCTCTTTGGTTTTTTTTTGCTTCTCCATTACTGAAACTATTTCCCAGTTTGGTGATATTCCAATGTATTTGAATGCTCAGATTAATACAGCCATTTGTTTTGTTGCTTTTATGTTAGTTTTGGTATTTTTAAAGTATGGCAATGTTAATTTTTATATATTTTAATGCTTTTATACTTTTAGTGTAGAAGTTTAAATTATATCTAGATTGTTTTCTTGTGAGTAACTCTTTACTTGAAATTTGAACTTTTTATGAAGTTACTATTCTTGCTTTTTGTTCCTGTAGGGGGAAATGCAGCGTTGCACTTCTGAATGAGACAGAATCTGTGCTCTCATACCTGGAGAAAGAGGTAATTGTGATTTCTATTCTACTAAATATTGGGATAAGTTTATTTTTCTTTCTGTTTTTTTTTACAAATGGGCAAACAGTACTTTGAAGATCATATCGTGGATGATAGGTTAGAAAAATTATGTTCAAAAACCGATTTAAACAGTATTATTGGATAAAAATGTAATTTACACACTTAAATGATAGGTTTATTATGAATGTTGATATTTAGAAATAATTAGTTTCAAGTAATTAATATGGCATCTTACAGACAAAAATATAGAGATGTCTTCCAGTAGTGGATACTGAAGGGAGAATTCATATGGTGCTTTTTTTTACCTCCTTATTTTTAACTATTTTTTTTCTTTTATTATTGGAAAGTATCTTCTCACCTTCCTCTGGAAGATACTGAGGATGCTTAGCTTTACCAGAGAGGAAGAAAATTCCCCAAGAATTTGAAAGATTGCAAAATGCCTTTAGAATAAACATATTTTTATTTAGAATGTCTTAATACAGCATCAGGAAGGCAGCATTTTCTAACTGAAATTAACATGTCTTTATTTTTAAATTCCTACACCAAACCACTGATAATCAGTAAAAATATTTTTGAAAGCAGGATGTGGCCTGTACTTATGTGACTATACTACATTTGCCAATACTGTTTTAATGCCTGAGAAGTGTTTACACAGTGTTTATTTTTTTGGGGATTAATTTGTTATGGAAAGTAATTACGGTAGAGATACTTATGGGTGCCAAATCTCTGTTCTGTAAAGTATGCAAATTTCCAAATGGAAGGTGTAAAAAGTTTGCAAACCTAATTTAAAAAATTATTATGCTGTTGCAAATATGTCTTATTTTTTAGGATGCTTTTTTTTATTCATTGGTGTATGATCCATCATTGAAAACGCTTTTAGCAGACAAGGGAGAAATCAGAGTGGGGCCTAGATATCAAGCAGATGTGCCAGACATGCTTGTGGAAGGTAAATACTTGATCGTTGATTAGTGAAAAAAATAAAAGTCCTCTTATTGCATTATTGCTCATGCTGACTTTCTGAACTAAGCTAATACTTAGAGGCAGACAAAGTAAGAAGGTAGGTCTGAGAAAATTTATGAACACCAGTAGATATTATGGAAAAATAAAGGATACTTGAAATAGCTGTTGTCCATTTCCAGTCTGTGCATAGGCATTTGATATTTGTTTATTTAATTATATGGTCTGATTAGTTATTTAATATAGGCTGCATTGAAAGAAGATATTAAGGACCAACTCATCTGTAAAATAATAACACTGTAGTAAAAGAAGTGAAAAAGATATTTCCTCTTTCCTTTGGAAAGCAAACAATGCATAGAGAATTCAGGTCTTTGTGTCTTCTTACTTCAAAATGTTGTCCTTCTTTAAACCATCTTGTCTGTTTTGTAGCAGGATTGAAACAACTATTTCTAGCCTTGGCATAGCTTTAAAATCACTGATATTTTTAACACTTTATTTATTTATTTATAACCTAGCACAACTACCTATGCCTTAGTCTTTTGCTGCACAGGACTATTCTTTTAAACAAAATTTCAAGTGAAATATGTGTTTAATGTTTGGATCATATTTAAGAAGCATGAGTAACTGTGTCTTGTTATGTTTACAATTGCATATGGTAATTAAATTTTTAAAAAAGGAGAACGTTTCTTTGGGAGTATCTAGATGTAGACAATATTTTCAGGAGTCATGGTGTTTATCCTTTAAAAAGAAAGGATTATGTGGTAGAACGTGACTTGCAGTAAGTCCAATGAGTTCTGAATGCCCCAAATATATATATTTGTGACCTTAAAGGTTGTGTTTTCTATTCATCATGATCTACTTTTTTTATGCTGCTATTCGTTTGCACAAAGCTCCCCATTATTTCTAATTTCTACAAAGCCTATTTAATGAATGTATAAAACAAAAATTATTTGATTTCTGGCAAGTGAGAGATTATTTTACAGTGAATGCTATTTAATAGATCACCTGCATTATTATTCTGACTTTTCTTTTAATAGCCAGACTATAGGAAGTCACTCCAGTTTTGTTTATAAAGTATACAGACTTGTTTCAGAACAGGTTTATGAATAGATTATGACAACACTGCTATTCTTGATGTAAAATGTACCTGCCATAGGGAAAAAATAGTCCTGAAGATGTTCATATGCTCAGGAGGAAAGCTTGCCAGAGGGTTAATGTGAAAATGGCTGTCTTAGTGTGTGTGAGAGGCAACTGGGAAGTCCTGATCTGATTCCCAAGTACCTGGTTGAACTGTAGGGGGTGATAGGATAAGCTAGGGTTGTCTACCAGGCAGATAGTCTTTTCCTACTGAATTCTTTTTACCTAAATTACTAAAGACAGAGGCTAATTGTGAAATAGTGAATATTACATATAAAGGAATTTTTTTTCCTGTCCAAATTTTGCTTATTTGATTTTTTCCTAAAGGTAAAATCCATATTCATTTAAACTGAAGTTGACAAGTTCTTCTGGAGCTTAACATTTTGAGTTACATCCTTGATTTAGTTAACATGAGTAGATAATCTCTCTCATACTTCATGAATATAGGATTTCACTGTGTATTACTGTCTTCTTTTCCTCACACCCCACTAACCCCCAAAATGCAATGTGTTGCAGTCTTCTTGCTGCCTTCAGTAGGAAATAATAATCCATCAGAGCTGAGAAGCACGAAGCTGCCCACAACCCAAGGATCTGCTGGTACATGAAGCACTTGAGCAGTTCAGTTGGATTAATCTGCACTTATTTCAAGTGACTGGTGGAAAAAAGAGTAGTTTTGGGGGGATAAAAATATCTGAATTATGGTAGTTTGGACTGATTTTTTTTTTTTTTCCCCTAAATGTTTCCATAGCCCTCTGACCCCCAAGGAAAAACAAAAGATGTTTCAGCTCTTGCTGTTGTGTCTTTATGTAAGCTGACAGCCTGGAAGTTAATCCATTCACTGTCAAGCCCTTTCTTTCATAAAAACAAATCTAAACAATGTTTAAAATTAATAGATTAGAAAAGCAATATTTGGAAACTATGGGATTCTGTGAAGATTTTTTTGTCTTTATGTACATTTTTCAGCCTGTAATGTTAAAAGTGGCTAGTGATCTGTATCTCCAAATTATTATGCTCCAGTGTATAACTCTTTAAAAGTGTAGACCCATCACCTGAAATGAAAAGAGAATTTAGGCAACACCTTGTCAGTTCAGAAAAATCAGATTTTTTATCATCTAATAATAGTATTATTAGATGATAAAAAATAAAATTAGAAGCATTCCTGAATTTGTTCACACAAAACTTGTTCTGTAATCTAAAGGAAGAATAACTTTTTGAAGGTGGTTGATAGGCAGAAAATCCCCAAAACAAAAAATATATATATACAAATCAAAGATTCATACACCAGTAGTTGTTTTTATTTTCAAACTTACTGGCATAGAAATCCAATTCAAATGACTAAAGACAGTTTAGATTGGCTTTCAGAAGGCCAGTCACAACATGGCTGAAAAGAAAAAAGATGTTCTACAAATATGAAATTAATTTGTTATAAATACGCTGATGAATTTGAGTAGATTAAAAATTCAAATTGCTTGCACTTTCTCCATACTGTGATAACTTATGTTCTATCTGAATAGACTACGGTGTTTTAGTCTTGATTTATTTTGTTTACTGGACAACTAGGCGTGTTTTTTGTAGGAATAGATTTTTTTTTTCCTTGCGTTGATGTTGCCATTTTTGAGTAAAACATACTGCAAACCAAGTGATGAGGTCAAACTTGGGATAATGCAGCATACCTGCTTCTCTGTGCCCCAGGAGTGTATTGGATAAATTTATATTGCTCTTTAATTTTTGAAATGAAAGAAACATCTACTTTCAAAAGACTGAAAGGTTTATTAAAATCAAGATGCATGATAAAGTCTTCCAGATTCAACTGTTTTCTATTTTTCCACTTTAGGATACATTGAATCATAAATACTTTAAACAATTGCAGTAAACAAATGTAAACAAAGTTTAAATTTGGTTGAAAATGCGTAAGCCTTGTAAATCCACGCCACTTTTGTTTGTAATGGTGTAGCAGAATTGCTTAGATCACACATTTAGTGAAGACTGTAACTTTGGAGAAAGACCAGAGCAGATTTCTCTCCGCAGTCTCTTCCGACTTTTGTTGTCACCATTCTTGGGAGTAAAACTTGGGAGTAAAAGTTGTCAGATTTGAATGATCTTGTGTTTGTGTGAAGTCTTGCGTCCCCCCTGTGCCAAGTGTTACAGTCTGTCTAGTTTGAAGATTTTTGGAGTTCTTTTAGTTGCTTTAGATATGCTGGAAGAGGGGAGACTGTTGTACAGCACTGACTCAAATTCTGGCTAGCAGGATACTGAAGAATGTCCTTTCTTTGTTTTAACAACATTCTCCAGTGGCTTATTCTGTGGATGTAGCAGCTTGTTTTCACATCTGTTTCAGCGTGGGGTAACATTCTTCTCCTCTGTGCAAAGCAAGAATAAAAAGGGTTATCTCTGAGAACCAAAAGCATTAATTTGGGCAAGGAGTATCTTGTTTCTGTGGAGCATCCCTAGTACAGGAGCAAGGAATGTGGTTCTGTGCATGTAATGGCCAGAAGCTACTGTGTGGTGCACTCACCTACAGTATTTGATCAACAGCTTGTAAAATCTGTGAATAGGAACTTCAATAAACAAGCTAAAACCCTAAACAAGCAAGAACAAAACCCCATACAGTGTTGATTTAGGCAAGTCATTATTATTGTTACTTGGTTACAAGGCATACTTTTATAAATTGTTCTGAGTATGATCAAATTGTCACCTTTAACTAACAGATTTTATTTAGTCATGTTTTGTGCACAGGGAGATTGCACCCAGGCAAATTAGTTTAGATTCTTGGTAGACTTTTATATAACATTGATTCTTACTTGTCTCACAGCTTTAAAATCCAAATGCTTTTAAATTCTGGCATTTCAACCAGTGTGTCTCATGCAGTGGAACAACTGATGCAGTGGCAGGTTGTTTTACATGGTTGGCTAAAAAAGCAGAGAATGAGAGAGAAAAATGCTAGGGATATAGTTTATGAAGTAGGATAATGCTTAAGAAGGGGAGAAACTGGGAATTTTTTGCTCTGTAGGGGTTAATCTAATACATTGTTTTTCCTGTCATGCCTGCACTGCTCTTTCTGCCTCATGCATACCATACAGGCCTAACTGCAGCTGTCACACAATTTAAATACATTTGCACAAAAAAAAAAAATTCATGACAGCTTAGCTAAACAAATACAATGGAAGTCATGTTGCAAATAGGGAAGCCAGTTGTTTACTGTAGTCTCATTGGCCAAATCAGTAATTTCTTAAGTGATGCTTACTTCCATTCATTGATGTGAATCAAGTGGAAAAGCTGTAACCAAATAAAAAATGGTTAATAGTTGTTCTTCTGTCTGTCAAAATTCTATTAAAACTTCTGAAGCAAAGGATATTTTCTAAACAAATCTGACAAAAAAATTTGTCATGACTGTATTCAGGGCATGATATGTAAGTCTAGTGAAACTGTCTGCAGTAATTCTCTGGAAAAAAGAAATCCCAACAAAACAATTGCATTTTCCAAAAAATATAATTTGCCATAACAATTTCCAATGATTTTTTTAAAGTAATTTATCAAAATTAATTTTCTGATGTTGCATTTGATTTTGTGTACTGAGATGTGGTAGAACAGTATGGTGCTAGGCAATGTAAGATGTTCAAGTGTTGAAATCAGTATTTTCAAGAAAGCAGCCCAGCAGTGTAGGAAGGACCATGCTGAATCAGACAAACAGCAGTTTATCCCTGCAGGAGATCTTGTCACTTGAGGTTTTCTTAGTTTTCTTTAAATTTTTTTAAAGCCTCTAAGAAATCCAACAGGCTGTCACCTTGATCTTCCTCATGAACCTCTATGATCTTTTCTCAGCAGCTGAGGATTTTTCTTTATTAAATGCCTGTTGACCACTGTGTCTTGGTTGCAAATTTGATTAATTTGGCTAGCATAGCTGTGAGCCATGACTATGCTAATTACCCACATTTTTTCTTTAGCTCACATTCCCTCCTTCACACCCTAGGTATAACATAACTTAATTTGAGCTCATGTATTTCAATTAGTAGCTGTTGTATTCCTGACATCCTGTAGAAATCTGGAGAGGATTCTTGTCCAAACTCAAATAGCTGTTGCTGTTCACAGTGTATAATTGTTCTCTAAACTCTCCTATAGATGCATCATTTTAAGGTGTCTCATGATGCGTGTGAACATCTCCACTTCTGTCCAATCATCACAAATACAGAAAACTAATTTGATTTCTCTTCCAGGAATTAATTTGATTTTCTCTTATTTTCTTTCTATCTAAATAGATCTCATTGTCAAGGTTTTGGGCTCCTTGGTAGTTTATAGGCCTTTTGACTCTATTGAGGGTCTGAGAAGACTTTAGGCATTTAAATGCCCTCTGAAATTTGGACAATTAACCCCATATCTAGTAATGTGCCTCAATGACAAGGACAGTTTTCTGTCACTAATTTTTTTCTACCCTCTCTCGTATCTTCCATAAATACATGAAATTAATTTGGGAATGAGGGGGCTGAGAGGAGCAGCTCTGTGGGAAGGGCCCTGTGGTGCTGGCAGACAGCGAGGATGGATGTTGGCCAGCAGTGCTTCTTGTGTCAGCCTGGGCAGCATCCCCACGGCATGTCTGCACATGGTTGTATCTGGTTGTATCTGAGCAGGGCAAGTGTCAGCAGGAATGGTGACTGAGCTCCTTTGGGCTCCTCGAATCTGCTCATCCTGCCTGCTCTGAGGACTCTGAGTGCAGAGCAAGTCACACTTGACTGGGCAGAATGGAGGCGTGGCAGAGAGGGACATGGGATGATGGGTGCTGGAAGTTGACTTGGGAAACGAGTTTTCAGTTTGAGTGGAAGAAGACAAGCAGCATTGACAAGTATGGTGTGGAATGATTTGGTTTAAAGGTTTATCTGGAGAACTGGCTGTTAATGCTAATTGAGTGCCCCATGCCAGATGTCTGTTTGCAAGGTCCTGTTTTGATAGCCTGGAGGGATGATCTTACACTCACATGCTAATGTCCCCTCCCAGCTGCAGTCCTGCTGGTGCTGCTTATCTCTTGCATCTTGGCTTTGAAAGGACACCTTAGGGATTTCTTTATGGAGCAGGGATCTGACACAATTGGGTTCTCTCTGGCCATTTAAAGCAATACAAAGAGTGTGGAGTGGGCAAAGGAAGAGCAGTACCCCCTACTAAGACCTGCTGAAGAGGAATCAGTGTCTGAAAAGGAGGAAGAAGCAGCCTGTAGGAAAGATGTTCTGTTCAAGGCTTTTTTTTCTTCTAGTAAATAAAATTGTAAACTAAAAGCCGGAGTCCCTCTGGCACACCTGAAAATACCCCGTGAGTGCCTAGAAATAGCACTTGCTGTGCAGCTGATTTCATTTTTGAAGCCAAGGCAACTTAGAATTAATGCAGTTTAATTAATTGAGGACTTAATAGGAAGAAGGGGAACAGTTGGACAAATTTAAGCAAATTATGGATGACACAGAGATAAACTATTTGAAGTTTCTAACATTTTTGTGTTTTGAAAAAGAACAAATTAATTCCTATAAGGGTGATTTCTAAAGTCTTCACTGTTTTTGTGTTTTTTACTGCAAGTCCATTATAAGAGTATGTTGTTTTTAATAGACCAGACATACCAAATGGAAACTATTAAACTCAGAGTTCAAGCCTTTTAATGTTTGGGAGTATTGGAATTTCAGAATTTTAAGTTTAAACATGACTGCAAGTAAAGAGCTGGATGAGAAACTCATTTGCAATCTATTTGGATTTTAATATTACGAAAGTTTAGAATTGCTTAGACTTGGTGTATTGTATTTTCTGGTTCTATAAATGCTTCCCATATAACTAAATATTTTGGTTTTTTAAATTTAATTGATGAAAAATATACCTTAGAATAGTGAAACTCATCTGTAATCTCATGAATCTCATGTTCTGTTACTTCATGGTACATAGTTCTCCCATTTATTGTATGAACCACTGCTGAATTTGAAAGTCCCTCATACAGTCAGAGACCTGCAGCAGTAATTTGAACGGTGCATCTGATTCCCTTGTCAAAAGTCTGCTGGATTATTTCTGTTAGTGTTGATGTAGTTGCTATGATTTAATTCTGTTGTGAGAAGATAATAATCAGTCCTTTTTGAAAACCGTTGATATGAAATATTTTTAGAAGGTTCTGTATTCAAATATTTCAGTTAAAAATTGGACAGCCAGATACTCTGAAGACAGATAATGTGTGTCTGTGAGAAATATCTGGCAGGATAAACAAATATTGTCTTTGTGTTCTATTGATTTCCAGAAAATATGGTCTGTAATTTGTGCTAAGTGATCACTTTTCTGACAATTGCTGGGTATTAACTGGACACATTAATACAGTAAGTAGTTCTTAGAAAATAAAATTCATAAAATATTGCCTTTATTCCGGAGTTCAGTGTTTCACAAATATTATCTGTCTAACCTTTTGTATTTGACTGGCTTCAAGAAATGAGGCATGATGATTTTGAGGCCATGTTAGTGTTTCCTTTGTGAGTGAAAAAAAATGCCATTACAAGAATAAATAAGTGGAATCAGAGTAAACCCAGTTGCTTAGGTATGATCAAAGGAAGAGTTGCTTTTCTTGTGCACCCACAGAAGGTGACAACAGCAGCACCTTTAGGCTCTTCCATCAGCAGTATGTGAGGGAAAGGTTTTTGTGGAAAAAGCTGTCAACCATAAAGTTATTTTTGGATGGGGTTGAGGAACTAGTGCATCTACTGGCTTGCATACCTCCCTTGTTCTACATACAGCATTTTGAGAGTTCACGGTCTGTGTCTAAAACCAGGTTTCTTGTCAATTCAAGATGATTTTATGGGATCCAGAGAGCAAAAAGGAAAGCTCAAAGTCTGAAATAAAAAAAACCTTTAGGGGCAAGTACAAAAGGAGATGGTTATGAATAACTTATGTTTGCTTCTAGATGCCCTGGAACCTTGTAGAAATTGATTTCACCAAGTTCAGTGTGAAATGCTGAATTGAATTTTTATATTTGACAGAAAATCTGGTAAATCAGCAGCAAAATAAATGATAACTTCAAAATATTAGTTAGAAACTTGGTTCAGCTGTAGGATGATGGCTTTCTATTCCAGTGCATTTATCAGAAGGAATGAATGCATGGAACAAAAGATAGAACAAGCAGATTTAGAAGTTCCTATTTGTGGAAGCTGCAACAGAATACCAGATGTAACAGGTGTGATGGTGCTAACCCAGTAAGACTCACCTTTATGGTCAGAATAGAAAGATGCTCCCAAGACTTGATTCATCTCAGTTGAAAATGGATGGCCAAACTAGATCAGATATTAAGATGAGATGAATCTCAACAAATAATAAATTTCCTGGTTATATATGCTCAAATATATTTTATTCTCAGATGGGGTTTCTCTTGGTTGCACTTTTGACTTCGAGTTACCATGATTTCTTTTCTATAATACCTTCTAAAAGTAGGAGCTGTTTCTTGAGAGTCAGCCCATTTAAACATCATAGTCCCTTGTCAGGTTTGAAGACTTTGTTATTAAGATCATAGATTAAATTTGCATAATTAACTGTCAAAAGCTTGATTATCACAAACAGTAAGATACACTTTACAATGTTGTTCATATCAAATTTTAATGGGATTAGAATATCCTTTACATCACTTTTGCCAGTCTTTTTCTAGGGAGCTGAGTTACTGATTTATGTGCTGGGCAATTAAAAGCGTGTTTATAGAATTTTATCAGTTTTACTGGAAATTAAACAAAACACATGTAAATGGCCTCTTGATGTCTTTTTCCAGGAAAGACTTTACTTCTGCCTAATCGTGCATTTGCAAGGAAAATCTGTATTTAGGGCTGTGGCCACATGTACTACAGAAGCTGTTAGATATTTGAAGCTTTGCGTTATAAACCATATACTTTTATGAAGTGTTTTCAGTGATCTTATTGAAAAATTCTTGTTGCTTCTCATCCAATTTGTTGAGTTATTAAGTGCATGTATAATTTTGATCAAATGGACCAAATGTGGTCATGGAAATTTCTGAGCTTCCGCTCTCTGATCATTCACTACTCCTCTGTTAGGAGTTGGAAATTGAGATGTTTATCAGATTTTATAAAAGCTGCTCAACAGAAGTGAGTTATGTGAGTTCTGCTTAACTTTCAGGGGAGTCCTGCTTGGGGATAGTTGGAGTGGTTTTTTTCTGTTATTGTTTGGTTTCTTGTTCATTGGCTGCCCTGAATTGTTAAAGCATGTCTGCTTTTCTCAAGTTTGATTTATGCTTGAGGACAGTTGAATTTTTGGTCTTTGTAAAAAAGAGCCACGAAGAGCTTTAGCTCTTTGAGAAGACTTAGGCTTCTGTCATTAACAGAACTAATGTTTTCTGTTTGTTATGAGCCTCCTGTTTTTGTCCAGCTGGAAGGAAATGGTTAAAGTGGCCCTCTGGTTGCAGTGCAGCATGAATGGTCTGTGCTGCGTAGTTGGTGTGGCAGGCTGTGCATGATTGCTGCCAGAAAGATTTTGCTGCTAATAATAGCTGTGGAGCCTTGGCTGAGATTGTTCAAATACTAAATGAGTTCTGTCAGGTAGTCAGTCTTAGGAAGGTACAGTTATTTATTGAGTGCTGTGTATGTGCTTATTATCCCCGTGAGCACTCCAATCGCTTCTCAAGCAGCAACGTCTTAGTGTTTAATTGACTTTGCTGGTATTTTCTGCCTCAGTAACTTCACCTAAAAGGACTCATTGTAAGTTCTGATTTTGGTTTCTTTGCTGTTTTACTGCAAGTCTGATTTTTCCTCTAAGTTTATTCTGTAGAAGATGAAAAACAAATAGCAGATGCAGATGAAATGCGGGTTTTTTTATGTTTGAATGCGTCAAAATGCATTTCATCCTAAACAAAAAACGTTCTTCTCTAAATGGTTTTGTTTACATTATTCACACCAAAAGTCTTATTTCTCTTTAGAATGCCTAAGTAAGAGGGAATTTGGATATTTTTAACATTAGGGTATTTTCAGTTTTTTTTTAAAGCAACACAACTCAGAACTGAAGGACCACAGATTTAATTTTAATTTAGTCAGGGTTTGATTTTCGTGTGGTTTTGTTTGTTTGGTGACTTTATTTGATTTTGTTTTTCTGGGGGTTTTTGTTTGTTTGTTTGAGAATACAATGTCTCTGCATTGTAGTATCCCTTTTTTAAAAGCAAGTATTTTAAATACTATTGATGTAGTACTGTACTGTTATTTTATTTACACTCAGAATCTTTTTCACCATGCTTTCCTAAAAAGTCTGTTACCTTATGTGTTGTTATTTCAGGAATTTCAGCAAAACTGAAAACAGTTCTTGAGGGTTTTGGGAAAGAGGCAGTCTCATTTGTTCCTTCCTTCCAGCACTGGGCATTTCCATAGGCCAGCCATCCTCATTGCAGCATTATGTAGAAGTTGGTCATGAACGTGTGCTTGCAGTTCAGTTTATTCTGAGCTCAAGTGTAATTCTTTCTGTTAATTTCTAGGAATTTAGAACATGATGAATTCAAGCTCTGAGCATTTTGTGAACACTTGTCTTTTGATCACCAGTGATTAAATTATAAGTGCTGTAAAGCTGAACACTGAGAGAACATTAAGGTTATAGGAGGCAGTTCTATTTTGAAAGAGATTTTTCAAGTGCAGAATGATTAAATGTTTTTTATAAATTCAAGCTCTAGAGGATAAGTGGTGATTGGACTATGCATGTTTTATTTGCTTTAGAAATGCCCAATAGCAGTTTAAATGCTTGTAGACAAGTAACAGGCCTTTATCACATGATGTCTTTCATTTATAGTCTCTATACATAGCCTAGTTTTCATTTCTAGTCATTACACATCTTACATTGATAAATTTTTACCATGAGATTTGTGTAAACATATAACTCCTTATCTGAATATACCTCTGTCAGGCAAGCTAAGGAAGAGAGTAGATTGTCCTGAAATTGAAAGGTAAACAAATAATTTTTCTTTTGCCTAGGCTTTTCATCTAAGCTTTCTCATGTTATTTGATCAGAGAAGTTTTTCCACATAACTCTATTATATTTCTTGAAGACTTAGGTGTAAATTTTTGAACCTCTGAAATTTTTTTGCAAATTACAAATGATAAAAAAAAAGAGTAATAAGAATTTTATGCAGGATGAATATGCTGACTGTTCTAGTGAGGAACTAATGTTCTTTTCATCCAAGCAGAAAGCTCAGATTTTACATTAGACAGACAGGCTTAATGTCTGAAACTGTTCATACACAGCACAGGAAAATTCAATATGATTCTATTTTTCTCCTCTTCAAATCAGAGAAAATGCTTTCAGACTGTCTAAATAGCAGCATGAGAATGTGGTTTGTGAACTGAAACTTCATTTTCACTGATTAGTTGCCTATTTTTACAGTGGTGGCATATAAACAGCATGTGAAACTATGTTCAAAAAGCCATTTAGGATTACCTGCAGGTAGTATGCTCCCAAAGAGCTCTGGCAACAGCCTGCTAAATGCTTTATCTGCTAAATCCATGTTTCAGTGAAAGAAATTTCATTGTGCTGCGTGCTGAACTCATCTAAGGGAAGAACCAGCAAGTTCCTCTGTTCCACATCCTTGCAATGATAGCTAAGAGACATTCCTGTTCCACAAGTACAAAACTAAAATACAGGCACTGAATTGACTTCTTATCAATGTGCTAAGCGTTAAGAATATGAGCCTTTACAAATGCCTTCACCTTTATCTGCTTAGATGTGTGGTGAGTCTGAGGAATTCACACACACATCACAGCTGGCTGATTTCAGGAGATTGTATGAATAAGTGAATTTGCTTACTAGGAGGAAACTGATTGAAACTCTTGGTCTGGTGTGCAGTTCTGTCCGTGGATAGAGCTGCTGCCTTACTGTGACAAAATCTGTAACTGTGGGGTTTTGCTGTCCCTTGGAATTAAGGATCCAGCAGCTGGCACCTCTGTTTTGCATATCCTAAAAGCTGGATTCATTCAGAAAGCTGAGCAATGCAGTTGTTTAGTTTGCATGTTTGGATTGAATTGACAGCTGAATTACTTTTTGAGAAGCAGAATAAAGAGGTTTCTTGAAAAATATTGCAAATTGTGCAAAATACAAAAATAAGACTTTATGCATCAGAAGTGTCTTTAAAATTAGATACCTCATCAACTCTTTGTCATTAAAAGTTGAATTTATATTGTTTCATTGACAAGCACTTTCTAAATAAAACCAAACTTATGGATTCACATTTCAGTTTCGAAATAGTATATTATATTGCAGGTTTTTATATATTCAAAAAATTGCATTTTAAGGAGCTGTTTATAATTTATATTGAAAGTTATTTTCTTTTAGTTGGATACAAGAAGAACATAGAATCATGCTGAATCTGATGTACTAGCTATCTTTGGGGTATTTATATGCAGGAAATGAAATTTAAAAGACTAAGTAAATCTTTAATTTCTTGTACCTCATCTTAAATACATTTGGTTTACTTTAGTTTTATAAATATTGTCTTCCTTTTTTTTTAGAGGGGCACATCATGCTTTTGTTAAGATTACTGACTGAAATACAAAACTTTTAGACTTTTTTTTTAAAAGAAAGTTCTTAACTTTTTACTAGAAGACAGCTATGAGAAATAAGGAGTTGAATGATTGATGAGGAGTAAACCATCTACTAATGTTTTCCAATAAAATTAGTCATCAGGAAAAGACTGGCTATAATAAAATTATGAGCAGTGATTAGAATAAATTAGATCTACTGGTATTTTATATCAGTTGTTCATAAAAATGCCTAGGATTTCTCAGAAACTGCTATTGGTATGCTGCTGGTGGTAAGGGAAGGTGACACTTTTAAAACTGAACTTCTCAGATGCACTGAAAATGGCTGAAAGTAAAATTCCCCCATTCCTTTGTGAGCTGGGTTTTGCAACATAACGAATTAATACTATGGCAACTTTATCATCTGCTCAGTTTGAATATCTTACACTTCAGTGTCAAATTTAACAATGTAGAAGATAAATGTTTTTGTGCTAACAGAGAAATTGCATCCAAAAGTGGTTTGCTGCATTAAAAATCCTATAGAATGTGGTACAGGCATGATCAGCTAAGGATCGACAGCTCAAGTAAAACACAGAGGGTTGATAATCATTATTTTGTAAGACCTGTTTATCTTATTGGTCCTCCCATACTGATGCTTTCAGCACAGGCAAAGGAAGTTAACAAAATACTTATTCCTGAAATGAACTTTTCTAAGGTTTCTACAGCACTACTTGACTGCCTCCATAGCTTGGTCTGTTTAGGTTACTTTCCCTCTTTAAGTGATTAAATCCTGCCATGTAAGTGGAAAATCAGGAATTAAATAGCTATTTGAAATGCAGCTTGACAGACTCCACCTATTTTCTGGAAACATCTGTCTACCATTGTTGCAGTGATATTTAATATTGCCATTATTGTATGTGTTTAGATTATTTTGTTATAGAAAGTCCATTGCTTGCATCCTATTTATGGCCACTGCCATTACAAAATATTGCTTGACAATGTTTCAGATTCACCTTTATCAAGAGTTACAACACTTTATAGTAGCAATTGTTTAATTTCCTTCAATTGAAGTAAGAACTGCCGTATTGCAATTTTTTTATTCTTTTTGCAAACTTGATTCAGATGAGTGACATGTTTTGATTGAATACTCATGCTGTGTTTGTATGATGTTTTCTCTTTGTGAGAAGTGTAATCTACCTGAGTAATGTTTGATACACAGACTATGATGTCCTGAAATGGTTAACTAGCATTAAAGGTATTTAAAAACTGCATATTAACAGATTGAAATGAAGTGCTCAGAGAATATTTATAAAATGTAGAACATCACCCACAATGTGTCTGTCACAGATGGAAGAAATGTATTGACAGGTGTGCAATCGATAGAATAAGTTTATAGACCCAAAATCCTTTCCAAGATGCCAGAAATTAACAGTTTGTCTTCAGTACTGGATGTGAATTAGCTTGAACAGAAGCTGAAGTCCCATTAGGCAGCCAATGATTTACTGCCTGTGTATTGGAAGAAATTAATGTACTGTGTTTTTCTGAGAATGTGACAGTGAAATTTGTTCCTGAAACATTAGCCAGACAGACTGGTGCAGTTCTAACTTGTGTGTTTGCTAGGGATAAATATATACCACATTTTAATTTCTTTCCAGAATCAATGTGCTAGAGAACTCACCATATATGATGTGATTTCAGAAGAGCCAGTGCTTGGTTTGCAGTCTGCTTCCAGACTCTTAAGTGTACAGGTTATTTCATGCTGTGCTGATACTGTGCCTATTCAGACTGACTGTTTTCATTGTCATAGGAAATAGCACAGACTCAAGTGATCTTCTGTGTGATCAGAGAGGTACCTACACAGCCTAGATTTTTCAAAGGGACTGGAATGGCTCTATCTGACAACAGGTTTTCATTCTTCTAGTACCTTGTAAAAGTCACACACAAGTGCTGGCAACCAGCTAAATATTAGTGGTATTCACATGTTCACTGAGGGAATACCACACTCCTGTTCTAAAACAGCAGGGAAAGGCAATGATTTTGACTTTACTATTGTCATCTCTCGTGGCCACAAATGTGTTGGCTGCATCCCACAGGTAAATCTCCTTGTACTGGTAGCATATGTGGTGCTTCCTCCATCAGCCTCTGAAATGTGTCTTATTTTACAGGAGAAGTCTTTGGTGTTGTAGGCAAGACAAGATCAAGTCTTTCTTAGGAAAGTGAATCCTTGTAACAAAGTCACTCTTTGCTGTTCTTCCATTCAGTACAAATGCCATACTCTTATAACAATGAATATAGGGCAAAATCAATTTTGGTAGCCACCCCCATTGCTTCAGCCATGTCATGTACATAAATTTTTCTGTTCACATAAA
Source organism: Luscinia megarhynchos (assembly GCA_034336665.1). Taxonomy (NCBI): domain Eukaryota; kingdom Metazoa; phylum Chordata; class Aves; order Passeriformes; family Muscicapidae; genus Luscinia; species Luscinia megarhynchos. Next base: position 87,804,054 of record CM067565.1, on the reverse strand, counting down.
TTAAGTTGGGATCTGATGATGTAGTATATAGTAACTTTCTTGTGGTGCAGGCTTTTATATTGGTTTATAAGGGGATAGAAGCAGTCAATGTATACAGCAATTTTAATAGTATGACTTACATTAACAATACAGATAATGTAGTGGCTGAAGAGGTAAAAAATGCTTAAATATGGTAGACAGCATTTTTGCATAATGTTTCATTTTTTCCGGGCATAGAATGAAAATTGGATAGAATTTAATTGCTATAGCTGGTTAAGTGTAAAATTAATTTGAATATGGCTTAAGTGAAACGGTAACTTTGATATACTAGATAAGCAATTTAAAGAAGCCACTGGTTACTTAGGCTATGGTTTCAACTTTATAATAACATTTTATTAAGGTTCACTGATATTAAACCTCCTAAGAATGTCTCCTTAAATTGGAATGCTGATGTTAAGGGAAGGTATCTATTTTGGAGATGCTGATTATGGAATTTAACTGGATAACTGCTGATGATTGTTAAGTGCTCCTTATGTGTGTGTATGTGTATATGTTTAAAAATGTATAATGTCTTTTTTAAACATAGTGCAAGAACTACACAAAGGAAAACATTGTGAGTAATAAGTGTTTTGTCCCATCTACCTTTTGACAGGAGAATTAGATGACAGAGAACAGGCAAAGCTGGAAGTAAAAGTATGGGATCCAGATAGCCCCCTAACTGACCGTCAGATTGACCAGTTTTTAGTTGTAGCACGGTAAGATTAAAATCCTCTCCTAAAAAAATCCTTTTCCTTTTTCTACTGACTGTTTATTCCCCTATATCGTGTTACTCATCCTGTTTGCCATTTTGTGAGCCCTTCTCTTTCCCACAGTTAGCTAAAAGACAAAATCAGACCATGACCCTTCCATATTTATGGAAGCTACCAATACAGGAGAGTGAAAAAGAAAGTGAGTTTTGGAATAATGCTAAACTCCCTGTATTTCAGGTTATAGTGGAATTTGATACTTTGAATGTAGATGTTGGTTTGCTTTCCCCTTAGAGTAAATGATTTCAGTGCTAATAATAATTCAGTCTTGTGTTTTATGGTACTTGTAATTTCATGGTGTAAAATAGAAGACAGAAATAAGGGAAATGTTAACAAATTAAATGGGTGCAAAACTTGCCACATATGCTTACATGTGTAAGCTGAATAACATACAGTGCAATTATTTTGGATGAATATTGAAATGAAGTTTTGAAGTCATGTATTTCATTAGTGAAAAAAATCAAGTCAGTTCAATTTTATAAATTAACATGATTATGCAGATTTATGAAGACAACATCAAAGTGCTTTGAATTAATAAATACCTTTGGAAATTATTTCTCTACTTTTACAAAAAACTTTAAAGAATTTGTAGGTTTCTTACTGAAGAACAATTCTACATTTACAGGATGCAGCAGGTTTTGCCTTTCAGCTAATTCCTACTTACGAAGGTGCTGTTCTAATGATAACACGGTACACAGTTCACATATGGATTTTGTCCTGAATAAATCCATCTCCTGTACTTTCTGTAACCTGCTTGCAGAGCATAATCTCAAATCTTCTTAGACAAGTAATCCTTTTACATGGTTTCTAGTTTTGGGGCTTTTTTCTTTCTCCTGTTTGAACAAAAAGGAAGGAAAAAAGAAAAAAAAGTTGCTCTATATTTTCCAGCTTATTTGAATGGTGATATGGGGTGCTGATTTGCTCATTTACACTTGGTTTTTTCCCTTACTCTCTCATTTGGAATGTTGCATCCTTTCTATAAAGTACTAAAACTTTTTTTTTGTTTTTAACCTGCCCTTGTTGAATTGTTAAAAGGAGTTCAGAAAGTCAGAGAGTCTGGTAGATATTCCACAGAAGCCAGCAATTTTTCACCAGCAATATAATATCTGGAGATGTATGGTCAGATTATTAGGGTGTGCCCTAGAGACACATCTGTGTGAAGACTCTGAATATGGAAGAGTTCATTCCTTGCTCTGAAATTCCACTACTTGGTATTTCTCAGCCACTCTGGGGAGCTGAAATAGTATTCTGTAGAGCCAAAAATGTTCCCAGTGTAACAGTAAGCAGCCTGCTGGGAGTAACAGAGAATAATTAAATAAGTAAAGAAGAATATCCTTCTTTCTTCCTGTTATTTAAGACATCCTTTGCAATGCTGTGCCCTGGCCAAGGTTGTATTTTTTCCAAAGTCAATACATTTCTGTAAAGATGGTTTCTGTTATAGTGGGTCATGGCTGATTAATGGTAACTATCCAAGATCTTGTGGTACTTGCATTTGTAGTTAGGTATTACTCAGGTGCAGCTTTGTGGATGTTCTTGCATAGAACTCCATTCGTCCTTGGCAGTTGCTTTTCAACTGACAGAAATGTTTTCTGTATTGCCAGTGGCTTCTGAGACAGATTTGTATGAATTTCTGGAAAAATAGTTCTGTGATGATTTGGTGGCAGCTTTCAATTCAGTGTGTTCTGTGGTTGCAGGATTTATACTGGGCCATTATAGAGGACCATTAAAAGCTGCTTGAGTGACAATGGAGAGCTGGTATTATGGTGTGGTGAGCAGTGATACAGATAGCTCTGCTGCAGCCTGAGGTTCACTAGGCACTGGCTGTGCTTGCTGGATTTCCACTTGGAATGATCTTTCTGTGGTTATGTTTAGTTCTGCAAATTTGAAAATATGACGAGAAGAATTTTTTCTTAAATACCTTCCCAGTTGTGATTTTTGTTTAGTATGGGTATGCTTTTGTGTTTGACATTTAAAAAGCATTTTCAAGTGATCCTTTTTAGATGCTATGTTGAAGTAATTGAGTATTTCTTCTCTTTTTTTCCCCTGTCTGTTCTAGTTGAATGAAGAGTTGCTTTTGTCCTTAAATGTTTAGATTTTTCAATCACACAGGCAGCTTTGTTGGTTTCTTTTAGAAACAACATGTTTTTTATGTGTTTAAATAGTCTTTTTATTTGTGCTGCCCATTTGCAAATATATTTCTGTTTTTACCTTGGACATGTGGCTTTCCCAGTCTACAAGATTTGTTTGCTGTCTCAGGAATGAGAAGCCTTTTTCCTTGGTTTATATGCTGGCCAGTCTGGGCCTCTCACTAAGCCCTACTATTCAATAATTTCCAGGGTAGAAGGGTAGAAGAATATGCCTTTCCTGTGCTAGAGTTAACTGTGCCAAAAAAAATGGTGGAGATTTGGAAGAAAGTGGAAGGATCAATGAACTTGGCTTCCCCAGGTAGGGGGGCCTGACACACAAATCCTGAAAGTACCGTATTGCTGCTACTGAAGCATAATTTGGGTAAGGTCTCTTGCTAAACTAGCAAAAGCATCTCATTAGGAGGAGCTTGAGGCATCAGACTAATGTATTCTGGGTTTAGGTTGTCTTTTGGGTAATGTTTGTGCTGTGGCAATGAAAAGTCCAACAGCATTTTCTACAGCATTCAAATAAGATACAACTGCATCAGTCAGTTTTCCTTCTGTCCTATACATTGGCCATGTTTCTTCTGTGTCTGCCTGATTCAAAGGACAGTTTGAGCAGCTACAACAGCCATTTACATCTGTGCACACTAGCAAATAGTATAGTAGAAATGGATTTGGTAGAATTGAAATTTTTGGTGCTGATGGCCTAATGTCCACACTGCATGTTTTAACAGATATATTTTTAGTCTAACTCTAATCAGTTAATTTGCCCTGTGGACAAAATATCTGTGAGTGTGTGGAACTACTTCTGTCAGGAACCCAGTTGGTATGCTATGAGATACTTTTGGTTGCTGTTTAAAATGCAGTAAATAAAAACACTGGGGACAGGGGTTTTGAAACTTGGTTCCTGATTTGAGCTGATATAGATACACACTGTTTCCTCCAGTCATCAGTCCCTTATCATTCCTAATAAATAAGGAGTACTTCATTTCATTGCCAGAGCTTGTATTCTTTTTCTAATACTATCCCAAGTTGCACAGTGTTAGGAAATAAAAGCATTCCTATTGTCTGTATAACATAATAGTCCTGTCTTTTTTGGGTTTTTCAGAGTAAAAAAATATTCTGCCCAGTCTCAAATGCAATAGGTGGTGTGGGCTCAGTCTGGGAGCTGAAGAAATGACCTTTTTTCCTAACTTTTTTTTTTTAAGATTTTCTTTATTTTCTTTCCATCTGCTAATTTGGTCTGCAATTCATTGCATGATACATTTTTGGTACATTCTAATTCCCTTTATGTGCTTTATGATTCAGTGAAACCATTAAGCACATAGTTCTTTTATTCTGCTTCATCTAACTACATTACCAACATAGTCTTCTAGAAGGAATATATTTCTAAATGAAGCTATTTAGCAGACATATGTGGTCCCAGCTTATTTCCAACTAAACCAGAGTTTTGAAATCTAATTAAAATAGCCTTGAAGCATTGCATCTCTACCTTAAAATTTTGTACTTTGATTTCTATGACATTAAAATGACATTACATACCTCTATCTGACATATTTCTCTTCATTTGAGTACCTGCCTTTTTTTTTTTTTAAATCATAGAAGAATGGAAAATTACTTGTTAGTCATGTTAAATTAGAGTGTGATCCTTCCTGTGTTGTTCCCACTTTTCCATTTGCTCTAGGACAGTGATTGTTCTTATTTTCTGTTGGTTACTGTTATAAATGCTCACAGTATGTTGGTGTATTTAGAGATGTTCTATGATTGTTACATTAATTTTATCTTACAGTGGGGAAGGGAACACAATGCAGCTTCAACTGGCAAGGTGTCTTTCATTATACAGAGGAAAATAATGCACTCATTAACTGAGACCCATAAGTAAAAACGTTTACAGGTGTGATCAAAAAGTAGTCCTCTGTTCTTGTGAAATAATTAATTGTAGTTAATGGCAGTAGACCAGATTCCCAAAGCTCATAAATGAAAATAAATACATAAAAGACATTGGTTTGCAGTCTTCAGTATTACAATGCTTCTGGATTCTCTGGAGGTGCTGAGAAGTAAAAGGAATTGAAGTTCATTAAAGAGGTAATTAAATTTAATGGCAGAATTGCAACATAAAATTATGCAGCAAAAATGGTGAAATATCTCAATGCCAATGCTGCGCTCACAAAACTGGGTGTTTGCTAGGAAGGTGAATTACAGCATCTAATGGTAGGCAGATGGTTTGGCAGTAAAAAGGAAAAATATGTTCACATCAAGTTTACCAGGCATATCAAAAATTCTGTGTTTCTGCCTGTCTGTCATGCCTAGCTAGTATATGTTTATTCCTTTGTGTATGTCGTGTTACTGTACCTCTTGACCCAAATTCATTTGAAAAGAACTAATTCAGACTTGGAGCTGAATTTCTTGCTGTATCTTTTTAATGAACTTTGATCTTTTGCAGTACAAAGAATAAATTTCTGTACCAGAGATTTCATGGACCTGATTTTAGGGGGCTGTACATCTCCTCCTCTGAGACTGTGAAATTTCAGGATGGCTTGCAGATGATGCCTTAAATAACATCCTGAGAATTAAACTACTTTTATCTATCAGATTCTATTTCTGTTGAATAAGAAAGATTTCACATATGCTTCATTTCTATTCATATAGATATGAAAGTGAAGGTTGATTGTATCATACATTTATATATCATACCACGCTTACTCTGAGAGTGTTTCAGCAGAAGAATAGTGGCAGGTGACTTTTCATGTTTATCATGCCATCTCCCTTTGTGCTGTAAATACCTGAAGTGATAATAATGAAGCATATCACTGTAAAGGCAGTTGCTTAGAAATGGAAAGAAAGTGTCTTTTGTAACAGCATCATTTTATTTGAATATGTTTTGCAGGTCAGATTTTGCAAAATTGAATAGTAAAAATCTCATATGCATTTTCAGTTTTAAATTAATGCATGTGTCTTCACTGAAGATGGGATATTTTTTTCTTCTTTCCAATAATTTAAGTATTTTCTTAAGAGCAATCAGATATTAATTGGCTGTTTGTTAAGTTCAGAGCAGTCGAAGAGGTCATCTATTAGGACTGTCTCCAATTTAGTGTGGAGAGGAGCACTGGGGTAAAGAGAAGGAAAACAAAAGTTTTCTTTTCCTAATATATAGAAAACAACTTGATTGTTTTCCTCAAAGATATTAGCTCAGAGGTGAAGCATAGGTCTCACTCATTAATTTGTTTGTATCTGCAGAGAATTGTGGATTTGCAGATTCGTGTATGCACAGATGAGATTCACTTCAACACCTTTGTCCAGAGTATACCCACTACTTGTCTGGTATCACTGAAACAGACAGGCAGTGTAAAAAAAAAAAAAAAAAAGTGAATCGTTTTGAAGTAAACATTCTCAGATTGAGAAGGATATGTGTCTTGGCTGGATTTTCAAGAATACAAGGTAGAAGAAAATTGAGAGTTACTTGCCTGCATCCAGAACTTTCTGGATCTGATGTGATGCCAGACCACTGTTGCTGCTGGGAGAAGCAGAGGCTATTTTTATGCTGATGTATAATTGCAGTGGTTCCAGATTTTCCTTGGTAAGGGATTTTGGTAAGGATTTTCTTTGTTATTACAGCCCTTTTCAGAACTAGAACTGATGAGCCACCAAATCTTTGGAAGCTTGTTAGGACAATCTCTTGTGTTTGCTGCTTCTTAATTTTTTTGGCTACCACTAGTATTAATTTTACACAAAAACTTGAACTATTATTTCCTTTAATGTCTTAGACTTGAGCTGTAAGAAATTTGGACCAATGTATTTTCTGTGTTCAAAATCTAATCTGAAATTTTGCCTCAATGCAGGGCACACAGGCATAGCAACTGCAGTGATCTCTCAAGTTTTTTGGACATAGACCCTGTTGAGTTTTGCTGAACATGTATTTATTCCATAATCTTAGATCCTGGCACTGGACTATATCCATTTGTTTTGTTTGTATGGTTGTCAGCTGCAATCTGTTATAAAGCTTCTTGGTTCTGCTCTTTAAGATAATTTAACCAAGGAAAACCTAATTAAGGTGACACTGGATCATTTGATCTAACCCTTAAAGCTCTTATAGCTGCTTGCTGATGCAGGCTGTGCAGAGAGTGTTCTTCCTGCTGATAATGCCAATTGTTTGTCTTGTCCATCTCTTTCCCACCTGTGTAATTCACTGTGTGACTTTTGACTTTAGCTTATTTTGGAAAATATGGGGAGTGTTGGTTTCTGTTTGAAGTCTAAGTATTTTAATTACACATTGAATAATTCATAAGTAGCTTGCTGAACGAAGATTTTTGGGTTGTCAGTTTATTATTGTTACTATTAAATTAAATATAATTTCAGTTAACTATGTACAATTATTCTTTGAGTTCTACAAGCTTAAGACATAAATATTGAAAGTTTGTTAAGAAAAATGAGTGGTTAGGGTGTGGCTGTTTAGTTTGTGTTAGCTGAATACTGAGTTTTATTTTAGGTAGGTGAAGGCAATACTGTGTCTTCTGGAAATGGCATTGATTAGTTATTTTGTTCCTTTTCTGAAACAATTCTTAAATGGAGGAATTAGAAAAAAATAATGCAAGGAAAAATGACAAAGGTGCATTTTGATATTTGCATCGATATGTACCTCATATCTGTAGTTTTAATTGAAAAAACATAAAAATTAAGGTATTTTAGTGATTTCTAAAATTAATATTGAATTTGGATATGAATTATGTAGCTAGATTATACAAAACACTTTATATCACTTTTAAGTTTTGAACCTAGTTACTATTTAACATCCAAATGCTCTAGAATTTCTACACTTATTTGGAAATTCACTGTTTTTCACAAGTTTCTATGGAAAGGAGAGCTGGAAGTTAGTTTGACTTAGAGAGCCACAGACATGCACACACCTCACACCTCTAGAACCCCCCAATTTGTGTCTTTCTACCATCCCCCCTCCCTGTCCTGTCACCATTGACACCCCAAATGGTACACTGCCTGCATTTTATTATGTATTATTTGTGTTGTTCTTATAGTGCTGTTATCATTTGTTCCATTAGGTTTGATGCTGTTTCTATTATTATCTTTTATTCTGTTGTTTTTTATTATTTTATTTTGTCTTTGTGCGTTTTATTTTTTATTCATTTGTTTTGCACTTCAAAATCCGACACAGCATTATTCTGACCTTTGTAATCTTCTCATACTCAGTACAGCAGTAGAAGCAATGTCCACTGGTGCATCAGTTCTTACCTCTCCATCACTTATTCAGAAGAAATCTAACTTTATATTGGCTCTTAATTGTGACTTCACTTTCTTGGCAACAAAATACTCTTGGGCTCTGAAGTCAGCCTTAAAATTTTGATCTGCCAGAGAGTGACTGTGAGAACATTCTTTGTAGTGTTCATAGCATACTCAGACTTTATTTTAGAAATGTGGTCAAAAGACAATAATTTGGATTATGCAAAAGGAAGAGAAGAAGCTAGCAGGTAGCAGCAGAAGGGAAATGCAGCCATGCCACATTCACTGGTTTGAGCAGGAGGGACAGAAGGATCACAGGAAAGATTGCTTAGCTGTATAGCACTTATCAATGCCAACATGTTGAAAGGGGTTGACAGGAAATGTGTTCATAATAGAGCCTTATTCTTGGGAGTGATTTGTGGACAAATACTGTTTTATGTACTGCCAAGCTTAAAAAAAAAATAGAATGTGTGTGTGTTCTTGTCTCATATTTGCCGTCCCCACAAAAAAGGGAGCAAAGGTTGTGCAGAAATATTTGAATATAATTTATTTATTCCACAGCCTTTAGAAAAACAGTTAATACCAGGGGTCTGAACCACTGCTGTTGAATCTTAATTTGTAAGACTGTGGCAGCAAGTACTGAAATGTGCATTCAGTAATAAATTTTTTGAGATTCAAGATAAAATTGAAGTAGCATACTTTATTATCGGTTTCTCCATGATCATTTATAACTTCAGTGAGTTTAAGTCTTGGTGCACATTATTTTACTGTTGAATATCAGATTTACAGGATATAGCAATGTGTCTTTATCTGTCAGTGGTGTTTACCATTGGTATAATTCTGCACTTGTAATTTGTGTGGGGTGTAATTGCTGAGTGAGGCTTGAGACCATATGCCAGAGGATTGCACTGGGTTATATCTGTTACCAAACTGAGTCTTTGAATTGTGGAGAGCTTGTGTCATAACTGCATCAAATGGGTTTCTTTTCTGATAGCAGTGTGACACAATGCACCTCAAGAGTCATTGTATAAATCCAGGTAATGGGGAAAATTCTAATCTGTGTATTGATAATCTTTTGTGTCACTGCATCTTTGCTCATTTCCTGTATGATATGCTGGGCCCAATCAAATTCTCTATGCACCTTTTCCTTCATTGTGTATAATACATGGATGTCCTTCCAAGAAATGGTTACTGCTCTCCAAGAAATTTTTACAGTTTAGAACAGTCTAAGTATAATGGATGCCACAACTCATGAACAAAAGTGGAAAAAAAAGTAAAGTTTTGGAAATAATATGTCAATTTCAGTAATGGAATGCTTTAATTAAGTAGGTTGAGAGATCCATTTATTTCATTATTGCTTAAAATCTGTGACAACACCAGGATTTTAGGGGTACTGTAGACTAAGCTAATGTGCTTTTTTTGCCTCACTAATGGAAGTAGTAGACATGTACTACTGAAGTGAATAAAATGTTTTTAATTTCCTCATGGGAACATGGTGAACCCCCTTTTTAATTTGAATTACAATTTTTAAGCACTGTTATAGCATTTTAATTTTAGAAATGATAGTCCTGATTGTAAACCCCAAGCTGTGGGGAAACTTTGACTTCATAATTATTTGAAAAATTGATATATTAAGAGGTGGGTACATGAGAATTCTCTGAGTATCTTCTGTTTCTGAGCTGCTGTTCTTCTGTGTACGTCGTTACTTTTGGGGGGCAGAAGATCAGAGTTTTTGCTGCAGTTTGGTGGTTTGTCTTTATCAAGTTGTTCGTTAGCAACGTTCTATAATCTTAACAGTGACAGTATGTGACTTCCATGTGTAAAAGGACACTTTTATAGATGTGACACAGTCTGATATGAGAGGTGACATCTTTCTGTGTATTCACTGTTGCTCCTGCTCCTCTCTTGCAGTGCGGTTGGCACGTTTGCTCGAGCCTTGGACTGCAGTAGTTCTGTCAGGCAACCCAGTTTGCACATGAGTGCAGCTGCTGCTTCCCGAGACATCACACTGGTAGGTGGCTTCTTAAGCATCCTACAACTTCTATATCCATGAATTCAGCAGTAACTGGTACTCCCAAGTCCCCATTTTCTGCATGCCAGGTGTGTGTGCGTGTGTTAGAAAATCCTGTGTGTTTTCTTTAAGCTTCTCTGTGCTGCCCTTGTAATCACACTGTGCAGCACTTGGCTTTAGCTGTGGATCACCCACAGCTGTGGATACCCACAGCAGAATAAGCACAATACACATTGTCTAGAGGTTCATTCAGGGCAGTGTCAGTTAAAGTATGTGGTAATAAAGCTGACTGAAAATTGTGTGGATAATACTTTGTACTTACTGAATGTGTACGTCATCATATTTTCTAAAGTATAAGCAATCTCATTTTGTAAGCATATTTTTAAAGAGTATTTTAATTAGCATATTCCTACTATGTTTCCTTAGTATGCTGTTCACTCTTAATGTAAGCACCTGCATGTTTTAGAGAAAGGGAGAAATATATGGATTACAGGTTTGTTTCTTTATAATCATACCAGTGAGATAATACTGAGTGAGAGGGTGTGCTACAGTAAATAAAGTATTCCAGGAACACTATGAGAGACCAAAATATTACTGTTTCAGAGAATCAAGTTTGCCTTAGATTTCCAAAGACATCAGCTGTTATATTATTTTAGGTATTTTTGTACCTAAACACTATCACATAGTTTAGGCTAAAGAAGACCTGCCATTTGCCAGATACTGGAGTATTAAAATCAGAGGAAACTCAATAAAACTAACAGATTAATTTAAAATAGTTAAGGCACTGCCTTATAAAGTGAATAGAGAGCCCCTAGAATTCAGTTGCACAAAATTTTGTGGGAATGGACAGCACCAGCAGGTTAAAAAAAAGGTTAGAAAAATGATGTAGCCATATAGGCCATAAATTAGTTCTGAGGAGAGTAGGGAAAGGTGTACCTTCTAATGTCCTCATTCTGAAGCTTTGTAGCTGCTGGTAAATGAAATTGACCTCAGACTGTGATTAGACTTATCTGAGTATTTTAGCTAATATTCCTTGGTGCTACTGTAAGAGACACAATGCTTAATTAGATGAGTGATTGCTCTGATTTAGTGGGACAATTCTTGTATTCCACATAAATTAAACTTTTTATTATGATGAGAAAAATATTTAGTTTATTACCTTTTGCAGTGTACTCAAAGGCTATTGAACAGGAAACTGATTTAGTCTGGACTATAATAATATTGTTAAGGTAGGGGCAAAATGTAATGTTTCCAGTAATACTCAAAATGAATTTTCCGCTTCGCAGTTGCTAAGATGACTTTTTCAAACACAGTTCTGTTCACATTAAATACTTAATTTCGTTCATCAAAATAGTTCTTTAACATTTTTCATGTTCTTAATATTTTGTTGGATTAAGAATTTCTAATACATTTCACACATTGCATATCCCTTCTTTATTTGCTTCCTGTATTCAGTGATTAATAGAGTGGATTTATCCTTATGGCAATTTCTCATTTGAAAGTACGTGTGCAATGCTGCTAATAAAGGGATACTTTGTTTGAGTGCCATGTTAATGTTTCTCCATTGCAAACGATCCATTAAGTTCCATTACACTTAATGAAAGGCATATCTTATAATGAGGCATCAGAGGAGCCACCCTAGGCTTAATTATTGTGTCTGTCTCTTCTTATTTTCCTACCCCCTCAGCTTTTTTTTTTTGCTTTTTGGCAACGTACTTCCTTCTAAGTTAAGAAAAGACATATTTGTCATCATAATAGTTACTTTTTCAGACGTTTCCATGTTAATTGGGAGCATATATTCAGCAGCAGTTAAAGTTAGGAGAGAACTTGTGGTGTATCTCATTTATACTTTGGATATAGGTGCATAACACTAAGACAATTATGCCATCTGTCTTGTTAATGAAAGGCAGATAACCCTTGTACCTGAGGTGCTATTAATAGGATTTCTGTATTCCATACCTGTGGCTTTCCAGTGTTCCTAATTAAGTTTTAATCCTAATTAGTTTTAATCAGAGGTAACTGTAAACAGAATGATATTAAAAAAAAAAAAAGCCTAGATTATGAACATAGATAAATTCAGGGTTGATGTACACATTTCTTGCAGATGAATAACAACTGAGAGGCTGCTTTCAGACTCCTTTATTTTGAAAACATAGGGAAGGTAATGAGACAAGATAGGAAACCCCCTGCTTTTTGAAAACCCTACTGAAATAATGTGTGTTTACCTTCTCAGATGATAATGTGTTTCTCTTACAGTGGTAAAGACTTGTAAGACAACCAACTAAAACATGCTTTTCTGGCCTCCTCAAAGGCAGTGTTTTATTTTATAATGATAATTGATCTCTAAAAGGAGAAAGAGATAGGGAAGACTTTCTGTTTCAGATTCCTAAATATTTCATAGTGCATATAGTGACCATGAGAGTCATTTAAAGCAAAGCAGGCTGATAGCATCACTTGCTCCTTGTGGTGGATGTCTCTTCAAAATGAAAAGTATGAGCAGTCGTTTTCTTTGCATTTTGGATGGTGTCTTTTTAATGATTATTAGACTTCCATATATGTGGCTCCTAAGGTAAACACACTTAAAATATGATTGAGTTGGAGAATCCACACTCAGTTTCCAGTTTGACTGCTTTGTTGGAGTCAGTTCAGTCTGAAATTGCAGCTGGTTTGGGAGCTGTGTTGTGTGGCTGGTTGCAGGATGCCCTGTCATGCCCTTTCTTCCAGCTCCATGCAGCCCTTCCTTAGCTTTTGGTGGGAAGTTTCTTCCTCTGCCTGCTTATATTTGGACTTGAAGTTGCCTCTTACCTGCATGGCTAGCACTTTTCCTCACACGGGCTGTGTGCTGGACAGCATGCTCTGGGCAGGGGTCTTAGGGAAGGGTGGTTCTTTCTCTGTCCTTCAGGCTCCTGTTTGGGAGAGGCAATGCCAGGTCTCCCAGCCTCCTGCTTCTTAGGTAAAGCAGATAAAAAGAAGATACTCCAGGACTTTTTTTTTCTCAGTCTCCATTAATTCTTCAGGCTTCTCTTGATTTGCTACCACAATTTGCACTGCAGTGTGGAAATTTGATGCAGGTCAGGGCTGACAAACCTGTAGAAGGCAGAGCTGTTACCAATGAGCTTGTCAATGGTCTTCTGTCACGGGACAGTGAAGACTTATCAACAGAGTTCAGTATGAATCTTTTCTTTAGAAATATAAAAAAAAGCATTATGGAGTCAGATATTTATTATAGAGGAAAAATGAACATAAAGCCGAGGACAAGATTCCGATTTATTCACTTCTCTTGTCATTTTTATGAAAGTTGGTATCAGTGAATAGATCTGGATTCAGCAGCTGCTTGGAAGATGCTATGTGTGTACTGCTTTTCTATGAGTGCTGCAATGTAAACAAAGATTTAAATCTCAGTAATACATCTACTGTAAGGGCTCAATCTTTAGACCTGGTTTATTCATTGTCTGAATGGTAAACAATAAATCAGTGATTTCAGTGTACATTCTCTAATATGAAGCTGATGGATTTTAGGCATTATGTTACATATTTTCGTATTAGAATCCTTGATTTCAACAATGGCTTTTCTCCAGGCTGGTGAATTTGATTGAACCATAAGTAAAATGATACGTTATAGGATAATAGTGACATTGCTTCTAGCAGACAAAACAGCTTCAGACTCTTGTGCTTGATAGCACTCAAAGACTTACAGTAAATACTGGAGTAAGACAATAGTAATTCATAGAAGATGGCAAAAGATCAGAAAATTCCATTATTTGCAGTAGATTTGTATGCAGAAGTTCAGCTGGAATTGCTGTACTGACACATAATGCAGGAGTGTTCCTTCCTTGGAAGGTTTTCTCATAGCTGGGATTGTGGCTGTGTGTGAGTCTGCACGTGCTCCTTGGAGCTCAGCACTGCGGTGGGACACACTGGAAGGGGACTATACAGTCACAAACATTATTTCACTTATGGCTCTGATACCTCCTTCAGCACAGCCACTTGGATTGTGCTGATGGGGTCTTTTGGAACACTGAGTCAGAAAGGCTTCTTGTGTGTTGCTCATTTTCCCAAAGGGTGGGTTTGTTTCCTTTTTATAGTCCCCATCATTGGTTAGCAATGGGAGCGTTCAGTGTTACCTACAGTGGGGAGATTGTTTTAATTTGTTTGTTTTCTGTTTTTGTCTTTTACAACAGAAAGGGAATCAACCAAAGAAATCTTATTTACTGGTCTGTGACAACAGTGTTTAGCAAGGGATGAAAATCTTGCTGCTCTTTCAGTATGATGATAATGAAAACAATGTCATCTTTTACCAGCAATGAGAATATTGAGCTCATAGATGTCTGAGCAGTTGTTTAGTTATTATTTAGAGCTTCTGTTAATTGAAAATGGCCCCACAGTCAATATATGCCACTGTCTTTATTGGGTTTCTTGGAACCAGTTTCTACCAATGAGAAATTCTTTAGAAATGTTTACTAGTAATTTGCAGGAATTAATAAACTAATGTCGTTTTTGGTAAACATTTTATCAAGGTATTTCCTTTCCCAGATAAGTAATAAACCATTTATTGTGCTCATATTCTGCAGCAGAAAACTATGATATCAAGATTCCAAATTTAGTATTAATTGAGTCTCCTTGCTTGGTTTATAGAGAATAACAAATTGAATTTGCATTACTGACTACTGTCTATGTAAACACGTCTTTATTCTCTCCTTGTCCCTGCCAGTTTCACGCAATGGACACACTGCATAAACACAACTATGACCTGAGCAGTGCCATCAGTGTTCTGGTGCCTCTGGGAGGGCCTGTCTTGTGTAGAGATGAAATGGAAGAGTGGTCAGCATCAGAAGCTAGTTTATTTGAAGAGGCTTTGGAAAAGTATGGCAAAGACTTCAATGACATTCGACAAGACTTTGTAAGTATGAAAGTTGTGCTCTTTCCTTTAGCTATGTTTTGCCATGGTTGAGCATAGCTGCTTTCTGGAGGTTTGGAAGGTTTAGCTAGGGGGAAATCTGTGTAGCTAATATGGGATTAACATATCTATGTTTTATCTGGTTGAAAATCAATGTGGTTTCTTGTTCAGTGCTGTTGTTTGGAAAGATGGTGACAGAAGTTAATCTGTTTAGTGGTTTAATATCATCTAGGACGTCTCATGCTGAGACGTTCCCATAAGGATTTTTACAAGGATCTTACCAGGATCTGAAAAAGGTCCAGGAACTTTGCAGTGTGTTTCCATAATTTCCAGTGAAATTCATTAGCAGCTACATGGCTGGCTCCCCTGGGTGTTTTTGGGAAAGCTAGAGTTTCCTACTCTGGTTAGCAGAGAGAAATTTGTATTCAGATAGATTTTAAAATCTGTACTACAGGGAATTGTTTTGACATATTAGATATTTTGGCAGTTCTGAAAAGTAAAAGAAATGTTTTCCAATATGTTCTAACTACAGTCATTTTGGTAGTGAAGTATCAGACTATAGGGCAGTAAACCTTTAATTTGCAAATTCTAATGCAGAGTAATGAAATTAAATGGATTCTAACGCCGATTGCTGGAATTGCTAGTAATTTGCTGCAATTTTTTTTCACATTTTATGGAAAATATTTCCTCTGTTGTACCATATTCAAGTTTGGCTTCATGAAAAAGTTAAGATTTGAACCAACAGAATTCCATTATTTAAGACTGAAGTAGATTGAAACATTTTCACATTAATCTCATTCTGCTTGACTCTGAGCACTCAGATTTTTTTATTTTCTTTGCAGAAGTTTATCAATAATCTTTGTGAGAGGGGAAAAAAGGTACTGTATGGTAAATGTAGAAGTCCTTCCAAGATAGAGTGCAGGACAGTGGGAGGAGGCTAGGCAGTGAGCTGAGCTGTCTTTCCTGCATTTTCACAGATTTGAAATGGAACAGGTAATTGAATGAAGGTGGGAAGGGAAGGCTATTGTTTTTCTGAATAACTGACATTTTGACAGGTGTATTATATCTGCATGCTTAATTTTGAGATTCCTGAGGGAGAAAATGTTCACTGCATTCATGACATAAGTTGCATCATAGCTGAAACAGCTTTTTCAAATTCAAGAAAATATTATTGAAAAACAATATTTATAGTGGGTTTTTTTTGAACATAAATCTTGATGTAAACTACATTCCTTATTATTTCTTATACAGACAAATCGTTCTCATTTGTAACTGTGCAACAGTTCAGGAGCTATGTATTCTAATTAAATGGTTCCTAATATATAATATTTGGCTTTTGAAAATGCCTTGAGCATATAACATGTTTTATTGGCTTTTTGCAAGCAGTTTGTAAGCAAGCATGCAGAAGGCTTGTCTCTGGTATTTATGAAGTTTTCTTACTTTCTGTATGGTTTCTGTGTTATCTACTACTACATTAAAGTGATGCAGTGTAGTAACATGTCATGAAAAGTGCTTCTGCATTTGTAATATTCAAATGCTAGATATTTGAATGACTTTACTAGAAGCTGTTTACAATGTTCAAATTTTGTCTTGGATACCCTGATAAAATCTTGTCCTGCTACCCTCTCTCTTACACTAAATCTTTCTTCCCAAAATGCAGGTATTTTCCCCCATCTCATCCCAAAGCAGGAGACACACAGAGATTTTGTGATAGCATTGAATAGTCTACTGAGAGCACCTTAACCATGAGTCAGAGTGCAGCACAAATGGATGTGGAGCACTAATTAATTCATTTAGTTAGAATAGGGATATTATCTATTCTTAGTAGCTTTGTTTTTAATCTTTGCAAAAATGTCATTAAAAAACATCCTTAGAAGATGATCTATTTTATATCTCAATTTATATGGTACTAAGAAGAGTGGACAGTCTTTGTTGAATTCTATGTAATTTGAAATCATTCAATTATGTTAGTCATTGATAGTCTTGAGATATCTTCATTTCTCTAGTGTAAAATTTATGTATTCTCACTTCCTGTGTAGCATTCTAAAAGTGCAGGGATTTGACAACACACATTTGCTTTTTAAGTAATCATCGAAAGTAGTCCTTCGAGATTTAGATCATGGATATGTGAAAGTTTCTGCAAGGTGAGGTAGGTGTAAACATGTAGCACATAAGCAGTGATTTCCATGATAATACTTTTATCTGTTATCATCCCTCTCTTCAGTGGTGAGCCAGTGATAAGTATCTAAGTACTCTTAGATGTGTTGTTAGGGCACGGCAAAGAAGATAATGGGCTGATAGTGTATGTGTGAGCTTGTTTGGGTCTCCATGTAGGATCTAATGATAGAATAAAAGTCTGCAGTGCCTGAGATTAAACTCTAACCTCAGCAGACGTGCAGTGGTGCCACAGGACAGGCAAAAAAAGTCACGTTGCATGGTAGCAGTCTCCTGAAGCAGAAGGGTGATGTAGTACCTGCCTGAGTCATTCCATCCCGGAGGAGTTGCCTTTTCTGAGTTGGCCCAGATTTGCAAGGCACAGCAGCTGCAATTGCAGCCCTTACATGACAGTTCTGTAAAGGGCAGATTCATTTACTTTTCCATCAGCTACTGTGAACTGCCACTGTTTGATGTTCAATGTGCAGCTCAAGTATTAAGCTACAAACTAAATATTAGAAAACAAGATTGTTATAAATTTAATGGTGTAAAGGTCTTTACTTTTTTTTTTTTCATAGCTAGGGCATGCTCATTTGTAATCAAGTTGCCAATCTAGCTTTTGAATGATAATTTTCATCAGCTGTTGACTCATTGACTCTTGTAGGAGAGGTTCTTCTATCTTTAAGACTCTGTGTGAATCCTAATCAAGCTAAACCTTATAAGCAAATTCAATTTTACTTGATGTACTTGAATTATTTCACATACCAGAGTAGTTGAATGGAAAAAGAATGGATATTTTATGTTCTCCAAATGTAACTATTTTCCTAACACTAAGCTGAGAACGTTATACTTGTTAATTCTTAGTTTATCATTATCAACAGTTTTCAAAAATTTAAATATTGCATCTCAGATATGGCAGGAAAGGCCTTGGTAATCCAGAATAGGAACTGTTCATAGAAAGCACGAGCAACTGTTTTCTAAAATTGTGAAAATGTGCCTTAAAATTACCATTTTCATTTTAGGATGCTTCATAATACTAAATTTTTCTTGATGATCTGATTTGATTGGTCTATTTTTAGCCTGGAGAAACTAAAGAAACTTAAAATCCCCCTCTCTCTGTTTTTATAGAGCTGATAGCTTTTGCTAATTTTCTCCTGCAAAAATGTTATGCAGATGAGCGTATTTACTTCTTTCAAGAATAGAATTTGGTAATGACAATATATTATTCTATGGCTGTTCACAGCTTCACTGGCAGTTCAGAGCATTAAGTGCATAAATGGTAAATGGAATACAGGTTATCCATACTGGTCTGTCAAACAGCTTTTCCAAGTTTTGAATCAAAATGTAAAAGGATTACTGTTATTTGGTCCAAGCATCTTAATTGCCTTCCTTTACTTATGGATGCCTACTGAGTGAATGAACACACTGGTGTCACAGCCATAGTTAAAACAGATGAAAGTATCTTCTAGAGAAATGTCAGACATTTGTAGCATGAACGTGCTAATAAATATTCAGGAAGGAAAATAAATATGGATATGCTAAAATGCACTAATTGATAATGGCAGGTGGTTGGGTGACAGCATTTCACCTGGATGCCAGGAGGAATGTGGAGCTGGAGCTGGAGAATCATTTCATCTGTCACCTCACACCAAACACACCTTCTTGTCACTGGTCTTTTTGAGGGAAGATTTCTCTCAAGGCATAATTTACCTGAGAAAGCAAAAGGAATTTAGGAACTTGAATTGTGTTACTACAGCATATGCATTTCATACACGGCTACTTTTGGATCAAATGTAAATGTTCAGGGATTCAACACACTGTGGTACACTTCTGACTCTGAACCTGAATCAAGCACCTTGAAAAACGAGTAAGCTCCTGCATGCAGAGAGAGGCAGTTTGAGAAGGTGCTCCTCTGGTGTTTTAGGAGTTTAACTATAAAAGTGCAGCAAACTCTCCTTTTGGCTTAAGAAATGCAGAAAGTTGCCTAGTGGGATCAGTAAAGTTGGAAAGATCAGTTTCCACACCTGTATTTTCTGGAACCTCCTAAAGATCATCAGCGTTTCTAGAAAGCAGATAATATTTGCATTAATGCATGCCTCTAGAAAATATAACACACTAATTAGCAACGTTTCCAAGTTATGAAGAAAAATTGGATGAGTTTTGGATGAGACACACTAATTTAAATTATCAAAAGACCTTGTGGAGTTAAGTAGATTATTTGGTGATAATTAAAAACGATTGCCTAATTTTCTCCCCTACACTTAGGTTAACACATTTTTGTTTTACTGATGAATATGGGCACCCAAAATAATTTTCGTTATCAAAGGTACCTTGTTTGTACAGAGATTTTTGTGAAATATTTATTGTCAGTATCACTCTTGTTGCTCAGGGTAACATTTGTCCCTCGAATCGCTTTTGTTTCTTGTTAAGAGTTGAGAGCATGTGGGAGTTTATGCAAAACTAGTGGTAATGTATGAGCAGCTGAGTTGTCATGGGTCATGAAAAATCTGTGAACTAAGTATGGTATCCTTTGTCTTTTTTAAGAGTAAAATTATCATGAGACTTGAGCAGTCTTGTCAAGATGATTTCTTTTAGTCCTAACGTTTTTCTCCATCTGACACTTTGTAATAGAGATATTACCTCCTGTGTTTCCTGATGGAAATCTGCATTCTGTTTGATCATTTTGTTTGACTATATGGCTTAAAGTTATTAATAAATTTATTCATATATTTATTAAGAATAAATTATGTTTAGATTTGGGTAATTCTGCTTGCTTGTTAACTACAAGGAAAGGTTGTTAATTAATTACAATATGTGTTTGTTTGCATATGGATTCTAATGCAGTTATTTAATACATTCAGGTTTTAGAATTTGTCTCAACCATACTTGATTTTAACATGTGTTTAACAAGAAGTGGACATTGCAATTTCTTGGAACCACTTTAACTTGTAACAAACAAATGTTTTTCAGCTCCCTTGGAAGTCGCTGACTAGCATCATTGAGTATTACTACATGTGGAAAACCACAGACAGATATGTGCAGCAGGTAATTTAATGACTATTTCAGAATGAATCGGTTGAGACATTCTGCAAAAAAAGTGATCTTGTTAAAGCATAAAAATCTGTTTGTTTTCTTGAAAAAATATTTGATGGGAGGCCTAAGGCGATATTTTGGGGTATAGACCAGTGGTTCTGTGCTGTTACAGGCTGCATTGTCGAATCCTCTGATGCCTGCTGTACATCCCATTGCTGTGAGGAGCTTTTTAACCTCTTTGTATTGCATGCTGGTTTGAAGCTATGGGATTCCTGGTTCCTCCTGCAGTAGGGGTTCAGACCAAATGGGCTGCAGAGCAAATGCTTTAGGCTGTGAAGTTCCGCCATGGGACTGAAGGAAGCAGAAAAATACATTGTGTTAAAGTGGCTGCTGGTGTTATGAACCTTTTATTGGTACTTCTGGATAAAACATTACTTTGGCATTACCAACATTTCAAAATTGGGACCATTCTGCACACAGTGAATGTCTTCATCCTTCTGATTGAATGTTTAGGTTGCTGTGGAGCAAAAACATGTTAGGATTATATTGGATACCAATACTGGGATATTTTTATCAGGTTAAGGCAAAATGTCAGTGTTGGTGCTTTTTAGATACTATAGTCTTTATATATTTACTCCTTGGTTTAGACATAAAATACTTTAAAATTTTAATTTTGAATTTAATGTTTAAACTTGTAGCTCATTTATTTGCTGCAT
This sequence comes from Luscinia megarhynchos, assembly GCA_034336665.1. Lineage (NCBI taxonomy): Eukaryota > Metazoa > Chordata > Aves > Passeriformes > Muscicapidae > Luscinia > Luscinia megarhynchos. The sequence goes on along the minus strand of CM067565.1, from coordinate 87,783,097 downwards.
TATTAATGGTGATGTTTTGGACAGTATATTGAAAATATTTTTTATGCTGTAGTAACTACAGCTGTACTGTTAGATATATCTTTGGACTTGTTTCAGATTAAGTGTATCAGAGGGATGATTACTTCAGGTTGTTCTGATTTATTTGAAATTGTTTCTACATCACCTTGTTAGGGCAGGGAAGGTAAGGGAAAGGTCTTTTACCTATGGTGGAATCTTGGAGTATCACTAGGACTTTTTAGTTCTCAGGATAATACAAATAAAATATAATATGTTCCACATAGAGGCATATTTTTCTAGGTTTGTCACCATTAATTTCACTTTTAACCCCGTTTTTCACTGTTAATTTTTATCCTAGAAAAGTGCTGTCAACAGATTTGCTGTGCATCTTGTCAGGTCTTAATGTTTGGCCGACAGATTATCTTTAAGAATCAGATAAAAATGTAACTTTTTTTTCTAAAGTACTTGTTCTGGAGTGGTTGGTGAAAGACTAAGATTCCTTTTGTAGCTCTCTAGAGCTCTCCTATGATTCTGTTGCTACAATGATCAAGGTGTGTGTGTGTTAAGATTGCATATCCTTTCACAGGATTGGGGTTTTTACAGGAAAATCACATGGGCTTTATGGTATCTGCAACTGGAATGCTCTTGTAAATGCCTGTGTTTTAGTTGTAACTAAATAAACTTCCAACATTCTACTCCGACTATGGCAATGCACTCAGGATGGAAGGCTTTAGACATGTTCTTTCAGGGTCACACATGTGATTATCAATAATAAAATCAGTGTAGGCCAAATGCCTGATTTTTATCTTGGTTAACATTTCTGTAATCCTTCCTAAGAAGGGATCAGAACTTCATAATGTCCTTGTTTAGTTTCTTGTGGAATGGTAAAAATTAGCACAGTTCAGTAAAAACAATATCTCTAGGTGTTTTTTCCTTTCTCAAAAAAGAACAAGCAGTGATAATTGAATGTAGTTCAGGAAGAACATTTATTCATTAATAAAGGGGCAATTTCAGAGTAATTCTTCTCTAAATCTCATGCTTGAGGGGCAGGGAGACTGATGGGAATAGGAAGATGAAAAAGGTCAGTGCACATATTTGAATCTTAAAATACAATCTCTGAGTTCTAGATTGGTGTGATTTGATATGAAAAATTCCTTTTAATTATCTTTATTTCTTTTTTCAAATTGGATGTGTTGTGTCAGGCATGAGAAAGTTTTCTTTATTATAATTGTTACTAAATGTTATTTTTGCTAAGTTATAGGTGTGGTGATTTAATGGCAGTGGAGGTACTGCTGCCACCTGGCTTTGAGAGCATCTTCCCTTCAAGTCAAAGCAAACGGAAGATATGTTAAAGTTCTCTGAGCTTGTCTAGCAAAACGAATTCATTCTTGGTGAATTAATCATTCCTGGTGATAGGGCACTTCTCATGACCACTACATGATATAGTGTTTGAGGAAGGCCAGGTTTTGATTGATTCATTTTACTGAATGAAAACTTACTTGTGATATTCTCCTTGAAAGTCCAATTCAATGGGAAAAGATTTTATTGAGACTTTGTAAGAGGAAAAGAGTGAACATACTAAATGGTAGCTGAATTGGTCTACTGCAACAATGTATTACAATTCCTTCTCATTTATTTCTTTCCACTGTTGAAAACAGTGCTAATTTAGGGAAGTGGTCATTTCTTGGAATATTCATGAGTTGATATTCGTAACAAAAATTCTTAAAACCCTCAAACATTCATTTTCAGTGCTAGTTCATAAAAAGCAGTAGACCCCAGGTGAAAAACTGGTTTAGTGTAGTTTGACCTCTCCTGCAATGCAGTCTGTAAGACCTGTTTGAAATACTGTTTAAGATGTAAATTTTTTTCCAGGTGAAGCATCAACTCTTTTGTTACATTGCTCCAGTAATTTATTATATTGCTCCAGGGGATTTGTTACAAAATGCAGCTTTGTTTCTTGTCTAAATATTTTCAGTTTCAAATTCCAGCTTTTTACCAGTTCTATCTCTAGATTTCAACAGACAGAGGTTTCATCTCAGAAACTACAACTGTTGGTAGTTTTCTTTCTGCTTCCTTTCCTCTCTCTCAGTACTTAAAATTTGGTATGTCAGTGAGAATTCAAGCAGTGACATATTCTGTTGCTTTTAGAGACCAATGTTAGCCATAGTTTTAATGTATAAAAATATAGCTTATACTGAAATGCCATTGACTTTTTTTTAGAAGGAAGTATATAATTCACTGTAGTAAATAAGGGAGAAAAGCAATTGTTAAATTGCATTCTTTACAACTCCCATGCCAGTACTGAGAGTATTCTAAAATTTAATTAATGTGTGTATATTGACACTGCCATCAGGGTTTATTACAGCTTTCTACACATACCCTTACATTCTGACAATGCTTCAGGGACACTTTCCTCCTTTCTTGCCCGATTGTATTTTCTCTTTTGCTCATGGTAGGTGTGCAGTGAGATTTACTCGTTGTTTTTGTAGAATGGAGCCTGTTTGTTAGGAAGCTTTGAGGAATCTGTGCTAACCCATTGCCTGGCAGTCTGACATGCTTCTTTCAGGCTGAAAAAAAATTCTATATTGTTGGATGCAAAACCAACAAGGGACAGTTGTGGAAAACCTATCCTGCTGTTAAGCAGAGAGGGTTCATTCTTGAGAGCTCCTCTGCTGAGGCTGTGAAATGTTCTCAGATTAAAAACTACCAGTTTATGAGACTTGGAGCACTGTGCTGCTGCTATTCTTTCTCCTTGTTTTTGTAAAAACTGACCCGAGCAGACCTTGTTTGCATTTTTCTATGGGCCCACTGAAGCTAGAGCAGTGTTGCCAAGCCTGGCATTGGGGAAGCATTGCAATTGTACCAGCAGTGTCATCTGTAGCTCCAAACAACTGGGCATTGTAAGGAAGAAAAAACCTGTTTGGAGATAAATGGAAAAGAGCTCTCATATTGCATGGGAATTAATTGATGGTGGCATGGACTGATTAGAAGGGTATTTGATGCACATTACTCCTTTAAGATGCAATTTTTATAGGGGAGAATTTCATAAATGGACAGCACAGAGGCAACTTAATGAAATGGAGAAGAACAGCAGTTTACACCAGGAGGTTTAGTCAGACTGCTGGGCCAGTAAAGCTGAATAACCCTGTAACTCACCTCGTGGCTCTGGCAAGGGACTCTCAGAGCAGAGTTATCTAATGATATTTTTCCCAAGATAGGAAATATTTTCCTGAATTATAAACCTTGCACAAAGTTGGATATCAAAAAATAGGAGTACAGCAGAGAGGAGAAGTGGCTATTGTAGGTGAAGTGAAGGACTGAATTTTAGTCACCTGATAAATACAGGTAGTACTGATTTATTATTGCTGTATATAAATGCCTCCCCTTCCTTTTTTTTTATTCTCTGTAATGAAATTGACCATGTTTCAAATCCTTTTCTCTCTTGACTTTTTCTCTTTTTCTCTCAAGTGAACAGAAGTAATGTCTTGAGTAAAAAAGTGCAGGGAAATAATGGGTTTTTTTCATCTTTTACATACAGATGTTTTGGATAACCTGCAGACACCTAAACTCTGTATTTCTTGTGCCACTGCTGAAAAAACTGCTGTCTCAGTTACTTGCATAATTTATGGCAATAACTGAAACTTCTCAAGATTATAGAAATGCAAAATTATTTGAGTTTGTTGCAAGTATGAAGAAAGTAATGATTTAGTAAATTCACAGACTATCTTGACAGTAGTATAGTTGTCCTGTTACTGTGATGTGCCTGAGCCACGGTTTTGATGGCATTTAATGCTAGTAAGTGTTTAGTTATTTCTACAAGTCAGTGGACTTTATAACACAGTACAAGTAACAATAAAAGCTCAGCCTCAGTCTGGACAGAGCAGACAAGGAGTTTTGTGGCATGGCTGATGAGGAACACAATTTCATTCATTTAGTTTCTACATAATTCTGCAATGAGGGGTAGCCACAGTGTCATACATGTTCATATAGATGTAATTTATGTAAACTGTAGCTGTCATTTTTGGCAGTTTTGTTGTCATATGTGAGGCCTGTGAGTTTTACTGGGAAAGAAAGCATATTATGAGTTCAAACTAATCATAAAAATTGAAAACTTGTTTTTCATGATTTTCATCGTGTAGATTTCTACGCTTGTTTTGGAGGCTCTTGTGAAATCACAAAATAGAAATAATTTAAAGATATATTGTGTATAGTTTTATGAAATGTCATACCTTAAAATAATAAAATATTTTAATGTCTTAATTTTTCAACTAGAAACGTCTGAAAGCAGCTGAAGCAGAAAGTAAATTGAAACAAGTATACATCCCCACCTAGTGAGTATAACAAAGTCATTTTTTTTGAGTAATATAGAGGTAAAATTGAAACAGTAACATGCAGTTACATGCATAGTATTTTCCTAGTCATCTCTTTAATGGTTACTTTCACAGGATTTGTTATATGCAGAGAGATAATCAGAAAATGGTAGAAACTCTTAAGTGAAATCTTCTTACTTTAATGATCTCTTTGTTTTTGACATGCAGTCTTTTTATCTGGAATAATAAGTTTTACAAAGGCTGATCAAGTGCTACCTGTGGACTGTTCACATGCAAGAAGAGCCTAGTAATTTAAAAAACAGTTTTTCCAAAATAATTTCTTCCAAATCCCTCTAGCACAACACTTCACATTTGTGTAAATGCAGCATTTCAAAATAGAAGCGTTGGTAATATAGTTACGTAAAATAAAATCAGATAATTTCCCATTACAGTTTTATCTGGCTGATAAAATCTGTTCTTCATCTAGAGACAAGAGATGTTGTGGTTCTAAATTAAAGGTAGCACACAGCCCTGGACCTTCTATCTATGACCACATGTTATTAATACAATCTTGTTTTCTTCTGAGGGGTTTTTGATCTGTATTTCTTTTAAATTTAAACTGGATGCTATATCTGTTTCTGTTAACATGTGGTTTGGAGAAAAAAAGATAAATTCCCTCCTTCAAATTCATAATTTCCTCAATATTATGACAAGAGAAAGGATGACAAATCACTTTTTTCTAGGCTTTCTGTGGGTATATTCAGTTTACTTATATATGAACTTCCTATTGTTGTGTTTGTATAATAGAAGAATGTAATACCAAAGGAAGTACTTTGCAAAGAGTTTTGATGGCTTGTATAAATTACATACAATAGAGTTTCATTTCCATTTTTCATATGGGCTTTTCTCTCTTAAAAAGATGTAACAATGAAAACAGCAGACTTTTAAATTAATTATTTTAATCTTGGAACAAATTTTGTGAGTTTTGAAGCTCACATCTCTAATAAGTCACACTGTTTAAAAAAAGCTAAAATCTCTAGTATGAGTGTTCCCTAACATTCTCAGATGAGTGGCTGCTTTAGGAAATCCATAAGGTGCTCAGTCCTTACATTATGCTTTTTCAATTTAATTTCCTTGGTCCATGTGGACATTTAAGGATTTTCAATATGTTCACAGTAGGGCCCAGTGTATTGGATGACAAAATGGTTTCAAAATGTGGGATTTTTGTTCTTTTATCTTACTGCCTCCATTTCAAGACAAAATCCCTAGTCAACAGTAGGAGGATGGTAGGACTTCTCAAGTCTTTGCTATCTGTGGTGGTCATGGGATTGCTAAATGCTCTGCTTCAAGACTAATTTATTACATTTGAAATCTGAGTAGAATTGATTCTCAGAGCTGAGTACCTTTTTGAACTTGATCATTAGGTTTTTCTTGTAAACGCGAGGTTGTGTCCTTAATACCAGAGAGTCCCTTTCAATTCATGGCTTTTCTGAAAGGTAACTAAGCAACAAATCATAATGTGGAAGACTTAATTGTCTTTCAATCTCTTCTCCTGTACCTTGAGCCCAGGATAAAGAACATGTGGAAATTGTAAATTTGTCTCTTGCTGATATAGAGAAAAAGGAGAAGGCGGGAGACAGACTTGTTGGCATTTGAAATAGAGACTTGAAACAGCAAAGGTTACTTCAATTGTCATTTTAAATTTTCTTGACTATATTTTATGCTACCTAAAGTGACAAATAATTATCTCAGGAATCAATGTATCTAGCCTTGCATTGTATTGAGGGTAATTAAGAGTCACAAAGTTGAAACTCTGGAAATATTGCACTTAATCTAGTGAGGAGTATATTAATGCTCTCTCAATTAATTAGCCTGTTAAGTCCTACTTCACGGAAGTATTAGAAGTTACAATAATTACAAGAATGATATAGTATAATAATATTTAAAAAGCCAAACAGAAATATCAAAAAACAGTTAGTTAGCCTTCTCTCATAGAGGCAGTAGTTTAGAAGAGAACTGACACAGAACAATCTGATATATAGGTGAGTTTTGCCGTGGTTATAAGGCATTTGTATTACTGTGTGTACTTCTTTTTCAGACAAGAGGCTGTTTGACCCTTTCCTGTGATGAAAAACCTTGTAGTATGACAGGCAATGTTGCTACTCTTGTTATACTTCACACAAAGTCCATCCTCAACTTGTAAAGCCTTATCTGTTGACTAGAACCACCTTCTTAAATTCCATGTCAGACTTTTGCTAATGCTTTCACCTTGAGACTTGGTCTTTTATGAGCTTGCCAAATACCTTAGACCATGTGGGCACACTAAAGAGCTGTAAATTGGAGTATCATAACAGCTCTTAACATAGCAAGTGTCTGACAATGCTGAAAAGGAGCACAAAAATAAGTCTTGTTATTGAGTGAAAATTCTATAGATGTTGTCAGCACACGTCTGAATTTCAGAATTAGATTGTTTGTATTCATGTTGACTAACCAGTTAATAAAACCACCTTTTTTTTTTCCAACTTTTAAAAAAATTTATTTAAAGCAATAAACCAAATCCCAATCAAATATCCAGCAACAATGGGAAACCTGCTGCAGTCAATGGAGCAATGGGAGCCTCTTACCAGGCACAAGCCACAGTAATAGGTCGGGCTTGTGAAAGCTGCTATAGTAAGTAAATATATATTTTTTAATGTCTCAAGAGTTTGTGTGAATCTTAATATTTGCTGTTAAAAAAAATAAATATGTACTTTTGTTAGCATGTGACAGAGGATAATTTGCAGTTACTCTTGTGGCAGAAATAACTTTAAAGTTAGAGCTGCCTTCAGTATATTAAAGTATTCAAATTACTTTATGATTTATTTTTAAACAATTCATAAAGCACAGAAAGTTTAAGTAGTATAATATGATGGCATCGATCTATTATTCCTTTTCCTTCACAGATCTAGATTCAAATTTATTTTTGGGTTTCCTTTAATGCTGCAGGGTTTTTGAACTTTATTATTTTTTTTCTTTATATGATTTTGGGGTGTTTTCCCCCGTTCATTGTTGTTGGGGAGTATGGGGAGGACTGTTGTTTCTTTCTAGTATTTTGTGTGTTTCTGATAATTTTTGTTGGACTTCTTGAAATAGCAGCCCTCAACAGAGGTTATGTGAGAGCAAATAGAAAATCCAACTCAATAAGCCTGTCTTCCAGGGTGAGATTAGAAATAGTGGGGTTTTGGTTTTTTTCCTGGTCATCCTCTGGGAGAAAATCTCAGCAATACAAAGTCCCTGGATTGAAATTCATTATATAAGCATTTCCAAAATTTCCATTTGGATTTGACTTCTGTGGTGCTTTTGTAAAGAAACAAAGCAACAGCCTTACTGTTTTTTCTTACTTCTCATGTCGAATATAGTAAATATTTATCTATACAGTGCTCTGATATTGCCATATGTTATGCCCATCTATAGTCATCTGTTGCAGCATTTGGATTTATTGTAGTGAATGTAGCATGCACCAGTTCACCTGTGCTGCTTTCTCCCCTGTAGCTCCGCAGTCTCACCAATGGTATTCTTGGGGCCCTCCTAATATGCAATGTAGGTTGTGTGCATCTTGCTGGATTTATTGGAAGAAATATGGTGGCCTGAAAATGCCCACACAGACAGATGAAGATAAACTGTCTTCCAGCCAACCTACAGAGGTAGGATTGTGTAGACAAACTTTTCTAAAACAAAACATGGTACTATGACAAGACTGCTGTGATTTGATTATTTAATGGAATTTTTTTATGTATGTAACTTTGGTATTACAAAACTCAGTTTATTAATCATTTTTCTCTGTTAAGTAGAACTGTACTGTGCTCAGACTTTGCCATATCTTTATTTGACTACTTCTTGTATAAACAAGCATGTGCTTCCTGCATTTTTGGTGTACAAATGTCATTTTGTCAGTCAAATGGTGTGTTATCTCTGAAATGTTAAATATACTATACAATATGTCATTTAGAATGGCATTATATATCGATTCTCAGAGTTGTCTGCTCTGTGGCTTACAGCTTCCTACATAGGCCTATTTTTTGTACACTTATCTGCTTATTCTTGTGAGTTTGCCCAGCTTGGGGATGTTTGGGTGCTGTGACTCAGATGTGTGCATTGTGCTCTGTCCTGGTTTGAAGGACAGGTGTCTGCTTAGAAAAGCAAGAGCCTCTCTTTGGAATGGAGAATGTAAACCCCCTCTCTCCAAATTATTATAATTTTGAAATTAAGAGGCTCTCAGGCAAAGATATGGGAATTAGGAATAACAGTTCTTTACTAGGAAAATTAAAATAGAAATACAGTATTACAAAGAACAAACTCCAAACACTGACAGAGTCAGAATACAACCTGACACCCTGTCAGTCAGGGTGTTGGTAGCAGTCCCATTAAATGGTGGCTGTATCCTCCTGCAGTGACAGATGTGGTTCAGCTGGAGCAGTGCTCCTGTAGAAGGGTGCAGTTTTCCTCTGAAGGTCCAGGGATGATGTGGAAAGGCCCAGTTTTCCTCTGGAATCCAGTGGAAAAAGGATGCTTTTGTGTTCAAAATCTCAGTTTTTATCTAGGTAGGAAAGGTTTGGCTCCTCCCCCTGGCTGGAGCATCTCCCAGTGGGATGATGTAATTTTATCAGTCACACAGTGGGACTCAATGACCCATTAACAGAAGATATCTTCCTGGAGGGAGGATGGGTTGTGAAAAGATAAAGATGATTGCCCCACCTGGTTTTTACAGGTGGCCCATTAGCAGAGGATATCTCCCACGGAGATAAGGGTCGCTGCCCCCCCGGTTTCAGCAGATGGTGATAGAATGCACTTTGGTCACATCCTGCATTGCAGCCTAAGGCGTGCTGTCTGTGTTCCCCCGCAGGAGTCGCACGTCCGAACTCACCTGTCGCGGCAGGCCACGCAGGGCACTCCGGTGCGCAACACGGGCAGCCCCAAGTCGGCGGTGAAAACGCGGCAGGCGTTCTTCCTGCACACCACGTGCTGGACAAAACTGGCCCGGCAGGTCTGCAAAAACACCCTCCGGCTGCGGCAGGCAGCGCGACGCCCCTTTGTCCCTATTAACTGTGCTGCCATTAAGGCAGAATGTAAGATGTTTTTTTAATTCTTAGTTCTGTGTGCTGTGCTTCCCACCCATTGTCTTTTAATTTTATTTTCTTTTTCAATAAACATTTCTTGTCTATACGCTTTTGCTTTTCATTTTTTTTCTTTTTTTCATTTGTCCAGTATATCACCGACACATCGGATAAAGTCTGGTTGCCTTGAACAGATCTTAGGCTGTGGAAACATTTCAAATTAATTAAAAAGTGGATAACTGCTACCTCATTCACTTTCAAAAATTGACATTAACAAAAATTGGGGGGGCAAAAAGGGAAAATTAGTGCCACAACATTCATTCTTCCTACCTGGCAGCAGGAAAGAAGTGTACTTTGCTGTTGTTTTTTTATTCGTTTGCTAAGCAGAACCTATAGATCTGTACATGTTGTACTTTTATTCAGTGGGGTTGGTCAAAGAATCAGGAGCTGGGGTTTCATAATTTAAATGTGGTGTGCAATACAGTCCTTTGTCACTGTGACAATCAGATGGTGGTGATTGCCACATTTATTATTACATCATAGTTGCATCATTTTCATTTTCTCTGTTCCAGTTGTAAATTTTAGTTCTAAATAAAATTCTATATTATGTTTGTTCTCTTTATAGCCAAAATATAAAGACCTGATGAATTTTTAGTAGTATTACAAAAGGCTATGAGTATTTGTAGATAGAGACAGTGAGCCTCTTCACCTGCATATGTGTGTAAATTCTGCTGCAAAGTCACTGAATATTTCAACAACTTTTGTATCTGCACTGAGCACATTGTTTTACTGTTCACTCTTCCATAGATACAGTTCTTGGAGCAGATGCTTGGTATTCCAGGATGAGCCATGCTGGCTCATTGTATTGTCAATTGTATTAGAATTGAAGAGACCTTTTAAGATCATTTCATGTGGGGTTTATAAGCATGTTCACTAGATTAACACTAAATGTTTTCCCAGCACACTTATTTGTGATGCTGATGATATCTGCACTGTTTATAAGAAAGTTACTTCATGGAGACTTAAAATCTGATTTTAAGTAATTATTTTTCCTTTATGTACTTTAAGACCCCCCCATTACACATGTGCAAACTCTTCACCTACTTCTGCAGTACACCAAACTTGCTGAATATTTGCTTGTTGCCCTTGTATAGTTTTTTAGTCGTTCTTTTGGTCATTTTCTTCCATCTTGTAAAACTATGCAAGCCAGGATCAACTTTCAGATTTCAGGAAACCGTGTGTCGACTGTGTGAGTAAAATTAGTTGTTTTTCATGGAAGAAATATATCTAAAGGCTGGATTAGGATTATATTTTTAATCCTCAATGCTAAATAAAAGTTACTTTCTGAGAGAAAGGTATGGTACCTTTAAATTTATGTTTCTGCTGAATCATGGAGGAAAGTTTAGAAGTTCACTTGAACCTTGTATCTTTTTATCCATATCTTCATTTTTTTCTCACTCACTGCAGTAAAAAAATTCAAATGATCAAACTTTTGAAGAAGAAAAAACAGAAGAAAAAAGTTTCATCCAACTGTTAATTATCATACTAGAATACATGTTCAACCTTAAAAGAGAGGACTGAAAAACTGATTTTTTCAGTAGAAAATAGTCATTCTTGCTTCAGAATGACAATGCCGTTTTTTCTCTCTGCTTTTTTGAGTGAAAGAGTTCTGCATCAGATTAATGGCAAGAATAGAAAGACCTTTTTTTTTCCCCTTTAGTGTCTGTCTTTCATTATTTTTGTTTAAAGCAAATTTTGGACCCCGTGATTTTGTCTCTTTGAATTCTGATGCTTCCTGATTAGACCTAACATAGGTTGAAGAAAAAAAAGTCATAATTGCTAATGTTTTTTGAGCACAGCATTAAAATAATGTTCTAATGGTGGAAACTAAATTATACCTCAACTAATTTAAGTCACGTTTCTTTATACACACACACACATATCCACAATCCATGTTCTGTTTCTGGCAGTCTCTCTCTCTGTGGAATCATTACAGTGCTCTCACCTGCATTGTCATTGTTGTAGTCTTGATGTTGTAAAGGCAAAAAAGTAAAGAAAAAAGTGTTTTGTAGTTTTTATTGTAACCAAGTAATATCTCTTTTCCTGGGAATCTCCTGAATCCTCTTCCAATGTTATCTTGAGGCAAATAATTTTTAGATTTTTAAACAAGATCCTTAATTAGTAGTCATGATTTCCTATGCTGGATCCACTGAGTAATTATAGTATTGAATGAATATCTGTATTGGTGTTAGGAACGTTACAGTCATGCTTAACTAATAACCTGGTCAGAGTACCAGGTCACCCATGGTGTGATATGGCATGAGATGGTTACAGTGCCCAAGAACTGATTTGGAATTTGTTTTCCACATTGGTTTGCTGAAACTTGAATCTAATGGCTGTTCAGATGCTTTGTCAGACTCACCTGACTCTGTGTGTGCCAAAACAGTTCTTGAAAATGTTACTGCATCTCTCAACTATATTGCATTAGGCAGCATAACAACACTCAGAAACCATAAAATCTGAAGACAGAAGGATTGCTGGGGCACTTACCCAGCTGCATACCAGGTTTTATGCCTGCTTAGTCTTGTGCAATTTGTTGAAGTGCCAGGTTGTAAATGAAACTGATTCCCAGATCTGAGAAAGGCTGAACAAGCATGTCAGAGCTCAGTCATAAAATAAATTGGTATTTGCATTCCACCTGTGTACTTGAATGCATCTGTAGGTACTTCTGGTGTCTTAGAGGAGCATGGAGGCCTCTGGGAATGATAACCTAAGGCCAAAGCATCTTTTAGGTGAAAACCAGGGTGTGAAAGAGCATTTTCTCTTATTGAATGTCCACCCACATCCTCTCCCTCAGCCCATTATATCCACTGGCAGAAAACAAAGTCCTATTCTGTGTTCTTTATTCCTTCAGATAGTGCAGATAATTAGATTTTCCTCATTAACGAAGCCTGTAGCATGACCCCTGCTCAGATGCCAGCAGGAGGTAGTGGAGATGATGCATTTACATCCCAGTTCAATCTTGGGATGGCCACCAGGAGGTTGAGAAGGCACAGCACCTCCTGCTAGGAGCACAGCCCATCATGGAAAGCTCAAACCTTGTTCTGCCTGAACTTAATAGACTCACTGTGGTTGGTGACAATAAACTTGTCTGCTGGTTTTTCAGGAATAATTAGAATTGGTGAACTGCTTTGGTAAGATGAAATTCTTGTGGTCTAAATCTCATGCACTGCCTCCTTTTTAGTTTGAATATATTGCATGTTTTTTTAGAAAGTTAAGCAAGACTATCCTGTCTGGGGAAGGTCTTTTAACTAGAAAAAAAAGCAAAGTGAACATTCTCAGCAGTCACTGGTGAGACTGGATCTGTCTGCAGCTCACAGGCAGGTTGATAAATGCCTGGCAGTGAGCCATGCGTCTGTAAACATTATTGCTCCAGCACTGGGAGGCTTTGGAGGGATTTTTTTTTTCTATTGCTTGGATATGGCTTTATCACTATAACTATATGTATTAATTATAGTAATTCAGATCTGGATAACTCCATGCTGCCTGTGTAGACATGATTGTCAAAATATTTTCAGTGCATGGTAATATATTATCTGTATAATATATGTATAGTTATCTGGAAATGGATGTACTGATCATGATAAAAACTTATACCTTTAAATCCTCAGATTTATTAACAAATGTGACACATAATACTTGCTAGTGATTTAGTTTGATGAAACAAAGACAAGTGAAAACAGTAGAATATGCAAAATGTTACCGATTTTTCTTTGTTAGGATAAAGTTTGTGTTTTAGTGACATAAAGCTACCCATTCATCTGAATTGAGTAACATTTATGGGTAATTGTTCACAAACTATGTTTTGCATCCTTGATTTTCATAGCTGTGGAAGAGCTTTTAGCTGTATCAGATGAAAATGTTTTCTCTGTTGTTATCTTTGAATACAATTTGTGCCAGATTTTAATAGCCAGCAAAATAATTGACAGAACATAATATTTTTTCAAAGTTTCTAAGAAGAATTCAGTTCAGAGAATACAGTGCATTTATTACATGATCTGCATTTTGACAGGGATATGATGGAATGTCAAAGAGAAATAACTTACTAATGAGAGTCTATCTAAGCTTAAGAGACCTACAAATCTATTTTTTAAAAAAAGAAATAATTAGAAAATACTTTTATATCTAAAAGCACAGCCTTATTTATTATCATCTTCTTGGCATTACTGATTTCATTCACCTCTTTAATGCCCACATCAGTCATCATGCTTGACAGCTTTAAAGCCTCATAAAAAAAAAAACGTGTTTCACACTCTGGTTTGTAATGTTTTTTCCTAGAATTTTTCCAGTTGTGCTGTATCCTCTTTAGGGTTATGGTGCCCTAAATTATGTGCACTTCAAGATGGAGATTTCCCATGATTTTAGGAAGTCATGTTTACTATTTTCCTATTATCATGATTTCTAGCATTCTGATTTTGATTTCTTTTTAGTATTTTCTAGATATTTTTAGAAAGCTGTTGATGCTGACTGCATGAATACTCTTCTGCTTTGTGATGGTGTAGGAGCCATCATTATATCTATACATTAGTTATTTTACCCCTTCAGAATTCATTTACATGTATTACTGGATGCTACTCCTATCCTTTGCTATCAGTTTTAGCTTTGAATATGCTCAGAAGTTTCTTATCAGGAAATTTTAACTCTCTAATCACCTCTTTTCCTGCCCTTTTCTATTTGAACAGCACAGATCATTTGGGGATTACATAGACAATTAATTTTAATAAGGTGCTAATTTCTGCAAAAGCCTCTTTTCCCCTGTAACAGCTGGACAGCAGAGATCTTTGATACAGTGGTACGATTTGGTAAAAGCTCTCTGAAAGGCCAAATTGGATGCAGATCAGCTGCATGTGGACAGGTCATGGTCTCCTCAGAGGATCCTGGCAGTTACTGGTTTATAGGAATGTAAGTAGGAAGGGACCCTGGAGGTCTCTAATCGCACCTCTTGCTGAGGTTCACGTGCCCTTGGGCCTTTTGGCCAGATGAGCTTCTTGTATCTCCAAGCATGGAACTGCATGGCTTCTCTGGGCAGCTGCTCCAGTGTTTGCTCAACCTCAGAGTAAATAACCTTATCCTTGTATCGAGCAATTTCCTGTCTCCCAGCCTGGCTGTTGCCACGGACAGGAGCAGTGTTGTCCTGTCCCCGTGTTCCTCAGTGTCTCTGTGCTCTGCTGGGAGGCTGCAGGTGCCATCCAGGTGCCATCCCCTCATCTTTCTGGCCTCACGGCTGCCCAGACCCGTGTCCCCAGGCCCTGAATGTCCTGTGCTCAAACACCCCATCAGCTTGGTGAGCCTCCTCAGCTGGCCCTGCTCCTCTGTACCTGGATCTCTGGTGGGGATCCCAGAGCTGGACACGGGCTCTGGCTGTTGTTCCCCATGCACCAAGGGCAGAGGTGACCTTCCCCAGAACACCAGCGTCCTTCCTGCTGCAAGGACACACCACTGAGCAGTGAGAACACATTAAATAAACCTGTTTGCCCTTCCAAGGTCTTTGTTGGCTCCCTTGATGTTTCCAAATTTAACCACGTGCTTCTATTAATAATGCAACCTTTTGCCACTCTGCAGACCTACTTACTGAAGAATATTATCACATTTGCTCTGTTTTATGTTCTCTTGAACCAAGACTGTTTAAGCATTCATTAAACACCAGCAGCATGTATGCTCAGCAGTTTGGATGAATTCCACCTGGTCCTGGTAACTTGGTTTTAATGATTAACCAGTTTATTTTGAAATACTTACAGTGGGCACTTCAGTGTGACACAGTTCTCATACTTTCCTCATAAAAGTATTTTGGAAGTGAGCTTTAAGTGCTTCTGCAATGGCCAGTGATACAAGGAATGCATTCATCTTTTCTGCTGTGCCTTTATTTTTCTTGTGTATTTTCCTCACACCTTCATAATCAGTTGTTACAGACACCAGCACACTTTCTGCTTTTGCTATGTTTGAAAAATATACTAAAAAATGTAAGATTGCTTTTTGTTATAAATGTATTTTTTCTAATAGCTTCCACTACTTCACTGATCTTACTAAGATTTTGTTGCTCATATAAAAGATCATATTTGATTTTAGGACTTGCTTTAAATTTTGGGAGTTTTGATAACTTCCTACCCAAATTTTATTCTCTGGTTTTACACTTGAGAATGATGCACAATACAACTTCTGTTTTTTCCTCTGTGTTCTGTATAAAGATTGTAAAGTTTATTATACTTTTTATGGGAGCACCTTATTATGGATCAAGATTTGCTGCTGTTAAACATACTTTACTGTTTCAATAGGTAGGTGTGCTTTGAAATACTCACCTTTGATGAACATGGTTTATCTCAAGCATGAAAATTGTGCTCTCCTTCCAGTATGTATTCCCAGTCAGCATATAAATACCACTCTGTGATTCAATATCTTTTTTTTAAAGTGAAGACACGTAGATGGAAAATTTTCTTGCTAATTACTTCTTAGGCACTATTTTGCTGTTCTCAAAGTAGCTATAAAGTACTGTATAGCCTCTGCTTATTTTGTTGAGCAAGTCAGTGGAGACGCATCATTTTGCTCCACCACTTAAAATATTTCAGGTGTTTTGCATATTATAAAATATTCCAGGCACCAGGTTTACACTTTTTGGATTTTTTTGCCTGAGCACAGTATGTTTTGTGAGTTAAGTACTTCATGTACTTGGCATTAGGGCTCTGGAACCTTTGAGACCCATTGGTATTTCTTGAATTTTAGGTAGATTCCTTAATCTATTTTAAAGTAAGTTGTACTTTGTCAGCACTGAAAACATCTTCTTGAACATCTGAAATACTCTTTCCAGTCATTTCTGTGCATCCACGATCTTCAATTTTTGCACAGATCTAGATTAGAATAGATAAAGGGATTGTAAATTCTTCTACATGGTGTCTTCTCCTCTCCCTGTTACTGTTTGCTCTGTCTCGTGCTGGAATGAAGCAAACAGGACAAGTTTGGTGTAGCACAAGGAGGAGTTGTAATTATAATCTATTTATAATATGTCCTTCTGTAAAACTTGTAGGTAGGTATTTGTGGGAGGTTACTCCTTTTGAGAGAACTCCCAATCTGTATAATCACTATATGAATCCCATTTTGTCCAGAACAGAATATCTGTCTGTATTCTAGGGATGCTGGAAGCTCTATATGGGGGTTTTTATGTGTTCTTGGAAGACAGATAAGACAATCATTCTGAATACCTAAAAAGCAAAAAGAGATGGTCTATTTCCAGTTGTCTAGAAGTTATTTACTGAAGCCCTAGTGCCTAGTGAATTTTTGCCTTAAATTGACTGACTTCATTGTTCTGAGCATAAACCTGTTTATGCTAACACTTTGTGTTTGGGACACATGAATGGAATCTCTGCTTGTGTGTTGACAGTACCAGCAGAAAATTTAATGCACTTGCTGCACTGCTAGTTTCCATGTACTTAGGAGAAAGTTACAGTCTGTAATACTTGGTTACAACTGACCATTTTGTTGAAAAGTTTACAGTGAAGAGTTGTGTGACAAAAATCAGTAGTTCCAGCTTTAAATCCTTAACTCTGTATTGCCCCATTTAGAGACAGAGGAGCTCTTAGTAAACAAAAAAGAATTCAATATAAATCATTTTTAAATAGCCAAAACTGCATTTCTTTTAGTATTCATATTTTCATCTGTGTTCCATTTGCCTGGCTGACTATCTCCAGAAAGACTTTAGGAGCAAAAACTACAATCTAACTGATTTTAAAACTTACGTTAACTTAAAAAAAAAATCATAACATCACTTGCATGAATGAGGACATGTCCTGCCTTTAAATATTAATGATTAGAAGTACTGATGAAAAAAAAGAGAATCTAAAAGGTGGGCTAAGAGAAAAAAAAAGGAATTTGTGTTAAAAATGCAAGTCAGAAATTGGTTGGTGTGTCCTAAATCTGTTTGTAATAGTAAAATATTTAAACCGAGTTTTATTCTTTAAAATTCTCAGATGCAGACCGACATTGTGAACTTGCTGGGAATCCTCTGAAGATAAAAAGCACCAGAAAGCCACTCTCATGTATCATTGGGTATTTAGGTGCGTATCTGCCTCCAGAGAGTAACAAACCAAATGAACATTCAGTGTGTACTGAAGCTTCATAACTGGTATGCACAGAAAAACAGATTTATGCTTTTAGTAAGGAGAAAAAATTCTGAAGTTAATAAATTAATAATAATGGTGGTCCACTAAGAGTTGCAAAACTGCATGGTTGAACTTGCAGGATATAGCCAGAAGTCCTCCTGATATGGTTTAAAGTGTCAGAGTGAAACCTGATGTAATTTAGAATGTGAAAAATAGTCTGGCTGTCTAAAAAAAAAGAACAACTGCTCAAAGGGGAGATACTCAGTATCCAGGGCTGCTCTACTGTGCCCTTTGTATCCATTTGCAGTACTGCTTTTTACTTAAAAGCAGAGGACCTCAGCCACACTAAGACACATGCCTTGTAATTTGATGACCTAAGTTTAAAAGGTGCAATGAAATGTATGCTGAGTTCACAACCAAGAGGACAATGAACCCATAAAGGGAGAGGAAAAATTCTGGTAATAGTGGTTCCTTGCAAGGAACCATCAGTGGCTATTAAATATTTGCACAGTCATATAAGAATTGTGGTAATCCAGAGGCTATTAATCCACAAATGAATATAGACATCAATCCATTGATTAGAGAAGCAGTGAATAATTCTGCTGTGTATGAATCCTGTTCTGCAGAAGTGAACTCTACAGCTGAGTGTGGAGCTCAGTCTAGATGTTTTGCTGATAACTTCGGTCACCAGGAGGTTGTTTTTGTACTGGATCAAAGTGAACAGTAAGTCTCTTGCCTTACTGAAGTAGAAAACAGCTACTAATGTAGTTACAACTGTTCTCCCAGGACATCAATTTTATCAAAATACTAACTTCAAGAATGTGGCTAATGAGTAATTAATGCCATTCTCACTGAGTTTTGATTCCTCTTACTCTGGAGTTTAAGAAACAAGCCAGGGATAATTTCTTGCAGACATCCCAGCTGTGTGTGTTATGTGTGTTGAAAGGACTGCTTTGGCTGACTTGCTGGAGTTGTGGTTGTGAGGGGGGAAGCTGGACAGGGGGTGGTTTATCCAGCTGACCTGTCTGTGCATCTAAAGAGGAAATTTTTAGTGCCATGTTATGTAGCCTTTGAGGAGTTGTCTTGACCCCTCTGGGATTCTGAGTGTGTAGGTTTAATGTGAGTAAATGGATGAACAGTGTCAGCCAGCATTTTGACAATTTACATGAAGGTCTGGTAGAAGATGAACAGTGCTAAAATATGTCAGTAGAGTCAGCTTAATATTCAACTGTATGGGAAGTAAAGGTATCTCACTACAGATGAGGAAAATAATATGTGTTATGGGGATTTGAACTGAACCCAGTGCAGTTGAACACATTCATCTGAATTTGCTTTATAGGGATGGCTAGAAAATGGCTTTTTGTTTGCCATGTAGCTTGGTGGAATTTTTTTAGTTCAGTTTGTTTGCCATCTCCTTTGTTTATTTGGGATTTTTGCAGTTTCAGTAAATAAGTAAATCTTGCATTATTTTTCTCATAAGAACTAGCATTATATATCATGTCATGACTTGTATAGGAGACATTTGTTTTCTTTTTAAGATTTATTCTGGGCCATTCTCTCAGATATTTATTGGCATACAATTAACAGTGTCAGGGCACTACTGTTTTCAACCTTTCTGGTAAGGCAGGGAGGATTTCAGTGCCCTGCACATCCTGGGTCATCGCTTCCCTTTATCCCTGTTCTGCATCTTGGCTGCAGGTTCCACAGGTGAGCTAGGACAAGCATTAAAATTAGGCCTTGTGCTCTCAAGAGCTGGGGCTAATGCCCTGCAATCTCATCAGTCATCACTGTGCTCCCTAAAAGAAAGCTGCTAAGGTGAACTCCTGGCTAATTAAATGTCCTATATTACCTTTAGTTATGAGGAAACCAGGCTAACACTCCAGCTGGGATACATGTTAAGGAGATGAGGTGAGAGAAAGGTGCAGCTGCCTCTGAAATCCAGGATGTTTATTGAGGTGATTTGGTAGAAGACTTCAGCTTCTCTTTGTTTACTTTGTTTTTTCTATTTTTTTACTCCTACCGGCATAGTGGAGAAGGGAGAAGTTTTTAATGTTGTTATTGTTATTTACTTGCTTGAGGCTGAAATCTGATCCTATAAAATGCATTCCTAATATGTTTTTGAAACAGTATCTCACTCCTATTTTATTTTTATTTCAGAATGTGGCTGACTGGTTATTTGTTCTGTGGGTAATGGGATAATTTAAATGCTATAGTCAGTTCTGTGAGTTAGAACAAGGTGCAGGTGGCTAGAAGATTTTCAGTGAAGTGCTAGGCAATAGAACAAGGATAAGAGCTGCAGGAATTAAAATATTTTAATTACTATTATTCCATAATACAATTATATGAAGGGATAATAGGCAAAACCCCTGAAATGCCTCATTACTCTGCTTGGGTGTAATGAGGCAGCAGGTTATAAACTGCTGATCTAAATCATGAAAATATTTGAAGCAAGTCTGTATGTGGAGGAGGAATGAAGTCAGATGTAAAGGTCTGCACAGGAAGGACTCAGTCCATTGGGAATTGATCCTGGCTTTTTAACTGAGTTCCTTTCTAGAACTTAAACGTAGAGCTTGGTCTTGGCACCTTCCTCTACTGCAGAAAGAGAAAAGACAGCCTTTGTGGTAAACTAATGGAGAATTAGTGACTTCTGAACTGAATACAAGTCAAAAGAAGGAAATGCTTCCTTCCTCAAGGGTTTGCTCACCCTGAAAATAGAAAACTGCCTTTTCTATAGGTTGCAGATGAAAGGAGATGGAGTTCTCATATGTAGATGCAACTGCTGGGATTATTGTGGTTGCTGCTGGAGCTCTTTGGCAAATAAAATAATATATTAGTGTTGTTAAGCCCTGGAAATCTACCGTTTCCTTCAGAAAATTGGAAAAATTGCTAAATGAACATTTTAGAATGCAAATTCCAATTACCTTCAGCAAACGGCATGTTTCTATTTCAGTTTAGAGTTTTGCCTTAGCAATCAGTGGTGTTTGTAACATTAAGCATGCCTCTGTTCCCATTTTAGTAAAAAAGCAAAATATGAGATTCTTGTTCCCTACAGCAAGAAAAACATGCCATGAAATCTTTTCTGTATGAAAAGCAGATGAATACTGCAGTGAACAGCTGTAAAACCTCATTTAGTTAAGTGGTGGGAAATTTGGTGACAAATCTACAGCTCTGCCCTGAAGTCACTGGTTGGTTACCTGTGCTTTCCCTCTCTGCTGCTCTAGTACTTGCCCATGTATTTCTCTGCCCTGCTGTTTCTTACCTGGCCCCCTTGAAGCTTCTTGTGGGAGGCTCTTCATGCTTGAAGAGTGTGATTGCAAGCCCCAACCAAACCAGTGGTGAGCAGTTATGCAAAGTCTTTTCCAGTGTAAAAATTGGCATTGTCTCCTCCTGGCACACTGGCACAGCCTGGCCAAGGCCATGAGACTGAGAGCTCCAGGCAGGGCAGGTGAGCTCTTGGATGTCAGACTTTGGGCATTCCTGAAGGAGGAAAAACATGCAGTGGGCTTTGAATTTATGCAGTGGTTTCTCTTTCTCCTGAATGATAGCCATGGATGGCAGAGGCTGGAGAGAGAGGCTCCTCCTTGGATACCTGGTCTCACTGTAGATTTTGCATCTTCTCAGTTTCTGAGCTCCATTTAATAAATAAGCACTTTTCAGGAGGTATAAACCTGGGCTGCAGATGAGAAAGTACTTAATTTAGTGTCCTGATCTCACTTGCCTTGGGCAGCTGACCCTGCTGACCTGACTCCTGCCCCTCTGCCCTGACCTTCTCAGCCTCTTGTGCTGCCTGGGGTCACCAGAGGGCTGTGAGTGCCTCACCACCTGCACAGTGCTGGCAGCTGGTGCCCTGTGGCACAGGCACAGGACCTGCCCCCGGGCAGCTGACTTCCCACACAAGGCTGGGTCCACCCAAAGCTGGACACAGTGGTGGCACTTTGAACCCAAAGGTGTGATGGGAATTAGTTAATTGGCTCAGCAAATTCTTGGTGAGGGACCAGCAGGCTCAGCCGAGGCTTCCTATTGCCACTTTTATCTGGCAGATAACTGAGAAATTTCCATGTGGCTGTGTCAGCTCCTGGCAGACACAGCAGCTGCCACCCTGAAATGTGCTGGCCAGATGTGCTTGGCTGCCTCTTGCCCTCTTTATTCCTCCTTCTCCAAAAGTAATCCTGCTCCATGAAACATATTAGACACTCTGGGATGTTTGAAGCTGCCCGGTAATGACTCTGTATGGAAGTGTTCCCACTTCAGTTTTGGGGTAGCTGTAGCTGCAGTACCTGACCCCCTCACTCCTCCACCCCTGTGACTTGTGTGGGAAGATCCCTTAAAGCTTGTTATTGTGACAGAAAATACTGAATAGCTTGAGGTATCCGGGTGGTTTCACTACAGTAAAATGCTTTTATTTGCTTGCTAAAACCTGTGGGTGTGTAGCTTCAATACAAATCTCAAAAGGGTAGGAAAATATAAACACACCCATTTCAGACTGTTTTGTATTTATTAGCTCTTCAACCTCAAATCCTTACATATCTGCACTGTGCAGTTGAACTTGGGTAATCTAAAGTGAAATAGATCTTTCTTACTTGGAGAAGCTGTGAGTATGGGGACTGGTGTTGTTCAAGGTCCTGTAAACACACAAGTGCAGAAGGAACTTTCTTTTCATTAAAAATCAAAAGTAAATTTCACATGTGTAATCGATTGTTTTATGTACATTTCACCTGTGTAATAGATTGTTTTATTTATTTTAAAATCAATAGATATAATCTCTCTTTTTCTCTCTCTCTTTTCTTAAACAGAGATACATCCTGCTGTGAAACCCAATGTAATCAGGTCAACACCAAGCCTTCAAAGTCCAAGTGCAAAACGCCTGCTTGCACCCTCCAACCACTCTTCATTGAGTATTTTGGGGAAAAGAAACTATAGCCATCATAATGGGCTTGATGGTATGTGAAGGAATAGAAATTAAATATTCCTCAACTCTCTGAATTGCAAAGCTTTCTGTGAACCTGAGGTAACATTAAATGAGAGTGTACAGACTTAGAAAAATGTAAGATATGGATATGTTTATAGCAGCAGTGCAATGAATGGTGGGGCTTATTCACTGGATAAGGACATATTAATGCCTTCTCTTAACAAAAAACCCATTTGCCATTTTCCTTACTGATTTTGATTAACCAAAAAAGGACAAGAAAAAAGAAAACAAATTTGGTCAAGGAGAGATGCAGCATGTTCTATTTTGGCTTTTTGCATTGCACCTTAGAAAGCCACAGTCCCTGCAGAGGAGGAAGTAAAAGGTGTATCACAGAGGTGCAGGAGAGACTATTTCTGTACACTGTGCAGTGCCAGAGGTGATGTACAGGCCTGGTGTATCCAGCCACTTCATTACACCTTGGTGCAAACTGAGAGCAGGAATGAAGCTGTGAAAAAACAAAACACAAAAAAAATCCAAAAGAAAACCAGACCCAAACAAAAAGAGGGTGGAAATTTGTAAGATTAACTTTTCTCAAATAATCTTAATTTTTCATCCTGAAAAGTGACTGTGCATTATTGATGATTTTTTTTATCTTTACCAAACAGAAAGATTTTTCAACTCTAACCATAAACAGATTTACCTTGTCCATATAAGAATCCAGCAGGATATAATGCTTACAGTAAAAGAAAATGCATGCATGCATTCCTGTACCTCTCTGTGAGATACAACTCCTACAATCCATTAGCTTATTTGTTCTGTAATTGAATAAGGTTATTGAGGGTAGGAATCTGTCAGACGCTGGGCTCTCAAATAGACTGTTCAGGAGATGATGTTCACAAAAGAGGTGTCTCTGCTTTCATGCTTCACACAATAGGTCAAGGTAGAAAGGAGAGGAATTGCCTTTCAGACAAGCTGAAAGAAAATAGAAATAGTATTCCAAATGAAGGGAGAAAAACTTGATTCATTATCCATCATCTTCCCCATAATCTGTGTTTTTCTGTCATTGCAAACATTACTTGTATACTGCTGTGAAAACACCTGTACATTTAATAACACCTAGATAGGAATTTTGACATCCTTTGAGAAGAAGTGGTTATTGAGAATATACAGAAGAGAGGATTGCTTGCATTTCTGCTCAGCATGCAGCTTTTACACTACAGACACACAACATTCATGGAAACACAGGCTCTTTGAGGGACCAAGGTGACACCTTGGGACTTGCAGTTGGGAGAAAATATGATATCTGCATTAGCAGGCAGAGCCATAAATGCTGACTTTGCACTGCAACCCTTGAAGGTGGATTTCTGCATGGGTGTTTCAGTAGTTGCTGCATGAGACTGTGAGCAAAGACCTCCCCCTCCACCAATGCTGGCCAGTAGACTGGACTCCCCATATAAGCTCTGAGTGGTGAATTACTTTCCTTTGGGTGCAAAAGGACCAGAGAATGTTCTCAGTTGGAAAAGACCTCAAAGATCAAGCCCATAACTCAGCACTGCTAAACCCACCATTAACCCTGAATGCCACAACTGTTGAATCCCTCCAGGGATGGTGACTCAACCACTTCCCTGGGCAGCCTGTTCCAGTGGTCCACAATGCTTTCAGTGAAATAGTTTTCCCTGATATCCAACCCAAACCTTCTCCTGGCATCACTTGAAGCTGTTTCCTCTTGTCCTATCACTTCTTACCTGTGAAAAGAGACTGACCCCCATCTTCTGCAGCCTGCACATTTCTCCAGCAGAGAAGGCTGTAGCAGTAAGTTCAAGGTAATTATTGTGATTAAGCCCCTCCTTATGCCTCTGCAAGGAGGCATGCTTAGAAGTCTTTTAACATTTTTCTTCTACTTACTATGGATGTTCTCCTCAAAGTAAAGAGGCTGTAAAACCAATCATTAGCTACACTAATTAGTGTGTATCAGCTGTGTTAAGGCAATTTGCACAAAATAACATCCAATTTGAAAAATTAGTTTTGAGAACTGCAAGTCATTGCTTTAGGATATATTTCTGCTTATCTCTCTTCTGTGAAAACAACATACTTGAAAGCATATATCCTAACTAAATGAAATCTGTATTTTTTTTAAAGTGCCAAAAATTACTATCTTAGTATTAAAAATGACTATTTTGGTTATTATTCTTTCCACTCTCTAATTAAAATGTTGCAAAGTGTAAATAAAATGCAGTGAACAAGTAACAAACCAGTAGTAATGATACTCAACAGCACAGATTCAATTTCTTCTGGCTTAAAAGTGATTACCTTCAATATTTACCACTTACCTTCTCCTGAGGTTATTGGTAAATATAAAATATATATTTTTTGCTTGTGTTTTATCCAGCTTCTCTTCAGCACCAGATCAACTTGGGAACTGGTGATTTCTGTGTCACTTCCCTGACCACACTGTACTATTTGTACAGTGAAAGGTTTTGCCTGCCCCCAGAGTTTTTGTGTTACTATAAATACACTAAAAACCTTTTTTGGTTTCAAAATACTATCAATTGCTGCAGGTTTGATTGTGTTGTATCAATTAACAGTATGCAGAAAGCCTGGTGTGGAGATGATGACAGATTCTGCCTTTCAGTGCATGCCTTGGTGAAATGAGCAAGCAAAAAGGAGCATGGGGGACTTATAGCAAATCTCATTTGCTGTTTTCATAATCTTAATATTATTGACATGGAAATGTCTGCATTTTCAATTTTACTTTTCTTCCAACAGCATTAGACATTTGTTGTGAGAAAGCCACAGAAATATGTTTACTTAAGATATACAAAATTTCACAGCATTCGAATAAATATTGCTTAGGCTTTCTCAAGTATATATTTAGATTATCATAATTTAAGTCAATCTTACTGCCTGGATGAGTGCCTTATTTTGGCAGAATTTCTTTTTAAGCAAATTAATAATTATTTGCTTTGAATATAGCAGTACATTATGGAAATGGCACTTTTTTATGCTTCTTTGGGGAAGTGGGGGAAGATTATGAGAAACATAATTAATATTTAGTTAAATGCTTTTAAGAATAATAAACAAAAAATATGATTAGCATTTCTTATACAAATTCTACATGGGCTTGAATTTTACTGTTAGCAAATGCAGCAAAAAATTCCCTTTCAGTTTTCCATGGATGCACCTCCAGAAAGGGTCTAGTGCAATTGGTAGGGGTGAGGGAATTTGGCCTTTTTGACTGATTTTACTTGATCATTGTTGAGAATGATAAGGGAGCTCACTTATCTTTTCTTAATGGGGATGTTGTGCCCTGATACCAAATTTTTGTCAGTCATGGGCATGAGTGAAATTGCACTGCTTAAGCACTGTGTATTGTAGCTAAAGAGAGGATCTTGTAGGTTTTTGTGTCCATTATTGGGAGGAAGACTTTTGCTGTATGGTCTTAGAAAAGTGTTTTTCATTTTATTTTCAAACAACAGCAAGTCTTGCATTCTGTAAGATGTAATCAAAAATGTCAGTGAACTGGCATTTTGCTGTTCTGGAAAAGTCACAGT
Source organism: Luscinia megarhynchos (assembly GCA_034336665.1). NCBI lineage: Eukaryota > Metazoa > Chordata > Aves > Passeriformes > Muscicapidae > Luscinia > Luscinia megarhynchos. The sequence goes on along the minus strand of CM067565.1, from coordinate 87,757,087 downwards.
ACTTTGAGAAGGTTTTGTGTAATATACATGCTGGAGCTTTTAGCTACTCTGAGATGCAGCATTTCAAATGCTGCTGAAATTAAAGCCAGCATAAGATATTGAAGTGGTTGTCTGCTGTGACGATAGCCTCTTTCAAGTGGGAAAATTCCATCTTCAGAAAATCACGATGTTGCAGAAGGTTACATGTATCCAATTTTGTTACTGGAGTTGATGATGGGAAGATTTAGGTGTGACTGTAAAGTGCTTTAGATATTTTGAATCTGATCTTTAGATTACCGTGTCTGAAATTATTCCAAGCAATTACTTTCTCCCACAAGCTGCTTAACATTAGTGCATCCAAGTAGCCAAATTTCACGCCAGCCTATTGTTTTGGCAGGGTGAGTAATGATACTTTTGCTTATAGTATTTGGAAACATCAGGTGGAGTATTTTACACAAGAATAGTCCCTGTCATCTGACATGCATTTCCTTACCTTTTGTGCATGAGAACTAGAATATCCACAGGATGTCCAAGGCATCAGCATCACTAATGAGGTATAGAAATCTGTCTGTGCCTGTTGATATCATTTTCATGTTGTGGACAAAAATAAAAGAACCAGCTTTCCATAGCTGAAGGGACTCGAATCAACAGCCCTGATCCTCCTCCTCTCTCCCCTGCCATACCTTTAGTGCTGTATTGCAGTCTGAGATGTCCTGCTGCCTTCAAGAGGATTCTTTCAACAGTCAAATTTCTGTTCTGGAATATCCTGAAGTGAGCAGCAGATACATGAAGTATCTAGGAATGAGGCAACAATTTTGGGGTCTGTTTTCCTAGGAACCCACACATGTCAGGCCTGACAGGAGGAGAAGGTGACATGAGAAATGGGCAAATGGAGAAAGACCTCAAAAAGATGTACCTTCTCTCTTAGATACTGTTCTGGTCAATCCTTCTCTCTATGCTTATGACTGATACTATTGGCTATTCAGGTTAGGAGCAAGGTAGAAAGGCTTAGTTTTCACTCCTATTTATGACAAATGGATGAAAACATAAGCAACCTGACACACATTTTCCTCTCCCAAATTTTCTTGAAACAGTGAAATTAATTGTAATACATGCTTTATTATAATTAAGTTCACATAACACTGTGTGAAAGTACCTTAAAGGGAAGGAGGTTTCACTCTCCAATGGAATTTTTCATCAGTGAGTGGGTTGTTTTTTTCTCAAAGGTGTCTGATTGTTGTTATCACAATGCTGCTTTGGTAGAGACAAAGATGTTCTGCTATGGTGGCAGAGGAGCAGGATGGATTGCACATCAAAAAACATGCAGTGCTCTGTTACTTTAAAAAAAGAAAACCCTAAATTTTCTCTTACACATTAATAAAGCTTACCAAGGTTCTTATAAACCTCATTTAACATACCAGAGATTTCCAACTGAAAGAGAAGAAATGAGTTGCTATGTGAGATTTTGCCATTTCCTCCATGCTAAAGCACAAGGTATGATTAATGCTGGATTGTGTATACTCACTGTTCCCAAAAGTGAGAGACAAAAGCTATATATTGCTCCACAGTTTTCCCTCTGAAGTTTGCTTAGGACATGTTCTAGCTGTGGTCTTTGGTGTAGCTGGAAAATGCTGTAAAATATTCAGCTGCGGATTTCTCAGTCAAATGTGTGCACTGGTATTGATGGAAATGTGAACATGGAAAATAGATCTCACAGGAAAAAATGATGCTGTGTTACTGTCATTTAGTGGGGAAGCAAAGAAATATGAAAAGGTGTTTATGGCTCTTAGTTACTTCCCGAAATATATTGCTGTTATGCTTATATCATTATAGGAAATACTTAAGAGCTTAGTCCTGCCTTTCTATACAAAGTCATTAAAATCATCTCTGACCCTCAAGAGATTGACCTAACAACCTTTTTACATTTAAATTTTGCAACTTGCACAAGAGTAGACAATTTCTGCCTATTTTCACTGTGCAGTTGGAAGCAATAATTTTAAATATTTATTAGGAAACCAAAATGCTCTAAAGCTTACATTTCTGTGGTCAGTAAATTCACTTGTTTTTTGCAGAGGTACAAATGATGATACTGAAGATGATGAACTACTGACAACTTCCAGAGCCCAAATAATGTGCCTGGAAAGTGACACAGGCCTTAATTACTGCAGGATGTTACCGCTGACATTGTCAATCATTTATAGAACTAAGCTTCTGCATCTCATGTTTGCAAGTATCAAGTAATTTTTTTCCCTATTTAAATTTTTGTGTTACAAAACAGTGAGTTGATGGCTCCTCACTTCCCTCTTTGGTCTTCATTTCTCCAAACCCAGTGATGCAAATGATATTGTGACTTACCATGAAAAACAACCAAGTGAGAGGAAAATATTTTGGTCCAAAAAATAGAAGATCTTTCCCCTCTAGAATTTTTTAAATTTGAGAAAATTATGTATTATCTCACAATGCTAAATGTGTACATTGAATTTGCATTACAGTTATCTTCCAAGTATTTGAGTTCCTGTGATTACAAATAAAAGGACAGTCTTCCATTCCCTGTCTAATTACTGCTTAAACTGCTGGGCATTTTTCAGTGAGAAAAGGTAAGCAGTACAATTTGGCCACAGGAGTGCTTGGGAGGAGCAAAAGCATTTCTGCAAACCCAGGTTCTCTTGGATTTCCTCTGAGAAGGAACCATTCCTAAGCCTGTTGTGTATTTTTTAAAGTACAGACAGCAATTACTTACTGGCAAAGTCAAAATACAATTTCCATGCAGCTGAAATACTCAGGTTTATTGTACCTTGAGAAATATGAATTATTTCCCAGGGTGAAAGTGCATTAGAAATTGGATAAGGGACTATTATTGATTCCTTCTGCATTTATCCCTTTTTTTCAAAAATGTATAGTTTGGTTTTGTAAGGCTTCTTTGCCTGTAATTGATTCCCAAGAAAAACACAAATATAGAGTCACATTCATGCTTTAAAGCACTACCTTGAGTGTTCCATAGATCACTTTGCTTTTGTTGTGCCAAAGAAATGAATGCTTGTGAAAAATTCGGTGTGTTGCATCCCTGAACTCACCAGTGCAGCAGGGATCAGGAGGAGCAAGGCATGTGGGATCCCAGGTGGAGGAAAGGGCACTTCTAAGGTGTCCCATTTCTGCTGTTTGAATCAGTGTTTCTTGTTTAAATATACAGGTAGTGTGTAGACATGAAACCCTGGCTTTTCTAATTGGCAGAATGAATCAGCTCTTCAAACAGCAAACAACACTGTAATTAAGTTAACATTCAAACCACAATACAGATAGCCAGAGCTTAATTCCTAGAATCACTGCTTTCCTCTAGCATTATTTTAAAGAATTAGAGTTGCAGAAAGAGAATCCTGTCTGTTTGATAACAGGATTAGCAACATATTACCTCCTGAATTATGTGTTCTGGATTTAAGATCTGGAGTTCATACTCAAAGTGCTTCTGTGTGTGATTACTGTCAAGTAGGTTGGTTACTTTTTGTAAGTTGTGATTGCAGAGCAATAGTTCTTAACAATTTTAGTGCATAATGCAATAGGGAAGGCACCTTCACAAAGTGCTTAGGCAGGGGAACTGGAAAGATCCCGTGTCTGGTCTGTGATATTTTTCATCTGTGTATTCTTTCTCCAGTGTTTAAAATTTCTGTCTTGGGAGAATAACAGTCTTCCTCAAAAATCATTCTTAGTACCAGACATAAGTATGTATTTATATATTTTTAATAATACTTTTGAGTTAAAAATGTCACTTTTTCAATTGCTGCAAACTGGGAGGAAAAAAACAATGATGTTTGGTTACTCTAAACATTCATAACCCAAGTGGAGAGGAAAAAATGAAGCAGTCTTCCTTCCTCAGATTTTTTCATAAGGTGGGCCATCCTGGGTGAAATTAACCTCTAAAGCCTTATGCATCATCATAAGCTGAGATGTTGCTAGGATTAAACAGCTCTGCTATTGCCAGTCTGCCTTTATTTTCCACCTATCAAAACCACATTGTCTTCACACATTTTTATTCTGGAAGTTTTAGAAGCAGGACATGTTTCACCCATTAGTATTGTCAGTGATCCCATTACATAAAAAAGAGAAATAACACTTAACTCAGTTTTCTATCAGAAGAAATAAAGAACATTGCATATACAAATAACACATGAAGAGCTGGAAGAGGGTTCTGATGTGTAATAAAAAAATAACATGTTGCTGGGAAATAGTATGTAAACTTGAAATAATTATGTAGCTGACACCATCCCTAAGCAGTGCACTTTTTCTAATTTAGCCTTAAATGATTTTACAGTGGGAAATTTTATGGTGTCCTACTGCCTGGAAACGGGGAGCAATGCTTGATTGGTCAATATGGTCGGTAAAGCACATCCTAATGTGAGGAAATTTCTTCTACAGCTTGCTCATTTCTATTTGAGTTCAAATAAATATGTTGTAGAAAGGGCACAGGAGCATATTGTGCAGTTTCTGCTGTTGGTGCATCAATTTCTCCTACAATAATAAACTTACAAACATCTTGTCAGCACTGAAGCTGCATTTACTGAACCTCCCCCACATCACAGCACTATAAACCCTTGTTAGTGGTGATGATGTCTGGCCACTTCTGCTTAAAATGGAGCAATCCACTTTCCTGGCACTTCATTTGCCTTAAGGGGAGAATCAGTCTCCATCCTGGAGTTCCCTTCCTACTGAAGTGGTGCAAATACAGATCTCTGTCTTGTACAAAATCCTGTGCTGTTGGAACTTACTTATAACCAAGACTCCACTGGTGTGAGTTTCATTAAATTTTAAGCCCAATTATATCAATTCCCTAAGGCATTGTAGAACTTGGCAGATAAAAATGAAAATCCAACGTTTTGTTTTCTGTTCCATCCAATACCAAGATATTTGTGGTTTTTAAACAAGCTCTGATGCCCTTAAGCTGCTCTGGGGTTTGCAATGGTGTGCAGACCTTTTGTAAAGGTTTCTAATGCTTTGTGACTGCCTTTTTAAGCAAGGGCTTTCTTCCTTACTTAAAAGTTTTAGCCTTATTTAAAAATTTTCCACAAAATTGGCTGGTGTGTCCATGCATAAGCATTCTTCTGAATCTGCCAAGTGAGAGTGTAATTATTTTCTGGAAGAAATCGGTGTCTCCTCAGTTCTAAAGTCTGAATGTTTGTGTATCAGAGTATATGAGAGTTTAAATTGTACAACAATGGCACCTTAATTAGTATTCTTTGCTAGATCCTAGGAGCTTTTGACTATATCTGCTTATTAAACAGTTATTTTCCTTTGTGTTTATGGATATACTCGGGTCTCTGATGTTTGGCAGCTTAGATGATATTTCAGTATCTGCAGCAAGAAAAACACATGCAGAAAAAGAGAATGATTCTATTGCATGATATTGACAGGGATATTTACAAATATAACATGCTTTTTAATTTCTTGGCTGGGTTTTATTATTAGGTTATCAATATGGTAATATCCTGGAGTTAACAGCTGCTGGCACTGCACTAACAGCATCTGTCAGGTTCTTTTCAAAAAATACACTGTTTAACAATTTCCAGGAAAATTCAGTTGTTCCTCAGCTCATTTTAGGGAGATCTTCTCAGTTTCACAGACAAGTGAGTGAGAGCATGTCTGTGCATTTTGGGACAATCATGGCTAAGCAGAGCTTTTTTAGAACTGGCACATAGAGCTATGCCAAAAGCACAGCACCTCTGAGTAAGAGGGAAGCGTTTTCACTATCTCAGCATAGAAAATATGGATTTTTGTTTGTTGGCTTTGATCATTTTGGGAGTCACTGAAAGTGCTCTGTAATACATCTCTTCTGTATTTCAAGAGACAAGGAGCCCTATTCTTTGTGTTTAACTTTGTGGATAATTCTGCCTAAGTTCAGGATTCTTCAGGAAATATTGTGCTCTTGGAGATAAGGTGGTTGGTTTTTTTCCCCCCTGTGTATTTATGCTTATAAATTGGATGAATCTTTGTCTTAATCATTTGTTATTCCATTAATGCAGTCTCTGTGTTTTTTCAGGAATATTCATGTCTTGAAATGTTATTTTACTGGGATGTCAAAAAAAAAAGTTTTAATAACAGGATTACAGAGTTCTTCACTCTACTGTGATCTTCTCTTACTCTATAAGAGTGCCAAACATGTTCAAGTATCAAGAAGCAGTAAACTGTCACAATATTTAGTTCTTATACTACCAGTTTAAAAATTGCCTGGAGGACTGGTGACCTAAGTGTATTTTTATATATGATAAATTTTGTGTGAAAGAAGAGAGGCAAAGAGGGCTGGTAGAGGAGCTCACAACTAAGATATTGCTGGCCTTAGGTAGGTATTCACATTACAGTGCCTCTGTCAACGAGACCTTAGTGATATAAATATTTCTTATTTAAAATTGATTAAGGATGATTGTACAAATGTAAATGTAAGCTAGATACTGGAATTTCTGTTGAATGTTGGAGTTTATAAATAGTTTGAGATGTTTAAAATGGCTTACCCTTTTTTCTATCAGTGATTGAACTATACCTTAAGACTGGGTAAGGTGACTCCTCAAAAGGAAAGGGAAACTGCAGTTTAAGAGAGCAATTACCTTTCTTTTTTTTTGGAAAGAGATATGCAGCTGTTCTCATGTCTTTTTAATCTCTTTAGTGCTGTTTGTAACAATAATAAAATCCCTCAAGAATTCTTTGTGTAAGTCATACTAGCTGGAAACCCTGTAAGTAGTAATTTGGAACCAAGACAAGAATTAAAAAAAAATTATTTAGCATTTATCTCAGTTCTTGCAGAAGTGAGACTCTGCTGATTCAGTTCATTCAGAATTGTGTACATTTTATAAAAACATGTAGCTTTGATAAATGTCCCTTCCTTAAGAATTCTCTATATCCAACAAGGTGTCCTATCACAGTTTTTGAGCTGTCTTTGCTGATATCATCTTGCATCTTATATACCAGCAGTGAGTTTTCTTGCAGGTTTTTTAAGTGTTTCTGGTTTTTTACTGAAGTTGCACTGCTTTGAAAAAGAAGAAGGTCTCTAATATGTGAACTGCAACATTTTAAAGCCAAAGAGAGTGTGATTTCTGTTCTTGGGGAAAGAAAAAAGCAAAAGTAATCCGAGTTAAACAGAAGGGTGAAATCTATGGCCTAGGAGTGATTGCTCTGCAATTTATATAAATACAGCCATGAGCTCAGCTGACTGCCTCCTGATTTATCATAAAGGACAGAATAGTTAGCTTTTCTGCATGTTGCATTTCTCAATAAGCTTTGTCAGTTTCAAACTGAGCATCCACCTCAAGAATGTCAGGAAATGGTTTGTCTAGTTTTATAAAACTTTTTTCAAATGGGAAAAGTAATGGAATTATATTGATACTATCTGTATTTTTGTCTGCAGAGCTATTCCTTCATGATGCCATATGTTAAAAGCAAAATGAAAAAACCCTCACTTCTTTAAACATGAATTATGAATTAGTTCCATTTTTATATTTTCTTGCAGAAGAGGATAATTAAGCAAAGAGAATGAGTATATTATAGCATGCCATATATATTCAGGACCAATGATGAGTCTCATGCTCATTTCATGAGAAATCTTTCCAGTTTCTGCATTTTTGGTGTGCTCATTGTTGTAGCTGTGCAGTAGCATCTTAGCTTCAAGGAGAGCATCAGAACATGGGGCTTTTGTGGATGAAGAAAACATTCTAATATGCTGTGGTTCTTTTATTTTCCAGAATCATCCAGCCATACAACAAGAACAATCATGGTAAGTATAGAGGAGACTATAGGTATTGATCTGCTTATAGCCATGATTTTCCCTTTAAAAATGAAGTAGATATAGTACTATCCTAAGCTGTTAGCTTTTTCTTTATGAAGTCCAATATTGTGGACATTGTAGACATAAAATGAGTCTGTCTATATTTCATGAGAAATCTTGGGGAAAAAATGAGAGATTAAAGATCTTAGGAGCTTGCAGTTCTGCCAGTTTGAATGGCTCAAAAATTCAACTAAAATTCTGTGTTCTGTGTTTAAGTGATTTTTGACTATGTCAAATTAATGTCAATTAACTTTTTGCATTTTATCTATATCACATGGGGCAGAGCACATTTAAATTTCAGAACAATAGCTGAGTAATTTCTTGCATCACATTCCTCAGAGGCCAGTTTCTGACTTTACCTTGAGTTTTTGATAATTTGTGTTCCAAAAATAGGGAAATGTTTAAGTGGACAGATACATCTTCAAAAATGAGATTAGAAAGCTTTATGTAAAAAAAAAAAAAAAAAAAAAAAGTCACGTATTCAGTGTCTCTCTTGCATTTTTACAGGGTGAGAAATGTTGGTCTCTTTCAAACTCATAATCAAGTTGGGTGAGGGCTGAAGAACAATTCACATAGAGGAAACCTTTCTCTGACAGGCATTGATTGATGCCTGTCCTGTGGGTGTTTGAAGAGAGAGCTTTGCTTTTGGAAAAGACCAATTTTTGCAGGTCGTGTTGAAACTTTAGAAAAAGCCCCAGCAAATCATGACATGAGTTTCTTTGTTTTCATTCCTACAGTTTTTAGGGTGTCCCTTCAAGTTTATTTACCTCTTCTTTATGTATGTAAATTCCCCCATGAATTTCTTGACTCTACAGGGGATAAAAGGTTAATATAGTTCATTGCCTTTATCATCAATTGCCATTAATAATCCAGTGCAAATGAATTATAAATAGGTAAGGACTAGAGATCACTATATTTCAAAATAGTAGAGATGTCTGCAAAAGTGATGTTTCATACTACTGGTTGTAAAGTAATTCTTCTTGGTCATAAATTTGTTTTAAATACACCCATTTCAAAAGAAGATGCTTAGTTATTCAAGTGTATTCCTCCATTATAAAAATTTTGGAAGGGATTGAAAAACTTTTCAACGTTTTTTCCAAGCTGCATTGGTGTTAGGAAAAGAGCAGGGCAATTGTGTTGAAGCTGGTGAACCCTTTACTCTGCTTTACCTTTACTCTTTTTTATCCTTCTAATTGTACTCTGAAGATACTCAGTCTCTCTTTTCCATTAATGTATGAGAACAGTGCTAAAAACTGAGATGAAAGAGTGGGGGTTTTTCCTTGTATACTTTTTTTCTCACACCAAAATGTGTTCTAAGTTTTAAAGAGAAAAGGTTTTTAAATAGCTTGAGTTCTTGAGGTTCCTATGTTGTGAACCTCTCCAGACCTCTCTGCTGACAACTCAGATGGCTCAGACCACAAGTGAATGCTCTGCAGTCAGTGTGCAGTAATTGTTCATTGCACTTAAATAAATAAAGGTAGGAATAAAAGTAAGTATTCTGCTTAGTGAGAAATCATTATAGGAATGTCTACTCTTCTCTGCAGCTAAGCATAACTGAATGTGTAAAAGAAAATTTCTTACTTCCCAGTGAGTAAGTAGAAATTGTCAGCAAAACCTGAAAATATGGTATTCCTTGCATTAGAAACAGATTATCCATTCAATACAGATGTGTTGAATACTGCTGAGAGCCAGTGTGTAATCACTACTGCAATAAATAGTTACTCAGAAATGAAGTCCCCTTCTTCTGACTGATTATGGTTCTATTGTCACATAAAAAGTTAAATCATGACCTTTAGTCATCAGAATGTGAGAGGCACCACAGCAAATTTGTATTACTGCCTTGGCTGCTTTGATGTAAAAGAACTTTTGTCTTACCAAGGTGAAGCATTTGAACTCCTTTAAAGTTGCATTTATAGGTGTTGAAATAATGCAAGGCATTAAATCTGATCTTGTCTCTGAAGATTCAGATTTATGCTGAAGTCAAAGCCAACAAAGTATAGAGTGTGCTCTGCTAAAAAAACAAAGTGCAGTTTTTCTGAGGACATTACAAGGATTTTCTTCTGTATTTACATGCAATCATAGCTACCTATTTTTTGTTTCCTATTCTTGTTCATAAAAATAAACCCCTCAAAAGTATTTTAAACATCTGTGTGATGGGGAGGGAGGGAGAGCATGCTGTTTTAATTATAAAGTAAATTTCCTTTTATTCTGTGCATGGTTGCCTATCTTAATCTTTCATTACTAATTTATTGATATCCATAAATAACTATTTACTTCAAAATGATACCTGCTAAGATATGATTTTTTCAGAGGTTATGTAGCTTGTGTGTCCCCTATATGACAAACAGAGACTATAAACATTGCAGTATTTTAGCCCAGATGCCTTGTCAAGTCAGCTGTCATCTTTTCTTCTGGGATTTTTGGATGGGTTTGTTTCCCTTGCACAGAAGAGTCCTTGACTTAGATTTTCAGCATTACAACCATTGCAGGTGTTTTTGAGAGGTTTTGTAGCAAATCCAGAGGTTCCAAAGTTCTACTTGTGTTGAGTACTTGGTTATTTTCTTGTATATGGTCTGTTGTTTGAAAATCTTTCATTTTTAATAGCCTTTGGGTTTTTAAATGAGATTCTATACCCAAAGTGGTTGTGTGCCTGCATGCTATTATCAATATTTGTGACTTCATGCTGTGTAGAGATTTTTGGGTATTAATTTTTGCACTCATCTCACATTTCCATGAATAAATAAACCAGGCCCAAACCTTGATGATTATTCAAGGTATAATGCTAATGCCTTTGGAAATAGGAATACTTAGGGTGTGGCAGAAAAAGGATCAATAGCTGATTTAAAGTTAAGGTAATTCTAAACTTGTTTTAAAATGATGTATTGTATCATTAGGTCAATGCAAAATATATGGAACCAATTAATATAGGTTATTGCCAGTCACCTGAGCACAGCTGATTTCTTCTAGTGATTTTTTTTTTCCTTGTAGAGAGCTTCTTTTGTTCTGCTTGCTCTCAATAGATTTTTGTTGTTTTTGTTTAAAGATGCAACCAAAAAAAAATTGAAAATGTTAATTTAAGGCAATGGGAATGTTTTCTTTTTTGAAATAATGGGGGAAACATAAGAAATCATAAATTGAAATCCACTTAGCAATTTGTGGTAGTCCAATTAAACATTCCTTCAGCCATAGTACAAAAGTTTAGTTTGTTAGTTTTTACACTTTGAATTGCTGTGGGTGTTATGTATTTTATTTCAAAGCAAGAAGATCTTTCATGCTATATTAAGTTGACACACTAATGTAAGGTGGTTTTGGGAGGGTATCCAGATTTCTCTGGACTCACAGCTGCCTCTAGAGCAGATATCACCTGTACAGTGATCCTACACAGCCATTTCCTTGGTTTCCCTGCCACAGCAGAGCCTTATGCCTGGTGCACCTTGTGTTGACAGACCTGATTTAAAGTTTTAACTCAGTGCTGCTGCTTCCAGAGGATTTGACAGGGACAAAGACATGTACCTTCCTCGGGAAGGGATCACCTGTGCTCCTTGGAAGTTGGAGGTGGCTCTGTTGCCCACTGTGAAATTGATGCAGATGGGAAATTGGTGCCCCTGCCAGGCGAGTTTTGATGAGCAGCACTTGCAAGCAGCAGAGAAATGGATCAGCAGGGAGCAGGTGAAGCTGCCCAAACAACCAGTCTTTATGTAAGGTCCTCCTTGTTGAAGACCTTGAAAAGATTGCTTTTGGTCTCTGGGGGTGCCTTCAGTCTGCAGCTTGGACACCACTGCTTGACAGGTGAGACTTCCCAGAGAAAACCCCCTGGTGACTTAAATATTTGTGTTCTTTATGGGATGTAAGCTTGCCTAAATCAGAACTCCCTTTGTCTTGAGCAGTTTGTCTTTCAAGTGCACTGAAAGGCTTTTCTCCTGGTTTCTTTTGAGCATGGAGCAATTTTGTCACAGAGGAACAAGAGATCTCAATGAATGTACTCAGACTGAGATGAAATACTTGGGAGAAAGGAGTCACTCATCACAGAGAAAGATTTGTCCAAAATGCAAACTCCTGATGCTTTGTGCTGCTCTGATGTGCCCCTGGCATGCAGACCCTTAACACCAGTGGCTCTGATGCAAACTCAGAGCACAGCTCATTAGTGATGTGCACAGTCAAAATCAAAGCAGCAGCAGCTGATTGCACACGGTGGTGTTGTGAGGAAATGGCTGAAACTTTGTGCAAGCAGAGTTTTAAATGAGAAGGACTTCTGTGGTAGCACAGGGGAGTATTCCTGAGGCTTTCATAACCTTTCTGGCATAACTGTGTGCTAGGGGGGAAAATTTGAATTCATCATCATCATAAAAGAAAAGCATTTAATGAGTACTTTGTATGGAAGTTCATTTTGCTCTTGGTGTTGATATTAGTGTGACAGTGGCATTGAATGCTCATTTTCATACACATTGGTGAATATATTTTTTGAGAGGAACTAATGAACTGATTGCCTGGTCAAGAGCTTCAATTGTTTTTATTAACTTGAAATTAATGTGGTCCCTAGCACAGTCTGGAGAACAATGATCTTATTTTCTCTTGTCCTTATGTGAAATTTAATTAATTTCTTCAAATAGCTTGAAATGGCTGGGGTAGAAGGGAAATAAAAGAGAAAATTCTAACCAATTTGATGCAGCAGAAATGAGATTATATTGTAAGCCTTGTGTCATTTTCTGTAATGTTATCTCTTGCCTGGAATGACGGTTGGGGCTAATAAAAGTAGAAAAAACAGAAGTTCAGAATTAGTTGCAATATCTGGCTCTGCCAAGGGAAAAAAGTGTCATGAAAAGACAAGTACTTTTTCCATCAGACTTCACTGTTTTTCAGAGTTTATGCCACAGGAAAAATGCTTTTTGTACCTTATACATTTTTCTGAACATTTTTTTGCCTTTACTTCTCATATTTACTAAAGTAAACATCCAATGGCGTATTAGAAATGAGCCTGGGAAAAGATATGAATCATTACCTGAGATAACTTAAACCCATTATTGAACAACAAAAATATACCATTGGAGGCCCTTGAATGTTCCTCTGTAGTGTATAGCAGTGGCAATTGCCAGATACAAATATTGAATGGGAAATCTGATGTGTGGCAATGTTTTCCATGTATGACTTCTTACTCTCTTTTTTCAGCACCACACACTATGTACAAGAAGAGAACAGCAGTTAAACACCTTCATGAATTTCTGATTTCGTAGCACCTATGTACTTTATCCTGAATTTATTCTAAATAACAGCAGCTGAACTCTAGTAGCATGCCTTTTAGGTCTTTTTCCCCACCAAAGCTCATATGAAAAAAAGTGAAAGTCAAACTGCAGTCTAGACACTGAATAAAAAAAATGGAAAAAAAAGAAGTAAATATTTTAAAGGGCTACAAAGATAGATTAATGACCCTATGTGCAATAACAATTAAATTCACCATAAATCTTTGTTTTTAAGGCAAAGGAAAACAGTTTAGCTCTAAGAAAGATTTATATGTGACTCACTCAAATATGATATCTTGTTTCTCCTCTTCTTGTCTGGTTTTGTTTCATGAGTTCTAAGGAATCACAGAGGAGATAGCTCAGTTATTCACAGTAGCATAATGGATGCTGGAATTTTCTGTCCAATGCATAAAATTTGTCCTACTGGAGAGAGCAAATGGTGTGGATCAGGGTGTGGTGAAAGTTTTGTTATAATGTGAATATAATGCTTTGAATGTGAGTGTAAGAATTGTTCAGGAAAAATGATGCCTTTGTTTATCTTTTCTGACTTGTATGTTTTTATTACATGATTTAAGAGGTCAGTTGTGTGCTCTGTTCTGCTGGTCTTTGAGGCTGCTACCAGCCCCTTCCTTACTCAGTGACCGTGGTGTTGGTCCCCTGATTAGTGGGTATGAATGTGCTGCACTGGGTGCATTTTAGAATGCTACAAAAACACTGTCAGTGATGTGGGATGCTGGTATTATTTCACCAAGGAAAGAGTACTTCTTCCTAGGGAAACATGGTGTTGAATCCATGTCAGACAAAGTAAGCAAATTTTCATCTTTGTGTAATGTCTTCTATTGGTTTTGTCCCATTGTTGTTAGTCCTGCTGCTGATTGATTACGTGGGAAACAAGATTTCCAAGATTAGTATTTTTGTCATGGTGTATTCTTCCAAAACATTACCCACAGATGATGTAGAAAACATTTTCACTCTCTCCTCATGTGTCAGAAGGCAGCTTCTCCTGTTAGATCTGAGTACTTGCTCTCCTTGCACAATTACTCTGGGTAAAGGTTTAGTGGAAAATCAATGTGTTGTTTTCAGTTTGATGTCATCAGCTATGAAATGAATGCAGATGTATTGCAGGTAGCTCTGACTAGATAAAGACCAGTGAGTAAACCTAAGAACCATGGCACCAGCATGGTGATAGAAACCTCTATTTTTCTCCTTCTGTTCAGGTTAGTAGCAGGACCAAACCACTTGTGTAATTCAATGACTTCTATTGAAAAACAAAAGCAAAGTAAGGACCTGCAAATTGAGAAGTATGATTTTTTTAAAATTAGTTTAATGCCATACTTGGATGAAAAAATATATCTCGTATCTCATTGCTTGGGATGTAAGGTTTTTTCCTCAGATGTTAATTTTCTCCTAAAATCAATGAGTTTCTCTTGCTGAATTGCTTGGTTTGTAGCATTGACTCATGCCTCAATATCTTTATGTAAAAAATGGCATGAGCAATAGTTTAGTTTTTAAAGAGCTTTAAAATCCATGCATAAAACACGTCAATGGGCACAGGTTGGTTGTTATCTTACCCCCAGGTGCTGATTGAGGCAGATGAGCTGGGTTTTGGGACGTGTGTAGGCTGCCCTTTACAGCAGAATGTGTTAATGGAATTATGCTTGTTCTCAGACAAACACCTTTCCCTTTTGTTATGATTTCAGCATGCTGCTCCCCACATCCATATGACTAATGGCAAGGCCTTGCAAGCCAGTGCAAGTGCCATTAAGACAAGCACAATTCCAGTAATCAAGAGGCAGAGGCAAAATTGGCTTGATGCTTCAGACGATGGTTTCTTCATAGCCACAGAAGAGACCAGGTAAGAAGAGATGGAATCTTAGCAGGGAATGAGGCTTCACTGCATACATGTTACTGATCCTCTGTTTCAATAACAGTTTTGACATTATTATCTAATGTTACATTACAGCAAAAATCTTTGTTTGGCACATGCCAAACTTTGCATCTTCTATCTAATAATATTATCAGCATTTCATTAATTAGACTTAGTGCTACTTCTCTGTGGCAAAGATTAGAACTTTTAAATTTTCTTTATTTTAGTTTGTATACAATGAGGTTTCAAGCACCTCTGATCATTCAGCAAAATATAAATGCATCTACAGTTATCCTCGAAAATTTTCAGAACTTGAAAAGTAGGGTACAGGGGAGAAATAAACAGCTGATAGCATCTTTTCCAGGCTAGAATCTGATTTGTTTTAAGAGCAACTGAGATGATAATGTCCTTCAGCCTTTCATTTACAGATTAATTGGTAAAATTTAATGGTCTTTTGCTTTTTCCAAAAGAGCTTGATATCATGCAAGAGACACTAGTTTTCTGGAGGTTCCTCTGTTCTGTTCTGCTGTCCAGCCCTTCCTTGAGTTAATTCAACTAAGACAAGAAGTTACAGTCTGTTTTTGTAAGCTGTGCTTGCTGGGCCTGCTATTTAAAAATTTTTAATATCTTGCTTAATTACAGCAAGTAATTCATCAGACTGTTCTCACTTCTGTGATTATTTTACAAGCCTAGAAAAGCTGGTAGTTGAAGAAAAATGTAAATAATAAAAAGGAAGAGAACAACATATGCAAATATAGAGATAACCAAGGAAAACATGCACGTTTAATCCCATTAATGGCAGATTCAGCTAGAAAAGTTAACATACTAGCATATGACAATTTGATGTTTATTTCAACATAGTTGATTATGGCACTTTTTGGTTTTTTATGAGGATTCAACAATTCAGAGA
The DNA here is from genome assembly GCA_034336665.1 of Luscinia megarhynchos. Taxonomy (NCBI): domain Eukaryota; kingdom Metazoa; phylum Chordata; class Aves; order Passeriformes; family Muscicapidae; genus Luscinia; species Luscinia megarhynchos. Next base: position 87,741,290 of record CM067565.1, on the reverse strand, counting down.
GAGTGGTAAGAGGCTGATGAGCTCTTCGACTTCTGACTCCAGCCCAGCTGGATGGCATTTTGAGAGTTGATACAAAGACCTTAGTCATATCAAACTAATCCCTAGCAATTGGATCCTGAAAGTGAGACTGATTACCTTTTGAAGTTTTAGAATTTTCAATTTAATTTTTTTCCCAGTCTTATAGAGAAGTGCCTGTCAAAAGAAGAGAAGAGGTTTACCCAGGCCATGATCTCCCCACAGATCTCAGAAACTGCCCAGACAATTTATCTGCACTAGATGTTAAATTTTAGGTGGTTAAGTGTAGTGGGATGAGTTCTGGCTTTGCAAATCACTCATCTGTGATAGCTCTGCTTGTTCTTATCCGAGGAAACACTCCTCCCCACTCCCAGGGGTGCAGACCCCATACCCAGGGAAAAAGCAGAGCTGTTTCTGGCTCTGCAGCCAGGGTGGGGCACAAACAAGGGTCTTTGTCCTCAGGGGTCTGTGTTTGCTGCTCTTCTCCAAATAATGAACAGTTTAAAGTAACTTGAAACCTCCTGGTATAGGGAACACAGGGAAGTTGGACCTGACTGATACTCCTCAGACAAGGAGGTGCCTGAACCTGTGCTGTTGCATAACTCTGGCAGATGTTGGAGCAGCACAGCAGGGAATGCTTTTTATCCTTTGAAACTCTGCCTCACATGAGATCTGTTCCTTGTCTTTTACAGGAGTTTTCCATTTTATTTTTTTTTGTTTGTTGGGTTTTTTTGGTAGTTTGTTTTTGTTTTTTGGGTTTTTTTGTGCTTGGTTTTTTTTTTTTTTGTATTCTGTTTTTGTATTTTCCTGTCCTCATACTGTTCCTATTGACTCCTTCCCTCAGATGTGCTGTCTCCTTTCTAATTTTTTCCTTTGATTATTTTCACCTTTGCTCCAAGACTATTTAGAGCTGGGGTAGGTCATTCTCCTCTGGGCTCTGAAAGTCTCCAGCCTTTGGAGCTCCAAGTGGAAAGCACTGCCTGCTCCTGCTGCTAGGGATGCCCTAATGTCCAGGACAACAATTAAATGCTGTGTTCTTAGGGGCAGATGGAGGCAGACAGCAGTCCCTGACAGCCAGCCTGCCCTGTGATCACACAGCTCAGCACTGCCAGGACAAAGTTGAATGCAATAATTGCAATGGGAGGAGATGTCTAAGGAGGAGATGTTTGAAAAAGCAGCACACAATTTACCCAGTCCTGACACAGAATGAAAAAAAGGCAACTAATAAGAATGAGCTGCCAGGGAGCAGCCATTAGGTTCTGAACATGTTCTTAACACTCAGAAATAATCACCCATCTAGGGTCACAACTGGTTCTTTAGGGAACTTTTTTGTGCTCCATCAGGATCCAATCGGTTTTATCTTGTGAATTTGTTCATTAAAAATACATATGAGAGGCATGCTAATTATAGCAAAAGGAAAAATATTTTTCAGCGCAGTGTTTTGTTTTCAACAGCCCACAACAATTTTCATTTCTCTGTCCTAAAATACTTTTTTTTGTCTAATGAATTAGTATTTAAGATGCACATTTCTATAAAACACCAAGTAGGGAGTCTGGAGAGTAAATGTTCACAGAAATTTAGCTTAAAAACCCTATGCTATAATAGATTGTTGATATTCACAGATTAAAAAAAAAGAGTAGTAATATTGCTCCTGAACTAAATGAGGTACCAGTCTATTTAATGTTAATCAAACCTAAGATGCACATGAGCATTCTCAACGTTATTATTCATCAATAGATAAGGTGAATATATGTATTTAATACTCCATTTTAGAAGACATTTTAGTAATATTAATTTTTAGTAATCACCCTTTCCTCTCTGAATTTAAGCAGCAGTATTATTTCTGTAAAGTTAACTCTTCTGTATCTAATTGCTCACATATTTGAGATATTTGCAGCAATGGATGTGAAATATTAAGAGCAGTGAAAATAACTATGGGAATAATATATCATCTAAGCTTTCCAGGGTAACCCTTGGAGTTACCCTAGAATTTTAGGGCAGTGCCCCTCTCTACACTCTGTCCAAAGTTCAACAATGCCTGCAGGTATTCTTAAAAATTAATGTGAGCTTGTGCATCATGGAAACACAAGGCCTGGGGTTTACATCTGAAGTCGACCATATTTTTAGGTGCTAATCTTCCCTTCTGAGTAGAACAGGAATGTATTTTATATCATTATACATTTCAGCTTTGTTTTTAGGTTGCAGCTATTTGAAAGCTATTTCCTCCCTCATTGTTTATCAGTATCTGCACATCTGGGGAAAAGTGGCAGCAGAGCTCCCATCTGTGTTTCCCTCTTTCCCAGCCCCATTGCCTCTGCAGAGCTGGGCTGCACTTCAGCACGGTGCTGAGCCCCACTTTGGGGAAGAGACAGAGTTTTCCCATCTGTCTGCACACTAGTGCCTTGAAAGGATCACCCCCATGAATTTTGCCCTGTGTAAATGTGGATGTCCTTCAGAGCACTGTCAGCATGCTCAGTGAATTTTGCCTATGAATGGAGAGGCCCCCAATTCTGCTATTTCATCTCTAGTGACAAGCTGCACTCTCCATTCCAAACCCCCTATTTTGCATTTTTCTTTATTTGTATCCTTTTTGAGTGAAAAAGCAATTCTCATTCTCTACTGTGAAATAACTAGCTCAAGATTTTATTCTAAAGTGCAAATCTGTTTACACAATTCATTGGAAAAATCACTCTTAAAGAGCCTCATGTTTATCACTGCTCACCCAAAGAGTGTCCTTACTTTTTTTAAAATATCCTTGGGTATTAGTTGCTAGGATTCTCCTAGCACCACATGCATGCTTTAGGATAAGCCAGAAGTCCCCTAACCATAAAAGCACTTTTATTAATTTCTTTGTACTAAACAGCTTTGCTACAAGGAAGTTTTTTGGGTGATGTGGATTCTATTGTAGGCCCAATAGGTCAACAGAGAAAACTACCATATTGCAAGGAACTAAATGCTTTATACAGAATTGCTATTCTGGGAGTTAATAATTGAAAAAAATCTAGCAGTTTATATTATGGTCTTCAGAACCTTAGTAAAGTGTAATATATTGGCTTAATATCTTGAGTTATATAAACATAATCCTTGAGTAAAATTAATAATATTATTGCTGAACCATTTGATGTCAAGGGGGATATAACTGTTGATTAAAACTTTTCTTACCAATTCTAGGTATGCAGTGTGCCTCTATTTCCTATACACACGCTCTGTCCCACAGAGTGCATGTGCATGCCAATGATCAGACTTGTGTAGGGACAGCTAAAACACTGGCTGGTAAATGAATTATTTTTTTTTCCCAGCATTTGCATTGTAAGAAATGTGTGGAAATGTTTGGCTGAGTGCGTTTTAGCAGCGGATTCTATGTGCTTTCCCTTCATGGGCCAAAAAGCATATTTGCATATAGATCTGCAGTTGAATGACTCAATGCTTGTTTCCTTTCAGTGCTGAAGCAGTTAGAAACCTTCTCACGGTAAGTGCAACTCCATTGGGAATGAGTTAACTGCAACTGCTAAAATTAGAATGTGATCTTTAGCTGCTACCAGCAGACATGGCTTCCTTTTTTTGCTGATAAAATGATTGGAGAGGCATCCCTGTGGCAGCATTATACAGGCAATTTTCTTATCCCTCACTTCATGTCCTGTCTCCAAAAGGAAAAATCTTCCCTTGATTTGTTGAGGTGCTACGTAAGGATATCACAATTGCTGTGATAATTACCTGGTACCACTCATTTTTATTTATGCATGTCTCATAGCACACACAAAAAAAGCTTAAAATCCAAAGTTGCATGTCGAGAAAGAAGAGAATGTGGGGCTGACAAGCAGCTTCTGCAGAATGTTGAGCCTTGCTGTGCTGTCAGTGGTCTGCTTCTCTTGCAGAAGTGGGGAGAGCCAGGCTAGTGCTCATGGCCCTCGGTGCTCCTGCACGTGCTCTGCCCTCTCTGCAGTGCAGCTTCATCCTGGAAACCGCAGCCTGTGCCTCAGAACACACTCTGAGAACCTGCCAGAGCCGAAGCCCGAGGTCAGAGCTGTGGGTGCCTGCCCCCTCTGTCCCCGTGTGCTGTCATCCGGGCTTAGGCGAGGTCACGCACAGCGCTTGAGTTGCAGCACGCTGCTGGGAGAAAAGGGAAACTGGAGGAGTGAGCCCTGGGCGCCTGGGGTCTGAGACACAGTGCAGGGCTGCAGGGCTGCATCTCAGCCACAGTTCCACTGCTGCTCCTTCTTCCTCTTCACAATTCCTATACACAAATGTCCATGGGTGTGTTTACTCTTTCTTTTCCAGTTGGCCCCAACTCTGCAAAAGAATTTGTGCGCCAAAACAAAAAATGGGGTTTTTTTGACGTCTGTTTTTCTTGAGGCACTTTGAATTGAATTGAGATCCTGGTTTTGAATTATCACACTTGGATCCTGGGCATAGTGTATTTTCATTTCTTACCTGCCTGGCACCATGGCCTTTAGACCCCAGTCCTGTGACCAGCTGCAAGAAGATGCCCTGGCTGCACTCATGGAGCATCAGCTGCAAGCCTGAGAATGTGATGCACCAGCCCTCTAACAAAAAACTCTGTCAGCCTCTGAGGATTTAATTTTCCACCTGCTTTACTTCTGTTTTATTATATAGTCGTCATACATCTTGAAAAGCAGGGATTACAAAATATATCCCTTAGAATTCTCTTTAATCCCTGCTGATAGGATTGCAAATATCTTATTGATTGGCCACATCTGAGTCCAGGTGAACTGACAGCTCTCTCCAGTCACTGTGATGATACTGTGTGTGAGGAATTCAGGGAGGAATTGTCCTTGCTGCAGTCTAGGAACCATCCTACTTGGTTAACTTCCATTCAAAGCTGTTATATGCTCATGAGAGAGCATAATAGTTTCTGTGAGATGTTATTTTGACCTTATTATTCATGAATGCTGTGCACTGTTCACATCTTAAAAATCATACTTTTCTGAGCCCCAGCTGAGGTACTGTGATACAGAATCACAAGCAGCACTATAGAAACTAGATCACAATCTCTTACCATTCATTTGTCATTGAGCAGCTTTCATGGGTCTGAAGACATTTTCTTTCAGTATTTAGCTAAGTGAATTTTTCCCATTGGACCCTTTATAGTACCTACTAAATCAAAGTAACACTATTGTGATAAAGCAAGTGGGTTTTTTTAAAAGCAGGTTTATTCCATGGAACTAAAACAACTCATTTCAAGAATGTGATTTTTTTTTAAACTTAAGGCATCAGAGCTATATACAAGGAAAACATGTTCACAAAACCCTCTCAAAGCTCGGTGTATGTTGTGCCATTGGCTAGAGCTAGGAGGTTTGGAAAACACATACTGTTAGGGGGTTTGCTGGTTTGCTTTACCAGTCTTCAGAGCAAATGAAATACAATCATGCTGCTTTGGAGCTATGGATTAATCTTCTCACAGTTTAAAATGGTTTTCTGAGTCCTAGGCAAGTGCTCCAAGCACTGCAGCATCCCTCCACTACCATGAGGCTTTAAACAGGGCAAGTAGCTTACTGCAGTGCCACTGGAGCACCAAGATTCAGTTCCTTCTTCCTCACAGACCTCCCATGATATGTCAAACAGGTCTTTTAAGGCTCTATCTGCAAGCATTTATATACCTAACTCCTCAAACACAAAATTAAGAAGGTGCCTAAGTGCTTGCTTGAAGGTTTGGAGGTGAGGAACAGGTAACTGCTGTTCTTTGCCTGGAGAATCAGATGAAGCCTTCTGGTTCTTCCAGAGTGCTACTCCACACAGAGCAGGTCAGGAGGGGATCTTGTTTCAGAGAAAACTCTTTACCTTTGCTGCCAATACAGTCTCATGGAAATGCCACCCACAGGAGTCCAGAAGCTGGTGACAGAAACTGGATGATTTGTTAGTTTCAGAGCTGTCTCCACTGATTAGCAGGTGAAAATTAATTAGCATACAGCTTTGGTGATGGCCGCAGGGAGGCTGGGGCTGGGAACAGATGGCTGCAAATGACCCAGTTACTGCTGCCTGAAAAGTCACACCTTTGGCTCTTGTGAAATGATCCTGCCCTGTTGTGAGCAGAAATTCAAATATGCTGCCTCTCCAGGAGGGCTTAGATACCAAAGTTTGCTTTGCAATTGCATCTCGGGTCAGAGCTTGAATGTGGTTAATTCACATGACTCAGCTAAAAAACAAAGGCACATTTAGAAGGGTCCCTCAGCCACTTGAAATCTTCTCCCCTGCCATTGACAAGTGTTCTCTCACATTCAGACAGTAGGTGCAGAAATAGCCAGAAAATTTTATATTTGGGAAGGAAAATACAATTTCTAAAATGAGCCTTTTGGTAAGATTTTACTGTCTTGGCAAACTTGGGAGGGAAAGAAAACCTCAAAAACTTACATGAAATACAGGGATGATAAGTGCATTAAGGATTGTCTTAAGTATAGATGTTGGTGGAAAAGCTCCTGTATAAGCACTTGACTTTTCCAAAACCTTTGTTTACTTTGCTGGACCTTCCAGACCCAGTTCAGCAAAGCCCTTAAATCCATTCCTGAGCTCAGTCCATCAGCTAGAATACATCACATAGCCCCCAATACACCCTGTATGTCTGATGCTAGATTGGGATGCCATGCAGTTTTTTATAACCTGTTTTCTTACGATTCTTGACAAATTTTGAGTTCCCTGCAGTATGGTTGGCCATTTCAAAAGGTTTTTTCTTTGCAGGAGCTGTCTTTTGTGTTTGCACAGAGGATTTGATGTAGCTGAACCCAATCCTCTTTATTGAATGTTTTAACTGAAAGTCTTAGGGCTTAGCTTTTTGTTAGCTTTCTGCTTAGCTTTTTCCTAAATCCACATACCCAGTGGGAATGTGTCATCTTGTAATATTTGGCCGTCTTCTATTGTGGGAGTTAAAACCAATTTGGTTTTGAACAAGAAGAAATTTTTCTATAAATAAGCATCTTTGTATGGGAAGCCAATTTCTCTGTCAAAGCCTTGGGAAACATACAAAGTAAAATAAAAATGCAAACTTGTCAGACCAACGTACTTAAATATGAAAGGAAAGATAGAGAAAACATTTATTATACAATTGTTACCTATAGCAAGGCTAGAGCAACATCAGCTTAGGGCTAAAATTAGTCCACTCTCACCATTCCTATGCATAAACCATGGCATTTTCTCACATTAGAGCTTAGATATTGATGATTGCAATCCTAAAATACTGTGCAATATCACTGTTCAGAGATATTTTTCACTTTTCATGATATCTGTGCTATGTGAACAATAGTAACTCATAGAAGCTGGACCCAGAGTTAAAAATTATTTCATCTGAAGGCAGAGAAATACACAGCAATAATGTGCATGTAGGCAGGGAAACTATGTGAGTCCTGTGGTGAACACACTGTTGCTAAAGTTAAATAGCAAAAAAAATTATAAAATTGTGCCACGGTGAATATGTTTGAAAATATGGTGTCAGTGATCCTCAGAGTCTTTAAATTCACATAGAACTGCCCACTAAATTTAATTTCTAAGTTATCCTCTATCAGAGTTTTCATTTCAAATTACAGATAGAGGGTTTAATTCTGAATTAGTCCATATTTCAGTGTATGTATTTAATCATTTTTTCTTAATACCTTCCCTGATAGTTTGGGGTTTTTTTAAACTCATGACCCTCTGGCATAAATGTAGGTAAGGCTGTGGAAAAACAAGTGTTCATTGGTCTCTTTTTGTGAAAAAGCTTGCATAAGTAACTACAGAGGCATTTTAAATATAAAATACCACGGAGAACATATTGACTGTGACTGTGAAAGTCAATCACAGAGATAACTAACAGTTCTTGTCAAACATCTAAGGAGACTTGACTGGCTGTTTTTGTAACTTCTGCTATGAGTAGAGGCTAAAACATTTACTTGACAAAATACTATTCAAGTGTTTTTCTTGTGGAGAAAACACAGATCCAAACTTTAAAATTCTGAGGTTGCCTCTTGCTTGATGTGAGACACCAGACAAGTAATTTAATTCAGCCTTTCTCTGGCTCCACCATTTTGTCTGCAAGCTTGAGTAATGTTGGTGTACACCTACTCCTTAGGATGCTGTGCAGTTTCTAATTAGCCAGTCCAACAAGCACTATGAAATACTGATGTGAAAAGTGCTGGCCATAAATATGGAAAGCAGGATGAGTGGCAGGAAATGAACTTGAACAGACCTTTGGTCACATAAATATTTTTTAAAAAATTAAAAAAAAAATCTTCAACCTTTGACATGAAAATGACCTTAGAAATTAGCATCAAATCATTCTGTGCCAAAACTTTCCTCTCTTGATGCCACACTACAGTTTTCTAATTCATAATCTGCACTGGAGCTTCTGCATGTAGAGAAATGCTGATTATGCAAGAGATTGATGGTGTGAAGCAGAGCCCCAGGGAATGGGCTTGTGAGGGAACTTGTGCTCTCCAACTGTTTCTGGTAAGACTGAGTAATTTTTATTTTTCAGCCCTTGCTTAATAGCAAGTATTCAGGATGCCAAGAACCTCCTTCAAATATACCCTATTGGTACATATGTTATTCCAGGAGAAGTATATGCATTATTGATAAAAAGGAAGCATATTGTCAATCTTTTTCAGCCTCAGGTAATATTATAAGCTATAATATTGTAAAGCACAGTGTTCAGGCCAAAAACTTCAGATAAAGCATACCCTGAAATAATCAAGCAAGGTAAGAAAAGAAAGACAGAAAAATACTAATAATATTGTAGATGCATAGTATCTCTTCTTTTTTTTTTTCCTATGAAAAGTAAAATAGGGAATTTTCTGTTATCTTGGACTTAAATAAGCATATTAATTGACACAATATTTTTGAAAATTTTCAATGCAGTATTTAATGTTGCCAGGGAAAAGGCACTTAATGCTTGTAGCCCAAGGCCAGAAACAAATGTTGTATGTTCTGTACTTTTTTGTCATCTTAGAGTCTGGGATAATGATGGAATTGGGAATTTAATATGCTAGGTGTTTGGGGAGTAGTTGAAAGCAGCATTGTGTTCCACTGTTAGCCAGCTCACTCTGATGCACCTTCTCTTCAGTTTCTTGCTTGTCTCAGGAAAAATTATATTCTGCCATGTGGGTAAATTTTTCATCTCATAGTGGGTGATGTTTAACCAATATACAGAATGGCCATCCTGCTGCAGAATAAATAGATGGTTTTGAAAATTCCTCCTGGTAGAGTAGGAATCCATCCTCACCCTGCTGATATCATTAGGAAAAATAAAGGAGGGGCTTAGAAACCTGCTGGTGTTTGTGCCTGTGAGCTGTGGAAGCCTTTCTGGCTCCCTGGATTCCCAGAGTGCTGGTGTATTGACACATCTGCAGTGATCCTGTGCTCCTTCCCAGGGAGCAGAGGTTAAGCAGCCCTTTATTGGATAAAGCAGGCTTCCTGCCTTGCAGCCTCTGCAGGGTAAGGTAACTAAGGGAAGGCTAATGAATTTCAGATAAAGTGCAGAGGAGCTGTCCTGTAGCTCAGGTTACAAGTCTGTTGAAGCCTGAGCCATTGTTTTGTTTCAAGGAGTATGAATAATTTACTCTTTTACCCATTCCATCAAACTTTCTTTGCTAGGACTTAGTAGTTCTCTTCCACTCTACAAAGTTGGATATTGGTGAAATGCCATGAATCCAGGACAGGCTTTTCTCCCTTCCTTGAGGGAAGGACTGTTTGAGGAACAGTGAGCTCTGTGCATGGCTCTGCATCACCACTGCTGTGTCAGATGCTGTCCTTGCTGAGCTCACAAAGCTCCACCCAAAACACAGGGCATGTCCACTCTGTGCTGTCCATCATTCCCACCAACCAGATCAGGGGATTTTTAACTCTTCCTACCCCTGGTAGAGCCTCTGTGCTGCTGGCTTCTGTGAGAAGTCAGCCTGGCACCCTAACTGATGTGTAATTTTAATTGTCTCAGCAGTAGGTAGCCTCAGCCTCCTGGTGGTAAATACCAAACTCACAGATGAACCACGAGGATAATCTCACTGCTGACTGTTGGGATCTAGATTTATTCATCATGTGATGACCAGTGTATGACAGCATCTCTTCATAATGTTTCTTAGGGGTTAAAAGTTTTTTTCAGTTCCAGCATTCAACTGGAAAATGAAAAGTGGTGCTGAGAGCAGGACTTTGTTTCTTTCATTTGTTTCATTCCTTCTCTCCATTTTAGAATATTAATGAAATATTTTCAGGGGAAATGAAAATATGGAAAAATCTGAACTGGTTGATTATTCCAAAAGCCATGACAGTTGTTTGCAGTTAAACTGGATAGAAATAATTTCAATAGTAGATATTTCAATAGTACAACGACTTGTTGTTCTAGGCACTCTAGAAATGCACATAAAGAGATGGTATCTGCTCCAAGGTGATTTTGATTTAAATCAGCAGCAGGTAGAAAGAGACAGAGATGGCCATACAATAGGTTAGGCATGACACAGTCATAGGAGTCTGTGCTTTAAACCCTTGACCTGGATGTTTCCCCCCAATAAAGAAATTGCTAAAACCCCATTACTAATGGCTTTCTATATGTACACATGGTAGCTATAAGCTGTTGCTCTGATACACAAAACATCAGAGAAGCCCTCAAGGTGATGCAGTACTTGAAAAATTGCATTATCTTAAGCTGCTTAGGAAGATCTGACACTGTAATTTGTAACTGGTGTGTCTAAAAGTTATTGTTCATAGAGAACAGTCTTGCTCCATAAATATTGATAAAATATTGGAAGATAAACACTAGCAAAGGAAAACATTTCCTTGCTAGGAGGAGAAAAATAAGATAAGCTCTTCAAACATTTAAATAATGTTGGTGTCTCTACAGCAGCACCTCTTTAATCTCATAAAGGTTATATCACTCTATCTGCCATCTGTATGGGTTTTATAATGCAACTATGTGGCTCATGGCAACAGCTTTCCAATAGTCCCATGCTTATTAAAGTCTTCCATATTGTTTTTATAAATTAACATTTCCTGAGGCCCTTGTTTTTAAAAGGTGTATCAGTGTCAACACACTTCTGCCTTCCAAAACTATTTTAAACTAGTTTCTGTCATGTTGAGGATAAGATTTTAATGCAATATGGGAAAGCTTCATCCTGAAAGTGTTGAGGGGGAAAAAACTGTCTAAAGCAGCAAGCCAAAGAGTTAAATAAAATACTTCTCATTTGCACACAGGTAGAAATGTAGGAAGTGCTGTGAGTCTTTTAGTCAGTAACATATCAGGTTTCTAAGGATCTGTGTTACAGCTTCATCCCAGCTAAATTCTCTTTCAGCAAGAGTACTGCACACATTTTGGCCTTTCACTATGTTTAAAAGCCCGTTGAAATTAATAAAAAGCCTATCAGCTTTCTAAGATAGTACACCCTTCTGTAATTTAATCCACTGAATAGTTAAAAGAAGCCCTCAGAGAAATAACTGATTATTTCATCTAATAACCATCTAGGAATTATAGTTATTCTTTAAAATAATTATTTTTTTCTAAGTGGCCTTGAACTTGCACTGAAAATTTACATTGCACAAAATTTATATTGCCCTGGAGCAGCAGCAGCTTCACAAACATTTCTCTTGAATATGTTTTTTTTCCTTATTTTTTACCCTTGTTTTCTTTCTGATTGGCTATATGGTTAGACTGATTGCAAGTTTCACACACAATTTGTGCCAGAGCAGAAAATTCTGCCAGTGTTGGCAGTATTCATGCATCTAGCACATTTATGTTGCTGTTTACACTTGGAAAGTCATAGCAGAATACTTCACCCCAATGGAGAGATTATCAGGAATATCAACTATGATTGTGCAGGAAATCAGTTTTCTTATACCTAGGGGTGTTCCTTGTGCTGCCAGCAATTAGATAGCAATACATTTCCTCAGCACCAGTTCTTGCATATGAGGATCTTGTTCAAATGGCATCAGTCTAAGAAAGACCCAGGCAAAAATATCAAACTAATTTAGGGAGAGTGAGGAAAACAAAACTGTGTCCTGGAGCTTCAAACTCCATACCAGGTTTGTATTAAGTCATTAACATATCTTTAGTGGAATCAGAGCACTAAAAGCAATTCTGGACCTTGGTGTTTAAGAAGAGTTATGGACATCTCACAAATGCATGTGTGTTGAGGGCAATTCCTCCTCCTGTTTCTTTCAAAACAAGGTTTGTCATCTGCTGAACTATCAGCAGGCTTTTGCCTGCAATTAATTTCTTTCACTATAGAAACTTCTTCCATGACTTGTATTTATTTAATATTGATTCTTAAGTGCTGTTGTACAGCTGATAAGACCCAAGTCAGTGTAGTCATCACAACTCTGAGTCCAATGCAGAGGAGGATGCACAACAGTTTATATATAGCACAGCAACCCTCTATATCAACAACTTCAAGCAGGCAGTGCCTTCCAGTCCTACTAGAAAAGGCTTGAAAACACATTCTTGACTAACTTCAGTTGGAGGCCTCTCTTTATTCTATTCAAGTTTAAAAATTGATGCTGTTTTAGTGTGTGGCAGAATTAGAAATGGGAACTTTGAGTCAGCTTTTGCAAATGTAATGTTTTGCTCCCAGTTATCCTATTCCTGCAAAATCTGGACATAATAGATTATATAGGATTGTGCTTCACTTCAGCAGATGGTGAGTTACATGGAACACACTTGGATCCTGAGAAAGGGTTGGTTAATTATCATGACTTGCCTGATTAAATTTAAGCACGGCATAAATGCCCTATACAACCTAACTTGTTTCCACCCATAAGGTTCCAATCTGTGTGTGAAACTTGAACAGAGATATTAGTTCTTCATCTAGACCTTTAGTAAGACTTATGTACATTTCCATATTTCCCTGAATAGGTGCCAGGGTCTTGTTTACCTTTATTGCAGTTACTAATTGAAGTGTCATGCAGACATAAAGAATGTCTGTTATTCCTACCCAACACCAGTGCATCACATTTGACTTAAAATGACCACAGTGATGCCCTATTAAATATTTAATTCATTCTCATACCTTTGATTTCAAGAAATACAAAGGCTTTAAAATACTTTTGAATTTGCATTTCAAGTCTGCAGTGCATCATGCTTCAAGAACTAGTGCAAAAGTCAAACAAAAAAACCCAGGGGAAATGGCAATTAATCTGTCCTAACAACTGCAAAGATGTTACCAACGATACAGATATTAAAGCCATTTATTGTCATTGCCAGATAAAAGCTTTATGTAATTAAAACATATGGCTGGTATTAACTGAAAGAGGGACAGGAAATTGAGCATTAAAATTGACTCTGCCCTTAGTTCAGTGTATCTTTGGGGGAGGGAACAGTGCTACAAGTGAAAGGGTGACAACAACTTTACCTTTGAATGTCCTGTCTTTTGTCAGCTATTATTGCAACCTGCATGTTTAAGTGTTAAAAAGACTCTGAAGGATTATAAAACATGATTAATGCCTCTCAAAAAGCTAGCCTGTATTTAGGTGCTAAATTCTTCAGTGTAAAGAATCCAGTCCCTCCACCTTCTATAATTTTTGCAGTAAAAAAGAACACTTTTGGCTTTTAGAGAAATGATTGTTTAAATATAACATGTAATGTAGTCTGTGGAAATTTCCATTCTTCCAGTTTTATTTTCTGAAAGGCTGTATCCCAGAAAGGTAATTTCTGGAAGCATTTTCACAATCCTGTTTAAACAGAAGTGCTGGATTGCCTTTTAGGAGTGCATACCAGATTAGCTTTTTCTAACAGGGTGTATAGAGCTAGTTTCATCTATACTCAGTGAGGAGTTGACTCTGTTTGTGTGGCTTGCTTGGTATAATAATGTGATGAGCTTTTTGTTCTGCCTTTCTTTGTGCTGGTTTTGATGGGAATAACTATATCTTTTACTTTACTGTCCATACAAAATAATGACAAATTGTAATCTCAAATCCTTTCCTGTCCTTACATACACTGTCAGCTGCAAATTGCTTCCATAAGCAGGAACCTCTTGGCAGTTTATAAAGTTACCTTGTAAAAAATTCAGAAGGGTAAACAATTATCTGATATTATTTGAACCTTGAGTTTCTCAAGTGATTAATGACCGCATTCCTTCTATAAATAAATACAAAGTTTTGCAAAAAAAAAAATACATCAAGAAGGATCCAGTTCTATAAGGTTTTGGCAGAGATGATTCCCATTAGTAATCAGTGTGGGCAATAGCTATTGTCTATTCACATGAATTTATAGAACCTGGCTGTCTCATTATTTTAGACAGACACATTTCTGCCAGTCTGAGATGACACTCTATGGTCTTACTGCTCTGGAAGGTATGCAATATCTTTGTAATCAATTTAATATCTCTTTTTGGCTAATTTTAGATGACCATATAACGTGAATACTCAAACAGTAAGTTTTTTTCTCAGTGGGATTGTGTGAAAAGCTGAAACCTAACTTTCTGGCAACTCCTTTTCTTCTGTTGTGCTTATTGCTGAATGGTGCTAACTCTAATTTGGTATTCCAGGCCATGAAGACATCCTTCTTTCAAAAGGGAATACATTGCTGAACCTTTAAAATATATTAACCACAATAGATGTATTTTTCACGCTCCCTATAGCCTCTAATAGCAGAGTAGATTATTCTGCCTTTTGATTTTTTTTGCTCTCTTCTGTGGCCCAGTTAGTTAATGTGGAAACTTCCATCCCCTGGGGAACACTCAACCTGTAACCAAGTGGTAACAAACGAGCATTTGAAATTTCATATGCAAATTTGTATTTTAGAATTCAATAGGATTTATTTACAGCTGATCATGTATTTTCAATGTCACGTGCCCACTTAGATGAAAGGGAAAAACCACTCCTTGAGTTACCATCTCAGAACCTTGATGCAGCTAGGCATCTCATCACCCTGTAGTTTGTAGGTCATATTTTCAAGTCAAAAAGGCTGAATTAGAAAGCCTAATTTCATTAAGTATTAGAGGCCCCAGTTTGCTTTAATGCATTTCCATAAGCTCAAAATCCCTGTAATTTATAAAACTACCTAAATGAAGGCTCAGATTGTTGAGTAAATTCAGAAAATAGGTCATTTTCCAGCAGCATCTAATGTTCAGGTCTCTGCCAATGAAGATGGTTCTTGGCATACTCTGTATATTCCATTTCTGTGTTTTTACCCTGGATAGCCTCAGCATTGGAGTTACTGATTTATAATAGTAAAGAGTCAGAGCAGTTGAAACATAGCAAGGATTTATGCTTCAAAATTAACTATCCTTGGATATTTAAGATTACAATACCAACAGCATGGCCACCTGCAGTTAATATTTATCAGCTGAAAGTCCAAATGAATGGCACTAGTAAAAATGCCCAGAGCTCTGGGTCATATGTTTATCTGCAGAAGTGGTACAGAGTAAGTAACAATTGCTCCCACTTTTACAGAGGTAGCACATTCACTGGGTGCTAACACAGTCCTTTCTTCTGTGGTGCTTCATTCCACCATATCACATGTGAGGATTCACTACCTGGGCATTCTGGCCCAAGATTTCATGTAATTAAATATTATTATTCAATATTAGCTAACACCAATTCACTTTTTGATGAATCATTGTCAGACAAGTCTGAATTGATGGACAGGGCTGACTTGTTGACTGCAAGTCTCTTTTCCATGAACTAGCCTTCCTGCTCTGGTAAGAGTATTTGTTATGTTTGTTATTGGCTTTTGTGCAGTCTTCTGTTAAAGACTGAGATTTATCTCTTCTGTTGTCTCTCTCTTCCTTCCCTCCTTCCCTCCTTACAGAAAAATCCGTAAGAAGTTCACCAGATCACAGCTGAAAAGAGCTTCCAGAGCGCCTTGTTCTCCAATCATTGCAAAGTCCAAGTCTCTCATGAACAATAGGCCAGGACCCATCATACACTGAAGATATAACAGCATCAGCACCATAACAATGTCAGAATCATGCTTCATTGTGAATGCAGACATAACAGGACTTCCCACTTCTCTGAGACAGGAACAGTGTGTGGACATGTTGTGGCTGGGTTCTGTGTGCTGGGCAGGGTCCAACAGCAGCCCTTGTTTTCCCTCATCTCTGCAAGGGCTACTTCTGGTTCACTGTACAGCTATCCCAGATTCCCAACAGTGTTGGCTGGCCAGGGAGGGGCTGTTTGCACTGGCTCCACTGGATGGATGCAGAGTCCACCCATCACATTTGTCTATGCCTTCTAGTGGCTCAGCAAAAATATGCAGCTTTTAAAACTATTGCAGTGTCTTTAAAGCAGGATTTAGCCTTGAGGGGTTGCATTTTCAAACAGAACTGCAAACTTGGAGTGCTCATATTTTTCAGTGCTGGTTTGAGTCGCCTTAGATTTGATTTCTCTATACTGAATGTCCACAAGGACAAGGTGTTGTTCAGCAGTTCTGAAAGTTAGACTGACTTAGAAAATGCCCATAATTAATGGCCAATTTTGAAAATATTGGTCATAGTATCTTTGGTTAAAATCCTGGAAAGTATTATGTGTGACAGTGAACATCCAGCTGGACTAGTTGCATGTGGAGGAACTGGTCCCATTGTCTCTATATTTGAAAGCATCTGCCTATTTCTTTGGATGTTTTTTGCATTTCTTGAAGCCTATTCTGAATAGTGAAAACCAGCAGAACACCATTCCCAGAAAACATGGATAAATAGATTATTTCCTATTAGTAATGTCTCTCCACAAAATAATTTCTACATTTTTATATGTCTGGATAAAAAGAGGTCTTGCAGAATGCTTTGAATTCATAAATGTAAGGCTGCAGGTGGATACTTACCATGGAGAGATGATGTGCCTTTTGAAACTACTTGTAGGAAACTGTCAGTCTCCCTGGAGGTGAGAATGGCAACAGAGGCAGGTCTTTTTTTCTACTCAGGTACTTACAGGTGAACAATCTCTGCCCTACTTTGAAATCCAGAGAAAACCAGTGTGCATCACTGCTGTGTGGACCTAGTTGGGAATATATCAATCATTTAGGCAAGTTGTCCTTCAACAGGTTTAGATTCCTGTATGGCTTTTAAAGATGTGGTCAGACACTGAACATGCCATAGCAAACTGAGATGAGCTTCAAGACTTTTCAAGACTTTTTTTTTCCCCTCTCTTTACTAGGTAGTTCTAACAGTATAATATAGATGTAAGGTTTTCATCCAGTTGTGGACCTGCATCCAGCTTTGTGGTTAGAAAGACAAGGATGTAAGTGCCATCTCATACTTCTGGGTGATCCTCCAAAAATGTTTTCCCCCCATGCATTTTATTGTTTCAGTCTGAAAGAGCATCTGTGGTCTCAGCCTAAAACTAGCCATACTCTCCATGTAGAATTTTGAGCTCCTGAGACAGTGACCCAGGTGCTTCTTCAAAGAAGAAAGCACTCTGACCTCTTGAAGGGACTTGCTGATGATTTTCTCTAATGATGGATCCAGGTCTTGTCCACTGTCCTTCACCAGCAAGAAAAGGGTGGATATGAAGAGAGGCTGATGACATGAAGTGCTTGCTCTTAGTGCCCTGAACATTTTAATGAATATTTTAATTGATTCAGACTCAGTTGGAGAAGACCTGGGATTCATCTGCCCACAGTACTTTTCAGTAGCCATTGAGATGTGCAGCCCTAGGAGTCTCTTCTAGGTACAGGATCTGCTTTTTCCTCTAAACAGGAGGGATTTTTATCAGATAGCTGAGTGGTGACAACCTACTCTTATTAGTAAGAATTGCCTTTATTAACTGCAACATATGGAAACACCTTCTGTATAATAGCTTCCTCACCCATTAGAATAAAGAAAACATGATTATTCAGCAATCCATTTGACTGAAAGTATGAAAAAACATGAACATAACGAGCTTTGTCTCCCGCAGACATCAGTGAAATCACACACTGCAGACTCATTTTCAAAGTGTTGTTAGCTGTAAGGTGGTAGATTTTTTTTACCCTGCCTTATTAAGCTTGTACTCAAATGATTTCTTTTAGTCAGTGTGCTCCAGTGTCTAGACAGTATTTTGTAAAATCTCTGTGTGTTCCTGCCTTTGACAAAAGTATTAGTATCTGTAATAGTCTGATGTGAAGTCATTTTTTCTTCTTTCCCTCTGAGGAGAGAGACTGGTAAGAGCTCCCTGTCAGCAGCCTGGTACCATTATCTTTTGCATCAAATAGCCAAGGTAGGGAAGAATCCTTTGCAGCTTCAAGCTGAGGTGCTTCCTCTGGATACACTGGAAATAATGTTCCACCTCTGGCCAGCAGAGCCATTTCCCAGGTGAGCACAGCCCAGCCTAGGGGTGGGTAAGGCAGGGAGGAGATGGATTGCTGGAATACCTTCTGCTCTGTCCTTCAACTGTTCCACATGCAGCTGCACTGGGACATGCTCTCCCCTACCCTGCACACAGTGCACGGAGAAACTGCACACCATGCCTTGCACCTTAGTTTCTACTGCTCTCTCTTCATCTTACCTGTCCCTCAAGAGCTTCTCCAGAGATGGATGCAGGATTTACCTGTGAATTTCAACTGAGAGGTGGATGGAAGGTTTGCTGGAGTTGTGTTCCTCCTGCTGGGTTTGGGCATAGCCATTTAAATTTTTGTAGAAATTGTGAAACTCCTCATCACAATATCATGCAATTCCACGCTTTCTGTCGAGTTAAAATATTTCTCACTGGCTGTGAGCAAAGATGACACATTCCTGTGTAAACTGAAACAGTATATCCCCAACAAATCAGAGTTCTGTACTTTTTTATCAATCTTCCCAAGTTACTTTAAAACCAGCCAACATCTATCAGTCATCAACAATGACACTGAGCATAAACATGAACCTTGTAAGCAAGGACAAGAAGTTTGGTACTTACCATGATATGAGTGAGAGAATCTAGGCAGCAACAGCACTGCATTTGCAATATGATTTTTCTGTTAGTGAAGTAAGAAATCCTTCTGAAAATTTGCCTCTCCCCTTACAAATATGGGGCTAGAAAACCATGCAAAATGCACAATCTCTTTGTGTCCAGAGGACTCATACAGAAAGTAGGAAGTTTGTTTTAATGTTTGAAATGTCTATGTTTCCATTTTCAACTGTATAGCTGCTCTGCTCTCTTGAAATATTGTGTATACTGTTTTCAGATTATTTTTTAAAGGCCCTGACTTAGTGATGGAAGTTTTGATTCCATAGGATGGAAAAAGAAGGTTTTGAAATACTCGTGATTGCCTGAAGTGTGCTGGTCATATGAAAACACCTTTAAAACCAGTGTTTTGATTAAAAGGCAGATATAGCCTTCATTTCTGCAGTCCAAACGTTTCAGCATGTTATGAAAAACTGAGAATTGGAACTGAAATGTAGACAAAACAGGGAGTAGAAATGGTGAAATGGAGCCTGCACTTACAGAATGTGCACTTTTTTAGTAATCTAAAGTAAGATTTATTTTTTTTAATGAGTATAATTTCAACAGAGATACTTTCCTAATTATGAAGGCTTAAATAAAATGGAATGGCTGCACAGTAGTTTCTCATATAGTCACAGCATAACATCCCACAGCCTTTTACAGAGAACAATTATAGTCCTTCAGAAACACTATATAACTGGACACAGTGTCTATGTGTATGTACTGCTATGGTAATGGAATTCTTAGAATCCTTTGGAATTTTCAGCAAAATAATATTCATTTCTCATTTTCTTTTGAAGCTTCTTTATATAAACCTGTGTCTTCATAAGCCAGAGGGGTTGTCAAAAGATCTGAGTTTATATAACTGCATAGTGGATTTTTTTAGAGTAAGTCAGGACTTTTTTATTCAAATGTTGCATGTTGAGGGAGGAAACCTAATTTTGGAATACATGGGTTTTGGATAAGAGTTTTGAGGTTGTACTATATAGTGATCATCAAATTTGCAGAATATGCTCCTGTTGCTCATAAAGATTTAACAGTTGGTATTGAAATGCAATATTGATTAAATAAAAAAGGAAAAATTAAGGAGTTGTCTTTTAAAATTTCTGTTGTTTAGACTAAAAGTGAATTTCTCAATGGAATGGTAAAACTGGGAAGCTCAGTGTTGGGTGTTTGAGAATGTGGAGCACCTAAGAATGAAACAGTTTGATTTGCATTAAAGTGTCTTTGTGTAAAAACTCCATGACTCTTGGCCCTTTGTGCAGGAAACTAAATTTCTACATTGGTACTGTCATCCTGTTTTACAGTTGACTATTGAATAGGCCAAAGACTGAAGATTGGTGAACTACATGAGAGTTTAAAATACAAGTAGATAACCAGGGGATGAGGAGAGAAGACTCAGAAGTTGGGAAATGTGAGACAAGAGGTATTGGTCCTTACACTTGAACCAGAAGGCTGCTCAGGACTGAGCTGAAATCTAGGCAAGAGGACTCAGTTCACAAAAGCAATACTAGTATCTTCATTTGGTAGCACTGGTGGCTTCTGTGGTTAATATGGAACATTATCTGAATTCTCTTCTTTAATGACATCTAAACTAATTTCTGCAAATTAATTGGGTGGTTTTTTCATATAGTCATATAAAGGTCTTCTGAACAGAAGTAAGGACTGCTGCTTCACAGGTGTGTTCAAGGCACCTGTTTCCATCTCCTGTTTTCCCAGTCTGTCTTGGGGAATGCAGGATGCTTGGTCCACAGGCTAAATATCGTTTCAAATGTTTTAGAATGGATAATCTCCTTCCCTTCCCTCTGCCTCCTCCCCCAAAGACACCTGCATAGACCCAAATAGAAGAGCTCAGGTTTTTCTGTGGTTTAATTGGCAAGATGAGTTGTATTTACTAATCCTTCTGGGTGTGAAGCATTGGTGTCATGGAAGGGATAACCTCTGGAAGCAGTCCTTTGCTGGCAGAACTGAGGAACTGGGAATCTCTTCCAGCAGGCTTGGACAGGCTTACAAGGAATCTCAGTAAAAAAGGAGGAGGTCCAAGGTACTCATTGCTTCCAAAGTATGACTGTAAAGCCTTTCCCATGCCTGGCTGAAATAGGTACCTAAGGGATACCTATATAGGTACCTAACTTTAGTCTCTCAGTTCTTTGGTTCATTGTGAAGGTACTGATCACACATACAAAGCCTCAGCAATGAAAGGATGCAAAACATTTTTTCTGTTCTTTGCACTACAGTCAGAAAAAAAAAAATAAAATACCCCTGCAATAAAAACCAACCAACCAAACTAAACCCAGAAAACCAATAGCCAACCAAACAAAAAAATCCATGGCTCTGCTGTCTACTTGAAAGCAGAAATTATTGGAGAGGGCATTTTGCTAAGGGCTGAGTTTTGTTTTGGTCCTTGGTATATTCAGAACTTTCATAAGCCACTGCAAATACAGAAAGCTTTTCTGTGAGGCTGGTCTGACACCATGACACTTTTCCATGAAGTCAGAGGCATTATGTCTGCTTTATAAAACAGGTAAGTAGTTGATGCATGCATGTTACCAAATTAGTGTAAGAATTCTACGTGATCTTTAGGGCCCTGTTATTTTACAACCATTGTTACCACTGTGGCAAGACCAAAGGTTCTTCAAATATACATTATTTGTCTACACATTAAATCATGCTCCTTATAAGCTAAGTAGAGGGATCTTTATGGAAATTAAAACTTGTTATTACTCATTTAAATGATGATGAAACCTAGATGCCAGCCCAAAGAACTGTCTGTGGCCAATAATATCTAAGACACATACTCAAATCAAAGTCAACTTTGTATAGCTGGGGTGTTCCTTAGGCATTAAAATTGGCACTGATATTCTAAGGACATTTGTTTTTGAATGGCTTAATGGAGTTTTTTAAGGAAGAGAATAACCTTCAGGAAATAAATCTTGATCTGTACTGCTTTGGGCAATAAAATGGGAAGAAAGGTTTAGAGCCAGATTTTGATGCTGATCCTCTTCCTACCAAGTTCTCAGTTCATGACTGCAGAATTTCCTCACCAAAACTAAGTCCTAGTGAGTTTGGAGGAACATGGCAACTCTAATTTATTTGTAGGAATTTTTTTCCCCTGCTGGCTAGCTATATTATTACTTTGGAGTTTTGCTCCTCAATCAATAGTTTTATTAATGTGTGCAGGAGGCAGTTCATATCACCTTTTGGTTAAAAGTGACTATTTCCCTAGTTTATTTTGCTTAGGCTTGTAAAAAACATTTTGTAGAATAGCAAAAAAAAAAAAAAAAATTCACAGGCATTTGTGGGAAGGTAAGAAGTAAAGAGTATACAACATTAAACTAGCAGCATATAGCAGAATAGGACACTGAACATGAATTTCTTTTGTTACATGGGTACGACTGTTCACGACTGAAGGATCATCCTTTCAGTGTCCTTTCTGTTGCTGTTCTGTGGACACTGCACTTGCTTTTCCTTTATTCATCAAATTCCTCCATTGTGATGTCTGCTCTGCCCAGTAATCACACAGGCAAAATGAACTTCTCATACTTTAACTTTTCAATAAGTTCCTGGGGCAGATGCAATGAAAATTTAAGGACTGTAATATTGATGAATGGCTCTATATTTGTTTTCTTTCCTTCAGCCTTGATTTCCATTTGAAATTTTAATCTTTTTCTCTGGCAGTGAATCTAAGAAATGTTATACTGAACCCCTTTGATCCTTAGGATATGCATTTAATCTATAGTTAGATAGTTATGTTGCACAGTCTGCTTGCAGGAGCCTGACTCAATCCCAGCTGTAGGATAATCCTGCCCCGTTGTTTATTTTCTGTATTAGTGACTGTAAGTCCAGTATTGATTTGCTTTTCCAAGCAGACCAGGCTCCATCCTGCCGTTTGTACATGCACAATGAAGGCATGGTTAAGTATTTTCTCCTTTTTTATGGTCTCTGCTTGCTTTCCTGTTTCTTGTACGTGTTCAGCAGAAAGGAAAGCTTGATGATGCTCCCCTTCCCAGTGTGTGTGGGTTTGGCTCAGCTGCTGCTGAGTGCCTGGGAGAAGGAAAGATTGGGTCCCTGCTGGCTGCCCCTTGGCACACAGGGTATCTGGGCACTACAGACCACTCTGATACTCTGGAGTTCTAAGTGTGGGGACAGCCTGTCAGGCTGGTGCTGCTGGCACACACAGGAGGAGAGTGTCTTGCTCTGTGGCTAAAGAAACCCCCACGGCACTGCTTTGGAGTGTAATGAATGGTTCAGAGTGGCTGAGCCCTCTGGAGATGCTCCCATTCCACTGCTGCATTACTGGAATACGCTTCCAGCCCTCTTATTTAATGGTATATTTGGATCCCAATGGTATA
Source organism: Luscinia megarhynchos (assembly GCA_034336665.1). NCBI lineage: Eukaryota > Metazoa > Chordata > Aves > Passeriformes > Muscicapidae > Luscinia > Luscinia megarhynchos. Next base: position 87,718,122 of record CM067565.1, on the reverse strand, counting down.
TTTGGATCCACTCCCCTTCTAAGTTGCTTCATTGATGCTCAGGCACCCTAAGACTCACCCTAACCTCTACGGATTTTAACTCCCTTTTCAGAATGATGTCAAGGAAGATTATAATCAAAATTCTATAAACATCTAGAAATTTTGGTCCCTCACCCCTTCATTTTTCAGATTAAGACCTTTTTTTTTTTCCATAATGCTATCCTGTTGCATTTGAGCTAACGGAGAGTGGCAAAGAGGATAATGCAACACTTTCCTTTTCACCTTCCCTTCCATTGGTCTTTCATTTACTGATAAGGAATCATCAGACCTTATTTGAAATTACATAGTCTTCCAAATAAAATATTTGTACCTATCAGGGTGAGAGCAGCAAACATCTGATGTGATTAATAGCTCAATAAGCCTAGACAATGTATTGGTCAAATCATCAGAACTCAAATCCAGATAAATATTTTAAACCTGCTGAGTTTCTTGGCCATTTGGATCTAGTGGTTTTGTATTTTCCCCTTCCAAAAATGGGAGTTTGCTTCAGTCTTGCAATCTCAAGATGTCTGGTTTTTTTTTTTTAGAGGAGTTCTGCTCTAGGGTTTGGCTTGACTGTACCTATTGCACATTCCTTGCCAGCCTGTAATTAGACCAACTGTTTAAATGCTGAGTAGCTTTCTTCTGTTTACTGCTCATATGGATTAAATGTGCAAGATTTCAATAGAAGGATATAAATGAAGTGACTGCCTAGCTCTGGATTTTCTCCATCTTCCCTTGATGCACTAACAAGAATCAATTGCAGTTGCTTATTATTTTTAAATAGCAGTTAATTTGAGAAAATCTGATTCACTAGCTCTTTTCATTTTGCTGATTTGATTTCAGCCTTCTGCCCATCTGGGCCAACCTACATATTCTGTTCAAAATCCAATGCCTAAACTCACTGGTGCACATAACCAAAGTCAAAGACACTCAGCCTAACAACCCAGCAAAGCACTGTCTGCAGCAGTGTACTCCAATCCTCTGCTTTCTTATTGCTAAAATCCTCGGTGAGAGAAGGGGCTTTACTTTGCAATTAATTCTCTCTTGTGTCTGAAAGAGAATCAGAGTGATTAAAGAAAAAAAGCTCCTCCTCATCCATTCAGTTCAGATGTGGTCAGAGTATCTCAGGCTGGAGTTGCATAGTCAGAGGAATGGTTTCCTGAGCAGATGAGTTTATTCTGCCTGGGGATGTTCTGGTGGAACCCCACGCTCACCGTAGGAACTGTAGAATTAATCTCTGTGAAGTCATGTGGCACTTCCAGAAATGGCCTTCTGGTCAAACTGCTGCATCTGTGCAAATCCCCTTGACAGCAATAAAGAATCCTGAAGAAGGATTGTAGGCTAAGCTGTAAGCTCTTTAGGTTAGGGCTAATATCCTCCTGTAATTATTTAAAAATGCCTTTTAGATTTATAGCCTCATGGCAGTGTCTGGGGTGAAAAAAAAGACTATTCAGGAGCTGGTAGTGTATACAGGGTCAGTATTTAGACAGATGCAGCAGTGGATGTCACTGGTTTCTGCAGAGGATGTGTGTTGTTATCTGATGAGAGGAAGAAAAAGATGTATTCTTTTTCTCTGAATGAAGGGCTGGGTGAGGGTTTCTAGTTCCTAATGGTCTCCCCACATTTAAATCCGTGGTGATTTCTGCTCACAACTTGTTAAATGCTTTTTGTTTCATGGCAAAAAAAGATAGGATAATACACTGTAAATACAGGGTGGTTGTATGTGATGAAACATTGCTTTTTTTCATTATATACACACAGGGAAGTTGAAATGTTATTTGTAGAGGATAAAGGTGAACTTTGCTCATGATTTTATGAACTTCTTTATTGCACAGTCCTCTTTGTGCAAACAGCACTTGACACTCTCTTACCTTTTGTTATTTCCAGCCGATTGGAGTCATTTGTTTTTTAATGTTGGTCTGTGACAGAGCAGCAGGTGTTGCATAAAAGGAATCAAGATCACTTTCAGGTTTTGTGATCAAAAATTTAGGGGGATTTGTGAAGAACTGTAAAATTAAATTCACTTTGCTTCTTATGTCCTTTCCTCCTAGACCTGATTTGCAATTCTGGAACAATTTGTCATGGTTTTTCCAAAAGTGGAGCTGTTATCTGTTCTGGGCTAAGGCTTTTAGCCCAGTTGGTGTTGCTGGGGTTGGTGTTGATTTTGCAAACAGCCATGCTGGCTGAAGATGTCACCCTGAAACAGCTGCTTGCCACTAATTCTCTGCTGAAAGCTTCTGCCCTCTCTCAGCAGACAGAATAGATGGACTGCTGTTTGCTTCAAAGTTAGATTGAAAACTAGGCTTAACTCTGTGGTTCTGAAGTGAAATGTGGTTCAAGTAAATCCACTAACAATGAGAGAGGGGAGTAGGGAGGAACCTCTGATGGCCATGGAAGAACAATAGCTTGGTCAGAAGCACCTGCAGCTGCACAGCCAGACCTGCAAGTGGCCATCTGTCTGCAGCCCAAGTTAGCCTCTGGCTTTGCCCAAGGAATTATCAACCCTGCAGAAATAAATGACATCCCATGAAGAGCTATTAGGATACTGAAAAAGCAGAAAATATCTCTAATTAATCAATGCAATGTCATCAGCCAGATTCAAACATCTGTATATTTCTGACTAATTGCTTGTCTGCATGCCTGTGTCAAGTTCAGCATTGCTGAATTCAGTGTCTGCTTGTCACCAGCTTTGTGTCCTCAGCTGTGTCTGTGACCACTTTTGTTCCATCATTGCCAGGTCAGGAGGGTCTCTCAGGGCTGGACACCTGCTGAACAGTGTTAGATCTGTATTGCTGAGTCCTTTCTGCACGACTTGAACAGAGCCTGATTTCCTCAAAACTCAGATTGTAGTTAGGATAAATGTCAGTGACTTTGTACACTTGGTACAGTTTGCTTGAAATGTCAAGTATGAGAACTTTTCCACAAACTAATAGGTTAAGCCAATATGATCACTGAGAAAGAAATAATTCTGGTTTCAAATGTTTCCACAAACTCAGTATTGTCATGAACACAGATACTGAATTTCTGATAGCTGGTGAAATGTATTTCCATGGTGTTTGGAGCTGTGCACACATATTCAGGTAATTCATTCCACTCTCACTTATGCAGGATGCTATAAATGGCAGCAAAATTTCATAAATATGCAACTAAAAATTAGGAGTGATTGTGAACAAAGTCAGCAAAAAGAGAGTTTTAGTAAAATGATCAGCAGTCAGGGAAGTCTCAGGTGAGTAGTCAGTTTTCCATGATTTCTGGATATAGGTATGTTAATGTATTTTGCTAATTTCATGTAAAGTCTATTGAAGTTGCCATTCATTTTTTAACTTGAGCACCATCTAGTGTGCATGATAAAAATAATTTAAAAAGTAAATTTAAGTCCAGATCGTTAGGGATTAGGGCACTTAGGAGTGGAAGTGCTGGCATATTTTCAATGTCAAAAGGAAAAAAAGCACATCAGACCTTACATCCTGCTAACTTTCAGTAAATCAAGCTTCAAGTGACATTCTTGGGAGCCCACTTCCCCTTTTAATTTGTGCTTCACTTAATCACTTGCTTGCACTTAAAATAAATGCAATGAATGAAATGCATGAAAATAAGTTTATTTGCTGGCAAGCAGGTTAAAAATAAAAAAATCCCCAGACAGCAAGTGTTTCTTTCTAAATACAAACACATATTTGTATAGTCTTGTGGTACAGAATGTAAATATAAAGGCATGGTCCTGCTTGTTGCTGAAAGCTGATACTGTCTGCTCCACCAAACCCCTGGCTTTCAGCTAAATAGATCTTGGCAGGTATCCTCCAGATCTAGATTTTGAATACAGTCAGAGATGAGCCTTTCCTGTGTGCCTGGATCAGAGTGAGAGCATTTATGAACAGTTCAGTGTGCTTTAATTTTTCCTGCTAGCATTGCTCCGTGCAGCCTGTGCCCATGTGTGTTTTGGGATCAGCCCAGCTGTCACTGCCACTGCTAAGGAGCCTCACACTGCTCTTTGCAATACATTTGGTTTGTACCACTCCTGGGAGGTCCCTCTGACAGTAACTTCTGCCCTTTTTCTAATCACCTCACATTGCCCCATATAACAAGATTAGAGCTGCTGCTGCAGGAGCATTACTCATCCATCAGTCATTGCTGCATCACCAGCCACAGTTCTGCCCCTTGCTACTGGAGTTTCTGTGGTGAGGGAAAGATCTCTGGCTCCCATGAGTGCTTCTGGCTTCTGAGCAGTTTTAAAATCAGAGGAGATCAAAACCTACCATTAGATTTTTCTTAAAAGAGTTTATGATTTGTGCATCAAGTGAAAGATTCTTTTGGGGAGTAGGAGGCAAGGGAAGGGGAAATTACCAAGATTTTTTAAAATTTTCAGCGTAAGCTGATTTTTTTCTGCCATTATTTTGTGGAAAAAAAGGCTGCTTAGCCATACAAACCAGCGTTGTTTTAAGCCCAGAAATGAAAGCCAAAGCTTGTGGAACTATACCAGAGAATCAAGTTTTCTTGTAAGACTTAGACAAGGAAAAAAAGCTCATTTTGAGCATTTATCTTTCTCAGTTCAAACAAGTCTCTGGGAATGAACATCCCTGGCCAACTGTGCTCTGGCAAACTCAAGAGCTCCTTGTCCTATAACGTTTCTGAGACATGGCTCTAAACTGATATAATTCAGATCAATAGCTGCAATTTTTAAAGCTTAATAGCTGTATCTGGATGAGGCTTTTGAACTTGACCTATCATTTGCTGACTTGCTACCCAGATGTATGGTCTCGAGTGCAGCACCAACTGCAAATTTTCACCAAAACCACACATCAAATGAATTCTCAGAATACATTGCTCATATAATAAGTGATAACAGCTGCAGCATGGTGAGTCACCCCACTGCACACTTCTCACCCTGTGTGTGTGAGACAGTTGTGATCCCTATGACCAAGCAGCAGATTAGTAAACTCTAGTTTTAAGGGGATCTTCTGGTGGGATTACCTTTTCCACCCGGAATAATTTTTCTTTGAATTATACTAAGACTCTGCAGTGTTGGGCAACCTCTTTAGGCAGAGGGAATTTTCCTTTTCTAGCCATTTGTTGCACTCCAGGAGTGAAATACCAAACGGAAAATAGACTGAGCTAGAAAGAAAGTAGTGCCTCAGTGTATGTTCAAGTCATATGGCAGAAAATTGAGAATGCCAAACATTCATGAAAATAATGATGAAAAAAATTGTTGAAGTTAGATCCCCTACTGTTATTAGTGTTCTGTTTACTGTTGGGTAGTTTTATGACATTTATTTCTGCTCAGATTGTAATATCAATATTGTTGAATGATTCATAATAGACTAATTCAGCTTTTTCTTTTGGAAAGGGAAGTGTTGCTGCAAACCAGGTGTTGTGTCTGATCTGAATTTTTAAATTGATTACAAAAGCACTCACAAATGTGTTCTTTGTCAGGCTCTTGAAAAGGGACAGGAACTGCTTATTTTCCCTTAAGTGGAACTGTGTTGTAGAGAGCAGCAGTAAAGTGATTTATAAGGACTGTGAATTTCTGAGGCTTCAAACTTCCTCCCTCCTCCTGCCCCCAACAAATCAAAGGACCTGTAGGCTCCTCTGTCACTAAGGTGTGATTCCCATTCCAGTCTTACCAAAGTTCAGGTGGAGTTATTGCTCTCTGGTTTCAGCATAGAAACTACCACCAAGCTAAGAATTAAGCATGTGATTCTGGCACTGCTGGAATTGGTTTGCTCACCTGAAACACAGAGAATTTGGTGGTGCTGTCTCTTAGAAAGCTCTGCTCTGCTAGTTCTCCATTTCTTTGTGTAATTTCTGGGAAGTTTAGTTTGGGTGTTTTAATGCTCTTTGCACAGCCAGCTGTCAAAGCTTTTAGCATGGGAAAGAACTGCTTCCCATTAATGCTTTACTGTCTATACAGGATTTCAGGATCTCACAGAGGATTTTGCTTTATCATTTAAATATGGTTCAGGAGGTTTGCCCTGCTTCGTTTTCATCAAAATTGTAATTGTGGATAGGATTGTTAAATGGAGCATTTGCAAGCAGAGGTGTCTATTTTTTTCCCCAACAACATGGTTTTAAAAGTGCTTTGATTTGGCTTAAGTCCTTCAACAGTAGTTTTTTAATACTTGAAGGCTGATAAGTTTACTACAAACATACTTTGAGCCCCATTGCCTCTGGGAGTTTCTTTAAAAAATGGAATATAATGGATGGGCAGTCATATCATCCTCACGGGATGAGAAAAAGGCACCTGAGGAGCATGAATTGCAGTGTGAGGCCAGGTAGAGTTAACACCACAGAGCTCACAGGCTCCACGGGGCTGTGCTTGAGTGTTTGTTGCAGTCTCAGAGCTGAAGAATTAACTGTTCACATTTTAAGACTGAATGAAGAGGAGAGCTGCTGGTCTGATGCCAGTGAAGTCTGAACACCAGCACACCGAGTTCCTACCAGAACAACTTTGAAAGAGGTATCCTGAGAGGTACAGTATAATTCTCTCAAAATGTTGCCACTTTTCTGTCATTTCATTCTGTGGAGGAAGTAGCAACTGGTCCTATTTCCTGACCCAGTCATCTGTCTATGTGCTAGTGGAGCACCATGGAGAAGGTAATGAGTAGGATGAGCTCACTGAATTCCCAGCTTACCAGATGTTCATTATTTGTTTACATCTTGTGAAAGCAGATGGAATATCTGACTGAACAAATAGATTATCTGCATTTTTGGGTGGTGTTTTGTTTTATTTATTATTTTCTTTGCAAATCCAGTGATCTCAAATCTTCAAGTGTTTTTTTTTGTTCATAAGTGAATACTTTTTTGTCTGAGTCTGAAGGCCACACATCTGCATGTTCCCATTTCCTCACCCTACAACTAACTCCTGAAAGCAGCAGCTCCCAGGAATGCTTAAAATCTTGTTGATCTTATAAAAAAGAAACAACCAGTTTTAGCAGAATTGCTTAGTTTAGCAGGCAAGGTTCATAAAATAATTCTGAACACAGAAATTAGGATCAAATAAGAAATAGACTAATACTTGGTTGTGCTTATGTTGAAGAGCATCCTTTATGGAAATTCAAACTACTATTTTTTTCATAGGGATCTATTGCATATTGTGCTTTCAGAAACTATTGGATTAGATTTTGTTAATAATATCCATCTTTGTGTTTGGACATTAACGTGACCTGTATATTTTTTATTCTGTATGTGCTATTCCTGTGGGTAATGACCTTATGTGTCAGTGAGATAACAGAAAGTAGACAACCAAACATCCTTAAATATATGTATTGCTCATTTTTCTGTTTAGGAGCTTTACCATCAGCTATTCTGTAACTCAGTGGAATTGTGCCTTGTAGCAACTTTCCTGCCAGCAAGCTTATCAGGACATTTCAGGCTAGTGCAGTTTTATCTAGAGATCTTCAGTGCATGCTTTAAGATCCATCTCCTTTAGCAAGCACAACCATAGCCTGGAATAGCCCAAGTAGTTTCAGAGAGCATATTTACTGTTTGAATACTTCTGCTGAAGCACCACAGTTTAAACCCCAGCATATGAAAGTAATTTGACTGTAGTGCCCATTCTTCTAAGTACTTTGGACTAACAGTGATAATTCAGTGTCTGCTTCAGCAGCAGCTGAGTTGTTCCTGCAGCAGAAGCCACAGTGATGCAGGGACTGTTTTGCTTGAACTTTGCATTACTTCAGTTGGCAGTAGGGGAACTAGAAATTGTCCTTATGCCAGGTCACGTTTTCCTCATGTGATCTTTTATCTATTAATTCGATGGAACCCTTTAACTAGCATGCCACAGGCATTAAGGGTGGTTTCTGGTCTGGATGCAAAAAACAGAAGAGAGTTGCTGGAGACAATCACCTGACAGAGAAAGACATGCAAGGACACTCCCACACAGTCAGCTGCTTTGGTCTGCTTGTGTTTGAAGGGTCATGTAATTCTTGTATAAAAGTCTCCCCCAAAACTGTCTCCAGCCTGCACAGCTCGTAACCCTTGCTCAAGGCAAAACTCCCAGAGATCACAGTGGGGAACAGGATCATGTGTTTCCTCATATCCATGAGGCACTTGTCAGGGACAAGGAGATTGAAAGGACTCAGCTGGTGTGACTCCTGGGGATGGTGCTGTGCGAGGCCAGGAGCTGGATTTGGTGATCCTGGTGGAGCCCTTCCAACTCAATATACTCTCAGGTTTTGTGACTCACTCTGGGCTATGGCCTGGGAATGGGGCTTCTCTAGAATCCACAGCAATGTATCCATACTCACAATATACTACTAAGAATTGTTCTCCATAAAAGGATACTCCCATAAACAAAATACTAGTTAAAAAAGGGCTAAATGGCTACCATGTTCAGTAGATAATGCCCTGGTCCAGTTTGAAATGATTCAAGCCTTAGATCCTTTGTCATGGACTAGGTACAATCAGTCTGGGTTTTGCTGCTTAAAACACCTCCTCTCTCTGTAGATTTGTCACCACTGAGCCCTGACTCCATTTTACCCATCAGACTTGTCTGTCATGTCAGATCCACAGCTGACTCTCAGCAGCTGTAAATCAATGCATCTTTCTTGATTTCAATGTTTTTTCCTATTCATCAGCTGATTATCAGATCAAGGATTCATTAACTGACTTTTCTATCTGGGTTGTGATCTGTATTTCTAGTTACTTATAGTACTGGCAGTTTTTCTCCTGGGTTTCCATTTTGCTCTGGGTTTATTCACTTTATTAGAGCTGTGTTTTATTACACTCCTACTCTAGCAAGCTACCTTGAAAGAGTTTATTAAAATTTTAATAAGTACATTTTTAAATGCTAGGGGAAAAAAAAGTGGAATCTCTATTGTAAAATGTCCTGCCTTCAGAATTATTACCTGTAAGTTGGTGACACCTTTCTGGGTTTTGATTTTTTTCATCTGTCATTTCCAGACTGTAGCAGACATGAGGCTGTTTAACTTTGTGTCTTAGGTTCCTTTTGACAGAGGTAGCTAAAAATCTGGAACATGTTTGCTCATATTTCCATAAAAGCAAACAATTTTAATGTATTAAATTCAAGCTCTCTACTTTTTCATTTTCTGTAGGAAAAAAAAATTAAGCCATGTGTTTACTCTTTGTGACCTCATGTTTCTCCTAAAGTTTTTTAAAAATCCAGAGATTATCATTCAAGTGTTTTTTCCTTGCATTTGAATAATATTCTGATTTGTATTTCTTCAATTTTGCAGTATCTCAGTAAGTTTGAATATGCAGCTGCCATTCTAAGTGTGTTACTAAGGGTAAATGTTCTCTTTGTTCTTTTACCTTAGAGAGTTCATGTAGTCCTCCTCATGAAGAGACAGCTCCTCTGAAGAGGCTTATCTAATCTTTCATATCATCCAGAATTAGAGTCTTGAGCTGCTCTTGTCTGTTCAGAGCTTTCAGAGAGGGTGATGCCAGCTGGAAAGGGCTTTGTCTTCCCTTTGCAACTGCTTGCTCAAGAAATGCTCTCAGCAGCCACCACAAGAAGTGGCAAGTGTTACTTGAAATAACTTCTGTAGCTGCAGGCAGTGATCTCTGCTCCCTTCTGGATTCTAGGTGCTCCTGCAGGAATCTTCTGATACAGGTTAAGAGAGGTTTTTGAGAAACAGGGATAAAATATCTTCCCCAAATTTTTCATCATGAGTAGTTGAGATGTGCATAGCCAAGAAGGGAGCATAAGGATCTCCCTGCATCCCTTTTAATCTTTTCTCCTTTAGGACAAACTCCTCAAAAGCATAACAGGGAAGTCTGACTTGCCAAGAGTAAACTCTAAACTTCTGAAGAAGGCATGTGGCACCTGGCAGTTGTTATATCATGTTGTGCAACGTGATGTAAAGTGCCATGGGTTTAAAGTGTCATGCTCATGGAAGAGAAAAGGGAACTCTATTTTATATGAGAGGGGATCTTTGTTTTTAGGAAAGGAACTGAACATCCAGCTCCTTGGAAGTAATTCTTTTTAGCAATTCATTTAAATTTAAAATTAGGTGGGTTTGCTTACTGTTGTGAAAATCGTGCTTCTCGAAATGATCCATCTTCTTGGGCAAGCAGAAGGAAAGCAGCCACTTGCAGTGCCAGTCATCTTGAAGAATGCTCTGTTAAAAATGTCATCACAGCACAAACTGGGTGGCAGAAACACACTCAAGGGCCAGGAAATAGCTGGATATGAGAGCCCATGTAACACGATCTCATGACAGTTTGTGAATCATCTGCAATGGGTGGGGTAGAACCCCATCCTCAGCAGGGTCTTGCTAAGCTTCAAACTTAGAATTTTGATGAGGTCCAAATATGAACAATATTTTCCTCTCTGATAGACTAGTGACCTTCCTGGATAAAGTGAGGAATAAATGGTAATTGGTTGGTTACAACTTGCACAAAAATACAATTTTGGGTATTATGTCCATACTCACAGGAAATGGTTGCCAGCTACTTGTGAGGGCTTCTCTTTAGGTCTAAGTGTGCTTATAATGTCTTAACTTTTATTTCTTTCTGACAGCCTGAGGATTAGTAGGAATACCTGTTGCAGTTGATTCTTGTTTACCTCTTTCTGATGCTTGCCTATGGCACAGGATTAATGAACTCATAGAGCTGAGAAGTGCTTCCAGGCCCAGAGTCAGCACAGATTGGCTGTTGTTCTAACCAGAGCAGAGGGAGTGTTCTGGTGTAATTCCAAGGGACAGCTTGGATGAACTGCTGCTTTCCTTAGAGGTAACAATTCATCAGGATTTTCTGTATTAGGGAAGAGGGGGCAATATCTCTTCTCTACTGAAGAGAGTGTGTTTGTATCTGCCCAGATTGCATGAGTAATCAAATATCTGAACAAGACAGAAATCCCAGTTAGGACAAACAAACAGAAGTTGAACTGCCAAAAAGCTTTTGTATCCCAATCAGTAGAATAGCAGTGATTTGTATTAGAGCTTTATATTGGCATTTTTTATTAGCATTTATCACAGTATCACAGAAAGGATGTGGTTGGGAGGGACTTCTGGAGATCATCTTGACCAGTCCTCTCCTAAAGCAAGGCCTCCCAAGCCAGTTGCTCTTGTCCAGATGGATTTTCAGTATCTCCAAAGAGGGACAGTCTAATCTCTCTGGGCATCCTGTGCCCTTGTGTGGTCATCCTCACACTACAAAAGTGTTTCCTAAGGTTCACAGGAGCCTCCTGTGCTTGTTTGTGCCCAAGGCCTCCTGTCTTTAACCACTAGGCTGTCTTCATCTTCCTTGCACCCCCTCTTCATCCTTAACCCTCTCTTCAGGGATTTATATTTGCATTGGTAAGATCTGCCCTGAGCATTCTCTTATCTTGGCTGAAGAGTCCCAGTTCTGCTGTTTGCTCTGCTGCACCCTTTAAGAACCTTATTAGCTTTTAGACAGCTCATAGCTGCTCAGTCATTAGCTGTCATCAAGAAGAATGAAAAATCTTTTTCCAGGTCTTGGCTTTGCTATAAATTGCAGGATTAGCTCTAACACAGTAATGGAATTCCCTTTTGGATTCTGCCTTGGTTGTAGGGCAATATGTAAAAAAACCCACATCACACTGAGATCAAGATCTAAATGTTGGCCATTGGCTTCCTTGCTGTGGGATGGGCCAGAGTTTGTTCCACTTTGCTCCTCTGTAACCTGCACTGGCTGGCTGTGCAAGCTCCCTGGTGTATTTTACCCTGGACAAAGTCCCTTAAAGAGACCCACAGTTCAGGATTGTTGATATGGTGAGAATTGATAGGGCAGGTGGGGCATGGGACCAGTGCTTATGACATTTCTGAGCAAATGGAAAGCAGCCACCTGAAATTTCTTCTGTGTGTAATAAGAAAAATTATTAGGGATTTTAGTGAGACAGAATCTGAGAATAGAATATGCTGTTTCCTCTGCTCTTTTAGGAAGAACATGATGGAGACTTGCTGTGGAGAGAAAGCTTGATGTGATAATCACCTAAGATTGTGTTACAGAATATCACAATTTAGTCTTGAGTGTGTGGGAAATTTAGATACATTTCTCATTTTTTTTCAGACATCCTTTTATATTTCAGGGCCAGTACGTTTGGAGCAGTGATGAATTTTGTGTGTCTAACCTGAGCTGCTGTTGGGTTCCTCATGGCTGGGCTACCTTTGCTGCTTTGGACTTTGACAGGACCAGAAAAGAGAGGAGCTGCCCTCTGGCTGATGCTGGTAGGTGTTCCAGATGTTCCCTCCTGCCTCAGCTGCCAGAGGGAAGCCCAGCCAGGAAATTCCATCCTGCCCCTCCAGGGCAGCTGGAGCAGCCCATGCCACCACCCATGTGCTGGTGGCACTCCTAGTGCAGCCTCTGGCACAGCCCCTGTGCCTTCCAGCCAAAGCTGCCCCTGGCAGCCCCTCCAGAGCTCTGCATGAATTCTGGCTGTGCCTTTGCATCAGAATATTCTGAATTCCAGTGCAATTGCACTGGTGTCGTGTAAGGGAGCACAGCTCCTGCTTTCCACTTGCTTTCAAATGGGTTTTTAAATGTAGTAGTTAGGTTGGGTGTATTACAGACTGTTCCATGCACATATAGTAAGCCTGACTGATGTTTAAGTACTACTGCATACAGTGAATTAAAGTGCAAAACTTCCATGAACTTCTTCCAGTATTTCCCAGTAATTAACTTTTAGGTCACATCCCAAACTAAACAAGAAATTGTGTAGTAAAAGCTGTTGGACAGATTGATACCTTGCTTATTTTTTTTCCTCCAGTGTATTCTTACTCTAGTATTATTTAGAACTAGGGGATATAAATGAAATAAAATTATAGAATAGTAATAAATTCATTATATGATTCATTAAATGTAATGCTTAAAGGGACATTTTTCAATGACATCTCAGTAGCAAAAAAAGCCATTAGGGTAAGTATACAAAGTTGGATAATTTTGCTCAAGACTGTGTGCTACATTTGTCACTGCCATTGAATTTGCTGCAAGTGATTTGGATTGCGACTTTAAAATTAAATTTGGAGTTTATTTAATTTTTTAGAAAATACTGCAACAAAAGTCTGAGAAGAAAGAAACACGATGTTAATAGGCTATGTATAAGCCACCTTAAAAAAAAAAAATTCTTTCCTTGTCAGTACCTGAGGTAGTACAGAAATTAATTAATAAGTGGGCACTCTGGAAATTGCCTCCAGCAAGAACTATCCTTGTTTCAGATATATAAGGACAGTGTAACTTCAAGGGTGCAGCACATGGTGATTGTCAAGCTGCTTGGCATCTCCTCCACTTCCTTCACCTTGCAAGGAAAAATTGGAAGGAAGGAGTAGGGATTAGGCTAAACTCTCCTAGAGATATTCAGCCATTTTCCCTGTTACATGCAACCAGCCCCAATTACTTCTTGATTTCAGAAGACTTCTGTATCACAAATATGAAAGAATCAGCTTCCAAAACTAAACCCAGTCATAGTGAAGAAAGACAGGAATTGTCTGAAACTTTGGAAAATGGCAAAAATCCTGTTTTAAAATTCAAACTAAAAATGTTCTTAATGTGAATAACTTGCATCAAGCACTAAGATTCTGGTGGTAAAAGTATAACTTTAGATATTTTTATGGAACAATTTATTTTTTCAGGAAATTGCCAGCTTGATCCCAAGAAGTTCCTTAGAAATATACTTGTCACAGAATCTCATAATCTCTTATTGCTAATTTGCCTCAAAACATAAAAGCATACAAAAACTAGTGAGAGAAAAATAATTAATTAAATAATTCAATCAAATTTTCTGCATTTCTAAATTTTTAATCTTGTCATAAACTTAGTCTGTGAAAATGCCACACATCTCAAAGTGGATGGAAGCACCTAATTTGATATGCTTAGATTCTTATACTTGAATATCTAATCCTCATCTTTAGATATAAAATGAATATAATTAAGTTGGTTGATTAAGACTATAGGGTCCTTGAGGCAAAGTTTTTTGCAAAAATTGCTTTTCAAAGCCTTCTTTAAAGACCCACGGTGTATTAAATGCATGTAAGAACATCAATCCACACATTTTCTTGCAGAATTTTTATTAAGTAACAATTATGTGAATATCTTTGTACTAGGGTAGCAGACTCCTTGTTTCCTGTATTATTTGCTACAGCAAAAATGTTAAGCACTTTTAAGAAACAGTTTAAATCCCTGAAAACCAATATTCATTAATTACTTTGAAGGTGAAATATTTGAAGCCAAGCTGATAATGTTTATTATTAACAAGTAAGTACCAATAAATGTTTCTATTTTAACCCCTGGGAACAATCTTCCACCAGTAAGGCAGAGTAACTGCTGAGGGAAAGATTTTCTCTCTTCTGTGCTGGAGATGATCTCCTCCCACACCACATGTTTGTACCTGTCCAAATCAATTATTTCATGTAGTGGCAGTGAAGAGAATGGTTCTGCCACAGTTGGACTATTTCCCCCTTTGAAAATCAATGCCTTGTGTTTGCCATGTTTGTAGGCAATGTGAGGGAGACCATTTGTAATTGGATAGCATAGCATCATCTCTTTGCTGAATTACAGGAACCTTATTCAAAGACAATTTCTGCTCAACAGAGTTAATTTGCCAAGCAAGGAATGGCTTGTCCCAGCAAAGTGCTGCCTTGCACACACAGGCTACTGTCCCAGCATGGTGAGTACTCTTTGTAAGCTTCTTTATATGTCTCCCACCTTATTTCAAGTCAACAAAACTTTTAGAAATGCAGATTAGGATAAATAAAACTCAAAGTCATATATAAAAAAGTAAAATAAAGCCCCCTTCCACTGGAAGTTTACCTTATAATGAGGTATAGTTACAGCTGCTTCATTGGTGAGATGCTGCTGGTTTTCAGAAGTATGTGCTGCTCTAGCAGTGTTCAAGGCCTGGCTGCATGGAGCCTTGAGCAACCTGGTCTAGTAAGGGGTGTCCTGCCCAGGGAAACTGTGCCTGGAATTAGATGACCTTTAAGGACCCTTCCAACCCAAACCATTCAGTGTTTTTATGATCTGCAGACATTTCTGCAAATCAGTTCCTGTATCCTGAAATAATCAACCATAGCTTCAGGTGTGCAAGCTAAAGGTAATGATCATGGGAAAAATTGAAAGCATCTGCACTGAACTCTTCATGTGCTGAGGGAATCTGGGAGCACTCAGAGCTGATAACCCAGGTCCAGGCTGCCACGTCTGCTGCAACACGTTGGGTGTGCCAAAATGGAAAGGGAAGGCAGCAGGAAAAGTGGATTCTCAGCACTCTGTCCCCTACCAGGGGTAGCTGTGGGAGCAGGGAGCCCTGAGCACCTTGCAGGGGAGCTGCTGTGGATGGTGTGCCTCAGGTGGGTCACTCAGGGTGGCTGCTGTGGGTCCTGGTTCCAACCCTGCCCAGGGAGAAGAAGGGGAACCAGCACTGCAGCAACCCCCCCAGAGCTGATTTTTGGTGTACTGCAGGTAGGCATGATTTACAGTGGGGTTTGCAATCACTCAGGTAGCCCTTCCTGGCCTCCTGCTTCCTAAAGCTTTTATAGAGCTGATGCACTTTCATCACTTGAAGAGTTTTGTTCCTGCCCGAGGTAGCTCTCACAGACCCCGTGGGCGGCTAATGGAAGTGGGCAGCACTTTATGCCTGCCCTGCATCCTGGCCCACAACAAATCACCCCCCAAAATCCATTACAAAGCAGTCAAGGAGAGGCTGTTGCTTCAGCAGAATGTTCTGTAATGCAGAGATTTTCATTCCTTTGTCTGGAATGGAAAAAGTGCCTTTCCAGGACATAATGCCACGAGAGCTGGGCTCTGAACTGCATTAGAGACCCACCCTGCACCCTATTAAATAGCTGACTGCTCTTTTGTGAGGAATTGCTAATCAACTCCTGTAATAAAAAATACTGTCAGAATGGACTTACACTTCTAAAAAGTCCCCCAGAGTCAGTAAAAATCATTAATTCTTTTTCAAAAAGCATTCAGCTCTCTGAAACATAAGGGAAGTGTGTGAGGCTTATTCTCAAGCCTCTCAGCTCTCTCCATTTATCTCAAAAAGTTTGTTAATTTTTAAATATAATCTCAGGACTCTGGGAACTTGGGCATCAAAAATTCACTCACTGTAGTACTCAAGATATAAGAATTGACACTGTGCAGATTATTTTCTTCCTGCATAGGGATCTCATAATTTTGACTCAATGATGGACAATACAGTTATGTAACTTCCCCACCTCATTCTCTTAAAAGAAGCAAGAAAACCCATTTTTTTTTCTAGTTACCTTTTCTCTCTAATCCTCTGCAAAATGCATTATTTATGGAACATATTGTTTTCTGTGGCTGACTTATGAAAGAGCTTTGAATCAACAATTTGGTAAACCCATTATGAGGATCATTTTATAACTGGTAAGAGCAATGTTGTTCAAAGACATTTCAAATGCAATGAGAATTCAGAAGAAACAATAATTATGGCAGATGGCAAGCAGAGACATAACTTGCTTTGAATGCATAACTGCAGTTCAGACAGCTATTTGGGTTTTTTTTCAACTCATAGGTTGTCTGCCAGAGGTCCTTGCAAACCAGATGTATGCAGTTAATCCCATAGAAATCAATGAAATTGCATGCAGAAGTGTGAGACTAAAAGATCTTTCTCAAGAAGGTAACTTCCATTTAATAAAGTTCCCTGCTTTATCTTGGTTCTATATTTCAAATGTTGAAATCATGCACAGCATCAGAGGAAGCTGTAGCCCAGCTTTTCCCTCCTGTTGCTGGGGCAATATGCTGCATGAAATCCAGCCTTGACAAGAGACACAGAAATAATTGAGGACCTCAAAAGCAAAGTTAAATATGTAAATAATTTCCCTGACCAATGTAGGTATTTGTATTTACTTCAATTTGCTCCAAATAGTCCAAATGAGGGGTTTTTTTAATAGTCGACATTGCTATTTTATAGAAAAAAAAATTGTGTTTTGACAAAAATTGTTTTCACAAGTATCTCACTTGGATTTATTATTTTCCTTCAAACACAAAAATGGTCGAATAGGCCAGTATTTGGATGATAATAAAACATTTAATTAAAAAGTTATGCTACAGCGCATCATGGGAATCATGGTTGTCTTTTCATGGATGATAAGACAGAGATTTCAAGCTCCATTGAATTGCTTTTGATGTGTTCTGACCAGAGAATCCCATGATATACCTGGCTTCTCCATGATGCAAAAATTATGTTGCAACAGTGAGACAATGTGCAACCTAAAAGATAAATCTGCGAGAGAGATCAGTAATAAATATTAGAAGGATATTTCCTCTTGATCCCCCCTTTGGCAATGTTTCTGAAGTGAAATATTTTGTTCTGAAGTAATTTTTCATTAAAAAAATTTATGTAGTTTTTCTGGCATAAGTCCTTTTTTTTCCCTACCAGTTTCTTTAGTCAGATATTTAGCATTCATTACTAAAAATGAAGCTGTGTGGCAGGTTATATTATGAATATATATTACTGGTTTTTAATTTACTTTTTTTTTTTACAAAAAGCTTTAAAAATGCCTTAAACTCGAAACAAAAAATAAAATAATTGTATCTCCTTATGTATCTAAGCCCCATGGCTCAGAATTAATTTCTGTTAATTTTTATTCATAGTCTTATGAACAGAATGTCAAACATATGGATGTTTTAAAAAGGAAACAAAAAAGGGGGGTAAAACATTAAATCACATTTCTAATTAGAAGCCAATTGAATATCTTTGGTGTTATTAATCTTCTCACAGTGTTGCATTGGCAAACCTTGGCAAATATTTATTTTTCTAATGGTAACTACCCTATGGTTGTTTCAGTTCCAATGGACCTGGAAATTGCATTTAATGCTGGTGAAAAGGATATGACTCTGAACTGGGGTTGTGAACATGAACTTCAGGCTCAGATGAGTATGCTGGACATTTTCCTTGGTCTTTTCTTCCACAGGTGAAGGAAACTCAGTAACGAGGGATGGAAAGGTGCTGTGGTTTACTCACCCCATGGAAAATGTTTGGGGTTTGCTGAGTCAGGTGTGTGAATTAGATCCCATGGAAGCTGCACAGCTGCAGTAAGCATAAATGGTGAATGCCTAGTGAAATGACATGACCAGTACTTAGCAGGTCCTGATTTATGTTGCTAGAAGTAATTTTTCTCATATCTCAAAAAAGCAGCAAGTTATTAGTTACCAGAGAATCTGCACATGGATCATTTGCATGAAGGGAAAATTGTTGTGTTTCAATCACTGTAACATCTCACTGGTATTGAAGAGGAGGGCAGCAGCCAGATGAATGGCAGCCTGTTGAAATAACTAGATACTGGTTTCTTATCCCAGCAGGATTTCCAGCTCTGACTTGATGGTCTCGTTAGATTGTGCTGGTTTTATCCTGGCTGGTCCTTGGGGGAGGACAATTTTTTTGTCTGGTACAGTTCAGAAGAACTATAGATGATAACAAATGTGTGAGCTATGTGCTGTAAGTAGCTCATGTGGCTCATGTTCCCCTGCAAAGGACATGTTACAATAGCACATGGAAGGAGAAAGCTGGAAATAGATATCAGTGGAAAAGAAAAAACTCCAAAACCTAAAACAAAAAAATAAGGACCATCAGTAGAATAGTAATAGCATGATTTAGCAACACATGGAACAGCCATAATTTCCAGATTAAAGAGGAAAACTTATTTGTTGGGTGTCAGGATGATGAATAGATTGATTTTGCATTACATCAACACAGCATTTATTTTCAGTATGTTTGCAGCATTGAATCAACATGTTACAGTTGCTGAATGCAACCCCAAAGATACAAAGAGTTGTTAGGCCAGTAGCATGAACAGTAATTCATTATCAGTGACACCTTCAATTACTACAATGAATAGGTGCCCTGAAAACATATTTTCCAAAAGCTTGCTCCTACCCTGTACTTTGAAGAGATGTTGAAAACTCTCCTGATGACTGTTCCAGCTGTGGATTTGTCTGCCTTTTTGGTACATGCAAATTGCCTCAGGCTTGCTTCAGGGTTTCATTATTGAAAGAATACAAGCAGCAAAGTCAACAGCAAGCAGCTAGTGTAGAAGGGAGATCATATCAGAGGATCATAGCAAAATACTTTGGAAAGGACCTTATAAAATTGGAAGGACCTCTGGAGGGCATCTGGTCCAGTCCCACTCTAAGCAGGGACAAATTAGAAAACTTTCTTGGGACATTGCCTAGTGGGGCTCACACAGGAGCTTGCTTTATGGATAGGTGGGTCATCTGCTTTTTGATTGTTTGCACAGGTATTCTGAGCCTGGGTGTTTAAGATACATCTGGACAAGACAAGTTGAGTTGTGTCTGGAGCATGTTGCAGGAACATCTTAGTTCAGATTTTCTGGTTTGCTTCTATGAATGGTTCTGCCATGCAGAAGAGGGACTGTAAAAGGGAAGATCAAGAGGAAAAAGGGGCAAAGCTGGTTGTCACTGTGCCTTCCTGGCCATGCTTTGTTTCACAGGTGAGTATGGTGAGTAACAGCTGACAAAATGCAAACAGGAGCAGAGCCTTGGCACAGGTCATGGATCAACATGTTCTACAAGTGCATTATTTGAAACTGCTGGGAAGGACAGAGATATTGCTGGGAGTACCCAGCAGACTGTGCCAAATAGTGTCAAATAAATAATGTCTATAAACCCCTTAGGTGAGATCAAGGGAAGCATTGCTATGCAGAAATCCACTGGATGAGGGATGGATGGGAAGGAGGAGGACACAGAGTGAAACTGTTGGTTCTGAGCCTGACCCTGGGTCTGGATGCAGTGGGGTGTTGTGCTGCCTCCAGACTGAGCCATCCTGCTTAGGTGGTAACTGGGGTGAGTCTTGCTTTGTGTGTGCATGAGTGAAGAGCTTTTCCAGCCAAAGCTCATCCCTTGCTTGGTCCCCTCAATAACAGTGTCACGTTGCCTGATGCTCCCTTTCCCTGCAACACAAAAATACATCTGAATCTGAGGATGACAAGGAGCCCAGATGCCACTGGCTCATGTGCAGTCAGACTCAGAGCTGGAAAGTGCTGTTTGGCTCTAAACCTATCATCTCAAATGCTGAGACTTTATGGAGGTTTGCCCTTGCTGCAAATGCTGGCCCCTTTTAACAGTTTAAAACACTTGAAATATCAGAGGATTCCTTGTCATCAGTTGTACTTTGGTTAAACTTCATGCATCTGGGTAGCACAGAAAATAACAGCAAATGAAAACAGTGCTCAATTCCCTCTGTTCAGTGTCTGGCTGCCAAAAATACCACGAGGGAAATTTCATATTGCAGTGCCACAGCTTTATACAGAAAGGAAGGGGCTCATTCCACACAAAAATGAAGGGTTTAAGGAGCTCAGGTGTGGCTCTGAACAAGTGCAGGGAATGAAGTTCACCATAAAACCCCTAATGTGCTTCAATCATGATATTTAAAAAGCTTCTCCCTTTAAAGCATTGGGCCTGCCTCTAATGTCAGGATACCAGCATAAGACAGATTTTATTCAGTTGAAAGAAGAACTGATTAGCCTTTTGTAGCAATATGGGATAACCTTTCCTTCTGGAATTCTTAAATTAAAATTGAAGCTGTATGATAATTCTGAATATATCCACAAAAAGGCTCTCTGATAACAATTACTGCTGAGCTGCTACCACTTTCTAGAAGCCTATCAAGGTACTAATATTATAGCAGCCCCTTAAGGAAGAAATCCTTATTTAAAAACAAAACAAAACCAGAGTTAAATTATTTTTCCATGACTGTTTGAAGAAGAACATCTTGAAATTTGAAGTTCTTCTTACCATTCCCAGACATTAAGTGCACTTATTTAGATCCAGAATAAGCAGGTAAAGTTAATTATTTTCCCCTATTGCTGGTGTTTTTTGTGGTAGTGCTTTCAGCTGCACAATTATTGCCTGTTCTGTGACAGCTTAGTAATTTTAAACTACTCTTATTAATCTTGGCCAAATTTGTAGCTGATATAATTTGCCACTGGTCTGTTGAATTTGCAATGTTGACTGCAACAAAAGCAAGAGATGACACAAGATTTCTAATGTTTAAGGAGGCAGGAAGA
Organism: Luscinia megarhynchos; assembly: GCA_034336665.1. NCBI lineage: Eukaryota > Metazoa > Chordata > Aves > Passeriformes > Muscicapidae > Luscinia > Luscinia megarhynchos. The sequence continues at coordinate 87,697,141 of CM067565.1, read as the reverse complement.
GTTCAGTCATACAAAAAATTCTGATCTTTAAATGAAGCACATGAGAATTCTCATTTAATGCCAGGTAAATAGTGAGGTAATACCAGGTTAATCAATGCTAATGAAACTGAAATGCTGCTCTAGGAAAATCCTGTGAAACCTGAGCTGGATCTGCAAGTGATACCAATATAAATGTACTCCCATATTATTTTCTGCATGATTCAAAGATGAGAACTCACAATGTGATGTATGCTTCCTTAGAGAAACTTGTTATTTAGCTGTTTTCTAGAGATAAGGTAATAATGGAGGCAATGGACTCAGACCTGACTTCTCACAATCTGTTATTCAACAAGTGACTTGTGCATTGTTCATTCTACACTGGATACAAAGCATGGCATATTTGGATTAAGAAGCTTGACTTGATTCTAGATTGTGATAATCAAGTTGTGGAAACCTGATTGGTTTTTTTTCCTTTCTGGTTACAAGGCAAAATAAGAAGGCAGTTTCTGATCTTGTATTTGAGTGTCAGTCTGGAGTGATCCCCTGACTTCAAACCACTGCTCCTCTATTTTCTCCCAGTGCTGTTCAAATATGCTCTTGCTTTATCATTCTGTCTTCTGCTTCATACCTCAGTGCCTCTTTTAATACATGTTCTCTGCTTGGGCCACCCTTTCATTTTGTTTGTCAAGCACAGAACCACAGAATGGTTTAGCTGGAAGGGATCTCAAAGACCATCTAGTTCCTAGCCCCTTCCACTAGACCAGGTTGCTTAAAGTCCTGTCCAACACTGCCTCTTTATTGAAAGTGCTTCTCAAAACCTATTTATTCTACCTTCGTTTTCATCTCATACTTTGGCTTTTTAAATGAAATTCTGAATTAGTTGATTCCTGAGAGACAGGTTTAGTTTTCTGCATCTGCATTTGTCAAAGATTAAATAATATTTGGGACAGAGACAATTGGATAGACTTCCTGAACTTACAGTGGTCCACTGGCCAGATCTTTATTTTTTTGTCTGGTGCTTTGCTCTTCTAAAAAGATTTTCCCACTCCTGTTAAATGAAAGCTGAGACTGGGACTTCAGAGGTAATGACATTTACACTTCTGTGCACCTTACCTACCATCAGCAATTTAGCTGAGGTCTCTGTGTCAGGAACTGAGTCATGCTAGCTCTCCTCTCAATCATTAGGTGGAGAGAAGCAGTCTAAGCTGAACACAGGTCAAATTAAATGAAGCTAATTCAACATTCTGACACCACTTGCCCAAATTTTTATCTGTTGGGGAAGGACTATAAGTGCTAACCAAGGATTCCCTCATCCTCCTTTCTTTCTGAACAGCTGGGCTATGATGCCTTATTGTACACAAATGACACATGTATCCATGATGCCATATTGAATCCAAAACCCCAAAGCACCTTTTTAATTTAGTAAATGAAAATCAGGAAAAACAGAGGGATGCAAACACAATTCTGAGGTGATTCTACTGCCATAACATTAATTCCTTGAGAGACTGAAGTCTTTGTTCTATGTTTCTTGCTGGACCCACATTTTCATCTTTTACATGGGACTCTCTAAATAGGTGTAGCTTTATTTTCCTTTTTTTGTTGTTGTTTTGGTTTGGTTTGGTTTGGTTTTTTTTGTACCAGCTACGAACCCTTTAAAAGTCATGCATAATGTTCAGGTACATTATTTAGGTATGTAAAAGCAATTGATGCATGGAAGAAGTGACTACAATACCAAGTTTTTGCAATGCTTTTCCCAGTGATAATCAGAAGGAAAAGAGGAATAGGAAATAAGCAGGCAATGTCTGTAACAAAGAATTCTGGATTCTGTTCCTTTCAGCCAGCTGCTTCAGTCTGAAGGTGATGCAGAAAATACTTCAGAAAAAACTGAAAAAAACATCTTAAAAGCAGAAAGGAAACCAAACCTACAGTTTTATGCCATACAACATCTTACTGGTTAGCTATGCAATTTTGACAAGGTTTATTATAATGAAAATCTTTAATGTCATTGACCCATAGGTTTTGAGTATTGATATTTATTCAACTGCTGGTGCAAATGCACCACTATAAATAACCAATCCAATGTGAGGACAGCAGGAAATAGGACACTCCCAGTTCTGTTCAGAGGAAATGGGAACAGATTAAAACTGCAGAGAAGTTCTCTGGAAATCCAAAGTTCTCTTTCCTGGTTGTACTACACATGAAATGACAGACTAATCATCAGTAAGAAATCAGCAATAATTCTGCTGAATAGGTGTGTGGTACTTGATCTCTAGCTGCTCCTATAAAAGCACAAGAGATGCCCAAAGCAATCTCACTGCCAAGCACAAGGTCAAGAGTTATCAAACCTCCATAAAATCCACTTGTTTATTCAATTGTTGCTGCCATTCTGGAGTTTTTCCTGGATTCATCATCGTCCCCCTTGCTGTCGGACCCAATCAATGGGTAAATTCAGCTTTTTTCTAGCCAAGATTCTGGGAAGAGTGCTGTGCAGGAAGTGCAGAGAAGTTTCAAGATGTGATATGTTTATATGCCAATCATGAGTCACAGTGAGTATGACAGACCTCTCCAGACTGTTGAGAGAAGTGACTAATGATTAATTAGTTCAATAAAGCATTGTCATAGAATGTGAAACCTGGCTGTAATCTTTTTAGGTCTCCAACAAAACCCCAGGTGCAATAAAACAATAAATCTTGCTCTTATTTACATTCAGCCTCATCCAGTGAGAACTGGCCAAACACCAACAAGTGGTTCTCTTTATTTGAGGTACTACACCTGTAGCTCAGTGTTTGCTGTCAATAAGTACAGGGCAGTCCTTGGAGAACCATTTGGCAAAGCATTTAGGCATATGGCTTGCTTGGGAATACACTAAAACCCCCAGGTTTCTGTTCAGTTCTTTCTACAAGTGGCACCAACAGCTACAATCAGATGTACCAGGATGCTCCCTGAGACAAAATGTTTCATGTTGCAAAATATTTTTAAATTTTTGCTGATTAAATCTATTCTTTTCCCATTTAAATATTTGCTTCCCTGGGTAACATTTCTAAACTGTTCATTTTATTCTTTTTTTTCTATTGTGTAGAAGACAATGTTTTTATAGATATGGTCTTATCTCCAAGTGGTTCAATGTAACTATGGAGAAGGGCATGAACTTCACTTCTATAGAAAGTCTAGCTGAGTCTAGAAGCTGAAGCTATTCAGGAGAAATGAGTTTTACAGGTATGTCTGCCCCTTGTAAAATAACATGGCCTTACACATTAATTTCAGGTACGTTGTCTTCTGGAATATCGTCTTTTTCTCCATTTCAAACAAAATAAGAAGAAACAGTCTTCATTTTTAAGGTATTTATCACAGTATTTCTCTTTATTTCATCTGTGATGTGAAGAACTCTGTTTTTTATGATTATATATCACAGCTGTTGGAATACCAGAAGAAATTCTTGAATAGAAACAAATGACTTTGAAATAGAAAAAAAAATTGACATGCTGATTTTTATCATATAGCATGAATTACGACCTCTGTTTTGAAGAGGGGAGTAAGAAAATGATGATTTCACCTTTACAAAACTTTTCTGTGGTTCTCTAGGTTTGGAACCTCCAAACCTGTTAGTTTTGATGTTTGACAGCTGTGGAAGGCAAGGGTCAGAGGTTCTGGGCTCCTTCACCATGGGGATGCTCTGATCTTTGTTGTGCAATGCTGTGTGTGCACGGCCCATGCTGTGCCCTCGAGCTGGCTGGAGCTCAGTGTTGCTGTAGGGATTTAATCCTTGAGACGTTTTTCGAGATTCAGCAAAAGGAAATTGCAGTAAGTTTGAGCTAACAGCAGTGTATTTGGCATAACAGCAACAGAAGGATTAGACTGGATGGTTTCTTAGCATAATCCATGTCTAAAATATAGCAGCATTTGCCTTTCACAGCACATTTCAGAACTGTTGCAGAAGTTGTTTGCTCATCATCCAGCTTTGGATCATCTTGTAAAGGTTTATCAAGCTTAAGAGGATGGTTTCACCTGCACCAGTTCTGACTTTCTTTGAACTCTTTTTGTCTTATTATATTTTAGGTACAGCAATAATTATCATAGCACTTTATAAATTCCGTGCATGCAGGGAAGTTACAGCTTTGTACAAGATTTCTTAAACACATAAAAAAACCCCTTTTTCAATTTACTCCCTTTGGATAACATTAGGCTAGACTAAGTACATTTATAATCCAATTGAAACATCATTGGCAAGCCAAGATCCTGGATGCAAAAATGCAATAAAAACTTCAGAATTAGGCTTGGTTGATGTTTGCATTTACTGCTCAAGCATTTAAAGTTTATCTTGGGAGAATTTGTACACACAATTACATCCTTAATGGCAGCGTGAATATGTGTGTTTTTGGAATATTGAAATACATCTATGGGATAGCACTCAGAGTATTTAGTAGCATTGTTGCCCTACCATATTCTTAATATTCTTTTTTCTTCTTCCAATATTGCTGACTTAGAAGGAGTGGTGAAGAAATAAATTACCCTGGAGTCTTGGGAAGAACAAGTGTTAAGTCATGTAAAAAACAGCTAATTTTGTAAAAGAATGACCCTAATTAACACAGGAAGTTACATATTGGCCCACATGCCACCATCCATAAGATTAATTTTGTGCACATAAATCCCAGAGAAAATTTTTGAATGTCAAATCATCTTCTTAATTGAATTGTGTTTGGTTATGGGAGATGAGGTGACACTGACCCAAGTGGCTTCTCTGAAGGCTTAAAATTTATCACTTGGGTTGCAAACTTGCAAATAAAGACTTTTTATAAAAAAAATCCCAAGGAATAAATAGTAAAAATATAAATGTAATAGCACACAATAATCTAGTGGGTTTGGGCTCTTTATTATTGTTATTATTATTATTTTATTATTATTTTTATTATTTTTATTATTATTAGTGCCTGACTGTATGGGAAGACAGAGATATTCTCTTTTCTTTCCTATGCTGAGAACCCTCTGCAACAAGAAGCACCACTCTGGTCTGCAGCAAGGCTGCATCCCTCAGGCTCTAAGGATGCTGTCCTGTCTTCCTGGCCTCTGGAAGGGAAGCCAGTGCCAAGCAGCATGAAATTCATCCTGATTTTCTCCAAAAACTGCCTGCAGGATTGCCAGTGGAGATACTGGGGAGAGAGCTTCAGGAACCTGTTTGACCTTTAAATCAACAAAATGAGTTTAAGCTCCAATTTTATTTATGTGGTTATGAAAGATACTAAAACTGGGGGGGCTTGGGTTGGTTTTTTTGTTTGTTTGGTTTTTGGTTTATTTTGGTGGTTTGTGGGGTTTTTTTTTTTTTTTGGTACTGTCTTTTTCTTTGTTTTTTCTTAATTAAAGGACCTAATGAATTGGTGCAGAAGCCATAGTGAGATGTAAAAATTATACTTATGTCTTCCACTCTTATGGTACGTCTGCTTTCTGATCATGTTTCCTATTTAATATTTTATTTGGGGCAGCACATAAATTGAGCAGTGCCATTCCCAGTTGTGCGAGCTTTATGATTTGATACACATTTTTAATTATAATTTTTTTTTCCTTTGATCATGCCAGCATAAACCCATGTGAACTTAACTCCAAACCACACCGGGGGCTGTGGACACAAAGAATATTGTCTCTGTTTTAATTTTGCATTTCAATTACTTCCCTTCCTTGAATTAATTAGTTTAGATGATAAATTGGAAAGATAAAGTTTTATTTTTGATAACTAGGCTTTGCAACCAACAGCTAATATTTATACTTTTGGAAAAAGAAAACCATAACAAAAGCCCCCAACCATGTTACAGATTGCTTGAAATTGTCACAGATTTTTCTTTTGATCACCTTCTGCTGCTGGAGAACACAATATGGTAGATGTCTGATGTGTGGAGTTGGTCAGCTGGGTTTTGTCCTCCTGTGCTCATGAGTAAAGTTAGGCTAGGTCTCAAGTTATTTATTTGTTTGTATTTTGTGGAGATGGCAAGGAGGAACTTATGTTTTCCTTGGCATTTTAGGGATTGGGGGGCTTTTCATCCCAAGTTCTTTATCCTGTGACCTGGCCTCTGTGCCATCCATGCCTCCTCTGACCTCCTGTTTCAGATGTCTGTTTGCAGGAGACCACAAAGGAAGAGCTTATTGCAGGAAGATCTTTCTCAGCTGAGTACTTCTGGAGAAGGAGAGAAGTTCAGGAATGGGAATGGATGCAGAGAGGCATAGCCTGCCTCTTTGTTTAGGACCTGCCAGAAGAGGTTGGGTCTGTACCTGGTGCCAAAACACACCGAAGTGCCTGTGGCAGTGAGATGCCCTGAGAGCAAGGGCACACAGCTGTGTTCAGCTGCATTTCAGCAGCAAATTGCCTGAGTGCCAGTGGCTTTTTGGCCACATGTGTGGTTTGATTCTGCCCATGGCTTTGGAGCCTGCTCCAAATGCAGACTGACACCTGCACGTCCTGTTTGCTTTGCTACACCCTCAGCCCTTCCCTTCCAAGCACACTGTTGTTTTTATTAGGCTTCTGCTTGAGAAAGGAAACACAGTTATTGGACTGTGCCTTGGCTGCAAAGAGCCATTTCTCAGTTTTTGTTCCATTATTACAACTGTTTACATTAATTGAAGTTTTAATAAAAGCCCAAGCAATTCACACAGCAGGTGCTCTCTGAGGCTGGGCACAGTCTGAGATCATCACAGCTTTCACAGGCAATTCTGCAGCTTTTGTATTTTTTCCCTGCTGTGCTGTTTTACTTTGTTTTCTACAGGTGCTCAGGAGAGAAATAATTGTGTGTTTTCTTTCTCATTTACCTTGTTTGTGAAGGGACTGTACCCCCTTCTGATCATTCCAGCACTTCCACGGTCAGTCCCTCCTCAGACCATTGTGGTGAGAGCAGTGTGATGTACTTTTCTAACTGCTGCCTCACTGATAGCTGGTTGTGGTCTATTTTCTCATTCCTGCTATTCTTTCCACCCATAAATCCATCAATTTTCCTAGCTCCCCTTTATAAATTAGATGATGGCCTATGCAGACTTCTCAAAGCTTTTGTTTTCTTCTGCCCTGTGAGACTTTGAGCACTAATCAGTGTAAGAGGTTTGACAGGTGTTTTCTTTTTAAGTGCTCCTTCCTACCAGAGCATCACACATTAGCCATTAGACAAAGTGTCATATTCCTTTCCTCCCTTTTTGGGGGGAGGGAGAAACAAAAGTGAGGGATGGGCAGGTACCTGGAATTCTCAGACAACAGAGGGGTCCCTAGGGCACCCTTGCTGAGCCCTAATTTCTCTCACTCTCTGCACAAAGGCTCCCTGAGGCTCTCTGAAGGATCTGGATCTGTGTGTGAGCTTCCTGGCCCTGTACATTGCAGCAAACTAGAGGGTGTCCCTGAGTCTGCATTCCCATTGCTTATCAGATACAGCCACTGTTTAGTTACCCCTACAAAGGTCTCAGAAAGCTCAGTGCCACTATTTCAGCGTCCCTAATTGTTTATTTGTGCATTTGGCTGTGCTGCCTTGTCCCTGGGGATACCAGCAGACTCAAAGGATGTGCTTCAGCACTGAAGCTGCCAAACACTGAGAGATGTCAGGCGGGCACAGTCTGGTGACAGTCCTGATACTGACAGCATATGAAATATGATTCAATGAAAGTAATTATCCTCCTTTAAGGGTATCTTTAAGGGTATCTAGCAGTGAGACCTGAAGATGACTTTCTTAAAGATGAGGGTGACTTTTAGGACCAAGGTCTTCATTCACGTGAGCTTACTTCCATTACTTTTTTTTTTAAAGGAAAAAAAGTGAAATAAACACTAATGAGACTTTACAAGTCCCCCCATGTACCAAAAGTTTGGTCTGCACACAGTTTTTCTCCTGGAACAAAAGGTTTCCCTGGGTATGATTTTTTAATCTTCTCCTCCAACTCAGTTATTCCTGGTGAAACATTATTTGAATGAAATTGCACTGGTATAATTCAATTTGCTTCTCATCTTGTAATTAGTCTACAATAGTGCTGTGATTGCACCAATACTCAGAGATGTGAATAAAGCAATTTTTCTATGCACAGGCAGGCTCTAAAAGGTATTTTCCCCCTAACATTTAATATCACTGAAGACCCTGTTAGTGCTTTGAGAATATTAAAGGAAGCTAGATTAATTATTTTGCCTTTAACATAACCCTACTCTCTTTCCTTGTATGCCATGAAAAAGGCCAGCTGATGTTAATAAAATCCTTCTATATCAGCTTTTAAATTACTTTTTTTTTTCTTTTTCACTTCAAGTCCTAAATATGTGACTTTTAGGTCCTCCAAACCAAATTCCAGTTAATGCCACTCCAAAGGACCTGAGCTTCTTCAGTGTTTTAAGACAAAAAAATATTATTGTAGTGGTAGAAATGAGTAAAATAATCTGAATTTTACAAATATGCAATGAATTCTCTATTTTCTGATAAAACTTTTTTTCTTTTTTTTTTTTTTTAAATCATGTTTTTACTTAGTGGATTGTATGCAGACAGAAGGGCTCACGAGAAATCCATTTTCTGTACATCGAGGTTATGCCTGAATTATGTTTTTTGTGTTCAGGGAAGTATTTGAAAGCTGAGGTTATCTGAATTGTGACCCTTGGTGTAACACTTCCCCAGCAGCAGTTTTTTTAACAGAACTGTCCATGGACTTAATTTATTCTTTTTTAAAGTATAACTGAGACTCTTTTTGAACAAGTTAATTTGCATTCCTAACTCTTCTCCCAGGATTTATGCCTCACAAGGATTTTGCTTAATAGATATCCAATATTGTCTTCACAGTGTAAATGTGAGAGCTGACAAGACTGGGGGAGGTTCAGCAGGTCACAGGATGTCTGCACTGAAGGTAGGAAGAGGAGCAGGCTTTTCTGGTCTCTGTGAACACCATATTCTTGCTCAAAAGAACTTTCTTTCCCAGGGATGTTGTCATCTGTCTTATGGTTTAGCATGTTTGGATGCCATACTGGAGATTTGAATATTAGAATTGTGTGTAACCACCCTTGTAGCACATCTGTGCAGTTTTGAAATAAAAGAAATACAGAAATTCTGCTATATAATAGAGTAAGCAAGTGGATAAGTTGTGTGGTTTCATGCAGATTCTTTCAAATGTTTCTTTAAGGTGATTTTTAATGATATGGGGCCTGTATTTCCTTTGCTTCCCATTTCTGGTTGGTGCTGGTATGGTTTCAGCTGCTGCTTGAGGCAGGGTATGGATCTGTAGGTCTTTGCTCTCTGTAGGTCAAAGCTGCAGCTTTGCTTTCCATTTCTCTTGAACAAAACACTTTAAGAGTCCCATGGTTCAGAGAAAGAGTGCCCAGCCAAAAAGAGCTACAGTGTAGGCTAGCTTTTGTTTGTTTGGTTAGTTAGTTTTTAAAAAACTGCTTTGTTTTTCCTTTTAAGACGCAGCTTTTGGTCATGTGCCCAAGCTGTGTCCTCATGCTGCCCCTTGTGAGCTGATACCTCACCCCTGCATCAGCTCCTCTCCCACACACCTTTGCACTCCAGCCCATCCACTGCTCCATCTGGCAGAGCTCTCTGCAATGAAAATGGGGAGCTAACACTAAGGAGAAGGGAATATCATCTTTCAGTGCAGGTGAGTTATTGATTATATCATGGTGTCATGAACTTTCAGTCTCTGATGCTGGATTTTTGGAGCATATGGGAAAAGCAGCATAGCAACGTAGCTGCTACTCCTAATTATGTAGTACAAATGTCAAGCTTGTTCAAAATTCAGGGATTATACACTGCCAGAAGAAACTCTCTCTCTCTTCTGTAGACTGAAGCTTTTTGGCAAGAGGGTCTGAAGGAAGAAGCACTAACTGTGATCTCATCAGCCCATTTCTCAAACAGCAGGGAGATGGACAGAAAAAGGTATTTTTACAATGTCTCTGCCAAGGCACATGATAATTTCTTGCTTTCAGCTCTGAATAACTTACGAGATACACAATATTTCAACTATATTCAAATTTAAATATTAAGTTTGGGAAAGCTAACAAATCCTGAATGGATGTTTAAGCATTAAAAATGTTATAAAGCACATTCAGATTCACAGATGGGTGTAACCAGCTGACATTTTGGTTGCTGCAATGTAAAAAAAAGTTATTCTCTAAGCATTTATCAAATAGTTATAAATTACTGCTGGAAAAACCTAATAAGTATTACTCTTTTACTATCATTCCTAATCAAAGAACAATATACAATACCTATAGTAAAAAGCTATCCAAGAATCTTATTAGATACAAACTAATGTGTTGGAAAGGAAATAGTCTCACCTCTATTGCACAGCAAGCTATTCAAAGTTATTTGGTAAATGTTTGGCAAAGTTGATCACATGTTAAGTGAGGTCTTGGAGAACTTCAGAACTTCTTGTAGAATAGATAATAAATGAAAAGATGGATAAGTGTTTGTGTTGATCCATATTGATTCTGAACAGCTTTTAAGCTATTCATAATCAGCTTAGTAATTCCCAAAGTGACTGTTTTATAGTGACAAATCATAGAGATACACTAAAAAACCTGTTTGTTTTTTCTTTAAATACTTCAGATCACAGCATTATAAGATATTTTAAATTACTCTTTCATGCAGTTGTACATAAAATATCAACCTAAAAAAACATTTTACAGAAAACTATCCAGAATTTTAGGGGACTTAAATAATATTTTCATTATATATAAATGGTTAAGGAAATTTTTACAGGACCTTTTAAATTTATTATCTAATAGGGTTTGATTTAAAATCAGCAAAGCATATAAGTCAAATTTCTGAATTGGCCTAGTGGCAGAGAACACATATATGATGTATGTAGAATTGGCAAAGGCTCATCTTGATGAAGAGTGCTGTAAATTACTTTTGATAAAAAAATCAGCAGAGGAAGTGAAAAATCATTACTAGCAGAACAAGAACAATAAAACATTAATGCTCTGTGTAAAGATTGATGGATAGTTGAGAAGTTGATTTGTAAAAGTCACTGGCACCACAGGGCATGAGTTTATTAAGAGCATGAAAGAGGCAGAGTAAAAAATGAGATCATACTTTAATTAACAGAAATGAAAAAATACACAGTTCAATACTTGTAGGATTTTTTAATGAAATTTTAGTTTGGGGTTAATTGTGTGTGAAAAAATCCTAGGAACTGGATCACTTGGAAACCAAGGTCCTCTGATTTGTCTGAGGAGCTGAACACAACAATGGGTGGATATTTATGATAACTTAAATGCATATCTGCTGGGTTTGACTGGGAGAGAGTTGGTTTTGTTCAGAGTGGCCAGTGTGGAATTGTGTTTTGGGTTTGTGCTGAAGACAGTGTTGATAACACAGGGATGTTTCCATTACTCACAGAGCCAAGGCTTTTCTGCTCCTCACCCCATCAGTGAGGAGCTGGGAGGAGCTGGGAGGGGACACAGCCAGGACAGCTGACCCCAATGACTCAGGGGATATTCCATGAGACATCACGCTCAGCATAGAGAGCTGGGGAAGAAGAGGGAAAGGGGGGTGTTTAGAGTGGTGGCATTTCCCAAATATCCACTGTCCTGATGCTTTCCTGGAGATGGCTGAACAGCTGCCTGCCCAGGAGGAAGTGCTGAATTAATTCCTCATTTTGTGTTGCTTGCACATGGGGCTTTTGCTTTACCTATTAGTCTGTCTTTATCTATTTTACCTGTTAAATTGTCTTTATCTCAACCTATATTTTTCTCACCTTTCCAGTTCTCTTCTCCATTCCACCAGGAGGAAGAGAGCAAGGAACTGAGTGGTGCTTAATTGCTGACTGGGGTTAAATCATGGCAATAAGGAAATGGATAGAAAATCGATGCATTTTCTTGCAACTCTTTTTCCCTATATGATTTGTCATTTTTATATACTAATGTGTATTACATGTAGTACCTTACAGGAATAAATAAATCCTCAGCTCCAGAGTGGAAGGAGCTATGACCTCTGCAAAGATAGAGAGAGGAAAATTAGAGCCCCAGATTTGGAAATTGTTGGTTGCTATGGTCATGCCTTTTTCTACACAGGTACCCTATAAATTGTGCTACCTCACTGAGGGTCCTGACCACCCCTGTGTTACACAAACTGGCAGTAGCTTTGTCTGCTCAGGAAAGATGTAAAAGGCCCAACAATTCCAGTGAAAAAAAATTGGGTAAAAGTTAGTGATCAGTTGACTGGACCTTCATGGTCTCAGAAACAGCCATCATATGTTTGATACTAATTGTATTTGACATCCAAGCTGAAAATTCAGAGTAGAAAGCCCAAGGATCTCAGAGGCATAAAATATCTTCTATTTTGAGAGATGAGTCACACAGATAAGAAAGTACAGAGATGCTGGAGACTACATGTATTTCTGTGTACTGTTTCCACTGTTGATCTAGAATAGGAAACTTTCTTGATAAAAGTTCATGTACAAAATTATACCCTTGGAAGCTGCCAAACTGACAGTCTTCATACCACTGGCAGAGGTAACCTGCATTTCTTGTTCTATCTAGCCAATATGCCTATATTTAACTGTTCCAAAAGCACTGAAATACAGTGCAAGGGAGATATTTTATTCTCTTGCTCATTTATGGTTTACTGCAAGATGCTGAGCTTTTCTGGGAGCTGAACAGAGTCTTTAACTCCCACTAATTTTGCTCAAAATTTGGTGTAAATAGTTCACAAGAATGCCTGCCATACTGTGGAGACAAACTGACTCCTTTGCTTCTCCTTATATTTCATGAAATAATTCAGGATTATAAAATAACTTGAGGTATCTATCAAACAGAGGCTTCCAGGTATGTAATTGTTTAGTTAACTTCCCTCTCATAGTCTTATTTTGTGTTTGTGAGATTGGATTTCATCAAGAAGTAGGGCTAAATCTAAAAAAGACTTTCAGTGCCTGGTAGGGAAAAAATAAATCCCTTAGCCTTGGAAACATGTCAGACTCAGAAGCCAGTTCCCTCCTTGGCCTAAGAAGGTGTAGAAATTATCTCTCTTTTCTAAGGACATGTGACAAGGCTGTCTTGGCTTGTCATATGTGTGATAATTATACTTAAGTAATTCAGTTCATACTTCAATATAATTTACAGATCTTATTAGTGGGAGGGGTTCATGTGTTTATACTGAGGGATATTCATTATTGTAATTTATCATCCAAAGGTCTTCATGTTCAGTATACAACAAGCTTTTATAGATTGCAGATTACAGGCTGGTTCTTTCTGAAAAGCTAAGTATTTAAAAAATGTAAGGGTATGATAAGTGTCTGTCATGTTTGTCAGACAGTAAACCAAACAAAATGAGACAGATACAGTGTTTTTCTAGAGAAGGAATGCTCTTATGGACTCCAAATGATAGAAATATAAGAAAAAAATTAGTGATCCTAACTCTCTATAAATTAGCTTTCTCTGTGTGTTAGAAATGAAATTTTGGTATAGTAGTGAAAACAATAATCATATGGGTATAAAGTTTTCAAACCCTTTAATCAGCAGGGAAAATGTAGAAAAAGTTAATCTGGGTCAATACAGCACTCTGGTGTAGCAAAAATGTTCATGCACAACTCTTTTTTTTTTTTTTTTTAATTGCTTATAACAGTAGTTGTAAGACAGAGACAGTTGCATTGCTGTTGTACACATGATTATCTGAAGATCCAGGGGAGGCTTGCAGGGAGGATGTTCTTGAACCTCTCTTCTCAGACCTGTACATCAGGTGGACAGGTAACAAAAATGCACAAGGGCACAGACGGTTTCAATTACACTCTGGTATCTTGCTAGATTAAATGAAATCATGTGAATTGCATATGGGATTAATACTTTTTTCTTCACAGTCTTGCTCACCAGATTTCCTATTGCAACACAGTGGGGACTCATGGCACCTGCTTGATGGTTCCTTGTTCTTCAGCTCTCACCATGATTGGGCTCACAATTTTTACTGGGTATTTTGCTTCCAATTTACAAAATCACTCAACAGAAGAGTTTAAATGCTCTTCTCATGGAAGGAGCTAAGTAAAACTGGTTTTCCTACCTGTAACATTTTTTTTCCCTAAGAATTCCCACATCTTTAATGCTTTGCTCGTCCTTCACTGCTTTTCACTTAGAGTCATGGAATCATTTAGGTTTGAAAAGATTTAGTCCAACAATTAACCTAACACTGCCAACTTCATCACTAAAGGATGTCTCCAAGTGCCACATCTACCTGGCTTTTAAATACCCCCAACAGATGCTGACTCAACCACTTCCCTGGGCAGCCTGTTCAAGTGTTGTCAATCCTTACAGTGAAGAAATTTCTCATAATAGCCAACCTAAACCTTCCCTGGCACAACTTGAGGTCATACCCCCATGTCCTATTGCTTGCTGCTTGTGCCTTTGTGTCCCACTCATAGCAGTCAGAGACCTGATTGAATTTTTATATCTCTTTTATTCGGGTAGGAGGGGTAGATAAGGAAGAAAAAGAGAATATAGTATAGCATCTTTTCTTTTAAGCAAATGGTGATGCCTTGGTGTTACTAACAGCTGTAAGCTGCTGTTTCCTAACAGGGATGGTGGCTGTAATTGAAACCAGAGATGATGATGGGTCTATCTGTGCTGTCAGATAACACAGCTCCCACACCTGGTTGCTGGTTCTCTGGTTGTGCATGTGTGTGGATATGTCAGATCCCTGGGGCTCTGTCTGCACTCGTGATTCAGCACCCAGGAGCAGAACAGTCGGGCAGAACAGATGGTGCTGAGGCTCCTCCTCTCTCTGTCACTTGTGGGACATCAGTCTTGTGAAGGATGTCAGGGCTGCTGCCCTGTGACCAGCAGGCTGGGGTTTCCTCTGGCAGGAGAGCTTGCCTCTCTCTCCTCTTGCACAGGCTTCTGCCATGGTGTGCTCTGCTCTGCTCTGCTCTGCTGTGCCATTAGGAGCAAGGGAATGCCACCACAGCCCCCGTGGTGGCTCCCAGTAGAGTCATCCTGGGTCACAGCATGGACACCAGGCAGGAGCTGTGCCTGGTAGTTTGTGTGCAAGTAGAATGGGACAGAAGGAACTGAGAGAAGGACCCTGTATTTAGTCTGAGGCAGGACATCCCTACCTTGAGCTGAGACTTTGAAGAGTATGCAGAGTTTATCTGTATTGCTCCAATAAAAGAGATGCTCTCTTCCTATGAACTTCTCATTAAAAGTGAGAACATCTTTTATGGTTTGCTGTAAAACCCATGCATCATAGGTGAGTCTGAAGGTTGATTTTTAAAATCCTGCTCTCAAGGTCCCAGGGTTTTTCTGATATCTCTCTGTTATTGCAGCCAGTCTTTTGCAAGTTTGGCAATCCTGTCTGTGGAGTAATCTTATCTCCTCTCAGCTGGTTTTGCTCACTTAGGAGGGAACTCTGCCCATTCAGGAAGGACAGTGTGTCTTTAAAGAGCAGTATAGGAAATCCCCTGCAGCATGTACAGCAAGATGAAGCTCCTTGGCAGTGGTTCTTGCTGAAGGAACAGCTTCTGTGTGCTTGGAACCCAGAACAGTAACTTCCACCACCTACAAAAATGCCCCCTAAACTGAGACAATCTGCAGCCTATGATTCTGGGAGTGGAAGGAGTGTGGTGGTAAAAGTATCAATATTTAAGATTAATAAGAGGGCTGGCTAAGAAGCAACTTTGCCTTAAAGAACATTAATTTCAATTAAAAGCCAACAGTCTGTGACTGCAGCTCCTCACTTCTGAGCTAAGCTAATACCACTCCTAGAGGCTCCACCAAGAGACATCTTTCCATGCTCATGTTATTTCCTGCCTGAGTCCTCAGAAACATGACAGCAAATGAATTACAGAATTCATCCCCCCAGAGATGAATACCTGGCATTCCTAACACTGAAGTCTCTGCTTTTCCTCACTTTTTTTTTTTTTTTTAAAGAGTGTGGTGATGCATCTCCCTCCCCACCCTCCACCAGGCCACATTATGATCTGAGAGTTCTTGAAAGAACTCTAAAACAGCCTTTTGTGACCAACAGTACATAGGATGGGTCTGTACAAACTCTTGGGAGAGAACTGAGGAGCAGAGAAATATGCTGTCTCAGAGTTTGTAGTTAATCAAGCTTCTGTCTGAGCTGCCCTAAATTGTACCTGCATATTACACTTTTGGGGTCCCCAGACTCTCCAGTGGAAGTTAAATGTCACCTTCTGAGGCAGCAAAACTTGAGTTGACTGAGACACAGGGTCGAGGCTATACACACATTTATGCAGCACATGCTAATAAGTGCAGCAAACATAGAGTGCTTTCAGGCAGAAGCATTTTCAGAAATGATGTGGTCAGATACTCACAACCTTAATTTAATTTCTTTCCAGACATAAGCAGGAAGAAAAAGTCTGGAAGGATCTCAGGGAAGGTACTTGTAGATAGAGATTCTTTCAGGTCCATGCTATTTTTTAAGGAGACACTTGGATGCTACACAAGTCCAGCACACCTGCTCTGCCCTGAACATCAGCAATCATGAATGTCTTGCTGTGAAAGCCAAAGAAAGCAGTGTCATGTAGAATAACAGTGCAAAATGTGAGCCCATCTGTCTGAGTGATTAGTGGAATGAGCCCCTTCCAGAGAGTGAATGGAGGCAAGGAGACATTTCCAGAGTTTGTGCAGAGAGGTACAGAAGGGATAAGAATTTTATGTAGCTGTTGATGTTTTCTGGGAAATACCAATAGAATGTGCTGGGTGATAGAACAGGAACTCTGATCCCTGTACCTTTTTCCATGAGCTGAACTAAAAGGCAAAGGATCCACCTACTCCAGCCAAGTCAAACTCTTTGAAGAGGAATGGGAGGGAAAAATATTAGCAGCAAATAATATGATAAAATTTTCAGTAGAAAATGAGTCACTCAGTTTTCAGTTAAGCAATTTAATTACAGAGAGTAAAATAAAGCCATAATTTGCCTGGTCATCCACGAGGAGGCAGATGAGTAATTTTTGCAACTGGCCTATGTCTCAAATTATATTTATAAATTAATTGTACTCTGAAGCCAGAAGACCCAGACCCACAAACCTACCATGACTATTCAATAATGGCTTTCTCTAAAAACTGCTCCCACTTACAAACACAGGAAAGTTCTCAATCATTTAATATGATCTTTTTTCAGTGATACTGAGATGCTTTCCCCAAAAACCTCAATGGGAATGAAGTACCTAGCTTTTTATGGCCCTTTTTGGAAAATGGTTTTATTTTGTTTATTGTGATAGAGACCACCAACAAGATGAAATCAGTGAGTTGTGTCCAGTGACAATTTTGATAGCCCTTTTTGATAGTATCTGAGGCTCTCTTACAGCATGTAGCACACATACTGTAGGGACAAAACACATCCCAGTGCTGTCACAAGCTCTCTTGCTTTATCATTCCTTGCTGAATACAAAACACATGATTGAAACCAAAGTTCTCCATCGACCAAATCTGTGATCCCGAGTCACAGGTGAAATTCTGAATTAATTAGCATGTTTCTTTGGCACATGGTCTTGAACAACTATTTCTGTGGCTTTAAGGAGACTCTTTAGTCTTCGACTATTTAAAGACAGTCTATCTTTTTTAAAAATAAGATATATTTGGCTTCATTTTGGTATCATGTTTTCATCTGTCTCTGAAACTTCCCTAGAAGCCTATGTGAGAGGAAATGTGTTCTCCATGGTGCTGTTAATTTGGGTACATGCTGGTTTCCAGAATAGCACTGTCACTTACCTGCTGGGATGGCACTGGGGCCTCCCACGCCACTGTCTGGGGCTTGGAGACTTGCATCTCTCCAAAACATCTAGCTGCACTTTTCCAGTTCCTGGAGAGGGAACATCTATTCATAGTCATGGCAGTATGACATTCCCCCATATTTACCAGTAATAATTGCTCCCTCCAGTGCTTTGCCTTTCAGCCCTGTAGGAATCAATAGCTGAACCTCGTTTTATAGCAATGTAATTATCTGCAGTGCCTTTTTCCTGTCCCTCTTTCTTCATCACTTTTTTAATTCCCTCCTTCACACGTTATTTTCGGTCTGTGCTTTTGTTTTCCTTCTGCCCAACCTCGAACATCATTAACTATTTCCACTGGAAATGCTTCTGGTCCCCTCTCACAAATAAGTGACAAGCATGAAGATGGGGCTGTTGGGTGCACTTCATTGTCCTCAGCAGTCCCCTGAAGGGCAACACTTGCCTCACAGTGACCTCAGGGATCTCTTCTGCCTGAGACTGAAGAGTGTGTGTGTTTGAAGAAACAAGTCTGCTGAGAGAATGCAGAGTTATTGTATTTAATTGGGAAGAGGCAGGGTGTGGATGGCAGAAATGGGAGAGTTTTACCTAAATGTAGAGGTGTTTTAACAAATTCCTTATTGTCTTCCTTCCAGAGACTGCAGCCTTTTCCTGCCTGAAAACAAAAGCTAATTTGTGAAAGATAGGGATAAAGCTGGCTGGGAAAACCTAACTCATCAGTGGCAGAAAAATTGCTTTAAGATCAGAACAACAGTGCTAGATATCTGTTATTTCTCTGATAGTTCATCATGACAATATAGGAAAGTCTTGATCCAGCCCTGAAGCCTAGTCACTCTTAAGCTTTTATCTCTGTGGTAAGAAAAATATGGTTAATTTTTTTTTTTTTTTTTTTTTTTAAGGAGTGAGGAAAAAAATGTCCGTCTAGAAATCCTGCAGAAGGTGTATGTCATTTAAATGTCTTTTAAGCTTTGGTTTGAAAACTTCTGGAGCTCTGCACAGTAATTACTTCCATTGAGGAAGTGCACACATTCTGCTACTCATGCTAATTACTGATAAAGGAAAAGGCAGGAGGGCTCAGCGATGAAATGTTTCAGGCACTTGTCTTTCTTTTGCTAAGCCAATTCCTGCAAAGCTGGCAGCAGCTAGACTGAGTGCCTTCTGTAATCATCCCTCCTCAGTGCAATTTTAAAATATCTTCTCCTCTTTCCACCAGAAAAGCCAAGGTAGCAGCTCGTGTGGTGTCAAATGGGCTTCACCTGCTCCGTGTACTGAGAGGCAGCTCAGCTAGAGGCTGCAGATGAGTGGGAGAAGGAAAATTGCCTCATTTCTTCATATTTGCTGCTCAGTATGAGGGAATAAATGCTGTTATAAACATGGGGGAAAGGAAGGAGCAACAGCAGAGCTCAATCATGGGTTTGAACCCTAGAAGCCAGTTTGTCATTTTAATTCTGATAGGATTGCCAGCTCCTCTTCAGTCATGTAATGCTTGGCAGCCAGACAGGGAGGAGGGCAGGAATAAACTCCAGCATATTTCCTGCTTCCTAGATGTCTCTAGCTCTTGAGATAGCTCTGTAAACTTTGGAAATGCGATGGATTAAACCTTAAAGCACATGATTAAAAACGGAACTCAATTTTAATATTTTCAAAATAGGATTTTTAAATCAGTTTTGTCATTAGGATTTTTAGTATCTGAAATTAACAATACTATCTCTTAAGAGTCAAACTCATATTTTTGCAGAAGGCAACTGATTCCATCTGAGATTACAGCCATTGTATCAGATAAAATAAAATCTTGTAAATGTGTCTTTTGTTTAGGAAATTTAATTCTTATACAAATTCCTGCTATTGAAATTAGTTCAATTTACCTAACTTTACCTGACATTACTTTAGATTTAGTTAACAAAAAGCTAGGCCAAATAGTCAGGCCAAAATTAGACAATTTACACATTGCTGAATGTTAAATTGACATGCCTAAAGTATTTTAGAATCTAGGCACCCTTAATATTTGCAGTGCAGTGGCCAAATGTGGAGTCTTTGTACATTTTACAAGATTTTAGAATTCATTTAAAAAGAAGGCTAAATGTCCCTCTGGGAATGAAACAGTAATTTATGTCCTCTTGAGCTGCAGTACCAGAAATACAAAACATTTACAGATATTTTATTAGAATTCAGCATCAACACTGGTGGACACTTCAAACACTTTGAGGTAATTTTAATTTATGATTCTTGATTTTTTTCTTGGAAATGTTGGATAGAAACAGCTATTTTCTTGTCTGTTATGACTTCCTTGGTAACTGTATTGGAGTATGAATAGGTCAAACCTTTCTAATTTGAAGTGTCATTTGAAGAATGACAAAAAGAATAAGTGCCTGATACAGAGAGACTGCTTTATTTATCACAAACATTCCGATTTTGACAGCCATATTTAAGATCAACATTCATGTGGATTACACCATTTTAAATTATTTTTTTTCTCCCAAAAGTGACTGACAAGTTTATAAAATCTAAAAAAGAAATTTTAAATTTAAAAAAAAAGAAGCATAAGACATATTGGGGATCTTTGGGAGGTGCTTTGCTTTATATGAAGACTCACAGATTCTGAATCTCTTCCAACTTTGTGAGAAAAAGTATTCAGATGTTGCAGTTTAATAAAAAAACCCTGTACTGGCTGGGTGGTTGTTTGGCTGGGGTGGGGAGGTGGAATGTGTATTGCCTCCCTCCCTCCTCAGATGTGGTACATGCAGCTGGAGGCAAGTATTTACCTGCAGCCTTGTGAGTCTCTCATGGACTGACAGGAATCCCTCCAGGGTTTTGTTTGTGCATCCCTGTACAGTCTGTTCTTTCCTTTCCAACGTGCTGGTGATCCATTTTCATCTGGTGATCCACAATAAACTCCAAGTCTTTTCCAGTAGAACATTTGCAGAGCAAGTGGTTGCCCATGTTTTTATGCAGTGGATTTGTTTGTGCTTAAGTGTGTTCCTTGTTCGTCCACTTGTCCCCCACTGAACTTCACTCTGCTCTTCAGCACTTTCTATAAATTAAGAAAGTATCAAATTCTAAGCCTATTTTCTGATACCTGAATTTGACTCAGGTTTGGGAGTGGGTGTGTTTAGCTTTTCTTAAAGGAGGGGAGAGAAGTACTCTTGCCCTTGTCATTGTTGGGAAAAATGAAATGTATCCTGACTTCAGAGCAGGGTCTGAGAACTCAGGATAATAAAATGAAACTAAGAAATTGGCATGAAACACCAGGTGGTGCTTGACCTGTTAATCTCTGAGTGTATAGGGAGTTACAACAGTGAAATGCACTGTGAAACCTAAACATATCATGCTGGGTTAGCAGTGGAAAGAAAGGCCAGACTATGGAGAGCCATATAACAAACAGATGATATGTATAGAATGATTAAAGAGAAGGTAATGTGGTATTGATCTTTAAAAGCATTGTTCAATAAATATAACTCAATCTCTCCTAAAGTAAAGGAATAAATATTAAGGAGAGTAAAAATCTGGTGTATAATGGTAACAGACCGAGAAGCAATAAGCATCATGAGCAGATGATAGAGGAAAAATCATGTCAGATAAACTTGATTAATATTTTGCAGATTGAATTACAGATGGTTGCAGTGGAACAGATGTAATTTGTATGGCTGTCAGATCCTGCTCCTATTTTTACAGATGAAAATTGTGACTGACTGTTGACATTCATCGAGGAGATTTCGCTGACTGAACTCAGAGAACAGGGAATAACACATCCCTCGTGTTCCCCAAAGCAATATTTCCTTTGTAAATATGCATTCAAACACTGTTATGCATATTTGCACAGTGAGGTAAATTTATACACCATAGAAAGAGGATAAATGTATAGATCTGTGGTTCTGGGGGAAGTAGGAAATGAGCTGTGGATAATATTGCAAGCTTGTTTTGGATTGAAAACAAGATGGTCTAAATAGGAAGTTCCAAAAACAAAGGGTGTTTTTTCTGAGAGCACACAGTGCACTTGAGGAGCTTGTACCACTTCTTATGGTCTGGAATGTGGTGTGGGGAGAATGCCAGGAGAATGTGATCCACGGTGGGGTAATGCCAGAGGATTGCCAAGGCTGGAGGGAGACAAAACTTCATTCATCCTGCAGGAAGTGCTGCAGAGAAATGATCTTGCCTCAAAGTACTCCCTAATTCTGAAGTGCAATAGCTGGAACACCTCAGGACAGAGCTATGGGATGAGGCTGGAAACTGCTCTCAATGTCACTTCCAGCTCTTGCCTGTTCAGCAGCAGAGGCACATCCTGAATCATGGAGCAACCCAAGACAATTTACTGAATGAACTTGTGCCATGCTCACAGTTCTGAAGTGTGATTAGTTTTTTCTTTGCAGTGGGAATTAAGATCCCCAGACAATTCTAAGCTGCTGATAAAGTACTCAGATTATGAAGAACACTGTGCCAAGTAGTGATGGGACAGTAATATTGCAGAAACTGATCTGATTAAAGTAGAAGTAGGGTACAAAAAGAAAATTGCTTTATCTAAAAAGTGGTGGTGTGGGTTTTTTTCTTTGTTTTTTTTTTTTTTTTTTAATGCTGAGAAATACCAGGATTATTTTGAACTTGGTTTAGATAATGCTAGATTTCAATTGCAGATCCCAGGGGTATATGGGAGAGCCATCAGTGTATAAACACAGACCTTGAAGCACCATTTTGGAGTGCTGACTTCCCATATTGCTGCTGCCAGCCCTGGCAAAGGGTTCTCTCTACAGAATGGAAACAGAAATGCTGATATGCATCAAAATTATGATGTTAGTAGAAAGGGATAGAATAATAGGAATTTAATAGAGTCTACAGCATAAGGGTATTTTTAAGTGTACTCAATGTGCAGTGTGACAAATATTGAGGAACATGTAGTAGGACAGGAAGGCACATAGTTGTTGCCATATAGCTACAAGGAGTTGCTTGATTGCTCTATTACTGCTTGTTTTGAGAATATTGCTAATTTGATGTTTACACATCAAGAGGTAATATTTTCGTACAAATGCAATTACGTGGCAGGAATCTTTTTCTTAGTCATGTCTGTTCTACCCTAGATGTCTTTTTCTCAGTCAGGCACCTGAATTTTCACATCATAGTGATTAGAAAAGCCAAGTTTTAACACAATAAGTCTTTAACTTGGAGGACTATGCAGCCTTTGTTTCTCACTGCTGGATACTTAGGATAAGCATACAGACCTGCAGAAGTGCTGCTTGGAGGAGAAACAAACATATGCTGTGGGTGAAGGAAATGGCTAACGAGGCTTTTGTCAGATGCCTTTCCCTGTTTATTGTGCAGCTCCCTTCCTCTAGCTTGTTGTTTAGCCTACAAGCCTCAGGGAAACAGATTGTGACAGTCCAAGTTTTTTACAGTGCCTTGCTGATCATGGGAGCCTTATATTACAGAGTATTTGCTTTACTGATGACTCAAGTATAGTGGGATTTGCCTTCTGTGCAGCTTTTGCCTCCAGGTCTCCAGCACCAGCATAAGCCTAAGAAGACAGAGGGCCAGTTTTTTCCCCAGAGAACAGGGAATCCTAAAGGAAAAGCTCCTCTGAGGATGCAGCAGTAGCACTGTCTATCCAAGCCACAAGGGACCCTGCTATGACTTATCCATTTGCCATGTGGCAGTGAATGTAGTAAAAAATCCCTACAGAGAGAATTTTAAGGATCTCAGTATTTTCACCCCTGCTCAGGAAAAGCACTCCTTGAATCCAGGTGGAACAAAGACAAGGAGAATGTGCCATTCTCCACTGCCCAGGCTGAGAGGCAGTGACAGGTGAAGGGGACAGTGAGAATAAATATCCATTCTCCACTCTGCTCTGGCAGTGGAGTTGTTTTCATGCCCAGTCCCTGCTTGCAGGACAATGGCTGATCAGTGGGTATAGGACTTTGTGCATTATTTCTGCTTTTGTTCTTCTCCTGCTCAGCTCATCCTTTTCTTCATCCCATTTGAAGGGCACCCCTAGCAAAGATTTTGCTGGGTATTGCTGTAATCCCCAGACAGTTTAGTTTAAGTCCCTTTAAATCTTGCCATCTGCCTTTTGCCCAAGAGAGTAAGAGTTAAAGTACTTTTCAGTGCTAAAAATAGGCAGAGTAGAATTGTAAAGGGAGTTCATGTGGAGCCTGGTTCTAAGTGGCTTCTTCCAGCTGATGTAGCTGCTGAGAGTCTGACTCACTGCTCTTCCTTCACACATTTCTCCACCCCTATTATGTCTTTCATGAATGAGTCCCTAAATGTCCTTTAAAATTAACAATACAGTTTTGTCACTGTTTGGCCAGCCAGAAGATAAGAAGATGAGATGCTGTATCATAGGGAACATTTATTTCCAGGTATTTTTATTGTAAGAAACTGTCTCTGTGAACATAGCTTCAAATAATAGCCCTTACAGGAAAAAAAGGACATCTGTTCAGGCCTTGCAAAAAGTGACATTAATATCAACTTAATGGACAAAACTTCCAACAGGAGACTTATTAAGCTTTTCTGAATAAATTAATGTTATGCAGTTTTAATGGAGATCTGAAATGGATGAGAATTAAAGAGAATATAATAACTAGGTGTTCTGAAGAGTTTTACTTGAGTTGACATAAAATCCTCTCCTTCAGATGATCACATAAATTGATAAAGCTGTCTTTAATGCTGCCAACTTCACTGTACTGAAGAAGAAGAGCATTTAAATTATGACCTTAAGTGATGAATAAATGTATCTACTGTCATCTCTGTGAGATATTATATACACAATCAGCTGGATCAAGCTATCACCATAAAGACCACTGCTGAGAAGACTTCATTGTGACCAAGTGGTTTTAGGACTTGTTCCCTATTAGCCCTATCCCATTATAAATTAACCTTGGATTGCATCTGTGCTTTCTGGTTGTGATCTCTAATGAGTCTGCAGGTTGGGATTGGATGCAGGTGCTTAATTCCTGTCCTTGCTTTGTGCCTGGTGAAAATAAAGGCTGCACCTGGAGGGCAGAGAAGCAGGTATGCAGGATCTGGCTGCTCCAGTTCTGTTTGCTAAGGTAGGTGCTACTTGTTTTTTTCTTCTTCACTTTGGAGCAATGCTTATTAATTTAGGTTCTCCTTTTTTCTGCTATATCACACCAAAGCTTCAATCTGTTGTTGCAGCTTTATTATAATGGTGAGTAATTTTAAATCTTGTAATGACCATCAAGTGCTTGTCATCTCTTTGGAATTTCTTTGCAAATGAATCTCCACAGATTTGGAAAAGTTCTAAAAAATTTGGTTTTGTGTCTCTTTGGGTTGACATACAATCTTCATGTACACTTTTTATGGATACCTGATGTATTGCACGCTAGGTAATTTAAGGAAGTAATCATTTCAGCTATGTGTGCATATCTAAGTGCATCTTGAGAGAAAACAAATATTTTGTTTAGGGTTGTTTTGTTTGTTTGTTTGTTTAATTTAGGAAAGCTACTTCTCACACAGGAAAAGCGAAGTTACTTGGCCCTGAAGAAAAGATCTCTGTTTAGATGGTTTATGAGGTATTATTACTGTAGCTAATCATGTCCCTGGGCTTTCAGTTTCAAAAATGAACACTTATGTCTCTTTAGTAGTTGCCATGGAAATCCTCACAGCATGAACCTCTTCAGTGAACACCTTATGGCAGATCAATTATGTCTTTTGTTTCCGTAAACACATCAGAAACGGGAGTGAAAGGGGCTTGTGTGCCTTCAAAGCACAGGCACAAGAACTGATACTTGTTTGTTCTAGCATATGTTTCCTAACCTCACTTCAAATCAGATAAATCAATGTCAGATTGTAATGGTGTTTTTCTGTTATTTGAGAAAGCAATACAGTGAATTGAAGAAATCTCTTTTCAGCTCCTAGTCTTCCTAAAGATTTTCAGATTTTTTTTATTTTTACTACAAAGACTTTTGTATATAAGGCTTTTAACAATACTAATATAAGAGATATTCCTGCATTTGAATGATTTCCTTTTCTCTGCTGTAGAGTCTTCTTTAAGCAGGTGTGACCTTTGTGAGAACAGGGTGAAATAATAGAAAATATGAACAAATAACTTTTGTAGTTTGTGTTTTTTGGCTTTTTGATGATTAACAAGCTAATTTTTTAGCTGAATTTCAAAATAAGGGAATGAAAGAGAAGTTTGCTCACTGACTATTTTTTTGAGATGTTCTCATTGTTTCCCTCTGCTGTCTTCTCCATGGATCTAGATGTTGAACATCAACATTGGAAAGCTGTTCCTTTATGTTAGAATGTGGCCAATAATTTCTGGAGTTTTAGCATTTCTGTAAAGACTAACTCAGCTGTAATAAGGATGCCTAAAGCCACCCAAATTTTGTTCAGTTATCTTGAATAAGACACATGATTAGAGTGAAGCTATGACCTGCTGGTTAGCAGTGTTAGTTGGTGTGTACTGTGTGCTAAGCAACTTTCATGTGCTGATGGAGTCCCACCATCGTGTTCCTCTTTGGCTCTGTGTGTACACAGGAATTATGGCTAAAGTCTCCTCTGCTGCAGTGCTGTGAGATTGGGGTAATTCCATCAGCCACATATTTACCCAAGTACTGCTGAGAATAACATTTGTCCCAGTATAGACATATGAGGAAATTAATAACATGGGTTCACTGTAAAATGTTATGATATAAAAATGGAAAATAACATTTTAATTACAAAATGCACAGGCTGTATAGTATAATTAGTACCACGGGTTTTAAAAAATGGTTTCTACTGTTTTTACTGCTTTTTTTGCCTTGTTTTTAAGCAAGATTAATTGTACCTATCAGAGACAGTATTTTTATTTATCCTGCAGGACAGGGAACTTGTTGGCAACTGTTCATGTGTTTCCCTACAAACTGTATTTATCTCTGTCCAGTTCCCATCACACTGATGTTGATGCCCTGGAAGCAGCATCTGTGACTAGTTTGGTGCCAGCTGCAGTGAAAGCCCATCTCAAATATGGGTGGACATGGCACTCATGGTGGGTTAAAGCACACAGATGAGCAAGAACTGAACTGCTTTGCCACAGAACAGCTCCCCCCATAGCAGATAAAAGGAGCACTTCATTCTCCTGAGCTTTCAGCCTGTCTCTCCATTCACTCTGTTCCCTTTTAAAATTGAGTCTGTTTAGCTTCCCCTGCCAGACACTCTGGCACAGTTCCTCAGGCACTTAAATATCATTGCGGATTTGGGCTTCTGAGCCTACATCTTATTTCCCTCTGAGGGGGAGGAAGCTTTGCAAGTAGAGTTAATTTTGCTATAGAGGAAATAAATGCCATGAACCCTTTCTATTAGATTAAAACTGATAATAAAGAGCAGCCTTTGTCCCTCCATGAAGAATGTCTGTGAGCTGCACAGCCCCACTGCCTGGGATGCTGTGAAAAGCCCAGGTTATGTGGAGCATTTGGTGAGGTTGGCTTCCAGTGAAGCCCAGGATAGAGCTTCCCTCTTTTCTGATCTCCTCCAGCAGTATGTATGGAGTGGATCCAACCCACAGAGAGCACAGATGTAGCTGCTCCATAAAAGCTTCTGAAACATCCTGTGTCTGACATAAACAAAAATGACCTTTGGTATCGCTCTCTCTGACTGCCAGTAATGGGCTAGTCGTGTTACAAACCTCCAAGCACACAATGCTTGGCACAAACTTCACCAGCATGGGCAAGATGCAACTAATTAGGACACAAAAATACTCAGAATACAAATATATATGTGTGTGTGTTTGTGTATAATATGTATCTGTATATGCAGTATATAAATTATGCAGCTATGCAGTGTTGTTTGGGGTGATGCAGCAAGGCAAAATTTGCATTATTGCAGTTTAGCTGCCCGATTGTGTTAACACACTGGCATAAATCAGGCAGCTGCATCTATAATGGCAAAGATGGAAGTAGTGACAAATTGCTTTCAGTGAAGAACTGGGTGTAAATTGCCTCTTTTATATCCAAAAAATGGAAGAAATGGCTTTAGACAGCTGAACATTGTCATCCATATTGGAAACAGAAGCCAGGGTTGGTTCATTTTCATTTAAAACTCAAATTCTGACAGCATATGGCAATTTCATTCCAGTGCTCAAATACATTTTTCTATCTTGGTTTAAAACTAAGCTAAACTTGTATGTTTTGGTAGATAAATAATTAAACAAATTCTCATCCTTTTTTTTGTGAAGGTTTTACTTGGTTTCATTCAGTATTTGCCATTTTCCTCTTGGAGAGAATAATGAGCCCTTGTCTGATGAGTGGATCTGCCCACTGAATGTTGATTTGCCACTCAATAATAAAGCACACAAGGTCTGGATCGTGGCTTGTTAGTCACCAGTATCAGGAAACAATCAGGAAGTGTTAACATTTTTCTGAGGTTGTCATAAATAAAGCTGATCTATTTGGGTTTCAACAATTTGGTGATGATTTTTTCTCTAGTCAAAGCGTGCTGTTCACATTCTTTTTGTAACGTATGCCAAGGTGTTGTAGACAGCTCCGGTCACAAATGTGTCCAGGCAAATAACTGCCACTGGAACAATGGCTTTGTAATTATGTGTTCTTTCTGTCAGTAGTCCTGTTTTATAGAGTAATATAATCTCTAACTGCATTTGGGGAGTAGGAATTATCTTCTGGTTCACTAGCAACACTGGTGCTTCCTGCATGGCTCAGTTGAGCTGTATCAAGTGGGGATGGAAATGTCTCTAACAACAGACCCTGTGACTGGGGTGTTCCTGCAGGACAGCAAAGATTTGGGTTTGACATCCCTCTCCAGTGCAGAGGTGGGAGCTGTTCCTGGGGCTTCTGCTGCTTATGGAACTGTGCTTCTGGGTCGAGGGGGCTATAGATCTCCAGCACTGATTTGCAGGAAGAGGATGAGCTTTGCTTGGCTCTTGGTGGCTCCTCAGTGAAGATGGCTTTCTGAGCACCCTGAGAGCAGAGTGTGTGTCAGACTGGCATATAAATAACCCCCAGGAATTTCCTGGTGATTCAGCTGTGGGCAGCTGCAGTGTCAGTGCAGCTCTCTGCTCAGCCCAGCAGTTAATGTGGAGCCTATTTGAAGGTGCCCAAGTTTCCTCTCTGCTGGAATCCAGATACTGCCCTGGGGTCTCCTTGGAGGAAGAGAGAGTTAACAAAAAGCTAGGTAAGGTGCCATGGCTGCATTTCCTATCATACCCCTGTGGTATTTGGGAATTGCATGCTTTCAAGCTTCAGTTCAACAAATTGGTAAGTGTTTAGTTGCTTTACACCATTGAATCATCAAATTTATTTTCGAACTATAAGGTGTATGGTTTGAATGTATGGGTGACTTATTGTCTAGAAAAGTTTGTGCTGATAGCTTGTAAAATAGAAACTTTTCAAACCCCATAATCTGTGTGCTTTGGTTTTGCATTCTAAACAAGCTACGGTTTTTTTCCTTCAAGAGGAAAAACATTAAAACATGTTAAAATAACATTTTTGCTGTAGTTGTACAGCACTTCAGAAGTCCTATTTTTCTCTGACGTAATAAAGATGCACCCAAATTCCTCCCTGAATCTTCAAATGTGTTTATGATTAGTTTACTTTATCATAGTCATTGACATCTTTCTATGGGGCTTATGGGATTGTATAATGAAGTGTTTTTAAAACCCAAATAATTTATCTCCAAAATCAGGGACAGAATTTTATATTTAGCACAGTAGGGGCCATGTAAACGTGTCTATTTAGCAACACTAAAAATAAAAAGCAGTGTTCAAATCCTTCAGTATGTGGTTCTCATGCAATTGCCACTGAATGACCAGTCCAAAGATCTTGAAGATGTATTTAACCTAGAGCAAGAGCAACTTAGAAATAATTGTTTTATCATCTGCATACCTCAAAAAGGGGAGACGATTTCCCTAATGATATCACAATTTAAGGGCTTATTTTTGGGATACAAACTGATTCTGTGTGTGGATGTAAACATCACCCTAGCTGTCAAGCTTCCATCAAAATTCCAGTGACATTAAAAGGAAGAGTTTTATTCACTTCCACAATTTTTGGACAATGACTGAAAATATTACTGACAAGATCCCCCACAAGATCTTTCTGTACCAGATAGTGCTAAGACCTGTAGGTCAGGTAATTACTTTGAGCTGAGGGATGGATGTTAAATTTTTCTTCTTCATTATGACTTTAAAAATCAGCAACTTTACTTTGGGTCCAATCAGGTGATATTCTGCATCCTTTGATACTGAAGAGTAGCTCTACAGTACTTGGGTATTGAATCAGAAACACACCAGGAGGTGATGACCTTCATGAGCCTCAAGTGTTCATTCAGGTGAATCTCAATTATTAACTGAAAATAAACTCAAAATACTCCAAAGCCTTGAAATATCTCCATTATGAACACAAGTTGGTTATGTATGAATTTCTTGAATAGCAAAAGTAATTTATTTCCTTTACTTATATCTAATTATGGTGGGAGGGTTCCTTTCTCTGCATCTGTTCAATTAGATGTGACTGGAGAGCTGAAATCAGTACAATTAATGTTTTTAATAACAGAATGAAAGCATTTGTTATCTTCATGTAGTAAGATAAGATTGATTTACAGGTGGAAGTAAATGCTGCGTGGGTCTGAGGAAAAATTTACTACAACACTCCTGATTTTAGCACTTTCCTGATCCACCTAGTCAGTTTTATATCTCTGGTAGACTTAGCCACTTCAAATAAGCAAGCAAGACGTAAAAGTAGAGCAAGCACAGAGGAAGAAGGGTTCCTCTCTTGACTTGTACAAATTGTCAGTTTATGTATTGCAAGCTCAAATGTAGTTAGCCATAGATCATTATCTTGTCTTAACTCTTCTGTGGGTTTTTTGTTTCATGTTTTTTAGTTGGACAATCTTGTGCTCTTCTGTTGATCTCAGATATGTTTACTACATGATCTGTGTGAGTCACTCTCTTCTCTTGTAGTTCTCTCATAACCATAAACATACATGTTTTTCATGAACTTGCTTCTTGTAGGTATTTTTTCAAGATTATAGAAAGGGCTGGTGAAGACTGAAGCTTTGTTTACTGTACCAGGATTATTTAATTTTTAAGTTACTTCAAGCAATACAATTTATTTGAATGAGTGATGATGGCAATCACATATCATTAATCATGTAACCTTGCTAATCAACTATTTTTAAGCGTTGGAATATGAGATCATAATAAGGAGGAATGCAGGGAGACACATGAATGATGGAAATAAATTAGTATAAGTCAGCATAGCTCAAAATAACCTAAGTACCCCATGAGGTCAAGCCTGCCTAGCCTAGTAGTAATAGGGGACATTAATTACATCAAATATATTGATCTATAGTGCTACTTTACATGGAAGACTGAATGTAAGTTCCTTGTTCAATATGAAGTACTGTAATGATGCTTTTATCACTCTTTAAATGATGTAAGTGCTATAAATAGAAATCAAAATTTATAGCTAAAAATGAGTGTTACAAAGCTTACCTGTGATCTCATTTGGGCTAAACATTCTAAAAGCACTGAAAAAGCTGCTTTAATTAACAACTGGCAGGTTTGGGCTGCATCACCTTTTCCCACAAGAAGTGAAAGAGAAAATTGCTGACCTCTAGGACAGGTGAGATTCTGCCTTGGAATAACTCTGTGGATGCTTGTGGGTGGACTCAAACTTCTTTCTGTGCATTTCTAAGCTTTGGAGTCAGCTCTGGACAGTGCTGCATGTATTTAAAGGTAATAATCGACCAAGAAAGGTGCAGGTATAGCTTTGTATCTGTGTAGGTTTTATTGTATAACGCTTAGAATATTTATTTGTATAAAGGTTTTACTTTTGAGTCTTGCAGAAGCATCAAAGAGCAGATGGTCTGTCTGTGCAATACTGTGCTAATAATGTTAGCACAATACTGCCAAAATGTACCAAATTTACTGAGCATCAGGTGTCCCAATATCTGTCTGATTGAGATAGAAAATGAGCATCCAAATCAGGGGTGCAGGTGTACCAGGTATAAAAAGAGCTGTAAAGAAAGGCAGTCAAGTATATGTGTAAATCATATGAAGTGTGTTGTGCCTAAGGCACACGAGGAGTGCCTGGGGATGTTTAGCCAGGACAAAAGGAGTCAGGGAGACTTTATTGTGCTCCACAACTGCCTGAAAGGAGGGTCTAGTGAGGAGGGGGTCAGCCTCTTCTCCCAGGCAACCAGTATGAGAGGAAATGGCCTCAAAGTGTTCTAGAAGAGAATCAGGTTGGACATAAGGAAGAATTTCTTCAAAGAAAGCCTTGTTAAGCATTGGAATGGACTGTCCAGTGAGGTGGTGGAGTCACCATCCCCAGGAGTGTCCAAGAAGTGACAGGATGTGGCACTTAGTGCCATGACCTAGTTGACAAGCTGGTGTTCCATCAAAGGTCGGATCTGATGATCTTGGAGGTCTTTTTGAACCTCAGTGATTCTGTAGGATGTGGTTTTGCCAAGTGTGTTTCATGGTCATGCATCAACAAGCACAACATCAAGAGGGGTGTGTTAGGGCACTCTACAAACAACATGCCTTTGCCACTGACCTTAGTCTGAAATCCTCCTTGGGGACAAGGCTAACACTGGAGCTCTAGATCTTGATCCCAAAATCTTTGCTGCTGAAGTATCTGCTGAGCTTACTGCACATACACAGAAAGAGCACCCAACAGCTAAGAGGGCTCCAGGAACCAGACTTGTATGTGGCCAACTTCCTTGTGAGCAGGGTAGCATGGGTAGGTCTAATTATAAATGTACCATTGTTGAGACAGTTTAGAACAGATATAATGTGGAGGAAGAGTAAAGCACTTGAAGATTTACTGCCTGCCCAGAAAACCTCTGGAACTATTTGAAAACCTGGGAAAAGGGAAGCTGCAGGTTTCTGAATCATAGTGGTTAAGTACCTTGGAAGGAGTAAATGACAAGTACTCTCTGTGCTCTCATTTGTGCTCTGGCCACAAATAAGTATTGAATTGAAAGAGAGGGGGTGGGAGGGGAAAGGAATTGGACACCAAAACGACAGAACTAATTCTTAAAAGAGACACCAGAAACCAAAATTCCTCTGTCTTGGTACTTGATATTTAACTGTTTTTATAAATCTTCTGCTGTTTTGATCCTGGTTCTTTTCCATACTTATGGGCATTAACATCTCTTACCTAGTTGTTAGAAGACAGAAGCTCCACAATAGAAATTAACTGATGACCTACTAAATCCTGGTTTCTGATTGTGGGCTGTGGCAAAACTGAGGATGATAGAGCTTTGATTCAGCACTCCTGGTCTGGCACCTAGTATGTGCCTTGGATAGAATTTAGGTGTTCAAGCACAAGTGTTTATAAAAGGCATCATAAGGTTAGTTTGAGTGGAGCTTTAATCTTATATCATGGGAGGTATCTAATCTGGAGGTGCCTTCATTTTTATCCAGAAAGTTCCATGATTTTCAGTGCCTCTGGGTGGATGAAGAGCTGCTGGTTATTCTGGATGTTGTTCTACATGTCGCTGTGTTTTACTCACTTATCATTCAGTGTGAAATATGGAAATATTTCTGTGATTACCCTGTAAACTGTTGGACTAAAAATATAACACTTTGGTACCCTAGATGCCTCAATCATAGATGTTCACTCGAGTAGTCAATTCTGCAGACACAGAAACACACCTGTACCAATGGTAATCAGAAAAATGACTCCCTTGTTCAAAGGAAATGACACAGCTCCTTTTTTGTGTGTCATAGCTCACACCTATAACAGCTTTAAGGACTGGGTTCAGTTCTTCAAATTAGGTCCCCTGTTATTAGGAGGATGTAGCAGAGTTTTGCTGTATGCTTTGCTAGAAAAGCTGCTGATGTTAAATATAAGTTAGAGATTAAACTCAAGTCATCTGTGTCTTTCTCATGAGAAGAATGAACACTTCAATAAAACACATATGGCATCTCAGTTTAATGGGCTTTGTAGGTGATAGATTAAGCAAATATATTTCTGAACTTAATTAGAATTAAATAAAAAAATCAGGAAACTGTGACTTTTGCTTTCTCAAATACTTAATTGATTTCTGATGTTGACGATGTGAAGAACAATTAAATAAAACCAAAACCTAAACTAAAACTCTTCTGCAGAGTTCTTGGAATAAAAGCAGCAAAATATAATTTGACATTTATTATTCCTGCAAGAAAGTTCATTGTTTGAAAAGAAGCAACAGTTAATAGAAACTGATTATAATAATTTTTCTGCTCTCTTATCCCCTAACATACCTCTTAAGGCTACTTTGACTTGAGAATTCTGCTGTACATGGGCATGACCCAGGTGCTGTTCTTAGTCCAATTTCAGTGTTATGTTCAGTGTAGCATGCACACATCATCCAGCATGGCACGTGCAGGGTACTGCTGATCACTGTGATTGACACTGCATTGCTGCATCTGGGAAACTGGGAATAACTTGTACCTGTAGCAAGTACAGTGGTGGTCTAAGCAATGCCTGATGTTGTTGCAGGTACAGCTTCCCCTTTTACTAATGCACCTTCCTCTCTTTCACAAAGCACTGAGGTTCTCAACCAGTGCAGCAGATAGGGCCTTTAAAAAAACCAAACAAACTTTTATCCAAAGATCTCAGAGGATCTCTGAACTACTACTAATTAAAGCTTTGCTACTGGAAGCTAGGCTGGGTATCTAGTGTTGTATTAATTTATTATGAATGAAAAATCTAATACAAAGAAGTAAAAACTATTACCTAAGTAGTGTAATAGTATCTGTCCCATTTCCTTTTCATCTTGTGGCACACACTTGCATTTCAAAAGACCCTAACTTCATCTAGTATCATCTATTATTAGATAAGTAATCCTGCTACTTGGATATGTTTTAAGTTCCTTTCAGATAATATCAAACAAACCACTAGATCTTAAAAAAGTACTGATTATAAATTCTGCTAAAACTTTAACTACTTGGTGAAAATATTTTAATTTGGCACACCACTTGACTCCACTTAATCATTGTGTCAAGTATTCAAATTTCCAGGCATTCTGAGTAAAAGATAGTGAAGATGGGTAGGTTAAAACTTGGTTATCATCAAAGCCAACTGACACAGGAGTTATTTATAAGGCTGCTTGCGTTTTGGATCCTGAGCGATGCAGAGAGCAATACATTCTTCTGCTCTTTTCCAGCAGTACCTGGAAAAATGGAAAGAGAGATGATATGTGTATAGAGGGGAATCCCACACTCTAACAACTGAAACATTGATGTTACTGAAAAGGAGGAGTGGGCACTCTATCAGATTTAGCCATGCTCTATATCTTCCTTTCCATTCTCTCTGGAAGCTATTTTCCTTTATATGTATCATATGTGTTAAAGTTGTGAAACAGCTGTATGCATTCTGCTCCAGGAAGAGAGCTGTGTTCTTAGCCTGAACCCCAAATCTTCCTGCACTGATGTTGATTAAGCCTGGTCTGATCCTTTGAGCATCTTCTTTGAGTGCCAGTGGGTGGATTCAGGCCATATATTATATGCATGGTCTTTTGCATGCTGCATTTTCTTGGTAGCACTTCTCTTTTTATTATTATTTTTATTTTTTTAATTATTTTTTAAATTTTCTCCAGCTTTTATCATAAAAGGTGAACTAGAATGAATGTCTAGCTTTTCCTCTTGAAAAAACTTTTGCCCTGAGAAATAGAGGCTACTGTAAATCCTGCATTCACAGATGCTGTGTTTCTGCACCAGTGATGCCCAACATGGTGTGGATTGAACACCTAGTTTATGCTGCTGGGAGCTGGGGAATCGTGCACTGAACCCCTGCTCATCTCTACTCACGTAGACTGGGCACGGACAAGCAGGCTGTCACCAGCAGAGAGAGTCAGGGTTTTGCCATCCATGGCAACAGTTGATGTGCCCTCCTGAAGGGAAAGAAGGCTTTTAATGCTCCATGTCCTGTCCCCAGCAGAAAGAAATGCTGCATGTACAGAAATCTTTCCTACTGAAAGAACACCTCAAACCTGCTCTGTTTCATAAGGTCTAGCTAAATATTCAGTTGATCTTGTCTGTCTAATACTATTAGTATCAATAAAAGTATTTTTGTTTGTTGTTCCCCCTCATTTAAGTAGCAACCCCGAGCAGTTCACAAGTCAGCAGGAGGCTGACCGAAATTTCTGAGTCCCTCCATTTTGGAATGGGCTAATTATTATACTGCCAAGCAGGGATGCCAGGTTCTTGCCAGCCACAAGGTGTTGATTCTACAGGCTGATGTAAACTGCAGTGTAGACAAGTTGTATTTCAAGACTATGACTTCTTTAATTTGGTTTTGATAGTCCCTATGAATTTCAGGGGAAGAGGAGCTAATAGAAATATCTCCCTCCCAAGCTAGCCTGACTTGTGTAAGCAAGAATTAGCTTTTCTTTTTCTTTGGGTTACAAACTTATTCTAGAAGCAAGTTGAATGAAGAACATCTGGATCACCTATAATTCTGACTTAGTATAAACGAGTTTACAGACATTTTAATTAGCTAGTTCTACTTGATTCCAGTTTGACTTCAGGATGAGGA
Organism: Luscinia megarhynchos; assembly: GCA_034336665.1. NCBI lineage: Eukaryota > Metazoa > Chordata > Aves > Passeriformes > Muscicapidae > Luscinia > Luscinia megarhynchos. The sequence continues at coordinate 87,661,028 of CM067565.1, read as the reverse complement.
CAAATGTTTCAAGACAGAACTAAGAGATGATGTTGCTTTATTGCTTGGAGGCATTCTGATATATTTACAGGATCTAGCCTAGGTAGGGTGCATTAAAATTCCTGAGAAGGATGGATGCCAGTATTTCTGTCATCAACATACACAGGGAGGAAAAAGAGGCTGTTTTTATTGTGGCAGCACTTTACAGTTATTTTTCTTTACAGTTTAAAGCTGAAAGGTAGTGCTATTTGTGGAGGGAAAGAAGGGAATCATTCCAGTTTCTGTTGCTAGAAGGCTTTACTACTGTTCAGTTTGAACTTAAACATGAACTCATCAGTTAACAAGTGTGAATTGCCACATACCAGCTGCCATATCCAGATATCCGAATTCTTTTTACTTTTCTCAGTTGTTCCTGGTCCATAAGCTATAACCTAAAAAAGAAAAAAAAAAACTAAGTTTCATTCAAGTGACCCAAGTGTCCACATTCATCTTCCAGCAGTATCAAAAGCATTCTATTTTTACAGGAGAATATTCATAGAAGATGACGTCATTTTTACAGACATTAAAATTCACACTGTTTGGTATTCTCATATTGATTCCTACTGATAAAAAGGGAACTGGTCACACCTGCCACTCCTTATGCTCCTCTGCATCCTCGCTTATCTATTCCTTCTGCCTCCTCCCACTCTCAGTTTTGCATCTATATGCTTCCTGCTTCTGTTCTTGGAACAGGCACTTCCTCCTCATGAACTCTGGGCCCTGTCAAGAGCCTGTTGAAGTAGAAAAGTTTTTTCTATTAACATTAAAAATACTACAGACAGGACTTCATCTTTCTCATTTTCTGCCCCCTCTGTGCTCTTCCTGACATTCTCACACTCTGTCACTTTGCTGTCAACTGTATTGGATTCTTTGGAGTGTGACTCCAAGTAATTCTGGGGAAGAATATGTTTAGTAAACATCACGCATACAGCACAAATATCAAATGTTGACAGCTTCATTTACACCCAAACTAGATTGTGTTTGACTAAACTGTGAAGTGGAATGTTTTAGGGCAGCCCAGGCTCTCTGGTAGCTGTCCAGTTTTCCTTGTTTCCAATTTATGTAGATGGAGGGGGAGAAAAAAAAAGTGTTTACACACCCAGATTATGTTTGGACCACGAATGTTGCTCGAACACATAGAGAAACTGAACACACTTGAGTAGTATTTGCATCACACTGGTGCTTCTGATTTGGGAAATATGGGGAGAGGGACAGGGGAATGAAGGAGCTGTTTTAATTCCAAAGGAAATGAGCAGAAGAAAAGTTCAGGTTGATTCTGCAAATGGAAGTAATGATCTAGGAAGCCCCTGCCCTAAGCTAGTCAAACCAATGGACTATAGACAGGTACTTCTGTCAGGGTGCATAACTTTGTCTGCTGACTATATATTGCTCCCAGGCCTGGATTCACTCAGTCTGAACAGTAGGCACCAATTACCTGTACCTTTAAAAAGATCTCTTTCTTTTTAGAGAAATTATACCCCCTTACCTCTGTTTCAAAGTTATCTCCAAACATACTCAAGGATTTCTTCTGTTTAATTTCACCACGATGATCATTTAACCAACTTGAGAAGGAAAATGGCTCCATAACAGAAGTGGAATTCAGTGGGAAAGGTGTTTCTTTCAGGAGTTCATCTGTAAGCAAGGCAGAGGGCTATCAGTGATACTTGCAAACATTTTAATTGAGGGATCAATTTACAGACACTATCTAGTCAAAAGTCTGCTGTAAGTAAGCAGTGCTATTATCAGAACTTTTTGTGATTGCAAGATGCATCTGTGATTTGTGTGCCTTCATGGAGTGACTTCAAAAATGTTGTCAGAACTGTGTATTCCAAAATTAAAATAATTATATATTTTAAAATAATTTATTTTGGCAATGTCTCTTTGAGGAAATATGAAAGTAATCTGAAGAAATCTGCAGCACAAGAAAAATTTTTTGTTTGAAAGCTTTTTTCTTCAGGCTTTGTTGGTTTGTTTTTTTTTTTTTCTCCAAAGCTTCTTACTTTTACATTATTTAACTCAAATATTTAAAACAACTAAACAACTTTTACTGAAAAGCAAGCTCCTCCAGAGAAACTAAGCAGCATCAAAGGAAAAAACCTAAAGTCTTACATTAGATTTATTTTATTCTGAACTTCTAAGTATTAACAAGATCTAGTCTTGAACATTCTGTATTTTATTGCCTGATAACACTAAAATGGAGCATTAAGGTATTTAGTGATTTAGTTTTGGTGCTTCATTTTTCTCACTGCAATATGAGTGGGGTTTTTTTTCCCCCTAATTTTCACAGGTTCATCAAAAATCCTTTGGAAGTAATTAGACACACACTTTGTCCTTAAATTCTGGATATGTGCAAATGAGGCTGCAGTGGAAAATTGCTTTTCTTGACTAGATCCTGAAACAAAGGTCTAAAATATTATGATATGTTCTCACACACAGAAGAGGAGGAAAAGAAAACTTATGAGAAATTTTATGAGAAGGTACTCTGTGCAACTGCTGTTCCAAAAGGTGTTAAAATATTTCATTCTATTAAAAGCTGAAATCTTTACCAGTTGTTTTTGTTTTATTTTGTTTTCAGAACAAAACTCATCATTTGAATTCAGAAAAGTTTTTTGTAGTTTTGGAATACAAGAAAGTTACTCATTGGTAGATCTTTCTACTAAAATGCATGTCCTAGAGAGAAGTATGTGGGTTTTGGTGGTAGGTTGTTTGTTTGTTTGTTTGCTTTTAAAAACAAAAAGCATATAGAACCTGGTAGGATAAGAGACCAATACTGGGATACCAACAAATACTGAGATGCTGTGAATATCCTGCTCAACCTGGGGAATATTTCTTCTCCACAGTTTAAGAATTCCAGCATCAAGATGACAAGTAAGTTCAGATTTTATGCTGGAGAATGAAGAGCAAAAAGCTGAATCTCAAGGATAGGCACTGTGGTATTTTAGGCAAGGAGAACTAAGAATGTTCCTCATGACTTGCAAGGAATTTGGGGTAAAAAAGAAAGCCAAAGTACTTGTTTATATTTTGATCAAGAAGCAACACAAATCAAACAGTAGGAAATCTAAGTTTGTAGTTTAACTTCTGTCTGTTATTCTCCACAAACATAACTTTGTTTTTTCCTCTTTCTGCTGATTTCTGACTCCATTTGCCCTGATCAGCTGGGACAACACACATGGGACAACAGCACAGAGAGGTCTGAGCCTGCTTGGGGCTGCTGTAAAGTGTAATACATCCTGCACTTACCGTGGTGCTCTGTCCTTTCTTGCTTGTGATAAACAGCTGACATCTAACACTTTAATTTACTTTCAAGTAAAGGTGGACTTTTCTTTATTTAGACTTTAAGTTCCTCAGTTTAAGAACTTTTTTTTGACACTTGTCTTATCAGCAGGCCCTAGCCTGTGATGGGGTTTGGGCTTAATATTACTTTTGATGTTAATGGCACTTGTCCAGTGACAGCATAATGGCCTTTGAAAACTGTGCCTGTGTGGAATTAAGCTTTTAGTGTGACCCAGTGTGATGATTTGATTATCTGTTAGTGCAGAACAAATGAGAGAGCACTGTGGGGACAAGATGTGTGACAGATATGTGACATTATCAACAGACTTCTTGACTGAGCTCTTATTTAACCCTGATGCTGATCCCTTGCATGATGCTAAAAGCTGTAGGTGTCCCTAATGCTCGGGAAATTGAGCTAAAAAGCTACAATGAAGAGGATCCAATCTCTTGCAATTCCACACACATTGGAGTTGAAGCTTGTGCTTCTAAAGGAACTGAGTATTTCTAATCAGGCTAATGGCTTATATTTAGATATTTTTTCATATATTTCTGTTTAGCTTTCATTTGCTTTCAACAGTATCTGAGAAAGTGCAAGCCTGTGTTTCTGGAGTTCTGTTCTAGCAATACTGTGAGGCAAGGAGACAACATGTTTAATGATGGCAAAGGTAAAAATATGCCAGCAAAATGCAAGAAAATGGCACTTCTGAGCTAGTCAGCTAATAGTCTTGTGTAGGTTTTTCCAAGTAATATAACACTAAGTGGAACATCGAATCTAGTATTTTCTTACATTTTCAGACATCCATTTAAAGGTTCAATACTAAGATCCAGTTCTGCAGATCATTGCTATTAAAAATTTATATCATGGCAATGTGCTCTTTATGGGATTATAGCTTTTTTCAGATTTTAATTATAACGTGATGATATCATGTTAAGCTGAAAAATACGTTGTGTTTACTTAATGAGTTTGTAAATATTTAAAAAAGGAAATTACAGGTTTTAGAGGAAGTTTAACAATACTGAACTGTACTGAGACTGAGAATATTAAACTGGGCAAAGAAGGAGAGAACAGCTTGTGAGAAAAGATCAAGTTGAATGTAAAGGTAGTTACAGCCTAAACAGAAACTATCTAAAGAAGAGTTTGAGCTTGCTGGGAGCACTGTGCTTCTGATGCAATAAAGAGGACAGGTAAAGAAGATTGGCACTGACCTACCAGGTATTTGTGGCTGTGTTTGTTTAGCTCACATGTTACATGAAAGGACCCCCTTCCCTTCCCTGGTGATGTCCCCAAGCTTTCTTGTCAAGAAATCAAACTGTCTCATTCTCTTGAGCCCTACTATCCCCAAGTTCCTCCCATAACTCTCATTTCTCCAAGATTTGTTAAAAGGAAAATAGCAATAAAGCATTTGAAATATATCAAAATAAGGTCAACTGATTGAATGTTTGCTTTATGAAAAATGATATCCTTCAGTGATGTGTCACCCTTCACTTGTAGACAGCACATTCTAGATGGAACAAGGTTTAAATCTTTAAATCCCCATGTACTCTTACTAATTATCCCACCGTCCTGAGGTGCTGTGCTGCCTCAGAAACAGTCTGCCCCTACATGCTGTGCTCCCAGCCCCAAGCAAGGATGTGACACAGTCCATTACAAATGGTGTCTCCCTCTGTAACAGCAGAACACATCATTCAGAGTGGAGTGATTGAATCCTCTGTGTTTTTTCATCTTTTAACTGAGTGTAAAATGGTCCAGACTAGAGATAAAGAGCTCATGAATTATTTTTTAATTATATATTAATTTGTTTCTGTACACTTTCTAATCATAATTTCCATGTCTTCAATACTACATCATAATGAATAATTCCAATGATAGTTTTGCAGCATTTCACACTTAATTGCCAATGCCAGCAATAATACATTCCTTAGGATGTTTTTCCCATGTGTGCCTAACTAATTTATATGAAAAAGTTTTATTCTCCAAGTTAATAGAAATGTCAATGAGACTAGTAAGATTTTGATACCTCTGCAAATAAAGCAGGTGAAATGAGTGACATAATTTCAGACATCTGGGTTTGAAAAAACAAGTAGTTAGCCCAGTCCATATAAAAATCCAGAGTGAAAGCACTGGGAGTGAGTGATTACTTTGAGGGTTGTTGGTTCATTTCCCTGCTGTGGAATATAGATGCAGAAGCATTTAGTTGAAAATAAAGCACTCACTTGGTGCAATCATACATTTCCCTGTGTAACTGTATATTTTTTTTTGCAGCCTGCCCTGAGAATAGGCATGACTGCTAATTTATGACTTGTCTGTGTAATTATTTCTGGGCACATTTTTCTTTCTGTCATTAAATCTATGCTGGAAACTAAACACCTTTTTTTTTTTTTCCCTAATTGAAACTAAGAAGTTTGATGAGGAAAGCTTTGAAAAATAATTTTGTAATAAAGAAATATAGCTTTTTCCAAAGGAGATATCATCAGCCAGAAGGAAAGGAGTAAGTTAAACCAAAAAAATTCACTATTTAGGCCATAATTCTTTTTAAAGGTTTTTCATGATCTAGCTAGGTTACCGTAATTAAGAATGACAAATATTATTGAGAAAGGCTGTCCACTTATCCAGTTCTAAAATAAAGAATCTTAACCTGTTTCTGAATCTGCCTTTTATAATTGGGGCATTTCATTAATCCTCTTTGTAAGTAACTTCAGTTTGCATAGAATAGGAAGGAATAGGATCTTTCATTATAACAAGAGTTAAGACCTCAGTCTATTGGTGAGACAAGGATTTTTACAGCATGTGTGAGCTATTGCCACTAAATTGTCTTAGAAGCACTAGTGAAAATGTCAGACAAACTCCATTAGTGAGTTTTCTGTTTCTGATGTTGCTGTCTGGGGAGCATTTAAGAATGCAAGGAAGAAAGAAGCTGCTTTATTAGAGAGGACATACCTGCTGTGAAAATGCTGAGCTTTATCGCTCTTAAATATTTCTTATTTTTTTCACAGAAGTCTGAACAGAAAGGAAAACAACTCTATAGGGCATTTCTTCTTATTTCCCTGACAGGTTTACTATGCACTATAGATATATATAGGTCAGTTGTGGCTTGGTTCACATGGTGAAGCACTGGGAGAGCTCCCAGAGCTCACAGTTTATGTTCTGGACCTCCATGAGGAGGCTCACTTGAGAATATTGTGGGAGAAGCAGATTTCTTCCTGAAGACTTTCTTGAGGGTTTTTTTGGTGTTGTGTTTAGCAGCCCTGGACTCTGGGAGCCTAATGAACCTTTTGGCATCCAGAGAATGTGCAGCCTGCAGTCCTGGGTCTTGGATGATGCATTGTAGTTTGGAATTAAAAAAAAAAACCAGCAGAAGTTTTCATATGGAAAATTATAGCACCCTACTCCAGATGTTGTAATTCTACTTTATTTCTGCATTAAATATTGCTGGCTTAGGTTGGTCTGTCTGAGTAGTTAATTTTCATTATTAGCTCTGTATTCATAAAGGACTGGTGTAAAGTAGAAAGCATTTAAATATGAGAGGAGGGGACATAGATGAAATCAGGGAGAGGTAACATGCTTATAAAAATGGAAGGGTTGTATTATATGGCTCTATCACCTTCTTCCAGCTACATACCCTTTGCAGTTTAGGTGCACCTTCAGGAGAGATACAAACACGACTTGACAGGCTAAAGATGAATAGTGTGTTTATACAGTCATCTTTGCAAGAAGAGAGCAATGAGGATGATACAGAAAAAGGAGAATATTCACATTGTTGGTAGAAGTTGGAGAGATGGTGTTGTGGGGAACTGTACAATTTTCATGGGTCTAGACAGTTTAAGATTATTAAGTCTCTGTGTTGGTTAGTCCTTAATTGGATAGTCCTTAATATCAAAATGCTCATATACTGTTTTGGTTTTAGTTTTGGTGGGTTTCTTTTTTTTTGTTTTATTTTTTAATACAAGTACTCAGAGAAGAAAGAAGTACCATGTTCTAAAAGAGAAGGAGTGATCCATGTAGGTGTGTTGGAAGCTCTTCAAGATGAGAGTGAAGAGAATCAAATAATCAATTTTCTAAACAGATACATAGAGAAAACCCTTATGTTCAAAAGTAACATTCTTATTTGAAAAACACCCCACACAGTATCTTTAGACTTATTTCAATGTACTTAAAACAGAAAGGCACAAATATTAATACAGCTTTTTAAGTTCAAAAGCATGGCCCTGTATTTGCCCTAGTGCAAATGCAGATAGAATTTCTTCCTGCATGGTTTTAGTTTTCTGAAGTACTTTTAATTGAATTAACATTGCCCACTAGCCAGTTAAATGAAAAGAAGAAAAAAAAATAGAAGATTTACTTGTTTTTATATATCAGTGAAACAAGACTGAGCACCAAAAACTGTCTGTGGAGGTTCACTGGATTAGCTCCGGAGGATGTCCATACAGAAGCTGAATTTTATAGTGCTAAGCTTACCCTTGTTACTTGTTTAATAGCACTGCTGAGCCCACAAAACATTTATAGAGCATGCCCTAGGCTCTATGGTAACCCCTGCTCCACTGACTGAAGAAAACACCCAATTTTTCATGTTCATTCAATTCCTTAGGTTTTGTTTGCTCTGAATCACAAACAGAAAACTGAGCTATATTCTAACTATACTCACTAGATTTTTAGTCTAGACTCTAAATCACCCTGGATACACCAAAAATGAATGAAAGTTTTGCTGGTGAACTCGCTACAGGACTGGTTTTTGTATTATCTGTATGTTCACTCCCAATAAAGCTTGTTTGGGAAATAGAATTTCATTGATAATTAGAAGTAGATTAGTTTGAAGAAACAAAAACTTGACATTGTATCTACACCAGCAATGTTCCTGAGGTTCATTTTCAAACACACCTAACCTAGGAAAAAAATTTTTATTGTAGTTTCTTCCCCATCAAAATACTCCTAAAAGAAGTCTGGATTATTCCAGGCATGGCAGGAAAGGCTTTTGAGCTTCTGGTTACTTTTGCAAAGAATATTTAGCCATCACTGTTTATTAAAATCAAGGTTCCTCTGTCTGAACTGTTTCTTGCCCTCTTTACTAGAAAAGTGAGATGAAATAGGTACATTGGGATTATCTTGCTCTCAGGCTGATTCAACTGAAAGTAGCAAGACTTGTTTTGATAATTTTGATTCCTCATGTCAAAAAATATGCCAAGTAACCCAAACCAACTCATCTTGAGAGTTTCCTGTATAGCCTATATCCTAATTATATTCAGTCTTTTTTTTTTTGATTAAAAAAAAAGAGGAGAGTATTCTCTGACCTTATTTCTGCACATAGAAACAAAAGAACAAAACAAAAAATACAAAACAGTTCCAGGGAGGAAGCTTCAAGTAAGGGCTACATGAAATATATATTTCTGATTATATTTTTCCTGATGGTATTTGAGTCCCTTTTCTTCTGCATCTTCATATATCCTGACTGCCCTGCTTTCAATGGGACTTTCCCTGCTATTGGCTAAACCAGAAACCATAAATAAATCAAGAAAAGGTCAGGACTTTGTTTTTTGTTTTTTGAATTTTTTTTTAAATGTGGTGTTTTTTTAAAAGCCATTGAAGCTTGATTTGATTCCGTTTGCAGCTTTCCTCTATGAGTGAGCTGCAATGCAGGATTTCCCTCAGTTTTATTCCATTTGTCTCTTAGAAGCTGAGGCACTAGTTCAGGCTTATATAGAGAGGAACCTGAGAGTGCTTCAGCTGGCACTTTTAAATTGAGGTGATTCTGGATTTTTAAAAGAGAAACTGAAAAAAACAAAGGCTGAAACTCCACCCTCTGCATAAACCCACCCAAATGACGTTGGGATATGTTTCGAGTAAAACATCATGGCAACTTGTGGTAGCTTGTTATATGTTACAAATCTTATTCTGGCTGCTGAACTCTACTTCTTAGAAGGAAAAAAAAAAAAAAAAAAGAAAAAGAGAGCTGCTGGGGGAATAAATCCAAAGAATTATTTTTATATCAGGTGGGTATGTCTTCAGAGTGAGCATATTACCAGCTTTCTTCTATCTCAGCCAAACTGTTTTTGTTTTTTGTTTTTTTTTTAAACACTGTCAGTCTCACTGACAGTTACAGGAGCTGTAAACTAAAACTTTTGTAACTAAAAATGTGGGGTATTTTCCTCATGCATAAGATATCACTGAGATGTTGGGTTAGTTACTGTCCACAAAACCTGGAAATTTGAAAAAGGGAGCTGTTCCTCAGGCTGAAAACCTGTGAGATAAATTACAAGAAAAAAGCCTCTGTACTGGATTTATCAATAAGTTTCTCAGAATTGTTTTTTAAAAAAAAGTGTCAGGCTATATTGTAGCTTCTGATTGTTAGGCTTGATCTGTAGCCCTAATCTTCTGCAAAAATATTAACAATATCAATCTTAAATGTTATTTTTTTTCTGCCCTGATATTATGAATTTGTTACTGACATTTAAACCCTTAGCCTGATGAGGGATGCTTATTGGAAATCACTGTATTGAACAAGGATACTACGTGTGATATGGTATTTTTTTTATTACAGCAGCATCTAGAGGCTTCATCTGAAATTATATTTCCTCTGCTAAACACTGTATGAGCACACAGTGAGGCAGTACCTGTGATACCTACCCATACACATTCTGTGCAAAAAAAAAAACCCCAAACAAACCAAATCACCAACACCCAAACATTGGTGACATGCTCAGACTAAACCAGACTTTGACAGTACATAGAAATAAAAGTAAGATCTTGGAGACAACCCCATTTTATTTATAAGAAACGTGGAGCCTTTCCCTGAGAATCACATTCCCCAGTCAGCTAAAGAACCAGTGCCTAAAGCTGGTTCAGCAGCAAAGTTTTCAGGCAGAGTTTCTGACTGCTTTACCATTTTCTAATTGCAAGGGCTTTAAGGTTCCTACCCCATGCAGAACATTTTTCTCTTAACTTTATGTTGGTGACAATGTTTTAGTTAACTATTTTTAACAAGTTTGATGCTCATGCAAAAAACAGCTTAATCCAATTTTAGAATTTGAGTAAGAGCTTTGTTCTGTTATTGATTGAGTGACTATCAAGCTGAAAAATGGGATAGATGTGTAATGTTTCATAGGAACTTTTGTCTCTCTTAGAATAATTCATTACAACCATCTTAAGATATTTAGGAATTGATGTGGAGATTAAGGACAGCTGGTTCAAAAAACCTTTTAGAGAGGGGAAACTAAAATTTCTCTTGTGATGAGAGCCATGGAATTCAAGTTTTGAGTGTGACTGAAGGATGGCATTCAAGCTAATCAAGAGTAGCATGGCAGGGTGCAGTGCACCTGAGCCATACACACATTTATTTCCTGGTTGGTGCAGGATGTCCCTCAGTTGCCAGCACAGTGAGACAGCAGAGAGATTTGAAAGAACAAACCTAGCTGAGCAGTGGGATTTGAATGAACTGGTTAGCATTTGGCTAACTGGTGTAGGAACTCTCCAGGAAGGAATCTCAGGCTCTCCTGGGGATTACACAGGCAGCTTCTGCTGTTCTTATGATGATTTTTCATGTGTCAGTTAAGAACCTGGTAATGTCACTACTTTCCAGGTAGTTCTTGCAGCAGAACTCACCAGGTTGCACCTAACTAAAGCACTTCCAAATAGTCTACAGGGCCTGTTCCTGCAGGTACAGAAATGGTTTTATAGTGTCTTCTGTACATAATTAAGACATAAGGGTGGTATTTTGGCCATAGTTTATGTTAATCAATAGCAATGGATCATGTACATGCTGGGTGTTCGTGTGAAGCTGTGGGCCAGCAGGATTGTAAGATTTCAGCAAAACAAATTTCCCACTGAAGGTGCTGGTGCAATATCCCTGCAATTGAGGCTTTTGTTGCCATGCAGAAAGCAACCATCATATTTGAGAGATCTGACTCCTAAAGCCAAAACTAATAACTTTGCTTTCTAGAAGTCACTTTCTCTGTTCTATGTTTCTTTCCAACAATTTAAATGGACTTACAACTGGAGTATCTGTTCCAGTGTGGAATTTGCAATCACTATCCACAAAGAGACAAAATAAAACATTTGGCAAGACAACATAGAGATAAAATGTTAAACAGATCAGACCCTATGGGAAATAAAATCATCTGGCTTTTCTCTGCTTTTCCCAAGAGTAGATCACAGTGTATAGTTACAGGTAAAGGAGTACAAGTAGGTATAAAGTATATTAATTCTACTTGCAAAAATCTCATTGTGGGCTGTCAGAAGTGAAATTTTGTTAGTATAAGACTTGAAAGGCATGGAAGGATAGACATATTTGCATTTCACACTAGTACAGTTACCTGGTAAGTGGGTATGATGGCATCACATCACCAAACAAGATACTGTAGGTAATTGTGTATATGGAATTTCCTTGTGATTGGGGTAATGAAAGGAATTACTTCCCAAAGTAACTTAAATTTACTTTAATCAGAAAGAAAAAGATACTTATTTTATGTGGTGAGAATCATTGCTCTTCAATCAGCAATTGCTTTAATTCTGAAATTAATTTGCATTACCTGGGTTTGGTTTTCCAGTTTTATATTGCCTTGAATTGAAAAACCTGGAACAATGAACATTTAAACAGAAGTAAAAAAGGTCATGCTCTGTAGGTTAATAAAGACTAGGCAGTAATACTGCCAGTAAGTTTTGTGGTGATAATGGATGAGTCAAATCCTCAGCTACTATCACATGTATGCAAGACTCTACCTATTTTACTGACAGAGAATTTGACTGAAAGTCCTATAAAATTAATGTCACTAAACACTTCCCTTGTTCACCTTTAATAAGCATTTAACAAACTGATTAGATGACATTCAAGTTTCCTAGAAAGTAGCTCCCTACCAAATTTGCCACAGTCCATGCATAAATAATACCAATTAAAAGTATTTAGATTAAAAGAAGAATGCAAGAAGCCTTAAAGCAGTTTAGTGGTTTACCTTGATAACCTAGCATTAAGCAGTGTTAATTTTTCACTCAATCCTTTTTGCACTTAGAAGCAGTGTGCTACTAAGTTTATTGGTTAAAGAAGTGTGTTCCAGATGGATGTCCAAAATTCTTGATTTCTCATTTTTTAAAAAATCTGATTTGATGAATTTGGGGCATACAAAACACGATTTAAAAATTATAGAGCAGCAATTAGCTTTTAACTAGTCTATGTAAAATGCAGCATAAATAGCAAACTAATGATGTAAGCCACAGACTGACAAAGATCTACACTATAATTTCAATTTTTTTTTAAATTTACAAAGTTAAAAACTTACTCTTGAATTATTGGTATAAGTTGAGTGCCGAGATCTTCACAATGAAACCACTTTTCAAAGAGGACATTAGTTGATTCTCCAACATAGTATCTGATAAAGTAAACACATTAGTCAATCCTTTTATTAACTAACTGTGATCAGGCAGTTTTAGTCTTTTGAACAAAATAGCTACTTGATGTTGTGTAAGAGCAACTTACTGTCAAGCCTGCTGTACTTGATGTTGAGGAATGGTTATCTGGGAAAGCTTTCTGTTTCCCTGGTTAGTTGATTTGGTGGGTGGGGTGCTCAAACTTCTGTAGAGTGCCTTGTAGTTCTGTTGATCAGTCACAAGTAAAGTCACCGAATTCCTTCAGCAACTTTTCCCCATTTCATCCTGGAAATGATTGCTGCCATAATCTCTTGGGACCAATAACTTTCACCTTGGATGTAGCTACTGCAAAAAAACCTGGACCCAAATACCATTTCCAGTAATAGCTTCTGTGCAGCTATGACATAAATATCCATATTTGATAGTCAGCTTGCATGCATGGGCTGATAAGAAAACAAGGTGGCTTATGGACTTTATTGTGAAAAATAGATGGTTTTCAGCTACACAGATTTGGGAAGTGTTTGAGTCACTCCTCTGAAAAGGAATTTAGTGCTTCACTCGTGTCAATTTTTTGTCTTAACAAATAAATAAACTTTGGTGAGGTCAACAAATCGAGGTTGCTGTATGGAATCAATCTATGGAATGGCAAATAGAGAATTTACACTCAGATTTGTAAAAGACTGCATGGACTGGGCAAGGAAGGATGCTCCAGTCCTGTCACTCATATTATCAATGCTTTTAAAAAGGTCTTATGTATCTTTTAGGTTAAAGTTACTGGAATTATCCTGTGCACATCTGGATGTTCATGTCTGTCTTATATATCTATACATATATTGTCCAGAAATTTTCTAATAGTTCCCTGGCTCTCAAATTTTGCAAAGAGAGGATACACTGAAGAGAGTAACAATATAGAAAAAGCAGTGCTGCCAGCACGAATTCTGAACACAGACACTCTACAGAGAAGGGAGATGCTAAAAATGTCTTGTTTGGTGCAAACAAAGTGTCCAACAATATGACTAATATCAAACTTCTTTGGTTTCGTACTTATTTACCATAGAATTAAGATTAACTAGATCATTTTTCTCATTGCACAAGACAGGTATTCATTACTTAGGCTGGAACACTGGGGCAGGCTACTTATTCTTGACTTGTGCAGTAATCAGCACGCTGGGGGCTCTGATTTATGACTAAGGTTTGTAGACATAATAAATAATGGAACAGTAACACAGTATTAGACCTTGAGTCAGCATACTCCAAAGTGCATTATGATTTCCTCTTGTGCAGTCTTTGCTGCAGGTGGCTGGTATTGAAAAAAGTATGAGAACATGAGATGTTCTGATTGGAAATTCCCCTTTCTCCCAGGAGCACACAGAGGGAATGCAGGTTCAAAAGCATAACAAGATTGTTCACTTCCAAAACTTCAAGTGTCTTTTTTATTCACCACATCAGTGTGATAACAAGGGCACTAAAAACCTCTGATTTATTTTCAGGCACCTGATTAGATATTCTGAATTAAGGATGTGTTAATTTCCACCTGCAAGCCATAAAATAGCTTTTAGTTTAGCTTCTCCACATGAGCATGCCTATATTGGAGTGTAAATCTCCAGATCAGCCTAGATTCCTAAAAAGGCATTCAGCATTTCTCTCTCTAATACCATTCACAGACTTCACATGGTAGGTTGTTTTACTTCAAGTAATTTACTTTACTTTACTATTTAAGCTCTTTTTATATATTAATAATAAACTTTTTTATCTGAATCACTGGACAGTTTTTTCTAGCACAAAGTATCTTTTAAATAATGTAAGTCCACACAATCTACAGATCTGTAGTGAAAGGAACAAGATAAGTGCATAGATAAACAATACTTTAAATGAACTGGACTGGTTTCTAGCTTGGAATTTAATAATGTGGATTTCTTATCTTGAATTGTCTCTTTCTTAGTTTCTTTCTGTAGACTTTTTCCTTGGCATGAAAATGGCTTTCTAGTTCTGTATACTTGCAATCTTCCTGCCGTGACACTACCCATGCAACAATCAAACTGCAGGTGAAAGGACAGGAACAGCTCTACAGATATCACTGCAGCTTTAAATCTGTACAGATTATATGAACAGCCATAAATTCTGCTTGGTCTGTCATCTCTGGTTAATACCAAGACAGCTTTTCTAGATTTGCTAATGTTATACTGTTGTGACCTTGTGAACTCTGTATGGACACAAGACAAAGCTTAGTCCTGCTCCCTCTAGAATACAAAGCAAACCACTCACTTACATGAAGATGTTTTTCTCAAAAGGTAATAAAAACTAGGCAGAGGTTTGTACACTGTAGAGGGACTAGTGGTGAGAAAATTGAATTTATTTTCAGCTTTTCACACACTTGATGAGAAAGCTGCTCTTCATCTTTTTTCTTTCAGTGCTTACAAAGAAATTAATATTCTGCTTGCCAGAGCTGATAAAAAAATATTTGGGTTATTAGAGAGCTGAGTTATTTTACAAAAGCTTAAGGCAATAGCAGTAGGTAGTACCTAAGTAGATTGCTATAACCACAACGTGTATTTAAGAAGTTTCAATATGGTCCTTGTTTAACTAAAGCAAATACTAAATGAGATCTCTGTTTATGTGTGTAGATAAATAGATGTATGGATAGAATTAGTACAAAATTACCAGGACGAATCTGACAAATTACCAGGAAATTTAAACACTGCATTGTACTGATATGAAAAAATTAGTTTATATTATGAATTCTAACAGATTAGTCAATAGTTTATACTTCACCTTAGCCCATCAATTTCTGTTTTTAATCTTTCCCTCTCAACCACAAGACCCACAGTGTTTTCATATCTCTGAGGAGAGTGAGGTACCCTGGCAGGTAGCAGGAACATCTGTTAAAAGAAATCAGAAAGCGTCAGTGCCAGGAAGTCTGTTTTTTGTATTGTCCTTTTCCTGCCCCTCAACCTGCAAAATCTGCTCTTTGCCCCACTTCTCCCCTACTTATTGTTGATCCTGTGTTGCTCCTTTGCAGCTGCATGCACTGTGGTACCCACAGCCTTGCAAATGCTGTTTCTTGCTTTCTCTGTGAATGATGACACAGTGGCTGCAATCAGCACTGCCTTCATGAAGTTTTCTCCTCCTGGTTTGATCATCATTGCTAGACACAATTAAAATGAAAATCTAACCAATTACTCATCTGAAATTTATAAACTTATTGCAATTTCTGAGTAATTGAAATAGAAATAAAAAGCAGGTTTTTTTATCTGCTCAACAAAATGTCTAAACTAATCAGCCACATGTATCCTCCCAGCACAGTGAGCACCTTTGATTGCATGATGAGGAGTGCTATTCTCTCTGGAAATAATTAACAAATATGAGGGGCTATTTCCTCATGCAAGTGACAAAATGAATAGGCAACACGTGGTGAAGAGAAGTCTATGTCTCACGTTTGAGAGTAAACCCTTTCCTAGCAGCTACCTGAGCAGCAAGTTGGCAAGCCTTTATTCCCCAGTACAGGTGTTTTTGTTAAGGCTGGGCAGTCATTACAGCTCCTCAGCCTACAAAACAGAGCTAATGGCAGTGCCTCAGCAGTGCTAGTATCAGTGTTTCCACCAAGTATTGTGTGCTCCTTTTCATTAGTGCTTCTCTTGCATGCTGAGATCTCAGCTGGGTGTGCTCCTTCAGTGTGAAGTGTAATACCAGAACCTTGTAGTTGGAAAATGCCGGTTCTGTTTTGTCACTGAAAAAGTTGTAATGCTTTTAATGGCACTAAGCTATTGGGTTTAACACGTCTTTTCACTTTAAAGGCTGTCTCCACTACACCTAATAATCCTTTCAAAGACTTGAGTGCAGTCCAAGCTCGTGTCAATAACCACGAGTGGCAGTGTAGCACATCTAACTCGCAGTAACAGCCAGTATCTATTCATGCTCTCAGTAAAAGCACTGCAATCTATGCTTTAGCAAGTGTACTGCTATGAAGAGAAATTGGATACATTTTATTTGTAAATGGCTCTTTTAAAGCTGTCCTACTGTGATGGTTGGAAAGGCTAGCTGTGAGGACTAAAGAAGGCTGAAAATACATGAATCATTTAAATTCCTCAGTTTAGGCAGTTTGCTTAATGGTGTGGGTGAGTGGTGTGTACCTGGCAAGGTGTAAATAAAAGATTAATCCAACTGAATTAACATGGCAGATCCCATGCAATGCAGGGGAACAAGAACTTCTCTCAGTATTCTTGACTATCTGAAGAGGTACCCCAGGTGTTCAGGGGTATTTTTATATTATTGAAACAGTCAAATGTGGAATGCAGTTTACGGTAGTTTCCTATTACTTACTTGAAATTTTTAATACTCCATTCAAGCTTTTTTTTTTCCCCTAATGAATCCTGCTGCCATCCCTTTCACAGCAGGGATAAATTGTTTTCTAAATAACACATAAAACAATCATTTAACATAAATATGTTATAACTGTAACAGAAAAACAATCCTGTTTTACCTCCCCCTCTCGGATGACAACATCTTTTTGTCTCCCATTTTCAATTATCTTTAAACACATATCTCCTTGAACCTGGTAAAAAAGCTGGAGAAATAAGAAAATAGCATTAAGGCAGCTAGTCCAAAACATTCTGTACTTTATATTCTCTATGCAAAGAATACATGTATAAATACATTCAATTTGCAGTTACAACTACTCGCTGATTTTTTTCTAATGATAACAGGCTTCTAAAGTCTGTCGATATAAAAAATGTTACAGTATATGTATGATTTCTGTTATGTTACTAAGAATTAACAATCTATCCAAGAGGTCTGCAACTGCATATAGAACTATCCTCTGGACCTAGTGGAATTCCACTATCCTGGTTTTACCCTTGGAATTACTTTTGCAGGGCAGAACATTACAGTTCAAGCATTCATTAATTACACAATATAGAAAGCTTCATTTCAGATGTAGCAGGGTCTTTAATCAATCAAATAAAATGTCATTTTTTCCAAATAAGCTCCAAATATGGACACACAGGGTTTTTTTTGGTTTTTTAATGGAATTTTCTCATTTGGGATGGATTGCCCATTTGGAAGCTGTTCTGCTTTACTTTTGTGGATAACCTCAAATCCAGCAGCAGCTGCTGCACTTCCCACTGTGCATGTAAAAGGGTTACATTCAAAGTGTTTATAAGGACAGAACCATTGAACCCAAAATTCTGTCTTTGGTGACCCTTCTATGGCTGTTTTCAGACAAAAACCAGGTCTGCTTTGTGGGGGCTCTGAGGTGCTCAGGTCCTCACGTTTCATGACAGAACTGTGTTACAAAAGCAGATCTGTATCTTTGACCTGAAATAATGGGCACATTCCTCCTCATTTTTATGCAGTGCAGAGCAATAATAATTCCAAAAGTCACTTGCTTTCCATGTTCTCTTTACCACGTCTAGAAACCAGAGTGCTAGTGCAGCTGAAGTAGTCTGAAACACGATTCAAAGTCAGAACTATAACTGAAAAAATCCCTTATTTATAGCAAGTCACTACAATTTCATCAAAATGAAAAATAAAATAGGGTAAAGAAGAAACCACTGAAGCATGCAAACCCCCAGAACAGAACTCTTTCCAACATTAGAAAAGCCTAATCAATTTTTTAATCGTTATTATTTCTGAAAAAGTTTTGAAATATTAATGCATGCCCCCTGGAATTGAAGAAACACCTCTGTGAACATGAGAAAGAATAAATATGCTGCCAAGATAACAAAACAATAGGGAGAACTGAAGATACACTGGAAAAAAAAAAGCTCATTCTGAGAGATTTTACATGAGTGAAAAATTCACCTTGTGCCAGGGACAGCACTACAGATAAATTATAACTCTTGTTTTAGAAGGCCACAGTGCCAGGCCACTAATCCTCATTGCAGTCCACTTCCCTGTGTTCATTTTTCTTTTTTTTTTTTGCATTTCTGAAGGCCAGCACCCAACTCTACAGATGCTCTCCTTCCGCTGGGCAGGGCCAGCTGCTCCCTGCACGACAGAGAGCGACCTGAGTGGGGAAATGACCTCTCCTCCTTCAGTTCACAGAAGGTTCATCTAAGACTCTGTGACCTAGATGGACTGTCACACCAGCCGTGGGTCATGTGGCACTGATAATGCTGAGACTCAAAGTATCACTTTGGAAATCCTGAGCTTTGGAGTGTCATTTTCCCTGCAGCTACTGGGGCAGCTACTACTGAACACATGCACAGGACACGTAGATGAGGGAAGGGACAACAGAGGCAGAGTTTATCCTGCTTCTGACAAGAATCATGCAGCTGAGCAACCTTTCTGGAAATGAAAAACTTGAGAGAGGATGTCAGCTACCCAGTTCAGAGGTGAAGCATCACAGTCATCAGGAAAGATTATAAACAGTAAGTTATGAATTAGTTGTTTTGCAGTGGGAGAGGAGAAATGGCTTGGGCTACATATTGTCAATGAAAGCATTTTTATGACTGAATTTAAATAGTACCTTTCACTGTAAATTATGGTCTATTCTTCAAAACTTTTTTTCTTTTAAATTGCCTGAGGGCTTCAGTCATCCATAAATCATCTGATGTAACTGTGATTAATACAAGTGGCAGCAATTATTGACTCTACTGCCTTGCTTATAATATAACCTGAACTTTTTATCAAGGAAACTGTCAGCTATTTAATATCTCAGTAAGTTACAGCCCACATCCATTTCAGAGGCCAAATTGGCCAACACAGTACTGTCTTTTTGTTGGAAATTTATTTTTTTCTAAATACTGGCTGACTTTTGCCTTTTGGGCAAATCTAACATCTTGGTAAGATTCTCTTGGAAAAGAAAAATCAAGGCCTGATTTAAAAAATTCAGGTGTATATGTATATATATAAAAATATATATGCCTATATAGATAGGCTAGTAAGCCAATAGTTCACACCACTTGAAAATATAAGCTTTCCCAGCTGTACTGCTCTTACTGGAATAATCTAGTATCCATTCTCCCCAGCAGTACTAACAACTAAGGAAATATGCAGTATTTCTGCTCTATTAACAGCTTACTAATGACAAGGCCTCTCATTATGTGAAATGTGTATCTCTTCTTGTAGAAAAGCCTAGATTTGTACATTGCTACTGCATAATGGTTCACAATTTGGTATGAATTTTATCTTTCTGGGTGAAAAACGTCTCAAGGAGGAAACAAAGGCTGTTCACCATTCTTTTAATCCTTTGTTACTAAACATGCTTATTTATTTATTATTGTATCTTCTTCCTTTCCTCTTCTCCTTTTCTAGACTTCAGCATTTTGTTTAGTTTTCTGCTTACTATAGGGTATGTTCTCATTATGATTATACTAAAAACGCCTCCTTTATTAATGCTCACTTTACCTCTGGAAGTTATGAGCCACCTAGAAGACCTTCTTTGCCCCAAGCATAACATTATTTCAAAACGTTGCTCAATATGATCACTAAAACTGCAGATATACCTATGAAACTCAAATAATAACACTTTAAGTCAGAGATTATTTTTATTGATTTAATTTTCCTTAAATTTTCTTTGCTGTAGGAGAAGTACATCCTCCTTCCTTAGTCTGCTTTGCCCGTTTTGATCATGCTTCAAGCCTGCAGGGGAAGGCAGTGTGGCCAGTGCTGAATCACTCTCAAGTCTGTACAGGGATATTTCATTCAATTATGAACAATCATAGAATAAATTATGCTGGCATTTCTGGAGGCAAGAGGAGGAGATGCAAAGAGGAATTCACTGTTGTCATCAGTGAATTGCTGAAGCTGCTTGTCTTTGACAGAAATTTCAACAGAGTAGTAGAACATGTGAATACTACCTTAAAAGATCACTAACAGCCTCACTCTACTAGCATGGTGAGAATTGTTCCTTCATCCAGGTATGTGTATCCTAGCAGTGTAAACAAAGAAGTATCTAGTTGTGGAAGAACACAGGATTTGTAATTGGTCTGTATTGACTAACTAAAAACCCCACAAGTCTGTTTTATTTTATGTACAGCGGTGTATGTAATTTAATTTGGATGAACCTTTGATATCAATCTCTGCCTAGACACAGGAACCCAGAGCTCCATGAAGGCTTTGATAGCTGACAGCTTATTTACAGACCTCTAAAGAGACCTGCAATTAGAAAGGATACTTTGAGTTCTGACTGCCTCTAAAAATGGAATTTGGGATTGCTCAGCCACTTCTGGGATTAGGCTCTGGCTCAGTATATCCTGGCTTTTATTTCTTGTCATATGGTTATGTACTAAATTAATTTGCAGAGCAAATCAAATTCTGATGTGGGAGTAGAGCCTGAGTGTTCTCCAGACTTCAGTGGTGACTGATCTATTTGAGTACAGAAAAATAATTTTCTCCCTTTCTCATCACAAGGATTTTTCAGCCATTAGAAATCTACAAGAGAAATAGATGAGGAAGGTAGAGAAAACTATATTGAGGGCTTTTGGTGGTTTGTTTTTTTATTTTCCTCTTTTCATTTACATGTCATCTGTGAAAACTGAATACTAGCCAAAACTCATCCCAAAAATCCTATGCTGCAAAATTATTTCTGAAGATACAATCTCCTTCTGATGCAAAAGGATCAAAGTTCTTATTACATTTTAATAGGAGCTTTGTTTCTTACTCAAATATTCCAAGAGTTTTTTCCAGATAAATGTGGGGTTTTTCAAACGTAAAGAAGCAAAAATGTTTCTCCTCCTTCACTGTGATTCAGCTTCTCAGATTTATTTGGGATATAAGCACCACAAAACAACCTATGGGAATGCTCACCTAGTGCCACGTTTTTCCTTGTTTTCAGATATCCACTATCCTTATAAAACGCAAAGGGCAAATTGATCTGACAGGGGAAAGTTTCTCAAAAGCATGCTGACTGGAGAGCAGCATACACTAGAAGGGGTCAGGCTTCATTTAAGCAGATAATCTGTCAGAAACTCGAGTCAAGTCTTAATTGTGGTGTCTGTGTGAGATGGGGAGAAAGAGAAAAGTCAAACTCAGGTCAGAAAACTCAGATGAGTTGTGGCATATGTGACCTCAAATCTGTATCATGTTTCAAAGTATGAAGTTATATCTCAGTCAGACCATGTGAATGTGCTAGAAAAAGCTGAAGAGATTCATCAAGATGATCAAAGGAGGGGGGACTCCTTCTCAGAGTTCTCTTTAGGACTGCTATGGTCTGTGGGGCTGTGGGGTAATAATTAGATGTCTCTATCCATAGGAAACAACCTAGACACTTAGAATAGAAACTTAGGGTAGAACACAGCACAATGAGAAGTGGGACTTCTAAATTCAAGCAGGGTTTGTGCCAATGCAAATGTGTTGCAGGTGGTAGATACAAGGCTGATTTGAATTTCTCTGCATGGAACTGCACTGTTTTATGTAGACTCAACATCAGAATGTAAATTGTTAAGAAATCAAAGTCAGCTAAATCAAAGTCAGTTGAGATTCTTTGTGTGTAAGTGGTGGACTGAGGTGGGTAAAGAGATAGCAGCCTAACTACTTTTGTGATCCTAGGTTTAGCTGTTAGCATATCTCACTTTCCCCCAAAGCAGCCCACACAATGTAGTAAATAAATTCTGAAATCCTTTTACTAGAGCTAGGCTTTATTATGATTGTGGGGTTTCTCTGTCATTAACTTTCTCCAAAATATATGGCCCCCTTCAGTTTTCACTTATTTCTTTGGAAGGTTTTTTTTTTCCTACCCTCAGGCTTTACAAGTAAGTAAAATGCAGTAAATACATCATGAAGCCTGTAGGCTATGTTAACACTGAAACTCTTCTTGTGAGAAATGCTATGGTGTGATGAAAAATCCAAGACAAAGATATGTTGAGGACTTCCCAGGTACCTGCTACACCATAGCTGTGAGGGGTTGAGCACAAGAGGACATAGCCTCAAGCTGTGCCAGGAGAGGCTTGGGTTGGACAGCAGAAAGAATTTCTTCATGAAAAACGTTGTCAGGCATTGAAACGGCTGCCCAGGGAGGTGGTGGTGTTCAGAAACAACTGGACATGACACTCAGTGCCATGGTCCAGATGACAAGGTGGTGTTCAGTCAGAGGTTGTACTCAAGGATCTTGGAAGTGTTTTCCAACCTTAGCGATTCTGCGATTCTGTGATCTTGTCAGGGCAGCCACAGAAACTCACAGTGCCTCATCAAGTTGACTACACAAGAATTGTAGCCACTAGTCCATGGAACCCAAAACTGTCTTGACAAATGAGGCACATCAGAATAACAATTCATATGAAACCCTCAGAACTCATTATGTAGAACAAACACTTCCTAGAAAGTTCCTTCAGTATTAGTTATATAGGTCCCTTCTCACAGCACGTTTTTGCCATGTTCCAACAAAAGATGCATTTCCCAAAGCAATTTCATTTTTCAATTTTTTATTTAATTTCAAATTAGTCTGATTTAGAGGCAGAGAATGTCTGAGTAGATGTTTGCTGCCTCTACCTCTATTCTGACGGAGAAGGGAGCAAAAGGGAACTTTACAAATAGGAATGAATATGACTTCCTGGTAAATTCCAGCCAAAGACTGTGAATGGTTTATCCACTTCATTTTTCTCTTTAAACACCTGTCCAGTGGAAAACAATGTCGTCTAAAGTATAAGACTCTTTCTGTGCAGAAAGGTGTCAAAGAAATAGTGCACAGAAATTTAAGAAGGCAGTGAAGCACTATAGGAAAAAAAATAAGAGGAACAAAAGGTAAGAGTTATTTAAGAAATACCTGCTTGTTGAGAGGAGGAAAGAAATTGTGCTAGACTAGATGTCATTTTAGCCTAAATAGCTGTCCAGGAGACAATTCTAAAAGGCTTTGAAGAGAGTTCAAATCAAGCATCTGGATTTTTTTTTCTTTCTTTCTTTCTCCTAATTAGCCAGTCAACACTAATCTTCCTGATACACCTGCATGTTAATGGCACCAGCAGAGAGCTTGGGAGCAGGAGGATGCTCTTCAGCCCTTATCTCTGTGTGCCAACCCTTTGCTGCTGTGAACTGCAGGCTCTCAAGTGCAAGTTGTGACACAGGACACTCCACAAACTGTGCGACAACAGGCACAAGACAGCAAGTGGACAGATATAAATAATTCTAAATTAAACTTTCACTCCAAACCAACTCTTTTTGCTATTGGAACACTCACAGTAGAACAGCATCAACTACATTTGCCTGAAGGATTTCTGGGTTTTTGCATTTGTGATTTGGCCTGCTGACAGTACGTCTATATAGTCTGTCTTCAAATTATCACCCAGAGCTATAAATTACCCTTTTTCTGACAAAATAATGAGCTGAACATGGCTTTGAACGGTGTTTTTTTAATCCCAAGTCTAATTTGGGAATATGCCCTTTTGCTAGGATACTCTTTACTTCACAATTCTTCTCTAATGAGAAACATGGTTCTAAGTTAGATCACAGGAATGTGCAAATGTGTCTGATAAAAAGCTATGGTAAACTGCAACAAATAACTATAGTGTACTTTCATAAAACTGAATGAAATTGGCCCATATGTTAAACTGGTACATAACTGATAATGCTTCTGATGTATGTATTGCCAATTTTCTGATGTGATAGAGCTGTTATGTTTCCATTTCTGGTTTCTGAGTAATTGTGGGAAGCTTACCATGTAAATGAGCACGTACTGATACTTAAAAAACCTTGTTTCCACTTGAGTTAGCAACAACATCGGTATGCAACAGTAAATTAAAAATTATGCCTTTATAGATATGGCTAACTTAAGTCACATAAGGAGTTTATAAAAGGGTAGGCTAAGTTATTTACAAATAAAGGAACATCTTGCAACATGAAAAAAAAAATAATTAAATGAGCCAAACTTTCCTTTTAAGGCATCCCAAGCAGCTGGATGGTCTGGTCCTGGGTGCTGCCAGAGCTCTCCCTGCACAGCCCATGAGAAGGGACACAATGGAGTGTGTTGGTAACCTGGCACATGATGGATGTGCCTGTGCCCACAGCCACAGGTGGGCTGGGAGATGGTGATAATCCAACACAGGTGGGAGTCACCCAGGGATAACTCAGCTTTTCAGAGCTGTGTGTCTGTAAGGACTACACACACCTTCATGGCACAGTCAGAGCAGGAAATCAATGAAGGCTCTTGTGAAATGCTGGGGTGAGTTTGGGGAGAAGTGATTCAACGGTAAGTAAATTAATTATTCTTTCTCTTCAAAAGGATTTATTAAAACTTGACCCACTTCTGCCTTAAACTATGTAGATGCTTAGGCTTGAGTTTCCAAGGGTTGCCAAATGTCATTGGAATGACATGAAGTTAAATTTATTCTGCTGCGAAGCAAAGAAAATTGTCTCCATCCTGCCACCCTTACTTCCAGGCCTCTAGTAACTACTTTCCCTTAGGATTCTTTCAAAGCCAGTAGTGGAGAAGTCCCAACAGCAAGCAAGCAATTCCAAGAAAAAAGCAGCAAATAAAGAAGGTGTAAATTGTTACAATTGTTAGGTGTCTGCTCCTTCCTCCGTGCTGCATTTGGTGCAATGGCTACTCACAACTCAAAGTTGGAATGGCTTTGAGTTACCAGTGGAATTGCTTTAAGCACAGGGGAACGATTTGAAAAATATTTAAAGACTCTATTCTTTAAATTTCTGAACTCAAATGAAAGCTGAAAAGCTGATAATTTTCATGAAGTTCACAAAAGTAATTTGTAGTGAATTAAAATTTTTTTTATTTTTGAATGTCAAAGTTACTTTTGTAATACAACTCAATCTTCTGCAACAAAGTATTGCTTTAAAAATATCATTACCTTCCTAAAGTTCCATTCCAAAATGTTGAAATGAGACATTTTGATGTGTCAGAACTCCTTCTCTAATTTCCTGTTGGAAATGAATTACAGCAGGACAGATCTGATCTCGTGCTTATTTCAAACAACATGCAAACATGATTTATGGTTCTCGTGAATGATTCTGTTTAAGCCTATGAATAGATCTAATAAATGCAACATCTCTGAGCCAGACATTGCTAACCTGTAGCTTCAAAAGTAGCTGCATTTAATCATTATAGATAAATTAAATCAGAATAATACAAACAACCTATAGGTTACCTCTTCTCCTTCTTCAATATGATAATCCTTCCTTTCATTTGGCCCTCCAACAAACATCACATTTAATTGATAGCGATGCCTAGGAAAGAAAGGGACATACCTCTATTCATTATGTTATTTCATTTATGTTTTTAAAAATTCTTTTAGGACAGTAAGTCAATGAAACAATGTTGAATGAAAAGCAACAGCCAGTACAAGGACTTATAAGACTTTTGATGCATCTCTCTGCTCTGGCACTGTCCTGTTGGGTGACCTGAGGCCAACTACCTCCCTCCTGGTGTTTCAGTGCCTCCAGCTATGAAAAGGGGACAACAATAGCTGCCAGCTGTGGAAAGAGCTTTGAACTGAAAAGATAAAGAATGTTACCTAAGAGACAGGAGCTAGAAAAAAAGGCTTTTCAACCTGAGCTGATTATGTAAAGGTGAAACTCCTAAAAGTTAATAAAGGTAAAAACATGCCTCCCTCTCCCATTGGTACAATTACCAGAGATACTGATGGTAGGAACTGCCAGCTAATTTTGGTTCTGCTTATACTGGTTTTGCTAGGCTGAAACAACATTACAATGGTTTCCTTGTGGTTGTGGCTATTTCAGAAAAGGGGACTCCAGGCCATTTCTTAACTCTACCTCTCTTAAGAGCCCCAATGAGCATTCCTCTCAGGTATCACAGGCAATGCCTATCACCCCAATTATCTATCAGTCCATTCACACTAATAAAAAGGTAAGGTAGCAGATTTTATTACGCTAAAAAAGCCCTCAAAATCCGGCAAGTTAGGTGCGAATCAAAATTTGTTCTTCTGCTGTTTGACAAGTGAACTGAGGTCTGTTAATTTCTGTTTTGCAATGAGGAGGTTCTGGGCAGTTACACGGAACCAGCAGGCCCGTGATCCCCTGAAACACAGGGAACAACAACACATCCCTGTGACAGCACCTTAATTGAGAGAGGCTGTTCTGAGTGGTTGCACATATATATTCGATCTGCTACCATTATCACTTTTCCTGTGAGGAGTATTCAAATGATAATGACCAACAAGTGGGGACTAGTAAAGCAGACATAACAAGTAACAGTGACAAATTAGTTGGTCAAACAAAACTAAAGAATTAGAATTCACTGCTCTCTCCATAGGAAGCTGTATATTTTACAGCACTGGGCTTCATATCTGCATCATAAAATACAGAACTGAAATCCAAATTGCTTGTACCATGCAGATTTAATATTCATTTTCAACAGCACACTGCAATGCTTCTGCATGAATGAACACTACTACTAAAGAAGGGCAGGATGACCCAAACAGCAACAATACAGATAATAATGAACAAAATAATATAGAATAAATAAGATAATAAAATAACAGAAAGGAATCTGTGGGTATCTTGTAGTCTACTGTTAAAATGGTTTATTTTTTAAAATAGACACTCGGTTTTGTTATTAGCTCACAAAGCAAAAGTGAAAATACTGCTTTAAAACAATCACTGCTTGACTTCTTAATTTGGCAAATCTCCAATTAATTCTGTTATCCCATATATTTACCTGGGCTTTATATAATAAACAGGCTATGGGTTAATCATTCAATCATTAACAAATACTGGTATCATCCAAAGATTCTAGCTATGAAATATGGGTAGGAGCTCCACTAGGTAAGTTTGTCCATCTTGCTAAAGAAAGTTATCTGGTTAACATAGTTGCTTTAAGTTAAGGAGAAATATCATAACAAAGAAAAGCAGTTTCAGCTAAGAGTATTGTAAAGGTTTCAGGGATAAGAAAATTACTTGACTGTGCTACTGTTAGAATGAGGAGCTAACTAGTTTTCTATACTTTTACATTTCTCTTCTTATCCACACAAATAAAAGGGTGCCAGCAGGTGATAATCCTTTGAAAACATTATAAGACTACAAAAAATCAGATGGTCCATGACCACACGTAGCTGTCCTTTTGGTAAGCATCATATTCTGAACTCAGCAGAAGAGCTTTAGAAGTACCTGTAAAAATCAGTCAAAGAGGATTGATTTTGCACTAATTGTTCACTGTTGAAGTTTAAAAGCATTTAAACTTACAAGATAGTGTCATTAAAATACAGTATCAGCTGCAACTTAATTAGATGTATAATTTTATTGACTTTGGTAAAACTCTGAAGTGGCAGTAATTCAGGAATTGGAGTTTTGTGTTGCAATCCCAAATAGGTGTTTAAAAATTGTGATCCTCTCAAATGCATAGAACACAGTGTCATAAAAGCCTGAAAGCTGTAATAACTAGATACCAAAAGCCCTACTGATTTGCTGTGAGACCTAATTTTAACTGTTAATTCTCCCTTGAAGCAAATTTTTTAAGTTACTGAAATTTTGAGGTGGTTGCCTTGCAAGGAAGCAGTAGGACACAGCAAGAAGATTGCCTTATACACCTCTACTCAGCACATAAAGATCAAGCCTTTGAAAAAATATTGAAAATCTGTTAGCTACTTCTTGGAAAATCACCTAAAACCTTTAGGAAAATCCTGAAAGCATTTAGGTAGCACCAGGTGCAGGTGGTGGTAAACTCAGAATCCATTCAGTAGATAGTTTTACTCTCGTACGACAGTAAAGCTAAAGCCATGTTAGAAAATGAATTTTGTTTTAAACTATGCATTTTTTATCACAAAAAATGTTTATCATTTCACTGTAACTTCTTAAAATGTTAATGGGCAAAGATGTACGATACATGTCACATTCCAGATTTACTAAAGGTTTACACAGAACTACTAGGAAGCAGCACTGAACAGTGCAGTAAAACCAAAAAATGTTCATTGTACTGATACGGAAAGAAACACAAATATTCTATATATGTAAAATACTAAAATTTTCCCATTATCATTGGTAAGCTTCAGAAGTGAATATGCTTCATAAAATGCTTCCTAAATCAATTCTGGAAATTAAAGAAATGGGAACACTTGCAGTGATTCAAGTTTCATAATTTTTCAGTTCTACATACAGCTGTATTTTCAACACAGACATGGCAGTAAGAATGTACTCTACCTTTTCTTTGTCTTGTATAAATTGCTTTGAAAAGTAACCCTTGCACCTGTGAATGGAAATTAATATCACTGATAGGTTACTGCCCATTCAGCTTTTCATTAGAGATAGCACTTAAGAGAAGGGCAAGAGGCATATGTTTTGATGTTTTTAAATGACTAAAATTGGAAAGAAAGGGTTTTTTTTTTTTAAAAGTTAAGAAAATGCTTTTTAATTTCTTTATAAAACCTGGCTCTATATCACTCCTTAGAGAGAATACCTTCTAATGAAAGTCTTCTGCATACACAGGTCTTGACAAAATTAATTTCTCCTCAACTTAACTGACAAAAGAAATTCTTCAATATTTTGACACACATTGAATAACTTATATTGGAATTTGTTCACAAGCTTTGACACAGAGAATATGCATGGTGTACATAAAACTGTGTAATGCCCACACTTTTTTTCCTTTTATTAGCTGTCTCATTTAGAATACAGTAAACTGCTGTAAACTGTCCCTTCAGGCTCCCTACCCTCCTGCCTTGACAGATCTGGAAATGCTCTGGAAATCTGATCCTCTGGTACCACTGCCCTAACTTTTTCCTTGTTTTTCAGTGATACATCCTTCTGATTTTGATTGCTCCCGCAGCTTTGACTCCTTTGTGATGTTGGAATGATTTTCAGCGTCTTTAACTACTTCAGGTTGTAATTTGGTTATGGATGTGATGTCATCTCCTCTGATTTCTAGGAGTTTGTTGTCACAGAGCCTGGCAAATTCTCTTCACACAGTCTCCTCTTCACAAGCACCTTTGAGTTGAGGCAAGTATCTTGTATTCAAGTTGATCTTTGCAGCTTCTGCTGAGTTATTCCAAATAAGTTGCACTCACTTTCTGTCCTTTAGAACAGTACTCTAGCTGCAGCCTGAGAGGAACTATAGTTCCTTATTAATCTTTACATGTATGCATTGTTGCAGCTTTCTCTAATAGCTAGGAATATTTGTATACCTAGTAACTTCGTAAAAAAAAATTTCATTTACTTACATAAGCTTATTACAAACAGGTGGCAAAAAGGCAGTTTTGTTTTCTTCTATCCATTTTCTTACATTCACAAGAAGCTCCATCGTCCACCAGCTATGAAACTTTTGCCTGAGAGATTAGAATTTGCAGAGTGCTTTTTCTGTGAGCAGACTGCCTGTGATTCCAACCCCAGTGCTCAGGGGATTGGCTGGTAGAAGAGGTGTTTTCAGGCTTCAGTGTCAAAGGGGACAGGTCCATCAGCCAAAGGTTACTTCATAGAGAGTGCTAATGCTCCAGCAGCTTGGCTAATAATTGACTAGTGTTTTTAAAATATATATTTTTATTGGAGACTGGGTTTTGCCCACAGGGGGTTTCTTAATTCTCTTTACTGCATCAACTGGATTGTGTATGTTACCTCTCTACAGAAATGGCCTTGTTACACAGACAGAAAAATGGGCAAGGCTGGGGCATCCACTCCTTTCAAGTCTAATATAGAAACGCCCCTTCAACATTCTAAGGCTGAATGTTTCTGCTATGTGTAATTGTCTGAAAATACTGGAATCTTCTTCTGCTAAGCAGCCAAAAGACAGATGTCTTCTGCATTTGTAAGACCAAGAGCAGCTGTCCATAAATGCTCATCTTAATTGGATCAGCTCTGCCAGTGTTATAGCAGGGCTTGTGGAGAGCTGACCCTGATTCTGTGATGCCCTTTGGGAAAGTGCAGCACATTGCCATCAAAAATTGTCAGGCAAATAAGAAACTGAGAAGAACCGGGCTTTCAAGATCTTTATTAGTCTTTACTCCCTCACAAGTTTCTGTTCATGATCTACATAGTTGCTATAGGACTGCTCACTCTGTTCCCTGCCACCCTTTTTTTTTTTAATAAAGAAGTCTTTAAACATTTTTTCAGACTCCAAACACATGGAATGAGTGGGTAAACACAGAGAAATCCCAAGGCATTACAATATCTTTGCACTTTGCTCTTGATGTATCTCGGTCTTCCATTTCTATCTACACTGTGCTTAGTGGGTGAATGTGTATGGATATAAGGTGATAAAATGATCTGGCTTGCACATATGAGCAGTGCAGCTACAGGCCTGAAAATTCAGCATGATGAGCAGTACAAAACTGGGAGTTCTTTAACTCATACTGTTGTAATTTTCCACCAGGAGAAAGTAACAGAGTGCGGCTTTAAACTGTGCTTTTATCAAGTATTTGTAAGAGTGACTGTTTTACTTTCCTCTTTATCACTTCTTTGCAGTGTAGTTTAAACTCATTATGCAATTTATAAAACAGGAAAAAATCCATTCATTTTAGGATGAAAAATCCACACGTGGATTACAGTTCTACTGTGTTAATACAGTCACAATGGGACTAGCTGTAATTTCCTCTGAAATAAGCTCAAAGTAGTTATTATTTCATTCCATTACAAAACACTACCACCACATCACTCTACCTAGGACATGAAATTTCTGCCCACAGAATGGCTGAGACACCACCACAAAGCAAACTCATAAGGCCTGTTTTTGAACTTACAGACAGGTACATTTTGTTACCTCTTGTTCTATAGGCTGCTGGCAGTTCTGTTCTTAGCTGTGAAGGAAAGAGTTGCTATTTAAAATGTGCTTTCACTTAGAGGATTATGATCCAGATTGGCAGGACTGGAAAATTGCAGACACCCTAGTTAATGATTGTGGTTTTGTAAAGCTCTGCCTTATCATTGGTAACTTGTATTGCAGAGCAGGACTCCATTTGTTGGGCATGAAAGCCAAGAGAATCTCCAGAGTCACAGTTAGAAAAATCACAGATCCTGGAATGGATTGAGCCAATCCCTGTTCATCACGGTACTAAATACCAGTTTTAACTGCAGGCCTCTTGTCCACAACCACTGCTCTAATCCCTAGTCTCTACTTTCTCCCACCAGGCAGAATACAAGTTACTATTACCTGCAGAGAAAACTTTCTCAGTTGCAGGCTCATAAATCCATTTTGTGGTTAGTAAGAGATATGAAAACCTGACAGTTAAACCTACGCAGGGAGGAAACTAAGTTCACTTAAAAAATTCATCATTAATATGAGGCTGAGGCTATTATCACAGGGTAGCATTTTCTGTAACCTTCTGAACATCAGTAGGTTTTGAAAAGTGAAGTTAATTGCCACTTCATGCATATAATAGTGGGGCTAAGAAATGCAGATAACTGCATGGTGTGAAAGGCTATGAAACTATTTTTGTGAAGCGTATTGGAGAGGCAAAGAAAAGAAGCAGTGCTGCAGTCTCTGTGACACCCAAGTAAATAAGCTCATCTCATACACCTCAGGAACTGACTGGGGCCTGGATTCTACCTGCTAGTCTGCTTCACAATGGCTCTTCACATCCATCAAAGCCTGCTCCAGCACCTGGGGTTTCTGTTCTCCCTTCCAGCCCTGATCCTTCCTTTTGTGCAAAGGTAAGGACTTGATTTTGCTGCCAGAGAAATGCAAGAATAGTGAAGCACAAAACTGCTATATGAAAATAATTAATTTTTTTTTATTGAGGGCACAGGAAAAAACAGTTACTTGGACAGCACTCACTCTATTTTTCTACTTTCCTCAATCACCAGACCTATTAGAGACTTAAATTTACAAGCTTGTGTCCAGCAAGAAAGATATGTGAACAAAAAAATACAAGCTAAATATTGATACTAGGCCATATACTTTTTAAACTACACTCTCCATGCTACTTTTTTTTTTCCTCCCCATAGCAATCTTTCTGCGGTATAGACTGCTACCATAATAATGGTAAAGGTATTGAAGGCTGCTGCTGTTTTTTGGTATGCTATGGGTATACCTTTGTGATGATGGAAAATTTCCCTCAAGAAATGAACTGCCAGTTCTCCATGCCAGACACCTTCATCAAGGATCACATACAACAATTACATGCTACTCCACCTGTCAATGGTGTATACCACTGAAATATATTTTGTGTAATGCCCACAGTAATAACACCAACAGGAGAAAAACCTTGGCAAGTGAGAAGCACATCCTCTCCATTCAAAAAGTGTCGGCTCTTTACCATGGAGATCATGGGGGAAGAGAGGCAGTGGAGTCACACTTGGGTTTAAATATCTGCTGATGATTATTATGTTTACCATCTATTTGCCACATAAGGTGGGACAGATCTGGCTACATAATAAATCCACGTCGGAAATGTATTTTCACAATGCACACATAGTGTTGAACAAACACTTGTTTTGAGAGTGCCAGGCACCCCTCGTGTCGCACACAGCGGCGATGTTACAGCTACAAACATTTAGTTCCCCGCCAGGCTTTTCGCTGCGGCCTGGTGCTGAGCATGCAGAGGGTGCATCATCACCCACGGCTGCCGTGAGCCTCAGGCTGAGCTTCGCTGACCCAGCGGCCAGTGCATTCAAACAAGGCCGTCAGGAGGCTCGGTCCCGCACGATCGGGGCCGGGCTCCGTCCGTCTCGCCCCCGCAGAAGAGAACTGCGGCTCAGGCTGCCGGAGTGCCGCTCATACTGCCGGAGCGCGGCCAGGCCGCGCCGCCCCTGCCCGGCACCTGCCCGCGCCGCGCGGCCCCGCCCGCAGCCCCTCCCGCCCGGCGGCGCAGGGGGCCGGGCTCTCCCGCCGCCCCGCGGGGAGGCCTGCCCGGCAGGGCTTTGTGCGGGCCCCGCCGCTCGCCTCTCTGCCGTGCTCGCGGGCGCCGCCCTCCCCGAGCGGTGCAGCGTCCGCCGGCTGCCTCATGCCTTTCCGTGCCGCCAGCGGGGCAGCGCGGCCCGGGCAGGGAAGCGGGGCGGCCCCGGGGCCGCCGATCGGCGCGGGGTGCGGGCGGGAGCCGCCGCCCTTCCCCCGCCGGGGCCGGGCGAGCCCTTGATAAACCGTTCGGGAGGAGTTGGTGTCAGGGCTCCAGTGGCGCAATCGGTTAGCGCGCGGTACTTATACAGCAGTACAAAGCCGAGCAATGCCGAGGTTGTGAGTTCGAGCCTCACCTGGAGCACACGGCTTTTTGGGAGAGAAGGCGGCTTTTTTTGGGACTCGGCGGCGCCCCGCAGGGAGGAGAGGCCAAAAGTGCGGGGAAAAATTATGGAGCCGTGGTGGGAGCGTGGGCCCGCTGGGGAGGGGACACCGCGCCCGGGGACGTGGGGGCTGCTGCTCTGTCTGTGTGTGACTGCAGGGGCTTGTCCCCGGTGAGGGGGCGGGATTCAGGGCACCCTGTGAGTGAGAACCTGCAGGAAATAAAGGTTTGTGTTACACCGCGTGCAAAGTGAGCGCTCGGCTGGTGTGATCGCTGCACAACATGTCACCGTTTTGCCTCCTTTGGTGGTGACACTCTTTGAACCTGCTCATTGCCTGGGTACTGCTTAACAAATGCACGCGCTGTAGCAGGAAGGAAAGTATTTCAAGTCATTTCTGATTTGACCATTTAACAAAGGCAGCAGGGCCATGGGAAAAGGGCAGCTCCGTAATGGAGGTGGTTTCAGGACTCTTTCCTGGATGTTTAGGCCCAGATCTTGTGAACTCTCCTCTGTGTTAACACCTCGTCTGCTGCTTTCACCGTGCAATTTGTACCAAAAAGTTCAAAGAGGCCCTCAGGATCATGCAGCCAAAGGTGTCTCTATTGCCCATATCAGCCCTTTATCTGTTCTGCAGGCATAAATTTCCTGAAGTGCCACTTCGAGGCTTTTAATTATCCCATCTGTCTTTTGGTTACCACTTTGTCCCCTCTGAATTTTGCATTAACTTCACTGTTCTCAATGATGGTGTGGTAATCCCTGAAGCAGGTGCCACAGTGGTATAAGGAAGTGTAAATGAACAAGATACATTGCATTATCTCTGTAAGGTATCAAAGGATGAATAAAATTCCTCTTTTGCTTGCAGTGAGTTTCATATTTTCTTCTTCATGCCAGGATATCCATGTCCCAGTGCTGATGATTACAGACGGTACAGAGGAGTATTTGCACGAGTATTTGGAATCCTAAAAAATGAAAATACTATTTTTGTGTAACTGAGGAGAAAGACCCCAAAGTTTAAGTCATTAGAAAGGGAGCTCTCTCCATTCCTTGGACAGTGACCTCTGAAGAAACTGAGTGGGGACAGTGCTACTTCCTTTCCCTGTTCCATGGTGGGTCTCCAGGAACAGGCAGCAGCTCCTGCACCCTCCTGCCAAGGGGGAACTGCTAGTTTGACATTTGGGGTCTTGCTCTGGCCTGCTGGGCTGAGTGATTGTACAATTTTGGCCACATTCAGGGTTCGTGGAGCAGATGTTGTGTGTTGCCTGCACAGCTATTTTGTGATACGCTTCTGTGGTGCTGAGAGCAGCCAGGACATGCAGTGGGAGTGTACAGTGCTGTGACCTTCTCCACAAGATCTCCTTCATCCCCTTAGACTTTTTACTTTTACCTCAGCTTTTACTGATTTTTGTCTTGACTTTGGGAAAAAAGTGAAAATAAACAATCGCTTCGTGAGGTGACACTTGTTTGCGCTTTCTCCCCCTCCTGATGGGTGACGCCTGTGCCGGACACCTGAAGGGCAGCATGTTCCAAGATGGGCATTTCACACTGAAAACCATGCCAAGTCAGGACAATTTCAGTGGATTTACTGGAATTCTCAGGAAGAGGAGAATGTTGTTTACCTGGTGGCTGTTTAGGACAGAAAGTGAAGGGCTGCTGAAGCACGAGGCCTTCCTGTGGGCGGCAGCGAGGTGTGGCGAGTCCTGCCCACCCTGCTGCAAGCCCAGGCGGGAAGGGCTGAACCCAGTGGTTCTGCCTCCTTCCCTTCCCCAGGGGCTGCTGTGGGGAGGAGGAGGAAGAGGAAGAGAGCTGTGTGCCCCTGGGAAAGGACAGACCTGGGCAGGGTTTCTCCTGGGTATGTGAGGAGCCTCTTGTGTGGTGCTGAGCTCGGTCCAGCACGGCCGCAGCAGCTCTCGTGAGGTGAAATGAGGATGGCCCCGGCATGTTGCTTACATTTACAACTTTTCCCTCAAAATTACTGAATTTATGGACTTACAAGAATCTTATAGACTAACGAGAAAAAAGTAGGTTTTTATTGTGCTGAATTTTTTTTTTAATTAAGCATTTTGGTCCTGATTTGTTGGGTAAGCAGCTTATGTACAAAAACACATATGTTGTTACATAAATCAGTTCATGTGGGCATAAAGACACCTCACCATGATGGAGGAGTTCCCAATGTCTGTGTGTTAGCACTAGCTTATTTTCTAAATCGTCGGTGTAGCCACGTGATGTGTTTGGAAAACACCTGTGTGTGGGGAGGGATGCAAAGTGCCAGCTGCACTGTGATCTAGGGAGAGGAAATCCCACCTTCCCTCCTCCTCCTCTTCCCCAAACTAAGGCAGTTCACCTGTGCCTCCTTTTCCTTTAGATAGCCAGGTGCCTGAGCTTTGTGCCCCTTTTTCGAGCCACTGCCCTTGAGCTGCTAGCCAGGCTTGGTCTCAGGCTGCTGTCACCCAGCAAGGGACTGTCATGGGCCCTGGATGCTCCTGGAAGTGTGTTCAGGAAGAAAAGCTTCCTCATGGTGAGTTTTCCATGCTGCCTGGCTTATCTAGGGGCCTGCCTGTTTAAGCCTCTGCCTCTCTGTTTTTGTGTTTAATTTGCCTGGTGTGGATGGCATGCCTGCAGGCCTGGACCTTCCAAACTCCTCTGGAATATTTCTGGAATACTTTGGAAATAGGTTCCTCTTCTTCAAATTTGTCTTGCTCTTTGTTTAATGTTGGGTATGGACTATGAGTGTTCTACAGGCTCTGGGTTCCCACTGACTGTAGAAAGAAAGAGGACCTGCTTATAGATGTAGGAAAGCTTGATGCTTATTGATGTATGCTTCTTATTGGGAGGAGAATTTTCAAAGATGTATCTCTTGCCTGATCTTGGAGGATTAATAATGATCAGGTTAGGGAGCAGGGTTTGTGTTTATCCATGTATGATCTTGCTCAAACATGGAGCCCCACTGCAATGGCAGATGTAGGATTAAAGCTGAAAGGCTTATGCAGGGTAGACCTTTCTGATGTTTATTTCTAAGAGTGGCAATTCTTTTCTCTGGCATGTTAGTACAGTTGTGATTGTGAGATTCTGAAGTGTTTGCTTAAGTTACTTTAAATATAAAAGTCTGGCATTTTCCATAATATTGAAGTTTACATGTCCTAACAAATGCCTATGAGAGCCTATGGTAAGGCTTGGCTACCTAATTGTTATGAAATCAAAGTAATAAATACTTGGAGTCTTTGCAAATAATAAACAGCCATTGTCTGCTCTTTGTAGCTATTCTCAATAGATGGCACTGTGACCCCACAGAGTGAAAAAGACGAAAGCAAAACATTCCCAGACGTCCTAAAAATAGAAACCACTTGCTGAATGCTCTGTTGTGCACTGTAGAGAACAATAGGCCAAAATTTCAAAGGCTGCTTAGAAAAAAAGTCCTCTGGAGGTATAGATGCATTTTGGTTTGTTTTGGGTTCTACCACCACCTTTGTCCTTTTACATAACATCTTGAGGAGTTTTCTGAAATTAAAGTCTATTTGTTGTGTTTGGAGTAACAGAGGTGAATGGAGTGTATCAAGTTTTTTTTTGTCTCTATGAATTCAGTCCTGTGTCAAAGTTCCAGTGTAGCAGGCTTGACTTAGATTCTCCTAATTTTTTTGTGGAATAGCTGGTGTTAGAGGTTTTCGTGCAGGGCTGCCTGAAGTCCACATGGCTGCTTCCTACTGTGGAGGTATTGAGCTTGGAAAGAGTAGCTGGGAGGAGAGGAATGAAGTGTAGGTGTTTGCAAACTGTATGGAAAAACTCTTAAACCAGATAGAAATACTCTGCTTTCGTTGAGGAGAGATAAGGTTAGGGTGGTGAGGAAAAAAAAAAATCACGTGGAAGCCTCCTTGGAGAAGAGAAGGGCTGAGGGATGAGAGGGACAGTGGGGCTGATGCAGTCTGATAGAAGATGGAGAAGTGAGAAGAACTTGAAAGAGGAATAGAAAAGGAAGCTCACAAAGAGAGAGACTATATACATTGTTCTCTAAAACTGGTGAAGAGGGAAGAAGGAAGGAACAAGAATAAAAGAGAAGGGGTATGGGCACAAAGAAGGAGAAAATGCGGGGAGTCAGATAGAAGAACATAGGTAAGGAAGTTCTTAAAAAGGATTTCTAAAAAATCCTCGTGTCTGGCTATAGCTACATGAGTGTGCTGCCTAGGGCAGTGAAAAACAAATGAGTAAGTGTTAGCTAGTCAAGCCAAGCTAAGATGGAGTTGCTGTAGAAAGCAAATTGGCCTGTCCGTTTTGCTTGAGCAAACAGAGAACTCAAGAGGCAGGTTTTTCTTCTCTGTGTGTTTTGAGTGGTTACTTTAGTGTGGCAATATAAGAGACCCCTTGGTCTCTCCAGGGTTTGAAGCTGGTGTTGGGAGGGTTAGAGAGCTCAGCTTTCTGGTTTGGAAAAAGGAAGGAAATGGACAATCAGTCCTGGATTTTGTGCCCATTTAATTTTCTTGCTTATGCTGAGTTTGCTGTGTTAGGCTCTGCTTTTAAGGTGGAAAAAGATTCTTGGTTTCTTCAAATAGTTTTGGTGCAACCTAAATATTTGAAACCCTGGAGAAGTCTCAAAATACAGCAAAACAAACCAAACCAAACCCAGAGGAAGAACAAGCTGGGGAAGTGGCTGAAATGGAAGGGGGTAGTCAGAGAGTCTGTAATTACAAATTTTGGGGAAGGGATGTTCCCTTGAAGTAGGCATTTGAGCCTGTATAGACTGCTTTAGTTCAGAGATCTTTATACATGGGGTAGCACATTTATGGCAGTGTGAAAAAATATTTCTGGAAACTTAGCTATGTATATAATGAAATATACATAGGAAGATTGTGGAAGAAGATAAAGCAATAATTTTAAAACCTGTATTTTGGAAATACGGTGGAAAATGCCTGCCTGATATTGGTGTTTGCCTGATTTTAAGCATCTGGGTGTTGTAGAGGCTATCTAGCAAACAGACCTCTTATTGCAAATGTAATGTATTTGAGTGTTCTTGCAAGAATAACCTCTGTCATCTGAATAATTCCAAAAGTAGAAGCCTGCCTGTCAATGAATCAAGACTGAAGTGACTGTTTTTTAAATGTAGTATTAATGTATAGTACGAGTGGGTGCATTTTCACCAAGTTCTGTGAATTTGTTTCATGTTCCATAGGAGGATAAAGTTTGGCCCAAAGTAATGGGAAGCTTATGTCTGGCTGCAAGGAAACCAGGAAATTTATGGGGCTTTAAAGTATGACCCACTGCAATATTCAGTATGTGTGATTTTTGGCATGATTCAGCCGTAAATGCTAGTTGAAAACAGAAGCACAAATTATAGGGTAAATAATTCAGACCAAAAAGAGGCCTGCTTATGCATACATGGTAAAGGAAATGGAAATACAACCACAAAATACAATTGCTGGGAAGAACACCAGCAGTTTGGAATGGTCACTGTTAAAACTTGATCTTCCTGGATGACACCTGAAATGAGAGGGGCACAATGATCCCCTTTGTATGTATTTGTGTACACTGACCAGTAAATCGTGTGAGGCTGCTGCGTTTGGCAGTCATCGTTTTGGAGAGGACTTTCTGTTCCGTGGCTGCTGGGTGGGAGGGTATAATGGGCACAATGCTCCTTTGGTCCTTCATCAATAAATGTCTGTGACTTGACTTCTAAAAGCTTTTTTCTTGCCTTTTTATTTGTCATTGGTAGAGGCATCGTGCACTGGAAGAAGAGAACTTTGTGCTAAATTCTTTTTCTGAGCTTTCCCTTTGCATTTTATTGATTATTTAAATAGCTTTGGCTGCTGATATAAAGCAGTGCTTGGTTTCTAATTCTAAACATAGGGAGACACCCAAGCAATATTCCTATGTGGCATTTGATAACATTTTTACCTTCTGATAAAAAAAACAAAACAAAAAACAAAAACAAAAAAAACCAAAACAAGAGTAGCCAAAGTAGTCTTAACAGGTGTGTTTGGCTGCCATTGTGGCAGAGTGATTTGGCTTCCATTTGCTTCTTTTGGAATGAGGAGTACCAGGTCCCTTCCACAAGTGAGATACAAATGAGGGCAAATAGCAGAATGAACCATTAGCACAGTAAAATTCCTTGCATGGACATCTTTTAAATGTTCTTACAGCATAGATTGGCTTGTTGCATAGCAGGCTTTTCAGAACTGGGATGGGGGTATTACTGATGTGTGACTTGTAGAGCCAGGAGCTAAAGGAAAACAGCCAGCAGCACTCATGAGATGTGACCCATGGCAAGCTTCAAGATCGCTCCCTTGTGTAGTGTTATAATTGGAAAACTACAG
The DNA here is from genome assembly GCA_034336665.1 of Luscinia megarhynchos. NCBI lineage: Eukaryota > Metazoa > Chordata > Aves > Passeriformes > Muscicapidae > Luscinia > Luscinia megarhynchos. The sequence continues at coordinate 87,621,041 of CM067565.1, read as the reverse complement.
TTCCTTGATGTTTCCAGTGACTTCTGGTTTGAAACATACACTGGACTGTGTTTAATTTTTATATGGAATATTTCTGCTAATTAAGTTGTTTGTTTTCTCAGGAAGCTTATCTGTGGGATAATGGGGTGAAAATTCCGGTAACTTACAGCATTAAATGACTGCTGGACAATATCAGAAATTGGGGTTTAAGGGTCAGTTCAGAAAGTAACTAAGAACAAAAGTTTCCAGTAACAATTGTGGCTTGGATACAGTTGAAATAAGAACAACACAACCAAATTCAATTGTACTTGCACTGGCTAAGTAATAATCTCAGAAAAGATGTGAACAATAGGCATTGGAGACTAGCAAGTCATATCCTGAAAGGAAATTATAACTGATACAAAGTGGGGAAAAAACTAGTAGTGATTACTAACTATGAAAGTGCTGGTCTTAGCTGTCTCACTCAATAAATAATCCTGCAGGGGTATTAGCAGCATTAGTAGTAGCAGCATTTGGCCATCTGGCTTGGCTTCTGTGGGAGGTTTAAAAAAATAAAACAAAATACCACTGCTAGTGGAACTGCATCCATTGAAATCATAGGAGAAATTGGCCCTGCCTTTTTGTGTTCCCATTCATTGTGTGCTGTTCATCCTGTGCTTGGATCTCATGTGATCATTTGGTTCTGCAGATATTTTCATGATGTTCATGGACCACACCAATGCTCTGTGAAGTCCTAGCTGGTGGTCAGTTCAAGTTACCATGCATCAGTCTAACTATGCTGGTGGTTTGCAGGAAACCTTGACGTGACTTCACACCTACAAACCTTTGTCCTGTAGTGTTGGTGGCTGCAGCTTTGAGCTGGTGTTGCCCATTTCAATGTGCATGAAAACAAAGGCACTGTTTCTGCCTCTTGTGTAATCAAATCTACTGACTTTACTGTTCCTTGGCTTGGAATTGTAAACATGAGCATTGATGTGGCAAAAATGCTTCTTGCTCATTCTTTACTGAGTGGGTATTTAAAGCTACTCTGACTAAATGAGTCTTTGCTGTAGCTCAGTGTCCCTGTGACTGTTTCCCACGCGTGCTGTTTGTGTCTTGTTTTACTGATAAGCTGTTCTCGTCTTGTTTCTGTGTTAACCAATGTAAACATTCACAAGTCATCAACTAAAGTGTAAAATGCCAGCTTACTACATCTCGTCTTTCTGACTTTTTTTTCTTAAAATTTCACTTTCTTTATCTTGTAAGAAAATGAAGCTGAGGATGAATGTTTAAACCTGAGCAACAGCTTTTTTTGCCTCTTCTTAGTGCTACTGCTAGAACTAAAACAGTCTTGATGCAATTGAAAGTATTCCTTGGTGTGTATCATAATCAAACTGACAGACATCAATGGAACACTTACAAGTTTATGCTTGGAATTAAGTCCAGTAAAATGCTTCTGGAATCTCCTGGCAATTTCCTTTTATCAATCAATGTAAGTGATGCTGTATGAATCCATTATAATTACTGTGGAGCTGCACCAAATTAGATGGTATTATTGAGGCTTGAATTTTTCCAGTGGATATTTTGAAGAAATGAGAGATGGCAACAAAGAGGGTGGCTGTATTGCATTCGTCATTTGAGGGGTTTGTTTGTCCTCCTGTACACAGAAGAGATCTATTTCTTCTTTACACTGTTTCCCATTAGATTTCCTACAGTCTGTTCAAAGTGATTATCAACTATTGTTGTCATTGAGTAGTGATATGTTATAATTCTGTTCTTGCTTCAGTGCAAAGCATGGACAAATCAGGCTTGCACTGTTAAGCATCTGTATCTGGTAAAGCCATGAGTGACTGAACTCGGTGCAGTGGCTCACACACTTGATTTGTTTACACTGAGAGAAATCGAGCTCCATGTCCACTCAGCTAAGCAGTTACTTCAGATTTATACTGGCGAAATGGAAAAAAAAAATATCTGGCACGCACTTTGAAGAGTTTATCCTGGTGCACCACTTTGTGTTGTTTATCTGAGAAGTGCTAACCAAACAGCAGAGCATAGGACATGAATGTCAGACTGCTTCATGGGTAGTGGTTGTGCATGACAGCCTGAGCCATGGGGGAGCTCTGTACACCTACCTAAATTTAGTTACCGAGGTTAATATAGGTCACAGTGAAAATGGCATTATGGCACTTTCACACTAATTCTTCAGAGGTGTTTTTTTTTCTCTTTAGTGACTTTTGCTATATGAAAAACTTTGATGTGGCCCACAGCTGAAAAATGTTGTCTCTTGGTAAATGAGATATTTGTGCAGTTACAGCAAGGCTGTATCCATCACTTGGAAAGGACAAATTTTTATTCCTTTTACTAGATATGGAGAAGTAAAAAAACAAGGAAAAATATGGACTTGGAATTTCCTAAAAAGTCAGCCACCTTTGAGTGCATTCCTGGAACACCAGCCCAATCTTCTGGAGGAGAAAGGTGTCTGCCAGGCGAAGCTGCAAGCTTGGATTCAGGTTTGTCACTAGGCATGAAACATTGCTTTTGGGCCTGGCTGTTTACAGAGAACCTTCTGCAAGGCTGTGGTGCAGCTCTGTGGGCAACAAATGGGAACTACAATTATTACCAAGAGTTGAGTGGCCATCCCATTCGAGGGAAATGCAGATTCTGTACTTGAATACAGTTGACACTGTATCTGTAGGCAAAAATCCCAAAATATTGGTTGCTCATCCTCAAATTTCTCAGATTAAACATGTCTAATTACCTGCTCTGAGTGCTGAAAAGCCTGCAACTCAATTGGACCATTAAGACAGGCAACTTTCAGCAGATGGCAGCATTGCACTCTGTAACTTAATTTTTCTGTCAGTAGTTTTGCAACTCCTGACTACTTGGGCTGGTTGGAGACTGCTGGCTAAGTAGCAATCCAAACCCACTTCTAAAATGTTTTGAAATACAGGTCGTAGTAGATTATGATAATTGGGTATTGTTTCAGACTCATGAGTTTTGTATGGAAAGTACCTTTGTGCTGCATAACAAAATGTACTAAAAAACAATGTGAGTACACCTAAATCTCTTCTGTTAACCCTCTAAGTAACTGCTTTGAGACAGAGTAAGGCTGTTAGATAAAAATGTTCTTCTTTAAAAAATACTAGCAAATCCTGTATAGCTGTTAAGAGTTCAAAGCAGGAACCAGGAGTGGGGAGCTTGTAAATTACTTCCTGCATATAGTCCTTAAAACTATAGCACACTCCCATTCTTTATTTAGAAAAAAAACTGCTGACTTTCTTAATGCTTTCTGTACTTTTGAGCACCGTGCAGCCTGATTCCAGAGTCCATACCTAGGCAGACATACAAGTGAGCATACCCGTGTTAGAAGTTATCAACTGTGACAGTGTTCAAAGGTTCAGATGCAATAGTTACTTTCTGTTTGTGATTACTCAATTAATAATATTTCTTTGCATACAAAGCACATGTTTGACTGTAGTTCAGTGTGGTTGATGGGAGAGGTTCTTCCCATCTCTCCCATCCTCACTGTTGATTCATCACAGTGCCAGGGGGACTATGGAGGAAATGAAAGCTGTTCCTGCTATGGAAAGAAAAGGGTTGTGTACAGAGGCCTCTTCAGAAAAAACCCTTCTACTTCCAGATAGTTATCTCTCTGTGATGTACTATTCTATATATAATCCTAAAATGCATAAGAGATTTTTTTGTGTGTGTGTATTCTCTTAGGGAGAATATAATGCCGTTCTTAGGTTTGGCACAAGATGCAATTTGAGTGCTGCACTGCAACCAGCTAGCACTGATGTAAATAGCATCACAGAAACACAAAGCTATAGTAAATAGAAACTAGGTCAGCCATTGCAGCCCTTCAGAAAGAAACTAAAAAACATTCTCCTCTTGTCATCCAAACTTGCAGTTTGGGTGGAAACAAGTATATTGATATCAATGAAGTTAGTGGTCTCTTTGGGAAACTTTATTCACCTACTTCAGAGTAAATGAAGGAACCTTTCTTTTTTCCCCTACAGAACAAAAAAATACTATAGTAAGCGAAAGTTCAGACTGATTCATTTGTGTTACACTCCAATACCGTTCTGCCTTTTGTCGTACAAGTGAGCTACAGTGGAAATTTTGACCTATTCTGTTTTTTTTTTTTAGTCAAAGCAGAATATTACCAGAGTAGTTTGCTAAGATGAATGGTTTCTCTGCTAGGTGCAGTCTGGATGTGACTAGCTTAGTATTCGGAAGAAATTAAGTATATGCAACTCTCACTTTTGTGGGAGAATTTCTGGAACATCAGCATCATGGGAACTGATGTTTTGAAGTTAGAGAGGTCCTCATTCCAGTCACATCCTCAGAAGATGATCTGGTGGTCAGTCTAATGCACACGTGCTTTTCCAACAGCATGGAGGCATTAGTGAAGACAGCTTGTGTGTTGTGGAATAGAACTTGTGGCAGTGGAATTCTTCACCTAGCTGGATTCTGGTTGCAACTTGGACAGAGTAGTAAGACTTGGGACTAGTTTCCTGTCTTCATTATAGCTTAAACAGTGTTTGCATAAGCCTGTTTAAAACAAAAATCAGAACAAAAAAATGTTGGTTAATACTGCAGAAGGAACTCCTTTGAAAATATCAGCAAATGTAGTATTTGATCCTTAAGGGCACATTGAGAGACTGGGACTCACTGCCATCTGTGCATATACTGTGAAAGGTATCTCTGGGTGTCTTTCATGATGGTCACATTTTCAAGCTGTGGGGTGAAGATCTGGGATACTTTAAGTCATGTATTACTTTCTGATCCCTACAGTTGATGACGTAGGTTTGTTGTGTTCTTGTGCAAGAGAGCAATGTGTTCTTTGTAAAAAGCAGTCAGGGTTTGTATCTCTGGTGTAGTAACATCCCCCTCCCCCAGAACAGGGAGGGAAGAGAAAGCTCTCCACGGTCCTTCCAAAGGTCTAAGCCAAATAAATGTCAGGAGGTTTTTTCATCTTGGAATTAAATCAGACCATCCATCTTCCCTTGTCTCTTTGGGTATTAAGTTTGTGAGATAAGTCACTCTTTCTAAGACAGCCTTCACAGGTCACTTCAGAGTGTTGCATAATTTTTCATCTTTTTATTTTTTTTTTTTTTTAAAATGAGACACAAAGTTTCTTATAAAAGCAAAACAAAAGGCAACAAAAACCCAAACAAAATGGGAAACCCATCTAGCCACAGAAGTGAGGTCTCACTTTGACAGATTTGGCCTTCCAGCTAAATGTACTGTCTTCCTTTGAGCAGCTCTGGGGAAGGCAGCTACTTTGGGTGGCTTCTGCTCCTGCAATTTTTTCTGTGAGAATATCTTTCACTGTGTGTTGCTCTGGTCTTTCAGACCTTTTATATCAGGAAGAGTTGCACCACAAGAGTAGCTTTGAAGGTGCATTAATTTTTGGTGTCACTTCAGTAATGCTGTAAAGTGTACCCTGAATTTGAGATAAAAGCTTTAATATGAGAATAGTAATCTTCATCTGTAATATGTTCTTACCTCTGCTTTTTCAGCACTGAATGATCATATTTTCATATTTTAAGGAAGTACTGGATTTTTTACTCTGGTGTTGCAGAGTATATTATAAACAGCTTAAATGATCTTGTTTATCTTTGAGATACTGAACAACACTTTGTAAATGGATAGCATGTGTGGCAATGTTGAAGTTAACATGGCTGATGTAATAATAAGGGACTGCTCCAGGTGATTTTAGAGGTTACTTACCATATTGTGGTGAAAATTCTGGGGGTGTAACTGAGTGTGGAACATGAGTTCTGTGTGGAACATTCAGCATTCAGGCGTTATATACTGTTAGTACATCAGGAGATGCCATCATTTCCCTCCTTAATCCTCCTAATCAACTAATTTGGGTTTTGGTGGGCTTTTTAGTGGCAAATAAGCTTGCAGTTTCTAGGTAAAGAATTTGATCATTGTTTGCCAAATACTTTATTTCTTAGTTGATTATGTCACTCTTGTCTACATTTCCTGAACACAAAGTAAGTGTTGCTCACTTACATGTTCAAGAAAACAGAATAAAAGATGTTTTTTCCATGTCTTACAGCTCTGTGGCAGTTATTTGCATATTGTGTACATTTTAGAAGCAACCTATTCAAATAGCTATGTAAACCATTCAAAAAGACTCTTTTAGGCTCTGCTTGCTTTTATAGTGCAGATAATTTAGGAATTGTTTCTTTTCAAAGGATTGACATCTTTAAGAATGTGTTTTCTAAATAATTGCTTTTGTTTTCAAAGTGGGACAAAGTCAACTAGCAGACCGACTTTCAAAGCATCTCAGTTCTGCTGCACTTTGGAACTTGCCTAAAGAAATGATTTCCTGACCTGTACAGCCAATATTTCTTCAAAATAAGAGTTTTAATAGCCTGCTAGGAAAACTCTCTGCAGTGTTTGAAAAAGGAGAGAGCTTTATATCTGCTAAAACAGAGAACTGGGCTGGTAACTTTAAATAGGACTAACATGTTGAAATTGGACAAATAGCTTCACAAAACTCCAAATGTGTTTTATCTTTCCAGAAAAAGTAAATTATGGCATTCTGGGATTTTTTTGTTGTGTATTTCTGTGCTGGTTTTGGCTGGGGTAGAGTTAATTTTCCCCACGGTGGCTAGTATAGGGCTATGCCATGTTTTGGAAAAAATTACCAGTTTAATTAATTGAACAAAAAAAAATGTTTTGGGAAAACGAAACAGGTTTTTGCGAAAAGTGTTGAATGCCATGAGGAGGAAAAACAAGGTTTGTGGAGAGAGGTTATGCCTCACTAGTTGGGTTGGTAGAGCTGGTAAGAGCAGCCAAGCTTTGGGGTGCAGGACACCGGGTGCCAGGACATGTGTGGGAAGTGCTGGGCTGCTGAGTAAAGGGGAAGATCATCTTTGTGACAGGAGCAGACTCCTGCCTCTGGAGCAGAAATGACCCTTGAGACAGGGGTGCTGCTGAGGAGGGAGCTCTTCTGGTGGGGGAAGGTGTTCCAACACATGGCAAGATGTGCAGCTTCTGTTTGTGTCTGGAGGGAAAGGCTGGGAAAGCTGGGGAGACATTGCTGCACCTTTTTCGAGTGGGTGTTATAGTATCCACTCCAGCTGAGATTTCCCTTTCTAGGATTACTGCTTAGTGGAACAGCATGAAGTTGTGATGTAATATATTATGTGAATCGGTGTTATTTATATATTACAGAATGAGGAAATCTAAAGGTTTTTAAAAACATCTACGTTCCACCCAGGTTTGATGGAATCAAAGAAATTATGTATCCTGTTTCATCAGCAGCAAGAAAATGGTAATAATCACTGATGGAGGGGTCTGGTTGGGACTCTGGCTCTGTGTACAGGAATGATTTCTGTTTCACCCTCCATGAGAGATGAAGTATAGGAGTGTTTCACTTTTCAAATAGGACAAATGATAACCACGTGGACAGGATCAACCTTCAAGTGTTACCTTTCAGCTAAAGCTGTAGGTCAAGCTTTTTTCTGTGGTCGTTATCTGCAGACATTTTGTTTGTTGGCTGTCCTAGCTCTCTGCTGTAACCTCCCACAAATTTTTCACAGATTTAGCTTAAAGCATTCCTTCAAAATAAAGACATAACATTCTCTTCTTGCTAATAGGGAGGGGACAAAAAGCAAAGTAAACTTTTTTTTCTTTAGATTCAGGTATTTAGCATGTTGAATTCCTCTTGGTAAGAACAGAGCAAGAATAAAACAGAGTATTTGCTTTAATGTTTTTTTTTCTTCTTAGAGTTCAAAAATCCTTCTGTTTTGTTATGCTGCAGCCTGCAGTTGTATGTAAATATTGCAGTGGGAATAAGAATTACAAAAGTAACACCTATTATTCTAGAAACATAATTTTTAAAAGTTGTTCTTGGACAACTTCTTGCATCTTCTGGAAGATCCTGGTTACCAAAAGGAAAGCATCTTTATGGCAAAGACAGCTTCTAAATGAGAAAATGGAGGACTCTGTTATCTCAGTTGTGTAGTATGAAAGCAAGAAGTGTGTATTTAAAGTGAATTGCTCTGGAATTTGTTTTAGGCTTTTACTTTTAAGTGATGTTTTTAGCCTATTTCTTTTAAAATTTTAATAAAGCCACATGTCTCATATCTAAATTCAGGCACTCTCAAACTCATTTGATTAGGACTCTGTGGAAATATGAGGTGATGCCTACACTGTTGTCTTTGTAGGATATGGGAAATCAAAAGCTTTTATCTTAACAGTGAAATTGTAAATTTGGGATAGTGAATTTGTAGTATTAGATAATACTGTGTGGCTGATTTTTCTTTTTTATTTCTTCTTTCCCTCCATTCTGGAGTTGCATAAGAGCAAATAATAGTATATAGAACCTTTTTGTTCCTGTGCTAATTTCTACCCTCATTGCAATTCAAACCTATATTCCTTTTGCATTGAAATTTTTAGTGGCCATCTGATTCTGGGATGGGACCAATTTTACCCTTCTCTTCAACTGGAAACAACAGAATGCCTCCATAAACCTAAAGGAATATTTTCCCTGACAAACAAAATAGCATTATGCCACTCCCATGCCTGTCTTGGTGTTTTTAACTCTGGCATTTAATTCAGAAGGGGACCAAGGAGAAGTGCTACTGTGGAAAGATATGCAGATCCAAAGACCCAACAAATCTTGTGGCTGCACACATCTACAGAGCCAAGGGTTTCTCAGAAATGAGAGGAGAGTCTGTCTTCTGTTTATTAGACCTGGCAGATTCAGCTGACCTTCAGAGAAGCTGTGGATTTGTTCTGTTCTGTGTTTCACTCCTCTCCCTGCAGTTAGAAATCAAAGTGGACACAACGATTGCTGTGTAATTCCTGCATTTGCCACATGCCTCTGCTGCAGATAGGGGAACATATATGGGGGTTAGTCTACTTTTTCACTTTACAATTTGGCTTCAGGAAGAAAATTAGATCTTCATATTTGGTATTATTGTTCTTCTTTTCCCCCCTCAACAGAATTAAAGCTCTGTCCCAAGATTCAGTCATTCTCTTGTTTACAGTTGATGTTTTCTCCTTTCTCTAGTAGAGAAAATAAAACAGCAAGCCCTTTTTATACTGTCAGTACAGCTACTGGATGTGTTCAACCACATGCCCTGCTGCCTGGTACACACTGCTCTTAAGCCATGCATTTTCTGTGTGCTTGCTTTGGTTTTGGGTTTTGTTTTCTTTGTCATCCAATTCAGCTATACTGATAAATAGTTTGAAAATTCAGAAAGATTCTCAAATTCTGTCATACCATCTAAATCTAGTCTAAATCAGTGGAGGTGCAATGTATGTTTAAATCCATATAATTTTTTTTGTGTGTGCATGAGTCATTTTAGCAAATAGCAGAATCCAGCTGAAAAGTGGAACCTGCCATTACACAGGTTAATTATTCTCAGTAATCACATAGTAAAGTTTTGGTAAATCTAATAGCTGCTCATCTAGTCTTTGGGTAGTGGTTTTAATTGCAAGACTTACTGCTTTGCAATATTTAGTTTTATGTTGCGATTTCATCAGTCCAAAAAGCTCTCAAATAGCTAATAAATCATGATTTGAGTTAATGGTCCATCCAAAAGATTAGGAGTGAATTTCTCAGAGAACTGATAACCATTTATTTGACACTATCTTGTACACACTAGAAGATAATCTTTCAAAGGTCAGTTATCCCCTGGCAGAGGAGTTTGTAAGGTATTAAAATAGACTAACATAAGCCAGAGCTGGCAGTGATTTAGACTTGTGGTAGGTAATATTTATGAGAGTTCACAAATGTCTAAGCAACCCTGCCAACTTATTACTTATCCTTTCAGTCTAACAAAAATTAAAGTTGTTCCTTCAATATGCTGGCATTTATGGTAAATACTGAAATGTTCATTTCTGTTTATTTTTACAGAAAGCAATTTCTCTGGCTTCTATGACAGAGTGATCATGATGGGATTAGAGTTTCTTTTCCGAATTGTTTTCTTTCCCCAATCCTCCAGCTACAATTACAGGATGTCCTGGTTTTCAGTCTTCTGGTCCCCCCTGCCCCCGCCTTCCCTCATATAACTCCAAGCAAAACTTATTTTGCACTTCTGTTTCATGGTAATACCAATACTGTACCGTCTTTCTGGCTAGTATCTTTTCAGTAATGAACCTAGTGATGTCTAAACCCAAATTCATGGAAAATTCTGCTGGAAAGCCTGAGAAAGGTCATGTTTCTGGTTTCTGCATCCATTGGAGGTATTCTGTGGAAAGCTCGGCAGAGCATCTAAGCAACTGAGATGGAATAGAGGCAGTAGGATGTTGGCCTTGCAAATAACAGTGTTTTCTTTATTTCCCTAAGCTATTAATTTGGATTTTATAAATGCTGCAATTTAATGGTTCGGTGGTGAAGGCCTAAGGGTTGGCAAGAACTTTCACATACTGGCTTTGTGCCTCAATCCCAGTGTTCCTACAAAACTGTTTTCCATGTATTTTCTGCTTCAACAGCAAAATGCAACACACTGATGCTGTGGTGGTGGGTCAGAGACCTGTCAGACAGATCCCCTTGAAAGAAACCCAGCAGCAGGGCTGAATGTATCTGGTGACATTCCCAGCACCAGCTGGCTGCCAGTGCTGCTCCCATGGGATGTGCTCCCCCTTGGTGCCTGGGGCTGTGCCTCTGTCAAAGGGCAGCCACACACCTGGTGCAAGTCACACCCACACACAAAGGTGCTTGCAAGGGAAGGTTCTTCTCAAACACAAGAGCACTGAAATCTCAACATTTATAGAAGCTGGGAGTGTTCTGAGCAGTCAACAGTATCTACATCTGAAAATTTTTTAGTACCAGTTGGAATCTCTGGAATCTAGTTGCCAATACCTGTCTGCTCTAATGGTCTGGACATGGATAGGCAGGTGGCTTAAGAAAGGAAGCAAGAATGAATAAAAAATGTGAGATCATTGTGCAGAGAATGGTCTGATACTGTGTTTTGATACAGTAAGGCAGTAACACCTCTGTGTTTATTAAATACCAAAGTGTGTAGAATAATAAAACATGTAATGATAATGGGCAGGAAAGCTCTTTCTGGAATGTTTTTTGCCATGCCAGCTGTATGTTGGATTCAGTTTCCAGTACTGCTATATCTTTCTAGAGCTGGAGGAAATGGAAGTGGTGCTCTTTACAACTTGGTCTAACTGAAGCAGAACAAGCTGGTTTAGATTAGAATTTTACTTATCTTCTTTCAAGGCATCATGTTTTTGTGGAAACGTCCGTATTTGTGGAAAACTGGTGCTCTTTCTCTGGCAAAATTCCAAAGACTTTAATGCAGTTATCCAGAAGAAATTATGGACAATGCAGACTCTCTAACTCAGTCAGACTTACTACTAATCTTGATGGAAAACAGAAGGACAGATAATAAGCCTGTTCCTGGCCTGTAATACTATTTTTCTTGGCCATTTCAACATAAAGAACTCTTCATTGGAGTGACCAGCTTTGCTATTAGTCAGATAAATGTACAGTTTTATCTCTGTTTTATTTTAGAAAGTGTTGAAACTAAAGCTTTGCATTAATTTATGTTACAAGCACCATGCTAGTTTCTTCTGTAATATTTCTCTATATTGGATGCAGACCATAAGAGGAAGCAAAGTAAGGACCAAATATTTTAGCAACTTAGACATAGGATTTTTGCAAGAAAGGAGTGGCTTAAGGTATCTGAGGGGAAAAAACAAAAAGTGAAATGTCAAAACTGAATGGTCAGATTAACTCCAATGTCTGTTCTGATAAAACCAAAGGAAAATTAAATAATACAGGTATTTCTTAATGTCTTAGGCAGAGGAAGAGAAATCAGAAAGTGTTATTGGATTCTTCATTTACAGTCAATACACATGAAAAAGCCTGCTTAGATTTTTTTTTTTTTCTGTTATGCAGGAGAGTCATGAGTGGTACTTGAGCTGGATAGGAAGCAGTTTTCCCACAATGAAATTTTGAATCTGTATATATTTAAATGTCTTGGTGTACCTCTCTTACTCCTGTTTCAATTACTGATTTTATCACTTAGATTTTTAAACTTAAAAGTTGTGTAAATGAGGATTTATTTGAAGATTACAAATCAATTTTCAGGGGTTTTTTTCCCAATTTGGTAAGTGAAATTTTTCTCATGCAGACTCTCTGCATGAAAATTATTTTATCCTGGTTAGTAATAAATCAGCAGTTTGGAGAAGTAGAGAAAGAACCTTGTATTCATCTTAAACTATTAATCTAATTTAGGTAGCAGAGAACAGTATTTAGCAGATCTATGAATTACAGGTTTCATTAGGTTCCTTTTGCTTTTTTTCCTTTTTCCTCCTTGGCTGTGAAGTTATAATGACAAACACTGTTATTTCCCTTCTCGGCATATGCCACATGCTGCTGGAAAATATGCAACAAAATGTAACACTAACATTTTCCTGACACTTCTAAAATTAAACAAAACCTTCAGGGAAAGGAAGCTTCATGTTAATTTATGTATTCCTCAGTTTTCAGGCTAGGGAATGAGAGTGGACACCACCCATCCCTACTTCTTCAGTCAAAGGTATTTCTAGTTTACAGGTACAAAGTCAAATCTAATGAGCAGGAGGCTTGAACTGTGATTTTTAATATGTGATGATCATGCATTTGTCTCCATGTATTGATTGTCATCTCCAGAATCCTTTATTTTTACTATCATAAGCCTCTCAAATTAGTGTTTTTTAAAAAGTCTTTATGGTTTGACTACTCATAAACCCTCAGTAATCCTGTTTCACTTTGACTAATAATGCTGCTGCCTCATTCCTTTATACCAACTCCTACTTACATGCTTTCATTTCAACTGAAATTTCATGTTTTTAATGTGTTTTACATTAGCTGAAGACAGACCAGTGCATGAGCAAATGTACTTGGCTATGTCAGAATGCTGTTAATGAATGTTTCTTCATGATTTCTTCACCCTTTCTTGTGCTTCAAACACTGATGTCATGGAGGTTGCAAGGTTTCCTGAGGAGTTTATACTTCTCCCTAGAACAGAACAAATATATCTTCTTTCACCCCTCCAATATTATGTAGCAGCAAGAAACTAGGCTGTCTTAAAGGATGGAGAGCAAAGCCTCTGGAATAACAGGCCAGTCACCATGGAAGAGCACAGAAACTTACAGTCTTTGAGCAGCTCAGTTTTCTGAAGTACATCCAGATTATACTTCTGTGAAATCTCCTGTTAGTCTAAATGTTCTGCATAAGGAAAAAACTCCATGTTGCATATATAGAGAGCTTGGCACAAAATTCCTCTGTGGATGTTACTATTATGTGCCGTAACATGACATCTATATTCCCATTCTGACTTCAACATGCCCCTTTCCTATATATTTTTTAAATTTTTTTTTTTTTTTTTTTTTTTTGTGTATGGCAGTCTTTAAATATACACTGCATGAAGGTAGCATCTAAAACACTTTTTCTTTCCTCCTGGCCAAACACATTTAGAAGTTTGTTCAAGTCTGCAGAGACAAACAAGGTGATTTGTGTCACAAGTACTATTCCTGTTTCATCTTTTCGTCCAGAATAAATTTGGTTTAGGCTGTATGTGTGTTTAGCTTATTTTCCTTTAGACATTGATCTCTTTGAAGATATAATCACCAGGTTTTGGGTATTCTAGTGTGTAATCTAATGGTATATTTTCTGGTCTTAATTTCAATTTTTCAGTGAATATTCATAAAAGAGTTAATGAAGAAGCCAGAAAATAGTCAAGAATCATAAATTATCTCAGGAATCGCAAGGCACCGTGGTCATAAAACCAATTTTCAATCAACTGTCTTTCAACTGTCTTTTTGTATAAGTAATAATGGGTGTTTCATCTCCGGCATAATTTGTTTGAAATTTAGAGATATATTCTCTCATTGGTGTATGTGAAATTTTTTCATTGAATTTCTATTAATGTTAACAGGTGTCATGTGGGGACCAGTAATTCCATGGCACAGCTATGGAAGAATAGATCCCTTCAGTTTCCTTACTTGGATGTTGGATTCTAGCAATAGTCCACTGCACACCGTGTCAGCTGGTTTCTGTGCTAGTGCCACAGGTTTTCAGCCAAAGAGGTACCTTTGAAGGTGAATTTCCTGAAGTTCAAAGCTCCAGAAATGTCAACAATTTTCTAAGCAAATTCTACAGTAATGGCAGCATTCCACTCTGTTTCCTGCATCATTTTGCTACTTACCCAAATGAAAGAGGAAGAGGGGTGGCATGGCTGGAGCCACAGTCATCCCTCAGGGTGTCTATCCACAGCTTTCCCATACAGAGTGGGAATTTGTGCCTGTGGTCTGGCTTGGATGTGGCAGACAGGCTCAGGGGAGATTTTTCCTGCTAGAACTGCGTGTGCCTTATGGGCTGCCAGGGAAGCAGGGCTCTTGGGAATGGCTGCTGGCTCATGGAATGGCACAATTCTCCTGTGCTGTGTGAGTCAGGTGTTCCAGGCAGACACAGTAAATGTCTGCCTGGCCTACTGAAATATGGTAGTGGTACATGCCAGGCTAGATGCAGAGGCACTTGCATTTGGGAAAATTTGGGCTTGTGATGAAGCATATGTTTAATATATTTTGGCAGTTGCCTAATATAAATTCCCTGCTTTCAACTGCTCCATGCCTCAGGAGGAGCAGTACCATCCCTGAATTTGCTTTGTGTCCAGACCAGCAGTATTGATAAGGCTGTAAGAGCCCACCAAGTGCTGTCATTGAATAAAACCACCAGAACTGTATGTGCTTATGAAAAGTGACTTTCTGTTCTGTTTGTGAAAGCCAGGCCCCTCCTTCCTGTGCTGGATTAATGGAAACCCTTGAAGACAAAGAATTAGGACATAAATTCTAGAGAAGATCAGGGAGACAGTAGTCAATGACTAAACTAAGATGTGCCTGAGGGCTGTAAGAGATAGCATGTTGAATATCTGCCCATCAGCTTTGCAAGAGCAAGCATAATTAAAAGGAGAGCATTTGGTACATTGCCCAAGCTTGACACAAAGTTTTGGAAGAGGTTGCTAGTGAATAGGGTGGATAGAGCAGTTAAGTCTATATGTAGTAATCATTTTTAACATATAATTCAGTCATTTACATGCATGGATTTTCAGTGTACTAAATTAAAGGGGGAAGAAGAGGGTTAGTAGGACCAAGTGAAGGGTAAGAGCTGTGCAACAGCTTCTGCAGAGCATGTAAACAGCTTAAAAAATGAAGCACCAATCACAATGAAGCATCTTCAGAATGTAGCCAATGTATTTTAAAGTCCTGGTACAAATACAAGCTTCATACCTGTAAATCAGCTGAATTTCTACTTTTTAAGTGTTTTACACATCTGCTGCTCTAATTATTAATTTCACTGTGGAATAAGTTTGTTTTTAATGCTTTATCAGGGTCTAGACTGGGTCCTACAAATACTCTGGAGATCTTGATAGAATAAGCCTTCCAAGTTACTCAGATATTGTAATATTCATTTGTGTCTACAAATGAAAACTGAGTTCAGGTTGTGCAAGATTTGCTGCAGGCTTGCTTGTTGGCACTCACTTGGTCCATTAACATGTTTGCTGCAGGATTTCCAGTGTAAGACCGTGGTTGCACAAATTATTTACAACTCTGTGTCTATTGAAGGTGGTGTGAGTATGAAAACAAGCAGTTGGCAGCTTTACTGGTCTTGATCATAAGGCCTCATGTCACCTAGAGTGGGATTTAATGGGGCTTCTACTGTAGCAATGTGGAATAAGATCAGAGACACACTCAAAATCATTATTTTTGCTTGTATAGGTATTTTCCACAAACTTGATCATACTTGCATGCAAAGTAACGATGAGGTTTCTATTTTGTGTATGTGAATAATGCTGTGATTTCAGGAACTGCTTTGAGTTTTAAAATCAGTTAAAATTTAAATTAAATATAGACCACGAAAGGAGGAATGGCCTCTTATTAATGTAAATTTACTAACTTCAGGTTGGCCTCTTTAAATTCACTATTCCTGCTGAAGTAATTAGAATTTTGTTGGATAAATTTTTTTGTTTCATATAAACCTATTAATAAGTCCCCTTGCTTGCTCTGCCTGCTGAAAGCAAAACACAATTTAGACTGTAAGGCACACAGTGAGCATCTCAAGATCTCTTAAATGAGTTCAGTCCAAGTGTCCTTTTCAGTCTCATTTTTTGCCAGTGTGCATGTGAGGCTAGGCCTTTACCAAAAAGTCATTCCACAAGAGGAGAATTTCAATGAAACTATTCAATTTCTATGTGTTTGATTGCTGAAAGCAGTGCTGTATTTAGAGAATGATGGTGAGAGAAATCCTGAAGAAATGTTCTGCTCCTGCGAGAAAAAAAACTTGGTGTGATGAAGAAATCCTCGATGGATTCTTCAGCAGCTTCCTTTGGGAAGTAGCACAAACTACAAATCCTACAAGTCAGGAAACCTGAATGTGTCCAGTGCTCATAGGATAGCTTCTCACCCCTCCTTTCCCAATTCTAAACTGTTTTTTAATTCTGTAGAAAGAAGTGTTCAAATGAGAACACAAGGAATATTCTTGTGTCTTTGGAGGAGCAGCTGAGGGAGCTGGGTTTGTTTAATCTAGAGAAGAGTAGGCTCAAGGGTAACTTCATCACCCTACCTGAAAGGAGGCTGTAGTGAGGTGGGATCTCTTCTGCCATGCCTGGAGTAAGAGAAAAAAAGGAAATGGCCTTAAGCTGGGATAGAAGATTCAGATTAGATATTAAAAAAAAAAAAAAAAAATCACTGTTAGGGTGGTCAAGCATTGGAATAGGTTGCCCAGGGAGGTGGTGAAGTCACCATCCCTGGAGTGTTCAAGAGGCATCTGGATCTGGGTGATGTGGTTTGGTGGTTACTGTGGTATTGACAGGTGGGCAGCTGCACTGGATGATCGTGTAGGTCTCTTCCAACCATGGCAATTCTGTGAATTTTTTAGATCTTTATATGAAACTGGAATGGATATTTCTTTCTCAGCTTGTTTGAGCCTTCTGAGAAGTTTTGAAGAATAGTTTTGGGGAAATTATAAAATAACACTCTTTAAGCACAAGAAGGAAATATTTTGTTTTCTGTTCTCTGTATGGTTAAGTGGGCATTAATTTGGTTTTTGATATGAACAGCACCTGGATTGCATTTGGCATGCCCTTAGGTTTTTCTCTTGCTTAGGTCTGTATTTACTTGGTGCCTTTGTGTTCATAAGAGCATATTTGCCACACCTGAATTTTTTCCTTGAGGGTGAACCAAGTACACAAATGGTCAAACTGATTCTTAGAGGTGCCCTGCAACATTATCTGCATCTTCCACTTAACAGTAAATAGAGGTAGATGTGAATTGTATGGACATACCACAATTACAAGTAGGTTTAAGGTTGAATTTAGTGGAATATGTGCAAATACCTAAATGTATGTTAGATTTGCTTTTTTGTTTAAAAAGAAAAAAAAATAGCTTACTGCTGTGTGTTTAAGCCAAGGTTTGATAGGATTTGTAAAGGTACTTAGCACTTGAAAATCAGGAGCCTTTATATTTAGGATCCTTAAACTTGTTTTATAAGCATTTTAGGATGAAGTTGTTAATTCCTTTAGTTAATCTTCAATAGCATGACATTTTCTCAGGCCTGAAGCCATCCATCCCCATGCTGAAGAAAAATGGGAAGAAATCTTTTGTGAAATGTCACACAAATCCCTGCATTTTGAAATGACGGAGAAGAATAAATTTCAGGGTTTGAATTCTGTGTTGTGTGTGATCTAAATCCCTGGGTATGGTTTGAATGGGAACAAACCTAGCTTTTTATACCTCTTCTACTGGAAATATTTACAAAAAACACATTCTTATGCTATAAACTCATGACAGTTTAAAAACAAGCCTACTTATCATAGCAGTCTGAGTCATGTAGTACTTGCAGATTATTTGGGTTACACAGAACTTTTTTAAAGGAAAAAAATTAAAAACATCCACCACCTTCTTCATAAGACTTCCACTCCTTTGTGATGCTATCCTTGTGCATCAGAAACTGCTATAAACCTTCCACTTATTGCAGATCAGTATAGCAAAGTTTTAATTTTTTGGTAGTGAACTACTTGCAGCTGTTTGTCTTGTATCAGTTCTTTGAGAGCAGAATTATTTTAAGGTTTCCTTTAATAGCTGTGTTTCAGTTTGGATTTTGTGGTCCTAATATCACAAACCTTAAAATCTAAGCATAAGAAAAACTAAAATGGAAAGAGATGCCTCTACCTTTTCACCTCTTTTGTTGGATATATTTGAGATACCCCCTCACGTCACTTTTTTCTTTTCTTCCCCCTTGGCTGATTGTTGTTCCTCACTTTAATTCTTTTAACAAGAAAGATATAGTACAGAAATTACATAATAGAGTAGGGAGTCGATGCAAGTTTCTTTCTTGAAAATAAAGTTTGGAAAAAGTATTCTTGCTAATCCATTCTATAGGAACAGGTAAACAGCACTGATATCTCTTGTTTCCCTCTCTATCCTGATGAGTTTTGCAGAGTTCTTTGCTTGGGTCTAACTCTATTTCCAAGTTCATATAATGGTTCATTTCCAACATGGAAGCAGAACATCCAAAGCTTTCAGTTTTGTTTCTTCAGTCCCAATACTGATAGAAACACTAGAGGAAAAGCAGATGTGCTGAGGAAGGAGTGCTGGACGTGTGCTGAACTGTTCAGTAGGGAATTCCTTTGCTAGACAGACCCTGTCACCTGTCAAATGCACCACACGTGCTGCTAAGGCTTGGTTTGTACAGTGACATCTCTGTGAAGCCTGGCCAGAAGGATTGTATGGTGGGTGCTCCCTGGCTGGCACCTTGCTTGGGACATCTGTCTGGTCAGGTGTTTTATTTGGAGGAAAGCCCTTTGACTCTCTTTTTCTCCTCTTTCACTGTGGCCCTGAATCAGTTAATTATCCACTGAGGGAAAACAAACTAAACAACTGAGATAAGAAAGGGATACCAGAGAGTACCTTTCAGCAGATACCACATACCCTCCTCTCTCTTCTAATCTGCAGAATATGCAGAACCATTTCTGGCTTTCTCCCAACGGCCAATGACTTGTTCTTGCCTGATTTAAAGTTCTTGTTAGGAAATCAGACTCTGTCCAGAATTTCCTGAAATTTATTGGAAAAGACAAAGTGGCTCTGGCTGTCATTTCTTATGGTGACAAAGGATGAATCAAAAGTTGTGCTTGGAATCTGAAGACTAATAAAATTATACAAGAGGAGGGTGGCTCTCAGTTTTACAGCCTGGAAAAGCTTAATACTGTATGTTAATAATGCAAAGATATTACTATTCCATAGCATTCTTGGAAAAAAAACAATTCCCATCTATTGGGCATACATGCCTAAGCATAGAAGCATAGAAACAGGGTGTTTTAGAGTTGGAGAATAAGGAGTTATGTCCTGGTTTGAAAATGCAGTAATCAGCAGAGATCTGATTCAGTGGTAGGAAAGGTATCTTATGACAAAACTTTTATGACAGATGAGAGAATTAAATGATTTCTGGGAAATTCCCTTGCAAAAATTGTGCAAAACAGGAACAAAAAGCCTCTTGGTGCAATGAAATCTGTGTTCCAGACACAGTTGAAACTAATTGAATAAAAAATTATCTAGGCAAGATTGATCAGGTTGGCCTGGAAAAGCTGCTACCTGTTTTTTTGCAGGCTGTGATTCCCTAGAAGATTAAAACAGCAATAAGTTTGGGGATTATAGATGAATTTTTCTTGCCTTAGACTAGTTCTAGTCGAAGTTTCTAGTTCTGTGGTCAGTTTAGTGACCTACACAAGAATATAAAGAAATATCATGAAACATATATGAGCCTTTTAAATATATTTTTATAAAATTCTATGTTTATAAAGGGACAATTTGATAACATTCCAAACATAGCTTGTAACTAGTATACTACTAAAATGAGAAAGGAGAGCAGATTTCCTATTTTTATTTTCTTTTTAGAATTTCATATCTCTAAGTACATCAAGAGTAACATGACTTGTAAAGAAATTTTCCAGAGATCATGAGCTTCCTCAATTTTTATCATGTGTGATTACCAAGAAAAGTTTAGAAGAGGGAACTCTTATTCTGGTATGATCAGCATGGAGATTTGTTTGGCATGACAGTGTTAGTGTTCAAATAGAACTATTATTTCAGACCAAGTCATGTGGATATCTCCACCCACTGTAGAACATCTTGATTCAGAATTCATGAGTGAGACAAAACAAAGGGTGTGTATTAGTGAGTGTGGCATGAACACACTCATTTCTTAAGGTTTTTCTGATCTGTGGCTTATTTGGGAGCTATCATCATTTTGAGTCACTGAAGGAGAGGTCTGTTCAGCAGCTTGAAGGTGCTAATTTATCATCAAGTTACCCAACCCACTGACAGTGGAAGTATGGACAGACATACAGAATGTTCCATGCTTTTCTGTCAGGGGTTAAGGACTTTGCAGGTAATTCATTGTTCTTCATCTACTGGGAAGATAGAACAGACCAACCCCCTAGCCATCTGTGCTAGTCTTGGAATAAGCATTTAAATAACTGAAATAGTTGCAAAGAAAGAAACATTCTCTTCTGTATTTCTATATCTATCTTTTTGTGTCTTTATTTCTTGTACAGGAGTAAAGGATAGGAATAGAGTCTGGATTGTAGAGTGTTTCAAGTATGTACAGAATATATACTTTGAGTTGAAAACAGAAGATCTTTTCTGTCTGCACAAGGCTCCAGAGCAAGGCATGGAATCCAAATAAGTGAAGCCCTTCATCTTATCCTAAAAGTGTTCACAAATGCAAGTTCCTGAGTTGATGTGATAATCTGAGAAGGCTCCTTACATATTAAAGGAGCCACATGACTTGGACAGCTTTTTACTTGCTATCAAATATCAGTCTTCCAGCAGCAGCTCTGTGGTTTTTACAGTCTATAGTTACAATTTTTTATTTTTTTTTACACTCTCCTCCTATTGCCCTTGCCAAGTTCTTTTCTGAACCTTCTGTCTCAGCAATAGACCATGGTTAATTGTTCCCATTTCTAAGTGACCATTCAGCTCTTCAGCACCTGCACTTCCCGGAAAATCCATCCAAGGACACTGAGGAAATGGTGCTGCTGCTCATCGGCTTGTGCCATGAGACAGGCTGGAGCTGCTCTGGATAGGGGAGTGTAGGAGCAGAATTGTGAGGCTGACAACCCTGTTGGTCTCCTGGGGAGTGAGAAGGGCAGCAGTTGTCTGTCCAAGAGGATGAACAGTATCTCCTTGAAGGCCCAAAATTTGAGGATTACTCAGAGGCTATGCCCTCAGTGAGAATTGAACAGTCATACTTAAGGCACTGAAGCATATACAAGTTTGGAGACAAGTGCAGGCTCAGCTCTGTTTCAGGATTCCTGCTCCTGAAAGCAGATTCTGAGAAGGCCACAGTGGCACCCAAGGATACCTCTTACTCTCAGAAAAAGTGAAGTGGTGAGCTAAGCATATGATGGGTATGCTTTCCCTGGTGTTTTCCTTTGGCATGGCTGGTAGCTGAGCTCAACATTGGAGTGAGATTCACTGTGGTGTCACTGTGTGATGTGATGACACACAAGATGGTGTCACTCCTGAGTGAACAGGAGCAGAAATATGGTTTGCTTCCATATGGGAAAGCGCTAATGTGCTGCTGGGGTTTTTGCACATGACAGCTGCCAAGATAGCATTCTGGCAAAGCAGACAGCAAAGGCTTTTTGGATAGCTTTCCTTCAGACAGCTTCAAACTGCAAATGTAGTCAGGACATTAGGCTCAAGGAATCAAAATAAAGCAGAAATCCAAGAGAGTAGAGTACAATAAAGCCTGCAGAACCAGCTGCTCCAAGCTGCTGATCTGCTGCAGGGTGGTACTGGACCAAGAGGCTGTTTCTCCCCGAAAACAAATGTGCTCGATTTGCACGTGGGCTGTGCGTGAAGGTTTCTCTGTCACTTGACTTTCTCATTGAGTTTCTCTTTGGAAAGTAAAGCTATGGGTTTTTCTCAGAATAACAATCTATCTGTCTGATTTTTGATTAACTTCATAATCAATGACAAAACAGATACAGGAACCTGAGGGAAGGGCCTAAACTGTAACAGATGGGTGAGGATTTTTATCCTTACCTGCTGTTCTAACAAACGCTTATGTGAGGAATGATTTTACATGGAGGGATGACTGGGCTCCTAAGGGCCTAGCCAAGACTATACTTCTGCAGATAACCCTTCAAGGTGTGGTGGCTAGCCAGTAGAAAATTGAAAAGATTCTTCACCCAAAACAACAGATAACTTGAAAGTTACCAAATGGTTGCATGTAAGTGCCTGCTGTTGTAACAAAAAAAAATTGTTCAGCAGCAGCTGCTGGTTTCTGTAAATTCAAAATTTGCAGAGCTGGATCTTTAGGCCTGAATGTCCCAGTGGTTTGTTTTTCTTTGCGTGTGTGAGAGATAAGGTTTCGTTATTCATTTTCCTGAAGTGTTTACCCAGTGTTATAACTTTTTCAAGTATTTTAGGGACTCTTGTAAACTGATGGTTTGTTTCATTGATTAAGTACGAGTTGTGTGTAGGAAAGACTTTTGTCATGACAATTGAAACTATACACATAATTGCATAGTTTCCACTCTATAAAAAGCGATCTGCAAAGCTGGAAGATATCATTAGACTTGTGTTTATAACTCAGGATGGCCTCATTTCACCAGCTTTTCTTGCAAATTAGTTCCCAGATGTCAGATAGATTGTCTGGTTGCCAGCTATTGCATAAACTCCTGAAGTGTGAGATATGACTTACCGCTCTTGCACTGACCTCAATTGTCAACAGGAAAATAAACGATCATAAAATAGTTTGGAGGATGAAGCAAGATTCAGAAAAGCAAACTTAATATCTAATTTTAAGTGACCTTGTTGCGCAACTATCACAATTGTATCTGAAATACAAAATATTGACATTTCTAAACGATATTAGCAAAAAAGCCTTTTATTTTTGGATTACCAGAAGACAGAAAGTCTTTATACTGATTGGCAGCTGTGCTTAAAATCTCTAGCTTTTTGTCTTCTCACAGCATTTCTATGTATGGCATAAATGAATATACCAATACTTTTAAATTTGGCCTTGGGTGGAGAACTGTTGCCTAAGGCTGTATCCCAGCTTGTTGCTGTTGAAGCATCTGATTTTAGAAAGTTAGTTTGTGCCCTGTGTGCTTTGCTGAAAAGTGTTGCAGAGTACAAGCTATCTCAATGTCACAAGTAACACCTCTGCCCCATCCTGTATAGTGTGTCAAAGCTCTAGAAATGACCTCCTGGAAAAGTCAGCTCCTCCTTACTGGACTTGCTTGGGGCCTTGGCTGGATTCAGGAACATCAAACTGTTCTTCGTGCTGCTAGTTTTCTGATGATCCCAGAGATGGGGATGTTGAAGGGTAGGTCCTTTCACATAGTTCCCAGAGTAGCCCAGAAATCTCTTGGACCAAACTGTATCTGAGGAAGGCCTTCACACCCCTAGGAAGCAAGGAACTGGTATATCCAATACTGAGAGAGGTCAGCTGTGCTATAGCAGCTGAAATAGATTTTTGCTTGAAGTGTCAAAATTTCCTTGCATTATTTTTTTCTTCCTATTTTCCCCTGTGTGATGACCCACCCTTAAGGGGAAGGATGCATCCAGATTTATAAATGCTTGTGGTTGAAAGGAATGACAAAAGTCAGAGGGTCTTCAAACAGATTTATTAGCAAATTCCACACTTGGAATAGAAATTGGTATATTAGTCCCCAATCTACTATATGAGCACTGGTTTTAGGTAAAGGGGTAGGGGGAAAGGGAAGAGAGAAATCAGAGAAAGAGAGGAGAAAAAACAGGAAAAGAGATCAGCATCCTGGCTCCAGTGTAAATCCAGGTGATGGGATTGTCAGTCCTGGTTTCAGCACCAATTTAGCTGATAACCATTGTTTCAGAGTCAGTCCAGCTGTGGCAAAATCCTTTTTCCCACTCAGAATATCTATGTTCTCTTTCTGGGCTCTACACCCTATGCATTTTATAAACTAGTGCTTAGCATATTGAGGACCATGAACAGGGTTATGTTCTTGCATGAAAGACACATTTTAATTTTTTTCTGATGACTTTGAATAATGTAGGAGAGGCACTGTTTTTTCCATTTATTCCCTGTCCTTCAGAATTTGCCAGGGTTGCTATTGTAACCACAGAACTCAAACAGCACTATCTAGTTCCTAGGACAACTGGATTATCTTTATAAATAAGATTTTATTTATCTTCTATTTTATGAATGTTTGGAAAAACTATTCTTGTCTTTGCAAGGTCTCTACCAGAGCTGAACTTTAAAATTTTCTATGTGAGATTCTTGTACTATCTCATGTTTCTAGAAACATAAATGCATTCTATAATGAACTTGCAGGTAGTATCCTTTGAGCTGGCTGGGTAATAACTCCCTTGCATATTCCATGTGTTTGTAAATGCAATGACTATTCATAGCTAGCTGGAGCTGTCCTACACCTGTAGTCCTCATAGGTACCTATATTGTTTGTGAACATATGGATGAAGTTATAGCTGATTAATCAGTCAGATAAGCAAGATGTTTAGAAAGACATTTTAAAAAGCCCCAAATCATCCTGCACTGACTTGAAAATTCAGTCAGATGGACTCAGTCCTGTGCCCTTGGCTTTGACTTTGTTTGCAGATGTCAAGCTCATTCTCCTAAATAAGAGTGCCTTGCTGTGTTACATTGCAAAGATGTAAGGGAGTCATCTGTAGCTTGCTGCAGCATTGCCTTTTTCCACATTTGCAGACTAAAATGATTAATTTTGGGCAGATGGCAGACAGTTGATGGTAAATCATGCAGGGTTGTCAACTCGCCAGTCATTAAATCTCAGCTTTAAAAAGTGGCACTGGGTTAATGATCTAATTGTGGATAGGGAGAATTGCATTCACAAAGTAGATTTTCACTGAAGTTTCTAAAATGACTTCACTGTATGCTTTCTTGGGCTATTGTTATTTTCTCCATTTAACTTAATTTGTTTTCACTATGCAGACTCATTAATTAAATGGCTTCATAATCAAATTGCAAGGTTGGCCATAATTATGCAGTCAGAAGTGGCTAATGGATCAATTCAGCTGTAAATTCTAGCTGAAAGACCTGGGAGAGGGTAATTCTGGAGGGTTTTTAAGAGAAAATTAGTTTAAATTGTTTTTTTTTCAGTTCAGAACTAAAAAGATATGTTCTAATGAGAACTTACATCACTGTGTTACTTTTTAAAAAACCGTATTGCTACACTTGCAATGTTGAAAGAGTAATCTACTGTGACTCAATTTTAACAAAAAAATCCATATCTCAGTGCACTCATTCTTGGTGTCTTTTAAACCCAGGTTCACAAATAAATCTGTAAACATCAGTTTACACTGAACTTTTGTGATGTTTATGATGATGTTTTATATTTTGTTTATGTTTTGGTATCTTTTTGTGTCATTCAGACTTCAGCTGATTTGGGCAAATGAGTGGATGTTCTTTGTTTTCATTGAACCTGGTAACATACCTATCTGAAGTGCTTGCATTTTGCAGAAATGCTGTAGTGGCTTTCTTACAAATTCCTGCAGAAAATCCCAGTTGTGTAGGTTCCCTCTACAAAATTGTTGAAGAATCATAATTTTTCCAAGGAGAATAATTTTAATATATTTCTTTACAAAAATGACTAGTTTGAATGAAGTCACAATTAATTTACTGGGCTGGTACTTAGAAAAAACACAGTTAAACTTTCTATGTGGCATGCTACAGTTCATGAAATAGCTTATTTTTTTATATGTATGGATTCAAGTAGAAACAGCTTTGCAATTTTGGAAATATTGCTCCAAAGCATGTTAAAATAAAAGTTTTTCTTAAACACAGAAATGCTTTCACAGAAATGTTGGGAAGAGCTTTTATCCTCACAAAGGGCAGTAGTAACTTTGATAAACTGTAAGAGAGAGAACCTGCAAAGTTAAACTTCAGTTTTCAATAGCTACAACTAAACTAGGGGATTTCCTTCAATTTATAGGGTTTATAGGATTTTCCTTCTGTTCTTTAATTATTTTCATGTCTGGAACATCTGAGATTGCTCTTTTGCTAAAACCTTACTCACACTATTTTTTAGCTACAATTGAAGTATTTTCCTAAACATTAAGGTGTTTTGTGCAGGGACATTTTGAGAGGGTAGGTAACTGCTGGAGGATGGTCAGGATGGATTTCCACCATGTGCATTTGAATTCCAAAGCAGGCCCAGAGCTGGCCTCTTTCCTTTCTGTCTTTGCTAATAACACAGCCCCTGAAAGATGGAGACTTGTGTTGCTTTTTGTTACCACTACTCTCCTCCTCCACTTCCTCTTCAAGAGCAGCCATTTGAAGTGTGCTGATGCTCTTTGATCACTCTGCTTTTACTCTCCCTGGTCCAGGAGCAGTGGAAAATGCCTGCTGCCATCTCTGGAGCAGAACTTTGGCAGCTGCCTCATAAACTCATTGGTTTATAGTGGAATGAGTTTAATAGCAATAAGGGCAGCAGATCTTGAAGAAATTGAGCTACTTTGTGGGGTTAGAACCAAGGAAAAAGTATTTTAAGCAAGAAAATAGTCTTAATATTTCTGTGATAATACCTGTGTGGCTAACTGGGCTTTGTCCTAAATCAGAAGTTCCTAAGATTAGGTTATTAGGAAGGATTAGGTGATCCAGCTGGCTTCAGGAGCAGAGAGATTACAAAATGCTGATTCTGCCATTGTTTTATGTAGGAAGATTTCATGAAACTGATTAAAAGGTTCAGTAGATCTTCCTAGTTTCACACTTCCTATAAGCAGTTTGTGTGGCTGTTGTAAAAATGCTCTTGAGCAATAGGAAAAATGCAATATTTTGTCTCCCAGTGATGACAGAATCTGTCAAAACTGCTTGGAGGATGCTTGCCCAAAGGGGTTTGTACTCTGGTGGTCAGATGCTTACCTGGGAAGATTTAAACAGTTTTTGAAAATTGTTGTGAAGTAAAACTGAAGGAAAACTGTCACAGTAATGTAAGCACCTTCCAATGCACTGGAGATTCCAATACAAGAGAAACATATCCCAGTACCAGGATATCCCAGTATAGAAAGATATACTGGAAGCTAATGTGAGGAACTATAATTAAGTGCACAGTGCTCTGTCAATAGTTTAATGATTGTGAGATTTGATGCAGAAAACTTCCCGCATCTAAGTTGATGCCAAAAGTCACTGTGAGTGGTGGGGGCTTTGGTGTGGAGGTGTGCCTTAAACTTTTCCAATATGGTGGGCAAACAAGAAAACAGGGTCTTGCCAAGAGAATCAGACACTTGGACTCAGAGAATAATAGTTAACCCTTGGGAATGTGTATTTGAGTAGTTGTATGTTCATACTGTCCATAGGCTTCTATGTGAACACTGGAGTGCTGGATAGAAAGTAAAAGCACATCTTAGGGATTCCCGGTGTTTCATCAAGACCAGAAATGTAACCTGCTGTTGGGAGGCCAGACATGATTTTTAAAGGCTGTTAGACATGGTGCTGCCTATGCCGTGGTATCTCTGTTGGAGAAGAGCTGCACAGCATCCACAGTTTGCCTCCATAGGCACTTTTCATAGTTTGAGCCCCAGTGTTATGTTAACAACTACAAGGCATTGTGACCTGCTTATCCTGGGAGGCAAAAGTATCTAGAATTCTTCTTTTGGGATTTTCCTAAACCTCCTGGGTGGATGTGCATAAAGGAACGCTGCAAGAGGGGAAAAAAAGCAATATTTTAACTATATAACAATATCTTATTTTCTACAGAACTAAGCAAGTCAGAATTGGCTTTTAGCATAAAGGGCTATAATTTGCAGTTGGAGAACTTGGTGTTGCTAAACAGTTTTGCAGAAAAGGCCTCTAAATCCATATTGTTAATGTTAGCTCCTGTAATCCATGTCTGGGTGACTCTCTAGTGCCCACACTAGTTAAGTAGTCAGTGCCATGATCATTGGGTTGGTTAATTGTTGACTGATTGTGACTTCTCAGATGGTTGAAGAAATTATCCTTGCCTACTTTTTTGTTTAATAGTACATTGCTGTTCAAATCACCGGCATTACACTTAATTATGTTGTCCAACTAATCTCAAACTGGTCAAACTAATGATGCTCTGTACTAAAGTCATATTTAAAAAACTTTAGCCATGCCACTTGTTAATATAATTGTTGGTTTCAAAGAAATTACTTCAGCAGTAACTTTACCAGATATAGTAGAACTACAATGTAAGTTACTTTCATCCTTTATTAAATATTTTTGAAGGGTTTCTCTGTTTAGATGTGTCTCTGTCCAGTATTGTATTTAGCTTTTGTAAAGCCTAACAGTCTGGGAAATTTTATTCATATTTCAAAAGCTTTAATTTGTATTTAAAAAGAAAAAAAAATGAAGAAATATCTAAAACACCAATCCTTTTAAGTTGCACTTTCTGACTCCACAAAGGCTGTAGTTATATGCAAAACAAACAGACAATTTCATTTTGTTATTGTACTTGCTTTTGATTGTAATTTTGCAATATGTAATTGCAACAAGAAAAATAGCATTTTTATTTCAATAATAAATGTGTTCAAAAGATATCAGATTTATATATCTTTGAAATTGTCGTTCTGCAACTGGCTTTTTCCCCTTGCAACTGAACCTCTGGATAATGATAGCACTGATTTTACATTAATTTTATACCTTGGTTTTTATCTATGTGATGAAAAGTGACAGTAGTTTCTTTAATAGAAACTCGGTGATTTTAATATTCTGCTCTAAATCTTACCTAATTTTGAGCTGATTGTGTCTGCCATGACTGAGACTGGTGTAAAAGACTCAGATAATGGAGGAAGCTCACTGGGGCCATGTTTAAGGGGAAGAGAATGTTCTTTATAAAGTTTAAGTTCAGATGGAGCAGTGTTAGTTAACTGCTGTCTTAAGTGTCCTTGCTGCTTACTTTTATGGAATATTTTACAGTTGTTTAATTTTATATTTGCACTGCACTATTGTTTAGTTTTGAAAACACAGCCATCTTTCTCTTCAAATATTTGCATAGTGGGTCACAGGAGTTGGTTCAGCAAGGTCAAGAGATCTTTTCTCTGAGCAATGCCCTTTTCTGTACTTCTGGTTTTTCAGCCTCTTGCTTGATAACAGTGATTTGGCTGCTTGTTTACCTGCAAGCTGGAGGGGAGCAGATAAGGTGTCTAAGGCAAGAAGGTACAGTTAAAAGACTTATTAGCCCTGGGAATAGCAGGCTAGGCATAAAAAAAATGTATCTCAAATTATGAGTTGAAGCTGTATGCTCATCTGCACCAGAGATTTATAATTTTTTTATGTAGACAGATTTATGCTTTTTTTTTATAGAGAGACATAGAGAATGATGCTGTGGTACTATGATTTGCAAAGAGTAACTTATTTCTCTTAGATTGGCTGCATTGAAGGGAGTGTAGCTAATTACACACACTGCAAGCTTATTCACATCTGATATATCAAAATAAGGCCCTCACATGCTTACTGCAAAGTGCTGGGAGAGTGGGCTCCTACACAGAGCTGCAACACAGCCAGTAGCTGCTCAGAGACATTTCAGACCATGCTAGAGTTGCTCATATCTTCAACTGATGTTCTCTTAGACAATTTATATGATAGTGATATTAACCCACACAGCACAGTATGCTTTATAACTCACTTAGTTGAGAACAGCAGCAGAAGCAGTGTCATATATCCATTCAAAAGTGTGGTGTAAATACAGTGAGTATGAAATTGCCTTCTGTGGGCTAGAGAGCCAAGAGCACAATAGAAACCTTCCAGGATAATAGCAATTCCTCTCACATTGATTTACTATTTACAAGATGCTTGTGGTATAATTTGAGAAGAGAAAAATGCATGGTTCAGTCTAAAAAACCATCATCAGTTTTCCTCCTCAGGCTTAGCATTCCACAGTATTCCTTAGTTCACCTTCCTCCAAGTTTTGATTTAACAGTGGTGTTTGTTACTAAAAAACCTCTTGGGCTTCTGCATTTTAACTTTTTAAATTTTCTATTGTACTTATTGTCTCTTCCACTTCTTTCCCACAGTTCCAGGATTATTTATTTGAAAAAGAAACTGCATTATATTCTTACCAAGCTCTTGGTACCCTCTCTCAGCATCTTAAGTATTCAATGTTTAGATGAAGACAGGAGTTCAAATTCCAGATGCCTCCCAAATTTAAACCTCTTGACCTGAGTAGCTTGATTTAATCCTACAAAATATCTGAGGGAGAAACAAGTTTTTGCTTACAGAACTACCTGTTCTGAGGAATGAAATAGTTGAAACTTCGTTTCACCCCCATTTTTGCCTCTTGAATGTGGGTAGATGTATATGGTTACACAACATGCACTTATTGTAGGTGCTGGAAAACTGAGGGAAGGCTGGGGTTCCTGGATCTGTGATGCTCTTGAAAGACACTGGGCAGGAATACTTTATCCACATCACTTTGGACAACTAGCTGGGTGAACTCAAGCTTGCTAATGTGAAAAATCTGCTGTATGTGTTGTGTGTGCTGCCCTTTACTTCTAAGGCTAATGTTTTAAAACTTCAAAACCTGTATTGTGCAGACTTTAGTGGTAATGATATCTTTGACAGACACATTCTTTTAATAAGGACAGAAGGCAATTGGTGCTTGGCAATTGGAATTGGCTGGGATGCTGTTCACCTCCATCAGCTCTGATGCTTGATGCTTCTGCACTGGGAGACTGGATTGGGAGTCCTCATAGAATGGGAGACACATAATCTTTATCTGAATGTCCAAATAAAGCTAACCAATGGTGTAACCTGCATGGAATGTCTGTGCTTAAGCCTTTAGAAATGGTTCAAACTCATGAGATGCAAACACTAGCTTTGATAATATGTGACCTCACAAAATTCATCTCTGAAATAATTAATTGTAATTTAAAATTCATTTCCCACAACTAAGCATGACTAGCAATGTCATGTCTGGGAGAGGTGGTTTCCTTTGTTGATTGAGTTGTGCTTCCCACAATGTGATGATTTGTTATTCCTTCAGCTGTCCTGATACAGCTGTTGTATGCTAAAGATTGCATCAGAAAAGCCTTTTATTTTCAGGTAGTTGTAAACAACTCTGGGAGGTAACTGAGATTTCATTCCTCCTATCTCCATGCCTTGTGGAGATTTTGATAACTGAGTGCCAGCAGTGAGAAGATGCTCCTGCAGCCATGTGTCTTCTGTGCCAAAGCCCATTTGCTCTGTGAGCAGCAATGACGGAGGATGTTCAGGAGTTCCCTTGTTCCTTCTTCTTAGATGCCAAGATTTCCAAATAACTGTCAACTTGTAATGCAAGTATGTGTGTATTTCAGGACATAAACTGGATAATCAGTCTGTAAACAGTGTCCAGTTATGTAAATCCCCTTTTCTCAGATGATGAGATTGTGCTCTAATGTATATTAGAAAACTTTTTGCTATAATGGCTCATGTAAACACTAAAAACTTACTTTGTTATCAGGATCAATTCTGCTTGCAGCACAGGGCATGTGAAATCAAAACCTGGCTTTTGTGTTCAGGCTAATTTTGAGACTGTAAAATGCTCTAACACATACTCCTGTAAGGGTAGAGGTTTACTGCTGGATTATTTCCTCTCTTCTAATTCTGCAAAATGGTTTTCTTGAAATTACTAAAAGTTTGTTTACATGTTTTTAGTTTGTGGTGATTTTTTTTTTCTTTGAGCTAATGACACTACTCTATCACTGGTAGTGTGCTATGAAATTCTGCCAATACTTAATGAATTGAGTTTTTAAAGTCTTTGCAAATCGGTTAGTATTTATATTAAACTTCTACCAAGTCTTTCAGTGTCATTACTTCCTACTAAGTGCTTGAAGTGGTGAAGTTTAACCAAGATACCTAACAGACCTGCCAAGACAAACCACTTATGAGCCATTATCTTTTCTTTAACTCATCTGGAACCCTTCAGTTTAACACACTGGCTTGTGCTGTGTATGCAACATTTTCATTTTATAGATACTAGGAAAACAGTGTAGAAAAAAGAGAGAATCTTTCCATTGAGGAGACACAAGCCAACCGAGCAACTGGTGGTGCTTCAGAAGCTGCTGTGGTTTCAGGGCTGCTCTTACATTGTTGTATCCTGTTTTGGTTGCCAGTTCAATGCTGGAGGTTCTGCCAGGGTTTTGTTTCTGCTGCTCCCCTGCTGTACTGCTGCCTTTCTGAGAAACAACATCAAATATAAAAATTAAGCAGGAATTGCAAATGCAAGCTGTGGTTCAAAGTTGTCTAATGTGGCAAAACTCCTCTGCAGCTTTGTCCTTTTGAAGCCTAGCTACTTAAATTTTGTTTGATGTGCAACTGTATTTTTAAATAGCATTTTAAAATTTACATTTCTGTTTGAAGGTTGCTTAGGAGCTTTAAACTGATAGCCTGTTGTTAGGCAATAAAATTTCTGATTTTTAAAGCCAATTCAAGTATTTAATAATGTATCTCAGATGGATTGAAGCCTCTGTTAATCCTAAGTAATTACTGCAACACTTTGCACAATTAGCTTCCAACTTTCAGGTCAACATAATAATAGCATAAAAAGATGAACCTGTTTTTCTTCCAACACCCATTTAAGTGGAAGAATAAATTAGACTAAATAGATGCCATAGATTTTATTTGGTTAAGAGGAGATTTATGACCTAATATTTTGTTAAATCACAATTTCATGTGCACCTGTTTTAAAAGAATGCAGAGGTTTATTGGTAGTTTTTTGCAACAACTTTGCCTTTCAGTAAATTATTATTACATCAAAAAAAAGGAAAGCCTGAAAGTATAAACCAGACAGAATGGTATTGAAATGGAAGTCAGACAGCTTTCTTCTATTCCATATTGTGAGATGTTTTCTTAAATTAAGCTTGAGTTTGTACTGATTTGTTTTGGTGCAGAATTCCAATATATACTTAGTTTAGGAAGCAACATATATTTCCAAAAGACATCCTGTTGCTATTATAAGGGAAGTGCCCCAAGCCTGATTTGGTGTCATCTTGGAAGGTGCTTTAAAATTTTTAAGATTTTTTTTTTTAAACTCTTATTTGCTGGTTAGACCTGCTTTTCCTTCAAAAGTGAAGGTGTGTGGTGTTTTGGGTGTGTTTATTTTTTTTTTTTTAAATGGTTTTGTTCTTTTCTTTTTGTGGGGAGGGAGTGGAGCTAGCGGTTTTGTTTGCTTCTTTGGGAAAAGGCAGAAAATTAGGATTTATTTCTTTGTTTACTTTTTCTTCCCCTAAAATATATTTTTGCTGCAGGCAACAGGGACATGTTTTAAAACACACCTTTCTACCACGAGATAGAAATTACTGTGCATTTTGTATAACATTGGGAAGTTTTTATTTGTCTGCAGCTTTCATTTTAAGAAAGCTCATCAAGTAAAGAGCCACTGTCACTGAGGAGTAGATGTGAATTGTTGTATTTCACTGATTTGGTTTATATTTTACACTGAAATGGTTTCTCCTGTGGTTCCCCCAGGGTCTGGCATATGATTTAACCCTTCCCCTTCCCCCTTTTCCCTGGCCAGACCTGACTGGCTGTGGTCTGGGGTTCCTCCGCCCCTGACCCCAGATACAGAGCAAGTGAAGAAAATATGAGGTGCATATATATATATATTTAATGCCTTTAATCCTGCTGTAAGTAGACACATCTTTTTTCCATCATTCTTTTTAATTTCCCTTACATTTAAGGTCCAACATCACCTGACAAAAATGAGACTCTAGAAATAACTTTAGTATCACTTTATTATGTTGTGGCAAATACAGCTCATTCTTGGGTGCTATTCTTGAGTGGGATTTTTTTCCTTGTAATTTTTATAATAGGTGTTCTTTTTCAGACTAATTAAATATTAAGGTACACATGTGATATCTTTTTAACTTAAATTGTTTATAGTAATTCAACTCCAAACACTTGTGTTGTTGTAAAAGACTTTATTCACAAGCAGCCTGTGTGTCTCAAGCTCTTGGAGTGCAGGAATCATAGACTCATAGGGTGGTTTGGGTTGCAAAGCAACTTAAAGATCATCTAGCTCAAAACCCCCTGCCATGGGCAGGGGCATCTTCCACTAGACCAGGTTTCTCAGAGCTCCCTCCAATTTGGCCTTTGGCCTTGGAGCATTTCCAGGGATGGGACATCCACAACTTCTCTGGACAATCTGTTCCAGTGCCTCATCACACTCACAGCAAATAATTTCTTCCTAATATCTAATATAAATCTGCTCTTCCAGTTCAAAGCCAGTCTGCCTTGTCCTGCCACTACATGGTCCTGTTAAAAGTCCCTCTCCATCATTCTTACAGGCTCCCTTCAGGTGCTGCAAGGCCACAATTAGGTCACCCTGAAGCCTTTTCTTTCCCAGTCTGAGCAATCCCAGCTCTCTCAGCATCTCCTCACAGGAGAGGTGCTCCATTCCTGTAACCAATTTGGTTGTCTCCTCTGGACTCTCTCTAACAGGTCCATGTCCTCCTGAGCTGGGCCCCCAGAGCTGGATGCAGGGTTCCAGGTGGGTCTCACCAGGGCAGAGTCCCCTCCCTGCCCTGCTGCCCACACTGCTCTGGATGCTGCCCAGGACACGTTTGGCTCTGTGGGCTGGGAGTGCACATTTCCAGCTCATGTCCAGCCTCTCACCCACCAGCACCCACAAATCCTTCTCCCCAAGGCTGCTCTCAATCAGTTCATCCCCCACCCTGTGTAGATACAGTTGTCCCAGGTACAGCATCTTGGTTTTGTTAAACCTCATGGGATTCTCATGAACCCACTTCTCAAGCTTGTGCAGGTCCCTCTGGATGTCATCCTGTCTGTCAGGGTGCCAACCCTTTGGCTTGGTGTCATCAGTGAATT
Source organism: Luscinia megarhynchos (assembly GCA_034336665.1). Lineage (NCBI taxonomy): Eukaryota > Metazoa > Chordata > Aves > Passeriformes > Muscicapidae > Luscinia > Luscinia megarhynchos. Next base: position 87,586,270 of record CM067565.1, on the reverse strand, counting down.
TGCTGAGGGTGCACTCGATCCCTGCATCTCTGTTAATGAAGACATTAAATGACACTGGTCCCCATGTGGATTCCTAAGGGATACCACGTCTCCAGTTTAGAGAAAAGGATGTTGTGGGGGACTGTGTCAAAGGCTTTGCAGAAGTCCAGAGATGACATCTCTAGCCCTTCTCTTGTCTGTCCATTGTTATAATCACTGCATCATCGAAGGCCGCTGGGTTGGTCAGGCAGGACTTACCTTCGCTGAAGCCATTCTGGCTGTCCCAAATCACCTCTCTGATCTCCCTGTGCCTTGGCATAGCTGCTAGGAGGATCTGTTCCGTGTTTCCAGGCACATGACATGTCAGTGATTCCCAGAGTCCTCCCTTCTTCCCTCTGTAAAGATGGGTACAATGTGTCTCGTAGAAACAGAGAATAAATTAGATTGGAAAAGAACCTTTAATGTCATCAAGTTCAGCTGCAAAAGGAAGGTCCCATATTGCCCATCCTTTGCTTTATTCTTACTCAGCAATTCTTGACCCATTTTATTGTATCCATCTTTACTGGTTTCAACCTTCTTCCCTTTCTTCAAGACCAATGTGGAATTAAGTTGTAGTTTTGTGTTAACACATTGAGAAGTTTTTCCTTCCAGTGGTTAGACTCTGCTCCTGGTAGTGCAGAATTAGCTAATGATTTTTAATTGCAGCAGTGCTGATATCATGAAAAGAATAATTTCATGCTATTTTCTTGAATCCCATTAAGTTTTGGAATTAAAAAAAAAGGCAACTTAAAAATTCACCCCTAAATCTTCTCAATGACGGCTCTATATGAGCAGAATGAGAAAAAGCCCAACCTTAATTCTCTTTGAAGATTTAACAGAAATCTTTTAGGTTGCATTCACAGACCTTTTAATTTGGTGGTTTGATATATTTAAATACCAGCTTTACACATTTTAAAATTAGGAAAAGCATCTGGTTCAGTATTTTAAGTTGATTCAGCCTGGACACACCTTTGTTTGGTCAGGTGCTGGTGAGGTAATTAAATTAAAGCCTCTATTCATCTTGCCAGCTCTGTCTGACATCCTTCAAGAAGCCTTCACATTGCCTCTGGTAATCTGAGGACTAGAACTATGTATTTAAAAAGCTGTTACCAAATACAGTGCTTTGTAGTTTATTGTAATGAGATTCTGGTGCTTCCCTATAAAATCTCCTCTTTGCAAATTGCCTTTTATTTTTTTTTGGCTAGTCAGTGCCAGGTGCAGTAACAGTAAATATTTTCTGAGTGTAGTTAACCAAAAGGCCTCTATGTCTATTTTAGTGCTAGTAAATCCAGTTCTTTATTCATTTCCAGAAGTATTTATAGTGTCACAAGACTCTGCTTACTTCTTTTCCCTACCATAGAAAACCCCAAGTGGAGAACAAGAACAGTGTTTATACTGCATTTAGAGAAGAATTTCCTGCTTTAATGGTTGCCCAGGATGTGCTAGATTGCTTTTAATACATTAAAAATACTGCTAATTCTACTGTAGGACTTCTTAAAAGTGAATTTATCTAATCCTGATTAGATCTATCTAGAAAATTGGAAGCACAAACAGACTTTTTTGGATTATTTATTGTATTCTCTTCCCTAACTACAGGTAGCTATCCTAGTAACCAGCTCAGTATTTTTTGCTTGTAAAATGATTGGGTGTTTTGCTGAATGATGTGTCTGCTGCTGTGTTAATTCTTTCTTGCCTTAAGGAATAGAACTGAAAGTTTGTGTTATGGAGGAGAAACAGTGTCCTAAGTATGCGACTGAGAGTTCAGGTGTAAATGACAGGAAGATATGGCCAAATGTCTTCTGCATTCTCAGATTTCTGTGCTGCCTGCAGATGTATAGTTAAATAATCAGCATGATGAATGCACCTCTAATTAAAAACTTTTTCCTTTGACCTTTTTAGTGTAAGCATGTCCTTCCCAGGTTGATGGCTTTAGCTGATAATACAAATACTGTACTATAGAAACAGTGTATTAGTTTTTACATATTTTTGCAATTGCTTCATCTGAGAGGCAGCGTGCTTTCTTTTCTCGAAAGGGTGTGATTTACAGAATATGCTCAGTACCTGTGAATGTAATCCCTGACAGTCTGGTCTCTTCCAGATGATTTGCTTCAGCCCCTGCCACTCTCAGTTCAGCTATTTCTGTGTCTGTGTCATAAAACTTGTTTGGGTTAAAAAGAAAGCAAAAGCAATGAACCAGCAGGGCTGGGTCTTCCTGTGTTGGCTCTGATGCCAGTTCAAACATTTTGGGAACTGAGGATCTCGGATAACAGACCTCCAGGAGCCTCTCTTTCTGAGTGCTGCTGGAGTGGGATTCCTTGAACAGTGGTAATTAATGGACTGTTGGGAATGGGTCAGCTTTCACATTTTGAAGTGTGGAGCCACAAAAGTGGAAGCAGAAGACGGGTGTTCTTGCTCATAAGAAGCCAAAACCCCTTCTGGTGGTTAAGCAGAGTAGTTTACCTTATGCTTCTGTTCCTCCTTTTCTCTGCTTAAGGAACATTTCTTCTTGCTTTACTGTGACTATTAATTGTGGGAGTTTTAATACTAGAATGGAAGGAGTCAAACTTTTCTGAGGGAGCACATGACTAGGATGACTATTGAGGAGATTATCCTAGTGCAGACAAACTGGTCAAGGAAACTGCATTTGGCTATCTGAAGTGCAAACACAGAAGAGGAAGAAATAAAGTAAACGACACATTAAGGGCTTCTTTTCAAGCCCCACTGATGCTTCTCATTGAAAAACCCTGCTTCATTGTGTACTTTTTGTAATTATTAGAGAAGAGAGCCAAGCAAACCTTTCTTCCCCTTTATCTTGCCCATAGCATTTGCAAGTTAACACTTGTGCTGTGATCCCAGGCAGTTTGGTTAGTGTGCAAGCTGTGATCATGCCTCACATGAGATCCTGCCAGTGTCAAAAACCAAAACAGAGCCCTGTTGGAAAGGGAAGCTCCCACCAAGCTGCAACTTGTACCACTGCCATGATCACCTGGCATTGGAGTGAGACAGCCTGCCAGAGCCTGGGAGTAGCACATTATGAGGGTTGACTTTGTTGAAACAACACCACAGTTGCTAAGGAGAGGGTAATTAAACCAGTCTATTAATCTTGAAGTGCCTACAGCTAGATCTGTTCAAAGGCAACATCCTTTTGAAGTTGGTCCTGCAAACTACATTGCAAAGGTGGCCAACGGGAAGTCCCACGTGACCTAAGCTGCTCCTACCCCTTGTCTTGGGGCTGTTATTCTGCACAAAAGTTGTTTGTCTGTGTCTGGGGTAAATGTGAAGAGTCATCCTGAAACCAAGGCGGGTGATGGTAGAAAGATAGCAGCAACAGTGCTGTGCTAAACTTCAAACTACACAATTCAGAATATATGTGAAAAAGAAGTTTGAAATGCAGTGAATGGAAAACATGAGCAAATACATCCAAATTTTTTTTTAAAATGGAAATTCTGTATCCTGGTTGTACTGTATGTATTCCTTTGGTCCAGGTAATAGCCAATCAACCAGCAGTACAGGTTGAGTCTGACTGGACTAAAGCATGCAAATAATCCTCATTGCCTTTTTGTTAGTTATGGGAAGAAACATAATATCTAATCTCACTAACTTTTTGATATCAATAAGCTTTAATCTCTCTGCTCATTACTACACTGAGTTCATGTGAACATGGTGTTGCTGGGATGTGTTTTATTGGTATACCTTTTGCTAGAATCCCTACAGTCCACCATGACTTTCCTGTTCTTTCTTGTTTCTTGTAACTTGTGGTAAGGAAGCACTCTTGTGGTGCTGGTAGTCTGGGTTTAAGGAGCTGTTTACCAACATGCTGTGACAATTGCTTAAGTCTCTGTGTTAAAATCTTATCAGTCAGAAGAACTGATTTCATTAGCCTAGGGGCTAGCTGGATAGTAGATCAGTGGGTGCAAGACAGATCTCAATCTAACAAAGCTGGCTGTGGGATTGTTTGGTAATAGAGAATGAAGGTTGTGTTTAAAAACAAATAAATAAATCCCTGGAAGCCACTTATAAAGAGAACCTCTAAAGAAAACTAGATATAGTAGAGGGACTTTTTTGTGCTGTACGTTACCTTGATCTTTTGTCAATTTAATATGCCTGATCCAGAAAATGCTCTACTCTTAAGGAAAATAAATCAAAAGAATTGTGTGGACTTAGTTAAAAAAAATCCACTTCTTGAAACTACTCACACCAAAAACTTCTTTTAGCTACTATGTCTCTAGAATGGTTAAACTTCAGTCTTTCCTACTTGTCAAGTGCTTGTGGGAAGTTGTCAGATAATTGTGAAGCCTAAATCAGCAGCAGTTGCTTTGTCCCACTTAATTTAAGTAGTAAAAAAACCCTTCTCTCCTCTCTTTCCCATTTACAGAAGCTTTAGAACATAGAAGCTTTAGAGCACAGTGGTCTAGCAGCTTTCAGGAAGTGTTTGGCTGATGAAGGAATAGTTTATTGAAGTAAAGCAAATTCTTTGACGTTTGAAACCTAAATTGATAAATAGGACCATTTATGTCATGTGAAATTTGATTTTTTTTCTTCCAAGATGAGAGAATGTACAGGGTAATGTTATCAGGACCTATGTACTGAAAACCTTTACCTATAAATAAATAATGGCCCTCCACTGGAATTTCAAGCCCATATTCAACAGTTTTAAAAAAAAAAATGTGTCAACTCAGTCAATTAGCTCAAACAAATAATGGAGGGGCAAGTTATATAAAGTTGATGGCATTTACCCTTCAAAAGTCATATTCAAAATAGCTGATTATATTTTGGAAAAAAAAATTGTGTGTTTGGGTTGGTCTTTTTTTTTTTGTCTGTCATAGTTTGGTGTTCCTGCTGAGTCTCTCCATACTATGTTCAACTCCTTTAATTTCCCCCTCTCCTCCTCCGTGCAATGGGATGGAGAGGAGAATTGGAGGCACAAAAGGTAAAGATCATGGGTTGAAACAAATACAATTTACTAGAAAGAGCAAGGAGAGAAGAAAAGAATATTAGCAGCAACAATAGGGATGACACAGGGTACAAGAAACAATTGGCACACGAGTTCTCACTGCTCATTCTGCCATGCTACCTGATCCAGAAGGGACCCTTTCCCCCACCCTTGGAAATGCTCCTAGCCATGTCCCCTCCTGACTACTGCAAAAATTAACTCCTGTCCTGGCCAGGAGCAGACTTCTTATTTATTCAAAATGACCTCTCTTGTCTGTCTTCCCACTGGCCTATGTAGCTGGCACTCATTCCAAGTACAGTGCAGCTAATTACTGTTGCTTCTGAATACCCTATAGGCCTTATGTTTATGTGTGTGTGTGTATATATAGGTAGATGACTCACATTTGTGAGACAAATGTCTGAAGGCCCTTAGTCATTTTCAGATAAACACAAAGGAAGAAGGGACACTTCTCTGCAAAAATATAAGTTGTATATTACATTTTTCTGTAGTAGTAAATAGGGTAATGTAGCAAGCAGGAACTGAGAATTGCAGATAGTTTCAAGGGGGCATGAAATTGGCTTTTCTCTAATTGCTGGCTGGAACTGTCCCTCCACTAATTTTTAGCTCTGCCTTACTGTAGTGAGTGACTCTACTGAATACAGAACAAAAAATCTCTTGTGTACTTAAATAAAATAAATCAGTAATTGCATATGATAATTTTTTCTTGTTTTCAATCTCAGCTTCTGGGAAAGTAATAAATCTTAAGCCACTCATCAAGTGACTGAGGTCAGTTCTTTCCTCACTCATCTGTTCTTTGTTTATCACATCAATTCTCTATGAAGATTCTTTAGAACAGAAAATATTCAAATTCTGATAAAGTGTATGCATTAGAGTAGTGAATCAACCAAAGAGTTGTTAATTTAGAGATAAAAACAAAGCTCCAGGGTAACTAAAGATCTAACACTCTGCTCTTTTCTTGATTTCTGCTCAAAATCAAGCATTCAAACAGCTTTTCCTTTCAAAGTGCGATCGGACGTATTCCCTGATGTTTGTTCTCAGCTTGCTGCTGGCTAAGTAAAAAATGCCTTCCTAGCCAAGGAAGAAATACTTCACCAGGAGGTCATCCTAGGCTTTGGAAAAACTCTGTAGCTTGTTGGTCAAGATACTTGTCAAGTTCCATTTCTCTTTTGCATTTAAAGAAGGTCCCAAAGCTGATCTCATCAAGCACGTGTCCAAAGCCCTTATGGCTGACACAGTAAGAGACAGCTCAGAAGACATTACTGTTTTCAGTGGAAAAGAATGACTAATGGTGTGCCCTGTTACAGGAAAAAAGTGATTTAATTCCCTGCTGAATTTCAATTAATTATTCCTTTTTTGTTTGTTTGTTTTTGTTCATAAATGTTGCAGTTAAATAGCAATTAGGAAGATGAGTTGTGAAAAGGAAGCATAAACAAACTTCAGGCATTCTCAAACATGACTTTAAGAATGAGCACCAATAGTAAATAATGCTCTGAGTAGAAATGTGTCAAACATGTTAAAGCATTCTTTCATTTATGAAAGCTGTAATATCATTGGTAACCAGAAAATTAATACTTACATATAAATTTCCAGCTGACTTCTTTCTCCACAGCAATGCTGGTACAATATTGTGGTAATGCAGTGAGGAAATACCAGAAAACTGATTTGGCTGTAAAAAGCCATGCTTATTTTTTACTATTTATAGACAGATCAGTGTCCTGAGCTATGTCATAGTGTACCCCTATAGCTTTGCAGGCAAAAGCAAGGAAGGCAGAGCAAGCAACTTCCCCAGAGACAGAGGTGCCTTCATTACTGCTGCTGCTGGTTGCTAAACCTTGTTTTAATCTTGCATGTTTTTCTACCAATCTGGAGAGTGATACTTCCCTTCACCTTACAGAACCATAAGCACACGTTCTACATGCTTCTGCTATGTGCTAATATTGAAATATTTGGGTTTTTGTCTGGGTCATATTGGGTTTGAGCTGTGACCATCCATCTTAAAAAAGGATTCTATCTCTTTATTTTGAAAGATACCCTTTGCAGTGCATTTGTGGTGCTTTAGGAACGAAGTGAAACATGAATGTGCTTCTGAGCTGTAAATCAGAAAGTACCTAAGTGAAGAAACTCATTATATAAGACAAATTGAACAGGGAGGGACCATTGTGTTGCAAAACTGACACTGGCAGCCACTAAAGATAAGCAGTGAAAAAAAAAGATGAGGACAAATTTTCTGAAGGGACAGAAACTATATTGTTAAAGGAAGCATGATGTTCTATGCAAGAAAATGCCTAGAGGCAGTTTATAGAGTGAAAATCAAGTGGTAAATGGTTGCACTGGGAGTAATATAAATGTAGCCTAAAATGGTAATTTATTGTGCCAGAGTTCTACTGTTTACTGTTTGATTAATCTCTGAGTACCCCTTAGGAAAGCTCATGGATTGTAGGTTTATCTCTTAGGAAGATGTTAAATGAAGCATCTCATGTTGTGATCATTAGTAGAAGAAAAGAAAGAAAAGAAAGCAAGCAAACAAGCTATAAGCTATGGTGAGAATGGTTCAGATGTCTGTGATCTTTCTTAGCAGTAAGTTGAATTTCTTCCCACTAATTTGCTGCTTTGTCATAGCTAAATGAATATTGTCTTCATTTTTTTGTTGTTGTTGATGATTTAAATTTGTGTAGAAAATCAACATGATCATGTTTATTGCAGAAAAGTTTTCAGGTGAGTGCATCTTACATGGGTGAACCTTCTTAGGTAATCCTGTGCCTTTTGTAATAAACCCTTGCATCAAGTTTCACCCTGTGCAGACCCTGTCCTGACGATTTCTACAAGGCAAAGTTTCATTAATTTTATTTCTAAAGTCATATATCAAACCCCATGCTTTACAGGTGAAAAACTTTGGTGGGGGCAGGAATCTGTCTGTGATTAAGTAATAAAAAAGTAAAGCTAAGACAGCAGTTTCTCTCCCTCAAACCCAGTCTTTCTGACAAGCCCCTTTGCCTGTATGATTATATGTATTGCTGTATGGAGAAAAAGGGAAGGAGTGGGTAGAAAATACAAGATAGGATACTGTATTTCAGATCAAGAACTTGGGAGAAGGATGACCTCACTGCAGAACTTAACAGGAATTGTGGGTAGGCTGATACATTTTGATATTGGGTTCAAGAGGAGGTATGTTTTCTCTCAAGGAGACATTGCTGATACCATTTCTCCTACATTTATGACCACTAGGCTTAACTAGTTGTGGTGAGTGGCAGTTTTCAAGTTTTTGGCATCTACTTTAATCCAAAAGGAGATGGAATATGGCCACAGGCTTAAGACCAGATATGGCATATTCAGATTTGGATTTGTTCAATTTGTCTTATTTCAGCCTAGGAAAAAAAGAAATCTGCATAAGTTCTCCATACTGTAGGAGTACCTTTCAATAATGATCTCAGATAAATCTTTCCATTTTTGAAGGACAGCTTGATAAGTATATCAAAGATAATTATATCTTTGATCAATATGAGATATACTATCTTATAAAGATATTTAGGATGCTTGGACACAGTGCACAGAATGAAAATGTTCTTGTATTTCTCCCCCTTCCTCAAAACAATTGATAGTTGTCAAGGGTACAGGGGCTGTTTTTACTATTTCATAAAGAATTGCCAGTGGAAATGTGAGTGACCTGCTAATGAACTTCTCTAGAAAAGGTTCAGTTCAGAGCAAAATAGGACTGTGGATAAGGACCTGTTGGCTGTCTGGGGCTATCTTGATGTTGATGTAGTTTGCTTTCTAGATTGAAAAAGAGATTGAGTAAAGAAAGTGAGTGGTTTGTGTTTAGTTTGGGTTTTTAAAAATATAATTATGTTAAAATTTTGTAATTCTTTAAAATTGTTTCTGTTTTGTTGGCCTCAAATAGATTCCACAGGGACTGTACTAAGCCCACAGCCATCCATACTGGCTTTCAAAGTTCTGCCTTTCTATTTCATGAATGCATTCAAGTTCAGTTCTGATCTAAGGGAATCTAGTTTGGAGGTACCAAGTCTGGAGGGGTTTTTAACAGTACTTCAGTGATCATAGCATGTTTTGTGACCTGGGCCAGAGCTGGGAGGCAGAGGTTTCTGAATCCATTAACAAGGCAGAAGGTCGAATAGGGAGTGTTGAGTTACTCCATAAACTGTCAATAAATCATTCTGCTAATCTTGAAATTGTCTCATCTGGAGGAGGTACTTCTTACAAATGAAGAATTGTGCCTGGTGTGGGAAATCAAACTCATGTGACTCTTTGTTTCTCTTTTGTCTACCTTAAAATAAACAGTTATATTCAAAAGACAGGCTGAGTTCATCCTATATGTAGCCATGACTGAAAAGTTACCATTTTGGCCTTCTAAAGGTTGGCTCCAGAAGTAGCCCTTAACTGAAAATGTGTTCTGGTAAAAAATCTGCTTTCTGCTCCCAGTCCTTATTTAAACATACAAGTTCTTTATTTATCCCATGTTCTTCCAAGGGATGAGATTTGACTCAGATGTAGCTAGTGTCTTGATAATCCAATGATTAACTTCATTTTCACTAATTCAAAATCTAGAATTTTCTTAATGAGGAGGAAATGGAATGACTTAACTAAGAATAAAAAAAACCCCAGCAACTCAGGTATTCTGGCATTGGTTCAAGTGCTTTGCCAAGTGACTTAGCTTGGAAAAAATACATTTTTATTACCAAGGAAAAAGCAGCTCATTTATGAAGTTTAAATGAAAAGGTTTAAAAATGCCCAAGTATTAGAATACATGTGCCAAATGCAATTTTGAGCAGCATGTAAATAACACCTTGAAATTTGGTTTGAAACCAGTTTTCAGCTTTTGGTGCTGTCACTTACTGCTTTGATCATAAACTCTATATTCTGGATTTTTCCCCCCACTTGTTCGATTCTCCTCCTTTCCTGTAGCACCCTTTCCCCATGAAAAAAATACTTGTGTATATTTTTCATACTTTTATATGTAAAATGCTGGATAGCCAAATTCACTTTCATATTACTTCTTGAAGTTGGAAAATCAGGGATGAAAATATTTTACTCTGAATTTATTTGAATTATTCTTTGTTTAACACTGATTTTATTATCTGGAGAGTATTTCTGACAGTTACCAACGAGTAGGAAATATAAGTAATTTTGGGGCCAAATTGTTTGCATTCTCATTTAGGCACCTAAACTGTACTCTTCAAATAGAAAAGCTGAAAAGATCATTTTGAAAGCTTCAGAAACATAAATTATGATAGTTCACCCATATAAAGTTGAAGGTGGAGCTTTTTTTGATTTAAGGTATCCCAGGAATTCATCTTAAGAATATATGCAGTGCGTGACACAGGTATCCTTGAGACTTAAATATGAATGTGCCAGCTTGAGTGTTTGGGGATGATGGTTTTGCTCAATACTTGTCCAAACTATACTGGGGAAAAAAATCAAGGCTTTTATTTTAAATTCTGAGTTTTATCTTTAGTGGGACCAGAACATAGCACAGATGTTGATTCCCTTCACCACAAAACTGGACCCCAGTGTTTCACTGGAACCAACACTTCTATATATTTGCATTTAGGATGAAATGCAAGCTGCTATATAAATGAGTCTGTGTGTTTCAGGTGGAAAATCAAGGCATAGTGATATAACCACAACATAACCTCACTGCCAAATATTACAGATTATAGGGGATTGTTTTAAAAAAAATAATAAAAAATCTCTAATTTGGAGGCAAAAATTTGAAGCCCAAGGTTTAGTTCTCTATGCCAACATTAAAGTTAGAAATAAATTCATCACTATGATGAGTAAGTGGTAGCTGAAAAAAAAATCATATCAAGGCTCTGGTTTCAATTTAACTGTTTGGTATTAAAAGCTGAAATTAAATAAAAAAACAAAACAAAGCACTCTCATTCAGATGAAAGGATATTTTTCCTCACTGAAAAAGTCCCATGAAAATTGTTTGACATGACATTTTTATGCAGAGTGAGTTGTTTCAAGTCAAGGGTGCAGGAGCTGGAGCTCACATTGGGAGAAAACGCTGACTATTGGCTGGCTGGATGGTGGCTCCACTAGGATAAAATAGAGGAAGGAATGATGCTTCAGACACTTTCAACTACCAGACTTAACATTTATCTTCTATGTTGCCTCATTTGGTATAGTCAGTTGTCTTCCTCAGAGATTAATTAAAAGTTGTATAGGAGAAGCAAGTTAGGACAGCTTGAGAGTAAACTTACTAGTAAATGATAATTTGAATAATTACCCAAGAGTTTAATTTCACTACCATAGGAAAATGGATCTCAAGAAACTAATATAAAATTATTCAAACTGAATTAGGTCTTTTTATTCTCTGACGTAAACAAATGCCTTCCTCAAATTTATGTCTTGCAAATAAGAGGTTAAAAGTTTCTGTCAAATTATCTGGTCATTTATCTTTTGCAAGATTCAGTCACTTGTTTGTTGTCACTATTTTTGTGTCATTGGACCATGGAGAGACTATGTTTTTTCTTGTCTGTAAGTTCTGTAGACAATGAAAATATTAAATAGCCTCTTTTTCTAGATATTGTAACTAAGCTGTTTATTGAGGAAATAGAGATTTCTGTTGCTGCCAAATATTCTCGAACTCTTTCAGAGGGAGAAATAATAACTAAGTGTACCGAAGTCTAGACCTTTAAAATAAGGTCTAATTCAGTAGTTCTTGAGTAACATCCTTATCTCCACACTTACTGCTTTTTGGTTTGGTTGCTTTTGTTTTGGGTTTTTTTTTAATGTATAAATAGTTCACTTTGTGTTTGAAATTGGCTTATCTAAAATGACTTATGGCTCAATAAGAAGTTTAAGAAATTTAAACAAATTAATTGTACTGAAGCCTGAAGATGTCAATATAAGTTATATCTTCTACTCAGAGCATTTTTAATAAATTTTGGAGTCTGTAAAATTGACTGACCACAAACTGCTTTTACAAATGTGATTTTCACTACCTGATGACCATATTAGAAAAATGTCAAATTCCTTTGAATTGAGTTGTCCAGCAAGCATATGGCTGAAGTTATGGGTAATTCAGAAAACCTAATGGGAAGCAGGGATTTTTAAAGTGATAGGAAGCAGGGTGGTTTAATTCCCACCCTTCCAATGGAGGACTCAAGAACTGATCCATTTGGCACTCTGCACTTGACAAGGCAGGACAAGTGAGCTGTGGCTGGAAGTGGGGTTCCCACCCTGCTACTCTTGCAGCCTGGAGCTTGCATGTGTCCCCAGTGCTTTTGGTCCCTGTCTGTACAGGAGACCAACAGTGTGGGACACTGAAATCTTCATTGGTGCTTGCAGGCTCTGTGTGGCAGCACTGGGGCACCAATATGTGGCCACAGCAGACTGGTAGCTCCTATGATTTTGTTGAAGCAGGTTGAAGCTGAAGAATCCTCCTAAGCTGATCAGAAGCAATCTGCTTTTTTTTTGATCACTACAGTTTGATGTCTGGTGCAGCAAATGTTTGCTGTGAAGCTTTCCTAATAGAACAATAGAGTTGGGGTGTGTGTGCTACTTAAGTTTTCTCCTCCAAAATCCAGGGATGTGTTGTTGCAGTTTCTCTTTTGCTTTAATTTTCTTGTGACCAAATTCCACCTTGTGCCTAGTACCCAGGTAAATGGACCATTTGGAAGAAGTTGTATTTGTTCTGTTATGGATATTTATAGAGCCATAATGTGTGCTTGGGTTTAAATCTCCAAGAGTTCAACTGGCTTCACAAAATTCTTTAACTTTGCTGGGGATCCTTCCTCCAGTATCCTCATAGTCTGCTATTTTTTAAATGTCTTTCACTATTTGCCCCATGTAATGCAAAGTGTATGAAGGTGGACCCTCCTTATAGTACAAGTAAGTTTAAGTCTACTCCATAACATTCTTCAAATCATATAAATATGATTATATTTATATTGATATTTATAATATCATATAAATATTCAGTAACCAATATGGACTTTTTCAGGCATCTTACTTAAGCTAATAATTAATGAAAATATAACAGGGTGTTTTCTAGACCTAAACTTTTTGAGAGGGCTCAACCAAAAGGACTTTTAAATGACTCTCTAAATAAATAGATTTATTGTTCCAAACTGATAGCTGGAAGTTGTAACCATGAAAGTGCAGGGCTAGAAGTGGTCAGCACTGTTGATATGCACAGTTACAGAAATTTATAACAAGCTTGTGAGCGTTCCACATGTACATGTTTTCTTCCACCCCCTCAGTATACCACTAATAATTCCAGCTTTTGGCTTGTGGAACTTTTTATGAAGTCAGATTTTCCGTGGAGCAGCACAGCTTCCTTCACTCTTGCTGATCTTAAAAGCCTGCTTTAAGCAGAGAGCAAGACCCAGACTATTTGGGATGATGATATCAGGTCTCCCTCATGCCTCCATCTCCTGAGTGCAAATGACATAGACATTTGGCAGCTAAACTTGAAGGATCAAAATGAGCCAGATGTTGAGTGGACAGATCTTTGTTTGCCAGCAATCAAGCCTCTGCTGAGCATGCCATTACAGCTCTGATTTCCATGTCTGCTACCATTTACTTAATTTTGGCTCACTGAATTGACAGCTTTTTAAACAAGGAAAGGGGCGAGGAGAAAAAGCAAAAAAAAGATAGTATAGAAAGCTGCCATACTCTCCATCCACATTTAATATTAAAATCTCTACTGTTGATTGCATTTAAGACCTGTTTCTTTCCAAAACTTTTGCTACTCCAAGTATTATAAAATAGGTCACTTATTGCATTCTGTGAATGTAAATGTTTGGTTTATGATTGTTCCGTAAATTCACATACATATCTAGGGAGATGCTTCCATAATGTCTCAGATTTTTGTGTGTAAAAAACAGAGCCCTAGCATGAACATGAGGGAGTAAAAGCCTGCAGCTTTTGACAGTGCTGCTGTGTTAAGATGATTGTTTTCAAGTTGGTACAAACTGATCCATGCAGAAAACGACCTCTGATATTAACTTAAGTATACTTGGCATGTATTTTGTGCTATTCCTTTGCCCCACTTGATGCTGCACCATTTTCAGGGAGCTGTCTCTCTCTGCCTGACAGTCTGGCACTAGTCAGCTGTGCTGAGTGTGGTGGGATTATAAGATATGGTTCCTAACAGGTACAACCAGAGAAAATGAGGAGATTCTCAGTAGCCAACTTTTGGTCATGGCTGGAATATGAGATCTCTCAGGAGGGGTCTGGGTAGAAGACAGGGATGAGCTCTGTTAAAATTCAGGGCCTTCAGCTGATCCTAAGTGGCTGAAGCAAAAGGGGTATGGGGACTTAGGTAATTCCTTTCTGCCATAGGCAGAGCCTTGATAATGTGAATCCTGTGTCCTACTGTTGGAAATTATTACCTAGGCAAAGTAAGTTCTGTGTCTGTGTACCATGCCTGCATCAACATAGCTAACACAAAAACGAAAAATCATAAAATTCGTGGAGTAATACATAAATATTTGCTGAGCAATGCTTGAGTCATCCTCCTATCTTTGCTAGAATTCATGTTTTCACCTTGCCTATTCATAATCAAGATGAGGAAACTTTTCCATATGTATTTTTACACAATAAGTTTAGTGGTTGCTGCAGTTTTCTGAAAAAGAAGAAACTGCAAGAAAAAAAGGATGCCTTTGTTCATTTCTGTATTTAAATGGTTTTATGTGGAAGGGAACATAGTCTATGGAAGGAATTTGAATGGATGGACTGGTTTGGTACACTCCAATCTTTTGCTCTGACTTAAAAGCAAAACTAAGATCTCTTGTTTATAATAGTTGTTATACAAGCATAAAAGCCAACACAGATGAAGTTTTAAACATCGTCCTCTTCCCAGTAAACTATGAAGAGGAATGCTCCAGTTTCTCTACACATCTAAAATCATAGGGCTGTTTTCATAAGTAGATAAATTACAGAATTTCCTATTTTCACAGTCTTCCAAATGACTTAAACTCTGTTGCTGTAGATGGAATGATTTCCTTTCTGTTTCTGTTGGCTGACCAGAGTTCAGATGTCGGGTTGTTCCTCTTTAAAGGGAATGCTGACTTGGTGGTGGAAGCATTTTTACAGCTTCCTCTGATATTCAAGAACTTCCAGCTGTAAATTAAGACAATAAATAGGGAAAACCATGAGAAAAGTGGGACTGATTGATACTAATTTTTACTGGAAAAGTGTGTTAAACATTTAAAAGATAAATATTTAAATATGGGGGTGGGGAACCTAGTGATGGATTAAAATGATCTGCCACCACAAGCATTCTTTCTGGTGCTTTATAATTTTGTCAAAACTTTAGGCCATACTTTCTGTCTTCTGGTGGACATTTTCTGTGTCATTTGGAAAATGGAGGGGAAAGGAAAAGAGGAGAAGAGGAAAGGGAACTTGGAAAAACTTGAGAGCAGCTTCCTGTAAAATAATATCCTGGGTGTACATGTAGCCTCATAAGGAAAATTAGATGTGTAGAGTAGTTCCAGTTGCATGTGGTAACTTTATGTAAACAAAGATGGACACAGAAATTGCTCTGTTGTTGAGCTGTTCTCCTGGCTGATTCCCTTTCCTCCAAAATCCTACATTTTCTTCATTTTTGAATCTTTGAAACAAGGTTTTTAAGCTTCTGTCATTTTATAACATTAAGCATTGCAACAAGTAGAGCGTGGGAAGTGTGGAATAATCATCCCTGGTGTGATTTAAGACCTGTAGGTGTGGGACTTATGGACATGGTCTAGTGGCAGACTTGGCAGTTTTGGGTTTATGATTTGGCTTGATGACCTTTAAAGGTCTTTATAAACTTAAATGATTCTATAATTATATGTATCTTGACATTTAGAACGATGTTTTGCTATTTCTCCAAGAGGAGTATTCTGTGTACTTGCAATGGTAAAAATGTATCTTCTGGTTTTTACTCTGGTTTAGTAACAAATCAGGGAATTCACTCTGGATTGTAGAGGCAGTATTCTATAGCAGCTTGCATCTTCATAGAATTTTAATAGTTTTTCTTTGTATTATTTTTTCTTGTATTAATCCATTTTTACCTTGTTCTAGAAGCATTTTTTGATGCAGATGCATCTCATACAGCTGATTGAGTTTGGCTTAGAAGAATAAAATCTGTAAGAAATGCTCTCACTGCTGAAATGTATAGGATTTTAAAAATTTTTTGAAAAGCATGTATTGTAACTTTTTTTAATTTTTTTTTAAAATCTGCAGTCATAGAATCATGGAATGATTTGGGTCAAAAGAGACCTTAAAGATCATTCAGTTCCAACCCCCAATCAGTTCTGCCACCTGCATGTGTATATCCTGTTATCACTTTGCCCTCTCCTATGGTTGTCTCACATTATCTTGTCACCAGAAAGTGTTGAAACTATCTGAATTCCTATGCAGAGCTTTGCAGGACCTAATTAGAAATATAATGAGATGAACTGGAAAACCTTTCCAGGCCCTCCTGAAAACAGGATTACTGTTAAATCCCATCTTGTTTTAGTTGATTTCATTGAAGAGACCCAGGAGCTCCAGGATGCAACGCTACCATGAACATCACTGTAGTCATCCCAGCAGTCCACTTTGGACTCCAGTTACTGTTCCCACTGTCATATGAGCAACTCTGAAAACCATGTCAGCTTTTGTTTCTTGTAGATTGAAAGTTGTACCAGGGAGAGAGCATATGCAGTTTAAATTGTATCATGTTTATGTTGTATTTCTTATGGCTTTGGAGGAGTTATTTTCCCTTAGTGAGCATTGTAAGATTTATACCAAGCAACATATGTTTTACAGACAAAAAAGCTGCGACAGAACACTCTTAAATGTGGTACTGGAGAAGCTGTAATGTTTAAAGGGGCTGTGAAACAAATATGAAACTTAGAGCTATATCAGCATTGGCTTTCTTGCATTTTATATAAATCATGTTAAAAAAATAATTTAAACTATGGCATACTTTAGAATTCTCTGAAACGTCTCACTTATTTCATCATACAGTGGGGTTTTTTCTAGCCTATCAAAATAATATGTTAAAGCTACAAATCTCAAAATCTTCAAAGTGAATCAGGAAAAACAAACCCAATAGCCAACCCTTATTTCTTTCTTTTTAAACTCCCAAAGACAATAGAATTAATTTTTCAAAGGGCAGAGTATGTTTAGGGAACTAGGCCATGGAAGCATACAATAAATATATGTGTACTTTCCAGTAATCATATTTCTCTCCACAAGTTTTTGTAACACCTTCTTACAGCATAGTCAATCTCAAGAGAGACTTTTAGTTTCATCAAAATAAAATTGCTCTTATGAGCAATTAACAAAAGCACACTAATTTGAGCATTGCAGCAAGGATGAAAACAAACCAGCATTTTTTATAAGTCATTCTAGTGCAGCTTCCGAGCATGTCATCAGTTGTGCAGGAATAGGATTGCCTCATCTGCCACCTTTTTAAACCATTGCTCTCTGAAGTTTTAGTGTGTTTAATGCTGGCTTTTTGTCTCTGTGTTTGTATTCAAGATTGCAGCACATTATGAAATATGGAAAGTGCTCTGATGTTTTCATTTAACAGTGCTATCAACAAGTCTTCACATGAAAGTAAACTTAAGGCTTTCAAATTCAGAGGTTGTGGCTTCCCATTCAAGAGATCCTATTATTTTATCACTGTGCTCATAATTCCTTGGATACTTTTGTGCCAACACCTCTATTGTAACCTGCTCCACCCATCTTGTATTTTATAACTCAGCTTTTAAATTCTCCTCCTAGTTGAAACTTGTCCTAATAAATGTCAAACTCAAGAGCAGATTTTTCTTTGTCAGATTTTCTTTTTAAAGGATTCTTTGATTTTATGTTTTTTCCCTACTGGAAAAATTTTTCAGGACTAGTAAGCTGTTGGTCTATTGGTAGATACGGTGTCTGTGGTTAATATCCATGATATATTTGTATTATTCAGAAAATACTGAATCTACATGGAATAAACTAAATGTATTGCATCTACAAGGACCAAAGAAAGTTTAGCAGCTGTAAGGTCTGGTTTAGTCTGCAAATGATCTAAAACTCTGAAAAATCAGATTTTGCCATCTACAATCCAGCAGTGTCCCAGAGCATTTTGCTTAGAATATGGAGAGGCCCTTATCTTATTATAGGTTTATTAAGTTTTCTAGGAAAGTGAAATATGAGGCTTAGGGACTCTTGAGGGGAAATCTCCACCTCTCTGTGCTTTTATGCATTTACATTTTATGTTACCAGGACTTCCCTGAGATAGAAATATTCTTCCTTTGGACTGGATTTGTGAGTGCAGAAAAATATCATCAAAGCATGGTTGGCTTGTGGGCATTTTAATTATCTCTTACCTCCTCTGCATCCCTAGGTAGTTCAAAATCCTAATTCACATTCCTGCCTGGAATGTTATCTTCCAAAACTCAGTGTCACAAATACCTAAATAGAGATTTGCATGTGGATTAGGGGTGCAAAATTTGGGAATGTGCATGCAGATACAGTTTTGAATCTGCTTCAGGAATACAGAATCTAAATGAGTTTGATCATTTGCTCTTAATCCTGTTTAAAGTGCAAATATCTGTTCTGGTCTCTCATTGCTATTCTGTGCTGTGCCTTGTGCATGAGCTGTACCTGCTGTCTGAGGTTTAAGCTGATCAGATAATTTCCCTGCCTGCTCTGCCTTCATGTGCAGTACCTCAGTGAGGCCTTTCAGGGCTTTTACAGATTTTTGTACTGTGCAGCTCTTGGCAGCTTATTAGAAATTTAAAATTGCCTAGAGCATATAGAAGGGAAAGCTTCGAGTCTGGAAGGAAAAAGCATATAATCTGGTGTGTAACTCATAACCAGATGTGTGTTTCAAGTGTGAAGTAGAGAGAAATGCTGTTTCCATGCTCCAGCTGGAGAAACATGTACTATAAGGGGCCATGTTTACTTAAATTCTTTTCTTTGCACGTGAGCTGATTCTTTCTGAACAGTCAGAGATTTGAGTTAGACTGTAGTGTGAGGATGTGGTTTCTGCCAGGCTGTCTGATGGAATTAGTGTTTCAGAAAAGTTTTTGAATGGTCCATTGTGATTTGGAGTTTTTTTTTGTTTTGTTTTTGGGGTTTTTTTGGGTGTTTGTTTTTTGGTTGATTTTCTTTTGTTGTTGTTGATTTTTTCCCCCTTGCATCAGGTAGTAGCTTTATATCTAGGTACTGCTCAAATGTGCTTTGAAAATAAGGAAGTGGCTTCTGTTTTGAAAAGGTATACTTGCACAGATCTGCTTTTTTTTTCTTCTTCTCTTAGAAATGAATCTGTATAGTAGCAGAAGTAGAGCTTTGCTGTTCTGAGAAGGGTAGGAACAGGGCTGGCATCAGAAAGTTACTCCAACATCCTGATCATTGGAAACTCAGTATGTCTTAGCATATGGAGACTATAAGCCAAATACCTTGTTTTATGGATCCAAACAACTGAACAGATCCCCTGAAAGATGGACAAAGCATGGAATAACCATAGCTACTTTACAGGGAAAAGGCAAAAAAAAATGGACCAGTGCCTTTGAAAAAAACTCTCTACAGTTTATAATCTCTTTATGAATGGTGACACAGAGTATCAAAACACATCATATCAAATGAATTTTTCCTTGATTTCTGTTCATGAATTTTCCTTTTCCCTTCCACTGTTCTCCCTCCAGTCCTAATCTTAAAATACTGTAAACAAGGGAGATTACTTATGGAAATGAGCTAAATAGTCTGAAGAGGGCAAAATTGCCTGCTCTTATACTTTTGAGGTCCCATTCATGTTCCTTGTACCACCTGTAGCAAGGTGACCATGTATGGTGAATTAATAGAAATAATGTCGTGTCTATTCATCTCCCAAAATTACTTAGCAAAAATGATGAGCTAATAATCCTTCTTTGGTGCCTCTGCTCAGTATTTGTCAGGACATTATATGTGAAATGATGACATGGTTCAGTCCTAGCACAAATAATTCTAAATTTTGTTCTTCTATCTCAAAATATAATGATTCAGACTAGAGAGCCACCTGTCCTCAGTTCCTTGTAACTTACAGTGACTAGAAATTGATTCCCTGGGAGGTAAGGATAAGGCAAATGTATAATATTTCTTTGTAAAGTAGTTTTTCAGCCTTCAACTATTTTCACTTCATTTTGAACTGTTTTTTACCTAAATCTGATCTGTTTTATCTTTTATTAAATCCACAGTCATCTCTCTCATGGATCTGTGCAGTCTGTCCTTTAACCTGTGTAAATTGAGCACACAGTAGCCTTTGGTAAGGAATTCTTGACATCTGTCACCTGTTGTCTCTGCAACCACTTGTTTTTCCTCTGATACCTGCTTGGCTTTATGTGACACACCCTAGTTCATACACCAGGACAAAACTCTTAATTCTTTTTTATTTAATCCTTCTCATAACACTTATGATTTTATGGCCCTCTATTGCATCTCCCTGTTAGTTACACCTGTTCCACGCTACACAAGCCCAGGCTACTTGTTTGCTTCTCTGTGGAACTGGATTCAATCTTGTTGTTATTCTCTGAACTTTTTCCAATTGTTGTACATTTTGAAAATTGACTGGAGCAGCTCATCATGCCGGTGGTGAGCAAACTGTAGATTTAAGTCATGACATAAAAATGAGATTTCATTTTTTTTCCTCTAGTCCTTCCTCAAATGTTCTAAATTTCCTGAAACACAAGAAATTCACGGCCAGCTTGAGGAAGAAGAGGTGGCAGAAGATTGAAACAAGCTGCCCAGGGTCCTGCAGTTTCCTTTCTGGGGACATTCCCAACCCAGCTGTGTTCCTGTGTAACTTGCTCTTGGTGACCCTGCCTGGGCAGGAGGGTTGGACTGGATTATCTCCACAGGTTTCTTCCAAAAAAAATATGTGTTCTGTGCTTCGATAAAATGTTTCATTCTCTGTTTTGATTGTTGATGTAAGTATTGAGTGACCGCTAATGTCCAAATAGCTCCTATAGCCCCAGGGCTCTGGAGTCTGTCTGGTGAGTGAATCTATGGATTGTTTTATTCCATGCAAAACACTTTTATTTATACTTCTGGTGCCTTTTTATTGTCCAGAAACCTTGAAGACTTTTTGTAGTTACTCACTTTGCCATTCTCACTTACCTATTTAAATACCTGTGTTTTCTCAGCAGATTTGTTTGCCTCATTGATTACTCTCTTCTCCAGGTCAATTAAGACTAAGTTAAACAGCACAGTCCTTCCAACAGACTCCTCTGATACTTCTGGGCTGTATCTTTCCTTTAGTCAATGTTGTACTTTTACACCTTGTCTAATTTCTTCAAAACACACCATATAAGATCTCGTTCAATGTCTTTTGGAAATATAAGCTGACAATGCAAATTTATTCAGTTCTTAATTTTATCAACTATGTGATGACCCTTGCAGTCAGCTTCAGTAGGTTTTCAAAGCAAGTGTTCTCTTCATAGAAACTGTGCAGCTTTTCTCTGAATAGAGAGAATTAGCAGACACTAATGAAGGAATGAAGGCCATGCTTTGTAACTTCTCTGTATATGCACTAATACTAATATGTGCTGAAATATTATGTTTGCCTAATGTGAGGCTCACAGGCCTGTGGTTGTCCCTCTCATGAGAAAACTTTTAAAAAAATTCTTATTTATGTGTATTCACATTTATATTTACACTGTAGTCAGAGATTAAGATGGGACTTAAAATGGAGGTATATATAGATTCATATTTTTGTCAAAGGAGAAGATAAAAAAAGTGTTTGCCTTGAAGTTTTGATGGTTTGCCTGAAGCCAGAGTTCAGGAAAGAAAAATCTTTCTTTATCATCTTTATGTAGAAAGCTTTCATATGTCCAAAAATGCAAACAGTTTTGCTCTTTTCTCTATCTTTTTGACCAGAAGGTTTTTAAGCTAAGATAACAAACATTCTTTATTTATTCAGAGTTGTGTAAAGTACTGAAAATTTAAACTTTAGACATCCTGTGAGGACTAATATGTAAATGGCTTTAAGAGAAGTGGACAAAGATTACAAATACATGAAAGCAGTTCTTAATCATCTCTGAAAAAATGCCTTTTGGAGAATTCTCAGATTTTTTTCCCCAAAAGGTTCTCCTTTATGGTGTTTATTTTCCTGTTTTCAAAGTCTGTTCTGTAGCAAGGTAGAGCAGCACTTGCACCGACATGTAAACTTTGGGAAGGCTGTAAACATTGCTCCACTTCAGCTGATGAGATAAAAGGATGTGCTTTACAAATAGCTGGATGGTAATTGCATCTAGTAATTGAAGCTAGTCCTTGTGCAAATGCACAGATTGTACTTCAGAAATTAGGTTAGTGTTTTGTTCCATTCATGGAAGCAAGGAGGTGAATATTTTCCACTTAAGTAATATGTGACATCAGGAAAACAAGAAACGACTGATAATCTGACTATATTCTGTACTGGAAATCTGGTAGAACTGCTTGAATATATGTTTTATTGCACCAACCAAGGCAGAAGACGAAAACACACTTTGATTATATGAAAACATCTTTTGAATAGGGGCATTCCAATAGCAGCTATTAAAAAAATGGACAAGATTGGCTCATGACTACAGTAGTTAAAATCTGTAGAGTAAAAAAATGTTTAAAAGAATTGCAGTAGGCTTTACAGCTCAAAGCTTTTCTTGAAATGAGAAAAGGACAAACATATGGACAGAATACTGCCTATGCATTGGTTTATTTTTCATTATGGCTTTAACGAAAAAGGCTATATGAGAGATAAGACTTGGCTACTATCACATTTCATTAGGCTGGGAGGAAGAACTGCTTGCTAGTAGCTAAGTGCTCAGTATGTGAAGGAATCTGAGTGCTGGTGGGTGGTACTGGGGACATGAGGAGCATGAAGAGGCCAAAGAACTGGAAGAAGACAAACTGCATTTTTTTTTTTTCAT
Organism: Luscinia megarhynchos; assembly: GCA_034336665.1. Classification (NCBI taxonomy): domain Eukaryota; kingdom Metazoa; phylum Chordata; class Aves; order Passeriformes; family Muscicapidae; genus Luscinia; species Luscinia megarhynchos. Next base: position 87,563,434 of record CM067565.1, on the reverse strand, counting down.
AAAAGAAGCAGCAGTAGCAGCTTAAATGTGGGGAGAGAAAGAAGAAAGTGAGGCAAATCAATGCAATTGGGATTTACAAATGCTTCCAGGAACAAATTGTTTGCATTTGGAGAATAATAATATTTAAAATGCATCATTTTTATATGATTTTTTTTACAAATCTGATGTGGGATTTTTCTGAGGGTTTGTTTGGTTTGGTTTTTTGTTTGTTTGTTTGTTTGTTTTCCAGAATAGCATGTATGTCTGCTGCACAAAGTAAAGCCATTGAGAATTTGCCAAGGCTTTAAATACTCTCCTAAAAGGTAGTGTTGTCCTAACCAATTTAAGTAAATATGGATAGTGGTGCACTCTGATTGGAAAAAAATATTGTGATTTTTTGTGATTAAGCTTTCATTACGAGAGAGGATGTTAGGTGAGGTCATACCCAGCTCTAGTCTGAGCTGTCTGCTGATTTCAATGATTTAGGCTGATGGAAAAAAGTAGGAACTATCAGACATGATAAGTTTGTTTCAAAGGCTTTGCAGCTGTTGGGAAGATGAAATGAGAGTGGTCTGGACAAATCAGCAGTGGTCTCAAATCAGAAGGTAGAGGCCAAATACATACATAAAGTTTTCCCCTTAAAATTAAGGGAAGTACAAAATAAGAAATAGGAGATGCAGAATAACAGTAATAACAGTGCTATGAAGCAACAGTATTGCAAAAAAGATCTGGGATTTATGCTAGATGGTAAAACATGCTAAAGACACAAAAAAGTGAGATGAGAAATTGATTAGCCCTCCTCTTCTGATGGTGACTATGAAATCCCCTCTGAAAATTGTGCTTTCAGAAATGTAGGCCAGTTGACAAGAATTCAGAGAAGAACTTCAGTAAGGAACACAGAAAACATGAGTTGCAAGGACAGACTGAAACTTAGACAGGATTAAGACTAAACAGGTTGCCAGGGATGGATTAGTATTCTGCTTAAATAAAAGAGCTGGGTAGATAGGTTCTTAGTCCTGCACCTTGCCAGTGGTAGATTTGCATTCAGTACTAGATGTACTCTCTTGGCAGTAGCCACTTGAATAGCATGAGTGGCTATGCAAAAAGAGAGAGGATGAGAGACAAAGTAATTACAACTGATTTTGTTGTGTGACCTTGAATGAGAAGTGCATACAAACCTCATTTTTTAAAAACTTCTTGGGTACTGAGGGAATTTCCAAACCTCTCTAAATAAGCAATGGTAATGCTATGTCTCTTAGATCTGGTAGTCGTTATAAAAAATAGCAGCTTGAAAACACAGACACTGTGCAGGAAATGCCCCTAAAAATGGCTGCTGCCACTGGTTTCCTCAACCACCACCACTTGCTTGCTTCTGCCCACAAAAATTTTGTAGTGCACCATGTACAGGATGTCCAGATGGTCCCATGCAAGCGGTCTGTTCAAGTATGGGAATTCCTACTGTTGGGAAAGTCATGGGACAATATTTTTCTCCATGTTTTTTGAGGTAATGTGCAAACACTTTTCATAAGATGAGAATGGGAAAAATGGAATTTGTCCCAATGCAGAGATTTCCTTCAGAGAGGCTTCCATAACTGTTCCCAATGCAAGTTAAAACGATGAGAATTATGATTTCCTCCCATCTGGCTTCCAGCTTGAGCAAGACTTCTACTGATTTTCTGGATCCATACATAATTATTGTTTTGACCTTCATTTTTAAGGAACTTATTTCCTTTGGTGATGCACTGAGAAAGTGTAAAAAATAGTGCAGAAATTGAGTAAAATGCAGAGAAACTTAAAAACTTCTACATTGTGGAGTATCAGTACTTTTTGTGTTCTGAGATGAGATTTTTGTAGACTGAATTAGGGATTTCCTGAAATGTTCCTGGAATGTAATTTTGCTGGGTTTTAGTGCTTAGAATAAATACCACATCAGTGAACTGCAGTAGAAGTGTAGCTCTAGTTCCCAAGGTGTGTGTGGTTTAGAGTTGCGTGAGAATTCATCTGTTTGTCAGGAATTGTGGAAAGAAGTTGTTGTACTGTCCAGCTTCTGTGCCAACAGAGCTTGTTGTTCACCTGTCCACGGACTACTTTTTTGGTCTTAATTACTCTTTAGGATGTGGGCAGAACTTCGGTGAAATCCCAAGTCTCAGTTTTATTAAGGAGGTAATATTTATTTCTGCATTGTCCGTCTAATTCTGGGATCACGGATTTTTCACACAGTCTGTGCATCATTAACTAGTCTACAGAATTAACTACCAACTTACTAAAAACACTTAACTTTTGAGAAATATTTTAGTAATGCAAGTTGTGGTGAAACCAGAGGTAATGCCTTTTGCCATCAAATTTTATTTTATGTCAGTGATGATATCTAGAGATGTCAGAATCTGTTATGACATGGCATTTGACTAAAATGGATATCTTATTGTGTTAGTGATTATTAAAAACATCTCATCAAATATGCTGTGCACTGCCAGACTCACATGTAAGAACTTCAGGAGAAGAGAAGGAAAACTACTTCTATATTTCTAATGGGTAACTTGAAAATCAGAGAGTTGCTGTACTGGAAAAAGTAAATAAAAAGCTGTCAGAAGCTTTTGATGTCTCAACCCACCTCATTGAAAAGGGTGATGTGAGGATGTGGTGACCCACCCTTAAGAAGACTTCTTTGGGCCTCAGGAGAAACCTGTTGCTGGCTAGTGGAGGCTGTGAATACTCTTCTCTATATTAGGCACCAATTTTGCCCATGGGTGGAGAGAGGCATCCAAGGAGCCAGCAAGCTGAATGGGAAAAGTTCGTACTCCTTTTGTTAGACAGGCCTAGAATGTTTTATTCTACTTGGTATGGACTTGCACTATCTCAGCTCTTCAGGGTTGCCCTCTGACTGAGGATCCAACAACCTCTGAGGAAACAGAAAATTTAATTTTTTTCCTTTATGGGAAACAAAAATTAGTAAATTATTTACAGTTTTGAAGCTTTGTTTTCAGTCTCACAAAGTTTTTGGAACCTAAGCCACCCAAGTGAGGATGTCCATGCTTATGCCACACGAATCTTGATGTCTTGGTGTGGTCCTTCTCAGTATAGGTGGTCTGCCTCTGGCCGTTCCTTGAAAGAGCTGGCACAGATGTCCAGAACAAGTCAAAGGAATGGGACTCAGCTAGAGAAATTTTCTCAGTGCAAGAAAAATACTGCATGGGGGTTTTGGCTCAGTGTTTCTGGCCAAATCTACTGAAGTCTGTGGCAGCATTGTGTTGAACAGCAGCTAGCAGGGCATTTAAATGCCTGGAGGGATAGTGTTTGAGCAGTAGCCCTAAGAAGCTGCAGTTATGTAAGTGTAGCCTCAGCTCCCTGTTTGCCCTTACTGGGCTACCCAAACATGTGAGAAAATATTAATTTGTAAAAGCTGCCTCTTTGTTTTTTCAGCATTAATTATCTAGACTCATGTAACCAGAGTTTCCTAATAACTATAGCTAATATTTTCAATGGTTCAGGCTTCCTCCTGCTACATGAAATGAATATCAAGATAAGCCTAAGATATAACATCCCTGTGATTCGTTTATAAAGCATGTTACTTGTGTAGCCTAAATGGGTGATATTTGTGTCTGTAATAATTTTTTGGGGGTTACCCCCCCACTGTATACTTAATGTTTGATATACAAATCAGATTCGCTTTTTACTCTGCCTCTCCAAAGCCATGGGGTGGAATAATTGAATTTACTTTGTATACATTTTTGCTGTTTATTAAACGGGCTCACTAAGTGGAATTTTAAGAAAGCTTTTTATTTCTTGGTGGGGAAGTGCTTCATATCATGCAGTCGGATGGATATTTAAAAAATCCAGGTGTGGAACCCTGGTAATTTACCTGTTTTAACTGTAGGCTAAAGCTCTAGATACAGTTGCTGGGTGTTCTTGCCAGATACTGACTTTTAATCTGTGCCGTGTATGCTGCCAGAGAACTGTTCTGTAAATCAGAATCATTGCTGTCATATAGTGACTTGTGAAGCACACAGGCTTGCACATAAATAATCACTTTGCATGAGATTGTCAATATAGTCTCCAGAAATATTTTTCTTTTAGTCATCTTAACTTTATTTTAGAGGATGTTTGGGGTTTTGTCATAGAAATAATTTCCCATCTTTCCCCTTACTGTTTGCACATATTTGTGTGAGTGCTAAAGACATTGGAATTGAAACATATGGGAATTTTTGTTTTAAGTACTCTGCAGGAACATGAGGAAATTCCCAAATCACCTCAAACCCTTCTTTAAATTGAAGTGTGTAGGATTTCGCTTACTGGGATTACTTTAATAGAGCTGAAATGAAGCGAGGTGCTGCAGCAATGCATCAGAAACAGCTACACGTGGTTTTAACAATAAAAGTGTTATTCAGAGGAGTTGAGGACTGACTTTCAGGTATTTTAACATGCTTTGAGTGTAATAATAATAATAATATGTTTGGTTCTAACCAAAATACTTCCAGTGTATGTGCTACTTTAGGAACTGCTTTGTAAAACTGGACTGTGAAATAAATGTAAAAAAGCGACATTTTCTCTTAGGGTTTTGATTGTAACTTCTAGCTCTTGTACTGTTCAATATTGACTTTCTTCATCTACAAAATACACTTTGGAAATTATTTTTTTTTTCAAATTTTGCTTCTGAATTTTCTACACATTTGTCTTGCATTTTTCCTCTTTAAAACTTTTTTTCCAATACAATAATCTCTTGATTCTCTGGGAATCAACCAGTCTGTGTCCATTTACATACTAGCTCTATGTACAAGTGCTAGTTAATTTTCATCATGATGCTGGACATCCTGCATTTTTGACCTAGTTTCTCAAACTGGTATTAAAGCTGTGTTTGCAAAGCCCATTCCTGTGAAAACGGAGAAATTAAACTCTCCACATTTGTCGTGCAGTGCAAACAAACATTTTTCTGCCTAGGTGGTATGTTTGTTCTCTCTTGGTAAATAGCTGCTGTGTCAATGGCTGCCAAAAGAGACAAACACATGTCTCTTGTTTCTAATGGCAGGAATGGCAGTTCTCTCCTTTCTTTCTGTCCTTCTTGCAACCTGAATTCTGGCTTAAGTGTGGTAATTTCTGCATTAAAACTGAATTTTTCCCCTCTAAATTTAGGGGATAGCATTCGTTGTATGCTGTAGTGGCTAAAGAGGATATTTGTCCCTCATCTCACTGCTGTTTAGGTGTGTAGTTTATTTGGTATGTGACCCAATCTAATGTGATCACAAGGCTTTTGTTTAGGCTTTAAAATTCCCTGTGCTTAGCATGTTGTTTATGCTGTGTGAACGTTTCAAGCATGTGAGGTGAGACTGGTTTGTAGATCTGTGTTCATCTGGCATATTGCAGTTCTCAGAACATGTCCCTAACGCAAAACGCTGTAGGCACATTTGTTGACTTAATTGCTGTCTGATATATTATTAAGTACCATATATCTTTTACTGAAAACAGACTGCAGATCTTTCCTAAGCAGTGGAATTAAAAAACTACAAAGAATTTTTATGGCTTTAGATTAGAAGTTACCTTGAGGCTATTCAGTTTTATTCCCCCTTTTTCCTTCTCCCTGTGTCTTATCTTTGTGACTTGTATTTCTATAAATTTTTGACTCCTTATATTTGTACTTTGGAATATAAGCATATATACAAATGCTTAGTTCATTAAAGGCTTGCTCTGTATTCAAAACTAAGAAACTAGATGAAGAATGAAAGAACAATATTCAGCTTTGTCCGTAGTTGTGTTTCAGTGATAATATTTATGTTTGTTCTTTCACCACTTTGGGAAATTGCATGTTGTGCTTTATGTCTAAACCTTTCAGACCTCATTTTCTAGACCAAGACATAAATGTACATGAACAGAGATGCCCTAGAGAGGAAACTGCACCAAATTTAGTCAGGGTTATGAATCTCTTTAGCCAAAATATCTGGTCTGAATAGCCTGAAGGTTTGGAGTGCTTACCTTTTGGTGGCAGCATGTCTCTGATAGCAAGGTGTCTCTTCAGTTTGATTTGAATCGCTGATCTTTTTTTGTAAATACTTGGCAAAGACAAACCAACAAAGACACAGTTGTCCTGAACAGGAAATGGTGGTGGAGAGACAGCCTAGAGGTGAACAATGCTAAGGAAGGTTGAAAGATAACTCGGGAGCTCTAGTAAGGCACCACTGCCACTGGGCAGTGAAGCTGTGGTTACTACTTTTGAGGCCAGTTATCAAGTCCTTGCACAAAAGCAGGAGACAGGTCTCCTGTTAACAAGCAACAGAAACCTGAAATGCAGGATGTGCCAGACACTGGAATGGGAAATTTTCACAAAATTGCTGGTTTGAGCACTGACTTTGAGGTTTATGTCCTGTCATTCTCTGATTTCAATTGCTCTGTTATCTCTGTAAAATTGATTCAGTGTTTTCATGTATTGTCTAGTACTGGTGACACAAGAGGTATATGCAAGAATTAAATGCGAGCTGGAACTGACTTTTCAGGAAGCTTTTCTGCAGAAATGCAGGCACAGCCTATTTGCTCCCAAATCCTCACAGACAGTTATGCCTGGATAATCTATGCTTATTACTACCTTGGTGTTGATCAATGTTTGCCACCCAGGTCTGTGGGAACATCTGATGTTATGATTTAATCAGCATGCGAGTGAGGTAACCAGCTTGCAGAACACGTTGTATTTAGTAGAATGACTGTTATAAAAGATAAGTGCAAGATTCAAATAAACCCCAAAAGTTGCCATAGAATTACTTCTACCTCATGGATGTGGAGAATGGCTGCAATTTCAACTTTGTGCCACCCTAGCTTATTGACTATGCCAAATTTCACGCTCCTATCACTTTTAAAAAACAGAATTAACTAGGAAGAAAACAGTCTTAGGAAAACATGATTTTTATTTTTTTTTCTTCTAAATTTTATTCAGTTTTATACCTTTAATATTTGGGCCTTCAGCTCAGGACTGGTTACTTTGAAAAGGAGTCTCCTTAGAAAACCAGAAGTAGAATTGTGATTGTGGCATACTATCTGTCTCTCACTATAGTAGAAGGGAGAAATTTTCTTGTGTTGGAGGCTGTGCAGCAAGTAAAGTGTGTTAACCTCACACTCTGAAAAACATTGTACAGCTAAAGTTTGAGTTTACACTGTCTTCAGAAGTAAGGGCAGACCTGCACTGGCTGGAGCAGGTTGCTCAGGGAAGAGGTTGAATCACCATCCCTGGAGGTATTTAAGAGCTGTGTAGATGTGGTGCTTAGGGATTTGGTTTAGTGGTGGACTTGGCAGTGCTGGGTAGCAGTTGGACTCCATGGTCTTGGAGAGTTTTCCAACATAAATGATTATGTGATTCAGATGTAACAGTTGTGGAGCAGTGAACAAGGCAGTAAAGGGAAAATGGTGGCTCATGGATATCTTGAGTACCTGTTTGGGCCAAGCTACAGGCAATCTTTGTCAAGATTGAGCACTCAGCACCTCTTATTTGAAGCAAACTAAACTTTCTTTTAGTTCATGCCAACTATTCTAGCCTTAGAGACTTGGAATAAGAAGGCAGAGATCTGAAAATCTGAGAGGCGCCTTAACTAGATCCTCTTTCCCATGCCTTTCCCTGCAGCTTTTGTAGGAAGTTTGCAGGAGGTTCTGAAACAGCTTGGTATGAGCAGAGTATAATTGTTTCAGTGTTCTCAGGGCAGCATAAGCTCCTCCTCATTGCCCAGCTGCACGTGTGATATGATGGAAAACCTGTTAAAATGGTGCTGAATATGTGGACCAGTTTTTCTAAGCAAACTAGTATTTTTCAATCACTGAAATGTTCCACTGGTTATGACAGGGGAAATAAACCAAAAGTTATCCAAAATCCAAGTTTTGTTCTTGCTCACTCTCCTCTGAAAATGTGAGTTTTGATTAGAACTTTTAGCAATATGACTGTTAAGCACTGTAATAGGGATA